>JANDEH010000002.1:67273683-68640924 GCA_024610705.1 Tetragnatha versicolor
TATCCAGGGCTTTAGCTATACTGAGAGAGATCATAAGCTTCTTTCTTTACATGATACCATTTTTAATACTTACGGCGAGAAATCGCTGTTATTCTAATTTACAACTTATTTGCTTTACTGCCACATAAGTACTCTAACAGCAAAACTAGTTTTACAGTAAAAATACACAGAAAGCAATCAAAATTCCTTAGATAATAATTATTTCTATTTTTTTCAATAAAATATTCATAAATTTAGCATTGTTTAGGTTTAGAGAACAAATTGAACTCAAAAATTTTTCCAAATTTTTCAAATCAAATATTTCATTATTACTACGATATCATCATCAACAAAAAGCGTATCTACCTTTTCATCTTTAGCTGCTTGAAAAACTAAAGCATCGTTTGTCAATAGAGGCAATTCAGCAAACCATTCTAAAATCTACAGCTTTTTATTGAGGATAAATTGCTGTTATTGCGTGAGCCTTTATTTTCATTTCTACTCATACAGTTTAATTTACGACTATCGACCCTGATTTAACTTATAGCATCTCTGAGTGACAAAATCCTACACTGTAAAAAATAATCCTGCAAAAAAAACAGAAAATTTCTGGCAGCAAAAGTTGCCAGAAAATTTCTGTAGGCCGAAAAATCCTGTAAACAGAAAAAAGCTGTCACCTACAGGTAAATGCTGTAAAAAGAAACTTTCTGTCAAGTGAGCTACAGATTTTTCTGTTGCCTCTCAGTAATTTTCTGCTTATGCGCATGCATTTATTTTAGTAGAGTATTTTTTAAATTTTAATTAATTAATATCCGGGGATAGAACCCACGACCTACCGCATGCTAAGCACGCACGCTACCACTGAACCAACGAAGATTCAGTACAATGTTGCCAATAGCTGTATTCGTTTTCGATGCAGTAAGTTTCTGTTTAAGTACAGATAAGCTAAAAAACTAGATAAAAGCTGTTGTTTTACATAAAATAAATAGAAGTGCGGTGGGAATGTTACATAACAGAATATCTCTGTAAACATAAAATCATTGTTATTGAAAATTTCTGTTTTTCTACAGTTTTTTACAGTGTATCAAAAATGATAACTATAAGATATGAACATAAAAAAATAGGTATGCAAATTTCTCCGAAAGAATTCCCTACTCAAATACCCCACAAAAACATGCATTGTACGGACACCAAAACTAATGTCCCCTCAATCCTAAGCCTAAATTGGTCCGCTTGACTGTTATGTCAACCGGAACCCGCGTCACCCCTTCAAAAACTCTTCTCCCCTGCGACACAAAGGGGGCGGCACGTGCCCCTTCGGATGAGTCGGCGGATGGAAATTGGATCTGCCCCTCTTTATCCTCTTTTTATCTCACAATGCGGCGTGTTTATTATGGGCATTGTGTGTGAGGAGTCACCATACTGTGAATACCGACGGTTGGGAGAGAGTGAGTTTGAGGAGTCCGGGTTTTCACTGTTAGAGGCACTTCCTTGAACTATATGGAAAAAAAACCTGTGTTGAAGTTAATACAGTTAATCCTTAGTTTTTGGTGCTGCAATGCAAATCCGTCATGAAACCTTTTTGTAACGCTACACTTTAAAAAAAGTTCAATCTTTCACCACAAACTGGTTCGAATTTAGCTGCAACCTATAGTTTTTTTTATTTCCAATGGGCGGGTACTAATGAACATTATCCTTGACCACTGAACTGCCCCAAGAAGTACCAACATAGCTTTTACCCAGCGAGCACCTGTGGACCGGAGCCACGGAGGTAAGGTACTATTACCCGCGCCACACACACATTCGCTCGCACAACCCCTTTATCCAGGGGGGGGCACATTCATTCATCACACAAGGACAGAAACTAACATCCATGCCAGACGACGATTCGAACCCCAGACCTACGGCTTCGCAGTCAGATAATCTAACCACTAGGCCAGAGTACGTCGACTGCAACTTATAGTTCGGTTACAGATTTCACCAAGTTGCAACCTATAGTTCGGTAACAGATTTCACGAAGTTGCAACCTATAGTTCGGTAACAGATTTCACCAAGTTTTCGGTGCTTTCACTAGCGAAAGCACCGGATTTCAATAGTGAAATCAGAGAAAACTTGGTGAAACCTGTTACCGAACTTTAGGTTGCAGCTAAATTTGAATCAAGTTTGTGGTGAAACAGCCCTACCTTTCACCCCAAACTGGTGAAAGGTTGAACTGTTTTTTTCAACACTGTATTAGTTAACACAATAATGAATACTTCTAACCCACAGAGTTTTGATTGAATGGCGATTGGGTTGAGTAAAGAAAAGATGGTGCTGAATATTGAATGAAATATTACAAAGACAGGAAATGATTTGCATTATAGTATTTTGATCCAAATTTAAGAAAACGTTCATATTCTTAACATATTTTACAAAATTTTTTAAAGGATATTCCTGGATATAACACATTTTCTCACCACTTTTCTACCATATTCAGAATACTCTTACAACACAATAAAGTTTTGTCAATTTCAGCGCAAAAGTATTCTTAAATGTATTTAAAATTCCTTTTTTTTTCGTGTGAGCAAAATTAAATCCCAAAACTCACCTTTAAAAATTGAACTATCCGAATATTCTTCTAGTAATTTTTACTCATTCAATAATTCTTTCGAAAACTTAATCTTACTTATTAATTGTAAGATAAAATGCATTTTTAAATTAAACACATCTAGGTTTCATGTAATTTATCAAACAACTCTATTTCATTAGTACCTCCAGATTTCCCTTAATGAAAAACAAAATAATTGATGACTGAATTATGATTTTCTCGATAAAATTGAACAATATAAAAGCAAAGGACAAGCCTAAACAAACATAAAATATAAAAGCTTCTACAATTTATTGATCGAAAATAAGAAAGTTCATTTCTAGAAAAGGACACTTCAACCCATATGTATCTCCTGGTCGGTCTACTGAATATATGATCCACCCTCGAAACAATAGCCTGACACGCGTTGGTATATTAGTGACAATAGCGCTATTCAGATGTTTCCTTTTCAAACAGTTTATACCACATTGTCTCATTCCTACTTTGAAATTCTTTTCCACGGATACAATAAAAATAAAACTTAAATCGGTAAGTTATCTTCTGAAATTTGCCGGATATGCCGAACCCTGGGAGAAAATTTAGATATGACTGAATAGCTTTATCAAATATCTTCGCTTCAATAAAAATTCAATGTATAGGAAAAAACAAAGTTTTCATACTTATGATAAACTTAAAATATATTATCTTTTCATGGATGTTTCCTTTCTCTTAACCATGTTCACACATATTATGAGCAAAATTTATAAAGTATGACAAAATGATTTGAAAATGACTTCTCTTTCTTTATAGTAACTATTTGCCTATATTTCTTTTATATTTTGTTATGTCTTAATCACTTTTCCATAGAAATTTGATGCTCCAAAATCAGTCATGTAATTGAAGCTACATCTCTTTTCAAATTATCTAGCAATCTTAACAGTACGCTGAAAAATGTAAATACTAATTAGTGTCGAACAGAACGGAGATAATCACACTTTATTTCACTTCGACTTTCACGAAAAACTAAAAACCAAGTATAACAGTAAAGAAATAACTTCAACTTCAATATTAATGAAGAGCATCTTCCAGGTAAGACCTACTTTTCTCCCATTGTTCTTCGAAACTGGTTTCCATGACGACGCCTGACCAATCACAAAGCAGAAAAGGCGGTTTGAAATTAAACTTAAAGTTTAAAGGCCTTCACCAATCAAATCCAGCATACCTGATCTACACACCTCCTGAAACTTTTCTCATCCAATGAGAAGGGCCGGAATTCCATCATGAATTTCGAAAACGGAGAGAAGAATTTGAATGAAAAATACCTTAATTCAATATTCTTTAGGTCGTTATTAAAAATCGGAGAAGGCTCCATATCAAAAGCAAGCCGAGAGCATGTTCTATTTGAGAATGCATTCATTTGAGAATTAGATGATAGGTCAGAACTCTTATTACTTCCTTGGTGGTCTCTGCTTTAACAAAACACTGAGGAATTTTTCCCATCACGATATGAAAAGACACGGGTACTGAAAATATCACTACTTAAGAGCACAATGGATGAAATAAATAAAAAATGGTGGGAAATAAATTCGGTCTCTTTTAAAGTTAACGTAAATTATCGATAGTTCTTTTACGATTTAAAAATATTTTTTTCTTAGGCGAATAAATTTAAAGAATATTAACAGTTAAAAAAGTAAAGTAATTCATTTAAAAAAATAGGAAGCCCAGTTAAACGGAAAATTCATTAATCTAATAGATTAAAGTTGTCAAATTTCACTTTTCTGGAAAATAATTATAAATTTTGTGACCTAAAACTCAAATGTCGTGTCGCAGCAGCCAATGAAAACGTCAGAAAATTGTCTCTGACTGAGAGGTAAGTAGGCGGGATAAAACTCAACAGTCTCTCCCCAACTTTGTTTGACCACCATATTTTATGATGAAGCAAAAAAAATACTTTCCAAATTAAATACCATTTAAAAAGGATTGGTAAAAGTATTCTAAAAACTTACAGATATGCTATTTCACATTAAACTTTCAGACATTTTATCTGAAACTTATGATTTTTAGTCTGATTATCGAAATACTAGGGTACAATATTGAATTTAAGATTCATTGGAGCACATTTTCTTTCAGAATGGCGATTAACAATTGCCATTAATAGACGTGCTGAATATTTTTAAAGAAAACATTTTGATTACATTTTCTTTATAAGTTATAGAAAATAAATATTCAAACTTTTAAAAGAGCATGGAGAGGACTTGTGACGTATTTTTGATAAGTTTGTTGACGTTTCTTTTTCTCGTTGCTTCTAGTGTTTCATAATGTGTAAGTTCAGTGAGCTGGGTGAGCGAAGCAATTCAAAAGGTCCTGCGTAAGCAGCTTACGGGGGTTAGTGAGCGATCCCTCAAAACAATCTCCAAGCTTTAATCTACACATGGGTGAAAAGAGGGGAAAATAACTAACCCCTATAGGGAGATAAGCCCTTTGAAGTTAATCGATGTCCGTTCATTGTATTTTAGTTATTTTGGAATTAAAATTAATTTTTCTTTCTTTTCAAATTCTTTATGCTGTAAACTAACTTAAAATAAAATTTTCTCTTAATTTCAATTTTTTTTAAACTTTTTTACACAGGGAACGTTTGACTCCATTCATTTTAACACACTCCATTGATACTGCTTTAATAACTCATTTTCACTATAAATTTAAATTTTATTTGTCTTATTCCTTTTATTTCACCCTTTTGTGGTGTAAATTAAGGAGAAATATATTTTAAATGTGAATTTAAGGGCTTTTTAAAAGATTTTTTCATCAGAAAAATTTCATATAAGGGAATAAGTCCATCAACGTGTTTTGACTGTAAAATATTTTTGAATATACTTATATTTGTTTTGACGATTGCTCTGTTTTCTAAATAGGGTTCTAAACTTCCAGTAAAAATTTAGTGGTTATAGAATGAAAATTCCATTACTTATACAGTTTTTTTCAATTTTCTCAAAACTTGGTTTTTGGACTTATTCCCTTCTTCCAACTGACGATTCAAATTATCTCTCTGTAATGTTTTAGCAACACTCTTCCAAAACTATAATTTTTTCTACTAGGGAGCTACCGCCCCCTGCTCGCTATCGCTCGCCAACCCCCGTTAACTGCTGACGCAGGGCCTTTCGGATCGCTTCGCAATCCCCACAAAACCCTGCTCACTAAAATTATTTATTTATAAAACATTCGTTATAACAATTAGTAGAAAAAACGGCGCAAGTTTAGAACTGCTGATGGTTGGCGAGTTTTGGCTATTTGGCGCCATATTTAGAAGCCACTTAATTCATTTAACATTAGTGTGGGTTACTATATATTGATTTTTATCGCTAAAAACTTGGCGCATCAGCAGTTCTAAACTTGCGCCGAAAAAGAAAAAACGTTAACCAACTTTCCAGAAGCACACTCTCTTAAAAGTTAGAATATTTATTGGTTAAATTATCAATAATTTAATCAACACGTTTTCCTTCAAAATATCCATCAAGTCTGCTCGTGCTATTGTTATTCAATATTTACAAAAACGTTCAGCAATGAATCTGTTAAATTTAATATAGTACCTAGTAACTCGTCAAAATATCTAGTGTTTTTAGTTTTGAAACAGACTTTTTAAACAATACGATTTAAGCTATTAAAAATATTAAGAGATAAAATCTACATTGCACTCAATGTTTACAAACAATTAATTTTGGTGTGTGAAATTCTATACTTGAATAGTAGATCTGTGAGTTTCTGGAAAACTCTTATCAGTCTTTTAAAAATATTTTATTTAGAAAGTACATATTTTGAAGCGCATTTTTAAAGCTTGAAAGGAATTATTTTCATCATTAATGAATAGCGTCGGTTGGTCATTGTGATTGGAGGTATAATAAATTGTACGACAGTTTCTTGCTGTTAACTGCAACCTTATCCGTAATCCATAAAAATGGAAATATCTTAGAATTGAGAATTTTTTTAGAAATTCTAAAGGCACTTTGCACATCCTCAAAAGAATCCGAACAGTTTGATACCAAAAACATGTTATACGGATCAGTAATTAAAAAGCCTTTCTCTGGAAACCATTTACAAAAACTTTTTTTTAGAATAGAGAGATAACTATAACTACACTGCTCAAAACAATTAAAGGATATTGGTAGTTTTGGTACCTATTGGCACGCATATAAAAAATTTGCAGTGGTTCAAGCATTCTTCATAAACTTAGGGCCATTTCAAAGCTAAATCCATGCAGTTATCCAAACAAAAATTTTATTTTTAATTTTTTTTATCAAAATTGGAAAATGTACATTTTGTGAAGTTAAGCAAAAAAAGTGAAAAATCAATCAATACTTGATTGAAAACCCATTTCGCTTGGGTTATGCTTTCTCCTGACTTAAAACAACGTTGTGGGTCTGTTTCCCATCAAGTTTATTTGGTTATTTATGAGCGGCTGGGGTATTTTCTCCAATTTCCCCTTTTGGAGCATTTTTCAGCACCTGAACTGTTTGGGAGGTATTTGAGGAACAGCAATCCATTTCTGTAGCATGTCCTAGACTTGTTCTATTGGATTCATGTCAAGAGAACGTACTGGTCAGTCCCTTTCTAACGATTTCTTCATCCCGAAGAAAATCATTGACTATGGTAGCACAATGTTTTCTGCAATTGCCATGCCTGAAGGTTAAATTATTACCGATTTCTTCAGCATGAGGGGAAACCAGATGTGTAAGGATATTGACCTTATTACCCTGAACCACCAGAAACGGCCCCTATGGCTGTGGGGGGTCTTAATTCCATAGATAGAGATGGTGCTCGATACCATCACTCCCCATCTTCAAATCTGACTCTCCGTTCATCCTGATAACTTCTGATTTTTGTCTGGAGGGTACAAGGAACTCAAAATAACCCCTTTTTTGTGCATGAGGAAGTCAGATTTGAAGATGTGGAGTGATGATATAGAGCACCCTCTCTATCTATGGAATAAAGACCCCCCCACAGCCAAAGGAACCATTTCTGGTGGTTCAGGATAATAAGGTCAATATCCTGACACATCTGGTTGCCCTTCATGCAGGAGAAATCGGTGATAATTTAACTTTCAGGGATGGTAATTGCAGAAAACATTATGCTGCCTTAGTTAATGATTTTCATCAGGATGAAGAAATCCCTAGAAAGGGATCGACCTGCACGTTTTTTCGACAGGAATCCAATAGAACAAGTCTAGGACATGCTTGAGAAACGAATTTCTGCCCTTACAATATACCTCCCAAACAGTTCAGGTGCTGAAAAATGCTCAAAAAGGGGAAAATGGAGAAAATACCCCAGCCCCTCAAAAATAAACAAACAAACCTGGTGGCAAACAGACCCACAACGTTGTTATAAGTCAGGAGAAAGCATACCCCAAGTGAAATGGGTTTTCAATTAAGTATTGATAGATTTTTCACTTTTTTTTGCTTAACTACTCAAAATGTGCATTTTCCAATTTTGATCAAAAAAAGTAAAAATAAAATTTTTATTTTGATAACTGCATGGATTAAGCTTTAAAAATGCCGTAAGTTTATGAAAAATGCTTGAACCACTGCAAATTTTTTATTTGCTTGTCAATATGTACCTAAACCACCAATATCCTTTAATTGTTTTGAGCAGTGTAGATTGCAGTGAAGTAGAAGGGAATGATCACTGCTAATTTTAAAATTAATATACATTATTAACATTAAACAAGGTAAAAAAATTTTGTAACTTATGTAAAAACGATGTGGAGAAATCTGATTACTTCTTTTAATGTAGTAGTGGTTTGATTAATTTTAGTTTTTTTTCCTAGAAAAATGCCCAGAGAAAGCACAATTTCTTGGCATAACACCAATTTTTCTCCAAAATAGGAGGTGTGATTAAGTCCATATATTTCCACTTTTTCGAGAGGATGATACGCACGTATTAACACGAGATGATGATAGATGCCGATGGTTGGTTTTCTCTTTTTGAGAGAAGACAGGCAGCTCTCTTTTTGACAAAGAGAGTGACCCCCTTGTATTGTTACAGGACAAAAGTCACTCAAATGGAAACATTGGAGTAGGAGGACAGCCATATATTTTAAAATTTCTTCCATCAACTGCTCTATAATTAGTTTATCTGTATTGAAAAATGTTTAGCATCACTACCATATTATTGCTGTAGTATAAGACAGTACTATAAAAAATTTCAATTTCCAGGCATGACTTAAATAGGTATTTACAATTTGTACTTATATTATGTATAAAATAAAAATTGATATTTTTTAATATACAGAATACATCAGAATGAAGTGCATAATCAAGGTGATTCAATTTTCGAAATTTCCTAACCTTCCTTAATTTTTATAGAAATCTAAATTAATAAAGAAAAATTATTTTTTTAGAGGTTGAATAAATAAAAACAATCAT
The DNA here is from genome assembly GCA_024610705.1 of Tetragnatha versicolor. Classification (NCBI taxonomy): domain Eukaryota; kingdom Metazoa; phylum Arthropoda; class Arachnida; order Araneae; family Tetragnathidae; genus Tetragnatha; species Tetragnatha versicolor. The sequence goes on from JANDEH010000002.1 coordinate 67,282,645, forward strand.
TTTAATTAATATAGTAGCAAATGAAATGTCCTTGCAGTCAGAGGTTTGAAACGATGGAATAAACATCGCTTTCTCATTTCTCTTCTCTTAATTGCATTCTCATTTGCCTTTGAACTGCCCGGCAGAAAATTTTAAGATCAAATTTGATTGTGAGAGTAAAGAGCTATGGCTTTTACGTATCAAAACATGGTCAAACTGTAAAACAGCTTTTTCAAAAGAAAACAAATACTATTAATTAAAGAAAAAAATCTCGAAATTTACACATTTTTCTCTGCATTCCTCAAGTTTACCCAAATTTATAACTTTTCCCGAGGATATTTGTCAAAATGAAAGTTGAAGTTTCAGATTCATCCATGCATCAAAGAACCGTGCAGGCTAATAACGATATCAAGAAGAGAAAAACTGACAGATAGACAACGTTTCTCGCATCCTTTTCAAAACGGGTGACAAGCGACAGTCAGTAGACCCTCCCTCCTTTTGTGATAGGACAATGGGGCAGGTAGTTGAGAGACACTAGAGTGGGCGGAGCAGAGTCAGTGTCGGTTTTCAGCTGTTGCGGTGGGGAATACTATGGGGCAGCTTTAATTAACGGCAATTTTTTCGGGTGAATCATCATATTTTTTGTGTTTGAATACCTTCTTTAATATTTGTGTAAAGAGAAATTTAAAATGGAAAATAGGACTTATAACGTGACCTCGGGTTTCTCCGGGTTAATTCCTTAACCCTCCAGTAAGACAATCAACTTTTATAAAACCAAAAACTTTAATTTTAAACGACACAAATTTTGAACTCTTGTCCTAAACTATTTTCCAAACTACAAACTTAAAACTACATCTTTCAAAACTAAAAACAATGCAAACGATTTTGAATGCGAAACGATTTTGAACGAAACTTAGTCCAAACACTATTAAGGAGTTACTGCTGGAATAAGTGCATTTGAGAAGTTATAACTTCCCATTATCTTTTTATCAACTATAAAATAAATAATAAAACCAAAAATAAATAATTTGCTGTTACAAAATCCCACCCCCTACACGATTTAAATATCAAAACTGCAAATTATCAAATTTAGTTTGTGAGGAGTCTTAGTCTTAATTTAAATTCATTATGTAAAATTTTTTGGGGGAATTTAATCCCCTATATTTAAAAAAACAAGTAAGACCCATGTCCTAACTAGAAAACTTGAAAAATATTTTTACACACACTTTTACATTTATTAAAAAAATTTATATTATAAGCAATGTCAGAGTAAATTTCTTACTCGTGCCTTTTCCTCGATTTTCCCAAAATGTAAAAAACATTAAAATTTAATAAGTTTTAAATAAGTTTGTTTTTTGTAAACATTTTAGTAAAGTTTGATTAATTGAAGTAAAATATATTTCAACCCCTTTTAGGCACTGAGCTATAAAACAAATGACGAGTGAGCGTGCCAAAACCGCATCACACCTATCGAAGTTTGTGTCTTCTCTCCACCCTTTAACTTTTGAACCCCTAAAAATAGTCATGAAAGTGGGGTCTAAGTATAGTAAAGTGACTTTGCCTTATTCGATGCAGCATTTTTCCACGCCCTTTAGTTTAAATTTTTGGTGTTATAAATTTTATTTTAAAAACTATTAGAGATTTACTAAATTAGTCAATTAGTACTATGTTGTAGAGCAGCATCGATTTAGTAGGAAAAGACACCTTACGCAAAAAAAACATCTTGAGTAAAACTCCTAAACGCACTAATGTTCCAACTCAGACAATGTTAGCCTATGGAGAAATTGGTGGTTTTGCCCCGTTCTGGAAATTTCTTGTAACTCTCCTCGCTGGCACGTTCGGTCACCTGTTATGCTATCGGAGGTAATCGGATAATTTTGAAACGATATAACGACCCCTCAGAAGTGTGTTTAATTAAATTATCAAAACTTACAATTTTATCCACCACGCATGGCAAACCCATCACACAGTCTTCGGCATCTCACAATCTTCATTTCAACAATGAAAAGAAGTGGAACAAATCTCCCTTTCAAAAGATAATGCTTCATTTACATACATACAGGGGAAATCGCGCTTGGAAAGCCAACTCGATAATCGATATCAAAGATTAAACTCAAAGATGATTACTCAAACACATCACATCTCTACTTAGCCATCCCATAACAAACTATACACGACAAAAGAGCAGCCTCGCACGCTCCCACTTAAAGCGGGCCTTATTAACACCTCGCCCGTATTCCTTGCCGGCCGAGACACAAAACGTGAATGGACACTATCAGCTGTCAGATCGGACTTCCTTTCACATTAGCGAGTTGACCTCTCAATCAAAACCTCTGCTGCTTGAAATAATCGCTCCTCAATTAAGTGCCTGCTTCGCTTCGACAGGCCCATTCAATGGGGGCTACATCACTTTGTGGCATTCTTGTGGGCTTTTGTGCAGGGATGAGCTTAAAGCGCCTTTTCATCAATGGGTTTGAAGTCGATAGTTAAGATTCTTTTCTTCTTGTGATGCGAGGATCTTTTGTTTTCGTCCGTCTGTTGCGTAATCTGCGTGGATGGTTAATTGGAGAGTTTGTGGAAATTTTCGTGAACGTTATGTGGTAGTCCAAGTCCAAACGATGACCCGCCAGCTCCTAAATCTATGAGTCTTAAAATATGAGGACGCCTAACTGGACACATGATCGTGAATTGATAATTTTTCCATTTTCTCCCCTCACTATAAATCAGGGCTGCCCAACCTTTTTCAGAAAAAGTGATACTATTTGGAGAAAAAATTAGACATGAAACTTCCCCTTTGTCCAATCTATACCAAAAAGTATACTGAAAATAACAAAAAAAAGTTGAAATTTGTATTAACAGACTGATTATGAGAATGTTACGCTAGTAACATCAATGTTTCAATGTAACTAGTGTAGCATCAATGTGGTGTAGTCACTAGTGTAGTACTAGTATAGTGTGGATATTAAGAGTATAATCAACATCCAAAAGTTCCAATATCAATCCACATGAACACGATGTCTTTCATAAATCATGTCATCTTTTTTTCATAGCCATCTTGACTTTTACTGTTTACATTTATTCAACAAGTGTCCACTCTACACACCTTTTTTATTTTAATAAAAAGGCTATATATGCTATATACTTTATTTAAAATAAAATTACTCCCAATGGGAATATCATTATAATCAAACGAGAACACCGGCTTTTAAAAAAAAATCAAATCACACTCATTATTCCAAGCCAGATGTGGCACTTCCAAGACGAAAAAAAAAGACAGACTAATCAATGACTCTCTTTTTTACACGATCCCCACAATAAGAGAATATTCGGTTATCTCATTCCAGACCCGATTTAATTCCGACGATATACGTTCAGAATCTATTTAAAAAGATCTCTGCCGCACCTCCCCACAATGAAATTTTAAGCACCGCGACTCACAAAAGAAAATATCGTTTGGCGGGCACATTCGCGCCCATTCCCGCTAATTAGGGGGTGCGACTGACGAAAACGAGGTTCCATAAACACCCCTCCCCGAAATGTTCGAAAACGGAACGGGGAGGGGTGCCGCAACGACCGAACAAAAATCATCATAAGACAGAGGAGCGTCGAACCCAAAAACTGATGTCCCCCCCCCTCATCGCAAATGTTCGAAAAGAGGGGGGGAGTGAAGGGGGTCTTCATTAAGGTGAACGTTTGATGAATCACTTTATCAGAGAAAGATATTTTTATTCATTTGGCGAAAACGTCCCTATCTCCATAGTGGGGGTAAAAAAGAATTCCGCGGTGTGTCGTCTGTAATTTAGTGCAAACGATCCGGCTGTCTCACTCCCCCCTCTGTGAGATAAAAGAGGGTGTTTCGAACGTTTTCTCTCGCTCTCTCCTATGTTCTATTGGGAATCGTTCGGCTGAATGCGCGGTTTTATCAGAATGGGGGGAGGGTTATGGCGGCGGAAAAAGGGGTCTTTCAGGGGGTGGGTGGGGCGGAACAGGTGGCAGGCTGATAAACGGCTGGAATCAAAGGGTGATGCTAGGGAGACAATGGGCTGTCATTAAGAGAGGCACTCGTTCGGGTAATTAGCTGTGATTCATTAGCCTTGTCGAGGAGGTTAAGGTGTCGCTCTCTCCAAAATGTGGAGTGTTGCGGGGTTTTAAAGTCAAGGAATTCGGTACCATTTTTGAGACTGATGAATCTTTTCGGGATAGTGCTTGAGTATAGTGATGGGCAAAATCGATAATTTTAGGTATCGAATACTTTGGTATCGAATACTTATAGGTATCGAATACTTTGGTATCGAATACTTATAGGTATCGAGTACTTTTAGGTATCGAGTACTTTTTTTCAATGTCGGGAAATGAACCTGAAGGGACAATTTTTTTAGGGCCTATCCATAATCAGACTAATATTCAAAAAACTGAAAGCGATCCATCAAAAAGCCCCGTAGCTACGGGCCTGGAGGTGGATAGAGGCGAAGGATTTGGCGGGGGAAAAACCTAGCCGCGTCAAATTTCTCTCGCGGATGATAACGACTTGGGTTTGAGCGTTGCAAAATGAAAACGGAAACAGGCTGCGTTTGATCTACAGTAGGTATTATAAAGATTACTTCATTGAAAAATTTAAAACGAAATATGTCAATAAAGTATCGATACTTTTGTGGGTATCGAATACACTCGATACCTATAGGTATCGAGTACTTAAGTATTTGGTATCGATACCTGCCCATCACTACTTGAGTACTGTTTTTGCTTAGAAAGTTCTAATGGCACGACTAGAATCTTGCGATTTGAGAGAAAATATTTTGGATTTTTACTTCGTTAATATTTTGAGGTTTTGAAGAATCAATTTTTTGAACTGAATTAAATAAACAAAATTTTTTTTCTTATTTCATAGCTGTTAGTGATGATTTTCCTACCAAAAAATGAACACAAATTTTCATTACAGTACAATACATCAGTACTTAGTTTTCCCAAGGATTCAAAATCTTAAAAAAGGTAATGCTATCAGAGAGTAGACTTCATATAACCATGAATCAACCATTGATATTATGACTTTTTTTAATTAAGAAAATTCACACAGTTTAACCTAAAAAAATACAGGGGGTAAATATAAGAGTATTGCTTTTCTGCAAGAAGAGGGACCTATATTTACAGATATCAATAGTCGTTGCTTTTTCTGCAATAAGGGTGGTCTAGTAACAAAATAGCATTTACAGATAACTGGGGTTGGTACATTTACAGATATCAATAGTCGTTGCTTTTTCTGCAATAAGGGTGGTCTAGTAACAAAATAGCATTTACAGATAACTGGGGTTGGTACATTTACAGATATCAATAGTCGTTGCTTTTTCTGCAATAAGGGTGCTCTAGTAACAAAATAGCATTTACAGATAACTGGGGTTGGTACATTTACAGATATCAATAGTCGTTGCTTTTTCTGCAATAAGGGTGCTCTAGTAACAAAACAGCATTTACAGACATTTACAGATATCACTAGTCGTTGCTTTTTCTGCAATAAGGGTGCTCTAGTAACAAAACAGCATTTACAGACATTTACAGATATCACTAGTCGTTGCTTTTTCTGCAATAAGGGTGCTCTAGTAACAAAACAGCATTTACAGATAACTGGGGTTGCTACATTTACATACATCAATAGTCGTTGCCTTTTCTGCAATGAGGATGCCCTAGTGACAAACATCATTTATAAATGATGTTTTGTTAATACTGATTTGTTGATGATGTTGCTTCGGATATCTGTATACAGATATCCGGAGTTGCTGTTCTTGCTGCAATAAAAGTTACTCAGTGAAGAAAAATATCTCAAGCTGAATTCACGTGCGAGATGCGTTTTCTGTAAAACCACAGGGTTTTTTCAAGGATCTTTTCGCAAGGTCTGTTTGATACGGTACAAGCGCGGATCCAGTACGGCTCCAAAGGGGGGGGGAAGGGGGAACTTGACAAGATCATCACCTTTACCTTTTGACAAAAAAATGTCAAAATGTTGGAAATTTTCTAAAAAGTATTACGCAAGATATTCTCGTTTTACCGCTGGGGGTATGGGGTCCACCCCCCAATAGTTTAGTAGTTTTTTTGGGTCCTCCCCAAGTTTTCTTATTTAGAACCTTATTTAAGTCCAAGGGGAGACTGTCAAGAGTACTCTCCTTGTATCCGGCTCTGATAGGTAGTATTACATAATGCACAAATTTTATAAAATTAAAAATAATGCACATTTAATAAAAAAGAAACATTTTTATAGCAGCTATAACTTGATGTTTATCAAAAATATTTCATTGATAAGGTAAAAATTATAATCCAACTATCTATAAACTGCCTTTTAGGTGGATCTAAATACCTTTATTTTCAATTCCATAAACATAGCTTATGAGTTGAACCTAAGCCATGTTGAATAAAAACATCTCGAAAATCCCTCACAACACAGCCAGATCCTATAATATGCGCAAAGAAGTTTCTAAAAAAAGCATCGTTCACACAAGGGCTATATTAATAGTCAAAACCAAGATCTATTGTTCACTGGCCTCATGATCATCAATCACAATTCACCCACCCTAAATACGAGGAAGTTGGGAGGGAGAAAATTAGGCACCTTTAGGCCCTCTGTTTTAGCCAACCCGCTTCATTCTACCTTCTGATTCAAGCTATATAATTTGTTCGTGCCTTGAACAAACGCAAAAACACTCCATAGTCATTAAGTAAAGAAAAAAATCACCGTAACCTTTGACCCGACACCCATACAACCCTAATAATTTCGTTCTGAGCTTCTTGCAGGCGAGGACAGATCTCAATGAATGTCCACAGGGTTTAAAATCGCATTTAAATCCATTGCGTGAATCACTGTAATGAAGGAGTTGCCAAAGACTTTTTCGGGGAAGTTGGTCTCTGAGGACTATGATTTGTTTGGAGAGCTTTAGAGCATAAGTAAGGACATTAGCTGTACAATGGTAGAGGAGATAGGGGCGATTCAAGATGCATTCTGTGTGGCTGGGTGACATCAGATATGCCACTCTGAGAGGGGTTTATGGATGAGTAATGATTTTAAATGATTGCAACGTTTTGAACAATTTTAGTTTACTGGTATAAAAACTCTTTGAGATTAATCAATCTTTTTAATTAACTATGAGTAACGGGAGGATAAAAGGAGAATTATGCTTCTGTTGGATGGTATAATTTCAATGAAAATTTATTCAAATTAACTTAAATATATACGCGTCAAAATTTTTGTTAACAAGGTAAAAATTTAGTGCATTTTTATGTTCATTGATTGCATAGGAATAAGGAAGAACAGTTACTTAAATAAATATCATTAAAACTTGGAGGAGAGAACTACTCAAAAAATCTTTATCAGACCAGGAAATTTGTTCATATTCTTATTTTTAAACTTAGAGTTATCAAGTTAATTAAAATTAAAAAGGATTTTTAATTTTAATGCTTTTTTTCAGCAGTGGATCATTTGTTTTAATTTCTTGTCCCTACGAAAAGAATTTTTCTTCTGATCTGTGCTCATAAAAAAAGGAAAAAGTACTAGATTTTTTTTTATTTTGGGGCACAGGGTAAAACGCAGAAAAAAATTTCCTTACCCGTGCTTAAGTTTTATCACAAACCAATTCTTTCGTCCAAAAAACACATTAACTACGAGTAGATTTCAAAAAATATGACTTCTTTAAACAGAATTATCGTTTATTTTCCAATTTTAAAATGCTAGTCGGTAGAAAAAATAATTGTCGAAACGAACAGAAATTTTTACACTTCTTACTGAAGCCATTTGGGTGAAATTCCTCCCCACCTTTAAGCAGATAGAAAATCGAATATTTTTTCGACCCGCCTTACCTCACTACGTGTTGTATGTTAAAGAATTATTTCACTGAAGATATAGAAATCCACAGAAGGATGGGTCTAATTCTTTTCAAGAGATGCCTAATCACTCGACCACAGTAAGACCACGGAAGCAGAGACACAAAAGCAGTATTTTTTCATGTCTTTCTCTGTTACTACATTCAAACTAACCTTTGTAGGATTCTTGTTCTATCAGCTCGTTACAACAGAAAAGGATATTCGCTTGTCACAATGGATTCCGTGCTATTTCCTTTCTCAAGTAGGATGATGGTTTCACGGTTTGTGTTCTACATATTGTTTCGGTTGTTGTTAATAATGCTGTTTGTAATTTGTGTGATGGCTTGTTCTCTGTGGCTAGGCATGAGTGATACTTTTGTTTTGTTTTGATGGAGTTGTAAAAAATGTATTGTAGTGTCAGTTGGCATGTATCAAACGAGCAGGAAGAAAACGGGTTGTGTTCCCTTTTGAAACAGTAGGTTTATCGTATTGACCACTCATTTTACCCATTATGAGTTTCGGTAAACCTTTACCAGTACAAAAGGAAGGCATCAGAGCTGTAGTTATAATAATTTCATTCACATAGTATTTTGCATGCGCAAATTAAATGGGGAATGTTTTACATATAAAAAAAGCTGAAGTATCATTATTATGTCATTTGTGTTGAATAATAATAAAATGGATAGTTATATATACGATTATAATCGGTCTACTAATCCCTAGAAATATTTATTTTATGTATGAAAATATAATGATTAAGGGATTTTGAGAACTTCTTATATCAAACACATGTTTCTTAAATTTAGAGCAAGTAAATAAATTTTTAATTCCATGTTTTTATGAAAATTCTAAAGGTATCACCTAATTCTGTATTTCCGCGTGTTGATGCTAAGAGTCAAGTTTCTATTAAACTATAACGTAATTCATGGTGTTTCAAACCACTTGATATCTATCACAATAAAAAATCATTGACTTCAGATGAAAAAACTTCTTGAAATGGTTCTAGATGTGCCCTTCAAGTCAAAAAGTTTAACTTTTAAAAGCATCGCATAAAGTATATGCATGATTGAAATATTTCACCCTTTTGTAGCGTATTAAAGAATGTAAGAACTAAATTCACATCACAGCTATTTTTTTTATTTCCATGAGATCATCGGTCTTTATGAAAATACAAGACCCCTTATCGAATATATCTTTAAATTGTTCTTGGTATAAAAATCATAAATAATAAACATTTCAAACTATAGGACACATATTCCATCACCCATATCCTTCAAAATTGATTCACTTGACTAAGATCTAACTCAGGCAGGATTTCAAGTGATACAAGTTCAAACACATAATACAACATATTTTTCAAGATAATCTCTATCTCTTATTATGATATTCTGCAACTATGATGAAGGTTGGATTAAGAAGGGAACGTTCAAAAACATCGCAAGGATTCTATACAAATATTTTCAGTGTAAAGATTATATCGGATCTTTCAGACGCAACGTATAAGTATCACGAGAGTTTCTTGCAAAGATTATCTGTTGTATTATAAACACTATTTTACAGAAGATTACGAAATGCATCAAACATGATTGAGAGATTCACCCAGTAAACGGTTTCAAAAGCCTGAACGAACTACGCGCTTCCTCTCGTCATAAATGGAGTATTTTTGGTCTCGGTTCAAACCACTTCACATCACTAGAAAAATGAATGGTGAAAACAGGAAAAGCCTCAAATATCCCATGAATGAATGGCGTTAAAAGAGATAGAAAAAATGCGAGCCTCTCATGAAAGTGCTGTTTACGTTATGATGATAATTCTTAGCCATATAGAAGTAAGGTTTTCAACATTAAGTCAACTTCTCACTTTACGGTCACAGATAAAATAGATTGAGAATGAACTGATCAATTTTACACATCTTCTACTAAATAATAAGATTTCAAATTTCAGTACATAAAAACCACAGATAAAAACCTAAGAAAATTGTAACGATGTTCTAGTGAGGAAACTATTACTAACTCTAGAAATTGAGAAAACATATTAAACCATAATAATTTAAGTTTTTCCAAGTAAAGGGAAAGAGAGGGAGCGAACAGAAACCCCACCTCTCTACTACTAACATCCAGATTTTGCAGCATCCAATTTCCCCTCTAATATTTTAATACCCCAAGAAAGGGATAAATTACACCCCTTGACCATCCAGTTTTTAATTAACCGAACACCTTTCTGGTTTTTATGACCGAGAAATTTAAATAAGCGTAAAATACCACATTCCACCAGCCCTATAAAATTAAGTTAATTTTACTAGGCATATAAGTACTAGAAAAACGACATATATATCAGACAGTGCATTGCAACTAATATCTATAAATCTAGAATACATTTCTCCTACTTTTTTGCAGGAAAAATATGTTTATTAGGAAAAACAGGTTTTTCCTATCAGTTAATGTAAAAAAATCACATAAGATATTTGAGAAGTAAATGGAAATAAACTAGGGTTCTGGCTGAAAGTTTTTTCTCTGAAATCCAACATATTTTAGATAAGTGGTCTAACCCCTTTAACTTTTGAATCCCAACAGATATAGTCATGAAAGTGGGATCTAGGTATAGTAAAGTGACCATGCCCTATCTGATGAGACAACTTTCAACACCCTCTAGCGGAAACTTTAGGAGTTATAATTTTTATTTTAAAAAGTATTTGAGGTATGTGAAAAAAGTCAAGGACTAAGTTGTAGAGCAGTATCGATTCAGTAGGAAAAGACACCTTAAGCAGAAAAATATCTTGAATAAAACCCCTAAAACACACGCTCAATTAGGTTGAATTTACGTAGATTTTACGTCTTAAAACGCTCCTCACGAGGCGAAAATGAGAAATTTTTAATTTAATGAACTAAGAATACTTTGTCATTTACATAAGCCATAAAAATGAAAATTTCTCATTTTCGCATCGTGAGGATGGTTTTAAGACGTAAAAACTACATAAATTCAACCTAATTGAGCGTGCGTTTTAGGGGTTCTATTCAAGATATTTTTCTGCTTAAGGTGTCTTTTCCTAGCTGAATCGGTGCTTCTCTACAATTTAGTCTCTGACTTTTTTCACATTCCTCAAATAGTCTCTCTATTCTAAAAAAAAGTTTTTGGTGAACGGTTTCCAGAGAAAGGCTTTTTAATTACTGATCCGTACAACACATATTTGGTATCAAACTGTCCGGATTCTTTTGAGGATGTGCAAAGTGCCTTTAGAATTTCTAAAAAAAATCTCAGTTTTAAAATATTTCCATTTTTTTAGATTTCGGATAAGGTCGCAGTTACAAAGCAAGAAACTATGAATTTTAAAACAATTGAAAACATATTTCACTTGTTTTTTAATATTCAAATAGATTAAATAATCATCTTTCTATTTATAACACGAATTTAAAAATATATTTTGTGTTATTTTTAACAATATTTATATTTTTGTTGTTCACAAATGGTTTAATTGTTGTTCAAACGGTTTTCATTATATTTTAAACTTATATATAATTAATTTATTTTTTATTTTTTAAATAACAAATTAATATTTTTATATTTATCTTTGTAGTTGTGGCAACCTAATCATTACTATATTTACAATAAAATATACACTCGCTTTCGGAAATTTTGAATTTTGCATTTATTTTTTATATCCTTTTGCAAGTATGTTTTTTAAGGTAGTAAAATGTAACTCTTTATTTCATAATGACAAAACGCAAACAACTAAATAACACGGGTGAATGTTTTAGAAATAAGGATGAAAAGTTAGTTTGTTTCTCATGAAGATAAAATTCTAAATTTTCGCGATGTTTAAGATAATTACTACATTTTTAACAGTCAATCATTACAAATTTTAAGAAAGTTAAATTTATTCCTAAGATATTTCAATGCTTCCCTTAATGCAGTGGTCCCCAACCTTTTTACCAACACGGACCGATCAACGTTTGATAATTTTACCGCGGCCCACGGGGGGGGTGTTGATTGTATACATTCTAGATTATTTTGATTTATTAATTTTAGTTTAATTGTATTTAAACATGCTTTCAAAATAAAATACAGTTACACCAAAAAATAAAGTGATTTATAATTAATTTCATTTATTAATTTGGAGTGTAAACCATGAATTTAAATTCAATTTCAATTAAATGGTCGGCCCGCGGCCCGGTACCATTTTATCCACGGACCGGCACCGGTCCGCGGACCGGGGGTTGGAGACCACTGCCTTAATGTATCTGTGAAAAAACATTACCTAAGGGAAATGGGTAAAATAATGTTTACATTGCTTTGTTGTTAATTTTCTTGGGGTTCAATTCCGTTATAGTTCCCGCTAAATATCGCCAATCTCTTTCGAACGCTCAATATTCAAATGTAAACCAATTTTTCTAATTTTTAATGATAAACTGAATAGTTATAGATCTAATTAAACACTTTAATCTATGAATTTTAAACAATTTAGCAATATTTATACTTTATAGTGTCCAAAAGAGATTAGTGATATTTAGCGGGAACTATAACGGAATTCAACCCCAAGAAAATTAACAACAGAGCAATATAAACATTTTTTTACCCATTTCCCTAAGGTAATGTGTTTTTCACAGATACATTAAGGGAAGCACTGAAACATTAAGGGAAGGTTCATATATTTAGCGGGAACTATATATGAACCTTTCTTGGAATTATAAAGCTATCTGCCAATTCATGTTACCATAAAGGAAATGATAAAATTCCACCACTGAATAAATATTCGCCATTTTTGAAAGAATACCACGGAAAAGTACTACCCCTGTGTTAAGAATGTTTTATAAAGTGAGTAAGTGCAGTGAGCTGGGTTTTGTGGGGAATTGTGAAGTTACTGCGTCAGCAGTTAACGGGGGTTGGCGAGCGATAGCGAGCAGGGGGCGGTAGCCCCCTAGTTTTTAAAATAAAAATTATAACTCCTAAAGTTTCCTCTAGAGGGTGTTGAAAGTTGTCTCATTGGATAGGGCATGGTCACTTTACTATACCTAGACCCCACTTTCATGAATATATCTGTAGGGGTTTAATAGTTAAAGAGGTTGGACCACTTTTCCTGGGACACCCTGTATATTCCCACCATCACGAGAAATGCTTTATTGACTGAAAAATGAAACTTTGAAAAGAAGTTCAAATCAAGATGATAGTATCATATATTTGGCAAAAAAACGTTTTTCAGTGTTCATGAATTACCACCCCCTTTAAATTGAGTAGGAAAATCCGTTTCCTTACAACACATTACATCTACAGGTACCCAAAATGAACACTGTAAAAAAATTCAGGAATGCTACTTAAAAAAACTGGGCAGCTGAGTTGCCCCCTTTTTTAAGTAATGTTCCTGGAAAATACCACAGGAACGTAACTGTAAATACTGAAACATTCCACACAGAAAACCCAAAACCTTCCTTTGAAATATAACTTCAGAAATGAAAACTAGAATTTTCAAGGAAAGTGTTTAATTGCTGTAAAAACTCTTAAAAACAGGAATGTTTCAGGAATTTAGGCGGAACGTTATAGTCCGAGAGCTGGCTACATGAGAGTTTAACCGGAAAAATATGTTTCTGAAAATTTTATAATAGATTGGGCACTTCTTAATAAACAAAATTCGCTCGGTCAGCCTGCGCAAAGCGGTTGCTTTCGAGGGATCAGCTCGGGTCAAAATAGCCAAAAATTGCATCGAGTTTAACCGGAAGAACGTATACATGATTTTTACGTCATTCGAAAGGCTTCGACCCCCTGAACACAAATATGCTGGTCAGCCGGCCGAAAGCGGTTGCTTTCGAGGGGTCAGCTCGGGTCAAAATAGCCAAAAATTGCATCGAATTTAACCGGAAAAACGTATACATGATTTTTACGTCATTCGAAAGCTTACGACCCCCTGAACACAAATATACTGGTCAGCCGGCCGAAAGCGGCTGCTTTCGAGGGGTCAGCTCGGTTTAAAGTTGCAAAAACCCTATTCAAACCTATGTAATCATTTTTGCGGAAATTTCATTGTTGTGTAAAGCACTATCATTATGCTTAAATTGAGAGTCCAAGATGACGGTGGTGTTTTGAAAGTGGTGGATTTTCCCCTGAAGGGATTTTTTAGGAATTTTGGAATATTGATCAGGACACTATCTTCTACGTTTCCACCAATTTTCAGCTTGTTATTTTTAGTTTCTACCAACATTTTAACCCAGCAAATAATTTATTCAATAAATATTAATAATAATTAAATTAAGTTTTTCATTTCGAACTTTTTCACGTTGTCGCTTAAAATTCACATTATTAAGCAATTCAGGACAAAAACGAACTCAATCGGGTTCTTGGTTCAGTCGTTATGCTTGAAAACTCTATCCAAGATGGCGGTGGTTTTTCCAAAATGGCGGATTTTCTCCTACACAGAATTTTTGGAAATTTCAGGACATCAATAAGGACATTATCCTCTACATTTCCACCAATTTTCAGCCTGTTATATTGAATATCCGGGTCAATACGGACTAAGTGGATTGTTTAAATATGGCGTGGTGAAAAGTATCATCGTTTTGCACTGCGCGCACAATATCTCTATAACTATTCAATCAAATTGTCCAAAACTTTTACAGTATCTTCCTTGCATATGTATCTTCAAATTAATGTACGGGTTTGAAATATTGATCAATGCATTCCAATTTGCAAACAATTAAAATCAGGGGTTTTTTTTTCTCAAAATTTGAAAATTTAACTTTGACAATTTTAATATTGGTGAAATAATTTAAATAAGTTTTTCGTTCTTCGTTAATTTAAAGATAAGTGTCTTTTGAATGTTCAGAAAAAGAAACAGCGGAAAAATATAATTTACTTTTCTTAAAAAGCTGCGCGCAGTAAAAAAATGGCCTAAAAACTACCAAGTACTTAAAGCGATTTTTCAAACACAAATTACTTTTAATAAATGTTTTGTTGGATATGTTTTGAATAAAAAAGTATTTTCGAAATAATTTCTCCAAAAATCTCATTGAAAGAAACATTTGCTAAAGAATTACATCATCTTAAAAATTCTTGTAGACTATCTCCATTTCAGACATCCCAATGGGAAAACCCATACTAACGATTTGAAAACTAAGATATTTTTAGAAAGTTGGTCGCTGCAAGTATTTCTTTTATAAAAAACAATAAACCGTATTATAATATAGGTTTGAATAGGGTTTTTGCGACTTTAAACCGAGCTGACCCCTCGAAAGCAACCGCTTTCGGCCGGCTGACCAGTATATTTGTGTTCAGGGGGTCGTAAGCTTTCGAATGACGTAAAAATCATGTATACGTTTTTCCGGTTAAATTCGATGCAATTTTTGGCTATTTTGACCCGAGCTGACCCCTCGAAAGCAACCGCTTTCGGCCGGCTGACCAGCATATTTGTGTTCAGGGGGTCGAAGCCTTTCGAATGACGTAAAAATCATGTATATGTTACAGTTAAAGTCCGGAAATCAGTTAATTTACAGATAACCTAGGTAATTTGCAGATTAACGAGGGTGATCCGTTAAAGAGCGAATTTTTTTTCAATTTCTAAGATTACCTAGGTAATCTTGAAATTATCTAGGTATTCTGCACCCTACCGACTAGACACTCGTTAATCTGCATACTACCTGTAATCAGTTATTTTACATATTAACGAGGGTGATCCGTTAAAGTGCAAAATTTTATTTTATTTTATAAAAAGTTTAAGGAGGTTGGGGGGGCTGCCGCCCCCCCAAACCCCCCTGCCCTAACTATAACCAAACTCGTTTTGGGGGTAAACAGTAACAATGACGAATCAAAAAAGGGGGATCGGTACTTTTTTCATATTACACAAAACACGCAAATCCCACAAATATAGTAATGAAATAGCAATTTTAAAACTAGAATATAAAAACAATAATAATAGAATATTAAAGTACCAACTGAGATTTGTATCAATTGTGGTTTTCGATCTCGATTTGACAGCGTATTTCAATGAGCACTTAAACTAGCAAATCTTAATGAAAGCGCGGTGTAATCGGCTGGCATCCTGCACTGAACTATTGCTAGGATTCGCGATCGATTACATATGTTAAACCCTTGCCCAGGTTCCAGCGATTGTTGAATTAACGTTTGTTGAAAAGATATTTCAACAGCTGGGACATTTGCTTTCGTTAAAAGAAATCTCCACTCTGAAGTCGGAGCTTCAACACAATTGTTTCAAAATACCCGTTTTAGTAGTAATATACTGTACTTAATCATGTAAATTTACAGTACTTACTTGCTTGTATTATTTTGTTTTAACATTCAACATGACAACTACCAGTGCTACGCTCTAAATTTGAAATCAAAACACCAAATATGACAACAAACTACGTATTGAAACCCAACTGCGCAGGGGTAAGCGCATGGCGCAGTAAGCACCTCACCATTTTAACAGAAAGTTTTGAACGAAACAAACTATTTTGAACTTTAACGATCAAGAGGCCGTTATAGTGTAGATTCCCTAGGTAAAATGCGAAAAATTCAAAAATCCGCACATTAACGACAGAAATAAGTTAATCTTAAGTTTACCTAGGTATTCTTCAGATTAACTAATTATCAACTTTAGCGGTAACATATACGTTCTTCCGGTTAAACTCGATGCAATTTTTGGCTATTTTGACCCGAGCTGATCTCTCGAAAGCAACCGCTTTGCGCAGGCTGACCGAGCGAATTTTGTGTATTAAGAAGTGCCCAATCTATTATAAATTTTCAGAAATATGTTTTTCCGGTTAAACTCTCATGTAGCCAGCTCTCGGACTATTACTATTATTTTTTGCAGTGTAGTTTTATAATTTTTCCCTATTCCCAGTACTATTCCCGAAACTTATTCGAACGATTATTTCCATTGGGCAGAGGCCACGGTTGACCACTCCATCCCATCTCTATTATCGTCCGCATTACACGCGCCCGCCAAGCGCCAAGAATCAAAAAGGGTAAAATAGAACAAACGGCTTTTGTTCCATCATTCGGGCCTGAGTGCAATTTTCCAGTCTCTCCCTCCGATTCGGACGCACACTGGAAACGTTCGAAAACAGGTGTAATGGCAGAGAGCACCCCCTGATGTGCACCCATCCGCTTAGATCAGAGCGCGCACAATGACACAATGGGGTGCAGCTTTCGTTTTTTTGCTATCTTGGCGCCATTTGGCGAAGTTCCGTGTTGATGTGTAATTGTTACGTAATATAATCATGTATTTCTCATTATTCTCTGGAATTATGCACATCGTAAAATTATGTATTTATAGTATTCAATTTGTAAGACAATGTTTTGAACATGTTTACTGTGTGCATTTCAAAAAGGTATATCAAATTGCAATTAAATTTGGTTTTGGGAAAAACCTCTAATTAATGATAATCATGAGAATAACTAAACCTTTATATTAATTTCACAGGATTATTTGCAACTAGTGAAAATTTGACTGATGAAAAGAACATGACCCATTGATTAAGCTATTAATCCCATAGTTATGTCATTCTTTATTTAGCAACTGGATTTTTAATATTCTAGTTCAAATTCTATAAATTTCCTCCAGCTTTACATTTTTATGTTATGGACTGTTGAAAAAAATTAATTAATTAAAAAGAACAGATATAGTAAAGGGGAGGAGGGAAACTATGTTTATTCCTCTTCGGATTCACTAGTTTTTTCCCAAAAAGATTGATAGAGATCTAGGAAGAAATTACAAACTTGATTTCCAAATTTACACATCAAGATTGAATTCAGGAGGGAGAACATAGGGAGGAGCATACAAATCCTGAAGACTCGGACTACATTTATATTAGAAAAACAGAATTTTACAAAAAATTAGTGGATAATGTTCAGTGGCCTACTAAGACATGCTTATAACTCAAAAGTCCAAAGAGTGCAACACAGAAAAAATCTCAGGTACACAAATATAGATTCCTTTTAAGAAGATATATAAGCTGGCACATATTTATATTCATTCGGTGTTAAATCTTGGTCAAAGAAGGATTCCACTAATCAGATTCAGCGACAAGCTAATTTTTCTTTCTTTAGCTGCTGGTAAACACCAACTCTGGTGACCGTGAATATGGCTGTTAAAATATTTAAACATTCTAGTTCTCAAAAGAAAAAAAATATTACGAAACAATCATCTTTTGGCGGTGGGGAGCTGTGGGTAAATCTCGCCAAGAGAGAAGCGGCGGAGAAAGACACAAGCACCCACAATGAATGGGCGCATGCCTCACCAGTGCCAATCGGTTCCGTCTTTTGTTCTGCATTGTTTGCGAACGTTTTACGCTGCGATGGAACAAAAAGCGAATGAAATCAAAAGGTGGACACAGCCCAGTGAGTCCCATTCACTCAATCGATTCACTCGGTGATGTTTCAATAAGGTACGGACCAGGATGTTCCAGCGTAATTAGGACCTCCAAGAGGGTTCCGCCACCACCGGAAACGAAAGTTTTGAGTTCGAAACACCCTCTTTAAAGAGCTGTCAGATGGACTTTAGAATGATGTTTTTGCAGACGATTGTGAAGGATGAAAAGACCAGAAAAGAGGTTTGGTTGCCATCCTGTCAAAAAACCTAAATTCAGCTTTTAAAAAAGAATCGGATTATACTTTTTACGTTTACAAAGAAATGGCTGTTTGTGAAAGTGGGAATTTTCTACACAGAGTACTTAATATACAGATAATTCTAGTATAACATATTGGGTGTTTCATAAAAATATTCAAATGGTATTCTCTGGAGCCTCTATCTATAATTCCGTTTATAGAAGCTGAGTAATTTTTGATGGAATTTGTTTTGAGGAATGAGGAAGATAATCATTATTAAAGAAAGACAGACGAACTGCAGCCGTTAAAGTAACAGTGAAAAAATTTCAAGTGGCAAAACCTACATGTTCCCCTTACATAAATGGAGAGTTATAATGATACTTGCGTGCACTTCAGAGATCTCATTCCGAGAAAATAATACTAGGTGTTGGTATTCGAAAAATCATCTACGATCTTGTACAGTCCATTTTTAGTGTTTATGTTACGGGCAAAGTGATTAATTGGGCATCATTAATAAAGCCCAGAGTGGAGGCGGGCAAAGTGATAAATTTCATTGATAAATGCCATTGAATTTATCACATTGCTCGTAATATTTATATTTGTAGTAATTTTATACGTTTTTGTAGTCTAAAGAAAGTTTTTTTAAACTCGTCATACCGAGTTGTAACTGACATCTTTATAATGAAAAGATGATAGATGGTTATGTTAATTACAAAAAGTCAAACAATACAAACACTTCATAAAATAAATCAGATTTTTTGTAGAATAGAAAATGTGTTGAGGGGACAGTTAATTGCTGCCCAAAACATTTAAAAGTGCGGCTAACCATGATAATTTAAAAACAAAGGATACACAATGCAGTAAAAAACAATTATATATAACTATAATTATAACTTCCATTTTATGTAAGTAAATCAATTTTCATACAGATAAAACAGGTTAACACAAGGGCAGAAATAATAAGTCTTTAAAAGATATTCTTTCAGTAATACTTGCAGCAGAGAACCTCAATGGATACGCCAGTGTGCATGCATTAGCATACAGAAAAAACCCCGCTTAAATTGCGTACAAAAATCAGTGGAAAGGAAACAAGAGAGCACCACAGAATCAAAAGGTGGACACAGGCGAGTGATTCCCATTCACTCAAATCGATTGAGTTGTAGAGTTTCAATGCAGAAATGACGGATGTAATGAAGGACCCCACTGGGAGATGACCATAGGTGTTAAGTGTTATTCTGAAAACGGGCATTGGAGGTTAAAAAGGGGATATGTAGTTGGTTGAAAACCTCTAGGATATTGTTGGTTCGTAGATTAAAGTGTTGTTGAAAATCACGTTGGAGAGGAAAGGGAGGGCGGATTTTAGGTGGTGCTAATTTAAAGGAAAACCGGAACTGAGCTGTTTATGGATGTTTGGCAAGCTGTAACTTAAAGAGTTTTCTATTAAAATAAAGTCCTTAACAAAAACCTTTATTTAAAAAATTGAGCAAAGATTATTTGAAATTTAAATATATCCACATTGCAAATGGGTGACCATTACAAATAGATGACCATAGGTACCCCCATTTACAAAGATCTGTATTCAAAGAAGAATAGCTTCAGGTCAGGAATTTACATTTTACTTAAAAGCTTACTTTTGGGAATTTTTGATGAAAAAAAAATTAGCTTCTGTCATAAACTTACTGCAGAGTTAAACGATTTAAAATATAATGCTTATGGATTGCATATAAAGGCAACTTTTAGAAAAACATTGACCTAAATACCCTGAATAGTTTTTGAGATATCGAAAATAAACATGTGCACCTTGTATTAAATTGAACCGTTTTACCCTGTATAATTCAACGGAGAATTACAAGTGTTTCCTAATATGAACTTAAAAAATATCATAGAAGATAACAATCTTTTAAGTAAATAATCATACTTGTGGCCTAATTCACAGCCACATGACCTGTGGTTACAACCAGTAGCTAAAGAAAGAAAATGAGCTTTTCATTGACCCTGTTTGGAGGAATCCCTTTTTAACCGATGGTTAAACGCTGGTCAGTTAGCAATAAATAAGGCCATCAACGATTTAAGTTGAGGGTTAAGGCGTGGGGTGTCAGATAAGACTGGTGAATACATTTATGCATATCACTTCTCTAAAGAAAAATGCTGTTTACCTCCAAAGCCTGGCATAACCAACACAGTAACCATAAACTATGGTGAAAAGGAAACAAAAACCAAAGTATTTTTCTCCTTACACGAAAACGGCGATACCTTTGACTGGACACAACAGCCATGTTCCGCCATTCCCAAACAGCCTTTTCTGGCCGCTCCAGCTTCTGCAAGTCCAGGTTTTCCCGTTTTCTTTCTCTGCCTTTATCTTCCCACAAGCATAAAAACTCCATTCCGAAAGAACACCTATTTTTACGGCCTCGGCCATTCACGTCGTAACTGGACCAACCTGCCCCAAAAAATAATAATAAAACCCATAGCTTTTCATACTGCACAAAAAAATAACTGTTTTTTTTGCTGTGACACTGTAGGAATTAAGTGCGCTTCTTCTAAACTTCCATTCGTTCTTTTTAGTGTTATATTTATTATTATTACTATTATGTGTGTATGGGTGGTATGCAGCAGGACACAGCATTCGGACATTCCGATTGAAAAGGAGCCACCATAACTGTTAAATTCGCTCTCAAAATCGGACGGCGCACAGTGGAGTATTTCACCCAAAATCCGTGTCAAAATTATTTTTCGAATTTTGTAGTCATAAAAACCACAAATTTGACGTAAAATATTTATTTTATGAGTATATGCACTGATTTATCAGTATGTTTTAGAATTTAAACATTTTTTTTATCAAATTAGTGCAAATCCATATATTTATAATGGCTGGTACATAAAGTGTCCTGAAGAAAATGCGTTTTATCAAGACCCTCTATATACATGGCCACCCAACTCCGGACTATGACGTCAAACGTGAGTGAAAATTGCCATGTTAAGTCTATGGAGTGACGTCAAAGATGAGTGAAAGTTATGACGTTGCACGGCCGAGTTGGGAGGCCATGTATATAGAGGGTCTTGGTTTTATACAAATGATTAACATAAAAATCCAATTTAGAAGTTCAATTACTGATCTAAGTTAATTTCATAAAGCGTACAAGAATAAAAACAGAAATAAAAAGCAATTAAATGTAGTAGAAAATAAATTTGTCCTAATTGTGTATCTTTTTCTTTATTTTAAATACCATAAAGATAAACTATAACTCATCGGTCTAAAAGTTTAAACCAGTCAAGAACATATATAAATATAATGTTGAATATAATGCCGTCCTTTTGTTTTTAATTAAGTATAAATGGATAAATATCGTTTGCAATATAAAAATAAGAGCAGAAAAACAAAAACAAAAGCGTAGTTGATATAAATAAAGTACTAATTAAAAACCATGCTCCCATCGAATGTAGACGAGATACTCGCGAAGCCAGGTGCAAATTTTCATCATAACAAAGGGAAAAAAGCAAACGTTTGAACAAGGTGAGTTTTTAAAAAAATAATTGTAAAAAAAGTGCAGGTTTTTGCACCCTAAATTTAACTGGAAGTGTTCTCTATAGTGTGAACTTTATCGGTAAACTTTGATTTGGGCGGTGCAAAGCGGTGAACCCTTTTAAAAACCTCTCTAAATATAAAAAATGCAGGTATTAAGGCAACAAATTGGCGAATTCTTGATTTGAATCTCTTTTTAGGAAAGGAAAAACATAACTATTTAAAATTTAAAAAATACTAAAAGAAAGCTCATGCAATTCGTAATCAGACACTTTTTATTCCGTTTTAATTAGTTTATTTTTCCATTCACAAAAAATTCTTGCGTAAACCTCTTAAAAAGCCAAAAATCAATGAAAAATTGCCTTTAATAAGAACGAAATCTCAACTTTAACTGAGGCTATCAACAAAACTAAAAAACCAATGGCCAAAACAAGTATACCGATGAATGCACAATTTATTCAGCTTTCAGAAAATATAATTTTTATTAATGTTCTTTAAACTTTTTGTTAAGCCTTTTTGGCACACAAATACTCCACTGTGCGGCGTGAGTAGCCGTTGGCTATTTTGGGGACTTTTTATGTGGCTTTGTTGGCGTGGAGCCCTGTATACAGGTGCGATTCTAACAGATGGTTGCGGGTGGATCATGCGCCAACGATACCGCCAAGCACAAAACTTAAGAACTAACTATTTAAATTGTATTTGGAATTAAAAATTATTTTGCAATTTTTTAATCTCCCTTTATGTTAACAATTTTTCTTTCCCCCCAACTCATAATATAAACACTACTTAAATTTGGATTCCTTAATGTTAAACAAAATTAGTTCTAAATATATAATTTGGCAGTACGGCAGAGTGAATTAAATAATTTCCCGGTAAAAAATAAGGTTCAATTCCGTTAGCGTTCCCGCTAAATATTGCCAATCTCTTTTGGACACCAAAAAGTAGAAAACCTGCTAAATAATTTCAAATTCATAGATTAAAATGTTTAATTAGATCAATAACTGCTAAGTTTATCATTGAAAATCAAATTTTTTTTTCGATATTTGAATGTATGGCATTCAAAAGTGATTGGCGATATTTAGCGGGAACGTTAACGGACTTGAACCAAAAATAACTTCGTTGATTTATATGTTTTACTCTACCTAACAATACGTTTTAATAAGGTTCAATGCTTAACGTTTGACAATGTAGATAAACAAAACTAACCTGTGATATAAAGAAAACTCCCTCTGCTTATGCAGTGAAAACCTAGAAAAATACAGGTACTTTAAACAAATATTGAAGAAATTAATTCATAACACAAATTTCAAGTTGAAGACATGTTAAATATTAAAAACAGAGGGAAAGTATCCTATAAATATTCCCCTCCCTCTAAACCAGTGGTTCTCAACTCAAATATGTCCGCGGACCACTTCACTTAAATTTGAACCTCGTGCGGACCATCCCTATTCCCAACTTTATCTTTAAAAATTTAAGCTTTTTTTCCAATACACTCATTCCTCACAGAGGGTGTAAAGCCTTCGTAGTGTTATCAGAGGGTGTGAAGTTAAATTTTTTCTGAATAGTACAGGAAACAGTCTTAAATACTTATCTTAATGGAACTGTAAATCAAATAATCTATTAAACTTTAAAGAAAAATTATCATGATAATATTTTTTTATCCAATTATTAAAAAAAATATACCTTTAATAAAAGACATTAAAGACGAGGATACTTTACAAATGACAATAATTGTGCAGGTGAGTGGAAATGTCCGCTCGTTGATCTATTAAACTTGGAAAGGGTTTTCATCTATCATTCTTTACTACTTCATGGGATGTGTGATTGATAAGGGGTCATCCATAAATTACGTGAGGTGTTTTTTCCAAAATCTGAACCCCCCTCCCCCCTTGGTGAGATTTAGTGAGATTTTGCTGGAACCCCCCTCCCCCCCAAGTGAGATTTACCTACAACCTTTAAAAATAATTTTCTATCCATCAATTCGTTTGCATTTTGAGGAAAAGAACATTATTCCGCCTAAAAATCACCACAGTATCTTATCTGTGGGTATTATTCCTTTCTCAAACTTAAAAAAAATCGTTTAATTTCGAACTTAAAAAGTTGACGTGAGTTTTTCACCGACCCCCCCTCCCCCCTTGGTGAGATTTGGTGAGATTTTTCCAAACCCCTCCCCCCCCTTTTTGACCTCACGTAATTTATGGATGCCCCCTAAGGAACTATTTTTTAAATTTCAACACATTTTTGGATATGTTTAAAAATCTTCTCACGGACAACCTCCGATGGCCTCACGGACCACCTGTGGTCCGCGGACCACCTGTTGGGAACCACTGCTCTAACCAAACGTAACATATCCTGGAATAAAAACCAACTTTTTCTAATTGGTAGTGAAAAAAAGGAAAACAAGAACCAGAGTAGTTGAAAAAGCTTCAACTCTAGGTTAACCTCAGGTCAAGTTGCTGGTGAATACACCTTTAAGGGCCGTATTCACAGCCGTCAGAGTTGGTGTTAAATCCTTGGTCAAAGTAGGATTCCACCAATCAGAGTCAGCGAAGAGCTAATTTTTCTCTCTTTAGCCCTGGTTAACACCGACACTAATGGCTGTGAATATGGCTATGCATTCCATGTTAATAAACAAGAGAAACAATATTCAATCCGTCTGTATCAAGTGCCACCGACTACACTGAACCTCCATGACCGAGCTATATCCAGCCAAAAGTGGGACCCCAGCCCCCGATCGCCCAGGGGCGTCATAACACCCCTCCTCCCACGCATCAGGGAGGTTTTCGATTTCCTGTTTCTCCCGCCCATTGTGGCCGAAGCGGTCATTGTTGGTTTTTCCGCCCCCACCACAAGTAGCCAGTGGCCAGTACCTTGTTACTATCGCCCCCATAGAAAAGGTTTTGTTTTGGTTGGTGATCCCGCTTTGTCGGATGCTCCCGTTTGCTTTTCCGTTCTTTCTCTCTCTCTCTCTCTCTTTCTCGGATCCCCATTCCACGGGAAGGGGACCTACTGGTTTGGCAAACTATCGCGGCTTTTGGCAAAGTTTGTTGGAGACGTTTCCTTCCAACAAACGTTCGGTTGGTTTCGTTCGCAACAATGGTTTCGTTCGGAACGTTTAGAGCAGTTGGAATAGTTATTAGGTCTATCTGTTTTAGTTAACTAGATTTAATTTTATTTTATTATTAAGTTAAAAAATACATATCTGTCCCCCTACTTTCTAAAACGAATAAAATCTATATCGGGAATAAGATTTTTTAAGCCTCAGCCAGTCATCAATTCATAAAAACACTTGTGAAACAATTTTCAAATGAGTTAATAAAGATTATATCCTCCAAAGTCGGCGTTCATCTATCACACATAAAACATAACAGACCGACGGAATTAGTATAAAAGCGAAGACTTTCACAGCCGGAATTATTACGATAAAACCTTTTTATTCGGGGTTTAAGGCCGTGGTCGACTGTTGAAAGGTTTAAAAGTCGACGTTTTGTCCACAATTACCTTAACCTTTTAAACCTTTCAACACTCGACCTTAAAACCCGAATAAAAAGGTTTTACCGTAGACGGAATAAGGTTCATGTCAAGTAGCGACCGTTTAAGGTACAGTAAATTAATATCTAATAAATAATATAAGTTTGATTAATAAATATCCCAGTTGATGTAATTCAACCTAGGGATCCAAAAAATCGTTAGATTAGATTCTGGAATCGATTCTTGGATTCGATTCCTGAGGTTCAATTCTAAAGTGGAATCGATTCCTTAGTAATATTAATAAAAATAAGTATTGATAAAAGTAGTATATATACTAGTATATATACTTTGTATTGATAAAAGTAGAATAAATTTATAAAAGTAGAATCGAACTTATCTATTTCAATCACAAATCAACGATAATTAGTAATTATTAGTAATTTAATTAATAACCAGCAAAATATTAACTAATTATCAAAATACTAATTAATTAGAGAACAAAATTGTTAATAATTATCTGTATCAATTAAAAATTAAGTACTATTCCTAAGATGCGAATCCTGCTGGAATCGATTAATTCAAGGTTTCGATTCCTTGGTATCTAATCCAAAGCATTCGATTCCAGAATGGATTCCTTCAGAAATATGTAGAACCCTAACTCAACCTTTCCCGGCTGTATTCACCACTAACTTAACCTAAGGTTAACCTGGAATTAAACTTCTGATTCGTAGTTGAAAAAAGGAAAACAAGTTTTAAGCCAATCAGAGTTGTTGAAAAAGTTTGATTCCCGGTTAACCTTAGGTCAAGTTAGTGGTGAATACAGCCGTCAGTCTTTACCGCCCCAAATTCTCCGTGGATTCAATAGAAATTTCGGGCGGCTTAAGACTGAAAGGTTTAAAAGGATAGATTCCCATTATTGACCAACTCCTCAGGGTTGAACTACCCTTGTCACATTGCATCACACGTCATACTTCTTTCCCTGAATCATGTGACTACTTCGGAATTCCTCCCTTCCCCATCTTGCTAATCTTTATCTTAGCCCCAGTTTATTTTTTTCCTGCAATACACTAATTTCTGTAAAACTATCTTTTTCTTTCATGTTGATAGTATGCCAGAAAGCCAACATCTAGTCACTCCAAAGCACATTATGCATTTATTTGTCACAACTTTTCAAGAGACGGAGAAAAGTAAAGTAAACATCTTTGTTGTTTCAAAACAACAACAGCCGTGATTTAGATGTGTTTTTATTATGTGGAACCCGGGGTAAATTCTGAATAAAGTTTGATACGAAACTCACAAAATCGACCATTATGCCCCCTTTTAACTACTTTAAATAACGTAATAAAAATATTGATAAAAGCATTAAAAATAATAGAATCGTTAGTTTGAAGGAGGGAATAAGTCCAAAAAATGACAAATTGACTTTTTGTGCTCAAAAAATTCTCCAAGCTTTGCTTTACACATGGGTGAAAAGAGGGGGAAAATAACTAAACTCTATACGGAGATATTGCCCCTTGAATTTGTGAAATCGATGTCCATTCATTGTATTTTTTAAGTTTATTTGGAATTAAATTTAGTTTGTCTTTCTTTTCATACTATTTGTGCTGTTAACTAAGTTAAAATAAAATTTTCTCTTAATTTCAATGTTTTTCAAACTTTTTTTTATGTAGGGAATGTTTGACTCCATTCATATTCACTCACTCCATTGATACTGCTTTAATAACCCAGTTTCACTATAATTTTGAATTTCATTTGTCTTATTCTTTTTATTTCACCTTTTTGTGGTGTAAACTAAGGATAAATATAATTTAAATGTGATTTTAAGGGTTTTTAAAGATTTTTTCATCAGAAAAATTTCATAAGGTGGAAGAAGGGAATAAGTCCATCAACTTATTTTGTCTGTAAAATATTTTTGAATACACTTATATTTGTTTTGATGATTGCTCTGTTTTCTAAATAGGGTTCTGAACTTCCAGTAAAAATTTGGTGGTTATACAATGAAAATTCCATTACTTATACAGTTTTTTTCGATTTTCTCAAAACTTGATTTTTGGACTTATTCCCTTCTTCAAACTGACGATTCAATTCTGAATAAAGTTTGATACGAAACTCACAAAATCGACCATTATGTCCCCTTTTAACTACTTTAAATAACGTAATAAAAATATTGATAAAAAAATTAAAAATAATTGAATCGTCAGTTTGAAGGAGGGAATAAGTCCAAAAAATGACAAATTGACTTTTTGTGCTCAAAAAATTCTCCAAGCTTTGCTTTACACATGGGTGAAAAGAGGGGGAAAATAACTAAACTCTATACGGAGATATTGCCCCTTGAATTTGTGAAATCGATGTCCATTCATTGTATTTTTTAAGTTTATTTATAATTAAATTTAGTTTGTCTTTCTTTTCATACTATTTGTGCTGTAAACTAAGTTAAAATAAAATTTTCACTTAATTTAAATTTTTTTCAAACATTTTTTATGCAGGGAATGTTTGACTCCATTCATAATTATTCACTCCATTGATACTGCTGTAATAACTCAGTTTCACTATAATTTTGAATTTTATTTGTCTTATTCTTTTTATTTCGCCCTTTTGTGGTGTAAACTAAGGAGAAATATAATTTAAATATGAATTTAAGGGTTTTTAAAGATTTTTTCATCAGAAAAATTTCATTAGGTGGAAGAAGGGAATAAGTCCATCAACTTATTTTGACTGTAAAATATTTTTGAATATACTTATATTTGTTTTGATGATTGCTCTGTTTTCTAAATAGGGTTCTGAACTTCCAGTAAAAATTTGGTGGTTATACAATGAAAATTGCATTACTTATACATTTTTTTTCGATTTTCTCAAAACTTGGTTTTTGGACTTATTCCGTTCTTCCAACTGACGATTCAATTTTTTTTTAAATTTGTAAAAACAATGTTTAACTCTTGTGTTTGATTATTAAATGACCGCTTTTCAGTGTTTTTCAGTAATTTTGGGTTTTTTATAGTTAAAATAAAGACAAAATTTAATAAAAGAATAAAAAAAACTTGCGCAACTACGGACTTTCCTTTTTTGGTGCCTGAAAAGGGGCTATTTTTTAACATTTTATTATCTCCTCGAATATTCACGATATTTTCATGAAACTTGTTTTAACGAGTTTTTCATAACGCATTGGCAACATTAATCTCATCGAGGTTTTTGCTCTATCTCCTTTAGTTTTTTAATTATTTTTTAAAATTTCTTATTTCGCCGCTAGGGGCGCTGTAAATCATCTCAATGGATTCTCCATGCCCACTTACCTAGGGGTAGACCTTACTTCCGTGACCCCAGGAGATGTTGGTTCCATATAAAAGCCGTAAAAGGGACTTTTTAAAGGGACCCACCCAAAAATTCGATTTTTGAGAAGTTAAACAGTGATATGGACATTAGGGTGTATCGAAAAAACTTTTTTCCGATTTTGATGATCCGATAGTGCGGAAAAGTTGTCTTAGGTGGCAGAGAGTACCTGTGATTTTATTCAGAATTTTCGAATAATATCTTAAACCTCCGCCTCACCCCTGAAGTTCCCCATGTTAATCCTATGGGGTGCGCAGCCAAAAAGGCCGAAAATTCGTTTTTCGCCCCTCATTTCTGCCTTAATCACACGAGGAATGTCTTCCCTCGAGTTATGGACTCTATATGATGTATGCTACCCGACAAAACTTGAATAACTTAAATCTCTATATATTATGTTGATTGTGGGCTCTGATTGGAACGAGGAAATACGCGATTTTCGACGAAATTTGAGCATACAAAAAAACGTAATATAGATATTTAGGCTATTTTTCAAGTTTTGTCGGATATTCTAGATCAGGGGTTCCCAATAGGTGGTCCGCGGACCCCCTGGGGGTCCGGTGGCTGTGTCCAAGGGGTTCACGAAATGTCACCAAGAAATTAAGTATTTTTTTTATTTTCCTTAATTTCAAGTAACCATTATCCTACTCAGCAGTTCATTCGTTAGTTTTGTTAGTTAATTGTAATTGTCACTGTAGTACAAATAGATTAATGTAGGTGGTGCAGCCTATGTTTAACACCAAAGATAATTCATGTTTTGTTTTTTGCTATTTTTTTATTGACTAAAATACGATAGTTTCGGTTTTGGATACATCGAGTATCGGTTTTAAAATCGATTGTTGCCTGAAATCGATTGAAAATTTAAGCCTTTAAGTTCAAGGGGTCCTCGTCAGTAAATTAATTTAAAGAGGGACCTTGACAAAATTTTATTGGGAACCCTGTCCTAGATCATATAGGGTTCATTTCATAACTCGAGGGAAGACATTCTTCGTGTGATTAGGGCAGAAATGAGGGGCGAAAAACGAATTTTAGGCCTTTAAAGCTGCGCGCCCCATAGGATTAACATGGAACTTCAGGGGTGAGGCGGAGGTTTAAGATATTATCCGAAAATTCTGAAAAAAAAATCACAAATACTCTCTGCCACCTTAGACAACTAACTTTTCCGCACTATCGGATTATCAAAATCGAAAAAAAAATTTTTTTCGATACACTCTAATGACCATATGTAAATTTTAAAATAAGCCAGATTTTTAATCAATTACCTCTCAGTTGATAAGACAGGATTGGCACCCGCCAAACTCGCCAAAGCTGCAACCTCCCACCCGAAAAAAGGAGCAACCAGACAAAAAACCGGAGAGAGACGGAGCTCCAAAAGGACATCTCTTTCTTTCGCATCAGGGAGAGAAAAAAAAAAGAGGACAGAAAATGTGATGTGAGGACATTTGTTCGCGTGATTTATCAGGAATAATCCCCACATTGTGTCCCCAATGTCCCCTTAATGTCCTTTCGCTGTGAAAGAACATTGTGGACCGGGCGGCCAGATACAATACAAGTCGTGTCGTGTGGTTACGGTCTTTCTTTACGGGGATGGAAGGT
Source organism: Tetragnatha versicolor (assembly GCA_024610705.1). NCBI lineage: Eukaryota > Metazoa > Arthropoda > Arachnida > Araneae > Tetragnathidae > Tetragnatha > Tetragnatha versicolor. Next base: position 67,312,913 of record JANDEH010000002.1, read on the forward strand.
GACATTATTTCGGTGTTCGATAGCGTTCGATCGGAATTTATTTCGTTTCTTTGTGTTCTTTTCTTTTTGTCCGAGAGGTGCACAGGTTGGTCCCTTTTATCTGTGGAGGGAGGAATTAAATGGGAGAAGGCTAAGTGAAGGAACACGCAGTTTTATTATTCTAGTTTATTAATGAAGAAATATTGAATTACTTTTTTGGAACTAAGGGTACATTCCTTTAAGGAATGTGTAAGGGGCTTTAAGGGCAGTAAGGGGATTTCATATTTTTATGCATGACGGAGCTTCTACAGCTAAATATTCCATGCTATTTTTCATAGAACTATACGAAAAAGTATTTTTAAATCTGACGTGTTAAGTACATAAAAAATAATGTTAGCAAAATAATTTATTTACTTTTTAAAAAGAATTCAAACGAGCATTACAATTTATGATACTTGATCAATATATATATATATATATATATATATATATATATATATATATATATATATATATATATATATATATATATATATATATATATATATATATATATATATATATATATATATATTTACAATAGCTATGTGAATTTATAATATTAACTTGGAAAAAATAAAAACACAAGGGTTGTTTCCGTTTTTCTCCTTAAAAAAGTAGTAAAAATTTCGAAATAAGTTTGCTACTGGTATATAGGTACATCTTTGAGGATAAATTTGCATGTTTTCTGGAAAAAATCGGACATTTTTTTCTCGAAACAGTAATAATCTTAATGAAAAACAGTTTCGATTATTTACGATAAATCCTACTAATCGTAGGTTATGAGTAGGTGCTATTTTTGTTCTCTCATCATGGTGCCTCGTATCAGCATAACTTGTTTTCAATTTCCTCCAATTTTCTCTCATTTTTTCTCATTATTCTAAATCCAATCAATCCCTAAAAACATAATGGCTCTTAAGTGCTTCCAAAAAAAGGTTATCAGAACTGAAAATTACCCAAGTAAGAAAATATATACATAACCTTAAACATATGAGCAAGCAAAACGATGAGAATAAATTGTTTCGAAAAAAAGTATGTATAAAATTGCAGAGAAAAAATTCAATAAATTCAGACATCCATAATTGGTCATTAAAGTTTTCCTAAAAAACAAGTATTCAATCATTGTCTGAAATGAGCAAAAATCTTCCAAAACAAGTATGCATTTGAGATCCCCAGGTTTTTAAATATTAATTAAGAAAACAAACCAAAAAATATGCAACCCGCAAATTGACATAATGTCCCCACAAAAAAAACGACTCAGAATTTTAGAGTAGGAAACTTTTCAAATAAATTTCCCGGAATAATCGCAAGTTTTTAATTAATCTCACTTCTTTTTATCTTCTGCAAAAGCAGATACCGCTTCGTTTCAGCGAGAGATAATAATTCACGTAGTGAAACTAATCCCCTTTTTTGACAACTTTTAATCACCTTTTTACCTAAAAGCGTAAACTCCGTACCGAAAATGGAAAAGCGGTACATTTTTGCTCGCCGAAATAAATAATGAAGAAGCAGCAAAAAAAACAGAGCTAATAACCGACCAAAAAGCGTATCCGATTATGCTGGCGTGTTTGAAATCATAATTAGATTAATTTAACGACGAATCCGAAAGCCAGGAGAGAGAAAAACTCATTCAACTCTTAATATACGGATACGTTTTGAGATAATTAATGTTGGCTTTTGGGGGATACAGAGCTGTGTTGCTGCAAAGCCATCCTTTGCTTGGCACATTTTTTTTATTTTGGCGTGATTCCCAGTTTTGTTGGCTATTGCCTTTTAGGGGTCATATATGAATCAATGAGGTATATGCATGAGTAAGGGATTTGCTTTATTTTATACTTTTTCGATACATTATGGTCTAAAACTCCCAAATTTCTGATTTTTAAGTTCAAAAATGTGTTTTAAATAACTTAAAATTCAATTTTATTTTGCCAAAACGTCAGAAACGGGCTTTTATTGGATGTGACCTCACAGCGCATTATTTGTGATTCGAAAGTGTTTTCGCGCCCAAACAAAAAACGAAATTTCAAAAATTTATATCTCAGAAACTAGGCTACGAAAATATTTGATGTAAACGTCATTCTTCATGGTTTTTTATCTACTATTTTAATAAAATTTAATCTTAAAATGTGAGAATACCTCATTGCATTTGAGAAATTAATATATTACTTCTTAAAAGGGAGAGAAAGTTTGAGAAAAAGCATTTTAATCTTTATATATGTTACCGCTAAAGTTGATAATTAGTTAATCTGAAGAATACCTAGGTAAACTTAAGATTAACTGATTTCTGTCGTTAATGTGCGGATTTTTGAGTTTTTCGCATTTCACCTAGGGAATCTACACTATAACGGCCTCTTGATCGTTAAAGTTCAAAATAGTTTGTTTCGTTCAATACTTTCTGTTAAAATGTTGAGGTGCTTACTGCGCCATGTGCTTACCCCTGCGCAGTTGGGTTTCAATACGTAGTTTGTTGTCATATTTGGTGTTTTGATTTCAAATTTAGAGCGTAGCACTGGTAGTTGTCATGTTGAATGTTAAAACAAAATAATACAAGCAAGTAAGTACTGTAAATTTACATGATTAAGTACAGTATATTACTACTAAAACGGGTATTTTGAAACAATTGTGTTGAAGCTTCGACTTCAGAGTGACAGAGATTTCTTTTAACGAAAGCAAATGTCCCAGCTGTTGAAATATCTTTTCAACAAACGTTAATTCAACAATCGCTGGAACCTGGGCAAGGGTTTAACATATGTAATCGATCGCGAATCCTAGCAATAGTTCAGTGCAGGCTGCCAGCCGATTACACCGCGCTTTCATTAAGATTTGCTAGTTTAAGTGCTCATTGAAATACGCTGTCAAATCGAGATCGAAAACCACAATTGATACAAATCTCAGTTGGTACTTTAATATTCTATTATTATTGTTTTTATATTCTAGTTTTAAAATTGCTATTTCATTACTATTTTTGTGGGATTTGCGTGTTTTGTGTAATATGAAAAAAGTACCGATCCCCCTTTTTTGATTCGTCATTGTTACTGTTTACCCCCAAAACGAGTTTGGTTATAGTTAGGGCAGGGGGGTTTGGGGGGGCGGCAGCCCCCCCAACCTCCTTAAACTTTTTATAAAATAAAATAAAATTTTGTACTTTAACGGATCACCCTCGTTAATATGTAAAATAACTGATTACAGGTAGTATGCAGATTAACGAGTGTCTAGTCGGTAGGGTGCAGAATACCTAGGTAATTTCAAGATTACCTAGGTAATCTTAGAAATTGAAAAAAAATTCGCTCTTTAACGGATCACCCTCGTTAATCTGCAAATTACCTAGGTTATCTGTAAATTAACTGATTTCCGGACTTTAACTGTAACATATATACCACAAGCTATGACATTTTTTAAAATGTGAGTATTATATTTTAATTTTATTTGATTTGTTTACCAGTTGTATTTTATGGAAGAAGGAAATGAATTCAACAGTTTTTAGTTAAATTCGTCAAAATGTTTGAACAAACGTATATTTCTTCTGTGTCGTGTTGTGAGCGGACGTGCTGTAAGCGAACACCTAAAAATCGTGTTGTGAGCGGACATTGATAAAAAATCGAGATCGAATCGATAAGTTATGCTATTTGTATTCATAATGGCTATTTAAATGCTCTTTTTGTGTGATTTGCGTGTTTTGTGTGACATTAAAGAGTACCAAGGCCCCTTTTTTCTGAATCCATGATTACACCCAAAACGAGTTTGGTTGTAATCATCGATGGTTGTAACGAGTTTGGTTGGATTTGGTTTAGGGCTGGGGGTTTGGGGGGGCAACTACCATAAACTTTTTACAATTATTTTTATGTTGGAATTCGAAATTTAAGTATCTAGTTTAGTGATTTCTTATTTTAAAGAGTTGTCTTGTTTTTTAAGCTGCCGAATGAAAATGCGGACGTATGTATTAACATTTATTAACTAATCTTTGTTACACAAGTTAAACAGTTTATAAACTTTTCCAAATTTTTGCTTGCCTCAAAGTCGTAAGTAAAGTAAAGAAAGTTATGCTATTTGTATTCATATTGGCTATTTTAATGCTCTTTTTGTGTGATTTGCGTGTTTTGTGTGACATTAAAGAGTACCAAGGCCCCTTTTTTCTGAATCGTCACTGTTACTGATCACACCCAAAACAAGTTGGTTCTTTTTATGTTGAAAATAGCATATAAAATCGCTAACTGATTCGATTCTATCTCGATTTTTTATCAATGTCTGCTAACAACATGATTTTTATATGACCGCTCACAAAACTATTAAAACTTGGTTTTTGAATTACGTGGTTAATATATTTCCTTCTTCGAATTGACAATTCAAATAATTTATGATATGTTACATTTATAGTTTTTTTTAAGGGGAGTCGGTACCTTGTATATGTATATTAGGGTGTATCGAAAAAAACTTTTTTTCGATTTTGATGACGTAATAGTGCGGAAAAGTTGTCTAAGGTGCCAGAGAGTACCTGTGAATTTTTTCAGAATTTTTGGATAATTTCTTAATGTGCCACATTGGCCCTGAAGTTCCCCATCCCAGCAAAAAAAATCAGCACCTTACCTTCAAAAATCCCTCTATTTTGAAGGTATTATGAAGGTTTGTGCAGATTTGATAAAGGTAGACGAAGACCTGCATGTTTTCTACATAGAAAAGACCGACTTTTCAAAGGCGTATTGGAGGTATTTTGCTGCATAACAATACCTTCAAATTTCCTTCATAAAATTAGCTGTTTTCATAACGTTTTCACAATGCAGATTTTGAACCTCATTTTAACTTTATAAAAACTTGTATTTTAGTGACAGTAAAATAAATTATATGACGCAGATTTTGAACTTTATTTTATCTTTACAAAAACTGCAGTTCCCAAGAAATTCTGAAATAATTTATATTTTTAAAATTTTAAAACACTGCATTGCGGGATTGCTTTTCTATCATGAATTTATTATGGGTTGATATTTTACATTCACACACCCACACATACATGGTGTTTCAAAAGTCCGTTTTACTACTTTTATTTGGACACAACGTCTCCTATGGTCTTGGAAGTAAGGTCTACTCCTAGGTAAGTTACAATGAAGAATCCATTGAGATGACTTACAGCGCCCCTAGCGGTGAAATGGTTTTAACTTTTTTAATACACTGAGTCCAAATTTCGGGGGGATGGGCCCCCTCCCCCCTTTTATACTCCCCTGCAGAGTTGGGTTCCTGATTTCTCCAGTATCCAGAGATTATTAGACAAGTCATTTTTAAAATTATATTTGTAGTTTCAGTTAGTTGCTAATTATTTTATGTGATTAAACCTGGTATATCTGAATTATCTCCAATATTTGACAAAAATATCCCAATGGCAGAATTTCAGTTCTAGCGCCGAGTCTGCTCTGATTGGTTGGTTGAGAAATTTCTCTCTGGAAAATATAAGTTTTTTTAATAATACTAGGGGGCTCTGCCCCCTGCTCGCTATCGCTCACCAACCCCCGGAACTGCTTCGCAGTTCTTAGAAGATCGCTTCGCGATCTTAGCGAGCAGAGCTCGCTTGATTCATCTCAACTATCCAGTACAACCTGGAACTTGTCTGCTTATAGTCTGTTTATTTAGAATAGGCGCCTGAAACAGGATCAAAAACGCTCAACAATGCTTAATAACGCTCATCAGACAACTTCAATGACCGATTGTTTCTAAAGTATTTTAACTACTTCTGCTTAGGCTGACTTGTCGTTGCAGAAGAAAATTTTTTCGACGATAATTAGAATAATATATGCTTCTAATACATTACGTCTCAGGCGCTAATTCTAAATGAGCAGAGTGTAGTTGATGATCATTTAATATCGAAACTTCTTATCTCTGAAACTTTTCTAAAACTTAATTCGGATCATTACCACGAAAATATCAAAATAAAACTATTACTGAAATATTCCTTTTTAAATTAACAATAATTTAATGGATAGGGGGCTACCGCCCCCTGCTCGCTTACGCTCACCAACCTCCGTAACTGCTATGCAGCTCTTTACAGATCGCGAAGCGATCTGTAATATCTGCAATCAATCTTTAGCAGAGTAAAGCACACTTCTCGAAAATCCTCTTCCTTTCATCGGCACAAATAACACTCAAAATAGCTAAATTATTAATTCCTCTAGTACTATTTCAAAAAATATCGAAGTATCTTTAAAAGATTATTAAACAAGTCTATACTATATCGCTTGCAAACTTAGAGCAAAAATGTGCACCTCAAAACTTTAAATTGAAATATCCGTGCTCGCGACAATCTAGTAAACAGGCAAATATAAAATATAAAAAAATTAAACACGTCTGATAAAGACCTACTAAAACTATGAAAAAAATGAAACTTTGATGCTTAATAATTCCAAAACTAATTAGAATTTTTTAAGGAATTAAACGGTAATCTCTTTCTATAAAATAAGAATATAAGTGTTTAAAAAATCATATTGATACCGTGATTAGTTTTCATTTTAGATAGAAAAAAACGAAAAAGTGTAAAAAATTTCGAAAATTAAAAAATTAATTACTCTAAACCAAATTCGAAATTCGAAAAAAGGGCGACGTAGTGCACATCTTCATACTTCAGAGTATTAGGCTGCAAAAAATCATAGTTCTGCTGCTTATTGATTTTGCTGAACTGGATTACGCGGCGAAAAAAGAAAAACTTCAACTTTGACCTTAAAAATACCCCAGTTCTAATTATCACATCAGTTAGCTCTTTGTTCGAGAATGTGCCCCAAATATTCCTTTACAAACATTTCAAATTTCATAAATTTCTATCAAGTAGTTTTTGCGATATGAGAATTCAAAGAGTTGAAAAATTAAATTTTCTGAAACAGCGGCGGCAGCGGCGACAGTAACTTTTTTTTAATATAGAGAGATAATAATCGAGGTTTGAACCCACGAACTACCGTATGGTAAGCAAGCATCCTACCACTGCTCAATCAATCTATATCTATCTGTATATTACATAAAACGCTAATGCGTGGCGGAAAATGGGGTTACATTTCTTTTCCGCTGTTGGCAACGATCAGTTTGTTTACAAAACGCAGGGTTTGTTTGGGCACGGCTAAACTTGATCGCGACCGTGGGTTATACGGCTTATCCACTATCCAAAAGATCAAAAGAGCCGACGCACGGCCGACGGCGCCGGAAGTTTCCAGTTTTTACCGCTTGAGGGGGTACCGCGCGTAGTGGCTCGTTAGGGTTGGTTGGTTGGTTTGCTTCGGCTCTTCAAAATACGCAGTACACAGAAAAATCCTAACACAGGTTCCAAAACGATATTTTCAAATTCTGGAAGGATTGGAGGGCGTATTATTTTTTTTATAATATATAATTATATTATATATATTTTTTGTCGTATAATTTTTGTTTTTACGTTCTAAGAACACTTTTAGTCATTTACCTAAGTCATAAAAATACAAATTTAGGTTGCTCGTATGTGGCTCCTTTTAAGCATATCTTTGAATCGTATGAAATCAACCAACCAATAATTATTTTCCAGTGGAATGCCATGAATGACAGATAGATGGCGCTAACATCGTAGATCCCAGTTTCTTGAACCTACCTTTTCACGTAATTGCGCAAGCCGTATATAAACACAGTTAATCCAGTCTAGCCGTGGTTTGGGTTTTGGTTTTGATCGCTGCCGTCTATGCATGCTGCCGTCGCTCACCCATATTTGCTGTTGTTAAGTGTTAAGAGCTATAAAATATTTCCATTTTAATGTTTTTAGTAGAAAAAGTTGTAAAAATTTGTCATGATGAAACATTTTTAGGTGTTGAAATAGCACGTTAATTTCGATGGCGATCGAAGTATGTCGGCAACACGCATTTGTTGTCCTGATTTCGCCAATGGAATCTGCCGTTTCAAAATGTTAAGAAATAAGGTAAATGTTAAAAATTTAATGTTTTTAGATAAAATTAGACATATTTAGGATGAAAAACTGACTTCGATCGCGAAATTAGCAGGCAAGCTTAAGCGAGATGTGAATCTAAAATTACTGTTTATATTTAGTTGCCTGTGAACATCAAGGAAAATAAAAACGTTTATTTCTTTTATTTAGTAATGCTACGATAGTTAAAAATGGTAGGATTTTATGTTCTTACATACTATCCCGTCAAGCTTAAGCGAGGTGTGGATCTAAAATTACTGTTTATGTTTAGTTGCCTGTGAACATCAAGGAAAATAAAAATGTTTATTTCTTTTTATTTAGTAATGCTACAATAGTTAAAACTGTTATGATTTTATGTTCTTACATATTATCCCAACAACTGTGCCTCCAGTTGCGTAGCCAGAAAAAAATTTCTGAATGGGATATTGGTATATTCGAGGGAGCTATGAGGTAATTTTAGTAGTTTTCTATGCTAAAAAAACTTCGTGGAAAGAGAACTGATTTTGATGGGCACTGAACGGTTGATGGTATAATATGTATGTGCCAATTGTACTATGACAAATTTATTGTAACTATATAAGCCGAATTAAAGGTTTAAGCCGAATTAAAAATTTCACCACCTTTGCAAGCATGTATCACTAACATTGTGGCCTGAAATTGCCTATACTTCCAATAACACAGGACACTGCAATAAAAATATGAGTGTTCCTTCCTAAAGTGCAGTCTTTTATAAACGGAAAACTTAAAAATATTGAAGGTAGAAAACCATACACATCAGTAGCGAAGAACAATTTGGAATGACTTGGTAAATAGAGTACACCCACGATTATTTTGCAGAAACAATCAAGAGTTATTTAACCATACACACAGCTGTAAGTGGTATTTTCAAAGTGACGGGAGTCTTTTGAGTCAATTTTGCAGTAGCTGCAAAACTATTATTCTACGAGACAAAGTTTTCTGTGATTCAGTTGGGTAAAAGAAATTTTGCACAGAATAGTCAAACACAATTTTAGTGCTGTACAAATGTTGTGACTATTATTAATGAATACTTGCATTAGGAGAGTAGAAATCGTACATATAAGTGACAAAGCACAAATTGGTAACATGAGGGGAGTGGGTAAAAAGTAACATGGTATACTTTTTAGCATGTTAAAGTGTAATAGCTGTTGGTCGGGTTAATCCAGTCATAAGAATTTATGAAACTTTCATGGACATGGTGTTTTGGGTGTTTTACTTGCTCATTCTTCACATAAAGGGGTACAAATTTTCATGCTATTAGCAACGTGTGAAACATTTTGATTTTTAGAAATTAATCTTTTACCATATTATTTGTTTGGTGCTATATGCTCTTATTTGGGCCTTGCGCTATGAAAAAAGTTAAGTTGAATTATTAGGGTTGAACTGTTTGTACACATTATAATAAACGATGATTTGATGAATGGTGCCCTCAAATGTGCCCATTCCAATAAAATAAATTCTTGAATTGATTTGAATTTGAATTGACTAAATTTTTGGCATTTTGTTTATTTGATTAGATTTAACTATAAATTGTTTAATTTACTTTTGTATATAGTTTCTTCAAATCATCTGATTGATTTAATTACCAGTAGGTTTTATTAACTGTATAATGATAATGATTAAATGTATAAAAAGGTTTTATAACAGTAGAATTGTGTATAAATTATCATATATGTTACTGACATTTCTTTCTATAAAGCATTATGAAACTCTTTAATTCAATTTAATATTTAAAAAGTTGACAAATATGCTTATTTTTTTCTGTACAAATTATACACAAGTTTCAGATATGAAAAGTGGAGTAAAAAATCAGCATAAAAACTTTAAAAAAAAACATGCAGGTTTCTTGTCTGAAATTCGGACAACCTAACTGCAGTAAAACTGTATTAAAAAGCAGCATAAAAACTTCAAAAAACCCGTGCAGGTTTTATGCCTGAAATTCGGACACCTGAACTGCAAGAAAACTGCATAATTTTATTCCGCAAAAAAACTGCACTGAAATCCTACAGGTTTCCTGCAGTTAGGGTGTCCGAATTTCAGGCATAAAACCTGCATGGTTTTTTAAAGGTTTTATGCTGATTTTTTTTGCTGGGATGTTAATCCAATGGGGCGAGCCGCCAAAAAGGCCTAAAATCGGTTTTTCGCCCCTCATTTCTACCCTAATCACACGACGAATGTCTCGTCTCGAGTTATGGACTCTATATGATCTAGGCTATCCGACAAAACTTGAATAATAGCCTAAATATATATATTACGTTTTTTTGTATGCTCAAATTTCGTCGAAAATCGCGTATTTCCTCGTTCAAATCAGATCCCACAATCAACATAATATAGAGATTTAAGTTATTATTCAAGTTTTTTCGGGTAGCATACATCATATAGAGTCCATAACTCGAGACGAGACATTCGTCGTGTGATTAGGGTAGAAATCAGGGGCGAAAAACCGATTTTAGGCCTTTTTGGCGGCGCGCCCCATTGGATTAACATGGGGAACTTCAGGGCCAATGTGGCACATTAAGAAATTATCCAAAAATTCTGAAAAAATTCACAGGTACTCTCTGGCACCTTAGACAACTTTTCCGCACTATTACATCATCAAAATCGAAAAAAAGTTTTTTCGATACACCCTAATGTATATGTATACCGACAATGTTAAATTTGCAAACTTTATGTACCTATTTCTCAGAAACTATTAGACATAAAAGCTTCAAATTTTTTATATGCAATCAATACACATTAGTCTTCACACAGACCGGAGCTTTTATCAATATAATGTTTAGATATTTTTAAAAAAAATAATGAGTGCACCTCACTATAAAACTCTGAAAAAACGCCATTTTTGTCTACGAAAACTGCTCTAAAACATGTTTAACTAAAAATATTGAAAAAAGCTCATGTTAAAAGTACATGCAAAGAACATATGGTGGAAATATGAGCTCAAAACATACAGAAGATGCTGAGAAAAAGGTACACGCAATTTTAAAAAGTTCATTTTGAGAAAAACGCATTTTAATGTTAGAACCTTCACAGATGAAATGGAGTTCTCGTGATTTTAAAAGACAATTTAATACACTTCTACTTTGAATTTTTGAATAAATAAGGCATCGTTGTTAAGGTCATGAAATTTAGAATCTGAAACATTCAAAATCTCAAAATCAAGTTTTTGAAGGTATCAAAGGTACCGACTCCCCTAAGATATAACTGTCTTTGATAGAAAAATATAACTAAAGTAAAAAAATCCTACATATATCATAGCTTACATATTTACTTAAGAATTTATTGACCTGCAATTGTAACAACTCCTCCCTCATAGAATCTAGAAAATATGTGGGTGGCTTTAGAAGGAAAAAAATACATTCCATAAGACTTTCTCGACAGGTTTATTCGCCTCGCACGGTAAAATCAGCCACTTCTATGTATCTTTCCTCCTCAGAAGTACTCTTACTCAGTTCTGAAAGCCGAAAACGCTGTAACAAAAAGCCAAAAAAGTTTCCAATTTAATAAATTTTGTTACGCACCAACTTTCAAACGGAATCAAAAATTAAATCGGCCCACGAGGAGAATCGCAAGAAAAGAGAACACTTTCACAAACCAGGACAATTTCATCCCCCAATCGTAACAAAAAAAGTATTCTCTTCATGTTCTGAAAGGAACAAAATTCCTCTGGGAGCATTAGAATCCAATTCAAATACGATTCGAACCGTATGTAGCGATAGAATTCTATATTTGGTCTGCTCAATGTCTTCCCTATATGTACATATAAATATACCACCGCATCCCTGTGAAGCAGGACTTTTAAAAGCTTTTGAAACGGCGTCAATTCACTTTTCAAGAATACACAGGCACGACCGGCATTCACAAAGCTCAAGTCAAATAATAACACGACTACGACTCACTCTCTCTTCAACACCCCCTTTTCAGACGATTATTCCAGCGACTGTCCCCAAAGACTTACCCGGGTATTGCTTTTTGAAAAGAGACCCGCTCATGAATTGCCCGTAGAACGCTTCACCCGTTCTACGGCCATACACATTGCTTTTTGAAAGACTTTCTCACCACATATGAATTGCTCGATGATTTCACGCGCGGTTTTATCCGCTTTCAAACGATTTTTGCGGCGACGTGAAGTGGAGTGAAGAGAGGATGATGTCGCTTTTATTTTACTGGGGGAGATTCGAAGTTATGCAACAGCGTTGCCGATTCGAATCTGATGCAAAGGCTAAGATCCGTCTCTGCTGCATTTGTAATACTTGATACTTGAATTTGCATGCCTTTCTTGCATTTAATGTCTGGATATTTCAATGCAAGTATGTTTCCCTCCAATACAACTGAAAGTTTCCGTATTCTATAAGGCTTGGGTCATATTCAGAGTATGCTTTTGTGTATCTTTGGAAGGATTCTATTTTCTTGAACGCCTTTCAAGTAGGTGCTACTGGGTTTATGATTCCTTCTCTGAAACCCCTTCTGTAAAATTCTATATATGAAACTACTTTGTGTACCAACAGCTTGGAACATCAATAAAATAAAAAATATATAAAAATGTTTATAAAGATAAAATTTCTATCAGGAGAAAATATCAGTCATGAGATTGTGAAATTATAATTTATAGGCAAAGATAAATTCAATTACCTAGGAAAATACTTAGCTATTTGTAATCTTGCTGAATCAATGGAATATCGTGATTTAAAGGGATTGATGTGTGTTCAATACAAATGCATTTAATAATGAATGAATCGTAAAATAAGCTTCCTTTTTTAACGAATTAAATTAAGTTTTTTGATACCTGAAGAAGATGAAAAATGTTTTAATATAAAGAAATTATAAATAGAAATAAATCCAAAAGAATGTCCTTTCACAAAACACTTAAAGAAACTGAGTGTTGCGTAATTACGGGAAGGATATCGTTTGAGATACCATCGATGCCAACAAAAAAATAACAAAAGAACACTTCAATTTTTTTCACACTTTTAAATGCACAAAAAAGAATAAAAAAACCCTCAATTGTTTCTCATTTCGCCTAACAAAATAATAAATTTTTATTCTATTTCGCTTTTTTTTCAGCTCCTTTCCCCCGCGAGGTAAAAAAAAAAAGGGCAAATTAGGAAACACTCGTGAGCAATAATTGAAGCAGCACGCTCTCTGAAAAACACATTGCCATTGTGCGAAAATGAAAAGAAGCATATTCAAAAAAATAGAAAGGGAGTGTCGGTTTCAACAATAATGGAACAATGAAAAAAAGTAATAAAGGATTTTAAACTGGGGAAAAAACTTCTCCCCCTCTTTATATGTATTTAAAAGTCGACTTTTGAGCAATCGGAAGATTCAATTGGTGGGTTTCCGCAATTTTTTTTAGTTCCCCACAACCCGGTTTTGTTTTTTCCCCATTATTCCCTCAAAAAGGGAAAAAAACCGCCTCTATGGAGGAAAGACAAAGGAATTAAAAAACGATGAAAGTAGCGATTACGATGATTATGGCGATTTCTTTTAACACAATGAGGTGACAATGTGGGGAAAGGAAAATTGTTTTTTCATTCTGGCACAAAAGGGGCTTTTAAAAAAGGAATATTCATAAAAAATCCTTTGCTTTGTTTCTTTGTACCCAGCGATGTTTATCTTTTATGGGTTATAATGAGCAAGTAAATATTGTACTTTAAAAGTAGTATGTTTTTAAACGTTTTTATATAGCGTGGGGAAGAAATTAGCTTGGGTTGAACACATTTTTGGAGGTTTACATAGTATCTCTTTAATAACCAAGTTTACCTAACATATCGATCTCAACTCCAAACGTGGGTTAGTTAAGTTAAAGCTATTCAAAACTTGGTTTATTTTTAAGAGCTATATATGGGTTTCATACCTATTTACTTTTTATTATTACTCAAGAGGAAAAAAATTATTTAATTCTTTAATTTCTTTAAGGAAATTATAGTATATTTCGTCCTGGAAGAGCGCTTTTATTTCATTTCCTCCCCATTTTTGAGAGTATTTTTTTTCTCTAAAAGAAGTATTTTATTTGAATGTCTATTTTCACTCTATAGTATACGTTTTGCTTATATAAAACTCGGGAAAAAGCATGAGAATTTTAGTAAACTGGAGGTTTATTTGTTTATTTTTATGTACACTCTTGTAATGATTTAATAGTACAGTAAAGCACCGTTTATACGTCTTTCAAGGGACCGACTTAAAACGGCGTATAAATGAAAAGACGTATAATTGAAAACAATTTTGATTATTTGAATGAATTGGGACTTAGCGAAAACGACGTATAAATGTAAAAGACGTATAAATGAGAGACGTATAAACGGTGCTTTACTGTAATTAAAGAAAATGTGTGAAAATAGATATTGTCTATTTTCACTCATTTTCTTTGTCATATTAAATCATTACAAGAGTGTACCTAAAAAGAAACAAATAAACCTCCAGTTTACTAAAATTCTCATGCTTTTTCCCAGTTTAAGCAAAACGTACACTATAAAATCTTACATAGCATACTATCTTACATAGAACCACATGTGATAAATCTGAAAGCAGTTGAAGTTTCAAACTCCAACTGCTTTCAGATTTATCACATGTGGTTCTGAAACATATTTAAATAAACCTGGAAAAATTCTATTTGATATTCTAAATCTTATTCTAGAAGACATTCAAAAAGATGGTTTTACCTGGATTATTAATAATAATTTAAAAGTAATTGAATATCTTAATAATATATCGATCAAGAACTTTAACTTTTTTAAATACAAATTTTAATTTATGATAGTAAGAGTAGGTACTACATAAAGATAAGTAGAGTACAAAAACAAAACTTATTTTTTTTCAAACGCAGGTGAAACTTTGGTTGTTAGTCTATTTTAGATTTATCAATTAAGTATGAATATCAAGCTAGACCTCATAACAAGGTGATAACTTTAAGCACCCTCAACACGTAGTAAAACCAATTTATTTTACATGAAGTTTTGCATCACCTGTGTGGCATCAGTGAGACGACATTAAACAAACTCTCTTTTTTTTCCAAATTAGATGGGGGTAATTAATCTTTCAGACAGTTAAGATAGTTTAATGTCTACTGTTCCCAAGAACATTCGAGAACTTATCTTCGAGATAGGTTTATTTTTCATGATACCGAAAACGGCTCCGTGCGAAAGTTGACGCCCGTTTTCAAAATGGCCTCATTTTTAGCGCGATACTTTTGCACCCGCCGTTAGGGCATTGTTGCCCGATAGCAGGACCTACTAATTAAAAGGTGTTGGCTTCCGGAAGAGGTGCTTCCATCGGTTGGTAACGAATATGGGGTGGAATTTTCTTTTATCGTTTCTGTATCGTCCACGATGCATTTATCCCCTCATAACGTTTCTGAATCTATAATATTAAGTGATGAAGCGCATGGTGTTTTTGTATTGTTGTTATCGACACGATGCGAAATAAGTTTATAAGTTCATGGGTCTTTTTCGCATTGGTGCGGATTATAATCAAAATATTCCCTATTCTGAGAGCTACCAGTACCTCAGTAACGACATTCAGAGAGATTAAAAACAATCATATTTAGATGGAAGTTGTCATAAAAAGAAATTTATTAAATAAGCTTTTCCGAACATGGTAATAATTTAGGTGTCGTAGGATATTTTTATATTTGGCTTAATATTAAGTTGAAAAAACTTACCAATGAAAGGAGAGAGCACTGTATGCAAGTTTGTTAACCGAAATAACACATGGGTATAAACATTGTTGATTTGTTTTCTTAAAAGAGTCAGTCAGTCATAAAAAAGAGTCAGAAAAAAATTTAAACTTTTTATTGCAGCCTGTAATAAAACTTTCATTAAAATACTCAGTGAATTACTTCTTACACTGTAAAAAAACTGTAGAAAAACAGAAATTTTCAAAAACAATGACTTTATGTTTACAGAGATATTCTGTCATGTAACATTCCCATCGCACTTCTACTTATTTTATGTAAAATAACAGCTTTTATCTAGTTTTTTAGCTTATCTGTACTTAAACAGAAACTTACTGCATCGAAAACGAATACAGCTATTGGCAACATTATACTGAATCTTCGTTAGTTCAGTGGTAGTGTGCGTGCTTAGCATGCGGTAGGTCGTGGGTTCTATCCCCGGATATTAATTAATTAAAATTAGAAAAAACTCTACTAAAATAAGTGCATGCGCACAAGCAGAAAATTATTGAGAGGCAACAGAAAAATCTGTAGCTCACTTGACAGAAAGTTTCTTTTTACAGCATTTACCTGTAGGTAACAGCTTTTTTCTGTTTACAGGATTTTTCGGCCAACAGAAATTTTCTGGCAACTTTTGCTGCCAGAAATTTTCTGTTTTTTGCAGGATTATTTTTTACAGTGTACTAAAAATAAATAAAAGTTTCATAAATGCATTGATATACTTAATATTATACTTAAGTTGTAAGTGGAACTTAGATGATAAAAATACAGTAAGTATTCTTATTTATAACATTCATAAAATTAAAAAGAAGGAAATAAAATAATTAAATTAAATTAGGACATTCTATAAATAAATTATAATGTGCTTTTTTTAAAAAAATAAGAAGAAGAGTGTTTTCTTAAAAGCAATTTTTCTAGTGAATCAAACCACAACAAAGCTCATGCAAACCCTTACTCATTTTTTTCGGTATTAATTCAAATTAATTGTCTTTAGATAACTTAGTTTAAAATATTTATTACCCTATAAAAATAAACGCTCGCGTCAAATACAATATCATTTACACAGAATATTAAAAAAAGATAATGTGATCAGGAAACAAATGTAGGATGCAGCGTGTGTCACTTTTTCACATCAAAAATTTAAATTTCAAAAGAATGGTGTAAAACTGTTGAACTGTTTCTCAACTCAGTTTTTCCTGTATTATTAAAGTATTTATTAAAAATTTTCTTTTTTCTTTTCACAGAAAGGTCACAACGTTGAACATTATCAAATCGGGTAATTTTCCCTCCGCAAAAACCTTAAATTAGCAGTATTAATCAAAACCTAATTTAAACTCTCTCCCTCGACCGTTTTTCATCTTTTTTTCTTCCGAAACTTGTCACGAAACGGTCGTCTTTTGTGTTCCAAGTTTGATCTCCCTAATGGA
This sequence comes from Tetragnatha versicolor, assembly GCA_024610705.1. Taxonomy (NCBI): domain Eukaryota; kingdom Metazoa; phylum Arthropoda; class Arachnida; order Araneae; family Tetragnathidae; genus Tetragnatha; species Tetragnatha versicolor. The sequence goes on from JANDEH010000002.1 coordinate 67,329,960, forward strand.
TGAGGCCTAGAAACAAATTAACCCTTTTGCGCGCACACAACTGTTGGTGGCGATAAAAACACAAAACTCTGGCAAAAATCCGAAAAATTACATAAACGTCCCGATGCAAAAAGTCGAAAACGGCGAGCAGAACCATTCCTCATTCGACCGGTACAAAAGCCGGGACAATTTTCCAACCTCCCCCTCAAGAAAAAAAGATTCGAAATCTCTCGCGTTCGAAAACGGAACGTTTCATCTGCCGCTGCCATTGTTTCGCGGGGGAGCGTAATTTTTTCATTCTTTTTGTGTTCCAAAAGGCGAGACAACCCTTTGGGCCCGGAAAGCGATAAGGGTAGGTCGGCGCATTTTGCTCGGACACGGGGGTGCAGCAGGAACAAAAATAACGTTCGAATCGGAACAAACGGAATGGATTGTTTCCTGCAGAAAATGTTAGAAACAAAAGCGGAGGGTGTTGTTGGGAATAATGCGCGTTCGCTGTTCTCTCGGTTTTGGAACGTTTTTGCGGGTGATTTGCTCTTTTTGTGGCTCGGATTTGTTCTGTTTTGTTATTTATTTCGCGGCAGAGATTGTCCGGAAGCCGGTCCTTTTCCTTTTCGAATAAAATGCAAAGTTTGTTTCGCGAATTAATTAGATTTTGGGGAAAAAATTCGTAATGTGCACGGCGCATGACCAAGGTTTTGCAGTGCTACTATCTCTGTTTTAATTTGGGAGGATCGAATTCCTTTCTCGTTAAAGCTAAATGGATCTTCTAATCAAATACAATTTGATTATTGATTTCTCATTTTTGTGCATTTACTATATTCAAATACATAAATAATAGTGAGTAGTAATCAACAAGTTTTTTTCTATTTAGATGTATCTATTTGAAAAGTTAGTTTCACTGCAACACTACTGCACCACCATTTAATAAACGAACAAATAGTTTGTTAGCATAATAAAAAGAGATATTTAATAGAAAAAAGCATTCTTTTTAGAAAGAAATCTTTCAGGAGAAAAATTTCTAAATATGCATTTGTTTTTTTATTAAATTTATTTATGAAAAGTATAAATCTACATAACATTTTAAAAGTAACTATTTAATCCTTTTTTGAAACTTTTTGTAGTGTCTATTACTTTTTATTTTTACTTAAATTCTGTAAGCCCCGTATACTAACTTAGTGATTACGGTATGGTGTGTTTAATAAAAAAACAAATAGAGAGTATCAGCTGTTTAAATTAAAACTATATTGCACAAATATTTGACTGTTCAATTTTACTGCTTGAAAACAAGCTTATGCACAAATTAATGTTATCAAGTTATGGGTCAAATATAACATCCCAAAATATTTTACTCAAACTTACACATATTAATTACATAACGTATACTTCTGTTGTAACACTTGCGTTCATAAAATTTTCAATATACCTTTTTACTCTACTGACCAGAGAGAAACTATAACCGTGTACTACAGGACTTAAAAAAACTATATCACAGGTGTCAATGTGGACTTGAACACTATGCATTAACTGAAGCAGAACAAGATAGCTTATACCAAAAACAGCACTATAGTTGAGAAATGGGTCGAATTGAGAAATTATATTTCACAGTATTTCAACCTAATCCCTGTCACTTTCAACACGTCTTTTAAAAAATTATTCTACATCTTTGAATTTCTCCTCTCTTGGCCAATCGATATTTGAAGTTAACAATTGTTCTTCAGCAAAGTCGACAACTAACAAACACTTCAACTATTCCGCCTCTTCAAGTGAAGTGAAGCGAAGGGTCACGTGGCTCGTAGTGGGCGTGTCCAAAGTCTACCATTGGATGCGCGGGGAAATGGTTTCAAATCTCCGGGATTTGTTTTTCCCTCATCATCTAGTCGTGGATGGAAAAGACAATGTGACATCAGGTGGAACGGATTTTATGACATTCTGTATCCTGTTCATCTCACGAGTTTTTGTTTGAATTGCCAGTGTCAAAACAAACTCATTACAATGAGAAAGTAAAAGAACAATTGTATCGAACATTCACACCTCAGGAGAAACGTGCGGTTAGGGTTAAATAACTTTTTTGTTGCTATTTATGTCATTGTTATCAGTTGTAGTTATATTCAGAAATATTCTAAGAATTTCTTTCAGAAGGAAAAAATGGTACTAATAAATGTGTTTGGAGGATTTTTATAAAAGGGTTTGAGAAAAATGCGTTTAATTTTTTGAATGCTCAGACTAAGTGATACAAGATTTCTTTAATTTATGATAGGGGAAGGTAGTATACCTCGGAACTATTTTTACATTTGACCCCGTAATTTTTTGTTTATTGAAAATAAACTGATGTAATTAATGAAAGAAAAAAACTGAAAATAGGTCCAAGGTACAACACCGGTGTTTTACCTTGGTTTCAAGGGTAGTGTACCTTGGGCCTGTGTCAAAAACGCTTAGTTTATTTCCAAATAAATAATATAAGCCTTCTTTTTAAGAAAGTAATTACCTGATGAGTTAGTTCTAATCGTGAAGTCTGATTGGAATGCTCTCCGAGCTCTTTGGAGCACTTTTTACCATCCATAATAAATTAAAAAAATGATTTTGATCACAAAATTATCGATTTCACTTAAAATAAGCTTTAGTCATGACATTAAATCCTACCCTGCTTTTAAAATAAAGATACTAATTAATTAAAGTCAGGAGTGTTATTTTTTAGTCACTCAAGGTAGTTAAGTGTATCTTGGGTAGGTCTATGGTACAACGCTTTCCATAGGTCCAAAAGGTACAACACTTGATCACTTCGAGAAAAATGTCTGCCCACCATGTTCAATTTACCCCTAGCACCACTTAAAGCATATACTATTATGGTTAAAACAATACACTATATCATATGAAAGTCACTGCAAAACAGAATCAGTATTTTTTACTATAGCTTAGAAGCCAAACTTAGAAAATTTACTTTTGTTGGGCGAAATCAGTTTTTAACCTATATTATCTCAAATTGTGAACTTTTTTAGTAAAAATTTAGCTAGACTGAGAGATTTAGTTGTAAGGATACTAATTTATGTTCAGTGTTGCCATACTACTAAAAGTTAAGCTAGTTTAGCTAGTTTCGTATATTATAAGAAATTAAAGATTAAATTAATAAGATTATATATTATAAGATTATTCTTATATTATAAGAATAGAATCGATAGTTATTATGCAGTCCTTGTTTTATTTGTTATTAATCAGTTAATTTAACAAATAGCACCAAACTGTAAAACAGAAATTTAGCCAATAAAAACCTATACCTGAAAAATTAAATGACAAAAAGTCCTTTTGTATTAGAATAATGATTCTCTACTTACAAATAAAATATTTCCTCAACAGTTCCTTGAAAATCTGGAAAAAGTCGAAACAAATTCCTCCACCCAAAGAACTTGATCAAAATCTTCCTAACCTTTGACATATGTGACTTAATATTCAGGAGAGAAGACAGCTGCCACGCGAACGAAAATTTTGAACCCAAGTGACAGATGGGATATTGTCTAGCAAATCCCACTGAAATCGTGAAAAATCTAGTGGCACTTATTTTATTTGAATGTACCTATCTGAACATCTGAACCGAATAATATTTCAGAGGTAGTATATTGAATGGCTACGTAATAACCAAATTATCTTGCATCTTGTTAATCGTATTTAGCACCGGATGAACAAATTTTTCATACATTTCTAAAGAATATTTTTTGTAAATTTTTAAGGATATCATGTTTTATAATAAAGGTCGCAATATGTAGGACAAATTTTGCTGATGACTTTTAAAACTGTATTATAACAATATAAGTGTGTGACGATAATTTAAAACTGTCTTCATCTAAAAAGATGTTCTATCGGTAAATGTTGTCTAGACTATCTTTTAAAAGAAAATTAGAAGTTAATAAAAACCTTGAATAACTTTATAAAAACCTTAATAAAGCCTCGTTTCTATTTTTCTTAAGTAAATAAGTACCAATAGGTAAAGGGGCTCATCCATTAAGCACATAAGCACCTAAACCCCCTATTAGAAAAAATAGGATGTTTATAAACTTCAATAATTATAAAAATTTTAAACACAACGCGCGCGATTGTAATGAAACAAACAAATGTAAACATTCCAAATTTCTATAATTTACAGCACTGGTTCCCAAAATGGGCAGTAACGCCCCTCTGAAGGGGCGTTGAAGGATCCTAGGGGGAAAAGGGAAATTGGGGGCGTTATTGGTGTTAAGGGGCGTTGACTACTTTTAAATTCTTTTAAGGGAAAAACATTAAAAATCCAGTAAAAAGTAGCTTTAAATAAACATAATTTTTATGACTTTTAAGATGAATACACAGGAAATTTTCAGTAGGATTTAACAAATTCCCTTCGGACGTAGACAAAGATTTCAGTATACATTCAGAATAAGTTAAAGAATCATTTTTAAATCAAAGCTTTAAAAAAGGTAGTCTTATAAAAGGTAGAATTATTACCTAGTTATTTCAATTGAATTTCAACGTGCATGGAAAACTTAATATTTGAATATTGTCCATATACAGGGTGTTTCAAAATTGCGTTGCACGGGTTTTATTCGGAACCAACGCCTCCTAGGGTCATGGAAGTAAGGTCTACCCCTAGGTAAGTGACCCTGGAGAATCCATTGAAATGACTTACAGCGCCCCTAGCGGAGAAATCAAAAAGTTAAAAAATTAATTTAATAACTAAAGGAGATAGAGTAAAAACTTCAGTAAGAGTATTGTTACCAACGTTAAGAAGAACTCACTTAAAAAATTTGATCAAAATATCTTGAATATTCGCGGAGATATTAGCATGTGAAAATAGCAGTTTTTCAGGGGTCAAAAATGAAAAAGCTCGCATATTTGCAAATTCTTTTGATTTTTTGTTTAAATTTTGTGTTCTTTCAACTAAAAAAGCACAAAACTGCACAATAACACTGAAAAATTTGGAAAAATGCGAACTTTTTCATTTTTGACCCCTGAAAAAGTGCTATTTTCACATGCTAATATCTCCGCGAATATTTAAGATATTTTCATCAAATTTGTTTCAGTGAGTTTTTCTTGACGTTGGCAACAATACTCTCACTGAAGTTTTTACTCTATCTCCTTTAGTTATTAAATTAATTTTTTTAACTTTTTGATTTCTCCGCTAGGGGCACTGTAAGTCATTTCAATGGATTCTCCAGGGTCACTTACCTAGGGGTAAACCTTACTTCCATGACCCTAGGAGGCGTTGGTTCCGAATAAAAGCCGTGCAACGCAATTTTGAAACACCCTGTATACTAGCTTTTAAATTTCTTATTTTGTTTGATTTTAAAGGAAATTTTTTTACACAAAGTTTGTATAAAATTATATAAAATGTAAACAAATCAAAGGCAAAAATTTTTAAAAAGGGGCGGTGGAAAACTTTCTTCTTGGAAAAGGGGCGGTGGTCCCAAAAAGTTTTGGAACCTATGATTTACAGGATGGATCTTCTTCCCCTTCCTACCTTAAAGCCATGGATGAAGTTACATTACTTTACTTTCTTTTTGCTTTTTTTGCAAGCTTTGCTATCCAGGGCTATAACCAGGCTATCTAACCCACTTCATTCTCAGTTTTTAACTGCACAACTTTTTGTCTACTAAAGCTTTCATTTCGTTGGTTTAGCTTTATTTGTCTCTAACTTTCCCATGCATTTTCAATCAATGGATAATTGCAGTCAAATTTTTTTAAATCTTAATGTGTTCAGAATGGCTTAAAACCTCCAAAACACATTTTAACTTACCTTTCAAAGCCCTAAATTTTAAGTTATTTTCAATTAAAAATAATAGCGGTACTTCTCTAGAAAGCCGGCGCAAATCTCGCCAAGCAGATTTTTTGGCGAGAGCTCACACATCGCCTTCCGAAACAGAAAGCTGAAATAAAGCTATTTTTTTAAAATAGCTTTATTTCTGCTCAAAAAGAGATCTGCTTACCCCATTGTTACAAAAACATAATGTAAATTTGTAAATAACAAGTTATTAAACGAAAAACTATATATAATTCTGTTTAAAAATCATATTAATAATCTTAAAATATATATTTCAACGAAATTTAAAAGTTTAAAACTGGTAAGTATAGTTTAAAATATTATTGTTTGAGTGTTTAATTTTTAAATAAAAAGTTTCATGGAATGGCATTGTTGTTATTTATATTCCGTTTAGCGCTGGTTGCATCCTTATTGGCGACTTTATTGCTTGCGCCGGGATTCTGGAGTAGTACCAAAATAGCTTATTTTCTGTCTGAGCTGAAACAGCTTGTGACGTTAAATGTGCCTTGCTCCCACTTGTTGTTATTAAATCCCTGGATACTCTACCTTCTATCTACTTCTACCCGAAACTACCCGAAGGTAGAGGATCTAGGGCTTTAGTTGTTATCATCCCGCTTTGAAAGACTGGAAAGACTGTGAGCTCTAGTTTTTTTACAGCCTGTAGTGTTTCAATGAAAACGGTGTTTCCCACATTTCCAAGAGACACATGTGACGTCACATTTTTAGGATCTTTCTGTATTAAAATATGCCATAATTACCTTGAAAAAAGGTTGTGGGAAAAGACAAGCGTATTTTTGGAATTAGGAGAAAATTTTTAATAAATTAAAACTGAATATTTAGAATTTTAAGAGATACTGCAATTCTCCATTGTTATGGATTTGTATCTTTTTAAAGTCTGTCAGCACAGTCAGAAAAACATAAAAAATACATGGATGATAAAAAGATGGAGAAAGACTTCTTATGTATATTGTACACAGCCAAAACTGTTCCACCTTTTATTTTTACGCACACAATACCCTTCAAAAAATTTGAAAACTTTCGTCTCGAACCTTTTTTATCATACAAAGTATTTGATAAACTTTAACATTTCACAGAGACGACTTTCAGAATCTTCGAAAACCAGTCAATACCTGTCCCTCCATCAAAAAAGCTGGATCAAAATCTCCTCACTTTGACATTCCCCGCTTAATATTACGAAGAGAAAAAAAAGTTCGATCCCACCCCAGGGAAGGGACAAGTGGGGCATTGTTTATCGACTCACAAAAATCGTCTGCGAAGAGGTGAGGAAGGGGTTGGTTTACCATGATGCAACCGCTCGCCCCTGGGGAATCTGGCAACAGTCAGGAAATTGTGCCCTCTGCAAACGATTTTTGTTTCGCGCGCCCACCCCTTCCCCAAGCAGCCGGGGGTGATTAGAATGTTCGAAAAGAACGTTTGAAACGTTCGATGATGCCTCCGAGTCGCAAACTTTCATATCAGGACATATGAAAGTGAGGCGCTGAAGCGAAAAGTGACTTTTTGTGACGAAATACCTCAATTTTCGCAGAGAGATATATTTCTTTTTTTGGAGGGTCTTTTGCTGCGGGACTGAATCGAATGTTTGTGTTTTAGAACTCGTGCTTGTCTTGCGAAAGAGTGTTTTTGGATGTATTGGCTCCCGTACAAAGGCTAAAAAGTCTATTTTGGTTCGAAATCTACTATGCGTCATGTCATTTGATTTCTGCAGCAGCTTGAAAACACTTTTAAAAGCTTTCTTTCAAGCAGATATATTCTAACTTTTGAGTAACTTACTTTTTAAATAAAAATTTACCTATAACTCTGCTTTTAGATCTCAGAAGATTATAAGTAACAAAAATTCATTTAAAATTTATTTTAATAAATAATGCAAGTATCCTTCCTATCAAGAAATTATCATAACATACCGTTTTTGTAAGTAACAAACATTATGCACAACTCTTTGCAATACCTATTTTCTGACTTAAAACATTAAAAATACTTTATTATTCTTATAAAACCGTAATATAAATTTTTTATTTGTGATTTTTTTAAATTAATGAAAACTAGAGGTTTATTACAATCCATCAACTACCCAAAATTGGCAGTGGGGAGCATTAAGGCATCGGCTTCGCGATCGGAGGATCGCGGGTTCGATTCCCGACACCGCTAAAGACCCACCGAGTAAATGCGGAGTACGTGCTCGTTAAATCTGTGGGTCCGAAAGTCCTGTGGTCTGTCATATTGCAGTTTACCACGGGTCCAGGTGTCTGGAGACCATTTCCCTTCCCTTCAGAGACATGGTAAAATTGTGGAGGTGGTGATATAGTGACAGCATCTATCATATGTCATGAGGCAGAAGTCTGACTCCTACCATTTATGGGCCTCACTTTCTCAGGAGCCGCACCCCTTTTGCCTTGAATCCCTATGGAGCTTGGGTATTCCAAGTGGCACATGGCAACAACAACAACCAATCAAGACAACTAAAACTTTGTTAATTTGAGGACAAAAATTATCTTAAAAGTGTATTTTGGTGAGGAGCGTTTAGGGACTTGCTTAAATTTCAAAGATTTTTATATTTTCTACATGATTAAATTTTATTTTCAACTTGAAATTAGGTAGTAGAAATGTTCATTTTAAAAGTTAGAAAACTTTAAATTTTCTTTAAAATTTTGTTTCACTTTTTTGAGATTTTGAAAAGTTTTTTTTAAATAGGGGTTATGATGCACACCAAATCAAAGAGGATAAAATTATGAACAAAATGGGACTAGTTTAAGGTTTTTAGGGGTCATCCATAAATTACGTGAGGTCAAAAAGGGGGGAGAGGTTTGGAAAAATCTCTCCAAGGGGGGAGGGGGTCGGTTAAAATCTCACGTCAACTTTTTAAGTTAGAAATTATACGATTTTCTTTTTTTAAGCATGAGAAAAGGATACACACAGATAAGATACTGCAAATTATTTTTAAAAAGTTGTAGGTAAATATCACTTGGGGGGTGGGGGGTCCAGCAAAATCTCACTAAATCTCACCAAGGGGGGAGGGGGGGTCCAGATTTTGGAAAAAACACCTCACGTAATTTATGGATGTCCCCTTAGGTGGTGTAGTTCTAGAGTTATTAGCTGTTTAAAAATGCAAAAAAAAACAACTTTACAAGAGTTGATTTGACACATTAAAAATTATTACTATCGAAAGAGGGGTGATAAAAGAATGGAACCTGGAACATTATATCTATACTTATATTAGCTTCTCGTAAAAAAATCATGAACAAGATGTGAGGGCTTAATCTTTGGTTTTTTAGTTCATTTTTTAATTAGCATCATTATCTCATGAGGCAGAGATTGGACTCCTGCCATTTATGGGCCTCACTTTCTCAGGAACTCTTTGCCTTAAACCCCTATATGGAGCTTGGGTATTCCAAGTGGCACACGACAACAACTACCCAAAATTACAACCACGCTAGTCACGATAAAGATACCCTTTCAATATTTTTATTATTTTCATTTCCCTAAATAAATAAATTCAAAGTAAGAAGAAAACTCCAACTTTATTTTACTATTCAATATGGTTTTACCACACTCCACTTAAATACTAACTCCAAACCAGAAAGAAGAATCTTACTCATAGAACTTACTTCCACCACGTTGCCCATTTACTTTAATCAGGTTCAAAAGCAAAACCTTCAGCAATGTCATCAGACTCCCGTACAAGTGACAACTGATAGGCATCAATTGGCATTGAAGGGCGGGAATCGTACCGAAAACAATTGCGTGAAAAGAGCGATCTCATTTCAGAAAATAAACGCCCATCCCTGACACCTGTTCATTACGCAGAGGCATGAGAGAAGTGCCCTAAGTCAGTGGTCCCCAACCTTTTTACCACTACGGACCGGTCAACGGTTGATAATTTTACCGCGGTCCGATGGGGGGGGCGTTGATTGCTTACATTCTAAATTATTTTGATTTATTGATTTTGATTGCATTGTATTTAAACATGCTTTCAAAATAAAATACAGTTACACCAAAAAATAAATATAAAGTTATTTATAATTAATTTCATTCATTAATTTGGAGTATAAACCTAGGAATTTAAATTCATTTTCAATGAAATGGTCGGCCCGCGGCCCGGTACCATTTGATCCACGGACCGGCACCGGTCCGCGGACCGGGGGTTGGAGACCACTGCCCTAAGTCAATTGGAAAAGTATTGAAACTTCAGATTTTTCATCTCAATGACTAGTAGTTCCAGAATAAGACAGCCACATGAGGGGGTCATAAATATAAAGACACTAGCGCTGACGCGCTAGACACGGGCTTCGCCCGGGTTTCAGTTTTTTTAATAAATATTACCTGGTGTGTTGCAGAGGGGCTTTGCCAGTCCAAATGTGTAACACTGCGTGCTAGGCCAGGCGTTACTCGGACAATATCCTCGGCAAAGTGAGAAATAATAAAAAAATGGATCGATTTTTGTGTTTATGCTACAACAATTGATTTTAAACTACAGGAATCGATTTCAATCAACAACAATCGATATCATGCCTACTACAATAATTAATGTTACATCTTCTCTTATTTTATTTACAACAATGTGATTTTGCCATGAAGTTAGGTATGAAATATGATTTTTTAAGCATAAAATTGACCAAAAAAGTTATAAGGATGCTTCGATTTTATTCTTCTTCAGAAACCTTTAAATTATTTTTCTTCAGAAACCTTCCCCAGAGCGAGTAGATCAACGTGGTAAAGTTTAATATAGTTAATGTAGGTTTGAAAAGTTTAAAAATATAAAGGACATACATACATACAAACAATCATTTTTATATACATAGATTATCACATGTAAGGATAAGGAATCGTGGCTAAGTATGGACATGACCACCTTGAGACACCACAATTTTTAATATAAATTTTCCAGATGTGAACCAGACCTTTTTATGTACAAAAAAGGACATTTTATTAACTAGTTAGGTATATTTAAAATATAATTTAATGTTACTTCAATGATGATTAGGTATAAGAGAAAACGAGAAGATTCTCAAAAAAAGATTTAAAAATTTTTAAATAGAAAATAGTATTAAAACAGTAAAAATGTATGATGTAAAATCACAAAAATCTATACCTGTTTAACTTTATTGGCTAGAAACCATTCCAACGAGAAAATTTTATTTCTACAGTTTTTATTTAATATAGTTCTTTTATAAAGTAAATAACTTAAGTTTAGTGTAAAATAACTGGTTTTATGTTCTTGACAACCCCATTGTAGTAAACTAGCATTCTCAATAAAAGGTTTGAATCCAAGATCTTTTCTTAAGAAATACAGGTTTGGGATCAATTTACAATGTCATTAAATGACATCCGAGTTGATTTTGGATATTATCCAAATATTTGTTTGAATTAATGTAATAGGATCATGTAAAAAAAAATGACCTAATTTTGAAAGAGTAATTTGAAACCCAATACTTTTAACTTAATATGCATTTTTTCTGAGTTGTCAATATTTAACTTGGACTCTATATTAATGTAATAGGATCCAGGTACTTAATATTTTATTAATATGATGTTAAATTAAGTTTAAAAAAACTTTCGACATGACAGTGAGGACTTTTATATGACAGAGGTTGGTAAACTTCTACCAAAAATTAAATTTCAATTAAGTCATGTAAAAAGATAAATATTTCTATCTCATTTAAAAAAACAATAATAAATACTATTAATACTTTAAATAACCATTATAGCTTAAAATACATATTATCATGACATTGCTTAATTTTAAAAGTAACTAATTATTATATCTATTTTTTAGAATATAATACTTCATATTAAAGCAAACTTTGTTTAGAACTAATTTTTCAGAAAATGTAATTATAATATTTTTTCATGCCTTATTAATTTTATTTTCAGAATGAATAGTGTTCTTTCTCCTTAAAGGGGGATTTAATAGTAAATTTTAAGAAAGGAATAAATCCCAACACCAATTTTTTAAGTGGTGAGAAAATCGAAGAAAAATAAATCATCTCTTATTTTACAGCAAACAGCAAAAATGTGGTGATAATAATAGAAAGAATTATTTATAGTATAATTGAAGAGGTGAGCGAAAAAAGTAGGTATGTCACATTTTCAAAAAATAGAAAATAGTAGGATACGTTAGGAAACCTATATAAATACTGACAGTAATTCCAGGAAATTATTAACAGACAAAATGAACAAAAAACTTTAGATTCACATTCTTAAAGCTTGTAACATATCTCCCTCTCTTACTCTCCTCCCTTCAAATAAATAGACATAGATAACTTAAATTGTTTTCTTTAAATGCATGAAATTTAGGAAAAATTTCTACCCTGTTTTCATTCTGAGACTATATCTGCTTGTTGAGAAGGTCGTTAAATATCCTACCAAAAGTAAATTTAAGATCAGAAATACTATTAGATCCCATAAATTCCTTTTTGACCTTTACTCACTCCTCAAAATTACTTTTCAAATACAGAGAGGCCCGTTTATTGCTTATGACAGAAACAATAATTTTACGATCCTCAAAAGAATATCTGTAACAATAGAATAACAATCCTGAACATAAGTAATTACATTTACTTATTTCTCACCCTGGAATCAACCATTCTATTCATAATAAAAAAGGTTCATCACGTAAGCAATTGTGTAATAAACCATTCTTTTTCAACATCACCAAACCCTTTTGCAACGAGATCAGCAGGTCCAACTTACACCACTGTTTCAACTCATCACACAAAAGCTACGAACACACCAAAAGAAACAAAAAAAAGGCCAGAGAGCGCTTCCAAATAACAATAAAAAAGAACTATTTGCCACCTTCCATTGTGAATGTGGGGTCACAGATGACGAGGCGGAGGCTAAACAATTCGAAACGGATTCGAAAACGCCATAGAAAAGAATGGAACTCCGAGATCATGCACAAAAGATTCGCTACCAACTATCAACTGTTTACAGCAGTTCCCTGTTATTAGCGGACGCTTCGGCTTTTCTGCGGCTCTGAATGACAGCTCGTCGGTCCTACGAATTATTGCTTTTCTTTTATGAGAGGAAATCTCATTATGGGTGGATTTTGGGGATTCTCTCATTTCGTGAGTCTTGACTTTGTGGTCATTAACAGTTTAGGTGAGATTTTTTTATAATTATTTTGCGAGAAGGATACTATTACAAACTGAAGTTACCCCAAATTTGATTTTTGTTTTCTAAAATTTAATTATTTACTATAGCTATAGTCTGTTCATTTAGAATAAGCGCCTGAAACAGGATCAAAAGCGCTCAAAAATCCTACTACTATTATAATTGTGAAATGTTTGTCTGGATGTTTGTTACTCTTTCACGCAAAAACTACTGAATGGATTTTAATGAAATTTTACTATAATGTAGCTTATACATCAGAATAACACATAGGCTATAATTTATAAAGAGAAAATCGGTCCTTCATTCTTTTTTTCCAATTTTTCTTCTTTTTTCACTTATTTTTCCGTGTTTGAAAACCTGTTTTACCAGTCATACAACGAGTTAAAAATAAAACATTGTTTCAAATGCGACAGATCACTAGACTTTTTCATTTACTAGATCTTTTATTTTAGTTTTAAACACTGGTTTTAAATTTGTTAATTTGTTCACTAGACTTACTAATTTACTAGACTTTTTATTATGGTTTCAAACTTGTTATTTTATAAAGGCACCAAGATATTAAACATTATCAGGAACATCGGGATTGTAAAAAGTGACAAGAACACCGGGATTGGAAAATTAGCGAGAATATCGGGATGGAAAAAATTACCGGGTTATAAAAATTACCGAGAACACTGGGATAGGAAATTTACCATAAGACACCGGGAATACCGGAATATAAAAATTACCGTAAACACTGAGATAGGAAAATTACCGGGACCGCCGGGATTAGAAAAATTACCGTGACCACCGGGATAAGATTACCGGGAACACTGGGATAGGAAAGAGGTGCCTGGGATACCGGGATGATTTGTAATATTGCTTATTTACAAAATTATAAATGTATTTTAAGAAATATTTAAAAAAATAAATTTATAAACTCCCCCCCGTGCAAGGCCGGGTATAACAGCTAGTGCTTAATAACGCTCATCACACAACTTCAGTGACCAATTTTTTTACAGTATTTTAACTACTTCTGTTTAGGCTGCCGCAGAAGAAAAATTTTTTTTGACGATAATTAGAATAAAAACTGCTTCTAATACATTACGTCTCAGGTTCAGGTGCCAATTCTAAATGAACATAGTATAGGAGGTACTGTTCTATTAAAGAGAAATGAATATGTGTGTATTTAAAAAATTTCTTCCGTATCTATAAACTTACAGGTTTCATTAGGTAAGACATTATGGATTGCTCATTCCACACCTTTTAATATATTAATAAAGCTTTTATACAAGATTCTTATGAAGAGAAAAAATATTGAGATCGGATTGGAATTGGTCACATATCCGCTTTAAATCAACAATATTGGGATTATCACCTGGTTGTTCGGAAGACGATTTCCAGAAAAATAAAATTATAAAGTTTCATTCTCATGTCAAAGGTATAGGGACTAAACTTGCAATTTTTACCATTATTAAAACCTTAGTGACATTTCCAGCCATCGGCAACAAACGAAAATTTAAGCGAGAAAACTAAAGAACGAGAAATTTAAGCCTGATAGAAACTTTCATCGAGTAAAGTTTGCCTCCTGATTTTTCTGAATGCTTCAAAATTTCTAAAGCAAGCTGACTACAACTGACGGACGTCTTAACCAAGGAGAGAGTTCCAATTAATAAAATTCCTCAAAAAGTCTCTTTAAACCCATTCACCTGGATTCAGGTGCCATTATCATACTAGAAGTGACTTTTTTCTTCCTCCCTTATCTTCCATTGTCCCGCTCGGGTATTGTCCGAAAGTTTACCCCCAAACAGTTGTTAGTGATTGGCACTAAAGACCGCCTCAAAACAACAATGGATGCCAATGAAAAGAGAGAAAAATGTAATCAATACGCTTAATTATGTGCCCATACACAGGACACCTTTTGTTTGCGTAGTTTGTCTTTCATAGCGGTCGTCTTTGGCGACATTTGGCGCGAATCTACTGGCTTGGTGAGATGGACGGAAGACGGGTGAAGAGAGTAGCACACTTCATAAACATGCATTGAGTAAAGTGACTTCCAAAGGGAAAATTCTTAATGATTTTATTTTTTGAAGATGTGTAAAAGAATATTTTGATGACTGAAAAAGTAAATATTGCAGTACTAAAGATGTTTTCAGCGGTTAACCTTTTGATTGGCAGATAAAAATAAGGGAAATCAGTGTTTCGCCTAATCAGAGGTTTGACTCCTGGTTAACCGCCAACCTGAGGTTAGCGGTGAATACGGCCGTTATTCAGTACTTATTTGACCTAAGGATAAACTTGAAATTTTCGACAACTCTGATCGGCTTAAAACTTGTTTCCGTTTTTTAACTATCAGTTAGAAGTTTGGATTCCAAGTTAACCTTAGTTTAAGTTAGCAATGAATACGGCCGTTATACTGTAAAATACTATATTAAAAAAATACTTTTACTCCCAGAAGTTAAACTTATGATTTATATGTACCTACGAATCGTTTATTAAAATTTCACAAAATTATCATTTGTTGAAATTCATAACCTTTAAAAGAATGTTGTAATTATATAAATAACTCCTGAAATTTTTAAATAGCTTATAAAAATATATGAAATATTAGTTTTGTACCGCATTTTGCTTAAGTATTAATTTTTAGCTTTGACCTTTTTTTTACAAACGAAGTAACATTAAATTGGAATCTCAACTGTTTTTACATCTCGTTACTCAGTTACTTTCGTTACTCAGCTTTGCGAGTTACATTTTTCGAGTGATGCCAACATTGTTTTAATAATATAGGAGCCAACATTCGTAGCGAAGTAATTTAAAAAAATTGTCCCTAAACTATAAACTTCCTTTTGATACAGCCCCAGAATCAGAGGTTGTTCACTAGTATAAACACTCAATTTTAAACAGATTCGGAGGAAAGCCACATTTGGCGCAAATTCGCCCCTTCCGTCTTCTCGCCAAATATCCGCAACAAAAGAGGAGTATAATAGAAGTCATCTTTTCAAAAGCTTGTCAAAGCGCCATTATTATTATTAAATCGAGTGTTTTTCAGGCGGAGCCTTTATCGGTGAATTAGTCCATAGGAATTTTTAAAACGTGTCGAGTCCTCCATTGTCTCGGGAACCCCCGAATCAGGGGGACGGGAAAAAATCTTTTGCTGAGTGAGTAGAAAAGGGGGAAGAATGAAGTGAAAGGGGTAAACACAGCTTTGTTCAAGGGAGTCACAAAACAAATATTCTTTTGGAACAATGGGGCGTGATTGTGCGGCAGACGATAGTGAATGGGGGAGGTTTAAGGAGAAGGAAATTCGCAATTAGAACTTGTTTGGGAACGAAAGATTGGCTGCAGGTAATGCGATTTCTTTAAGGTAAACATTTTAGGATTAATTCTTTTGATGGAATCTAATTGTGCGCGTCTCTATTCAATTCTGAACGCGCCGGGTGGGGGAAAACAGTGTTGGCACAATGGGAAATCTGAATGGCTCGTCTGAATTCTCACTATATGCTAAAGGTTATTTGAAAATTTTAAACTGCCTTTCCCCGTTACTTTTCCTTATTTAAAGTAATAAATTTAACAACTTACGTAAATTACGTGCCTATAATAAACAATGGTACTTGTCAAAATATGAACAGATATTAAAGAATTCACTCACTCACTTCATCATTTTCCAAATTTTCATTCTTTGCTTAGGATCCTTTAATAAAGATATTCACTTTAAATTTGAACATTATGCCATTTTTGTCTGTAACTGAAAAATAAAATAAATAACACAAAAAAATTATGTTCTACAAAAGCATGAATATAAAAACTTACAGGTAAAAATTAAATAATGACGATTTAAGAGCTGTTTATTTTAATTGTTAGGTATTAATAAAATACAAGTAGTAAGTGACGGGTGTCTTTGTTCTCTAATTGAGGTGAAATAATTTAAAACTCATTATAAGTCCTTTACCAAGTGAATGCATTTATTACTATTAAAATAAATGTAACAATAGTCCAGTAACTTGGTAGTTTTTTCAGGAAAAAAATACAGTAGTTTTTTTTTCAACGGTTTTATATGTTTTCGAGGGTGCTGAATCCGAATCTGAACTTTGCATACAAAATTTCTTAGTGCGTTTTAAGAAAATTCGAAAAAACCCTAAAATTTCACCTCATTTTTTGATTTCTTGTTTGTAGAACAGAAAGTATGGGTCTCTCATGAAAATGTTAAATACAAAAAATAAAGAAAATGAAACAAGCTACAAAATTGTCAATTACAACTTTTTGTCAGACTAATAGTTTGGCAGCTAGAGCTCGCTGAAAGTAGGGCATATTTCGCAATCCAGAAAATTACTCATATCTTCCTTAAGAAGTCAGATTTTGATTTAGATAATTAAGATAAACTATCAATTGAAAAACAACGTTTATTTTCACACAATTTATAAAATTTTTTAAAACTGTAGACAATTGTTTCGGGGATCAATGAATCCCCTTCTTCAGTACAGAAACAATTGTCTACAGTTTTAAAAATTTTATAAATTGTGTAAAAATAAACGTTGTTTTTCAATTGATGTTAACATTTGCACAAGATTCTTTTCGCTAAGATAAACTACTTTAATAATGTCTTACATGATATAATCCTACTTTTTATCCCAATAATTATTAATAAAATGAATGTTCTTTAGGAATTTCCTACCCCAAAACGCAGGTTTTTTAGGCAATAAAAAATTCATTTTCTTTTAATTCTATTAAAATTAATTTGAAACACTAGTTCAGTTCAAAGTTTCACTAGTATTCACATCAGGCAAAAAAATACTTTTTTTTAGATACAAGTTTGATTTTCTGGATTTTTCGCCGCCAGAGCGAAATATGCCCTATTTTCAGCGCGCTCTAGATGTCAAACTATTAGTCTGACAAAAAAGTTTTAATTGACAATTTTATAGCTTGTTTTATCTTCTTTATTTTTTGTATTTAACATTTTCATGAGAGACCCACACTGTAAAAAAAACTGTAGGAAAACAGAAATTTTCAAAAACAATGACTTTATGTTTACAGAGATATTCTGTCATATAACATTCCCACCGCACTTCTACTTATTTTATGTAAAATAACAGCTTTTATCTAGTTTTTTAGCTTATCTGTACTTAAACAGAAACTTACTGCATCGAAAACGAATACAGCTATTGGCAACATTATACTGAATCTTCGTTGGTTCAGTGGTAGCGTGCGTGCTTAGCATGCGGAAGGTCGTGGGTTCTATCCCCGGATATTAATTAATTAAAATTAGAAAAAACTCTACTAAAATAAGTGCATGCGCACAAGCAGAAAATTATTGAGAGGCAACGGAAAAATCTGTAGCTCACTTGACAGAAAGTTTCTTTTTACAGCATTTACCTGTGGGTAACAGCTTTTTTCTGTTTACAGGATTTTTCGGCCTACAGAAATTTTCTGGCAACTTTTGCTGCCAGAAATTTTCTGTTTTTTTGCAGGATTATTTTTTACAGTGCATACTTTCCGTTCTACAAACAAAAATAAAAAAATGAGGTGAAATTTCAGGGTTTTTTCGAATTTTCTTAAAACGCACTAGGAAATTTTGTATGCAAAGTTCAGATTCGGATTCAGCACCCTCGAAAACATATAAAACCGTTGAAAAAACAACTACTGTATTTTTTTTCCTGAAATACCCCTTTTTTGACACCAAGTTACTGGACTACAATATAACTTTGAGAGTACTCAAAAGCATAAAGGTTTAAGAAAACAATTAAGGCAATTTTTGTTTTTGCTGTCATTCAATGCAGATAATATTGATTAAAGTGTTAAAAATATAATCTATTGAGACGAAAACTCATTGAAATCTACCAGTGTTTCTCTATTTTTAAACCATTAAAGTGCTACAACTACCTACTTTAAATTGATGCTTATGCTTGTTCTAATTTATAACAGGGTAATTTACATATTATACAATATTCTACTTTCAAACGCATGAAGTTACAAATAAAACGGAAAGAAAGAACCTATAATTAAAACAATTGCATTATTAACATTAAAAGTAACAAAATCCGACCTTTTTATCAAGCGTTATTTATCCATTTAATTGAAAATTTTATAATTCTTTTTGTAAGCTTAGACAATCCTAATTCAAAGTAATTAACCTTCAATATCAATATTTTTTGAAGTTTTTAACCAATTAAGCGTTTTGAAGAGATAAAATGAAGACTCCCAAGTTATTAATTCCCACTCCTTCAAACGTCGCAATTATTTTCTAGATAACTTTCCGTCCAAAATTTAATATTCCGCCATCTTGGTTCCGTTTGTCAAACCCTTCGATAGTCGTTTCGTAATGCAGCTTTATTGCCCTTCTGGCTAAACCAGTATAATTAATTTGAATAAGCTCAGTTTACGCACAGAATCGGACCGGCTTTATTAAAAGGGGCGGCCGCCGAAAACACACAACTTTTCTGAGAGAGGGCTTTTCCGGAAATGTACAACTAGCGAAATATTATCCAAATGAAGAAAACCCAGAAGGAAAATATACTCTCCATATTTATTTTAAGGAGTTTTAAGGAACGCAATTAAAAGTTTCCCCGACGTGGTAACACGAGGGAGAAATAAGACACTTTCCATCTTCAATTCGAATGCAATAATGGGAAACCCAGAAAGAAATTAAAATATTTCGATTTTTTTGCGCTCCTGTGTTTGAGAGTATTTTTTCTCGCGTGATTTTTGATGTTAATAATCTTTTTTGGTTATATTGCTAAATAGAGGGCTGGTGGTTTTTTGGATTGGCTGTGTAAGCGTTGAAAAAATATCGGGAGAATGATTAAAATTCGCGGGCTTTTTTCATTAAATTTCTCCGCGTAAGTGGTGGAATTAATTTTGGTTCTTGAGTATTCTGAGATTTTGAAAACGTTTTCATATATTTAATACGAATTTGCTACGCCAGTTTTAATAAGATGTGTCTCTTTAAAAACGAAATGCTCAGTTCAGTCGCAAAAAAATATTGGTTTAAATAAGGACGGATTATACGAAAGGCAAAAAAATTCTACCGAGACAGTTTCTCTCAAATTTTCATTAAAAATATTCTAAAGAAGTGACCTTTTTTATAAGGGACTGGAGGTTTAATTTACCTTTCTCAGTTTTTGCTAATATTAGACGGCAATTATAATTAGCTCCCAAGTTTTTAAACAAAGAAATAAGAATAGATGAAAACTAAGGCATTGCATTTAAATAGCTTATCAATATATCTATAGTCAGAAGTTCAAAAACGAGTAAAGTTTATATCTATACGATTGGATGTTTCAGATATTCGTGATCGTCAGCATAAACAATGACATAATATCAATTCCCCGAAACATTAGGTCATTGTAATGAACAAATTACACAACAAAGTTCAATGTTATTTCACTCCATCAAAACAGAAAAATATCTTTATAAGAAAAGTTTCTCACACCGAACACCTGAAAGGAAAATAACAAGTCTTCCATTTATCCAAAATCCTTAATCCCTCCCTCAAATATTTGTCACAGATGCGTCCACAACAATTCCCCCTAAACAACTCAGGATCGAATTGTGGAAAACGTACTCCCTTTTCATTGCCTTTCATGCTTAAACCCTTTATGAACTTCATTTGAAAAGTTGCAAACTAAACCCACAGGTACTTAGTATATCTTGTATTATTTTAGGTGTGATGTATAAAGGAAAGATAGAGGAAAGGGTACAATTGTAAAGTGTATTTTAGGAACTAAGATTTCGCTAAAGTATCATAAAAAATTTTCTAGTGCTTTGTATATCAACTATGTAGGAAGATAGTTAACAATCAGTGAACATTATTGCAATTATTCGTGAACCTTTGGAAGAAAAAACTCAAATAGCATAGTAATTTTCAAGACGTTTACTATTACTTCTACTTTACTTTCTCATATTATATAGTAAAAAGAAGAGGAAAGCTGTTTCGAGAGAAGAGCACTTTTAAAAATTACTAAAAGAAAATAATTGTTAATGATATTTCATTTATGGTAGGATACAGAATATTTTTAAACATAATTTTGTCGAATTTCTGTTTCCAACGGCATTCCAGAACCATATGACCCCTTATAAGCTTTTAACCATAAGTAAGTTTTTTTTCGAACCAACAAAGGCTTTATTAATAAGATCTGTAAAAGAAACTATTATATGAGAAATTTTAAAGTGTAAAATAGCACTGAAAGCTGATAAAATTTCCTTTTATTCACTTCATACTTACTTCTTTGATTCAAATTTAGAAATCTAAACACTCGAGATTTTATTACCTTATTTACAATTTAAAGTATCAAGACTTTTCTTAAAACTTATTTTTTTTCAAACAGCCTTTTTGTGCATTTAATCCTCAATAACACGATTTATCAGCCTGAAACTCATTCCAAAAATACTCCAACATTCCACCACAAAGCATTTCTTATTCCGTGCCGAAAAACCACCAAAAAATATATCGAAAACACCCTCACAGGAAAATAACAACCTCGACATTCACAACACATCCTAATACCTCCCACAAACACACCATTGAAATACACCACAACATTAGTCTCAAACAAAAGAGAGGGAGAACGTATAAAAAAACACAACTTTGACAATACACCATCCCAATAATATGGCGTGAATGGCGAATTTTTGTTCGCTATTGTGAGGGTATCTATCGGTTGACATCTCTATAACTCAAATATACAAGGCTTGATCAGATAAGAAGGGCACTTCTCGGGTCCACACAGGTGTGCGAGCGTGCCCGGACGGTTGAGGGTAGGATTAGAAGACTTTTTGCGCTTTTGGGTCAATACAGGTGGAGGCCTCAGCTGAGGTTCGGTCAACAGAGATGCTGGAGATAAAGAATCGCCGAAGAGTTGTTTATAACTTTCTTGTGTAATAATGGGACTGGGAATTAAAATGTGTGAATATGCAATTTAAATAGTATAACATGGAAAATAAGGAAATATATATTATCTTGAAAATACAAGTTTTTAAAGAATTCTGAAAACAAACGATATCTGAATTTTCAAATTAGTATTCAAAGTCATTTGCTATTATTAATTTTATGTTCTTGAACAAAGAAACAGGGATATTGGAAATATTTTCCGGAATAGGGAAATTCGGATAGGGAATATTTTCTATTTTCCAGCACTATATTTTCCTCACACAAAACATTCGCAACAAAATCTTCACACAATCGGAATGCAATCAAACAATAGCAGATTGCAAAAGTGTTTCACGCATTAGCAGAGTATAAGAAAAAAAGCAACTTAATAGAATAGCTATTTGCCTAAAACATCCCAGCAAAAAAAACATGTACAAAATTCCTTCAAAAAAGCGTAAAAAGTGCAGTTTTCTCAAAGAAGTCTGTAGTTATTTTGTAGCAATAGGACTTCAGCAAGTAAGTCTGCAGTTTCTTTACAGCAGTTTTGAATAAATTCTAAAGGCATTTCAGCGGGCTTATAAAGACTGCAGAGTTTCTAAAGAAAACTGCAAACAAAGTGTCCTAATTCCTTTCACTTTTTTGAAGAAATTTTGCTGATTTTTTTTGCTGGGATCGTATACGAAAATAGTCATATTAAGGAGGCAGTTAGTTTAGTTACATGTGTATCATGAGAAATATTTCACGAGTTAACCTTATTGAAACGAACATGGTATTGAATGCAGTTTTTATTTGTTTTGTCGAATGACTGAATGCAAAAAACACTACTAAACGGATAAGACTAGATATTCGACCTTCTCATTAAAAATTCGTGTACTTAGTTAGACTAAAATGTTTAGACGCATGTTTGGTCATCTATCATCAAAATATAGAGCATAATTATTCTGTTCAATAACCTTTTCTCTATATAAGCTTGTAGATTTTCTAGCCCGTAAATTCTTGAAAGAAAAATTACCGTTAAAAACCCGGAAACATATAAATCTGTGCAAAAGAATTAGCTTTATAATTATTAGAAGAGAAGTTAACATGAAAAACCGCTAATAATCTCATGTGAAGAGGAGTTTTTTAACACATTACATACATTTCTTTTACAAAAGCTATTAGCGAAAGGTTATTAGACAAATTCATGTGTTAACTTTTAATGACAGACAAAAGTTTTTCAAGTCACACATATCCGACCATACCATCCATATTTCCATTGATCGAGAACTTTTTGCTTCCATATAGGATCAGTCAACCCCACAAGAAAAAAAGGGTGCATCCGTGGTATGATGATAATAATTCGGATTCCTGTGAAAAAGTGGCCGATTCTTCCGGTTCTTTATCAATTTGTCTCAGTCCGCTTGTTTCGCGCAGAAATCAGAATGGATCCCATCAAAATAATCGCGAGGATTGGCTGGGAAGGATTCTCTCCCGAGAGGCTTTTGCATGAAGGAGAGTCGCTCCATTGAACAAGCAAAGGGAAGAAAGGAAATTATCTTCTTCTGAAGGGGCACAATGCTTCACACATATTGGTTTTCTTGTGACGTATCAGGGATGCAGGTCGTCAATGGTTGGGTTGTACTCTTTGATACCCCGTTCGCACTGGCCTTTATTTTTGCCTCTATTTTCGTTAGCACTTTGTTGTCATGGAAACACACTAATCAATTCACTAGTCAATTATCAATCTTTTATGTATTTTTACTTGTATTTTTGGTGATTTTATTCATTAGTTTTAAGTTGTATTGAGAAATTAAATTTTTAATTATTTTACAAATCATGCCGTTGTTGTTTACACACTGTAAAGTGCTGCAAACGCCGTTTTCAAAAGATGGGGCGATTTTGCCTGTTTCCATGACAACAAAGTGCTAACGAAAATAAAGGGTCTTTTTTCTGCCAGTGCGAACGGGGTATAGGGGCTTTATTCAAGTCTTGTGTTATAGGTTACTAGCTGATATGTGCCCGGCCTTGCACGGGTGGAGTTAAAGCTTTAGGATTTCTTTTTTAAAATTTTCAATAAATTTTATACCTTATTTTACCAGGTGAAAGGTATTAAAATCATCCAGTTGTCAAGCATTTTAATATTTGAAGAATTTCTACATTTAACCTCATGATCCCCATAAAAAATCGGAAATAAATCTCCCAAAATTACTTAAAATATATGCCCATTTAGAACCCTTGATTAATCATACAGGATTTTAATTAACTTTTTCTGTGAAATTATTCAATATCTAAAGAAAGCGTATTTCACTTTGAAATTTATGAAAAATCTATCTTTCTAGATGAAAGGGCTTTCACATTTTCAATTGTTTTTGTTTTGTAAATCAACTTTCTTGAAGCTTGATCGTTTTTTTATTTACATTTTCGTTTCCATGGAGACTATTTTAACAACAATGCTATTCTATGGAACTTTTTATTTAAAAGCTAGATCAACTTTCAAATAAAAATATTTTAAAATATAGTTAATTACCAGACTAAAATTTTAAATTTCATTTAATTATATTTTTAGATTAGTGTTATAATTTTTAAATAGACTTTTATCTAGTTATTCTTTTAAAAACTTGTTATTTTGCATTAGGTTTTTTTGTAACAATGGGGTAAACAGATCTCTTGTGGAGGAGAAATAAAGCTATTTCAGCAAAACAACCATAAAAAGGGTCAAAAGAGGGTCAAGGGGTCAATTAAAGTTTTCGAAACATAGCCTATGTTGTTTCTCGAGTTTTTTTACGTAGGTATACCAAGTTTCGTGCAGATCGGAAGTAAACTGTGGATTTGTATAGAAGACAAATATACACACATACACACATTGACTTTTATTATATTAGATATCACTTCTATGCTTTTGGGCTTTGAGTGTTTGTCAATTAAACCTTTTAAATTAATATCATTTGTTAAAAGATTGCGAATTCTTTCATTAACCGCCGTATTCACCGGTAACCTGACCGGCGCACACAGGCGGATATTGCGAATTTCCTGGCCAAAACCCAAAAAATGAAAATGAATCTGTACAATTAAAAAATCGTTTGCACGAATCTTAATAGTATGAAGAATCTTACTCCAATTTTGTTTTTATTTTAATTCATTATTATTGCTTGTTTTGAAAGCTCAAAGTTCACGTTTTCAAACAATGGAGTAAAATTTTTGTTGAGAGAAAATTTTGCCGTCTATTTAAAACTGAATTTCTAGTTCTTAAAATATTTTTTTATCAAGCTTTTCATTATGTATTCTGATACAGGAGGTAATTACAAACCCATACACATCTTTTTTTTAATTATTATCATAGTGATTTGATAGATTTATAAGAATTATAACAGAACACTCTTTTCTATTGTTCAATATTTAATATCAGAATTTTTAGTGAACAAAAAAGTATCAGATTCCACCATATCCCGCGGTGATTTCAAATTTTTTTTATGTATTGACATGTTAACTTTAAGTTTTGATGAAAATTAGCTGCGAATATTTGCGATTCTTGAAATCTAAGCTAATAAACCAAATGTTGGTATAATTACTCGATTTAGTGACTAGTTTATTTTAGTTTCGTGTTCTGATGGTATAAAAATATAAAGAAAAGAATTAATTAAGTTTTATAATGAAACTCAAGCACCCAATAGATGGAAAAAAATTAATATGATTAATTAAGTCCACTTTTTGACTGGGTAAAACGATTTATCTGCGGAGTCGAAACATGTGTTGATCCAGTTTGTTTGGTCAGGAAATAAAACGCACCGTAAAGGCTTTTAATAAAGAAACATTCAGTAACCGCATAATTTTCTCTAAAAGAACACTTTTCTTAAATGATATTTTAGAAGACTATTAAAAATATTGATTTATTAAGTATTTGTAATATTTCAAATAATTTTCTTTTGTTATTTATGAAGTTTAATGCAAGTAAGAGGTTTTGGCCAGGAATTTTACAATTCCCGCCTGTGTGCGGCGGTCAGGTCAGGAAACCATGGTTACAGCCTCTGATTGGTGGAAGGAAAATATTGAATTATTTTTCCACCAATCAGAGGCTGTAACCATGGTTTCCTGACCAGACCGCCGGTCAGGTTACCGGTGAATACGGCCGTAAGAGTTGTATATTCAAAACCAATGCTTTACTACATTGATTTCTTAAGTAATTTAGTCTTATTCTAGATTTTAAAAAATTTAGTCTGAAAACTAAGAGCTTATGCATTTTTCTTCTCAATATTGTTAGTTTTAGCTATCAATGGTATCTTTATGTTTGGAAGCTCATTTATTCAAAGAACTCTACGAAGAATAGTAATTAATCACCTTTTTTCAAAAAAGGGATATTATACTACCTATTGGTGTTATAGTTTAGTTTTGATTAGAGAAATTCCATGAAATAAGAAACAAAAAATATTGAATGGATCTGATTATGAGTTGCATTTTTCTGCCCTGTTTATAAATTGGCCGTTTGTCACCATGGCAACGCAATAGAAAAGCAATAGGAAATGACTAGTAAACTGGAAATGACCGCCAATTTTATTTACACAGACTATAGTGTCGAAATCAACATTTAAAGACTTGGGGACGCAAAAATCCCAACACATTGAATTTACTTTCTAAAGGATTAAAAACAGAAAAATGTATAAAAAATATCAAACAAATGCTGACCAGCTGAACTATTTTTTTCTCCACCTCAAATGATGATACGAGTACTTGTAATTATAAACTCAAAATTCCTTTTATATTTATTTTTTTGCTCTAATATTTTATTTTTTTATAATTATTTTCTCCACTAATGAGAAAATTAACACTGCATCGAGCTGTAGTTTTCTCAAAGAGGTATAATAATAGCTTGGCTGAAAAATTTCAAAAAGTGACCCTAATATTTTTACAAGAAGATCCCCACACAGTGCGATGGTGTTGTTGATCCACCGCCAAAGCCATTGATTCCGAGAGCCGATCCATTAGCCGTATTCATCGGGGTGTGAACACAGGATGTCTCAAATGGATCCCTAATGAGCGCTCAAAGGAGCCCGAAAGAATGCCCATAAAAAGGAGGGCCGCCCCCGCACTCTCAATGGCCGAGAGAGATTCATTACGCATCATCAAGGGGTTCAACTGCTGTTGGGATGGGCCCACGGATTCCAGGGTCAGCGAGTTTCACTGGATCAGAGGAAAATCTTGTTAACAGTTGTTCAAAAATTTACTTGTAAGTAAGAAACAGTATAATAAGAGCACTATGAATTGTCGAAAACGCAATCAGGAAGCACTACCCCCACAAAGCCAAAGACCTAAAGATGTCAAACCAATTTATCCAGCATTTTAAACATATCTAAATAAGTTTTAAAGCAGGTATAGTAATTATTTTAGTAAAGTACTAAGAGAAAAAACAAGGTGAAATATTTGATTTCAGCCTTTATTACCAAAACCCAATATGCTTAAAATTTTGATTGGCATTGTTACTTTACTAATAAAATTTGGGGAAGAAATATAGAAATTGAGGGTTATACCTAACTTTTTTAGCCTTACCTTAAACATATGTCTTTGAGCACATACAGGGTGTCCCATAAATAATGGGTCACACTTCTAGGGTGGATAGTAGACACCTAAACGACTCAGAATCACATAGGGTTTGGGGGCCCAGACCAAATCCCAAGGAGTTAAAAATGGAGCGACATCGACACCCCAAAACAATTATTGAAAAATTCAATTTGTAGAAGAACTACTATTGGTAAAAATTTAATCATGGTCTCAAATTTTGTGGTTTAATATGATTTTTAAAATTACGCTGAAAGTTTTTTTCTACGAATTTTTGATTGACTACGTGATTTTTTTCTACGAAAAAAAGTCAAAAACCACAAAAAAATGTGAAAAATCTGCCAAAACTTTATTTTGTATTTGGAAATCCTTTCTTTTGATTTGATAATCTGAAAGATCATATTTTAAAACCGTTAAGTCCAAAGTTTCACGTAAATACCATCAATATTAAACGCTTGAGATCCTGTTAAAGTTTGTTTTTTGAGTGCGAAAACAGCTCCAGAAAACGAACGTTCAGGGAGAATCTACGAGTTACGGATAGATAATCGCTAACTTTCTTTTCTCTCCCAGTTTGGCTAAACATACCAAGCTCCTACAGATCGCCAAAACAGCTTGGGCGATGGGCGATCTGTTGTTGGCGAAATTTGGTGAGGAATCTCGTATCGCAAATAATGGCGAGAAATTTAGCGAGAATCAATCCGTAATTCGTAGATTTTCCCTCAACGTTTCTTTTCTGGATCTGTTTTCGCAAGCAAAAATCAAACTTTAATTAGATCTCAAGCGTTTAATATTGATGGTATTTACGTGAAACTTTGGACTTAAGGGGTTTCAACTATGATCTTTCATATTATCAAATCAAAAAAGGATTTCTAAATACAAAATAAAGTTTTGGCAGATTTTTCACATATTTGTGGTTTTTGACTTTTTTTCGTAGTAAAAAAATTTTTAAAATGAAAACTTTTAAAATGATTTTGAAGATCATGTTAAACCACAAAATTTGAGACCATTATTAAGTTTTTACCAATAGTAGTTCTTCTACTGATTGAATTTTTCAATAATTGTTTTGTGGTGTCGCTCCATTTTTAGCTCCCTGGGATTTGGTCTGGGACCCCCAAACCCTATGTGATTCTGACTCGTCTAGGTGTCTACTATCCCCCCTAGAAGTGTGACCCAACATTTATGGGACACCCTGTATACAGGGTGTATCTGAAATGGTGCAACAAACTTTCAGGGATGATAGTACTCATCAAGACGAACAAGAATCGGTATAGAAAGGGGGTCCCAGACCAAATCCCAGGGAGTTAAAAATGGAGCGACACCCCAAAAAATCATTGAAAAATTCGATTTGTAGAACAACTACTTTTGGTAAAAACTTAAATATGGTCTCAAAAATTGTGATTTAATATGATCTTTCAAATAACCTCAAAAGTCTTCACTTTAAAATTTGTATTATTATGAAAAAAGTTAAAAACACAAAAAATGTGAAAACTCATCCAAAACCTGATTTTGTATTTCGAAATTCTTTCTTTTGATTTGATAATCTGAAAGATCATAGTTGAAAACCCTTAAGGCCAAAGTTTCACGTAAATACAATCAATATTAAACGCTTGAGATCCTTTTAAAGTTTGTTTTTTGGGTGCACAAGCAGTTTTTTAGAGCTGTTTCCAGAACAGCTGTTAGCGCACGCAAAAAACAAACTTTAACAGGATCTCAAGCGTTTAATATTGATTGCATTTACGTGAAACTTTGGACTTAAGGGTTTTCAACTATAATCTTTCAGATTATCAAATCAAAAGAAATGATTTCGAAATACAAAATAAGGTTTTTGCTGAGTTTTCACATTTTTTGTGTTTTTTAACTTTTTTCATAATAAGACAAATTTTAAAGTGAAGACTTTTAAAATAATTTTAAAGATCATATTAAACCACAATTTTTGAGACCATAATTAAGTTTTTACTAATAGTAGTTCTTCTACAAATTGAATTTTTCAATGATTTTTTTGGGGTGTCGCTCCATTTTTAACTCCCTGGGATTTGATCTGGGACCCCCCTTTCTATACCGATTCTTGTTCGTCTTGATGAGTAATATCATCCCTGAAAGTTTGTTGCACCATTTCAGATACACCCTGTATACTTGCAAGGGTTCACTACGTTAACTATTTTTATGATTTTCAACCTTTACTTGCGATCCTGTGTTTTATACCAATTCTTGTTCGCTTAGATAAGCCCTATCATCTTTAAAAGTTTGTTGCCTAATTTTAAATAAGCACAATGTATATAAAATATTAAAAAAACCACATCCCCATAAACAGAAAAAGAAAAAAGCTGAAAAATATTGAACAATATTACAAAACAAATATTGGACAATATTCTCAAAAAAACTAATTCAGTATAGGTTTAAATGTTAGGCAATATTCTTATGAAAAGAAGAGATTCAGAGAAATGATTTCTTTTCACATCTTGTCTTTCGGGAATTAAATCTGTTCAAGGGAATGCGCAGTTCACACCGGCAGATAGTGGAGGACAAATCAATGGTCCCCACTTTTTCCGTTATAGTCGGCAAGACTAAAAGCTCTCCCTCCGCTCTCTTGCGCTGCCTTCCTATGCCGTGCTGATGAGCCCTAACAAGGGCGAAACCAGTCCACGGTTGGAAGCGACGCTTGAGAGCTGGAGTTTTCTCACAATATTCATATGGCTAATAAGTGCAAAATATTGGCCAATGCTTTTTTGCAATATTCAGTAATATTATTTAGGGGGTTATTTTAGCATCGGGCAATATTGGATTCTAATATTGGTCTATCGATATGTGCTACCTGACTGTTGCCATTTAGATCTAGAATTATAAGTGTTAAACCAATAGCAAACACCC
The DNA here is from genome assembly GCA_024610705.1 of Tetragnatha versicolor. Lineage (NCBI taxonomy): Eukaryota > Metazoa > Arthropoda > Arachnida > Araneae > Tetragnathidae > Tetragnatha > Tetragnatha versicolor. The sequence goes on from JANDEH010000002.1 coordinate 67,360,094, forward strand.
ACTTAATTGACTATTATTTTATTGGAAAATCATTAGAAATCTCTTCTCTAAAACAAAAGCTCCTCTTCTTCAAGACGCACGCCTTTGTCGGTAGCTTCAAAAACAACCACCCGACAGCAGAGAGGAAAAGGTCGTTCCTTCCATAAAGCATCAAATAAAAAAAAGGAGAATAAAGAGAACCGCAGAGAAGACTTCATCATCACCATAGAAGTGTCCATTACACTTCACACCACGGCCACAAAACAGCCACTTTGGAGGAGCAATAAAGTCCCCATCAAACAAAACAACAAATCGTATATATCGCAAGAAAGAGGATAATAGAAAAAAGCCAGGTAATAGATTTGAAGAAAGGACCATTATTCGCACTCGAGTGATTTAAATCTATTATGCTTTGGCGAGTATTGGCCAAGGGGGCGTGGCGAGCGGAAGTTCGCCAACTATTAGTGCGTGGGAGAAGAAGAGAGGGGTATATAATAGATTTCGTCACCTTTGTCTTGTGGTATAGACTCCACGCATAGTTCTCTCTCTCTGGGGTGTTAACTCCTCCCCTCTCTGTGATGGGTTCCAGAGGAGATGTTCCACCATCACAGAGTGTTCACATCATATTCGGTGTCAAAATAAGGGAACTGTTGTAACTGTAAGTCTAACTGTGTGAAGATGTAACTGTAACTTTTAACTGTTTGATAGTAAGTGTACATAAATGTAAATAAACATAGAGATGTCAACAGGCCGCCTCCTCGTTGATCAAAATCAAACATAACAAATTGGCGACGAGTGTGAAAGTATCTAGAAGTCGGCCAAAATAATCAAAATGGATGCCCAGCAATTCCAGCAGTTTATGGCGGCGTTCCAGACCCAGCAAACGCAACTCATCGAAACGCTAATGTCATCTAAAACGGAAGTTCCAAAAGAGAAACTCCAGGATACCAGGTCAGAAAAATCCGTTCTAATTCAAACATTTGAAAATTATGATGCTAAAAAAGAATCCTTTAAGCTGTATAAACAACGATTTGAAAATTTTCTCGAAATCAAAAGTATGTTTACTGATAAAGAACTCTGTGCAAAAATACTCCTGAACTCCATCGGTGCTTATCATTACAACTTGTTAACAGAAATTATTTCTCCAAAAAAACCTACAGAACTGTCTTATGATGAGATAATCAACACATTCGAAAATCATCTGTGTCCAAAGCCAAATGTTCTTGTTGCTCAGCATAAATTTCTATCAACATATCAAACTGAAAGTCAACCAATTTCTGACTACATTACTGCTCTTCGAAAGAACATTAGTGACTGTGAATTTACTTCTCCATGTGCATGTAGAACCTCAATCGCTGATGTGTTTTTGCGAGCACAATTTGTGCATGGCATCAAAGACAACAACATTAGACAGCAAATATTACAGTGTGAAGAAACTTCTTTTAGTGAAATAACTAAAAAGGCACTTATCTTAGAAACAACTAAAAGTGACTGCCAGGAACTGTCGAAGTCATCTACTAACTACTCCGATGCTATCGGGAAGGTGTCAAGACACAGAGGTCCCAGACGGGACATACCCAAACACCATTCAACTAGATCAAGGGAACCAGTCCAGCGGAAATCTATTAGCAAGTCAAGAGTCCCACGGTCGGACTCCACTTCCAGAGTCAATTATGAAAAACTAGGAATAAACAACCTTTGTTTACGTTGTGGACGAAATAACCACTTAGCAAATGACTGCAGATGTGATAAAAATTCCCTCTACTGTAAGTCATGCAAGAGAACTGGACATGTGCAGAAAGTTTGTATTTCTACCCTCATCGAAGAACACAGGAGTAAAAGAAACTACTCAAAGGATACAAACTATATTGAAGATGAAGAGCCACTGCAAACCTATGGTGTGAACAAGATAGTCGATGTTTTCCAGAACCGTTCACCAGATACTGAAAAGTATTTTGTGACATTGAAGATTGAAGGTAAAGAACAAAAATTCGAAGTTGACTCGGGTTCCGGCTACACATTTATGCCACGAGAAAAATTCAATAGGTTGGCCTTATCGACAGATCTTCAGGATGCACGCATTGCCTTTAGATCCTATACAGGAGATATCTTTAAACCAGACGGAAAAATCTACGTGAGCGTTTCCTACTGTGGAAGGACTTCTCGGGAAGAGCTGTATGTTGTTCCAGATGGATACGAGCCAATTCTTGGACGCGCTTGGATTCGACATTTGAAAATTGGCCTCCAGGAGCTTGATTCAACAGGTGGACAGAGCAACCCTTTAAAGGTAGGATCCATCCAGCATACAGAGGACATTTTCACTAAACATCCAAAGATTTTCGAGCAAAAAGTTGGCTGCATTCCAGGCATTACAGTTTCATTGCAACTTAGAGAAAACAGCAAGCCAACATTTCACAAGGAAAGAGATGTCCCATATGCTCTTCGAGACAAAGTAAATCAAGAGTTGGATGCATTAGAAAATCAAGGAATCATTTCGAAAATCGACACCAGTGATTGGGGATCACCTTTAGTGATAATTCCAAAACCAGATGGAAATGTTCGACTTTGTGTTGACTACAAGATGGGAGTTAATGAACGTCTTGTCAATGCAAACTACCCAATCAGACGAATCGATGACATTCTCAACAGTTTGAGAGACTCTAAATATTTTTGTACCTTGGACCTTTACAAAGCATACCTTCATGTGAAAGTGGATGAAGCAAGTAGCTTAATTCAAACTTTATCAACTCATCGTGGAACCTATCGAATGAATAGGCTATCATTTGGAATCAAGACTGCCCCAAGTGAATTCAACAGAATCATTGACCAGATACTTCAAGGACTTCCAAAAACCCTGTCATATTTCGACGACATCATAGTTCATGGCAAAACAAAAGCCGAATGTCAAGAAAACTTGGAACTTTGTCTACAGCGATTACAGAAGTACGATCTTCATTTGAATAAAGCAAAATGCTCATTTTTCCAGGAAAGAATCGAATACTTAGGACATATCATAGAGTGTAACAAAATTTTGAAAAGTCCAGAGAAAATTAGAGCCATTATGGAAATGCCACGACCAACAAATGTTGAAGAAGTTCGAAGATTTTTGGGAATGGTCACTTATTACTCTCGTTTTTTGCCCAACAATTCGACAACTACTTACCCTTTACGACAACTTCTTCGAAAGAACACAAAATTTTTCTGGACCTCCAGATGTGAAGCTGCTTTTATCAAATTGAAGATGGAAATTAGCAGTGAAAAATTTCTTACACCCTATGATCCAGCTTTACCAATCACACTTACTTGTGATGCAAGTCCTGTTGGTCTAGCCGGTGTGCTTGCACACATAATTGATGGTCAAGAAAAACCGATAGCATTTGCCTCAAGATCTCTGACACCAGCTGAGCAAAACTATTCCCAATTGGATCGTGAAGCCCTTGCGATTGTTTTTTCGGTAAACCACTTTTTCAACTACTTGTATGGAAGACATTTCAAGTTAGCAACAGATAATCGACCCTTAACAAGGATTTTTCATCCTAATGCAAAGTTACCTCAAATGACAGCTGGACGGCTACTCCGTTACGCAACATTTTTAACAGCTTTTGACTATGAAGTTGTGTTCAAGAAAGGTATTGAGAACGTCAACGCCGATTGTTTATCCAGAGCCCCAGTTGTTGAAAACAAGCCTTCACAGGATATACTCATCAACAGAGAAATAAATCTAGTGTGTTGGATTTCAATAAATGAAATATCGACTGAAAACTTAACAGCTGATACCATTCGCAAAGCAACGAATGATGATGAAGAACTGTCGAGCTTAAAGCAGCAAATTCAAAACAGTCCAGAACCTTCTTACACATACTATATTGAAGATGGTATTCTCTTCAAGGGTAAAAGAGTTGTTATTCCAAGAACTCTTCAAAAAGCTGTACTAGAAGAACTGCATCGAACACACATTGGCATAACCAAAATGAAACAACTTGCAAGACGTTATGTTTACTGGAAAGGCATTGACAAAGATATAGAACGGATATCAAGAACCTGCGAACCATGTGCAGGAGTTAAGACCAACCCTGCAAAAGCTGAAATACATCCTTGGGATATTCCAAAGGAAAATTGGGACAGAGTTCACATTGACTACGCTGGCCCTTTTCAAGACCACTACTTTTTAATTGTTATGGATGCAAAATCAAGATGGGCAGAGATCAAAATCACCAGAAGTTCACCAACATCGACCTTTACAATAGAACTGTTATCTGATATTTTTGCTACACACGGATTTCCTCGTGTCTTAGTGTCAGATAATGCTACAATTTTTGTTAGTCAACAATTTAAAACCTATTGTAAGAAGAATGGAATTTTTCAAAAACTGATTGCTCCAGGACATCCTGCTACGAATGGATTGGCCGAAAGAAATGTTCAAACATTGAAGAATCGACTTAAAACGATGGCACAGTCCCCGATGCCAATGAAGAATAAAGTAAGAGAAATTTTATTCAGATATAGAGCGACACCATTAATCAACAACAAAACACCAGCAGAAATGTACTTACAAAGAAATATTCGCACCCAACTTGATGCCCTCCTACCAGAAAAACATACAACAAACGAAGATCATCAATATAAGTCAAGGCAATTAAGCGTGGGAGACAGAGTGCAAGTGAGATGCTTCCAAAACAACAGATATTCATGGAAACTTGGAAAAATCACAAAGAAATTCGGTAAACTCCATTATCAAATTGAATTGGACAACGGATACATATTTAAAAGACATATCAACCAACTAAGAAAAACGGAAATCCCAAAGAAATCTGTCAAGTTTGCACCTGATACAAAATTGGATGAAAACCCTCTAACAAGAAGCGATGATGATGTGATACCATTTCAAGATTCATGGATCAGTGTGAAAACTCCAGTCGCTCATCCGATGCCTCAAGTTTCGACTCCTCCTCAACCTCTGGCTCCTCCTGTTCCTCAACCTGCAACTCCTCCTGTTCCTCAACCTGTGACTCCTCCTGTTCCTCCCCCTGTGAATTTTCCTGTACCTCAACTACCGGCTCCTGTACCCCAACTTCGCAGATCTTCTAGAGATAGAAAGGAGCCTACCCATTTAAAGGACTATTATTTGGACCATTAATTTTTGTAAATAGTGTTAAATTAAGCGTGGGAGAACTGTTGTAACTGTAAGTCTAACTGTGTGAAGATGTAACTGTAACTTTTAACTGTTTGATAGTAAGTGTACATAAATGTAAATAAACATAGAGATGTCAACAGGCCGCCTCCTCGTTGATCAAAATCAAACATAACAGGAACGGAATATTTTTCTTGCTGATAGCGATGGAAAAAGATGAGAGGAATGAAGATGAAGAGTATCAAAAGGATGAGGAGAGTGTTAGGTGAAGTTGAGAAGGAGGAAGAGAGACAACGAGAGAAATTTAAAGGGTATAAATTCTTGGATGTCAGTCCTTGTACTTATGATTGCTGATATGATATAGTATTAGGTATCAGTTCTTCACCGAAGACATAGAGGTTAGGTATGAGGTACTCTTATCCACTCCACAGACACATTAGCACGCAGAACCCTTTTCCATGGGGCCACATCTACATAGAGGCATAATCGAACATTCCATGCTCGAAAGAAGATTCAATTCTGTAAACTGTCTCGTTAAGTATCACCAAGTTGCTTTGGACACCGAATATTAGAAACATTTCCGAAAATCTCATCTCTAAAGTAAACAAACATACAGGGTGCCCCAAGGAATTGTCCACCCCCTTTAACTTTTGAATATTCATAAAAGTAGTGTCTAGGTAAGTAAAGGGATAGTAAAGGGACCACGCCCTATCTGATGTGTTTACTTACAATGCCCCCTAGCGTCTATGTTAAAAATTATAATTAAAAAAAACTTATAGAGATTTGCTTACTTAGGTAATTACAAAGTTATAGAGCAGCATCGATTTAGTACAAAAGATGCAAAGAAATGTCTAGAATAAAACTCCTAAAACGCACGCTCAATTAGGTAAAATTTACGTAGTTTTTATGTCCTAAAAACGCTCATTCTAATGAAACTTTCAATTTTATGGTCTAAGAATACTTTTAGTCACTTGCCTATGTCATAAATATGAAAATTTCTCAATTTTGCTTTCAAAAGAGTGTTTTAGGACGTAAAAACTACATAAATTCTACCTAATTGAGCGTGCGTTTTAGGTGCTTCATTCAAGGCATTTCTGTGCACAAGATGGCTTTTCGTTCTAAATCAATGTTGCTCTACAACTTTGTAAGTAACTAGTTTAGCAAATCTGTAAAAGTTTTTAAAATAAAAATCATAACTCCTAACATTGACTCTAGGAAGCGCTGAAAGTTATCGCATCGGATAAAGCATGGTCACTTTACTATACCTAGACAATACTTTTATGATTATATCTATATAGGGGTTCAAAAGTTTGACAATCGTAAAAATTTAGCAATAGTTGAATTTGGCCCTCAAAATAACGTGGCGGTAGTCAACGAGACAGTTAATGGAATTTTACCAAAGATTTCTACCCAAGTACCTTGGACTCCCGATTTAGAAGTCGGGTGCTCTAACTACTGGATCAGTACGCCGGCATTGCCCAAAATATTTGTGTGGGTCTTGGTATTTATCATCCTAAGCCCAAATAGCAAAAAATATACGACCGTTTTAAACCTATAACAAAGACTGCAAAAGAAAATAGAATTGAATATACAGGGTTGTTGTATTAATTAACACTAATTTCCCTCCCTTTAATCATTAGTTTTACCATGCAATTCATCATTACATTAATAACCTCTTTAGTTTCAGATTAAACAAAAAAAGCTATGTTACAAAACGATTAAAAGATTCCAAACTTCGTGGACATCAAGAAGGTTCCACAATATAAACCATTAAGAAAAATGATGCCGAAAATGTAGGTTTTCAGCTTCAGAAGCCGGCACTCAGACATATTTAATGCAAAATCTCGTGTGAGATAATATACGGCAGAAAGCAAGGCTGAATGAATTCAATCAAGCTCAGGGATGGATGATAATTTTCCCACAGAAGAGCCATATTCAGCCATTTGAGATGGGAGAGTGCGCATTACAGAGACCCACATTCATGAGCTGGTAATGCATATCATTTTGATATTCGGGCTAAAATATATATTATAAATGAAGCTCAACAGGTGGCTAGGCAACAAAGAAACTCGGTAGTCCAAATCCATATTTTCCCCCAACAAAACATGGTGTGGAATTCCGCCGTGAAAAGAAATAACCTGGGAGTTTTATTTGCGGAAAAATTAAAAAGGGAGAATTTGGCGGTAATCTTGGCGAGAAAGAGTTCAGAAAAAAATTTAAAAATGAGAAGTTTATTTTAAAGTTGTTTTTTGATAAATTTTTTTTGTTCTTGTTTAAGCTTTAGTAACGGTTTTTGAATTTAAAGTGGTTATATTGCAAAAAAAATGAAAGTTGAGATTTTTCTCTGTTCCATAATGAATTCTACCCTTTAGTCCTACTCTTATTGTATTTAAATATCTATTGAGAAATCTCGGAATATCAGATAATAATTTAAAAGTAATAAAATAAGCTTATCATAAGAGTTTCAACTATATTTACATTAAACTTTAAGAACCATAATTTAATGTAGCGAGGTTTTAGGATAATATAGTACTGTATGGTCAAGAAAATTAAGACACTAGTAGGAAATTTACTCATTATATTAGCTGAGTAAGAAACGTCATTTACATTTAATCAGTTATTTCTTTCAGAGTTTTGTATTAAAATATATTTTACTATTGCTTGTTAATTTCTAGGTTATACGAAATTATCTTTAATATTTTTAGAAACTATAGTAAGAACCCTCCCTACCCAGGTTTCTTCATCAAAGTCTGTCACCTACAGGAGAGCCGTATAAGAAATAAGTCTAGCAACATGAGTAGTGTTTCGAAGAAAGAGATCGTAAGATACCTGCTGGACTCATTAGCAAAATACACTCGTGTCCAAAAATTACGGATTGTTTGATTTTTCGGGAATTTCGTCCTAAGTTTTTGTTTCTTATCATTGAAATCCGTGTGATAGCATCGTTTAAGATGCACCGCGATCAAATTACTCAAACAATAGTTTAAGGGGGGTACAGGGGGCCTTCCATTGTTAATGGAGTTACATACACATTCGGAACGGTATTAGCATAAACATCTGTGAGCGTAATTTAGCAAACAGTTCCTTGTAATTTTTGAAGTATATGATATTTTTGATCTCCATGCATGATTTTAAGACCATGGAATACATAAAAGTAGGATATTTAGGTAAATTTAAGTGATACCTACTAAAACTTCATTTTGGGTGGATTTTGGCTCTTGGATCCATCATTGGCGGGTGGTAATCATATTTTTTGAAGCTCTCATATGTGTTTGTTTCGACTTATGCCTGGGAACCCTGAAAATTGCATTATTCGTTTGATATTGTTACTTTTTAGGAATTCTGAGATAGTGACAACATTATTTGACGCAGCATATTCATCCATAAAAAGATAATTTGGACCCTAAATCACATCTTCAAAAGGAACCAGGTGAGACAAGAAAACCATGGTATAGAATTGCAGATATCAGTGAAAATATCTGTGGTTTACAGGAGGTGCTGAAATGGTTCGTAAAGTATAGTACAGTTTGAAAGAAGAGACAGCTAGTAGTTGTCTCCGAAATCGAAAATTATATCCGAATATTATGAGTAGTTGACAACTACTCATAATATTTCCGAATATTATGAGTAGTTGTCAACTACTCATAATATTTCCGAATATTATGAGTAGTTGTCAACTACTCATAATATTCGAAAAAAAGCATTTTTAAGTGTTAATAGATGTAAAACAGATATCAATAAGAACACGTTATCGTTTAGTTGTGCAATGAGAGATGTTAATAAGCACTTTGTTTTCTGGGGATTAATTCCATTGCAAAATATCGCCACAATTCAAATTTGGCCCAATATCACACCATTTTCTCGCCAACACCCCTTCGACCCCAAAGCATCAACATATCCCCCGAATAATGACAATCCCAAATAAATAATTCCCTCCTAGAGACCACCCAAACTCGCAGATCCGCCACATGTTTGTTTTTAGTGGGTGGATTATAATAACCGGTAGCCGGTCCAATTTTCCTGTCATCCCGCGCGTACAAAGCTGTGCAATTTCCTCAGAGGTTATTGTGTCGGGCTCTCGTGAAAAGGCTGCTGTGGTTTTTGGGATCGGATCCTTATTCTTTACCACATCCCGACAGTGGCGGTTATCCGATGGTTTAAGAAGGGGGTGTGGGAAGGCTAATATTTTGGAGGGGTGTAAGGCACCAGGCTTTCTTTTTCTTCAGCAGTTTTTGAATTCTCAGAGGTCTGAGAAAAACACTGAAGGTAATATGAAGATTATAGGGTTTCTGTAAATATAATCTTTGCTTAAGGCCTTTGGCTAATGTTTTGGAATGATGCATAGCACCAGACTTTTTTTCTTTGTCCTTTTTTAAATTCTCGATAATTTAGCAAGTCTGAGAAAAACATTGGTAAGTTAATACCAAATAATAAAAGTGTGTGGTATTCATTCAATGAAAGTATTACAGAAAATTCTTTGGTCGTTTCACTTCTGTTTGATTATTATATATGACTTATGAAAAAATACTCGACAAAAAGAGATATTTAAAAAAATATTTATGTATTTAAAATGGTCACCTTTTAAAATATTTAATGAATATTTTAGAATTTAGATGGTATTTCCTACTTATTATGCAACTGTGACATGGCAAAAATTGCATTGGCAATGTTTTTCATTGGAGGAAGAAAATTTCATACTTTCCCTTTAAACTGGTGAGTTTCTTTATTTTTAGTAATTGAACTTATTTTAATAGCTTTAGTAATATAATTTGAATAGTATCATTATTATTAAATACAGCTTAAAATAATTTCTCTTATTTTTAAAACTAGGTTTTTCGCTATGAAAAATTAAGGAAAGTTTTAACTAAGAAAATAGTTTTAAAATCAAACTTAGAAAGAAATAAAACTTTTGTTGCAACTCCGTCTGTTTCAGCAATAAGGGTTCGATTCCTGTATTGGGTTTGTACCGATCTTGTTGTGAATATGTGATATTTTGGTAATACATTTTGTAACTTTAACTATGTATGAATTAACTATAACTTCTGATGCTGATGACGTAACTGAAGTTGACTCTAAAAGGTAGAATGTTGTTGTTTATTAAAGAAATCCACCAAGCAAAAAGAGACCTCGATCTAGTATAATCCCTTATGAAAATTAATCTTCTCAAGAAACTCAAAGTAATATAGATTTTTTTCTGCATCATAATTAATGTATCATCTGCTGCAAGTCCACTTTACTAAAAGATCTCCCTAACAAAATGGTCAAGATTTTATAAGTGCCAAAGTTTTATCCAGAGAAATTCCACTTGCAAGATCAGAGGTGGAGGCTGCTTTCAGCGGCCAGGTACTCCATAAATTCGAAGATCATCATATTAAAGGAATTTTAGCTTGTTACTATTTAGAGTTTCGTTCAGATGCCTCTGTGACGTGTCGTAATAAATATGTTTATCCTTTAAAGGACTTATTTATTTTACGAACCTGATCTAACAACTTTGTCAAAAAAACAGGAATGTTTCATTACGTAAAAATGAGTAAACATACGATATCACTCCAATGTATAAAGGCAGAATTCATACCACAACACCCATTTCAAACCAATAAAAACGTCCAACACTGGATGAAAAACACCCACAGATATGTCACACATTGGACGTTAATTTCCCCCCATCCCAAAACCACGCGATGATTGACACTTCCCAATGTTGCTTTTCACTTCCAGATTCCACAAAGGCATCCGCGAAAATTTCTCTCCCTCATATTTGTTCGCTTCCCGAATGCCGGAGCGATCCCGAAATTGATCCTGGAATTGAACCCGGAATTCGCAAAGAGAGGATAATATTTTGTCACCCCTCCCTCCTCAGTCACGCCCCTAATATCATGAAGGATATTTTTATATATAGGCGAGATCTCTCAATAACATATTTATCGTCCCCGAGACCCTCTATATCAAAAACGGAGATATTTACCTTTTCCCGGGGAACTTTCCCTATTCACGGGAAGGGCTCTCCACGGGTCCCGAATATCAATTCCCGGGATTGATGGTGAATTCGGGGGATGCATACGTTCAACCTGGGGTGAATGTAATAAAGGTGTAAATGAGGTCTGTGGCTACTTTCCTTATATGCTGGAAAATAAAATTTGGAAATTTCGAATTACCTTCACATATCGAGAGCACCAATGGTACCTGCGAGATATTATTACATTAAGAAGGTTATATGAAGTGTGAGCTGCAATATGGAGTGGTGGTTCTCAATAGGTAGGTCTGTGTGAGAAAGAATATATGAAAGATGGATGTTGAATTCTTGAGGATATACACTGTTAAAAAAATAGTTCAACCTTTCGCCACAAACTGGTTCAAATTTAGTTGCAACCTAGGTTCGGTAAAAGGTTTCACCAAGTTTTCGTGCTTTCTCTAGTGAAAGCACCGGATTTCACTGGTGAAAGTTCCGAAAACTTGGTGAAAGCTGTTACCAAACCTAGGTTGCAGCTAAATTTGAACCAGTTTGTAGTGAAACAGTACAACCTTTCATCGCAAACTGGTGAAAGGTTGAACTGTTCTTTTAACAGTATATATAGTATGCACCTCCAAATTTGTATCAGTAACTTTCACTAATTTGAATAACCGAATTGAAGCTTAGAAATTCCATAATAAACCATTCTGGGCCTCTTATGCTTGTTGGTCTAATTTCACTTTTACCTAAGTACTAGTGCCATTCTTGAAAAGCCTGCATGGATGTTGTGGCATCATGACACCATGTCCGAGCCGATAATAGTGTAATACTCTTTAGATTTGTTGAAAACTGCTGAGGAAAAGCCATAATATGATTTCCGAACTTTGAATGTCTTTTCCATGAAACTAGGAAATGGCAGATTGGAGTTTGTGGAGTTGTGGTAAAAGTGCGTAGAAGGGGCATAAGGTGTATATATGCGTCCCCCCCACAAACTAAAAACAAAAACTTTCCTGAACTAATATTAGAATGGGGAGAATAAACTTCCAATTTTTAATTCTGATTTTGAAAAAGAATGGGTTGCTCCTGATGATTCGATTTTAAATTTAATGGTCCAAGGATTTGTGTTGAAAATAAAGTTTTCAAATTTTAAATCTGATTTAAAAATTTGCCGTTTAAATTACAAAAAATATAAGGTAGTTAAATATAAGACAGCGCGCGAATATCTCCATTGGAACTTTAATAGCATCTCCTTACAAATTGCTCATAAAATTATAAATACTGGAAGAGATACAGCTGGTTGAGGTATTGTAATTGTTATCTCTTTTGATATTTACTTATTTTTGACAATTTATCAGAACACTCGACACTTACACCCAGTTAATCCTAAAGTACCAAATATAAAAACTACCTCAAGGTTCAATACTACGCGGACGAAATTCCATTTTCAATGATTTCAGTAACTGAACCTTTACCTATGTTCCTTTGTGGTAGAATCTCCTACACCAACCTTTTCAGAGAATTAATGTTTACTCATAATTCCTCTCCAACCCGATACTCTTTTTTCTCCCAATTTTCGGAATACGAAATTCTTACCTGGACCCCGATGGAATCGAGATCATGCTCATTCCGGGACTTTCACAGCATCCCTCAAGAAACGTTCCCCGTTTCACTTAAAAGAACATTTTAGAAACCGGGCGATTGAAATTCGAAAATTGAGTGAAATTGCGTGTGTTTGATTTGTCAACACACCATGAGGTCGGACTTGGAGTATAATAATACATAGGAAGTTCTCCATCAGTAACGCAGTCTGGAAAGCATGAACATGATGAAAGAGAAGTGGTACATCCTCATAAATATACTGCCATTCCGACGAAGACAAATAAATTGGCTTTTATAGGACTTTTTTTGAAAGAGTTTTTCCACTAAGTGAATTTCCATATTTATGGGTATTTACAGGTGAAGATTAACTCTTCTTCGAGTGTTGGGGGTATGACAACCAAAAGAACGTTGGGATGCGGAAATTCGAATTCTTTTGAAGTAATGGTAATGCGAAAAGTTTAACTTGGGAGGGTGGAAAGACGACATCGCTTGCTATGGGGGGAATAGAATCCCTGGAGAAAACCCCTGGGACATCAATACCCTTGAACTTTTAGAGGTGGGCGGAAAAATCGTTGGCAGATGAAAAAATTGATGGAATGGAGCAGGTGTTTCCGACCGCCAAAGGTTCTTTGACTTTTTGCAACCTAAAATAAGTTTTTTTCTTTCTGAAACATCATTGTTATGTAATGTGGAAATTATTTAAAATCACTTTCATAATTAATCAATTAAAGTGTTTTAAATAAATCACTGAATTATCAGTTTATAAAATTTTACCTCAACCAATTTTAAATATAAATATAATTTTTAAAGTTTATTTTAAGTAATTGACGATGAAATTATCCTCATTCATTATTATCTATGGATTTATTTTCTGAACTTTAAATTTCCCCATAGGATTCATAGTTTGATTTACCCCTTCAGATTCTCTTAAAACGGTCGATCTTATCAAGCAACCACATAGCTTCAAGTCAAAATACGCAGACAATAGAAAGTTCCTATCTGCTCATAAACTCTTGGGATTCTCCTTATTTTCTCTATCAAAATTTAGCACTATAGGGCTGTAGTCAATTTAATTTTAATCTATCCAGAAGAACTCAAGTACAGGGTCAGAATTGAAATGATCTCCTCTGATGAGAAATACTGATGATAGTACTGATAAATTACGAAATATTTTAAAACAATATAATTTAATTCTTTTAGTTATTCATTCAGTATTAAAAGTCCCCGGGCGTTGGATATATCCCTTCCAAATCCAATATCTCCCCATAACTCCACCCCCTACAAGAATCAATAGAAACTTTGTCTCCATCCCAACGGATCTATTCGAAAAACCTCCCCATTCAGCCCCCTTTTATCGTCAGAGCGCACCCCTGAGAATGAGGGGGCAATATCAGCCCCAAAAGATAATCTAGTGTGTGGCCGCAAAATAGCGAAAACTTTTGGGCGTTTTATGGGCTTTGAGGTCAAGTGATATGAGATGATTATCAATGCGGCACCTCCATCATAAATAAGGGGGCGGAGGGGAGGGGTAGAGTGGCGTAAGTCGGATTTCGGGGTGAGTGGTCTAAGGGGTATCCAAAGAATGGCCGAAATCGGCCCGTTAGTTCTTATAATGTGGCCCATGAAAGCTAAAACTATTTTCGATTTACTATTAGACCCCACTTATTGATAAATTAACACTAAGTCTCTATCTCTAACGTATAATATAAGGGGAAGTAAATACAGTCAATGAAAAAAAAGCTGTAAAATTCAGAATAGTATTTCTCAATGAGGAGTTTTATAATAAGGTTATTTAAAAAATAAACCATGACGTAAAATATAAAATACCCTTGCATATAATTACTAAACCAAAAGAAGGTTCTTCCGATACCTGTTTTGTGAAACATATTAAAATTTAAAGGCATTTATTACGTTATACCGAAAGGGTGTATAATTGAAAGTAATTCAACCGTAATTTCTTATACATATCTTATCTATTATTTGGTTATGTTGAGATTTAGGTAAAAAAATTACCATTCCTTGAGTTGTAATACAACAATAATTTCTTTTTAGTACTTTTCTTTCTAGAAAAAATTATTTCCTTATTTTACGAAAGTTTTATTTAATTTTAAATTTTCATTTAGTATGAAGACTCTACCCAATGTTAAAGATTTTAAATTAAAATTATCCTCTTCTGAAGAAAAATAAACACATGAAACGTAATAATCTAAAAAAATCAAAAACCTTGATAAATCTAAAGATTTTTTTTAATTTTATAGTTAAGGTTATGATTTGCTTGAGATTATTTAGAACTTCCATTTACATCCCTTTAGCTTACCTTTACTATCAAGAGCGTACAATAAAAATTGTTTAAATCTAAATTTTTTGACATATAATACCTCTCTAACCCATTAATGAACCACCTTTCTCATTTAATACATATTATACTTCATTTGAGTTTTTTAATTTTAAATATCCACCCACTTCTAAAACCACTTGACTAACCCCACTCTGCCCCATCCAACTCCCCACTGATCCACCGCATCCAAAACTCAACGACTTTGACGGGGGTAGAGGGTTTATTACCATTCAATTCCAAACAGTGTCGGGAGGGTCCATTTTTAATTTAGCGGCGCTTGAATTTTATATTGAAGGGCCATTGCGATTGAGCCATAAAGGAGGGCATTGATATTGTTGTGGCTTATTTTGATTCGCGAGACCATTCTAACCATTTATGGTTTATGGGGAGAGCTATTTGGAAGGGGCTATAAAATAAGAAGGGCTTAAATAAGGGGTTGCGGCGATAGAGAGGGGAGGGGTAAAAACCGCGGTGGACGGTTTCGGGGGCCAAATGAATAAATCATCTAGAGGGGTCATGGTTGTTTATTCGTCGTTTGAATTTGAAAGTTTTAAAATAAATAAGATAAGTAATAAAAAATGACGCACACATAAAATAATAATTACATATTACTATACACAAAATTAAGGGATGAAAATAATGAAATATAAAAAGATTTTAGTATTTTTAAATGATAAGAGGAAAACAAAGTGATCTCAGATGTGATATCATAAAAGAAAATTCTAATAATGCACGTTTGCATATAAAAAGTTGTTATGTTAACAATATTATATTTTTTACTTTAGGAGCTATTCCTTTCAAAAGGAATGAAATAATTTTTGAACGAGCATACAAAACAAGGATTAAAAATATTAATTTCTATAAATATGTACGGAATAAAAGTTAGGTCACAAATTGTTAAGATTAATGAGATATGCAGCATTGAAAAACCAATTAGGGGTGGTGTTCCTCAAGGGTCTATTTTAGGGCCATTATTATTTCTGATCTTTATAAATGATTTCTGCAAACTTAATTTAAATTGTGATATCATCACGTTTGCTGATGATACCGTATTGGTTTTCTTGCTAATAATTACACAGAGCTGTATAAAAAGATTGAAACTTGTCTGCATAAAGTTAATGTTTGGTTCTGTAATAATCTGTTAAGATTGAATGTTTCGAAAACAAAGTTTATTATTTTTAAACTTAAAGCTGAAGAGCGTGTTAGGGATTCTTTAAAAATTCATAATCCAGATTGTAATCTTCTGTGTGATTCTGTATCTGCTTGTAATGAAATTAATCGTGTTAATACCATAAAATATTTAGGTTTATATGTTGATAGCAATTTAAAATGGAAGTCCCATATTAATACTTTATTAAACAAATTACGTTTTATTAATTTAAAATTCTTCAAGCTAAAACGTATAATTGATCAAAAATTTTTAAATACTTTATACTTTGCTTGGGTTCAATCCTTAATTTCCTATGGTATAACATGCTTTGCCTCAGATTATTTCTGTAACATTAAACCTCTAAATCAATTACAAAACAAAATTATCTTTCATATAAACACTAATTCATTGTCCAAACCTATTTTAACTACACTAGCGGAAATAAAAATCCCAACACCAAGAAGGAAAAGAGATATCAAACTCAAATTTATTTCTATGATTGCACATAGTATGAATGTGAATTGCTTAAAAAATCAGCCTTCCCGGATATTAGGGGGCCGAGAAAAACAGGGAGGAGTGTTGTCTCCATAGGTGTCCATTACCGCCGTCACACGTTATGGTAGTGAGTGACAGGGGCTCTAATTGACTTTTGAGGGATTGGAGGACCATTTTGTCTCCTCAGATAGTCCAAATTCATATGGTGCACCAGCGGACGTTGCATACCGGGCTAGGTGATTTCTCCTCTTTCTCCAGACATGTTTTGTGAGCGTTGGTTCTTACGAACGGATAGGCCAGGGTAAAAATGCAATATAGGGGGTTAAGAAGAAAGCTTGGACATTGCATAAAACATGTGTTTGTGCATTTTTCTCTTGAAATTTGTCCTCAGGACAGGTCTGAAGGTAAGGACGGACAACCGGGTAAAAAACCTCAATGAAGCAGCTCTGGTTGGCCAAAGTACCGGTAGATCATACTGAGGACAAGCGGCAGTGGGATGGGTATCGTTTACAGTATTGCGGATTGTCCGTTTTGTCCGCATAGCTTCTTACATCTTTGTCTATAAACAAGGGGCTGAAAATGAGCCTTTCTGTTTCCAATAGTGCACGAAATAAGGAAATGAAAATCCCAATTTCATGACGTGTTTATGAGAGAATTCTGCTTCGGTTTGGAGCACCACGACAGTTGGATATGAGTTTGAAGACACAATGGAGAGAGCGCACTCAGCTGACGATTTTCCAATCGTTCCACGAAGTGATGATGCAGGGTAACGGAGTGGGGATGCATTGGATTCCATTTCTGCGTCTCCTGAGTATGATTCACCAGTACTTTTTCCAACCAGAGCTGCGTAATTGAGGTTTTGAAGCCGGTAGACCGTCCTTACCTTCAGACCTGTCCTGGGTACAAAATTTAAGAGAAACATGCACAACCACATGTTGTATGCAATGTCCAAGCTTTCTTCTTAACACCCTAGGTTGCAATTTTACACCGTCTTTCCCGTTCTCTAGAACCAACGCTCACAAAACATGTCTGGAGAAAGAGGAGAAATCACCTAGCCCGGTATGCAACGTCCGCTGGTGCACCATATGAATTTGGACTATCTGAGGAGACAACATGGTCCTCCAATCCCTCAAAAGTCAATTAGATCCCCTGTCACTCACTACCATAACGTGTGACGGCGGTAATGGACACCTATGGAGACAACACTCCTCCCTGTTTTTCTCGGCCCCCTAACATCCAGGAAGTCTAATTTTTTAATCAATTCACATTGATACTATGTGCAATCATAGAAATAAATTTGAGTTTGATATCTCCTTTCCTTCTTGGTGTTGGGATTTTTTTTCCGCTAGTGTATTAGAGAACTTTATATTTTTCGTTTATTACTCTTTATTTATAATAATAAACATTTTTATGAAGCTAAAAAATCTAATTTTGAACTTAGGAATACTAAAGGTAATTATTTTATCCCTAAATCTAAAAAGAAAATTTTTCACAAATCGCATGCTTTTTTAGGTCCATACATTTATAATAAATTAAACGTTACACTTAAACTAACCAATAATATACGTGAATTTAAATCTGGAATACATGATTTTATTTCAGGACAACCAGATATTGAAACGTTATTTCATATTTTAAAATAATTAAGCGCAGCTTTTTGCCACTTAGCATTTTTTTAGTTTTCTAGTTGCCTGGGACGAGCCCTTGGCTCTTTGGGCACTACATATCTGTATTAAATTGCTTTATGTATGTACGTGTATATATGTTTTTGTTTTTGTCTTATGCTATTTGTTTCTTTTTTTTGTACTTTTTCTTGTCCATGTCCAATAAAATTCAATTCAATAAGGATTGCAAAACAATAGAAAAACAACATTTGGAAACTAATTAGGTCTAAACTTTATTTTTAAAGATAATTTTTTCTTATAGAGACAGATTTAACTTTAACAAAAGAACATTTTGTTTGAAAGCTGCTAAAAGGAAATTCTTCAATTATGCTATTAACTACTTTACTTGTAATTTTTTGAGGGTTTCAGGGCTTTTTTTCATAACTCCTACCGTAAAGGAACGAATTCCGGCTGTAAAATAGAGAATAAACGTCTTTTTGTGGTGTTATCACCTAAACTCCTTTGGCGAGTTGAATTTATATTATAAATGTTCCTTTGTGCATCTTTTCACTCATAGGGTTAGGAAGAAGCACAAATCAACTCAAATAGCATTCGGTCGGGACCCATTGATATAAGACAGCCCGAAGGCGCTTCGAAGAGAAGACCCAAATTAAAACCTTCCCGAATAACTGAATTCCTGCAGCCTCATTGAGAGAGGGGAAAAAAAAGAACAAATCGCTGCGAAAAGCCAAAGAAAAGAGTCCGGGAGCAGCAGCAGCAAAAAGAGAAAAAGCAGCGACGGCCAAAACTTTCCTCTCTCTCTGCCCAGACTCAAAGATAATTTAATTGTATTATTTGAATTCACAGTCACACACAGTCCTGTGGAGAAAAATAATAAAAGAGATAGAGAGAAAAGGCAGTCAGAGGAGAGAATTGTAAAAACACGGGTAATACATGCAAAATGGGGGAGAGTACAGAACTGTGCCAGGCCTTACACAAACAGTCTGACTTGTGATAGAGACAGATAGAGTATTGAATGGGGGAACAACACTATCGGTGAAAAGTTTTCTGTGTTTTCTTTGCGGAAGACTTTTAAAATGGCCCGTGGCGACGCCTTCTGTGTTTTCCTTTGACTTGCATATTTAATGCTTTAAAATAACCGAGCCCCTTTCTGATTGGATTAGGACCGAAAGGGTTGGTCGTGATTCTATTAGCGCAGATCGAACATGTTGTCTTTGCGGACGGAGGGAATTAGCGGGGTATATCGGCGGCGCTATTGTTGTGGGAGGGAATCCGTTGCAGCACGTTGCATTGCATATACGCATTACATCGCGTCAAGTTAGTGGCGGTGTGTGATGTCATGTGATGTGATATTCTTCGAAGAATTTAATACTTATCGATATTGTGCAATGAGTGGTTTTAATAAGAAAACAAATTCAATTCATATGTACCTTACTTTAAGTTTTAACTTTTACTTAAGTTTTGGTTTTTATTGAATGAAAGAAAAAAAACGCTAAAAATCCCCTTATTGATCAAATTATCAATTCAAAGATACACATTTATTTACAACAAAATTCATTGCTGTCAATCAGTTTGAGTAATGTCATGGTGATCCTTAAGCGACCATATCCTATATAGACCCCGAAAATTCTCCTCTTCTGACGTTCTTCCTGTACATGGAGACACCGAGCATCCAACTTCGACCCAGCCCCGCTACCGTTCGCAAAAAAATAATAAGCAAACAAACAAAACCACGACAAAGGAAATATTCTATTAAAACAGTCTTCCGAACAGACGTTAATGGCAAAGCACACACAAGGTCACAGTCACTTGAACTGACAGACCACAAAAAACAAACCAACCATTGTCCAAAAGGTTTCAATAAAACCTATCCACCTGCGCGCCGCTCTTAACTACCGGCTGTTGCCACCTTCTTTTTTCTAATTCCCCTCAGTCTGGTTTCGCTCCCGAACCGTTGCCACCCCCGCTCCGATGATGATAATAATAATAATAACAGAAACAATAACAATGGCCGAAAGTGAGGAAAAAGAGGAAATGGCCGCGGGAGGAGACCCAGCCCTGTAATCAGAGTCCGCGGACCGACTGCTCTGAAGAGAGGGGCTAATGATTGGACTGTGTTCTTCTGGACCGAGGTGTTGGCTTTTTCGGTGTTAACTATATTAGGAATGCTGAGAGCTTTCTTACCCACGTCCTTTGTTTTAATTCTGTATGGACTTTTAGAAGTAGGTATATCTGTTATTCATGTTATTAATGGATCAATAAATCTCTCTTTTCTAAACTTAATTGCACATTTAAGAATTTATTCGTATATAGGGGAGAGTCGGACAAAACAGGGATTTGGGCTTTATTCATTGATTTGGAGAGATATATAGCCAACACTGCTAGAACTATTTCCAGGCATGAACCCTGACAACTTCCAGTAAACAGAATTTAAATAAACCAACCCATTTTGCAGAGGGAATCATTTTTAAGTTTCATGAAAAAAGCTTACCATTTTAGCGTCTGCAATATTACGCCACCAATCTTAAGTACCGAAGAATTTACTAACGGTAAGTACAGCGTAAGATACCTGATTATTTATTGGTTATTTTAAAAGTTTATATTGATGCCTAATAGTTGATTTATTAACGCTAGATTTGAATTTCTTTAAAAAGTCAAGGTCGGACAAAACCGGGATGCGGGTAGTCGGATGAAACGTACAAATTTTTCTTATATGAACATTCGAAATACAAGAAAGAGAAGAAAACACAACGTAGAAAAAGCAAACATCCAGAGAAAAAACTACAAGAAAAAATATGATGAATACGAAAAAGCTCGAGGGTTATAACCTGGTGAGAATTTAAAAATTGAAAAAAAGTGTAACAAAACTTATTATAGTTGTATGATTTTTCAATTATTCAACATAACTTTCTTACTCTTTCATCTTATTTTATTCTAATGATCAAGCTGTCTTTTTTCTCCCAAGATTTAGAAAAACTCTAAATATATTAATCAAAAGGTTTATATATTCATTCTTTTAATTTTTAAGATTCCTTTTACTTTGAAAATGTTGGTTTGTTTTTTGCATTGAAATTTTCAATGAAATATGGACAAGGTTGAGGTTATTTAGAAAAACAAATTATCCAAGTCATATTATGTATTTCAAAAGGATTTTTAAAACAAAAATAACCATCGAGTTCAAAAAAGCCAACCCTGTTTCAAAGTAATATTGCTAATTAAATCACTCAATGCGATTCGAACAGTGATAATTAAAGATATTTAGTGCTGTATACGCATTTTCAAAGATTCCATATCTAGAAGCTCAATACTTGCCTATAATACACGTTCTTATCAACAAAGCTCCTCACACACACATTAAAACTTGTATTTAGAAAAAGGTATTAAATAAAATACACAAGTTTTTTCAAAAAAATATTTGGGGGGATAAACCAGACTAAAACATTTATAAAAAAGCAAGCATAAATGTACCTACAAGCGATGATAAAATTTAAAAAATGATTATCAGTATAATTTTCTATTAAAAAAGAGGCATTAGGGATTTCTTTACTTAGTGCCTATAAAATAAACAAACAAATGTTTTTTGTGAAAAAGAACTCGATAAAACCCCTTTAATGGCTTAATGACGCAAGACATTAAGGGGGTAGATAAGATATCCCCCACCACATCTTCATGAGGGCATTATCTTCCCTTTCAACCCCACTGGTGATACTTTTTAGCTTTTATTTACCTCTTTTTGTTTGAATATAAATCTTCTGAAGTCCCTTTAAGTATAAATTTACAAGATTGTAACAGAAACTTGTTATAATACTTTACCTTAAGATTCAAATTTTCAAAGCTATGTTATTATCGGCTTCATTAGTACCTATTAATGTATTCTAGGATATACGTTTTCTAACAAAGAAAAAATATTTAGAAATATTTTGATTACATAAACTTATTTGTAAAACAAACTCAAAATTTATTAGTCTATTAATTAAAAATTTTAAAATTTCGGTGAGTTGAGGGGTCTGGATTGGTTGCGAATACGGTGTTGATTCAAGGTTCAAAGGTGAATAAAGGATGTATTTTGATAATTTAAATACATATTAAAATCATTTTTAAATGGATTTAATCTATAACATTTTGTAGTTTATTTAATATGTATTCAATTTTGCATTTTTTTCTATGCGATCAATATTAGATTTAATATTCAGTAGGTATACAAATCATGATGGTTACTAGGTTAAAATATAAAACTTTTTATTTAACTTATTAGATCATCCAATTATATTGTTTCTTTTACAGTATGGATGAATTATAAATTTAACTAATCAAAGTAATTTTTACTTTTAACTTAATTTAAGCAGATAAGACATTTTCACTATACTGAATAACAGTGATTTTTAGCTATGATTTGGAATTCTTTTACAGCCAAATACTACCCCTTGTTTTCATAAATTATAAAATAAGTAGTGAAAACCTTAAGGATATACAGACAGGGTGTTGCATTGCACAGCTTTTATCCGGAACCAACGCCTCCTAGGGTCATGAAAGTAAGGTCTACCCCTAGGTAAAAAAGAGCCTGGAGAATGCACTGGAATGACTTACAGCTCCCCTAGCGGCGAAATTAATAAGTGAATAGAAAGAGATAGAGCAAAAACCTCAGTGGGAGTATTGTTGCCAACGTCATGAAGAACTCACTGAAAAAAAATTCATGAAAATATCTTGAATATTCGCCGAGATATTAGCATGTGAAAATAGCACTTTTTCAGGGGTAAAAAATGAAAAAGTTCGCATATTTGCAATTTTTTTTATTTTTGGATTAAATTTTGTGTTCTTTAAACTAAAAAAACACAAAACTACCAAATAACACTGAAAAATTTGCAGATATGCGAACTTTTTCTATTTTTGACCCCTGAAAAAGTGCTATTTTCACAATAATCCGCGAATATTCAAGATATTTTGATCAAATTTTTTTCAGTTAGTTCTTCATGACGTTGGCAACAATACTGAGGGTTTTGCTCTATCTCCTTTAGTTTTTAAATTAATTTTTTTAACTCTTTAATTTCGCCGCTAGGGGTGCTGTAAGTCCTCTCAATGGATTCTCCAAGCTCACTTACCTAGGGGTAGACCTTACTTCCGTGACCCTAGGAGGCGTTGCCGTGCAAGGCAATTTTGAAACACCCTGTATATCGCCATTTTCAGGGACGATTTCTTCAAACACGATCCACTCTTATTTTAGAATACGTAAAACTTTTTTAAAGCAAATTCTAAAAATTGGGCTTCTAGTTTAACTTGGTGATGTTTTCAATAAGTAATAAAATAATAATAAATTAATAGAAATGTAAGGAGGAATTTTTTTATCATCTTAATTTTAAAAAGGCACATTCAGTTCAGTTTGACAACCAGAGATGCAAAATTCCCGCAGTTTTTGAAACATGGGAAAAAACCCGGGAATTTTGGGGAATATTGAGAATTTTGAGGAAGTTTTGAATATAAACAAAGACTGCCATCTTTAGGCTTAAGGTTAAAATTTTCATTTCAAAAATTCTCGTATCCAAGAGTTATTTCGTTACTTCCAACTATTTTTTCTCAAAACTTGTTATTCTTAAACTTATAAATGTCTATAACTTTAACTTTAGTTCATGCTATTTCGAATCGAACATAAAATCGAATCATGTCCATGTGGGTACCAAAACATGACAAAAACAAAAAACACCTGTCACTGAATGTATGTAGATAGGTGATTTGGTATTTGTCAGATTGGTTGGTTTTTGTTTACTGGTTTTTGCTCTAGTTCCAAAGAACTTTGCTTATGACCAGTTTTCCTTTAATTATCGAAATTCATTGTCAAAGATATTCTGTAAAATATCTTTGTAGTCTGTCTTAATTTTTTTCCTTCTCCTGTGTCAAAGGTCAAAATTCCCGAAAACTCCTGGAAATTTTCAAAATTCCCTTCCCAAAAAACCCGGTTTATTCCCGGGTTTAAACCGGGTTTTTTCCAGCCTTTGCAACACTAATGACAACACGATTTTGTATTGATATTCGACTGGGGAAAATTTTATATCCACTACAACAAAAATAGTAATTCCTCAGAAAATGTCTTATTTATAGAAAAAATTATATTTAAAAATACAAATTACTAGAAATTAAATTTACACATGTCCTTATACTTTTTAAAAATGTTACTCATAATGCCGTTCAGTAAAATTTCAAATACTTTTTATGTTTTAATATTTAGATTCAACATTTCTTTTATAAAGTTAAATAATTGGATTTAAAATATATTCGAAATTCCTTTTCGTTGAATAAAAATAACTTATTAATCCCATATTAAATTTGTATTGTCTTTTTGGTACTTTATATTCTGGATGGATATTTTCAATATTTCCCTATTACTCATTACATTGAACTTAAATATAATTATAAATCAACCTATCCGAAATTACCTTTTGATTGAAGGAATTTGAACCAGTTTTTGCAATTATTCTCAAAACGTTCTCTCTCTTCAAACCACATCTCCCCGAGTTTAACGGCGCAGAAAACGGAAAGCGATCAACGCGCCCTATCGCAAAAACCTCCACGACAGATAATCCCGCGTCAAAAGACAGGAGAGCACTAGAAACAAGAGTAATAATAATAAAAAAAGACAGGGATTCGAGAAACGTTCCAAATGCGAAAATAATGCACATCATCGCCATCAAAACCGGAAGGCGGCGCTATTATTGAAAAAACAGACGATCCCCCCGCCCCCTAAAAGACAAACGATAACGAGATTCCTTCCCGCAGAATGGCAACACCGACGAACAAAAACACAACCGGCGATCAGATGAATAAATAAATAAACAAGCAAGCGCGGCTAAAAAATATTCTAATGGAAGCAAAAAGGCGTCGTCACTCGTTTAAATCACCCGTTTTAAAATCGTTTGCTTCTTTGTGCGTCATTAACGCCCCGATGTATTTAGCCCTTATATTACCCGCGTATAAGGCCCACACAGAAACCCAAATATTAATTCAGAGCCGCGGCTGATAACGGCCGATGTAAACAAAGCGAGCGCCTATCAAAGGTTCGAATTCATTAGTTCGTTCTATTCCAACCCCCGGGCGATATTCTATTTATTTCGCTCCCCCCCTTAACGAGGATCTCCTTCCCCCGGGGGGAGGGAGGCGAGATTAAATTCATCCAATCGCTTGGCTGAGGTGACACTTATAAAGCTTGTTTTTATTTCCCCGGTTAAATGAACTGAGATTTTTGATTCAGCTGCGCATACCGGTGCCACTAAAGGCGCAATATTATCGAAAGAGTTTGAAATTAAAGACTATATTTGAAACAGGATTATGTGTTCATAAGATTTTTTCAAATTGAATTTTGAGCATGAAATAATTAGGTATTTCAGTTTTTAACTTATTTTTAATTCCCTAATGTTCAAATGTATCCATACACGGCCATTGACAAATTACGTCACAGAATTCACAGAATTTTTATGCGAAGATTTAGAAATGACAAATTACGTCACAGAATTTTCAGGGGTTGTACACCCCTTTCTCCTCCATGACACAATTTGCGTTATGTCATGACATAACTTAAATAGGATAACACTATAGGATAACATAGCATAGGGGGAAACTGATCAGTTACCCCCTCTCATATCAATGGATATCAAGTCATTCTCCAGGGTCATTTACCTAGGGGTAGAATGTACTTCCGAGACCCTTGGACGCGTTGGTTCCAAATAAAAGCAGCGAAACGGACTTTTGAAACACGCTGTATACTTATAACTAAAATAATATTTAATATTAAGAATTAAAAAAAAGCCTGTCGCAAATCTTTCTTTATTTTAGTTATCTGAAAAGAATTTTTTTCGCTATTGTATTACTTTAATTTGCTTTAATTAAGCTAGTAAATGAAGTATAATGCCACGTTTACCTATAAAAACATTATGAAGGGTGATGTATGAAATGTTTTAAGATTATAAGTCATAAATTAACTGAGGTTTATAGAAATAAGTAATATGGAGGGTTGCAACCTAAAATTTTATTTAGAGTGTTAATTTTTAATGTAAAAAATGCAAAAAAATCAAACTCAATAACATTTTTAGAACTTAAAATTTTTCTGTTGAAAGATTTCTCATTTATTTCACTTCTAACTCATTATTATTTAACATAAAATAGATTTATGTTACGAGCATAGTAAGAAATACTCATTGATAAATTCCATTGAATTTATCACATTGCCCGCTTCAATTCAAACTTTATCAATATTGCCCGCTTTATCACCGAAACAGATATACCAATAAGAACCTGGAACTTAAACTGGTTTCATCAATTTTCTTATCAAGTATTAAATTTTTCTCCTAAATGTATAGTGATGGGCAGGTATCGATACCAAATACTTAAGTACTCGATACCTATAGGTATCGAGTGTATTCGATACCCACAAAAGTATCGATACTTTATTGACATATTTCGTTTTAAATTTTTCAATGAAGTAATCTTTATAATACCTACTGTAGATCAAACGCAGCCTGTTTCCGTTTTCATTTTGCAACGCTCAAACCCAAGTCGTTATCATCCGCGAGAGAAATTTGACGCGGCTAGGTTTTCCCCCCCAAATCCTTCGCCTCTATCCACCTCCAGGCCCGTAGCTACGGGGCTTTTTGATGGATCGCTTTCAGTTTTTTGAATATTAGTCTGATTATGGATAGGCCCTAAAAAAATTGTCCCTTCAGGTTCATTTCCCGACATTGAAAAAAAGTACTCGATACCTAAAAGTACTCGATACCCATAAGTATTCGATACCAAAGTATTCAATACCTATAAGTATTCGATACCAAAGTATTCGATACCTAAAATTATCGATTTTTCCCATCACTATAAATGTATTGAATTTCACTAGATTTCATCCCTGTTCCATAAAATACAAGCATTGAACCTTTGCGAAGATTTTGCTATCTGTAAAACTACTTTTTGTGCTGATGCACTTAGTACACAGATAAAACAACTTCCAGAGACTTCCGGCAAAGCATACACTGCAAAAAATTTCACAGTAATTTTACAGAAAAAATTGCTGGCAATATGGGTGCCAGCTATTTTTGCAGTGATTTTAGAGCAATTTTGTAATTTTTGACTTCAACAGCAATTTTATAAATTAACAAGTTTGTAAATTTAACAGCAACTATGTATTTTTACAGCAATTACAGATTTTTGTGTTAACATTACAGCGATACTGTAATTATTCCGCAGAAAAACTAGAAAGCTATGTGCATCTCAGATATGTATTGTTCTTTCATGTTTCCAATTCAAAATGTGGCATTAGGGTGTCTCAAAAAAACTTTTTTTCGAAAAACCTAGCTCCTCAGGGCTTTCCCCATTCTTTTTGGTCCCAAAAGATAGTGTGTAACGTTTCAGCCCCCTAAGTTAACTCTAGGGTTTGCCTGTAGAGCCCCAAAGTTTGAAAAAAGTGGAAAAAATGACCAATTTTCAGAATTTTTTAAAATTATATTTTAAGATTGATACTGCGATAAAACTGGTTTAGATGTGTCATTTAGGACTTATTTAGATGGAATATATTTATTTATGTCTATTAACTGCACCCTATAGCCCTACCGGTGGACGAAATGAATTAAATTTGAATTTCTTCGAAGGAACTCCCTCAAATGATGCCATTTGGTGCTAAATTGATATTATAAATTATAAAAACCATTGAAATAACAGTAATGAGGTCTTCCACTGAGCTTTTAATGTAAAAAGTGATTTTTTTCAAGATTTCTCTTTTTTAGCTGATCAAACCCAAAATTTATACTAAAAAAGAGGGTTGTTGTACTTTTTTAGATACCAAACATTAAAAGCTTTATAGGGGTTTCATTTTTAATAAGTAGAATTTAATTTTAAACCGCACAGATCAGAAATGACATGGATATTCCCTATACCAGACGTTAAAATCGATTTTCTTTTTTAAGTTTGAAAAATTACTTCCTTTTAACGTATTAAGGGAACATTTTAACTAAAAATTTCTTTCTTTAACATTTCAACCAAGATTCACAAGCATTAAACTATTTTCCGAACTTTGAAAAAAGAAAATAAATTCTCACTTATTTTCAAAACTTATTTTTCCACGTGAAGAAGCACTAATTTCAGGCTAATTTTTCCCTTTATACACTTAAGAATACGAAATACCATTGCAGGTATCTGGGACCTGCAGTTAAGGAGGGGGAGAGGGGCAGAAAAATATATTCCAGTTTTTATACTCTTCGTGGGAGTAAAATTCAAAATTTTCTACTTTTACTAGTTAATTCGTGTAATGGCTTTGATGAGCAACGAACGATTCTGTCTTTCAGTATTGAAAACTAAGCAACAACAGTAAGATCGGTCCTGAATCCGGAACTCTTCCGAGAAATCGCCATTGTCACTCCAAGCACAATAGTATCAAAACAAACTCAAACAACAAAAACCCACAATCCGTAATTGAACGAAAGAGAGTGACTCAAAGAAAGAGAAAAAAAAGTCAAAAGCGTTTTTTTTCTCGCAAAACAATTGGTCGGAGCAGAAGGCATTTTCAATTACTTCTCATAAAACAGTGGGAGAGTAAGAACGTCAAATAATAACAAGTCTGCCAAATAACAGGGTTGGCGCTTCGGCCAGTTTCAATCAATGTCACCTCTGGGGAGATGTCTAAAGGAAAAAATGATACTCTCTTGCAGCTTTTGTCATGGCGTCCTCTTGGCGAGAAGGCGGATGAGGAGAGATGTCGCCAAATGTGATGTTTGGGGTTGCCGGAAATCATATTTTATACTGGGAGACCTCTGAATTTTAGATACTATATGGTGGTATATTTTAGGTATAAAAACGGAATGTTTGGGTTTTATTTTAAATGTTATTTCATTGCAAAGCTAGTAATGTGTAATCTTTAAAAATTAGGCATTCTCGCTTGATTTATCTTGACAATTATAAGAACTCAAATAAGGTAAAGCCGAAAAGCCTGTTGCACGTATACTTAATAAAAAAACCGAAGTGTCTAAATACACGAAAGTTGACCCATGCTAAAGTATTAGCGAAATTCGTTAGAGTTGAGTTGTAATTGTTACTTTCGTGGATTTAGACAGTGCCATAAAAAATGGTGTTATATTTCTCCATTGTTATACTTTTTATAATTCTGAATTTAAAATTCCTTTTAAATTAAAATTGTTTTAAATTACAAGTGTCAAATTTATCAATGAGTTTAGTTTTTATTTTTCTCCTTCTAATGCAATTAACCTCTTACGGTTTCCTAAAATTTATTTCAAATGCTGTATATCTTTATATTCAAAGAAAACTGAACCGAAATGGTAATTTAACTTCTTATAAAAATTGTATACAGATTGTAAAAAATTTACACTCACACGGTTTATAATAATTCAGCATTTATAAATGAATTTGAATAATTAATTTTTTAATAAGTTATTCAAATGACATGTAAAAATATTTAAAATAAACAACCAATAAAGAAAATTAATAAGCAGAATACACCTGTCTTTTATAAATCAACTAGTGTCAAAAAAGCCACTGTATAAAAATTCAATCTTTCTCGCCAAGTGTCGTCACAAAAAAAAACAATACAGTAAAAAACGAATGAAACCGCATAAACCTGATACTTTCTTTCTTCGTTCCTTTTTCTGCTGTTTTCACGGTGACGGATCCCCATGCAATCCTCCCCCTATCGAAACACCCCATGTCTTCCTTTCTATTTTCCAGGCGGCGCGGCGGACAGAAACAATCTAGCAACACCAACAATAATAATTTGGTTGTTGGTTTTTGGCAACAAAGGACGCGCTCCGTTGGTTCCAAATCGAATTTGCGGCTCGCGCGAAGTGTGCAGACGACTTTTTATTTTACCAAGTCAACCTCTGCCCGGAACTGTTCAAACGTTCGTTTTCAAATGATTGATGTCCTTCAACAATGCTACCTTCCATGGACATTTTTTATACTCGGAATAGTATTTTGCATGTTTCAAGTGATAGATGCTGAAGTAAAACGGGTTTTTAGTACGACTTAATATCTGAACACTTATTTTTTATGTAAAACGCTTTTATCTATATCCATAATATGGTCTTTAACCTAAAACCTCTTTCTTTCCCTAAAACTACAGACTGACATAGGCTAAAACTCTTTTTGTCATAATACCTTTGATTTAAATTTATTTACTCTTGTTATAAAAACCGTACGTATAACATTTTAATTTTAAAATGAAAACGTTACCGTTACTAGAAAACACTGTAATCCATATTAATTATAATTAAGGAAAAAGCGTACGTAATATAACATTGTGGGGGTGAAACAAGTTCCAACTTAATTCACTAATCATCTTTCCTACTAATGTTGATGATAAATAAAAAATATTTCAAGGATTTACATTTTTTAAAAATTTAAATAAATTCATTTCTTCATTATTTGATAACTTACAGGATATAAATACCTGTACGAATACCCTCATAATTTATATTGTGACGTGGAAAGGAGATGCAAGTAAAATATAAAATAATAGTTTTATTATATAAATTTAAAAACACTTAGGAAGTTTAAAAGAATAAATACGGCTCATCTTCACCTCAGCGGGATTTGAACCTCGTAGCAATATTAAGTTTGAAATAACTCTTTGAGAAAAACTATCAAATTGACTGACCGCTCACTCTTAAAACGACAAATTCAAAACTGAGTAAAAGTTACTCAAATCTGAGTAT
The DNA here is from genome assembly GCA_024610705.1 of Tetragnatha versicolor. Lineage (NCBI taxonomy): Eukaryota > Metazoa > Arthropoda > Arachnida > Araneae > Tetragnathidae > Tetragnatha > Tetragnatha versicolor. The sequence goes on from JANDEH010000002.1 coordinate 67,391,056, forward strand.
GACATACACTCAAACTGGCTCCGATTCAAATTTATTCAAATTTGAAAACGTGTATTTGTATATACTCATTTCTGAAAATGTGCAGATACTCAAAAATAAAACACCATGAGCTTATTTTTGAGTTAGTGTAAGTGTAAGGCATACTCATGAATTGAAGAGCGACGAGTGTCATTATGGCGTGCTAACTAGTTCTATGAATTGGATGGGATATCACAATAGTTCAAATTCAAAAAAGAGTAGTCAATATTTTTTTACATTAAATTTAATTTAAATTTAATTATTTTCGTAAATTTATTTTTATTATTTAATACGCAATGTCCGATTGTCCAGGCAAATGCAATCACAATAAACGAGATATAAACGAGACGAAATGTAAAGCAAAGATAATAAAGAGAAATATAAGGAAAGGGAGAAAGATAAAGAAAAGGAATAAAAGAGAAAAAGATGAGAAAGAATGATAAAAAATAGAGAAAAGAAAAGAGAAATAGATGAGTGAAATAAATGTGGAGAAAGAATGAAACGGATTGGGGAAAGAGAGACGAAAAAAAGGAGAAAGAGAGATCATCTCTTATCCTCTTTCCCTTCAATTAAGTCCAATTTTTCTTCATGTATGACCAAATTTCGTATACTTCTAGTAATAGTTACGTAAACTTGACACATATTTAGCCACTGAGCTATAAACAAACTTTGTTTTATAGCTCAGTGTATTTGGCATGATCTGTGCTACTAGGGCAGGGGTCGGCAACCTGCGGCTCGCGAGCCGCATGCGGCTCTTTCGATGTAAAGTTGCGGCTCTCCAGTTCCATACGAAAAAATTAATAATTTACTAATCAAACTTTTAAAGAATCAGAAAACTTATTTTTAAGTTCGCGAGATGAGTCAAAATCAAAACTCTACTTTAAAGGATAAGAATTCCATATAATTTCTGGGGGAGAACTCCTTAACACTCCTAAAAATGTTGGAATGTGGGCTGATTTTCCTTGAAAATTCTGTGACTTATAAGGAGTGATCCTTATTTGGTCGTTATAGAAGTTCTGAAAACTAATGAAAACACCATTTTTATGGGCAATTTTCCAAAAATTTTCTGAAGTGGGATCCACACCCCCTCGAAAGTTTGCTGTTTATTATAACTGTACTTTTTTCCTTGAAAATTCTGCCACTTAAAGAGAGGTGCTCCTAGGGTGCAATCGAAAAAGGCAAAAATGTGCTAAAACGCGATTTTGAAGGGGCAATTTCCAAAATTTTTTCTGGGGAATGACCCCCAGACCCTATTTTTCCAGGAATTCACATCGTTTATACAAAATTTGGAAATTAAGTTCACTAAAATTAATTTACAATGTGTACGTAAGTCATCTAAAACTTGATGTAAAAAAGTACCCTACCCGAAAGGAGGAAATAGTGATTTTTTTACCCAACAGAAAAAATGTTGGGTTAAAATGCTCCCCAACTAAAATCATCCCCCCAAACTAAAATGAAATATATATTAAGCATATACTATTACAATGAAGCAAAAAAAAAGTGGCTCTTTAAAAACTGGGAAATTTCATAAACTGTTACTTTTGGCTCTTCCCTTTCAAAAGGTTGCCGACCCCTGTACTAGGGAAAGCTTTAAATTACCAGTGTTACTCTTGTACTTGAGGTAAAATATTTTCTAATTTAGTTATTTCACAAAACTAGAAATTGGTATATCTATTATATAAAAATGAATGTTTGTCTTAAACATATAAAACTCAACTCATAATGCCCATCAGATTTATATAAAAATCTCAAATGCGAGTACTTAAAGCTGGTTCTCTTCTGCTTGTCTGCATAAACAAAGTTCCATTGAGCAAGGTGTTGAACGGCATTGTCTTAAAGTTAGGCGCAAGAAAGCCTCATTAAAACTCGCTCCATTGTGCTCTTTTCACGCCTAATGTGACACTAATTGAAAACAAGACACTGACCACGCTTAGCTTCACAGTGTGAAAGTACCATATAAACGCTTGAGAGGTTCACTCAAAGCTCCTTTATGCCACACACGCACCGTGCACCACCGATTAAAGAATTCATCTTTCGATTTATGAGGCTTCTAACTTCATTTCTCAATGGACGGTTTGTATTCAGTCCCTTGGTAAACATAACACAGTAAAAATGGCGGATAAGAAGGCAAATAAGTAATAATTGAAATCATGAGAAGATTTGCGAAGTGACAGAGAAGGCAGTGTCACCCAGTCACATTGTAAATTTAGCAGTAAAATCCAATATAACACCGTTCTTGATGTAATTTCAAAGTTTAAGAGAACTATTGGAACTTTAAAATATTTGTAAAGTATTTTTATATCACAGTAGAAATCGTTACTTCTCGGAGAAGTATTGAATTTATAAATGGTGATATAAATGGAAAACCTAAGATAGGTAAAGGGAAACTAATAGCTAAAAAATTATGAAAAATTTATCGAATAGTATTATCTTTCTATTACTGTGATAAGGGAAATTCATCTAGAGTTTTGCATAACGGTGAAAAATGTTCATTTAGAAATGTTTCTTAATTATCCAGTATACTATTGCTATACCTAATCTAAAGCACATACCTACTTTCAAATAAAACCTCATAATTTTGTTTATCTTAGATATATTTCATTTTGATTGGTTGGTGAGCGAGAGCTCATGTTACGCACCTCCATCTATAATTATTTCTTAATACTTTCTTGCAAATAATAGATATAAAAAAGGCACATGAAATAACAGCTATGAAACAATAAAATTTAACTCTAACTCCAACCCAAACTATAATATTCTTCGTTTATATTAACTGCTTCTATACAGCAACTATAGAGCTTTATTGAGGTTCCTTTCTGCGTGGATATCGTGCAGATTCAATATTTGTAGAGGCGATTGTTGAGGGCGGGCGATATGAGTCCGTTCATCATGGGTGACCGATAGACCGTGAAATTCATTTCCACACGTTTTTTGTTTCCGTTTGAAACGGAACCAAGAATTAAGCTCCATCCATCTCCCGCCAGCTTCTAAAACGCGGCGTGTTTCACTGGATTTACCTGAGTTAGCCTTTTTCAATTATGGGTAATAGTCAGGTGCAAGCACCAAGTTTTAGAATGAATGACCATATTAATAGCATACATCTTAACAAGCAGTGCAGTTTTTATTTTTGTTATTTTTATGTATAATTTGTAAATTGTCGTCTATAAAGAATGATTGGCGAAATTAGTACCTAGCCATTTCTTAAGTTGATCTTACAAATCATAAGCTCTTTTATTTTGAAAAATCTCGGTTCAACCTTATGTACCAACTATCAAAAATAACATGGTGTAAAAGTATGCTAAAAAGAAGTTTCGATATTTTTTTTTCTTAATTTCTGGAGATATTTAAGATAATTTGAAAAAAATAAAGCATGGAGGAACGAAACTTTTCACATATTTGATTCATTTTGTACTAAATCATGTTTGTTATGATGAGCTAGATGGCTAAGACCAGTTTTTAAATGGATAATTTTAAGATAATCTAAAGCTCATATTTATCTTGTTGAGTGTTCTATTTTTTCCATCCAAAAATATGCAGCGAATGATACCAAACCAAGCTTTGAACATAAATTACTCAAAATTATGCTTCCCTCAAAAGTTCAGTTAACTGATGATTTAGAATCAGCAGGGAAAGGTCCAAAAGAATCTTCCTAATTTAATGAAAGTAAAAAAGTAATATTTTTTACTCGACCAATGTTATTAGAAAAAAGCATTATTTGTATCAAAACCCAAGATTAGAGAATGAGGCAAAAGCACACCCACGGGGAATACAGAAATTGATATTCGCTTAAACAGTCAACTCGGATATTATTATTGTCTCGCCTTTGAAATGCCGGCTGGCAAAAGAGATAACAAAAAAAACAACTCAACTCACCTCCCAAAAAAGAATCCATTAAAAAACCGTAAGAGGAGTTAGCGTTTTGTGTTAGGGGGAAAAGAACGATTTAAACTTAAAAATATTGCTCAAAAACATTAATACCAGGATATAAAAATAGCCGGCTACAGTTTAAAAAAACAACTTTTCCAAAAAGTGTCTTCGGAAACGGCCGTTATAAAGCATCAATCATTACGCTATCGTTCGTGGACTCTTTCACCAAAAAAGACGTTAAAATCCGACAACCAATAAGCTCTCGCAATTAGCCGACCCACGGGATTCAAAAACCAGGTAGCAAAAGAATGATTCGCATTAATTTAAACCGTCATAAACCTCGGCGTTTATTATTTTTGCCAGGAGATCCATTTCGAGTTTTTTTTTCACTTGCGTTTTTTGGCAACGAGAATTTTTTCGGCGATTTGTTTTTTATTGGCGCGCATATCCGGCGACTAAGTGGCTTTTTAACGCGCCGCGGTTTTTATTAGAAGCCGGTCCTGGTTTATTAGCGTCAGGTTTTTAATAAAGAAGCCTCCTAACAACAATGGGCAAGCCACACAATATCGTCCTCTTTTGTTTCAAAGAGGTCTCGCCTTCAAACCCGTTGCGAAAACAATTTATTATTAATTATCCATTATAAATTATTCTCGCCCATTATAATCTTCTCGACAGCTTTTTTTAACACAAGCTTAACGTTTCAATTTCGCACCTTCCTGCCTTAAAAACAACCGATAGCTATTATTATAATGCTCCCTGCCATAGTTCATCAACTTTTAGCACTTTTTTGCGATTTTTTCTTCTTGCTTTTCTTTCTCTACACACTGCAAGTTTCATAAAACAGACCGACATAAACCTGAGCGGTGGATAGGAAAAAAACCCTATAAAACGCCCCGTGCATAAAAGTATCAAACCTTGGTCACAGTTAAGCCAGGACGGGCAACAAGAAAAAAAATGACGGGGCAAAGCGTGGCCACCTCATAAAAACTTAATTTTTTAACTTTTTTCTCCGGATCGCGACCGTTCTGAAAAAAAGAATGTCTTTTTTCGAAGCAATTTAGTGCCGCTTCGGTGATGGCAAAAGTTTATAATAATGTGGAAGCGTTAAAAGTTCATCTAAATTATGCAAACAAGAAGATCATACACTAAAGGTTGTGTGTTAATAGCCATTAAGCGGGTTTTATGTGACATTTAATGGCTATTAACACAGGGTCCAGATTTTTTCGAGGGAATCTGAGTATTTTTTCATAACCTCACCCCATAACATTTTTTTGTAATTTAATATTCGTCACCCTGCGGTAACATCCAGTTGTTTTTATGGCGAAACTTTTCTAAAACTATCCACTTCAAGAGTGCTCCCGACTCTCAACTTGGAATTATTTGTGTTCGCAAAAAAACTGCATCCCTCGCTCAGGTTCTGAATTCGTACTTGAGCGAAATACGTAACGAAAAACTATAGGAAAGTAATGCGTAATTTTAAGTTTATTTCAAAAACTTCCCGAAATTCACTCTTACTTACACATATTCCACTCTAATTTGGCTGAGGGGGTTGAGAAAACTTTTTTTTGCTCTCTCGATAAACCCTAGTGGGAAAAAATACCTTCCCTTGGGTCAGGGAAATGACCTAAAATCTGAGCTTTCGAAAAAAACTAATTTCGATTTTTTTAATAGCAGTGTAAATTTTAAAGACCATAAATTATGATATTTATAGGCACTTCACCTACGACGTATTAATAACCGTAGTAAATGGTAAAATGGTTCAAAGGAATGGCAGTTTGAGGAGTAACATTATTAAAATTAACGACAAACGTGAACACGGCATCCTTCTAAAATTACAAGTGTTTATGTTTGGAACTAGCTTACAATTCTTCTTAGAGAGAGCTTCAGTTTAAAATTATTTCAACCTCCTACAAATTTTATTTAGCAGATTTCAGTTCTAATGGCTATAACTTCCTGTCCTCACCCCCGGTAATGATGTAAAAAATTCCCCTGGGTAGTAAAGTAATAAAAAATATGAAATCCTCAATTTTTTAAAAAATTGCCCAGTTTTGTGGTAAAAATATCTGATTGAGTAATTTGTATAACTTGAGTTCATTATAAAGGGATTAATGTATGCCCGCAGTTTGATATTGACTTATTTCATTCCATTTAATCTTTTTAAAAATTTATATTTAATATTTTCTAAAGATTTCACAGTCCATCAGACAAAATTAGAGAAAGTAAATAAAAGCATAAAAAATCCTAAATCTTCCCCGGACAAAGATCACAAAAACATCTGAAAATCGGAAACAACATAACTTTGTACATATGAAATCTCCCTTTTTAGATAAATAGTTTTTAAAGGATTAGTACATTTGTTAACATTTTTATATAGTTAAGAGGAAAATATAAATTACAATTCACCCATTACATTTACAAGGCCCTCAAAAGTCAACAATCTTATAAGATTGTGTTCTATATAAATTATTTTTACAACCGTAATCCAATAATGTACTTCACAGTTTATAAATTTCAGACCAAATATTTCTGATGATAAATAATAAGAAATATCAGTAGCATTCTATTATTTTAAAATAAACCTACTAGTAACTTTGATTTTGGCATAATTAATGACTAACTTTAAAATTAAACCACTTATAAATTCAGAACTTCCACACAAAGCTAATCTGTTAAAAAAACGTCCATAAATAAATAACGCAAAATTTCCGCAACCTGAAATGATTAACCGTTATCGAATTGATTCAGTTGCTGATTTACACAACACGAATTTCTCTAAAAAAAAAAATCTGCGAACTTGTTTTTAGTCAATGAAAACGTACTTAACCCTCAATCAACTCTTCCTTTTAAAAGCCAAATCTTTTCAGACGCAATCCTCTAAAATTAATTTATCGAATCCAAACTCCCTTTTTCGACATCACCCTCGCGACGTTCGAAATGCAAATTCTCTCTTCATTTATCTACAACCCCCTCCTCATCTTCATCAACTCAGAGGAAGGGCATTTTCCTCGGAATGAGGTGTGAAAAAAATTTAAAAAAAAGTTCGAAACGGTTGCAGTTAACTCCTTCCCATTAACCGACACAAAAGACGACGGGCCAAATGAAGTGAAGAGAGAAATGCAAACGATATGGCTGGGCATCGTTTGCGCAGCCGATAAATAATCTGGGCGGGTGGAGGAGTAATCTGTTGGAATGTTTTACGAGGGGTCTTTCGTAATTGCCTCTCGTGGGGGGTTTTGGGGCATTCTGCGGGGGAGCACTTCCGGTTTTCTTTTCGAGAAAATCGTTTGTGTGGGGATTGAGTGATCAGTATACATAAAAAAAGGTTGTAGATTAATGTCACTTATCTGCTGTTCGATAATGTCTGAAACCAGTTCCTCAAAATTGACAACCCATGATTATGGAAGCAGTAAACAAGGAAATCTTGGTTTCCCACTAACAAAGCTTGAAACCAAGATACTGTTTGATAGCCTCTTAAGGTATATTTTTTAGTTGTTAAATATCTCTAAAATAGGATAGTCGTGGTTGACAAATTAACATGGCAACATAGCCTTGATTTAAAAATAGTCTTTAAATTTGATTACGTTTTACAATCAAGGCATGGGGTAAAAGATTAGAAAGATTAATATGGATGAAGTAACTTCTCTTACAATAGTTATATCCATATTGATTGATATTAGTCAGGACCCGACTTAAAAGTTTGGGGGCCCATGGCTAAAGACTCGCTTGGGGCCCTCGACATGTCTTAAAGTAAAATTTAAATTTATTTGACTTAAAATAGCAAAATAAATCATCTTTAATCCTTGTGTAAGCACTTCGTAATAATTCTCCATTTGAAAAGTTCATAAGCTTAATTGATTTTAAATTCATAAGTTAATAAATTTATTTTCATTCTCGCATTTTTTGTTAGCTTTTAAGCATTTTGGGGGCCCCTTTGAAATGGGAGCCGAGCCCTGGGCAAGTGCCCCTTAGGCCCTCCCAAAAATCAGGATCTGATATTAGTAAAAAATTTTATTAACGTGATGTACTGACTGAGAGTCGTATATTAGACATGTTCCAGATACTCATAATTTCAATTTATCCTGAACGATTTCACCGAATAAATTAAATCGATAATGTATGGAGTTTTATATCAAGGCATAAAACATGTTATTCTACTGTTTCATACTTTTTTTTATAAACTTGCAATATCTATAATAACCAAAAGAGATGGTTGAACACATTATTCTAATTCCGAAAATTTTCGATATAAAAGCGTAAAATTTATTAAACATGTAATTCAAGCGGAAATTTTAAGTTCTGTCGGTCCTTAAAGGGTTAAGAACAATGCATAAAATATTGCATTATTCACTGCAACCTGACCAGTGTTTAACCATTGGTCAAAGATACATTCTAAAAATCAGAATCACCTAATAGCTCAATCTACAGTGAATAAGGCCGCTTGAAATAAAGCAATATTGACTCGTAAGAAGTTGTTTTCAAAACTCATACCGTTTCCGATATTTAGAGTGTTTATACATTACGCTTAAAAATATCTTATCCATTAGCAGGTAGATTATTCAACGTTAGAATTTCGAAGGTCTGTTACTTACAAAGCAATGACTATTGACATACTGTCTTCTTTAGAGAATATCCATCACAATATCGTGCATGACGGAAAAAAAACATTCACCAAAACATTGATGAAACTCCTCTCGGATATATCCGAGTAAGATAGCAACAGACTGGAATAAGTCCAGAAATTATTGTACAGGTATTATCCTACAAAAGTGAACCAGATTGTTTTTAAGGATAGGTGCCCTAGAACAATCCATATACAGCCGCTGGGTCCTTTGACAGATATAGATGAGCTTCGGAAGACTCCCGGTTCATTCTAAAGAGATTAATGCTCCATTGAGGGGAAATAAATAAATACCTTCACACACGGGGAAGGGGAAATGGTAGTGTTGAAGGCCTTTTAGAGCGGCATTATTGGGTAGGTCCCCCTGTGTTTTACCGGTCCCTGTTGTGATTGCTCGCTTTGGTTTTGTTTTGTTTGTGTAATGGTGATTGATGGCTCCGTCGAGCGCTGATGGCTTCATCGGACTGGAGTTCATTAGTGTTTTTCGGGAAAGTTGGTTTGTGTTGTTGGGTGAATGCGAAAACCTGTCAGGGGGAAGGTGGTAAAAGGAGTGTGTATTGGGAAACGATCAATTTTGCTGGGGAAGAATAGTCCTTGTGTTGGGATACTTTGGTTTGCCTTGTTTTAATTGCTGCAAATATTTTTATTGTGGTATTGGTGGAAGAAACTACTTGTTGCGTGATGGAGTGTTACTTTTCTACAAAATTATGTTAGTGCGTATTACTTCTCTTTTTAATAAATAAACACCTTAAAGGATAATTCAATTTAAATGAATAAAATTACAGTGCATTTAAATAATTTACCGATAATCTGTCAGAATTTAATCTTCTTCTATACAGTATATTTCGCAGCTGAATGGTTGTTTGGAAACTTTAGAGCTATATCTTATGTTCCCAACAGTAAAAAGAGTGATAATTCAGGTACCATTAAAATAAATTAAACTGATAAAGAAGCACTGATCAATTACTAAAAGAAGAAATAAAACACCAAATTTTAAAAAATAATCAGAATATTTCAACATAATTACAAGCTTATACGCATAAGCATAACGTAATGTTGCTTTTTATTTTCGTTACGTTGTTATGTGTAATTTGTAAAACTTCACCAATAAAGACGAAGCTTCCTTCAGTAACAAAATAATAAGCATTGGGAACAAATCGTACCTAATTCTTTTATTTCGAAACGTCTAGTTTCGGTAAAACATTTCATCCCATCCAGTATCGACTATTTTTAAAACGAGAAACTAAATATTTGACGTGTCACTCTTTTTCAAAAGCCTCAGGTAACGCACTCTTGATATCAGAATCCTAACGACATTTAGTTTTCTGCACATAAAAGAAATCGAACACTTTACAACCTCAAAATAGCATAAAGCCAATGGGGAATAATTAAATATCTATCCACAAACATAAAACACCCTCAATAAAATTCAGCACACAATTAACAACAATTAGTTTCACCAGATTTTTACTCATTTAGAAAAAGCATTAGCTCTTTCATAAAAATTGGTCCATGGGACGCCCGTAATAAATTATCCCACATCGATAACTGCACAAAAACAACAAAAAGGCACGGAGGACGTAAAAATCGCGTCGCCTCGTAAAACGCTTTCATGTAAACGGACCAAATGGGAATCGCGATAAAACGCGATGATAGCATCGAATCGGTGACACCGAAAATCGAACAATTGCGTGGCTTTTATAGTGTTTAGCTTGACGAGCCGAAAAAGGACAAATGATTTCAATTTATTTTCGGGGTGGTTTTCTTTGTCGTTTTGTTTGACGATATTTTTGTTAGAGCAGAATTTTATTGATGATTATTTTGAATTATGTTTTTAATGTTAATTATTTCTGAATTATAAACAAGATAAGAATTTATTTTTAGGTTTGAAAGTTAGTTCATTTGAAGCAGTTTTTTCCTGGCAATGCAATACAATAACGATCTTTTATAGCTTTCAGATCAAACAACTATTTTAATACTTCGTTGGTTATGGATATAATTCATACATAAGTTCACGTTTGGAATATTATTACACTCACCTATTTCAAAGCTATGTTGTTTCTTAATGATGTACTATTTCTATAAAGTACTTAGTAAATTTTCCCAAACTAGGAATACGTTAATCTACTACGCTAAGATAAAGTAAAACAATGAAATATAAAATATAAAACAAAAAATAATTAGGTAGAAATGAAATTTAGGGAATCATATTTACATTTTGCTTCAAAATAACATATAAAATCATCAACTTTAATTCCTAAATTTCACAAGTACATAAGTAGCCTTATATTAAAAGAAAGCATGATTATATAACAGACGACACACATTACCTACAATAATCTAGCTGAAAATAAATTTATTTCAATTTTTTGAAAAATAAGTTGAAAAAAGCTGCATTAACTTAGGGGATATTTCAATTACAATTATAAAAGTGAAACTGTTATTACGAAAGGTAAATTTTGTTCAGTCAAACTATCGATTTACACTATCTAAGATTTTTCACACTAGGATTAACTGTCTCTTGATCAGAAATTAATGCATTCCATCTTAATGTTGTAATGTTGAACTACCACGTTGTTAATGTAAATCAAAATATTGGCAAAGTATAATTTAAATTAAACTCTGTTCATACGTTCAATTCAATGTGTTTGTTACAGAAATGTAGCCTAGAAACAATGCGTCCTGCAAAACTCATTCTCCCATCTCAGACAAAACCCTCCCAAATCAAAAAGCATCGATCTCCTCCGAAAACAGCCTCCATAACAATAAAGGTGGAACCCGTTATAAAAACGGCGACACGTCGTAAAACACATTCATTTGGGCGACCCAAATTGAATCAACGATAAAAGCGATACCATCAAACGGGCGACTCCAGAAAATGAATGGCACAGTTATTAGTACGGCCATCACGAAAAAAGGCTGAAAGAAGAATTAATAATAACGATCCTCGCCAGATTTAGTGCTCGCATATGCGCTATCTAGCACCATTCTGTCGCCCAAGTGTCCCCGGGTCTCGACGACGGCCCGTGAATGTCAATTCCGAGGTGGATGGAAAAAAAGCGAGTTATGTGTTTTGTTTCTTTCTGTCCACAATGCGCAAGCTGTCCCATTAGAGTCTTTAATGTAGAGGGACTATTTGTAGAGAGCTATTTGGTATTGCAATCCTGGGTGTCCCAAATGAGAGGAGAGGGAATAAGAAGTTTGTAGAATGGGAAGTCCCATGAACGGGCTCTAGAAAATCCCTTTCTTTCTTTCTACATCTCCATCTGCCACCTTCCCCAGCGTTATCTCGGTGTTTCTTTCTATATATCTCCATTTTCACTATCTTAGACTACCCAAGTCTTCCATTATCGTCCCCTATATCGTCCATTATCGTCCCATATATCGTTCCCATTTTCTCTTCAATTTTATAACTCTTTTTCTCTACATCTCACTTTCTCTTCGTCTCTCTCCTACCTTTTTCTCTTTTTCCGTCTTTTTATCTTTCTCTTCCTTTTGTTCTCATCCTTCTCTCTCTTCCTTACCTTTGCATTCTTTCTTTTTCTTTATTTTCTCTCTCTTTCTCAGACTAGAGATCAGAGAAAAGAGTGTTACAAGAGAGGAAATAATGATAAATTATTTTATGAAAGAAAAATTTCTTCATCCCGGTTGTTTTTTTTATTTGTGACGATTTTAAAACACTTAAGCTTCTAAAAGGAGCAACTTTCAACAGGTTTTTAGGTAAAATTTCAGAGAAAACTCCTTTCAAGTCAGTATTTTCTGAGAAAAAATCATTTTTTAAGTGGGGGACGTATAAAATTAATAATAATTGGTCGTTTTTTAAACAGTTAAACGTAAAATTTGAACTTACATATTTTTAATTTTCAACTTTTTAGGTATATTGTAACAAAACAGAAGATGTCTGGGATCCAATTTTTTTTAAGTGTGCTCCTTAAAATTTGTGTTTTAACTACTTATTTTTGGTCATTTAGGACCTTTTAGGTGGCAACCATAAAGCTAACAGAGTTTGAAAAAAAACAGCATTATAAGTCATCATCATAATTTTAGGGGGAGAGTAAATCCTTAGATAGAGCCCTGTGGGACATTTGTTCGACGCACTCTCTATCCAAATAATGCGTCTATGGTCTTTAAGCGCTCAATCTCAAATGTGGTGAATCAAAAAAGCCGATTCACCGCGCTCACACAAAAAACCAACATAGAGGTGCGACAGGCATAAAAATCGCATCGTAAAAGGCGACGGATTCATTTGGTGGCGCCCCAAATTGAATCAGCGATAAACATCGACACCAGAAAATGAAATTAAGAGGGAAACCGCGCCGTGTTATCATTAGAGTGAGGAAGACTCTGCAAAAAAGGCCCTGCTGATGAAAGGAGAATTAATAATAAGAGAGAGAGAGAGAGCAAGAGAAAAAACGCGGAATGGCCGAGCTCTGAATGCTTATTGGATAGCTCAAACGGATCGGGTAACCGCATTGTCCAATGGAAAGAAAGGAAAGGGTGACGTCAGGAACGATTTGGAGGGCTCCGGAGATCAAACACTGCCGAGAGCGCCATTTTGGGTTGACCGTGACGTCGGACAGATGACGAGTGTTTAGGGTTTCGACTAATTTTGAAAAGGATGGTTTTTCTAATTTTTCCATTGATTGTTCTCCATCATTTTATTACACGACGCTTTTCGTGTGATGTAAAACGTTCGAGTCAGTCTATCAACACTCGATATTGAATGTTTTGATGGACTAAATAGCTTCAAACAAGAAAATGTTCCTAAGGGGAAAATCTTATATTTTTAAGAGTACTCTTTGCACTAAAGAAAAGGATATTTTTATTAGTGATGGGCAAAATCGATAATTTTAGGTATCGAATACTTTGGTATCGAATACTTAAAGGTATCGAATACTTTGGTATCGAATACTTATAGGTATCGAGTACTTTTAGGTATCGAGTACTTTTTTTCAATATCGGGAAATGAACCTGAAGGGACAATTTTTTTAGGGCCTATCCATAATCAGACTGATATTCAAAAAACTGAAAGCGATCCATCAAAAAGCCTCGTAGCTACGGGCCTGGAGGTGGTTAGAGGCGAAGGATTTGGCGGGGGAAAAACCTAGCCGCGTCAAATTTCTCTCGCGGATGATAACGACTTGGGTTTGAGCGTTGCAAAATGAAAACGGAAACAGGCTGCGTTTGATCTACGGTAGGTATTATAAAGATTACTTCATTGAAAAATTTAAAACGAAATATGTCAATAAAGTATCGATACTTTTGTGGGTATCGAATACACTCGATACCTATAGGTATCGAGTACTTAAGTATTTGGTATCGATACCTGCCCATCACTAATTTTTATGATATTATCATTCCATTGTATATTATGGTGCAAAAGATAGATGTGTGAAACATATTATACAAATTACTTCAATCTACTCTTATATTTATCTTGACCACGGGGCAAGGTTGTCTTTAATAAGGAGAGTTGCTATGCGTTTTTTTGTTTTTTGAACGGTTTTTGTCTGAACGGTTTTGCATTGAAGGGTTTTTTCGCGACACCGGGCTAGGGGAATGTGGAAGGGTTAAATACGTAATTGAAACGAAATATTCCACAATAGCTCTGAACAAAAAAGAGAATATCCCACTATGAAAAAGATTTATTAAAGTTAGTTTAAAATTGGTAAAGTTACATTTTTCTTTACTTACTGTAATTTAAAAAAAATAAAGCTTGTGTTCTTAAACTTCAGTTTTTCTTGAATTTTTTTAAACCCTTAGTCCCTCAATGTGTGCTCTCAAGAAGCCCTAAGGGGATCAGCCTGTATAGCTAATATTTTATGATTTTAATTACTAAAGAATTTTTTTGGGGGGAGGGGCTCCCGGACATCATTTTGCAAAGGGACGCGGACGACAATCAACGAAAATGCTTGGAAACCAATAGCTCCCTTTTTTAAACTAACAGCAATGAGGTATTTGCATGAGTGAGGGATTTGCTTGATTTTATACTTTTATGATACATTATGGTTTAAAACTCCCATATTTCTGATTTTTAAGTTCAAAATGTGTTTTAAATCATTTAAAATTCTATTTTAATTTAGCCAAAACGTCAGAAAAGTCACGTTATTAGAAAACGGGCTTCTATTGGATGTGACATCACAGCGCATGAAAACCATTGTGTTTACTGTTTTCACGTGATCAGAAAACGGGCTTCTATTGGATGTGACCTCACAGCGCATGATTTGCGATTTGAAAATGTTTTCGCGACCAAACAAAAAACGAAATTTCAAAAATTTATATCTCAGAAACTAGGCTACGAAAATACTTGATGTAAACGTCATTCTTCATGGTTTTTTATCTACTATTTTAATAAAATTTAATCTCAAAACGTGAGAACACCTCATTCATACGATTGTCCAAACACCACCAATTGATATAGTTTCCTGTTTTGTCCTTGAACTGAAATCAGTGTAATTTATAAAGCTTAGAATGGAACGTTTGGTGAAACAATTTTGAAGAAAATAAAAGCCCTGAGCTCTCTATCCAAGTTACAGTGATTGCCAATGAGGAAGTTGCATGATTTTTTATATTTTTTAATCGATTCTTCTCGCAAAAATAAGCAACTACCCAAAATTTGAGGCCGATCGAGAAATTTTTTGATTGCCAAAAAAATAACAAATATCCACTTTTTAAAAGCGCGCGAATGTTGAGCGTCCTATGTTGACGTCATCATACGATAAACATTGTTGGAAAGCAATGGAGTTGATGGTATGATTGTTGACATCTTTAAACAATAAGCGTTTTCAGTCACGTGTTTTTTTTCTCGACTTTTAAATTAAAATATTTAATTACCTGTACATTTTTTTGAAAAATTGACTAGATATTTCATTTTACCATACAAAAAACCATACGGAACACTTGTTTGTTTTTGAAAATCTGATACCATGCAACTTCCTTATTCCTACAATTTATAAGTAAATACAGTGTACCTTTATCATCTCGAGCTTTAATATCCCAAAAAATATCTCCCCCTTGAAAGTGAGTATTTTTTTCAGAACCTGAAAACTCACAATTGAGGTTAAACTGTTTTTGCCTTAATTTCATTTATTAGATATGACTTAACTGTTGACCGTCTGTCACCGTGTCCAAACATGTCGTCCATATCCCGTCCCCCGATCTCACAAAGTCTTTATTTACGACGTCCGCGGCGAGGGGAAAAAAAGGCGCTTTTACGGTCTCAATAACACAGAGGCGCTATCTGCAAAAATACCCGCTGCCCCTAATCACAACACTTGGCGGGAATTTTTCTTATTAATGGCGGCCATTGAGGGGCAAAAACAAGCCATAAAGGCGGCCGCTCCGGAATGCCGAAATTGAATTTCAGTGCGGAGTCAATGGGGGACAAGTGTTCATATTCGGCCGCATTGGCGCTTTTTAGTATTATTAATACTGCGCCCGCACAATGAAGTGGAAGGATGTTTTAATATGGAGAGAGAGGTATTAGGAGTCGGGCGAATTGGGGTTTTATATGCGGGACGAATGGACACGCGGGCTTTTCAGCAGCGGTCAGGAATGCGCGCCTGGAGGACTCTCTGAGAGTGGATTTTTTAGTGGTTTATAGGGAGGGAGCAGTCCATTTAACTTCGTATTGCTGTCTAAAGGTCTTGAGTTGTCGGATAGTAAAATTTAAAGGATTTAGTCCACCCTATAACAAATTTTAAGATGTAAAAGAGTAATGCACCAATAATAATGTTTTGCAATAGAATTCACTTAGGTTGGGTTAAGTCTGGATAATTTTAAAACAAAGAAAGTTCAAATTCAAATTTATTAACAAAAGAAAGTCATAAAAAATGCAAAATACATTATAAAGGCATTACACAATTAAACATAATAAAAGAAAAAAGAACTGGAAATTGTAAGTGATTTCCCAAAGGAGCCAAAAAGCTCTTCCATGGGATCATAGGTTATCATGCTTATAAATATCATTGCGAAAGAAAAAGGGAAAAAATGGATAACTAAAAGAGAAAAAATTAATTAATTTAAACTAAACTATTAATTAAAATTCTTAAAAATTAAAACCTTGATTCATTTTCTGCTCAAATGCCTTTAAAATTCGTGTTTTTGAAAAAAATTTCGTTTTTTAATAATCTTGTGGAAATAGTCTTAAGTAACAGTTTTGAAAAGTGAGATGTCAAATTTTTAATAGCAGAATTTCAAAAAATATTAACTCATCAGTATCAAGGATTATTAAACGCTGTGAAATATGGCAGGATAAAAAATTACGTTGGTAACTAAAATAATACACGAGGACTTCATTAAAAGCACGATAAACAAAAAAAACCCAAACATCCAGGAGTTCAAATTTTGAGATTTATCTTATAAATAGTGATGTTAGTGTTATAATGCCTCTTAGTGCTTCTTTCATAAAAAAGGAAAAGCACAATAAACTTATAAAGCTTCTTTTCATGGGAATCATGTTAAAAATCACAAATAATTGAGATGGTCTCTAAAAACATCATCATTGCAAAAACACAATTTTGATTTTTTTTACAAATTTCTGTAACTGACTCCTTTTACATAGATAACTTAAAGAACACTCCAATAAAGATTTAATACCTACTACCAACTCTATATAAGATTAATGAGTAACATCAGAAAAGAACTCCGTACTCAACATTGTGTTACACAGAAACACCGCCATTTATCCATTAACAAAAAAGCACTTTTTGTCTGGTACAGCAGGACAGTGGCTGTGTTTGAATGGTGTCCCCACAAAAGCGACACAAAGGGGGCTCTTGTGTCACCATGATTGTCAGCAGCACCAGACGCTACCGGAACCAGTGCCACTGACACTCTTTTCCGTCGAGACCCCTTGCCAAATTTTAATTGGACCCCTCGCTTACCAACTGGAGCCTGACAGTGAGGGGTTTTTGTGTATGGTATCAGCTCGGACAAGTTTTTTGTGAGAATGACCGGAGTTGTAGTAGAAAAATGAGGGGATCGGGGATTCGTTTAAGGTATTTGGATGTTTTTCGTTGAAGTTTTTCAAAACTTAACAAAAAACAATCATTTGCATTGATTAAAGGTGAAATTAAAGGTAAAATTATTTATTTCCGGGGGCTCAATGCATCCAAAACCTTTTTCTGAAGATTTATTTTACTAGCAGTAAGGGATTTTCACATTAATCACAGGTACAACATCTCCCCAAAGTGTCTAGTTTGACCCCCCCCCCTTGATCTTGCACCTAAATCCACTCACGGTGCTGTGATAAAAAATACAAGTACTTAAAACTATAATTTGTAATATATTAGTATAACTTCCTAATACAAATAAAAACATTTATGCTTATTATATTTATTTAAACTTAAGGTAACTATACAAAAATAAAAAGGGGATCTTTATATTAAAAGAATATTTTTGAATAGCTTAAATTATACATATAATGGTAAAAAAGGGAATGAAAATATTTTAAGAGCAGCTTTGAGTTTGTTTTTTGAGAAGTTTTTTTTTCTTGAGCCATGATTCTCTGTAAATCCGTTTCACTGTGAATGGACACATTCGGCAGTGAAGTACTCGAAGCATTCGTGAAGTACCCGAACCACACGTCATAAATATTGACTTCACCTTCACGTGGTTTGGAGGGGGGGAAAGGTTGTTTGAAGGAATTCGCTACGAAAAGTTTAATAAAGTAGGAATGGACTGTTTGTTATACTTTTGTTTCTTAAACCTTTATAAAAAACTGAACTATTTGATTTCTTGAAAATCCTTTTCGCTCAAATAAGACACTTAGATGGAAAGCCCAAAAACCCCTTCCTTCTGTTGCTTTTTAAATTTAATTTCAATAAAACTGTTTTATTTAAAAACATTTAGTTTTTTTTCTGCACCAACTTTCGCGATAATTCGGGAGAGTAATATCAAGAAGAGGATATAAAATTTAAACATTCAATAACATTATTAGATAGTCCCAAGCTGCACAAACGTTCAAGATTCTACCAATTTTTGTCTAGTAAGGCCAAATCGGGATCGCAGGAAGTATTATTTTTTAACAGGGTAGTGGACAGATGGAATGGGTTACCTGAAACGATTATCAACTCAAGTGGGGTAAACGAATTCAAGAATAAAATTGACAGATACTTAGAATCGGGTGGTGTGAGGTAAATGAACCTGACCAACCTTGTTGGGCGCTTGCCTGTAGTTGGTCGACTTAATTTGTATTTGTAAAATTCGTTTACTTCTAGTTGCAATTACGTAAACTTGACAGACTTGGTATTAGCTGTGCTAGTAAGGATTTTGCATTATCTTTAATACAAAATGAATGCAAATGAAGTTAATGTAAGATAAGCTCTTCTTATGATGATGCATTCATTTTACTTCCATTAGCTTAACTTTAACACACCCTTCGTATACTTTTTTGCACTCTGGTTTCTTTGCATTTTACATTCGTGTCCATGGACGACTATGGATAAATTGATTGTTTTGGAGTAATGACACAAACCATGGTTTCTTATTAAAGATTCTTATAAAGAAATGTTTTTATGGTTTTTATAAGGTTTCTTATGAAGAAATTCATTCCATAGGATTGCCCAAAAGAGATAATATGGTGCTCCTGGATCAAATTGCATTAACAATACTTTAAGGGTGTTAGAGACCCTCCCTTAATAATAGGTTACATGGTTACATACATTTTCGGAAAAGTAACAGAAACGTCCATTTGACAGTCATTTAGCAAAAAATACCTTGTTATTTTTGTATAAAAGGATGAGATTTCTGAACTCCACCTTTACCTTATAGTATGATTTTTAGGTGATATTGAATGGCATCTGCTCAAACTTCATTATCAATGAAGGGATCTGCACCCCCTTAAAATATTGTTAGAATATGTGATCCCGACTTCCGAATTCTCATACCTTATAGATAGTATAGATGATAGTATATCCTATATGACATGAATTTCCTTGACAAAGAAAAGGATTTGTGTGATTATTACCAAAAAATCAAAACAATTCTTATTTTTTTATTATTTATTCTTATTTTTTATTATTATTTAACTACCCTTAATTTTTGGACACGAGTGTAGATAAGCAGAACACTTTTAAAACGACAGTCTCAAAACTGAGTACAAATTACTCAAACTGGATCCGAATTAAATTTACTCAAATTTGAAAACATCAATGTATATTGTATATTCATTTCTGATAATGTTCATACTAAAAAATGAAACATCTTAAGCTTGATTCATGAGAATGTCATGCACTGTCTCAAAAATAAGCTCATGATGTTTCATTTTTGAGTAGGTATGCACATTTTCAGAAATGAGTATATTCATGTTTTCAAATTTGAGTAAATTTGATTCGGAGCCAGTTTGAGTACTTTTTACTCAGTTTTGAGACAGTCATTTTTTAGGGTCGTGGCTAGTTCACAGGGTCAGTCATAAGGTTTTAAAGTTTCAAATTTTTGTTTTTATGATCTAAGAACACTTTTAGTCATTTACCTAAGTCATAAAAATACAAATTTAGGATTTTCATGATCATGATCATGATTTTTTATTCGTCACCATACTGCCAACCCTGTGAACTAGCCACGACCCATTTGGTCTCTGAAGAATTCACTTTACTTCATAAAACCTTTCACGACAACAATTCATCATACTTTTGCCTGTATGCCAAATAATCTCCTCCTATAAAACGACCCTCCATCGTTTTAAAGAGGATTCTTCACCCTGGACTTACACCCCTCTACCTCCTCCTCCCTCTCTACAAGGTCCACACTGGAGTGACATCGGGCTGTCAGAAATTCCATTTTCGGCAGACCCAGATAGAAGGCTTTCGAATAAAACTGCCCTCTTACGCATTCAGCCCAGAGAACCAAACCGTGTTTATTCTGAGGCAAGCCACAAAACGTCAGCAAGCAATGGCCACCGAACTGGACTTTCACTTTATTCTATCTCCCCTTTCATCCCCTTGTGTGTGTGGGGAGGCGCATATAATCTTCGAGGCGGAGAGAATATTCTTTCGTGCCTTGTTGGCCGAGTGGGCGCTCTAGATAGCCGCCGAATGGGTTTGTGGATTAGGTTGCTGTTTAAGAAGGAATAAGGGGGTTTTGAGAGTGTTCAACTTGGCTTTTTTCGAATATGCGGCACATGTAAACAAGCGATGTAGGCTTGGTGGTGGTCGAGTGGTATAACGTGCGGTTTCTTCGAGGGGTAGTTTGAGGGGGTTATGCAACAGTGTGATGGATTGTGTAAGAGATATTCTTCTTTAAATGTTAAGAGGGAGTGACATTATAAAAAAACGGAATATATTTGGACGTTTTTTTAAAAAAGGTGGTTAAGTGATACGTTCTTCTAAAAAGTTACTAACTTTCATCGATCTCATGGGAGAAGATACAGGGTGTTCCAAAAAAGACCCCTAACTTTAAAAATTCATAGAAAAAAAACTAAAAGTGGTAAAAACACGCGGTTTGCTGCTTTTTTATTCTTGGACAATGGAATTTTTTTACACAAATTTTTAAACAAGTGTTGTTTAAAAATCCAAATATATAGGGCATCACTCTACCATTGAAATAGCATGGGATGAATCCTTATTCGGTTTTTCGTCGGGAATAAAAAGAAAAAACCTTATGAACATAATCAATTAGAGCAAAAATATAAAATATTTCATAATCATTCGATCCTAGAATCAATTATTTTCACTAACTCGGACATCCAAAGATGAGCGCAATATGGACTCAAAGCATAGCTTTTTTCACTATTTTGAAGATACTGTTTTTTCAACGGTATTAGGTTATATCATATTTTGAGCAAAAAAATTTATTAATCTAAAGATAATGTAGACGCAAACAACGTGTTGTTATCTCTTTTAGTTTTTTTTCTATGAATTTTTAAAGTTAGGGGTCTTTTTTGAAACACCCTTATTATCTCCTTTCAATGCTGGAGATCTTAAGAGAATAAGAGACCCGAAATTTGTTAAATTTTTAAAAGCAGCAAGAGTAGAGAAGTAGATTTCATTTCGTGAGGAAAATTTCAAGAAAATTTTAAGTAGGAAGAAATAATTTGAGGTAACTGGATGTTAGAAGAAAACTTAAAAGTAAGTTTCTCTCTATTCTAAAAAAAAGTTTTTGGTGAACGGTTTCCAGAGAAAGGCTTCTTAATTACTGAACCGAATGACACATAGGGTAACGGTACCAATAACTGTCACTTTAAGAGCAATAAAATTAATTAATTAGCTATTGCTATTGAATAAAACTATCCTGGAAAAAACTTCTTGTTGGGAAAAATTAAATGAAGTTTCAACATTAGTTTAGTGTACAATTTGTTTGATTAAGTAATTATTTTCTATTTTTAAAATATTTTTTAAGTTGACATGGTTGCTGTACCAGTAACTGACACACCGGGGAAAATTTTTGCACCAGTAACTGGCATGTCCTGCACCAGTAACTGTCACATTGAAATGCCTTTAATAAATAATAAGCTACCTTTTTTTAGCTAACATAAAGAAATTAAAAGCAAATATTTTTCATCTTTAAAGTTATTTTACGAAATATTGAAGGTAAAAAAAGTATTTTTAATAAAAATACCTAAAATAGGGTCATTTATGGGACATTATAAAACCTACCATTTAACTATACTATAAATATGATACAAAGTCGAAGCGATTTCACATTAATAAGAATTTATTAACAAAAAATGTACGAATTGTATTTAAACTATAAATTATAAACAATAAAAGATTTTTTCAAACGATAAAAGAAGGTAAAGTGTACGATAAAATACTGAAACAAGTTAAAAGTTAAATTAATATTTTATGGAAATTGGTTATCTGATTACTTAAAAAATGTAATTAAATTCTTTTGTGAGAAATACGATCCACTACATTTCATAACATCTAATGTTCTATTACAATATACAGAATAAAAGCTATGTTGTGTGCCCGTACCAATAACTGACATATGGCAGTACCAATAACTGACAGGGTGACAGTTACTGGAAAAATATTAAATTTTAAAAATTTATTTGCACAACAACATTCTAAATTGCTTCCACAATATTCCCTAGAATTTTCATGCAATTTCCTTGAATTTCACAAAAACACCAGTAACTGTCAGCCATGTCAGTTACTGGTGCAAATGGGTTTTTTGATCCAGTAACTGTCACCCCAATTAAAATGAATAAATAAATTTATTTTTTCAAAATGAATTATTGGGCATGATTTTATGTACTTATTAAAAGACAATTTAAGTTAAAACATGTTTCAAAATCGAAAATTTTCTCAATTTAGGCATTAAATAAAAATGCGTGTCCTTAATTTCCGTACTAAGCCAACCTCTGAAAATCAGAAGTTTTTTGACACAAAATGTAAATCCTCAATTTATTACACTTAGAAACCTTTGGTAGAAAATAAATACTGCATAAAGTTAAAGATAAGTGTCTAAAATATTAAGAGAGACCACCATTTATTTCAAGTTCACAATATTAATCTTATTATAATGAAATAAATCTCAATATGCCAGTTACTGGTGCACTGTCAGTTACTGGTACCGCTACCCTATATGGTATCAAAATGTCCGGATTCTTTCCGGATTTCCGAGTAGGCCCTTCGATTTTTCAAAAAAATCTCAATTTTAAAATATTTCCATTTTTTAAATAACGGATAAGGTCGCAGTTACAAAGCAAGTACTTACTGTCAATCAAATTATTATGCATCCAATCACAACGATCGATTGATGCTATATTTTAAGATGAAACATGTTTTTTCACCAATTAAAAAAGTACTATCTTGATGAAATATCACTCAAAGACTGATAAAAACATATTCTAAAAACTTTCATGTACGCCATTTTATACTAAAATTTCACACTTTTTGTCCAATATTTATAATTTTTAGTATGATTTTATCGAAATTAATGGGCAATGCCACTGTTTTTTAAATATGAATGATAATATATTTTTCTTATGAAGAAAACTGTTCTGAATTCGATTTTTTGTATGAAAACAACCAAAAAAATTTATTTTCTTAATTATTTAAGATTAAAAAGCGCGGAATTTGAACCTTACTCAAATCGTTCTCCCATTGGCTGCTGTGATTGTGACGTACATTTCCCCTTTAAAACAACATCGTCGATTGCCACGCTTTCGTTTTGGCATGTCTTTGTTTACTGTTGGGTTGTTGATATTCTTGTTTCTATCGCATTTTTGTATAATTAATTGTAATTATGGACAAAGACTTCGTCAAATTCTCGTCGAAAACTCGGGGCGATGTTCCAAAACTCGTTCATCTATGGATTCTGAATCCGAAACTTTCAAACATTGTTTCGCTTCCATGTTGTTTTTCGTCAAAATCGTTTTCGTTTTGGTTTTTGAAGATAGGAGCCGATGTGTTATAAAGTTAGTAATCATTTAAATCTTAAATTATTTTATCTTGGTAAGCTTTTTATTGCTTTACTTGCAGTAAGGTTTGGTTGCTGGATTGTATTTACCGTAAATCAATCTAAATTAAAATCTAAATCTAACATGGTTCTGATTTCTTTTGTTCCGAATGCCTTTTCTCGAAGTCCTTGGTTTTAAATTTTCATTTATTAATGTTATATTTATATTTTGATTTATTATTATTGAATTCTTATTTATATTCAATTATGGTGCCAACATTTTACTTCTTCTGTTAATCTAAAACTGCTGAACTGTAGTTGCTGCTGTATTCCTCATTTTGTACATCCATATTTAGTAAAAGAAAGTGAGCAATTTTAAAAATTAAGATGTTACTATTTATTTTTCTTGTGCAAAATTAATTTAAAATGTAGGTAAAGTTTACTTGTTTGTGTCATCTATATCCCAATCTCAAGCAAATACTGATACTTATGTTATTTTTTTTAATTATTTTGAAAATTTTCTTTCTGGGAAAAATATTTTAGTTTGTAGAGATTTTAGTTTATCATTTAATAAAGATTTCTTAAATGTTAACAGTCTGAATAGCTCTCAAAGCGATTTATCTAATTTTATATCTTTATAATTTGACTTAAGTAAATAATGACAAAAATTTGTATACTAATATGTATTTAGACTTATGGGGCATGTATATGACTTAATTGGGCAGAATTATGATGTTTGTGCTTTAAGGAACTAAACTCTATTAGTAATGACATATACCTTCTTTTATTATCAAGGTTATTCTGATTTTTTATTTATTATCTTCTCATTTTATTTAATATATCACTCAAAACAAATTGTTTTCCTGATATTTGTAAACAAGCTCAAGTAATCCTGTTCTTCCTGTGAAATCTAACTTGATTCTCTTTTGATTACTTTTTTTCTTTTTTTGAAATCTATTTATGTGTAAATCTCTCTTCAAATCTTACTTTTTGCTTTGAATTTTTATTTATTCTTTTCATATTTATATTTTGAAATATTATTTTTATATTTGTATTAGTAATTTAATTTGCATTATAGTTTGTATTAGTAGTGATTAATTCAAGGTATATTTAGATATGATTACAAAAACACAAATTTCTTTGAACTTCATGTTTTCTCTGATGTTAACTGCTGTTTGTAATTTTTAATCTAATTCTTTTTAATTTCTAATAAAATTAATAAATGTTCATAATAATGAAATAATTTAAAATATTTTTTCATGTTTTCTGTATTACTATTCTGTAGGTAATATTGTATTTGACATTCTATCTTTAAGTCCCTGAGATATTTATCTTGTTTTTGTTTATTATTTTTTAATGAAGTTCTAAATAATTGGATTGATAGTTCAGATATTTTGGTTATGATGACCCTGTTTTCTGTTAAAACTTATAATTTGTATATTAATAATCTATTTGTAATTCCATTCTGCAGATACAATAATCTGATTACCTTTGTACAGATTTAAAATTTTTATTGTAAGGATCTGACATTTTTAACATGATGTTCTATGTTTTTAAAAAAATTATGGGAAAGTGTTTTATTGCCCAGTCCTTTTTTGCTTCTACCACTGTAATTTGATTTTTCAGTAGTGTGTTTTGTTTTTAAATAAAAAATTTCTTTATCTGTTCAACAAATTTTTTCATGTAAGAGGAAATCCTACATTTTCTTTTAGCTCATCACTGCTATCAATGTAAGTTTGTTTTCAAAAGGTTTGTAAATATTTTTTAATTATTATAATAGTATTTCAATATTTGTACAGCTTGAAATCCCTAAGTTATGGTTATCATTTATCCAGTTTTAGGACTTTTAGCTTTTTATGATCATTACTTAAAAATGAAAATTTTTATTTAATAAAATGAATCTTAATATTAATTGAATTGTTGAAATAATAGTTTTTGTTGGAGTCATTGTGCAGAACTTATTTTAGTAGAAAAACATAGAAAATGAAAGTAAGTTAAGATTAAAAAGTTTATTTTAATTAAGATATAATAAATATTGCTGTACAGTTTAAATCTTATTGGATTTCTGGGTTTTTTTAATGCTTTGAAATTATTGTAGAGGTATTAATCTATAATAGTATAAATAAGTAATTAATTAGTACCGTTCCGCCAACAGCTCAATCTCGATCAGAACAGCATAAGAATTTAATCAGAACCTTACAAAGAATTGTTTTAACAAGAGAAAAAAATTACGGCGAATTCCAAGGGAATGTGATGAGTCCGAGTACATTTCAAACTACCCTTGTATGAAGCTTTAGTGTAAAAACATCATAGTTCACATCAAAGTGATCTTCACATACGTAAAATTGTGATTTCTTAAATTTTATAGAATTATTTTTCTCAACGCTAGTTTTTACGTAGCACAGGATCATTTGGTAATCGAAAAAAATTGTATTGGGTAATTAATATTAACTGTTAATAAACATCGGGACTATGCAATAATAATTAATCGCCATTGTGTACGATATTTTTAAATCCAGCGCGCTCATAAGCACAGCTAGAACAGTTTCGCCAGTCAGCGGCAATGCGCTACTGAGCTGTAAAGGGGAAATGTACGTCACAACTTTTACCCGCGAAAATCGCTGATTTCGCGCGCAAAAAAAACGCAAACTTTGAATTCGATTTAAAAAAAAAGTATACATCGGAGAGTTAAAATTTTTGAAGGTATATTTCTGTCTATTCAATCTGAACCAAATAAAAAAATAAAAAAAAATAGTGGTATTGCCCATTGTAACATAGAGTGATGTTTTGTCTCTTATTATTTTCAATTGCTTAAACGGTATTGTTTAACAAGTCTGAGTTTAAACAAAAATAAGAAAGAAAAACACTAGGCATATTATACTAACGAGTTACTTTAAACAATGGTTTTGGTTGGTCAAAGATTAAAAATAAATAAGATGAATATTTTTAAAAACATTTCGTTTAATTTTTTTATAAGTTCGAGTTAATATATTCCAACTTTTAAGAGAGATTTATTCATGGAGGGGATTTGGTGATGTATTTTTGGAAAGTTGGTTGACGTTTTTTCTGTAAATTGTTTAATGGTTTTTTAAAGTGCATTATGTTCAGCGAGTTGGAATTTGTGGGAATTGCGAAGCAATTCCAAAAGGTTCTGCGTCAGCAGTTTATGGGGGTTGGTGAGCGATAGCGAGCAGGGGGCACTGAGCTATAAAACAAACTGGAGTGACTAGTTAGCGTGCCGAAACCGCATCACACCGTGGAAAGGATTTCCATCTTCTTTTAAATTTCTCCATCTGTTAGCACAGTTGTATGCATAGAATGAAACGACCATTCTAAATTTTGCTCATAATATTTTGAAAAACAGGCATGGGCGGATTAAAGGAGAAAATGATTTTCCAACTTTGCTTCCAGCTTGCCCCGATTACTTAAGCAATCGGGGCAATTTAACCTTCCGCGCTGGCAAGATCAATCGCTTGTTATAGTATCGGAGGTTGTCACTCCAGTTTTTTTTATAGCTCAGTGGCAGGGGGCGGTAGCTCCCTAGTTATTTAAATAAATCATTGAAGACTAGCTGACGAAACATTATTATGTTGCGTATGTTATATTAGTATTGGATTAATTTTTTCACTTATTCAATAAAGCAAACTACAGAAGCTAAAATATTTTTTTACTAATACTAGGGAGGTATCGCTCACCAACCCCCGTATACTGCTTACGCAGGACCCTTTGGATTACCTCGCAATCTTCACAAAACCCAGCTCATTGAACTTAACTCACTTTAAAAAACATATAAATAAAAAAATTAGCAGAAGAAACGTCAACCAACTTTGCAAACACACGTCCCAGGTCAAATCTATGAATAGCACTCTCCTAAAAGTTTGAATATTTATTTACTCTAACTTATATAAATATTTTAATCCAAATGTTTTCCTTGAAAAATATCCAGCACGTCTATTAATAATTATTGTTTATCAACATTATCGGAGAAAACATACACCAATTACCTTTTAAATTCAATATAGTACCACCTAATAACTCTTTATAGTACAGTCAAATTAGGCGAAAAAAGGGTCGGAGGTAGACATTTAGAAATACAAGCAGAAACCCCCTGGGATGTGTTTAGGGGGGTCTGAGGATGCCTCACCTGAAAATCCCAAAAAATCCGGTGACGGGTTTTCCGCCATTTTGAAAAAGAAGTCGGCCATGTTGGATTTTTCCATAGTTCATAAAAACAGCTATAACAGGCGAACTAATTGGTTTAAAATGTTCGTTCTTGTTTTAAAATGCGTAATTCAGTGCGTTCTTTAAGTTTCATGCATGAATTGTTGGTTCTAAAACAAGGATTTTTTAAAAATTAAGCTAAAATAGCAATTTTTTCGTATTTTTTTGGGTTGTAGTTCTTTCGTTTAATACTGTGTCGTACCTATTATAATTATCAAGACCGAAACAACTGGAACTTGTTTAGGAGAGTCTTAGGCTATACCATACCAAAATTCTAAGAAATCCCGCCATTAGTTTTCCGCCATTTTGAAAAAAACGGTGGCAATACTGAATTTTCAATGTTTCTTAAAAACTGCTATAACAAGCGAACTTATTGGAATAAAATGCTCAATTTTTTTTAAAAATGCGTGTTTAAGTCTACGTTTTTGAAATATCATGCAGTAAGTTAATATTCTTAAAGATTTAATTTTAAAAACTCGGAAAAATAGTAATTTTTCAGTCTTTTTCTGTTGTAGTTTTTTTATAGTCCAGGCAAATAAGACATTCAATATAACGGGCTGGAAATTGGTGGAAATGTAGAGAATAGTGTCCTTCTTGATATCCTGAAATTCCCTAAAAATCCCTCCAAGGGAAAATCCGCCATTTTCGAAAAACCAACGCCATCTTGGATTGGGTTTTCAAGCACAGCGACCAAACCAAGATGCCGATTGATTTCGTTTTTGTCACATATTGTTTAATATTGTGTATTTTAAGAGACAACGTAAAGAAATTCGAAATAAAAAAATTAATTTAATAATAATTAATTTTTATTTAATTACTGCTTTGCTGTGTTAAAATGTAGGTAAGCATTCGAGATAACAAGCTGAAAATTGGTGAAAATATAGAAGGCAGTGTTCTAATTAATATCCCGAAATTACCAAAAAATCCCTCCAAGAGAAACCGCCATTTTGAAACAACCGCCTCCATCTTGGATTGTATTTTTAAGCATAGCGACTGAACCAAGGGTCCGATTGAGTTCGTTTTTGTCCCAAATTGTTCAATAATACGCATTTTAAATATAAAACGTGATAAAGTTTGAAATAAAAAACTTAATTTAATTATAATTAAATTTACTTAGTTAATGGTTTGCCGGGTTAAAATGTAGGTAAGAATTCAAAATAACAAGCTGAAAATTGGTAGAAACGTAGAAGATAGTATCCTGACCGAAGTTTCGAAATTCCAAAAAAAATCCCTCCAGATTAAAATCCTCCACTGAAAAAACTACCGTCATTTTGGACTCTCAATTTAAGCATAGTGATAGTGGAGTTTTCTCTTTCCACAACAATGAAATTTCCCTAAAAAGGCATTATTGAAGCTGAAAAAAGTTGCAATTTTAAAGTCGAATATTTAAAAAACTATTCTAGCGATTTAAGTAAATTTAAGCTTAAAATGTAGTTTATTTATTCAATAACAACATGCAATTTACGTGCATGGTCAAAAATTTTAAAGTTAGTTTGCTGTATCGTTTGAGCATAGTTTGTTTTCCTCAATTTGACCGTTTTGTCCATTCTTTTTTATTTAGTTGCAACCAAACAGTGATATTTTTAACCCTGCACGTAATTGCATGATTTTATTGAATAAATAAACTACATTTAAATCTTAAATTTACTTAAATCGCTAGAATGGTTTTTTAAATATTCGACTTTAAAATCGCAGTTTTTCTCAGCTTCAATAATGCCTTTTTAGGGGAATTTCATTGTTGTGGAAAGAGAAAACTCCACTATCACTATGCTTAAATTGAGAGTCCAAAATGACGGTAGTTTTTTCAGTGGATGATTTTCATCTGAAGGGATTTTTTGGGAATTTCGGAACTTCGGTCAGGATACTATCTTCTACGATTCTACCAATTTTCAGCTTGTTATTTTGAATTCTTACCTACATTTTAACCCGGCAAACCATTAACTAAGTAAATTTAATTATAATTAAATTAAGTTTTTTATTTCAAACTTTATCACGTTTTATATTTAAAATGCGTATTATTGAACAATTTGGGACAAAAACGAACTCAATCGGACCCTTGGTTCAGTCGCTATGCTTAAAAATACAATCCAAGATGGAGGCGGTTGTTTCAAAATGGCGGTTTCCCTTGGAGGGATTTTTTGGTAATTTCGGGATATTAATTAGAACACTGCCTTCTATATTTTCACCAATTTTCAGCTTGTTATCTCGAATTCTTACCTACATTTTAACACAGCAAAGCAGTAATTAAATAAAAATTAATTATTATTAAATTAATTTTTTTATTTCGAATTTCTTTACGTTGTCTCTTAAAATACACAATATTAAACAATATGTGACAAAAACGAAATCAATCGGCATCTTGGTTTGGTCGCTGTGCTTGAAAACCCAATCCAAGATGGCGTTGGTTTTTCGAAAATGGCGGATTTTCCCTTGGAGGGATTTTTAGGGAATTTCAGGATATCAAGAAGGACACTATTCTCTACATTTCCACCAATTTCCAGCCCGTTATATTGAATGTCTTATTTGCCTGGACTATAAAAAAACTACAACAGAAAAAGACTGAAAAATTACTATTTTTCCGAGTTTTTAAAATTAAATCTTTAAGAATATTAACTTACTGCATAATATTTCAAAAACGTAGACTTAAACACGCATTTTTAAAAAAAATTGAGCATTTTATTCCAATAAGTTCGCTTGTTATAGCAGTTTTTAAGAAACATTGAAAATTCAGTATTGCCACCGTTTTTTTCAAAATGGCGGAAAACTAATGGCGGGATTTCTTAGAATTTTGGTATGGTATAGCCTAAGACTCTCCTAAACAAGTTCCAGTTGTTTCGGTCTTGATAATTATAATAGGTACGACACAGTATTAAACGAAAGAACTACAACCCAAAAAAATACGAAAAAATTGCTATTTTAGCTTAATTTTTAAAAAATCCTTGTTTTAGAACCAACAATTCATGCATGAAACTTAAAGAACGCACTGAATTACGCATTTTAAAACAAGAACGAACATTTTAAACCAATTAGTTCGCCTGTTATAGCTGTTTTTATGAACTATGGAAAAATCCAACATGGCCGACTTCTTTTTCAAAATGGCGGAAAACCCGTCACCGGATTTTTTGGGATTTTCAGGTGAGGCATCCTCAGACCCCCCTAAACACATCCCAGGGGGTTTCTGCTTGTATTTCTAAATGTCTACCTCAAACCCTAATTTGACTGTACTATTAGTATACCTGTGTTTTATCATTCAGATTTTTGTTTAAACCCAGACTTGTTAAAAAAATACCTTTTAAGACATTGAAAATAATAAGAAACAAAACCTATTTGACACTTAATGCTTACAAATTAATTTCGATTATCAGACTAAAAATTATAAATTTGAGACAAAATGTGTGAAATTTTTGTATGAAGTATCATGAATGTAAGTTTTTAGAATAATATTATTCAAGTCTTTGAATTTTAATATACAAAGTACTCTTTTAAACTGTAATAAAAATATTTATTTTATCATAAAATATGGCGTCGATTGGTTGTTAGGATTGGTTGCATAATACGTTGTTTGGCAGTACGTGTTTCGTAACTGCGAACTTATCCGTAATCTAAAAAAAAAATATTTTTAAATTGAGAATTTAACAAAAAAAAATAATGTATATTTTGAAATCTGGAAAGAATCCTGACATTTTGATACCAGATATGTATCATTCCGTTCAGTAATTAAAATGTTTTTATCTGGAAATCGTTCACCAAAAACGTTTTTTTAGAATAGAAAAAGAAGATATAGTAATCGAGGAACAAAAAGTTTTACTGTAGGGGAGAGTGGGGCTATTTCGCACATGGGGCACATTCGGACAGACGGCATTTCCCCTAGTAATTATTAATTTAAAAATCTGAAAAAAATACCAGTAAATGGATGCATGACTACCACCTCCTGCATGAATTTTCAAAGCCCTGATCCATTTTGTTGTATACGTACTAGAAATTTGCTAGCTTTGGAAGCAGCAAAGTAAATTTTATTGTCATTTTGTTGGCGTAAAATATCAATCAAAAATAACTCTCAAGTGGCCATTCAGCATTTTATTCAGTTGAGGCACTACTAAAGTAAGTTTCTAGAAAGGTTTTATTTCCCTGCTTTATTTATAAATATCTTGTTGGGACGTGGTAAGCTTGAACTGGTAGATGGGGCACATTCGTACACCAAAAGATGGGGCAGATTCGGACAGTCGAATGTGCCTCATCTTTCCCATTTTTGATTATGAAAGTGATTTATATGTTTATAAGTGCAGTATATTTAATAACTTGAAGTTTAATTGTTTTTTATTGTAATTGTTCCAAAATTTGGTGATAATAGAAAATAACATCTTAAAGAAAGCTTCAGTTTTAAGGAATTTAGACCCAGATTTAATATTGAAGAAATAATGTCCCTGATAATTGACCAATACCAATTGACTTGGACTTAGGTGATTTTATTCCAGTAGAATTTGCTACTAAAAAGAAAATTTTGTTATGTTGGTCAAATAGAAAATTTGGAGTTGAATGGTGCTTATTTAAAATTAATGATGAAAAACTTTAAAAACTTTAAAATTAATGACGAAACTTTTATTTTCCCAGTAAGAAATGATTCAACATTCATACAAAAAGATAATATCATATTACAAGTTCCCCAACCGTCAGTTTCAGGTGTTAATAAGCGAGCTGTTGGTTCACTTTTCTTTTCGAATAAAACCTGACAGTTAAAATATTGGTTAAACTTTTTCTAACTAATTATATTATGTCAATGTGCAATATACTCTTCATTACTACAATTGTTTTCCTCATCAAAAACTTAGATGTTCAATATTTTCTGAAGCTGTTTCCTTTTTGCAAAAAAATCTTCAATTTAGAGGAAAAATATGTAAAAGTGCCAAATATTTCGTTTAATTATCCTTACTTTAAAGTGCTATAAACATTTTTAGTTCGTAAAAATAATTATTGTATAATTTTTTGCATGTGTACGAATGTGCCTCACACGTGTGCAAAACTGCCCCACCCATGGGGCACATTCGCACGAAATTTCTCGTTTTTTAGATTGATGATATAGGTTAGAAATTCTAGATGAATGCGACCAATTATTGTTCTAAAATATCGGGAAAGGTCTTAACTTTCATTGGAATCCGAGTTTGTTTCAATATCTCATCTACATCCAGAGAAATATCCCGAAATGCCCTTTTTGTGTGAATGTGCCCCGTTCTCCCCTAAATGAAAATAGAATCTTGGGCCTAATAAATATCTAAAAATAGGGTAAAAAAATTAATACTACCCTGTAAAAAATACCTGTAAATCTTTTAGAAATTACCCATGTTTTTTGCAGGAAAAATGTGTTATTTTATGTCTGTTTATTTTATTTTTGATGTAGTTGGTAGTTCCCAAACTCACCAGTCAAATAATAAACGTTGTCGGCATAGTAAAGCAAATTATATACTTCTCTATTAGTGGTTTCTACATTGGCCAATCAGCATAATAGTGATGCTCCTTTCTTTCGAACGAACCGCTGAACGTAAATGTAATGGTATTTTGTGGTTGAAAAATAATTAAAAATACAAGGTTAAGTGAGAACAGGTTTTCTCTGTTAATTTCTGAAATTAAACAGCTAAATAAACGTTAAAATTCTACAACATTGACAGAAATGCACCATTAAAAATGGAAAATTTGTAAAATGTCACAGAATGTCTCTGCGAAATAAATAGATATAAACTGGCGTCCTGGCTGACACTTTTTTCAGTAAATTCAACCTACTTTTTGACAGTGTAAGATGACAATCCCAGAATTCATGTAGGAAAGTCCTTTCCAATCAAACAGCTCAAAATAAAAGTTATCAAATATGTGAAAAAATACCAATTGTAATTTTGGCGAATGTAAAATTATAAGCAATACTAGAACTACGTTAATCGAATACTTTTATTTAATCGAATACCAAAAAGTTTTAAACTAGAGTAAAGTAAACTATACCCATTATTTGATAGTCACACCGTGTTTATTTTATTCCTTCTGTAATGCAAAATATAATTTGAGTTTGATCATTCAAGAATTTTTATAATTTTCGTGACCAAAATTTCAGGTTAGGTTAGAAGTTCTGATACCCCACTACAAAAACACTTATGACTCTATCCAAGGGTTCATCTAGAGAGAAAATGGGTCCGTTTTGGGACCCTTCACAAAATTCTAATCACCAAAAAAGGGCCCTTCACAAAATTCCAATTCCCAAAAACGGACTCTTCCCAAAAGTCCAAAGACAAAAATTGGTTTGAAAAATTGATTTCAAAATGCTTCTATCGTTTTTAAATGGAATTTGCCGGATTTTGGGCCCATTTTTAAAGTTGTGAATGCTTGGTTGTACTACAAGCCCTTTGTTTTCACTAAATTGTATTTGAGTTTTCACAAAATTCCATTTAACTTTTCACAAAATTCCTAAAAACAGCACCCTGGCATTAATACCTGGATGAACCCCTGCCATCTGAAGTTTTGTTTCTATTGATACTTTTATTATAACACTTCATATTCAAAAGGTGATCAATCTAAAGTGGAAGGACTTTAGTGTGTTATAATAGCTGTTAAGGAACAACAGTGCATAAGTTATAAAACTCTGGGCTTTTTAACCTAATTTGTTTTCGTATTGAACTATTGCATTATTTGAAGGTGGGTCTGGCAAAACTCAACATCTCCACCCCCGACCAAAATAGGTTTTATTACTGTTTTGAACTGAGGTTCCAGGTTTACACAAGTGGTAAAAATATCTTCTTCCAAAAATGGGTAGGTATTTCCCCTCAACAAAAGCTTGGGGAAAAAGCGTTTTCATTGAAGCAAATGGTCTATGTGTCACGTTTTTGGGATCTCCTGAAAAATTTCTGAAAGTGGAGATGTTGAGTTTTGCTAGACCCACCTTCGTTTGTCAATGGATTAAAGTCAATTTAAAAAATGATAAATTTACCTGTACCTTAAAGAGCACAAGCACTATTAAAACAAACGTCAATTTTACCTTCAACCCAACATCCGCCCAAAAAAACTACAGTAGGAAGATATTTTCATCAAAAAACCTGCGGTGACCTCCCATTTCGAATTTTCCTCCCCCCCGGGCACCCTCCCCAAAGGCCGCTTCATACCTGATTATTCCATCCTCGAAAGAAACTCCGAATGGGAGAAAAGGGGTAAAGGGAGAGAGCAGAAAAGGAAAGCCGATAAAAATATGAAATGCGAAAGAGTCGCAGGCAGCACAATGGGGAGTGGCCTTGCCGGATTGACGGGGAAGAAAGCGATAGGACGCGGGGATATTCTATAGTGACCGCGTTTTTCGTTTCCAGTGGGTTTGTGTGTATCTGCATAGAGGGGCGAGGGGAGAAGTGGGCTAGCTCAGGTGGGTCCGTGTACGAGTGGTCAAGTGCGGTCGATTTCGGATTGTTGTGGGAAAAATAGTTTGTGGGAAAGGGTATTAAAATGCACAGTGGCGGCTCGTCCATAGGGGCTGCGGGGCTGCAGCACCCCCAACCAAAATTGGCCAAAATTCCTATTTTTTAACTTAAAAATATTTAAAAAATATTTCAATCTTCCCTTTATTTTTCTCTTAATCCCCTTTTTTAAATTTATAATTCTCTGCTGTTAGCGTTATGCTATTAATCATTCCTTCCCCTTACGCACAAAAAATTACTTCAAAATACTCCGCCGCCGTCTCGCTAATAGATTTCTTTCTGGGTCGACAGCCCCCGGAAATGTACCAAACGAGGGTATGGAAACTGTTGAGAGTTAGCTATATCTAATCAAATCAAAATATCAAGAATTTAGCACGCGAATCTGTTAGGGAAAAAGGGGCTGCTTCTCAGCAGCCCTCGCCGCCGAGAAAAAGAATTATCGTTTTTCTTTCGCGAGCATTGTAGAGATAAGAAAAAAATATCCGATTTCAAACATTTTAAATAATAAATCACATTGCCTTTCTAGCTTTTTTACACTCACTCTCTTCATTTTTTATTTATATTTTCTTTTCAACGTAAGAAACAATTATGTTCAACTGATTCGGCAATTCAATAAAAAAGGATATTTTTTTTTACTTTTTAGTAGTCAGGGTTTTTTTATACAAAACAAACTGAATCCGCTCCCTGTAGTTTTTAATATCATTCTCAGCGCGAGGAACATCTTGGTAAGATGGGATTAATGAGTTAATAGGTAAGTGACATGTTTTTGATTGTTAATTAAGTGTATGGTGACCAGATGAACCGCTTTTTTGATTCCCTCTTTTCTGTCTAAGTTTCATGAAATATGAAAAATGTAAAGAAAAACCTAGATTTTTTCAATTTTGGGGGTAATCTTTCAAAAAATTTTATAGGTAGTCTGAATTATTACACAATTATGACTTATTTCAAAATTTAAAAACAATTGACTTAATAAGGGTGAATGTTCTTATAATATTGTTCCCATGTGTTTTATTTGATTTTTTCAACATTTTTGTTTAATAGAAATAGTGTAGGATTGCATCCCAAAGAATTGAATTCTGTGGCTGTAAGTGAACTTCAACAGCTTAAATTTTCCTTGCTGTCTTATCATGAGAAAATCCTAGTAAAGTTTTTTAGTTTTTATCCACGTTTTTTTAGGTTTATTTAGCATTATATCGCTTAAGATACACATTTTCAACTTGGTGCAGCACCCCCTATAACTTTAGCTACGAGCCGCCACTGAAAATGCAGTTATAGTTTTTTTATATAGCGAGACGACAATTTTAATTTAGTTAATACATAGTTAATTTATTTGGGTTTTAATTTACTTTTCATTAAGTGGAAGTATGATTTCGAGTGTAATTATTTTAGGAGATCATGCTTTTGTGATTAATTTTTCAGAAACGAATCAGATTCAAGTTTTTGATATTAATTTGTTTGATTTCTTATATTTCAATCTTTACTTATTTTCACTATTTTATATCCCTTTTTCCGATTATTTCAAATTACTATTTTGATCTTATTTTTATTTGAATTGAATGATCCAATTTATTGACATATTTAGTTCAATAACATTTGACATTCAAAATTCTTTATACATAGATTTAAGAAAACAAAAATTTAACAATTGATATCTACGTATACATATTGTAGAAACCTTTGAAAAAAGAAGTTTATTTTCCCCCTCGAAAGGAGGTGAAGAAGGTAACTATGGTGCTTCACTGCCGAAAGTGTGTTACCGCAGTGAAATAGTTTTACAGGACGAATCCAAGAAACTTCAAAACTAGTCCAAGTGACTTCAAAACTTCTCTAAAATTTTTTATCTCTCCATTTTTATCATTACTTAGTTCAAACTACAATGCTTAATTTCTTGTATGATGCAAATCAACCTTTTTCAAATATTTAACCTATTGAAAAAGCACACGTTTAATTTTTCTAAACCTTGAAAAAATACTCATAGATTCATAGAACGAAAATTGGTTGAACTTGTTAAAAAACAAGTCGACACAAAATTGTGATTTAAATTAACTCTGGTTAAGATTACCCTAACTCTGAACCTAAGAAATTGTACAGAGGCAATATTTTTTAGATACAATTACGTACCGAACTCTAAATGCTAATTCTAAAAGTATTATTCTTATCCGTTGTTAAAAATACTATCATTGACTTAAAACCTTTCGTATGCGCTGAAATACTAACGTTTCTGATTAAAAAGGAGAAGTACTCTACACCACTCGGCCACTGTGGAGCCCAATTCAAATAGGAATAGAGGGGAATAAATGGAATAATCGAGAGAATATCAAAGCTCTGCTCTTATATCCCAAAAGAGCGGCAAGCTTTTGTGCCCCCTTGGCGCCACTGTTTGGCGATCACTGGCGACAGATAAAAAAGATTGAAAAAGTGAAAGATTTGGTTAAATGAAAAACGCCAACGAAATATATATTTATGTATTTAAAGTAGCACAGGGGGGCAAGAGAAAAACTGAATAAGCAGAAGAAAGGGCTCTCCAAAAGAGTTAATATTCCCTTTCCTTCTTTGGGAAAGGGGATATATATGCGGATATATATATACACATATACCATCCTATCTGTGAAGAGGATGATATTGTGGATCCCGTCCGGTTGATATATAAGTGTATTGGAAGGGATGAAGAAAATTGAATAAGAATTGATAAGGTATAAAAAATGAAAAATGCAGATGAATTCTGTGTGTGGCTTGAAATGATAATGCACAGAATCGGGGCTAAGGGAAAGATTCTCCCCGTTATGGGATTGGATGGTTTTTATCTGCTGGGGATGGTTTAATATATGATTTCCCCCTCAGTTTTGTTAATATGCTAATGGCTAGTTTTTATTCATACTTCATTTATTTGGCTGTCTTTAAATGGCAGGTTGAAAAAGTTATTTAAAATATTTTTTCTCTGAGCAGTGATTTTTATGCAGAATTATCTTAAGGTATCAAGTAAGTAGAAGACTAAAAAAGTTATTTCTTTATCATGCGATATAATTTCAATCAAATGATCTATCAGAAATTCTTTAAGGCCGTAAAAGTAATCTATGATATCTAAGAATATTTATATCTTATATTGAATATTGATATTGAATATCTATGTATCTAATCTATAATATCTAATTAAACAGGCGCTATATATTCTTATGAGGACCTAGTGCCATTAAAACTTATACCAACCAACCATAAAAGTAATCTAATGTTCTTTTTTTATTTCAGTAACAAGGACTTCGTCAACTCACCTCTTTAGAAGAACTGTATCAATGTATGTAGCATTATGTATTTAATAATGCAAAACATTTAATAAAATCAAAATACAACTATAAGTATTTTTATGTCTACTACTACATAAATTACTTTGTATAATTACAATAATAACTATTTTATTACAAGAATAGTGTGTTACACGTAATCTAGAGAAAAGGTTATTATTTTTAGTAGAAATGTATAATTTTATACAATTTTAATTAACTAATATCAATTCAATGTTTAAGAAATATAGGATTGATTAAGTGAAAAATGAAAAAAATTCTAGTAAAAAGATGAAATTCTGAGAAAAAGAGTGATTTAAATATTTATTATGATTGTTAAACGTATTCTTTTTTAAAATGGGAGCATAGCATTTATATAACAGGTCAAAGTCGGGGCTAAAACTTAAAAAACCTGTTTAATAGTTTTTACTTTTCAAATGAAAAAAAAACTCCATCAAAATTATCCAATTTCCCTTAAATTGACATTTTTAAAGGGATAAAATTTATTGTCCTTCTAAAAAGTGTGAAATTTTATCAATAGATGTACCTACCACAACCACACCTAATACAAATTAGAATTAGCAGTGCTTGGATCACTATTCGTTATACAAAAAATCAGAAAAAAAATTATAAATACGTCATTTATACAAGAAAAGTAAAAATAATACATAAGTTCATTTTAACTGTAAGAAAATACATCCTTTAAAATGCGTTATCACATCAAAATTATGTAAAATATATAAGAAAAATTCAAAAATTTAATGTGGTAGTTATAATAAAGATATGATAAAATTCATATAAATTTATACATCCAAAGGGATATATAAATAATCTAAGTAGATTATTAATTAAGTAGACTTAAGTAGATAAATTCCCCGGTAAAAAATTGATTGGTTTCATTTTTTAGGGAAAATCCATAGCTAAAATATCTAAAATTCTTCCACAAAACAAAATATCCCAATATTCAGTCGCCTTTTAAAAATATTTATTCATGACAAAAAAAACTTGATTTTATCGTTCTCTTTTCATTAAAAACCTGAGCACGACAAACATTTTTAAAATGTCCCTACATTCACTTCAGACATCTAAATCCCCTTTCCTACATAAGACCGCAATTCGCAGCCTCTCCTTTCTATTTCACAAACGGACACCTCAAATTAAATCGTCACTTCTATCTCAGCACGTGTACTAGTCCGGGAAGAAAACCTCCACGATTCACCAGTGCCATAAACAAAACAACAGCAGCCACTCTCTTAATAATAATGCGGAGAAACTCAATAGAAGGGGCCGGAGAATAGCTCGAGTTTGACTTCAAATATTCGCTCTTCCCCGAAGAAGCCGAACCAAATGAGATTTCTTCAGAGAACCCCCCAAAGCCACACTGACTCTAATAAAAGACCCTCACAGTGAGAGAGAGAGGGAGCGAAGAGAAAGAATAAAAAGGGGTTGACTCTCTTCTGGAACTATTCGAAAGTGTTCTTTCTGGAGAGAAAGGGTTCCAAGGTGCCCCAAGAAGACACGGGAAGATTCGATTTTGGATTTTTTTTTGAAAAAGGCTTTTTCTTGATGCCTTTCTCGTGATATTTTGTTTTTATTTTTTTGGGGAGGGAAGGGGCAAAATGTGTGGAAATTGGCGACAAAAATGGGGGCCTATTTTATTTGGAAGGAAACTTTGGGTTCTTTTTTTTTTTTACAGGGGAGTGGTTTTATGAAATATGCATGGTTTGCTGTAGGATGGTCCTAAACCAAGACTCGGAAATTTTCTGAAAAATGTTAAGAAGTTTTATGATATTTATTACAATTTTAGATGGGGGTAAACTAAAGGCTGGTCCTAATCCTAACAGTCACTGATACCGATACCAAATGGTCTGTAAATACGTTCAGTGGAATACTTAAGTTTAACTTAATGGGATATGATGAAAATGGCGATATGCCTGTGAACAAGTTTAAAATTTAATTCCGTGAACTATTTTGTTCGTTATCTTCTCATAAGAGTACAAAAACTGTTCTTCCCATATCTCCAATCGGACTATATTGGCAAACTTCTATTATTTACACACAAAAATATGATGTGAAACACTATACTTTGACTATATATTTTGATATTTAGCATAAACTCGACGCTTGCGCCCGGCTTTCTCTTATCCTATATTTTTTTTAAATGAATATTAATTTTTAATTTTTTGATTAATTTTAATGAGTATAAGGAATACTTTTTATGATAACGGGGATATTTTTAGCACTATCTTATCATTTTGAAATTCGTGTTTACCCAATAATATACACAGAAACATTAATTCAAAAGTAAAAGGACCTCCCATTTAGTTCAATACCGACCTCCGATTTAGATACTGCATTTTCGAAAGTATCTTTTTTCTTGCATAAATAATTTCAGAACTTAACCAAAAATAAATTTAACAAAAAATTTAATTAGGAAATCTAACGTAAGCACTTTCTTCTGGGGATGTGAACAGACCCCCCAAATATTTTGAAATTTTAACCCTGAAAAGTAGTGTTTCGACTCATTTTTGATCCCTTAGTGTTACACCCAAAACGGACAGCTCCTTATACAGGGTGTCCCACGAGAAGTGGCCCAACCCTTTAACTTTTGATCCCCTACAGATATAATCATGAAAGTGGGGTCTAGGTGTAGTAAAGTGACCATGCTCTATCTGATGAGATAACTTTCAACTCCCTCTAGCGAAAAATTTAGGAGTTATAAATTTTATTTTAAAAACTTTGTGAGGTATGAGAAAAAAGTCAATGACTAAGTTGTAGAGCAGCATCGATTTAGTAGGAAAAGACACCTTAAGCAGAAAAATATCTTGAATAAAACCCGTTAAACGCACGCTCAATTAGGTTGAAATTACGTAGATTTTACTTCTTAAAACACTCCTCACAAGGCGAAAATGAGAAATTTTTATTTTTATGACTTAAGTAAATGAGTAAAAGTAATATTAGTTCCTTAAATTGAAAATTTCTCATTTTTGCCTCTTGAGGAGCGTTTTAAAACGTAAAATCTACGTAAATTCAAGCTAATTGACCGTGCGTTTTAGGGGTTTTATTCAAGATATTTTTCTGCTTAAGGTGTATTTTCCTACTAAATCAATGCTGCTCTACAACTTAGTCATTGACTTTTTTCACATACCTCACATAGTTTTCAAAATAAAAATTATAACTCCTAAAGTTTCCGCTAGAGGGCGTTGAAACTTATCTCATCTGATAGAGCATGGTCACTTTACTAGACCTAGACCCAACTTTCATGACTATATCTGTAGGGGTTCAAAAGTTAAAGGGGTTGGGCCACTTCTCGTGGGACACCCTGTATAAGTCACCTAATTTTACAGGATAAAAAAAACTTACTAAAAGGGATGTCTAAATTTTGGGGGTCCGGCAGTTTCTTACGTAATTATGGTAGGGGGGTTGAGGTTTGCTTATCTTTGCTGACAAGGGAAGAGGGGTTAAAAATGACTAAAAAAGTGCTTTCGTAATATTTGAACGGCCCCTATAATAACTAATTTCCTACGTGACTAACTTATAACAAATAAATAAATTTATACTTTTTAACTAGCCAATCACTTTTTGGGTACTCACTTTGGAGCCACTTGTTTTTAAAAAAATATAATTTTTATATGATCAATTAGGGATTCAGACAAGGGTGCACAAGCCCTGTATTTTTGTAAAAATTTAGCGGATAAAATTAGATCTGAAGGTAATTTCTTTAATTTTTAAAGTTGTGAAAAAAGTGTGGATTTATGGTTTATGTTATTCTTTAATATTTTTAAAAAATATCTCAATTCTCTCTATGAAAGATGTTTTAGAAATATTGGTGCCCACAAGAAGCCAAACCTCAGGATCCGAGTTCATTAGTCAAAGTTTCGCATAGTGGACAACACTGCAGCATATTGGTGCCATTCCCAACAAGATTACAGCACAGCAGACCTCCAAGAATAGCCAGCCCATTGGCATTGTTGATATTAATTCAATCCTTTCCAAATTTTCTCCTTATTGAGTCCTGTGGGAATGCATTATTCCGCGCCTTGAAAGCGGGCTTCACAACAACACCTCGACAGAAGAAGGGGGTTGATTGGCAGAGACAGCCCCTTGAAAGCGCCCCCTCACAAAGGCAGCCAAGAAAACCCCCAAACAGAGAGATGCGCCCTATTCAGAAAGTGGGCCCTCTAATCCCGCCGCGGTGTGACGTCAGGGCACAATGCGGCCAATAAAATGCCCCGAACCTTTCGGAGGCCCACTGTCGAGAAATGGAAAGTTCTTAGGGAAACCTCATTTGCATTGGTTGCTTTTTGCTATTGGAGATCTTCGCTTTTTTGTGGGGAATAAATGGCGAAGGCGGAATTCCGAAGGTTTTGTTGACATCGAGTCCCGAGAAAGGCTTTAAAGGAATAAATAGGCTTGATCGAAAAAGCCCTGGGTATTATATGAGATTGCTAAGAATTTTCTCCGCGGAATATATTACTGTTATAGGCATAATTGAAAAAACCTAGCGAACTCATGGTGGAGAAGACAGGGGCATCTTTTTCAAGCATTGTATTTTTCGTCAAAAAAATATTTCTTTTTGTAATTTTAAACAGGCTATGTTGTATTTCTTCAACAGATCCCTATACGTTTCCTTTTAGTTTTCAGTTTCGCTTCATAAACACATTTACGCATTTAATTTTCTTACCTTAGTCTTTTATGCAGTTCAAGAGTCTTTCTTCACTCAAAAAAGTAAAAATCTACTAAAATATTTGGCCTAAAGACATTTGTTTAACCCTTTATGTCCCAAATTATGTTTTTCAGAAAAATTGTGCTGTATATTTTTATACGTTTTCAGTATAAGCAGTGTTATTCTTAGGATATTTTTGGAGGAGTAAAAATACTCCTTGACTTTTTTAGGAGGAGTGAAATTCATTTATGAGGAGTGAAATACCGGAAATAGCATAAACTATATATAAAGAGACAAATTTTTTTATGAAAATGCTTTTTTAAGGCACTGTATATTTGGACGGCTTTTTTTCAACTAAACTCTACTCTAACTTCCACGGCTAGGCGTACCATTGGTTCCATCACTAAGCGCCGAGACTGCTACGTCATCACGAGACCTACAGCGCATGCGCCACTGGCCGTTTTGGCCGTCCAAATATACACTTCGTTTTTTTAATGGACAAACTGAAATGGAAAAAATGATAATGCTATTTTAGTTTTTAACAATTATAGCATCTGTTAATATAAGTAGAAAATATTAAACATTATAAATAAAATAATTTATTTTACATTCAACATTATAAATGAAATATTTATTTATTACAAATTTGAGTAGAAAAATTTTTTGATATCGGTGGGGTGCCATGAATTTTTTAAGCAAAACATTTATTAAATATTTAAAGCGTGAAAATACGCCTGGCTAGTTTTTAAAAGCGTATTTCCTATTTTCAATGCGTGAAATACGCTCTCAGAGGCGTTAAAATTATCACTGCCTATAAGTATATTAAGTATATAAGCTTCATATTAACCCTAGTAGCACAGCTCGTCCCAAATATGTCAAGTTTACGTAACTGCAACTAGAAGTAAATGAAATTTGGCCTTACATGAATAAAATTGGACGATTTCGGAACATTGGGAAGTGGGACTTACAAGTCCCGTCGGGGCATAAAGGGTTAAGGTGAAATGTTTTGAAACTAAAAATGTTTGTGTATAAATATTCATTATTAATTGGAATTTTTATTTCATTTTTTGAAGCCTGATGGGAACTTAAGGACTATAAAGTGGTACATAACAATATGTAAGTATAGTAACTTCAACAAGTGCTGAAGAAAATCATAATCCATAAAAATATCCTTGAACGAAACAATTATTTAAACAAGATAAGAGATAAATGAACCAGC
Source organism: Tetragnatha versicolor (assembly GCA_024610705.1). NCBI lineage: Eukaryota > Metazoa > Arthropoda > Arachnida > Araneae > Tetragnathidae > Tetragnatha > Tetragnatha versicolor. Next base: position 67,435,730 of record JANDEH010000002.1, read on the forward strand.
TGTTTATCAAATCTTCATATTTTTCTCCAAACTTGTCAAAAGAATTCATATACATAGTACTAGTTCATTGTTATTCCCTCTTTAAATGGTCATTTAGAAGCATTAAGTCAGCTTATAATTTGATTTAGCCTACTAAACATGTTGATGAAACACTATAATGCTTAGCATAAGTAATAAGTAGTAGTATTAGGTTTTTTAAAAATTTATAATTTCACTCCATAAACCCATTAAATACAGAAACTAAAACATTTTTTATAAATAATCTAAATCAAGTCTCTTTCTGGCTTTACTGTGTTTTACCGTTGACGTCTATGCAATCTGAATGAAATCAAATAAAGGCTTTTTTCAGAATTGTCATAGTGCAAACAGTAAAAAAAGAAAAAGGGGTTGAATTCCAATATGTATGACTCTCGAAATATAATAATATCAAACTGAAGATAAAGCACAATTACTTAGGACAGTTAAAGCCAACGCCTGAGGGCTAGTCAAGTCGCGAAAAAAACTTATCTGTCCAAAAACGACTGAAAATAATTTTCCAATCCTAGTGTTTTTCTGCAACACACATAATGAAACATCTCCGAACGTCAGAGTAATACAATATTATCCTATCAAAAAATCCCTTTTCTAAGTCTTTCTTTTAAAAAAAAACTTGAAACTGTTTCCCATTTCGTGCTTAATAATGGAAGATAATAAAAGCAGACGTCATCGTACAACTCAACTTCACTCGACTTTTTTTTTTCATTACGAGAATATACTGTGTTCTCTTATTATTGTCTTCTACTCTTCTTCTAAAAGAGTAGAGTATCTCTTTTTTCCCCCATTCCTACTCTTAGCTAAGTAAACTTGGGCCTTTATTACCTTTTTGTCAAAAAGAGTCTTTCTTGAAAAGGTAACTAAGTTCAATATAACAGAAGAAAGTGATTAAAAGTGGTGAGTTCCCGCGCTTTTCAAGAGGTGTTCTTATTCGTCTTTCTTAGAATTCCAATTCTTTTCTCATTTTTGTTCTTTTCCGTACTTTTTTTGCCCCTCGAGAAACTGGAATCTTTCGTTTTTAGGAGAATTAAAAGCTCTGGGTTGACACTTTGAAGAAGTGTGGCTTCATTTATACTTGTAGGTGTGTCAACATAAATAAAGGGGAGACTTATTTTCTGTTCTCTGAACTGTTTTAAACTGTTCTAGTGTGGGATATACCAAAGGAAAGTTTTATTTCTTTGCAGTTGAATTCCATCAGAAGTAAAAATACCAACTCACATTCAGCCCATACAATTCTGTGGTTATTCATTTTAACTTAATCTCCCTTGGCATTACTTTCAAGTGCGCTGCAGACTAATAAATTAACTGTATCTTTTATTTCCCCTTTTTTTTAAACTGTTAAAACTCTCGAGTTAGTTTTCTTCAGATTTATGAATTAATTGTTAGTATTTTCCAAAAGATAAAAAAAACGAACATGGTGCTTTGAAACAATACGAGGGTATTTTTTTAAATTTGCGTTTCAAGAAACCCTTTTATATCCTTTAAGAAATATGCATTCAATAAAAACTCTTTGCTTCATAATTTTAGCTCCGACGTTTAACTAAGTTTTAAACAAAAAAAATATTTTTAACTCCCCCTTTCTTCACAATAGTCACAAATGACGCACTCTTAAAACTGAGTAAAAAAGTACTCAAACTGGCTCCGATCCAAATGTACTCAAATTTGAAAACATGAATATACTACTCATTTCTGAAATGTGCATACTCAAAAATGAAACATCTTGAGCTTGAACTCAATAATGAGCTCATGATGTTTCATTTTTGAGTATGCACATTTTCAGAAATGAGTATCTCTTCATGTTTTCAAATTTGAGTACATTTAGATCGGAGCCAGTTTGAGTACTTTTTACTCAGTTTTGAGACTGTCGTTTTAAGAGTGCGTTTCTAGCAATTTTCATCTTGATAATTATGTTTAAGGTTTCTCTTTAAAGTGTTATTTATGGTTATTATATTAATTATATATAGGATATTGTCATTAACACACAAACCTTTACCTTAAACAGGCATAATACAACATACGAAAAAATACTTAAAGGAAAAAGTTTATTTCGATTAAAATAAACAGATAACCACAATGATCAATGGTTAGTCTCTTCAACGAAATCGCTAATCTTACCATCTTAATTTTACAATTTTGCATATTCAAAAACAAAGGATTTGCATCAAAGATAGAAAATATCTCCCGGAAATGATGAAATTCCTAGCATCTTCATCTCTAGAGAATCCTAAAAGAAAAAAGAACATAAAAAGAAATACCCTTGCTTTTTAGAGCACACTAGGTTTCTTTCGAGACAAATAATAGAAAAGATCCATAGCGTCGAATCCTTCAGTATAATTCAATACCGACCCATATCAGTCCCCCATCAGCTCTGCTGCGTTATATGGGCTTTTCTAACAGTCCCCGATAAAAACCAAGTCTTTCTTTCTAAATAGCTCCTTCCAAATGTCCGCAGATAACCGAAAACGCCATAAACGGTCCTTTTTATAATGTCTCCTCTCTCTCTCTCTCTCTCTCTCTCTCTCTCCCAAAGATGACCAATGGTCACACATCTAGAGTCCGGCATAAACTTTAATTGACTCTATGTATACCACAGAAAGAGCCGTCGAAAGACCGTCATAATCATAAGTGTTTACGGCCGCAGCGCTTTATAGCTACATCTTCTATGGGCAAATCGTAAAAAGTTTATGAATGAAAGGCCGTTCCTAGCGGTATTTTTTTGGAGAATGGATCGCTTTTATTTCCAGTTTGAAAAGAGAAGGCTGGATTATTTGGAAGGAGTTAAGGGAGGGTCTTATTGCTGGGAATGTTTGCGGTTTTATGAGGGGAATGGTTTGGGAGTAATAATGCCGAATATATCGACGATTCTGAGGGTTATCTGTGGTCACAAAGTGGGAAGATTAAAATAGTGTATCTGTATAACTGGTATAGGGGATAAATAATATAGCTGATACTCATCCCAGAAGTAGACTTTTGTTTCTGATTGGTGATGGATAAATATTTTTTAGACACCTATACTACATTCACACATGAAAAGTTAATCTAGTTTAACTAAGTGCTAATCTAGCTTGAATATAGCATTGAAACAATGATATATTTAAGCTAAATTAGCACTTATACTAGATTAACTTTTCATGTGTGAATGTAGTATAAGGGTTAGGCACACGTGAAGCTTCTTAGGACAGGCCTGTAAAACTTTAACTGTGGTAAGTGGACCAAATAATACCTTCATAAATTGCTTAGAGTCAAAACAAAAAAATTAACATCATTCTTACCCATTTTAATCCTAAGGTGCACGCGATTGCTTTCGCTATTGAATCTTGTGGAAAATGTGGAGCGTGTAATACATTGCAGCGTGTGGAGTGTGCATATAAATATGTATTATACTCTCTGCGTATAAGGTGTGTATAAACCTTTTAAATTTCTGAAAATTGTATCATCATGTAATTAAACTAACCTTATTTTAGTTATTTTCGTTCATTTATAATAAATCACTCTAATTATTTTTCAAATTAAATTTTCTTTAACCCCTCCATCCAATTTTAAGCCTATATATACCGGTTTTTCCTTGATGCTTTATCGGCGTACAATGAGCATTCCTCTTCGTATTTTACCCCAAAGTCGCAAAAAATGTAAAAACACTATACTTATATAAGAGACCAATACCAAAAAGAATTTTGGGAAAACCCTCCTTTCCTGTGGCCTATTAAGGAATATATTTGGAATATTAAGTGCGCAAAGATTCAAATTCTACGTGTGGGTGTTCTGAAGCAGTATATTTCAGGGGGTACTTAGAACTAAATTTGAGTTCTAACTCGCCTCGAAACAAAAGTATATAATTCCTTTTTAAAACTAATTGGCAGGTATTTGGACTTATCATCCTTAGCCCTACTCACCGTTACCCAGGAGACACGGAGGTGAGATACTGCTTCCCGCGCCACACACGCACATTTGATCGTCCAACCCATTTTACCGGAAGGTGTAATAACGGACCTGGGGTTAAGGACCCCCTCAGAACCGTTGGAGCTAGGTGACTTAAAAGTATCTCCTATTTCCTCCTGTCTCGACTCCCGATGATCACAGGCAAGCACCTCATATAGTAAAAGCCTCTCTCTCTCCGCCGATCAAAACCTCTCTGCGTATTTTGGCAGCCCCAGTGTTTGTCTCACCAAGACAAACAGCGGCGAAGAGCCTCTTTCTGCTGTTGTCGCCGTCAAAAAGCGGAAGACACAGGCCTCTGTTTTCTCACCCCAAACAGCAATATATGGCGCTGAATTAAAAACCCGTCTCTCGCTAGCATCAGTGTTGACTCACAGGAGGAGCTGTGATAATTGCTGTAAGCACCGTAGTACAGCGAGGTGTTTGAACGGTCTTTATTAAAATTCACGGACCCATAGTGATAGGGTGGGGGAAGTGGCAAAATAGCCGCGGGCTATTGGTGTTCCATACCGGGGTTGCTGCACAATGACAGAGGGGGTGGGGTGTATTCCACTCCACGTAAAGTGCCGTCTAGGGGTCTTGCCAGGAGAATTTGCGAACCCTTGTGAATCATATCATAATAAGTCATGTAATCAAAATATTCAATAATTTAAAACAGAATTCAACAGTCTTTATTCCAGCATTTATTCATTCGAATTTCTGCGTCTAAAAATATTGAGATGTTTTTCGTATCTTAATGGGATACATTCACCCGGAGAAGAAGACGACAACTGTCGTAGATAAGAGAGCGTTGATTGGTTTCTCGATAGGACTTATTTCCTAATTTGGGATATCCGCGGTCGCTCTGCAAACGTTCTGATAGGTCCATGCAATGGTTTCTTACCCTGCAACATGTGACCCCTGACGTCAGATGAAAGTATCCCATTAAAAGCAAATTAGGGTGAGAGAAAGAGAGTAAGACCACTCTGCACATTTACCTTAAAATATTTATTCCATTTGAGAACTTTTATTTGCATGTTAGTAAATTTTTTAGGGATATGCTAGCGTATCTATACAATTTCTTACATATCCATTTCAAAAATCGTAAAATTGAAGATGTCAGAAAAGGGTGCATATTTATTTACCCTATATGCATTTTTTCTGAGAGCACAAGTGTGAGAAACTTATTAGAAATATGTATTTTGTCGATTGTAATAAAATTAATTAATTGATTAAATTTTTAAAAGGGGTTTCAGTAACAAAATTAATAAATAATATTAGTAATTATTAAATTAGTAATTAGTTAAATTTTAATAGATCATAACTATACCTGCAATATATAGACTGGTGATGAACAGGGTATAAATTATACTACCTCAATTTAAAAATTACTAAAATTAATTAATTGTAATTAAATTTATTAACGTAAATTTGTCTAGAGAAAAATCTCGATAGTATATTAAAAGTATTTTGCTGTTAAATTCGTTACGCTTTTGGTGCTTCAACCACTCACCCGCAGTCTGCTGATAAAACAAGGGGATCAAAACGCACTCCCCCATAAAAAACCCTCACGCTTTTTCCCCACCCTCAGGGTTAACCTTTGTGTACACCCATTTTATACACCCTCTCCCCCTTTAGCTTGTTGCCCACTCAGACTTTTTGGGGGGAGTGTTACCGATCGATTCGTGAAAGCGTCGTAACTTATTAACTTAGGTGCGGATGTTCAGGTACCTCAATCGAATGGGGTTTTTCAGCACAATCATTTAGAAATTCTGACTACATTTTTCCCAACTAAAAAAACAGGAGAAAATAAAATAATTTCTTTCATAAATGTGTAAAAAAACCAATCGTTATCATTATAATTTTCATTAAGGAATGTTACTGGTTTCATTTACCAAATATTCGCCTCATACACTGTCAGCCAAACTACACCTTCTCTCCAAGAGACTAACAAAATAATAATAATAATAATAAATCCAGCGGAATAGAGCTGTATTAAAAGTGTCTATTAAAAGTGTCTTTCCAAGTGTCTCTTCTTCTGAGGCGCCTTTGTCATAAAGCGATCCAATATAGGACAGTCGACTGTTTGACAGTCTCGACAGACGGTCAACAGGCAGCCACAATTGACTGTCATTCAGGCGAAGACAAATTAAAACAGATCCGTTGAGTCTCCTCGAGCAAACAAGCCCCCGAGTCACATTGGCCAACACTACGCCGAATGGTCGAAGGTAAGCTCCATTGTAGCAAATATAAGAACGGATAAAATTAGATGGATTGCACGGGTTGGTATACCATTCTGATGAGTATTTTGTTGCTGGAAATAGAATATGGCTGAATAGATCATGCAAGATTATATTGCCATTAACTCTTTCTGTTTCAGTCTTCAATGGAACACCAAAAGTAAACACATTTTTTAATCCTCTTGATATTACTAAAAAATTATTTTGATTTTAAAAGATATCAAAATAATCCCAAGCAGCACACTAACGTTCAAGATTCGTCTAATTTTTGTCTTGTATAGCCAAATTTCGATTACTTCTGGTTGCAGTTACGTAAATTTGACATGCTTGGTAAGAGCCAGAGTTAAAGTTTGGTCAGAGTTAGGGATCACAATACCACGGCTTAGATATCACTAGGTTTCAGAAAACTTCATAACCTCATTCGAACACACTACCTGTACTACTTACTAGCATCTCTATAAATAAGGCCGTATTCAAAGGGGATTTATAGTATTCCCCCTCTCAGATTTTTTGATGAATTATTTTGGTATACACACTGATTTTGTTTGAAAATTTCTGGGGATTTTAAGGAATCTCAATCGCCCAATAACGTGATTAAAAACACCTACTTTGAGTGACAAATTTCTCAAAATATTTCCAGGAGACTCCCTAACCTTCTGATTTTAATTATTCATTGCTACAAGTAAAGCATTATTTAAATACGCAAAGGTTTAAATCCTGATTTTAAATGTTTTAAATGGAAGATAAGCTTGGAGGGATTCTTACGAAATAAATTTCATCCCCTTATCCCAAAACCAACAAAGCCTAGTCACGGCCCTTATACCATAGATGTAGTGTTTTATAAAGATCTTTGATCTTATTTGAGTAATTATACAATTCCATGCTGAGGTCCTAGGTCCTATAGTCCGACCGTCAAGATAAAACTTTGGCTAAAAAGCAAAATTTTATAAAGATGATCGAATCTAAATGATAATCACACAGATTTGGCACCTAACGTTTTTTTAGCGTTTATGAATTATCCCCGGAATAAAAGGGAATAACCTGTTCCCATAACGATCGTCACAAAATAGTGAACGACGTTGTAGTTTTTCCACGTGGCAGTCTGACTATAAGGCTAAGCGCGCACTAGAGACTTCTGTCACGGCGACTTATGACCCTAATAGGCACTAATAGTCACTCGAGAGCAATGCATTTCTATGGAGATATTCTTGGCAATCGGCCAAGTGTCTCGTCGCCTGTGCGAGCGCTCTAGCTTTTTGCAATAGCCAGGGTGATAATTTTGTCTCTGTCGCCGTGACAAAAGTCTCTAGTGCGCACTTAGCCTAACTATAGGAATATTTTATTTTCTTGAAAAAACACCACGAACATAAAACAATCGTTTTTGTTGCGAAAAAGAATAAAACCCACTATGTGTCAATCTCCTGGTCGACTCTCTCAAAGACTGCCTATTCCGAGCCCCCGAAAAACACCCCATAGAGCAGGCGATCTGTCACATTAATTCAAACCCCTCACCGAAATACTCCACACTAAATATTCAAAGAATACATCAACCACATAAAAGCCCCTTTTCCCACCCACAAAAAAACCGTTCAGTGTTCACAAATTCGTATAGATAATCCGCCATAAGTCATACCCTCAATATATAAGGGCCCTCTCTTTTGAAAAGGGGGAGTTTTCAATTACCATCCCCCTACGGGGAACCAGACCCCCGTTTTTTTAAATCGATGAGAACGCGCGAGGGATCCCCGGTTGACACGCGACCTATTGTTGTTGGATGATGGGGCCCCACGGATTCCAATTCCTGTCGTTTGAGTTTAGAGCGACGCAAACCCAACACTGGAACGTCAGAAACTTGACATGCTTCGTACGCTAGACCCAGGGACAGGGGTCTCCAGGCCCACCAGCTTGTAAAATGTGGCCCGGTGGTAGATGACTGCATTTGCCAGCGTTCGAAATAAGCGGTGGTCCGATGGTCCGAGACCACTGAAAAAAGGCTCGGACCACTACGATCAAAAAATCATTGGTTCACTGAACCAGCGACAAAAAACATCCCTCCTCTCTGTAAGTTTTATCCATATTTTTCCCTGCAATACAGCTGACCAAATATCTGCATTAGCATTAAACCATCGTCCTTGCCCTTCCACAATTTCGTTGACCTTTACACACAGATCCTTTAAAGGGGTCCAGAACATCTGTCAATAAAATTTCAAGAAACCGTCTGCTAGGGAGGGTTATCAAATTTCAGGGAACAAGGGAAGGAAGAAACAGGTTCGTGAACTTCCAATGGAAACTCAGTGACAATTATTTTGATTGACTTGTATTTCTCTAAACCAATGTGTCCCGTCCCTTTATTCTTTGCTTTTGGTATTGAATGGGAAATGATCTACGTTGGACGATGATATGAGATCAATAAGGGGTTACCAAAATGAAACCTGTTCTTTTTAAAATGGTGGACCACAGTCATTTTGGTTGAGGACCAGTGGTTTTTTTTCCAATTTCTAACACTGTCATTTGCGTACTTAGTTTTCTTACTCTGTATTGCTTACTATATATGATTTGCTCATTATGGGAGAGTGTTTCCCTACAGCTTTCTAGAAAAAAAGATTTATTAGAACATTTTTCAATAACTTTATGTAGTTGGAAAACTTCCTCAGTATGCGTTTGAAAACTTTGTATTCTTGCCATTCAGTCTAGTCCAGAATTAGAAAAAAGTCTTGCATAAAAAATTTTAAGTAGTTGTTAAAAGAGTAAATTTACAATTTCCTGAACTGCTAGGTGCATTACCAAATCAAATATAAGTCCGATATGAAATATATATATATTTTGTCATCTCTCATTATGGAGAAATTTCGAAATTTCGTCAAGTTTACCAGTAACCAACCTTGTACACGGATGATATTTTTATAACGTCTCTTGGATCCCCTTTAGATTTTCAAACATCATACTAATTTGACTGAAAAAAACACAAAACATTCAAGCAACCATATGAGACTTGATGAACCTTAGTTACCCTGTCACTTTACCTTTAAACTTTCCCATAAATCCCCACTTTTTTCCTTGACCTGTAATTTTAAATGAAATACAGTAAAGCACCGTTAATACGTCTCTCATTTATACGTCTTTTACATTTATACGTCATTTTCGCTAAGTCCCAATTCATTCAAATAATCAATATGGTTTTCAATTATACGTCTTTTCATTTATACGCCGTTTTACGTCGGTCCCTTGAAAGACGTATAAACGGTGCTTTACTGTAATAGCTTTTCTGCTCTTTGAAGGAAAAACTGTCTAAGATTTTTTTAGCTGTAAAAAAGTACCACCACATAAGATTAAAGCGTTTGAAATTTCCTCTATAATGGTATTGAACGAACTGACGCAACATGGTTGAGAAGCATTTGTCACAAGAGGTTCTAATGAACAAAGACATTTCCGTGTCATCCAAGTGACAATTTCCACACTTTCGTTACGAATCATAAACTAAATGACCCCAAGCCTAGTGAATGTCACCAGAATAAAGAATGAGGTAGAAAGAGGAATACTCTCTAAATGCCTGCACGGTTGTTTGGTGGACAATTAGACAGGGGAAATAGTCCTTAAGAAAATAGTTTCGAGAACTTCAAATAGCTCTTTGTGGTGATTTGAAAGTTTAAAAGACGTACTTTTGCAAAAAAGACGTAGCCTTGCTAAGGATTATTGACCAGTTTCGTTAAATGTAGAGATTTCCAGATTTATTACCTTAGCAAATGGGGCTTCACAGTTTAGTAGGAGATGTCACAAACTGCTGGAGGGTTTTGTAGTAGGAAATAGAAGTTCATACTTCAAAAGAGATGAAATCAGTACAATAACAGAAATCAATCAAAATCTTATTGTTAACCTAACATATACTATAATCTATAAAATAATACATACACAATAACATAATACATAATCTATAAAATATACATTCAACACAAATTTTGAGGCAAATACAACAAATTAAAATGTAAGTAATGATGGTAAGTAACATCGTATAGTAAAGTAGTATCATCCTCTCACAAAACAAGAAAAACTAGTAGATCAGAGATAAGAGGTGCTTAAGGGCAGGAGGATACGGAAAGGAAGAGGAAGTCCTAAAAAGCATCATAATGTTGAAAAGAAGAATGATGCTCAAGTGTAAAGATATGTTAAGGCGCAGAGTGAGACTGAAGACTCAAAATCAAATGAATGCTAAAGAGAAGAGTAAAATTCAAGAGGAAATTAATTCTGTGAATGAATAAAGGAAGCCCATGAGCAAAGGGATTCTCAAAATTAGAGAGTGGCTCAAGAGAAACGAGATGTTGAATGAAAGAGGGAAGCACAAGAGCAATATGATGCTGAAAAAAAGAGTCCAACAGCAAATTAATACTGAAAAGAGGAGGGAGGCTCAAGAGCGATGTGACTCTGAAGGACAAGAGATGTTTAAGGGTAGAGAATGGATCAAAAGCAATGGGATGCTGAAGGGCAAATGAACGGTAAAGAAAAGATGGATGCTTATGGGAAAAAAAGGATGTTTAAGAACGGTTATGAGAATGATACGGTACTGCTCAGCCAACGATAGTAAAAGGGTCACGTGATTTTTACAGACTTTGCGCGGCCGATAGTTGGGTAACCGGTGATAGTTGGGGTCTTGCTTCCATATACAAGCAAATGCCTCTTCCTCTCTCAACTGCCCCTCAACTTCCACCTGTCTCCCCTCCGAAATACTAGTTCCAGAGTTGTCAAAAGCACGTGACCCTTTTACTATAGTTGGTTTAGCAGTAAGTATAAATGATGATATTTTAAGACTAAGTGGTCCGCTAATTTCTCAATTGGAGAACTCCCTTTACTCTAGGAGAATAACACGTTTACGAGGGAGTATCTTAAGTAGTTAATAGGAATCAGGGACGGTATTCAATGCCTATTCTTTGCACCAAACCCATATTATCATCCGTCAATCTCCACCAGCAGTTCCGATCTCTTCGGCAGCAGTCATCCCATCCGGCCCCCCATAAACTCTCCCCTATCACCCCACCCACACTCCCCAAGGGCAGGGGACAAATTGACTCCCACTCCAAAAGCGAGGGGGAGGGGGCAGCAGTGATGACCCCTTGTCGGCGGCTTAAGTATTAACCGCGGAAATTCATGCACACACTTGGCTTTGGGACGGTTATTAAAAGGAGGGTGTGATATCGGGGGATCCAGAACATATTTCTTTGGGGTGGTTGAGTGAGAGGGGATTCTCCGGATAAAACCAGAGGGAGAGGGGAAAGAAAGAATTGATCTTCGATTTTTAAACAGTTTACTATGTATGATTCTCCAGCACCAAAACTGGCTTATTAAAATAAAGGCTTTCTATTAAAAATATGGTGGGTTAAGAAAATTCATGAAAAATATGGTAATGCTGAATGTTAAAATAAAAAGTGGATTCAATTTCAAGGATTAAGAAAGTGTATGTGGGAAGATTGGGAGTGGTTTCAAAACACAGAAATAGTTGTGATGAGATATTTTGATGTCAAGGGATTCGTGTTGCCTGCTTATTGTTGTCCGTAATTATTTGTATGGTGCTTACTTTTTCTTTTTTCCCAGTTTTCTTCTTTGAAAACTTTAGGATAAAATAAATAGAAAGAAAGAGTGATTATAAAGGATAAGAAGTAAAAAAGGACACCAAAATATATTTGGAATGCCGTTCTTAGGTAGACTTTACTGCATTTGTAAGTAGAATAAATCTTTTGAAAATATATATAAGGTGTACGCAGCATACTGAAACGCACAATTGTCCAGCAATTTCAATAGGCTCAAGATAAAATTCATTAGGCTTAATAGACCTATGACCTATTCCACTCGTTAAATAAGCATGTAATTGAACTGGATCATTTAGGTTTTTTTCGAATATATACTCGTAAGTTACGAATCAGACAACGAAAGAATCAGGACTAAACTTAAAAATCATTTTTATTCAATCCATTTCGGTTCATCTCAATTACGATTTCATGACCAATAACACTCTCTCTTAAGGCGGAAAGAGAGAGAGAAAAATCAAAAGCCTGAAGAAAACCTTACTCAAAAACCTTTTCTTTCCATTCCCAATCACCAATAATGCAGCTCAAAATTAGATACATCAGCGACGTCATAAATCATCTGAAACTCCAACATCTTACAGAAGCCACTTAGGAGGTTTTTATTCTCATCATCCAGGGGAAAAAGAATATCAACTCCGCCCCATTTGAATAAAACATTTTTCCAAAAAGGGGGAGGAAAAGAACATTAATGAGCTCATATCGAATGATAGTCCACTCAAAAGTCGTCCGAGCTTTTTAAAACGATAACATCTTTCGGACGGAACACAAAAGGACATTCTCGCGCTCTCTATTTATTTTTTTTTCAAAACGTCCCTTCGGAGAGGGGGTGGGAAAAGAACGATAAAAGAATAAAAAGGAGTTCGTTGTGGCAGAAAATTAAAACCACTCGGAGATATTACGATACAAAGGGTCCACCACACAAGGAGTTGGGAGAAATTGACAGATCCAATGCAAATAGATAAAAGTCGGGTCAACCAGCATTGTGGGAGAAGCGAGAGGAGCATAGAGTTGTTACATGAAGAGGGAGCTTCGAACATTTAGTTTTATTGGAGCGAGCGTGGCACATCTGTCTCGCAAATGCCAAGCCCATTCAAGGAGGACAGACCAAGAAAGATACGTATTACTACAGCTAAACCAACAATAGTAAAAGGGTCACGTGATTTTGACAACGCTGGAACTAGTATTTCGGAGGGGAGACAGGTGGAAGTTGAGGGGCAGTTGATCGAAAGAGGAAGAGACATTTGCTTGTATATATAGAAGCAAGACCCCAACTGTCACCGGTTACCCAACTCTATCGGCCTTGCAAAGTCTGTAAAAATCACGTGACCCTCTTACTATCGTTGGATGAGCAGTAGTGGTGACTGTTATTTTTAAGAAAATTTTGTATTAAAATGACAGAGATACAATATGATAGTAGACTTAGCTCCACATCGGTTTTCTGAGTAGCATATAAATTTTGGATTGTAAAACTGGTGCTGAACAGATTGACACAGAAAATATATAATCAAAGAAGGAGTGTTAATAACACATAATCTAAAGCATTTTTAATGAAATTTCCTGTCTAACATCCGAAAAATAAATTTAAAACCGCAGGAAGACTTAAAAGTATAAGATAGAGGGGCTTCAAATTAGAAACTTGGAGAGGCATGTTGTCCCTCTGATTGGATTGAAAACACACTTCTGAAAATGTTGAGGTCATTGATCCCCAATGACCCATGTAAATACCCCCCATGGTTAGAAGTCGTATCTTCCTATAAGTCATGTTGTTTTAAAATCATCGCTATTATAAAACCAACTTGGAAATAATGTTTATTTACTGTATGATTATTCATTGTGTTTCCTAATGTAAAATATTTTCTGGAAGAATGATCGTTTTTACTTCTACCTGTCTAGTCGAGTCAAATAGTATTTATTTTGGGAAAATTTTGGGGTAGAAGATATTTTTCGCTATCTGTATGTTTTTTGGGGTGCTGAATCCGAATCTGAGGTTTGCCAACAAAATTTCGTGACGGAACATTGTGAAAATTCGAAAAAATGGCAAAAATTCGCCCCTTTTTTTCGTTTTCGGCCCCTAGAACATTATCTTTGCGCTTCTGAGCTAAACAGTCAATCCAAAAAATAAAGAACACTAACCAAGCTACAAAAAAGTCAATTACAACTTTTCTCTCAGACGCATAGTTTCGCCGATAGAGCACGTTGAAAAAGGGGCTATTTTCGTTCAATTGGTAAGAAATCCAAAAAATTTCACTAGTATCCCCAAAAAACCGCATTTTTGGAACATGATACTATAAAAACTGCCTAAATAATATTTCACATGAAATAAGCCATCTAAAAACTCCAATAATGATAACTAAATGCATTTTTGTTCGGTGATTTCTCTTAAGAACGAAAGTTCAACAGGAGATAATAGTATTTCTATAACTAAGTTGCTTCTTCGAAATTACATGCAAAATTTTTCTATTGACTGCTCTTTATGTTTCTGAGGGTGCTGAATCCGAATTTGAGGTTTGCCAACAAAATTTCATGACGGAACATTGAGAAAATTCGAAAAAATGCCAAAAACTCACCACTTTTGATCGTTTTCTGCCTTTAGAACATACACTTTGCATTTCTGAGCAAAACAGTCAACACCAAAATAAAGAAGAGAAAACAAGCTACAAAAAAGTCAATTACAACTGTTCTCTCAGATGAAGGATTTGGACGCTAGAGAACGCTGAGTATTAGGAAGTTTTTGTTCCATTGGTGGAAAATTCATAAAATGTCACTCGTATCACCGAAAAGCGGCCTGTTTAGGAACAGGATACTATAAGAACGGCTTCAATTATGTGTTACGCCCATGAAATCAGCGTTCTGCATACTCAAATATTAATTGATAAATAATTAAACATTACAATAAAATACGACCATTAGCAAAATTTTGGGATTACTGTAACATTGCTCATTGTTAAAGGCTTTAATCAAAATAATATATAGAAAAATAGGTACAGTAAAGCACCGTTTATACGTCTTTCAAGGGACCGACGTAAAACGGCGTATAAATGAAAAAACGTATAATTGAAAACAATTTTGAAAATTTGAATAAATTGGGACTTGGCGAAAACGACGTATAAATGTAAAAGACGTATAAATGAGAGACGTATAAACGGTGCTTTACTGTACATGAAATAAATCGTGCATTTAATTAATTAACATTTAAATATACAGAACCTTGATTTCATGGGCGTAACATATAATTGAAGCCTTTCTTATAGTATCCTGTTCCAAAACAGGCCGCTTTTCGGTGATACGAGTGACATTTTATGAATTTTCGACCAATGGAACAAAAACTTCCTAATATTCAGCGTTCTCTAGCGTCCAAACCCTTCAACTGAGAGAATAGTTGTAATTGACTTTTTTGTAGCTTGTTTTCTCTTCTTTATTTTGGTGTTGACTGTTTTGCTCAGAAATGCAAAGTGTATGTTCTAAAGGCAGAAAACGAACAAAAGTGGTGAGTTTTTGGCATTTTTTCGAATTTCCTCAATGTTCCGTCATGAAATTTTGTTGGCAAACCTCAAATTCGGATTCAGCAACCTCAGAAACATAAAGAGCAGTCAATAGAAAAATTTTGTATGTAATTTCGAAGAAGCAACTTAGTTATAGAAATACTATTATCTCCTGTTGAACTTTCGTTCTTAAGAGAAATCACCGAACAAAAATGCATTTAGTTATCATTATTGGAGTTTTTAGATGGATTATTTCATGTGAAATACTATTTAGGCAGTTTTTTTAGTATCATGTTCCAAAAATGCGGTTTTTTGGAGATACTAGTGAAATTTTTTGGATTTCTTACCAATCGAACGAAAATAGCCCCTTTTTCAACGTGCTCTATCGGCGAAACTATGCGTCTGAGAGAAAAGTTGTACTTGACATTTTTGTAGCTTGGTTAGTTTTCTTTATTTTTTGGATTGACTGTTTAGCTCAGAAGCGCAAAGGTAATGTTCTAGGGGCCGAAAACGAAAAAAAGGGGCGAATTTTTGCCATTTTTTCGAATTTTCACAATGTTCCGTCACGAAATTTTGTTGGCAAACCTCAGATTCGGATTCAGCACCTCAAAAAACATACAGATAGCGAAAAATATCTTCTACCCCAAAATTTTCCCAAAATGGCCTTATTTGAGGACAATTTGACTGGACTAGTCTATGAGAGTTCCTATAAGTCAGAATGTCAGTCACATATGGAACCATACATTTTTCCCACTTCATAAAATTTCCACCTCCACTTAAGAAACAATCAGATAGACAGCAAAAGTATCATATTAGAATGACACATACCTGACAAACCAATCAAATCTCAATCACATACTACGAAGTCCATAATTGGGGGATACGCACATTTTTCTATTTGCCACTCACCATGGCAGCACGCACGGTTGACACACTATAATTCGCTCCCTGTTCCTAACACCACTATACGGAATGGAGAAAGCTTCTTTTCATCATAAAGCGCTATTTTTTCCGCTTTCACTTTGGAATAAATAAATAAAGGCGCAACAATACATAAGAAAGATGCGATCGAATTGATGGAAGACAGATAGAAGTGTCTCGAATCTGTCTCGAAAGACGACAAAGATCGGTTTTTGAAAAGAGGTTGAGGAAAGGGGGGCTTCCATTTGGGGTGAATTTGCATGACAACGGCCCCCGTGTATATCGTTTGGGGGGTGTGGGATGATGAAAAAAAAGTCAAACGTAATAAAGAGATAGCACACGCGTCAAAGGAAATTTCATTTGTAGAGGTGTCAGACGCTAGACAAGAGATCGCAGGTCTACGGGGATTTCAATTTCAGTTTTTTTTGTCTGATGATGATACTTTTTTATTTCATCATGATATCTAAATAAGATCAGATTGTATTTCTATTTTAAGTTATGACGTTTAAAATGTTTATCAGTAAGACCATCACTATAGTATATTCTCACGAAATTTTGCAGAATAAATTAAATGCTATAGTCGTTTATCGGGAAGAATTTTTTTTCTTATTGAAGTGTTGTTATGTACGCATATACAAATACAAATACAAATTAAGTCGACCGACTACAGGCGTATACCCAGCAAGGTTGGTCCAGTCTTTTTAACCCCAAACTACCGGAATCCCAGTATCTGTCAATTTTCCTCTTGAACTCGTTTACCCCACTTGAATTTACAATTGTTTCAGGCAACGCATTCCATATATCCACTACCCTATTAAAAATAATGCTTTCTACAACCCGTCTTCAAATTTTCAAAAGTTGAATCAAATCCCCTCTAATCCCCCCTCTAATCCTTCTTTTCTCTAGAGTGAACATATTTAGCTTCTTTAATCTTCCCTCATAACTTAAACTGGATATACCCTTGACCATTTTAGTAGCCCTATGCTGAACCCTTTCAATTGAATCAATATCTTTTTTAAGTAGGGAAACTAATACTGAACAGCATACTCTAGATGAGGTCTCACCAAGCCTCTGTATAGTCGCAAAATAATATCCTCGGACCTTGAAGAAACAGTTTTTTAATGTATCCCAATATCCTATTAGCCTTTTTACTATAGAAGATGAACCCATTTAAAGTCCTCATTTACTATCACCCCTAAATCTTTGATCATATTACCTTCTTTAACTTTGTCCCCTTGCAGATAAAATTCTGCCCTACCATTCTCCTACCATATCGAGAAAATATGGAAAATATTTTTATCCTGCCATATTGTAAAATCACGATGAAATTTGAGGTCAGCATAGATTTTTATTTACATTACTGATAACTAACAGAAGAGTTTTTTTGGAAAATAAAACATTGTCAAGTATTTTCCAAAATAAGTTTATCAAATTATCTTTCAAAACCATGAATAAAATTTTTTCTGAACTAAAGCATCACAATAAACCTTTCGGTCTATAGCTGATATTCTAGATTGTTT
Source organism: Tetragnatha versicolor (assembly GCA_024610705.1). NCBI lineage: Eukaryota > Metazoa > Arthropoda > Arachnida > Araneae > Tetragnathidae > Tetragnatha > Tetragnatha versicolor. Next base: position 67,453,417 of record JANDEH010000002.1, read on the forward strand.
TATTCAGCAGATTAAACTCGTAAAGTCACCCGCATAAATGTGTATATTCTATTTCCACAGAATTAAATTCTTGCTTTTTCTACCTTAAAAATCTAGAAACTTATTAAACTTTTAAATAATAGTTCAGGTTCCACTTCAGGCAAGTTGCTAAAATTAAACAAGATGAGATCAATAAAGTTGCATTAAAATTACCCACAATTCCTTACAACAGTCACCTGAATCACCAAGGTGCGCACTGGCTGATATCTGACTTCAACCATTCAAACCCGAAGTCCTCCTCATAAGCACATTGACAAACGCCTTATTTTCCAAAGGCGAGGAGAACCAGAGAAATAATACCCAATACAATCCCATTAAACCCTGGCGTCTCCGCTTTATTTAGGGGCATTTGTACCCAAGAAGTATTGTGGCAGGGTGTCTATATCCAGGGCGGCATTGTGGAGTGTATGAAAAAGTAAGCAGGGGCTCCAAGAATACACGGGTTCCTCGACAATGGGGAGTGGGGCGCCCGGCAAAGGATTAGGCGCCTTGTTAAGGGCGTAATTCCAGGGAGCGATAAGCCACTCGCCCCATGCAACAATCGCCCCCTTTCTTCATTGTTTACGCCCCACTATAATAATAGGATGGGCTAGGATGATCCCGTGGCAGACATGTTTGGCCACTCCAAGGAATCATCAGTTATTCAAATAATGAAAGTCGCAAGTTGAAGGTTTCAACTACCATTCGCAACGTGACAACAGCTATAAAATGAAAAAGCTATGAAACCTGAAAAAGTAAAATCGGGGTTATTTTGTTTGTAATTTTTACTCTTTTGATTGATTTGCCAACTTTATAAATATTTTGAATTTGAAGGAAATTGTTTTTTTTAGATATGAAGTGTGACGTTATTGCTTTTAAATTTAAAATATAAACATTTCTACCAAATTTCAAGTTGAAAATCTAATTTTATCATACAGAACAAAATAAACTCATCAATATTTAGGAAGGTTTTCCTAACAACCCCCTCAAAGTAAAACAAAAGAAATATTAGCTTTGAGGAAGTGCGCAAAATTTATTGAAATTGTTCACATTATACTTAAAAGCGTACAAAAAGATTCCATATAAAATTTTTAAAATAAAACTCTCAACTAGGTTCTGCATAAAATATTAGATCATCACTCCCAACTTAAAGATAGTAGTTCTGCCTCATTATACAACAATTTTTCTTTAATATTCCTTTACAATTATGATCAAGTTCACACATATTTCATCTTTTTACTTACTAACACCTTTTAATCAAATCAGGTTAGATGTTTTAGAAGGAAAAAAGAGTGAGATATAAACTTAATTCTAACGGCTGTATTCACCACTAACTACTAAGGTTAACCTGGAATCAAGCTTATTCGACAACTCTGATTGGCTTAAAACTTGTTTCCCTTTTTCAACTACCAATTGGAAGTTTGGATTTCAAATTAACCTTAGGTTAGGTAAGCGGGGAATACGACCGTAAATATTCAAACATCAAAGCACCTCCCGAGTAACCGAGCTTCCCTTAACAGGGTGTTAGAAATTAAGTACAGCAGAAATTCTTAAATAAAAGTTTTATATTTTTGTAAATGAATGCATAAATATTCACACATTTGTCATGAAACAACATATGTTGGTTTTTCCAATTTAAATGAGCTTCTTATGGTCTTATTCACATCCACTAAACCATACTCTGATTGGTGGAATCCTTCTTTAACCGATGGTTAACCGCTGGTTAAGTGGCAGTGAATAATGCCATTAGTGGAGTTGTTTCAAGCTTGGTGATGATATTGGTATAATCTTGTAAATGTTATGGATTATAGTGTGTATCCTTTATGACTCTTATATGAATAAGTTTTTATGATATTTGAGGAGCTGAGAGCCAGAGTGGACCAACCTCAGCAGCTGTTATTTCGAGAAAAACGCTTTACAAAATTGTAGCAATATTTAAACTTTTTATTTTGAGGTTAGTATATTTAATATTTAGTTTTGATCTTCTCGTGATCAATAATTAGAGGATCCTGTTGAAAGTCAGAATCAGAATGGACCAAGTGGCTTGATCCATTCTGGCATTAAATTTTTGTGCGATTTTAATTACTAGATTAAACGAAAAAGTGATGCCATCTTGTGGGAACTGAAAAAATGCATTGTTTTCTAACTGAAATCAATAGATGTCTCTACATTCTACTGAAAAATTAAAAAAAACGTTTTTTCATTTTTTGTGGGTTGGTCCACTCTGGCTCTCAGCTCCTTATTTATCCTTGAACTTAATTTGAGATTAAAAATAATTTCTTTCCGAAGGGCACTTTCTACAGCTCCTTAGAATTTGAAACATCTATTTACAAGAATAATTTTTAAAGAAAACTTTAAGGAAAGAAATAGAAGTCTTTTTTTCTTCATAAAGCAATGCAGTTGAAAATAAATGGGAAAATGCTATTTTCAGGGACTTGCGGCACATCAGAGCATTTTTATCGACTTCATATTTTTACATGCTCATTAGGAATGATTAAAGGTAACGTTTCCACACTATTGCACAGTCAAAGTCTTTTACATAAATATTTCGTACCTAAAAATGGCGTGAGAAAACGTGCGTGATTTGAATAAGTTTGGGAAACCCTGTTTTGCGGAAGACTTAATCTCTAATTTCACTGAAAACAATCTTTACCAAAATAAAGAAAAGAATATCCTTAAAAAATTAGCTCCTTTTCTCATAACCCATTGTCTCCATCAGTGACTATTAACAACGAACTGTGTCCAAAGATGGCTTCCCGCGATCTCTTCAGCAGCGGAGAGGAGCGAGTGAGCGTTGTGCGGCGAAGAGTCGTTATCTGCGGCTCACCAGTGGCTGCGGCGCCCATTGTCCGGGAAGCCCAGCGCCGGCGATAACGCGGACACAATCCGGCACAGGCCTCGTTAGCAGGGCCGGACCATTGTGGCCCGCCATTGTGTCAATCTGCTTTTCATCCACTGCTGTGCTGGTTTTTGAGGCGAATGAACAGGCTGCATCGGCAGCGCTGACGTGAACCTAATGCTGATTTGCGTCGAATAAAGGGTGAAAAAGCACTTTTGTTTGCGAAAGTTAGTAGAGGTTTTCGTTATTTTATCATCCATTTTGCATTAGAACCACCATTTACCACTTTCAAATTGGAACAGAAGCAGTGAGATGGAAGTTGGATTTTTAGTATTTGAAGCTTTTCAACTTTAAAAATAATTTTTTTACCTAAATTTCACGTTGAAATTAAAACTTATCATGTAGAAAAAAATTTAAACTTTCGAAATTTCGGGAAGTCCCTAAACATTCTCTCAAATTATATAACAAGAGCGATTCACTCATGAAAGTCTCGAAAAATCCGTTAAGGGTATTTATTTATGACTTAAAGCGGGCAAATATATGTAATTGTAAAATATTTCAGAAAATACACCTACTTCAGCAGCTTTATTGCTTCACTGTTAAAAAAAACAATTCAACCTTTCGGTGTCATGTTGTGCGAGGACACCTTGGGGCTTTTTTGACACCTTGGGGCACCCATGAGCTTTTTGGGTCTCCAGAACAGATCATACAGTTCATTAGAGCTATTTTAGTAAAGGTATGTTTAACCATTACAAATATCTTTTCGAAGGGACATCACAGAGTCGTTTTCTTTAATGAAAAAATGTTCTTTATAAGAAGGTAAATAATATTCTATATAAACTAATGTAAGGTGAAAAAAATTTCTGAAGCGTAAACTGCATTTCTCGATTTTTCAGCGTAATAATGTTTGAAAGTCGTACCTGATATTATTTATAAGAAAAAAAGGTTGCATCTTATTCATAAAAATAGTAAATCCTCAATTAATTAAGTCGCATCTTAAAAACTGCTGAAATCCTAATGGAATTTCGTCATACCTGATCAAATTTTGCAAAGTTTAGGTTTTGGGAGAAACTCCTTTTAGGCTTAGTACGGAAGTAATATAACGCTTAAGTGGTAGGAATAAAAAAAAGTTTATAGCATTTCCCAAAACCTAGCCACCACGTGTCTTCCCCCAGAAAATGTTGAAATTTGCTTGTTGAAAGTGTGTCTTAACGCATTTTGGCTCCTACACCTATAAATTTTATAGTATATACCACAATATTCGCCCAGTGGGTCTTACATCTGCTAGAAGGGATCTGCTATAGATACATCTGCTAGAGCTAGATCACCTAATCGCTCCCCGTAGATCTGCCACTGCAGGCCATTTTTTAAGGAATTTTCACTGCGGGGGCAAAAGTCCATATATTTTTCGTTAATGATCTATTGTTATTTTAGATTGACATTGAGGGGCATCGAGAGTGATGCAGGGACCTCTCTAAAGGCATGCCAGTTAAAAGGGGATCTGGGGGTTCTCCCCTTGGAAAGTTTTAAAAATTAGAAGCAAAAAGGCGTTTTTTAGGCCCAATTGAGAAAGCAAAAATTTTGGGAAAAAGGTTTTCATTTTAAATGTCAATACACCATATGAAATTATATTGGTCTGATCAAGTATTGATTGAAATAAATTTTGGTGCAGTTAGGGGCCATTCATTAATTACGTAAGGGTCCCGAGGGGGAGGGGGGGTTGGAAAAATCTCTACATACCCTTACTTGGGGGTGGGGGGTCAAACACATTCTTACGTAAGATTTTCCAAGTTAATGTAAACAAATTCCAATTATTCTAATTAAATTACTTTGAACAACCCCAGAAAAACCTAAACATGCTGACGATCTCGGTATATTATTGAAGCTTTAATTTTTTTAAAAATTGAAGGTATATCAGATGTATCTTTTTTATTGGAGTAGCATTAAGTTAAGATAAAAAATAAAACTGTTGAATCCATCTTCCAGTTGTCAAAAGTCGAAACAAAACAAAAGCAAAAAAGAGAGAGAAATCTTTATTAGTTTTGGTTTCAACTTTTTTTGTTAAACTGATCCTTTTCTAACATTATATTATTTTGAAAAATGAAATGGAATCTTAGGTAAGTATAGGGGGGAGGGGTTTGAAAAATCTTACGTACCCTTACATGGGGGTAGGGGGGTCAAAAATTGTCAAAATCATCCTTACGTAATGGGCCCTTATCAGTTTACATTTTAGTCTTTGGGGGCAAACTTTCAAAACTGCGGGGGCAAAATAGACCACTGCGGGGACATTTGGCCCCAAACTTCTTACTTACTGTTATTGAGATGGTTGAAATATTCCCTCTCTCACTATCTCTAACATCCCTCTCCGAAAACAATCCTCTTCCCCGCCAGATGCCGCTCTCCCCCACAACATTCGACCCGCCACACACAACCCACTCAACCAATCGCACTCTCCCCCACACTCCGCCGCCCAATCCCCGCTCTCCACCGCCCGACCATTCAACTTACGCCCCGCCTTCCCACTCCTGACTGACATCTCCACCGACCAACCGGGAACCGCGTTACATTCGCCGCGGGGATCCGAAGCCGAGCGCGGCGAGCACGACGCCAGAACAGACGAGGACGGGACGAAGAAAAGAAGGGACCGACGACGCTCGTATCTTTCTGTGCTCGAAATTATACCCGGAGCGTTTCGATGCATTGTCCGGACGCGTCGCACGTCAAGCGACCCATGAACGCTTTCATGGTGTGGTCGCGCGTCGAACGTCGCAAGATGTCCCAGACTCACCCAAAAATGCACAACTCGGAGATCAGCAAGCGGCTAGGGGCCGAATGGAAGCTGCTGACCGAGCCCCAGAAACGACCCTTCATAGACGAGGCCAAACGACTGAGAGCTCTACACATGAAAGAACACCCCGACTACAAGTACCGTCCCAGGAGGAGGTCTAAGATCACCCCCGCCAAACGGGACCCCCAGCAACCGACTTACATAGAGCACAGCTTTGATCGGAGGATCGGACTCCCTCTTCTACCCCCTTTGGGTTCGCTCCCCGCGTCCCTGTACCCCCATGACTTCTTCAACAAGGCCAGCAACGAAATCGCGTTTGCGACGGACTTTAAAAGCAAGGACTATGCTTCATCGCCGTTTTCATCGATGTATGGGGGGTTGATCCCCCCTTATAACCCCTACTACTGCCCGTCCTTGTTCAGCCCCCACAGACCTCTAGGGGGGCTGTATCTTAATCCATCACCCCCTCTGGTGTAGAGAGACCCTCGAGAGGTGAGATAAATCTTTTACTCTATTTTGAACTTCTCCGTTGTAATGGCCAAACCGTTTCAAATATGCAATATAACTGTCGTTTTTACGTGCAAAATGTATAGAACTGATTGTGTGACGAATGATGACGATGAATATTATCGTTAGAATGTGAGAACTAGTATCTCTCAGTGTGTATAATCAAATGATGTTCCTTGTTTTATACAATATACTGGAAAAGACTCTAAAATATTTGATTCTTGTAGATTTTTGCATGTGAAAAAAATTGTCATAAGAGATTTATAACGAACTTAAAACCCCATGTATACTTAAACTCTCTAAAACCAATTAAGTTAGGAAATATTTGAATACTTATGATAGAGCTTCTCTCAATTATTTCTATCAATCTGTGCTGTTTGCTTAAAGTTAAGGTACTGAAAATACTCCTTTTGTCATTAAGTAATGATTTTAGTGTATTTATTTGTAGAGTTAATTTTGATGGAGAATCATCTAACTGAAATTCAATGACCAAAAGAAATACACAATTTTCTTCACATCGAAACAAGTGATATGTTACGGGCGAAGTGATTAACTGGCCATTATTAATAATGCCCAGAGTGGAAGCGAGCAAAGTGATGAATTTCATTCCTAAATTTCGTTGAATTTACCACATTGCCCGGGCGATATTAATAATGCCCAATTAATCACTATGCCCGTAATATATTTTTAAAGTTCATTTCATGTATAAATAATCTTAATTATTTTCAAAATTAAGTGCTATTGTAAATCAATTGTTTTTAGGTAAGCAAAATAAAAAATTTGCTTATTTTAAAGATTTAAAAATTTAAATATCAATGCCCTAAAGTGTCATATTGTTGTAATTAGAAAACAGAAGTTATTAATGTTTCATTTGCATTTGCTACATTATTTTAACCCCACTGTCGAATTGAGAAAAATAAATAAATTTTAATTCACACTTTAAAGATAATTTTTCTCCTTAAATTTAGAATAGAAGATAAAAGTCTCAATTTCTCATCAATAATTTATTGATAAAAAGTGTGGTTTCTTTTTTTATACCATGAAATCACGCAGGAAAAAAATTAATATCGTAGGTCTCTCCTCAAAAAAATTAAAATTGATCATTGAAATTATTCCAATAATTTGATTATCGTTTTTATAGTTGACATAAATATTTTACAACAAAAAATTTTACAGTTTTAAAATCAGAACAAAATGCATGCTTTTTTTATAAAAATCAAAGGTGTTTTCTTCTTTAATTAAAATTGACAGAAATTTTAATATCGAGGTCTTTTTTATGAGAGTGCCAAAAATTAAACCCTGCTACTTAATTGTTTTTACTTCTCTATCAAATTATTTTAACTTCAAATTTATTTTAAAAATTTAATGCTGACTTTAGAAGTTGAAAAGTTCCTAATTTTTTAATCTACTTTAAATAAATTTAAAACTTATTTCATCAGTATAATTTTAAAATATGAAAAAAAAGAATGAAATAAAATAACTAATTAAAAAAGAACTAGAAAACAAACTGAAATGCCTGTATAAATGTAAATAATGTCCTGGTTTTAAAACATTATATTGACAGTAAACCCTTTTAAATCTGAATCACAGTAATATGTATTTTTTGTGATTAAAAAGCCTCAACCCTTGATTCCTATTGAATGTCTACAACATTGAATTCCGAAAAGTTGTAACCTACAGTATTTAAATACTAATGGAATGTGTTTTGTATAAAAATATAATTTAGCGTTAGGATAAAATCTTATATTTATACACTCACAGAGTTAGTCATTTCAAAAAAAGTAAATATACAGCAGGACAGAAAAAATTATATTTTCGTAACTTCGTCTAATTTTATAATTAAAAAACTTATTGTACGTATATATGTTACGGGCAAAGTCATTAATTGGGCATTATTAATAATGCCCAATTAATCACTTTGCCCGTAACATATATATTAATAATCCTGAGTATAGGGTCCTTTTATGCTATGAATGTTTTTGGTAAAAACTATAAACCATTTCTTACGTTAAAATTGAAGATTGAACTTTAAATTGAAGGGGTTGGTGCATGAAGGGGCTATGTTACAAGGTCTGTCCCGAAAGTAACGAGACTGAATTCCAGTCAGAATTAGGGAATTCAGTCTCGTTACTTTCGGGACAGGCCTTGTATCAAATCCCCTTCATCCACCAAGCCCTTCAGTTATTGTCGAATTTTAAATCATTAACAATGTTGGGTAATAAGGACTAGTGACTTGGTATAAAAAGATGTGAATTACATTATTCTTAAAAGGTAATAACATTAGTTACCTAATATTTGCATTTTATAATAAACATTATTCTTCAAAAAATCTCTCGCTCTCGTCTCGGTAGTTAAATCATTGAAAAATAATTGCAAATGACAGGGTTCCGATTAAAAGTGGTTTACTGTAGGTACTTTTTATTAGCTGTTGATGTTTATATAGTTCCTATGTTTAAGTCAATGTTTGTTATGTAAAATAGTTTTGAAAATTGTATTAAACATTCCTTTTACTCCAACAATTTGTAATCAATTCATTCACACTTATCGACTTATTATTATTTTCCACTCCATGTGTTTCCCTTTCAATTACTGCAAAATAAGAGTTCATTATTTATGTGAATTATTTCAATTATAACATTACTCAATAAGTGTTTATTAGAAAATTTACAATATTAATTTGAAGGTAAAAATTAAGAAGGCTTTAAAAGACACTTTAAATTACTGATTCTTCAAATTCTTAGCAGGACCACGAAGATTCTATATTAGCATTTTTTATTTAGAAGATTCTATATTAGCATTATATACAGGGTGTTTCAAAAGTCTGTTTCACGGCTTTAATTTGGAACCAACGTGTTCTAGGGTCATGGAAGTAAGATCTATCCCTTAGGTAAGTGATCCTAGAGAACGCATTGAGATGACTTACAGCCCCCCTGAAATAAGTTTAAAAATTAATTAAAAACTAACATGGATGAAGCAAAAACCCACAGTGAGATTATTGTTGCAAACGTTATAAAAACCAACTGAGAAAAATTGCATGAAAATATCATGACTATTTGGGGAGAAAATTCGCGCATGTGAAAAAAGCACTTTCTCAGGCCTCAAAAAAGAATATTTCGCAAATTAGCAAGCTGTTTATTTTTGATTAAATTTTGTTTTTATCTATTTTTAAAAAAACACGAAACTACATAATAATTTTAAAAACTTGCCATCAACCTTTTCTTTTTTGAGGCCTGAAAAAGTGCTTTTTTTACATGCTAATCTCCTCGAATATTCAGATTTTCTTGAAATTTTTTTTCAGTGAGTTTTTTCATCGTTAGCAACAGTACTATTAAAGTGGTTTTTTCTTTATTTCCTTTAATTTTTAATTATTTTTTAAACTTATTTATGACCCTAGGACACGTTGTGTTAGTTCCAAATGAAAGTCGCGTAAACAGACTTCTGAAACACCCTGTATATTTAGGTAGTTTCTCAGTCCCGTCTCTTAAGTTTAATCAAGATAAAAAGTAAAACAAAAAGGTAATACTGAGTAATCCGATTGATATTAGAATAAAATTGGTTAATATCCTCTGAAAAAATTACTATATCATTGATAAACTTCAGAGGTTCCCAAATTACAATGCCCGCTTCGAATCCAACGTTTGAAACGCTTTTATAGATGAAAGAAAACTTGTATCTGCTCGTCGAATGTTAGATGTAGGTAAGTAGATTGGAATTTTCATTTTTCAGCTAATTTAATTTAAAAGAACCGACATTTTTATTTATTGATCAACGTGGGCCTCTGATTCTCTGACGTAATTGAGGAGGACGAACTTTGGAAAAGTAAATTTATTTTTTGATCGAATAAATTAGGTATGTTTTCAAAATCAGAAAGGTTTTTCAAATTAATAACATATTTCTCTCTGTAGAAACTGAACTATGTTTTTTTAATAAATTTTTTTGATAATTTATTACTACCATGTTTAAAAAAATACTAAGCTAAAGAAAATAAATATTACGTCAAATTAGAGAAAAATTAGAGGCTTATTATTTTTATTATAATGAAAGACATTTTAAATTCTTTGTTATCATTTTTACCCTCCCTCACTCTTAATTTTTTAATTTAAAAAACTGAGGTTTTATTCTGAAATAATAATGACATCAGGTTTGATGTTCCAGAATAACCACTTTTAGTTTTATGTAAATTATTACATTAGTTTAGTCTTATTAGAAAATGTTAAGACTAAACTAATGTAATAATTTGCACCTTAAAACCATAAGTGGTTATTCTGGAACATCAACCCTGATATTCCCTGCAACAAAATAGTAGTTACTAACTGATCTGCAAATCCTAATTCTGTATTTTAAAAAGTAATGAAAATACTTAAAAGGAAAATAAGTAAATGGAAAAAAACTATGTTCATACAGAGGACATGAAAACATAGTTTTTTTCCATTTTCCTTTTAATTATTTTTCCTTTAAATATTTTTGTAATTAAAATGTACACTATTTAACACTTTCCCCTACAAAAGCACAAAATAACTATTTAAATAAATGATAAAATAAATAGGGGGTAACAAACACATTGATACACTTTAAATATCTCAAAAAATATCAGGGTTAGTATTTAAATTGCGTTTTTATTAAAAGTTTCCTTAATATGCGTAAGCATTACAATTGAAAATTGTTAAGCTCTGCAATTAAGTCTGTAAATTAAAATGAAAGAAACTGAAACTTTTTCATAAAAAATTTCCCGGCGAAAATTTCTATTAGTGTAAGTGTAAGGAGAAATCTGACGCTATTTAACTTTTAATACTGGAAGTAGTACAAATTCCAAAAGCAACTTCATTATTGTTAATAATAGGGGATATGCTGAAATTTTAAAAAATCTTTGCTTAATCCCCCCCTTAATTTGGACTCCATATTATGCACAAAAACAAATTAAAATCCTGTTTTTAAGGGTCAAATTTTCCAAAGACTCCCAGACCCCCTTTTGTGCTTGCAACTACTATGTATCACCAACATTTTTTTATTTATCAATTGAATCAGGATTTAAATGTTACCTTACACATTCTAAAAAGCTACTTTTTTACTTTTTTTAATCAAACTAAAACCTTTAAAAAATTTCAAGGGGGAGGACCCTTAGGAGCATTCCCATTGGGCAGTTGTTTCAAATTGTGTTTCTTTAGGTAGCTTTAGTTAGTTAAATTTTTATGACACAAGGGCCAGGTTAGATTGTAGCTTTAGTGTCATAAAAATATTATTATTACCCTGTGCAGTGTGCAATGCATGCAATGCTACAAAGAAAGGGGAACCCAATGAAAATTAAGATTAAAAGTTGGGGCGCCAATTCTGAAAATTTGAGAATCACTGCTTTAATACACTAGTATTGGGGCATATTGATACATAAAAAGGGGGTCCCTTTTTTACATGCAGGAGAATATCTCACATCCTCTTTTTAAAAAATCAATTGGAGACAGGTTAGGGCTGTTGTGAATATTATTTATGGAGGTGACTGAAATTCCGATTTGCTATCTTTAGGTCTCATAAAGTGTTCTGATAGGTACTTACAATACCTTTCGAATATAAAAACATTTATTATTTTTCCAAATTCATGTTATTAATTACTGTTTATAGCAAATTAATCACTGTATTAATGTGCCCCATGCAATGTATCCAACTTCCCCAAATGTGGGGCACATTGATACAAAATTTATGTTTTTACAAACTTATCTTATATATTTCTTCGTATATACTTCAGTTTCATCAAACAGGGTTTACAAATTTTTCTGAATCGGTTTCATAAAATTGAGTCCTTTTTTAGATATCTTTATAAAAAAAGAATCTGAATAATTACTTTTTTCGACAGGATAATTGTAATTTCTTAATACAAATACAAATTAAGTCGACCTTAACTAAATTAATTTCTTTTTTAAACATGCAGGAAATAATTAAATGCTATTTAATTTTCAACTTCAATTTTTTCACCATTTTAATTTGAGTTTATGAGTTCTGCTTTTAACTTTCTTGCTACTTAAATCTAGACTGGAGTTATTTTTAATTGCTTGTCAACTAAATAATTTAATAGGAAAAAATTCAAATAATATAATCAATAACCTAAATATAAACAGTAAGTATTTTCGAAAACTAAACTGTGCATGAACAATCATGGAAATAAGCATTACAACTTTTGTAAATCCTTCGCATGGCACGCGTAGTAAAAATTATTCCATCTAGGCACCGGCGAGATTCGAACTCACGATCTCCTGTTTACTAGACAGGCGCTTTATCCAACTAAGCCACGGCGCCACCTGCCACTGGGGTTTATAGCAGGCATAATTTTGTTTTTAGTTCTTTGGAATAATATAAAAAAATTAAAAAAATAGTGGCGGAAAAATTAGTTTTCCAACAAGACACCGGTGAGATTTGAACTCATGATCTCCTGTTTACCTACTAGACAGGCGCTTTAACCAACTAAGCCACGGCCCACCACCACGTTTCTAAGCCCCATTAATTTTCTGTTTTGAAAAATTTAGTTTGACCCTAAAACATTGGTTACATGGTTTTTCTATACTTTTAATTCGATCTTTTAATAACATTTTTTTAATTTTCACTAAAAAGAAATTCAAAAAATTAAATTTTTAAGAGTTGAATCAAAAAAGTATTTTATGGTAGAATTTGTTTTAAACTAAATGTTTAAAAAATTTTACTTATTCGAAGTCGAACTGGAAAATTTTGGAGATATTTATAACTTTAACAATCTAAAAGTTATTTTTTAATTATTTTTATGTTTCAAAACTGACGATTATTTTATTGAGACATTAAGATTAATCATGTGATTATTCTAAACAAACTATTTTCACAAGGACCTTCGATAAACGAGACGTGTTTACGAGACAGGCGCTTAAACGCCACGGCGCCGCATACTCATTGGTATTGGATACGCAAATTGTTTTTTTATTTCTTAAATATGGGCAACAAATGTAACGCTAAATAGACGCTAATGGCAACTTTTTAAAGCATTGATTTCTAGTTTGCGAGTTATATTTAAAAGAAGATTTTGCCTCTCTCAAAAGAACCATGATTAGACCTTACATTGTTTCAGGGAGCACCTTTTTACTTTACACAAAACATAAAATCGCTGAGTTATTGAATATTTATAACTTTGAAATTTTAAAGAAGATTTATCATCTTAAATAATTTCTAATGAATTATTCCAGATTAATTTCCTCGTAGCGCTGGCTCTAGTGGAGATATGTAGAGAGATATTTAGGAAATCAAAACCTGTGATAAAGAATTAGCTAAACTTTTTCTTGGAAAAGTTTTTTATTACGCAATAAAAAACTTTAACTTTACAAACTTAAACTTAAAAACCACTTTTAGTACACTAGAATTGGTCTTAAGGATTAAATTTTACACATAGGAAAAAATTTGGTAAATATTTGATTTTTAGAATTAAAACAGGGACGATTAGTAATTCTAAAGCTAAAGGGACCAGTTTTACGATTCGAGGGTTCCTTATCACTGAAATAATGAGAATAGCTCTTTTTATCTTATTTTTTCCTGTGAGCTAAACTTAATCACAGACTCTGCTAGCAGCGAAAAAAAACTTTTCTAGGCGAAAACCCCATCTATCTGTCAAAAACTGAACTAATTTTTTATTGCAGATTTCAATTTCTGCTGGGCCGAATTTTATCAACATCTATCCACAAGAACCTGCCTTCTACACTCTACTACAGGGTTCAAGCAGGGTAACTTAAATTTTATGACCGCGCTGTGTATTGATTGACAGATTATGAAACCATTGGTGTCACTCAATAGAAATGAGTTACTTTCCCTATAAGATGGCCTGTTAAGTTAAAACCAATGAACAAGCCAATAGCGTTACCATCAATAAAACAAATAAATTCCGAGACAAAAATCATTCCATCATAAGGGCATCTGTTGAACCAGCCCCGCTCTGGTGTTATCTCGGGCTCATTTTCCCGAAACTTTTCCTGAAAACAGGAGCGAGGGGGCAAAGCAGCCCATTCTAGAAAACTTATCTTAAGCACCTCCGAGCTTCACAAAGTCCCCAAAAACATTTCCCCCGAAACAAAAAGAAGGCAATTCGTTCTAATGACAGGGGGAGGACCGAGAGGAATATCGTTTGCTCCACAGACGTTCTCCAATCACCCCGATTGGAGAGTGTTTTTTTCAGCACGTTCCATGCCTTGCTCCATCGTTGGGAGTCATTTGTGTTTAATGGGGTTTATCTGAGTTATGGACCTCAAGATTAAGAGAGTGTGCAAATTATCGGCAATTCGGAGGGAGGCGTTCTCTGTGCTCTGATGGGTGGTAACGCCCCCTTTTTTGGAATTTTATTATATGCTCGAAATGATGGGAGGCAGAATTCGAGAATTAATAATGAAGTTTGTGAAACTGTTTCGTGGAGGCGATCATCCCACCTGGTGAATTGCAAATTATGAAAGAGGAATTTTCTGAATTATCGTGCACAGACGTTTTTAACATTGATGGATCAATTAAAAGCATTGAATGCGTGTTAATTTCATTTAGAAGCTTAGAAACTCGAAATACTACGTTAAATCTGATGTTGGTTTTTAAAGTCTCTATGTTGTTGTAGTTAAAAAGTAATTAAGAGAAATTTCATAATTCAGTCAAAACACTGAGGATTGTGCTTGGAATTAATTGAACGCAGTACCCATGTGTTGGTGTTATTCTTTTTTAACAACTTATAGAAGTCTCAGAATACCGCGCATCCCACTCTTTCTCTCTCTCTCTCTGACAATGATGTGAAGATTTTTTTATCACTTGAATTAAATCCTAAAATGGTCACTAATATATTTATTCTTTGGGTAAGCTGAATGCCAGAAACTTTGAAGTCACAAATGAAAATCTAAATACTCTACCAAGGGGGCGGCATATGGGGGAGGATCGCTCTAAAAGAGCATGGGAATTTCCTTACTTTTTTTTTAAGGATGCTTCATTTTTGTGATAAATTATGTTTCAAACCCATCAAGACATCAGCACATTCTCCAAACAAGTAAGTATGAAAACGTTAAAATTAAGCCCAAAGAGGCTACTGAAACCCGGCATCTATATGTTTTTTGTTAAAATGGTTTACTTTGGAATTCAATCAGTTTATAATGGGTTTTACCAGCCTTTTTTGAAAACAGGGGAAAATGCATCTTTCCAGTAAAAAAATTAGATCTAAACTCAAAAATCAACAAAGCAAGTTCAGAAAAAAAAATTTTTATTCAATATTTTAAAATATAAATCGACGATCCTTTTGCCTTTGTTTAGGATTGAATGACGTCATATCTCTTTTGGCCTTACTTTAAAAAATGAAAAAAAGCAGCATTATTTAAAATCAATGTTTAGGATTTAAGTAGTCACATTTTGAAATTTGACGTTTTCGGGCCCCTTTTTTACAGTCAAACTTTGAAATTAAATTTAAAAAATTTTGCATGTATACTCCTCTCTTGGGTACCTCTATTGAATAAAAAACACTGGAATTGCCCATTATTTTCTTGGAGAATATTACCCATTTCGCTTTTTCGTCGCACTTTTTTTTTAGAAAAAATAAAAGAAAGAAATAAGTATATAGTGCATTATGTTGTGAACCCATCATTAACAAAAGATGCATTTTATGATCAGTGTTCAAGGAAATCACAATGGTGGAAAAACCAATTACACTTCACTAAACTGAACAAAACCAAAAAAAAATTAAAGATCCCTCAACAGACCAACCGAAACTATCTGGTCTTCACAAGTTAACTTTACTATCATGAGACAGGTTCATCACTTGCAGAACTTATCTTTTATGCATTCAAATAAGTGTGCGAAGGAGGCTCTCTGACACTGTCTAGATTAAAGTCAAGTTATTCATAGACAATAAAAAAGGATTTTTGAAAACTATAGTGTCACGCTCAGCCAATAGAGCATTACCATCAACTTTCAGAAGAGCAGCTCTTGACATTCACCAATAGCAATTGGTTTATTGATATTATCAGTTTTGTGAAAGAGATTAGTACCAAATCATTTTGACGGGATTTGTTTGAGATGTATATTTCATCTGTACAACCAAAGAATTAATGAGTCAAATGACAAAACCAGTAGAAAACGCTCTCTTAGATAACAACTTTTTAAAGCAAACATTAAAATGAGAACGGTAGCATCCTTTATCTAAAAGTACAGTTTGAGTTTTGATAAGTGGTTAATTTTTTTTTCGATTCAGTTGATAAGTTTTCTCTTCTAACCGATTATTTAGTCATATTATAACTGATAATGAAGCTGAAAACTAAATTTTATCAGTTATGAAAACTGAAGTTTGAAAAACCTTTTGAGTTCTTAATGATCTAAGTCTTTATAGATAATGAATTACAAATTGGATATAATTTTAAAAGAAATTTATTTTAACCCCTTCATTAAAAACACTGAAATATGCATTAATGAACAATTATATTTAGACACGCTTTCTATTGAAAATTCTTTCTAGATGTTGAATATAAATTAAAATGGTTTTATGAAAATATATTTACAAAAGCAGAGTTCTATTTGTCTGAAGAAAATATTTCAACAAAATTGAAGAAATTTTACTTCTTAAAGTGTTTAGGTTTTCAGTGTTAATTATTCTATTGGAATGTATATTAATTGGATTAAGCATATAGATCAGGGGTTCCCAACCTTTTTGCATCTGCGTACCACTTGACTTTTTGAGAAATTTTGGCGTACCACCAGGCCTAAATATTTTAATAAACGTATAATATTTACTCTTCTAAAAGTGCTCAAAGGATTTTTGAATTAAATTCCTGAGAAAACTTCATATTTAATGGTTAGATATTTGTTTATTTATTTATAACTTGCTTGTATAATAAAGGAGAAAAAGATGAAAATGGTATTTTTTACAGTTCTATTTATTATACCCATAGGTCTAAAAACCTACAAATAAAAAATTAGTACAAACTCAGCAAAATATACTTTTGTAGTCTTTAATGCGAAATTTGTTGTTGTTTGCCTGTGATTAAAATATCAACGTTAGGAGTAATGGAACTTATCTTCACTCTTAAGTCCTCTTAAACACTCTGCTTCTATGTTTATTTTTTATGTACAAGAGTTCAGAAAATCTACTCTCACACAAGTAACTCGTAACAAATGGCATCAAAAATAGCAGAGCTTGCCGGAAGATCAAAGGATACTCGGTTTTTACATCCGATCCAGAAGTTAATTTTAAGATTTCTCTTTAAAATAATCTTTCATGGAACTATCTTCTGTAAAATCGAAAAAACCTTCTTTTAGTGCTTTGACTCACGCGTACCACCTGAAACGTTCCCGCGTACCACCAGTGGTACGCGTACCACCGGTTGGGAACCCCTGATATAGATCATTTAATTTAATAGTGTAGTACTTTAGCATTTCCACACCATGCAGAAAAGTTAAATATATCGTTATCAATTTATATACCTAACATGATTAACTAGATTAAATTTCGCTTCGTATAAGTTCATTAGCTAAATAAAATGCAGAAAGAAAATGTGATAATAGCTATCGATCTCTTCAACAAAATGTTTTTTTAATGACCGCTGACTGGATAACTACATCTGGATCTAGTAGGCCGTGTTGAAAGCCGTTAAAAATGAGGAAGTTGCATGATTTTTTTTTATTTTTTTAATCGATTCCTCTTGCAAAAATAAGCAACTACCCAAGATTTGAGGCCGATCGAGAAATTTTTTGATTGTCAAAAAAATTAACAAAAATCCCTTTTTAAAAGCGCGCGAAAACGCCAAGAGTTTGGATGTGACGTCATCTTATACTAAACATTGTTGTAAAGCAATGGAGTTGATGGTATTATTGTTGACGTCATCTTATAGTTTAAACAATAAACGTTTTCAGTCACGTGTTTTTTTCTCGCCTTTTAAATTAAAATATTTAATTACCTGTACATTTTTTTGAAAAACTGACTAGATATTTCATTTTACCATACAAAAAACCATACGGAAGACTTGTTTGTTTTTGAAAATCTGACACATGCAACTTCCTTATTGAGCATTTAAAATAGAAAACTATGTTAGCCCAAAAGAAGAAAATATTAAAGAGAATAAAAAAAAGATTTTAATTTCCATTTAAGTCATTTAACCAGAGATATTTTTATGCACTCTAGCATTCTTACTTGAACTAATACTTTTTATACTAAGCTTAGAACAAAAGACATTTTATTCGTATATAAAAAAATATTTTCAAACTTTTTGTACTCACAGCGTTTCTATTTTCTAGTCCTGGAAACATGACTCCCCGATAACTTGAATATTTACTCTAAAAAACTTAGTGATTGAGGAGTATTGAGCTGAAAATAAAAGAACAAAATAAGATATTTTTAATTACCTTAATAACATATTGTTACATTGAGATATTCTATTGATGAGGATAACTAATGATCTATTGTAATCATTGATCAAATCATTGAAATATCATTGATCTCTCTTAAGAACGCGGAAGTAACTTAAATTGGACTGTGTTTGATGCTGAATAGCATGGGATTATCTTGGCATAACGAGATAATATAGTAGTGTAAAAAATTAGGAAACTGTTAATAGATGAAGCTATTAAAAATGTGGGAAAAGATTCGATAAATTTTAATCGTGGTATATTTACTTCTATAACTTAAGCCTCACTCATTAATAAAATAAGATAGACTTAAGTTTTAAGTTAAGTTCCCTTAATTGTGAAATTTCAAGGGAATAAAAGGATATTTAACGGTGATTGAACAAACAAGATGGGATAGTGATAGGGGTATTTTTCAGAATGATTTCGAAAAGGAATGTTGGGCATCAGCTTATAATTCAAACACTCAATCCTTGATTATACTCTGTTCATTTTGAACTGGCGCTTGAAAATATTTCCTTCCCCCACCACTGATCGGTAACCATATCATCCACGTCAAAGTGATGAAAAAGGCTTACTATTGGCTGCTCGAAGAGCGTAACTGTGGTTACGCTTCTAGCGTGGGGAAAGCACTATTTCTCAAGCGCCAATTCTAAATGAATAGAGTATAAAAGAAGAATTTCTAAAGTATCTCCTTTTCATTCACAATAACGGTTCAAGATGCAGGTTTACAGCAAAATATCAAGTCCTTGGGAGTTTATACTATACTCAGTTGCAACTTAACTTGAGCCTGTAGAAATATGCTGAGAGCAACCAAAGGAAGTAGTTCCCTGCGCGCGAGTGAAATTTAGAGCTTCAATTTTGAATAATGATTAATTTTTTAAATCCGCGTATTTAAGCATCTTTTCATCCCGATATGCATAAAATGTTCAGCATTATTATTTTTTAAAGTGGCGTAACGCGTAGTAGTACAACTCTCTCTCAAACTCGCCAGCCAACAAGAGCTTCTAGCAACCCAGCAGGCTTTCAGTTTACTCAGATTTTCTTCCACGTGGTCATGACGTCAGGCTCAACTTAAGTTGCATTTGAGTATAGTAATTGATATTTAGAAAATTTACTATAATGGCATTAAAGTTCCAGAAATTAATATTTCAGTATAAAGTCCGATTACATTTCAGTTGACATAATAAAAGGCAAGAGGTTTAATATATTACAAGATTCCTCTAATTTCATGTGTTTTTTTCTTTACGCACGAATTACGTGTTTAATTAGATGATTTAAATCATTATATTTATATAGGTTAAAAAATAAACATGTTAATAACAGGTTTAGGTAAAAAAAATAACAGGAGATTTCTCCACGTATCGTATCGCACCCAGGTTCGTTCAACACTCCTCACTCCTAACTAAGACATTACAGGTTCCCATTTTAGGAAGCATCGAAGCGCTCAATCCGTTGTTTGTTCAGAGGCTGTTATCTCTGCTTTTTGTCGCCATTATTTCCTTATTTATCACCGATCAAGAGCTCCTTTGAAGTCTCCCCTTGTTAGAAAGAAAGGATATCATTAATATCTATGGGAGGGGTTAAGAGAAAAACTCAAAGATTCATTCTCTCTCCAATGAGTAATTGTATTATAGAGGCAGCGTGAAATGACAATGGCGGGAGAGAATACCAGGCCACGCGTGCAAAGGAGCTAAATGCGTTGCTTCACAGGATGAGAGAAGAAAAAATACGTGAGAAGGCAAGGCACGGTGGCAGTTAGCATTGTACTTGGCACTTGAAGACTCGTGTTCTTTAATATTAGGAAGACAATAGCGGTGTGAAGAAAAAAGGTTACTGAGAAGATTAGGGGTTTTTCATGGAGGTTTTTTTTAACCTGTGGTAACTTGTACTAGAAAAAAAAGGTAGTATTTAGAGAGAAGAATTATTAGAAGTATTATTCATTTATCGTTAATAGTTGATGTATTCTTACCTTTTATAAATGAACTTTCTTAAGAAATCAGGGGTTTTGTAAACAATAGAGTAGGAAATGAAGTTAAAAATCAAGCAAACATAACTTTTTTTTGTAAATATTGGTAATATTTTGTGTTGCAAAAATTATTAGACTCTTGGCTACTTCATACAAGTATTTTTAACTTTATAGATGTATTGAATTTATTTTTTGCAACTCTATAACTGGAAAAATTGTACAGATACAAACATAAATTACCCGGCAAGGGTAAATACAGAATACTTAATTTTTTGAAAGAAAGATTTATTATTAAAAAAATCATTATTAGCTAAATCATAATTAATGTATGTTTCATTGACTTTGATCATATGTTTCGGGTATGTGATAAATCTGGGCATTATTAATAAGGCCAGAGTATTTTGGTATTTTGGCCTAGGTGATGTAAATGGGTAGATTCCTATAGAATATATGGGAACTTCATTGCATAATTAATGATTTTGTATTTATGTAGTTCTACTATTTATACTAGAACTAAGTATATCTTAGAGAGAAAATCAATTCAAATTAAAGATTAGAAATCTCCATCTCTACATTAGAAAAGAATACCCCTATTAGTGATAAGAAATTAATTTTTTTTAATTCCTATGTTATTTATAAAAAGATTTTTCATGATGTCACCCTGAAGACTGAAAGGTGAAAAAAATGTTGACACCCAAAGGGCCATCCCCCAGTTTATTGGAAAATACTCCCTTTATACACTTTGGACAACTACAGTAATGTTCATTTTGAGAACCATTATGTTAAACGTAATAAAATACCATAAATTTAAGAAAATAACTTTTTTGAGGCATGGGATTGTTTGAAATGAGAATAAATATCTATTTCAACGTTACGCACACAAAAGAAAAGTCGTACTTCAAAGAAGAAACAAGCAACCGCTTCTTTTGGCCGCTATGAAAGACATATCCCACCCACAAAAAATTATTTTTTTCATGTTGGAGAAAAAAGCTCCCCATTGTGGAACCAGGGTGTGCATTACACAACACTGTTAAAAAAGGAACCCCTGAAGCGCGTCTCCATTGTCGCCAACCCATGTCGCCAGAAGCCGTGACGAACGCCAACAAAAGGAGCACGAACCTTGAAAACGCCAATTAAGGCAATTACGGATGTGCGGGGCTGCAACTCATATGATGAACTGTCCGTTCTCTCCCCTTCTATGTTACTAAATGTATCCCAAAAGAATGAAATTATTGGGTTACAAAATAAAAGTTTGATTTTCCTATTAGTTTTAGCCAGTTAAAAGTCGAACTTAAACCCCGCACATTAATAGATCAATGTGTTTCTTTCTCATTTTTTGTCATATTGTTGTTTTTCTATGTGTCAGTTAACTTAGAACAGGAATTTCCGAAAAATATATAAAAGAAGTTTATGATTCTATAGAGAATTTAAACAATCTTTTAATTGAATCTAACAATTCATCTTTTAGCAAAATTAATGTCAAATGAGCATTTTTTTTTCATAATTTTTATTGAAATGTTTAAATGAATGATTTTGCTTTAATCTTTTTAAAGGAAATTATAAAAGATTAAGAAAAGATTAGAAGACCTAGGGGAGAGTAACTCAAAGCGGGTATGTCGCCCAAAGGGGGTATTCTTTATTGTTTTGTTTGCTATTAATGGAACCCGAGTGTCAAAATATGTGAAGGGGAGAGTGGGGCCCATTCTCACAAAAAGTGCATTTCGGCATATTTCTCTTGATCTAGATGAGATATTAAAACAAACTCGGATTCAAAGGAAAGACCTTTCCCGATATTTTAGAACGATAATTGGTCGCATTCATCTAGAATTTCTAACCTATATCCTCAATCTAAAAAACGAGAAATTTTTCTCAACGCCTCCCCTTAATTTTTTAAGTATATTCCATTCTTTCACTCTAAACAATGTTTTCAGTTCAAACAGGGTTAGAATGGCTCCCAAAAGTATCTAGCCTGACCACGAAGGCCTTCCTTCTAAATCTATCCATGTTCTCAACATTACTTTTAAAAAGATTAATTTGTGATAAGATTTGTTCTCGTTTGTAGTGCTTACCCGCTTTAGTCGGGCAAAGCGATTTTTGATTTTCGGTAAAAAAAATCAATATTTAGCCCAATTCGACACTATCGTAAAATTTTATTTTATTGCTCGATAACTCACCTATCATTTAAAATCAAATTCGTTATTACAATCAAACAATAACTATGATTTTTGAGCTTTCAAATTTAGCATACCAACTTCGAGCAACTCTCCCCTACAAAATATACACAGACTCGATTAGAAAAGGGGGAAATGTATAACTACCTATATAGAACATTTTTTTAAATGGTAATGTTGTACTAATAGTTTTTTTTGGGTCGATGGTAAGCCGTTAATTCATAAAAAGGAACATCCCCGATTTAAAATTACTCCCTCTCCTATCATAAACGAATTTTTGATTGTACAACTGCACAACTGCATTTCAAATTTAGCGTACCCACTTCGAGCTACTCTCCCCTACAAAATATACACAGACTCTATTAGAAAAGTGGGAAATTTATAACTACCTATAGAACATTTTTTTAAAAATGGTATAGTTATATTAATAGTTTTTTGGGTCGATGGTAAGGCGTTAATTCATAAAAAGGAAAATCCCTGATTTAAAATTACTCCCTCTCCTATCATAAACGAATTTTTGAGATTGTAAAACTGCACATAAATAAATTGCGAACATCTTCAGGTTTGTTCAGAAATCTGATTCCCAGCTCAACACAACATTTTCAAGACTTTCCCCAAAGGGATATAAGCTTAACATGGGTTTTAAAAGCTCTGCTGCCTTATATTAAATTTGCACCCTGTCGGGCCATGTTATAAAAAGAGATCCAGTGAAAGAAGTTCGCATTAATAAAAAATAATGGAACACCCAGGGGTCTGACAGTTAATGAGGCAGTTAAGAGACGTTGTAAACTCACTCCTCGGGGGTTTCATATATTCCATTCACCCCATTCAAATCTGGCAACAATGAATGAATCGTTTGCAGTTTAGAGTTTCCCCCCTAATTATTGCAATCTGAAAGGGGTGGAAAGAACAAAAAAATGAAGTTTTAAAAAGAGTCCCAACCCCGTGCAGACGATTATGAAATGGAATAAAAAGGGGTGTTGTTCGGAGTCAAGCACCCTGAACGGTTTCTTAAAAGTGGTCCGAAATGTTCTAAAAAGATTCTTCCCTCTTAACCCTAATGTAGAGTTGGATACATGAAAGCCTATGTAGTCTTGCTAGTACAAAATTCTTTTGTCATCCATTGTTATCTACAAGACCCTGGTTATTCTGATATCATGACGCTTTTGTGGAATTATTTTCGAGTTTTTTGTTCTGTTACACCCCAGAGAGAAGTTTCGGTTGGTGTCTTTCTATTTTGCTCAAAAGAATTCTAATTTTGTGAAGATCTGTCATAGGCTAGAGGCGTTCATTTGTCTTGAAAACAGAGTCTTCGTTCTTATTGCGATGATTTTTTATGAAGAGTTTTATGAAGAGTTTATGGAAGTTTCATCAATCTGGGCAACCATTTTGAAAAGTACTGTTTTAAAATGAATTACTGTTGGTTAAAATGGAAGGACCTATTTTTAGGAACTCTAGTTGTAATATTTTAAAAATTAATTTAGAATTATTTAATGTAAGATTAACTTTTATGCCTTTTCATTCATACTTTTAAGAAAAATTAATCTTTTTAATACTAGCCAAGACAAGAATTTACTGTATCATATTTAAAATTTAACTAGATAAAAATAGTGTTCATTTTGTCTTTTAACTAATTGAAGATGAACTTACTGAAACTTAATTTTTTAGATACTTGATGTTTTAAAGAAAAAATAAATACTCTTTTTAAGATCGGAAGATCGCTTAAGTGTTATACACAGCTCTATAGAATTCTTGCAAATGATGTTGAAATAATATAAGAAACCTATATAAACTATAAGATTATATAACTATCGCCATATATCAGGATATTTGTTTGCCATAAGATTACCTTCTTTTCTATTGAACTTGTGTCAGATAAAGAGATGATGCACCTATACTCTATTCATTTAGAATTGGCGCTTGAGAAATAGTGCTTTCCCCCACGCTAGAATCGTAACCATAGTTACGCTCTTCGAGCAGCCAATAGTAAGCCTTCTTTGTCACTTTGACGAGGATAGTTGCTATGGTTACCGATCGGTGGTGGGGGAAGGAAATATTTTCAAGCGCCAGTTCAAAATGAACAGAGTATAATAGTGGCGCGTTTACACTGTTTCACTTTCATATTCATCATGAGTGATCCTCACGAGGGATCACATCGTGAGTGATCATGAGAAATCACACATTTGCATTGGATAACGGAGGAGAGGAGAATGAAAGTACAATTTACACTTGTCATTTTGGAATATTCCTCTAGTCTAAACTGAAGGTTGAAAGTGAAAAGTTCCTGAACACTTAAATACAATGAAATAGACACTTTTCTCCAATGAATTTAATTAAGACTCGTTCACACTGTTTTCACTTTCATTGTTCATCCTGAATGATTCCCTTCGGTGAATCGCTTGTTTGGAAAGAAAAGTAAAGGGGTACAGAAAGAAACGCCAAGCTATACGCTTTTTTCACTTTGGATGGTTCCTCCAAAATGAAGATCTAATGAAAAGTCAGAATGATCCTTTATTATTATTGATTGTCATCATCGAAGTTTGACTCAGCAGGCCATATTTTAGCATATATACGTATATAGAGGTTACGGATGGAGGAGATTTTGATATCTTCTTACGACTTTGCTGATAATTTTATAATACTTGCTCACACTTATCTGAGAGTATTGATATCCATATTATAAGTGCGGAAGATATGAGAGCATTGGTTTGTGTTTTCGCACAATAGACGTCCAAATTATGGGAGTGCATCAGAAGATCTGAGAGCTTTAATTCTCACTAGATTAGATGTTCCAATTATAAAAAAGTGTAAAATATCTAAGAGGTCGAGACAACCCCTTTTTTGGAAGCACAGGGGGTATCTCACCCCACTAATTTAATTTTAACTACTTTCGAAATCATCATTACTCACGTCCCAAAAGTGTCGTCATTAAAATCTCGTCCATCAAGGATTACTAACTGCTAATGGAGTTTTGATAAAAGCGCTGAACCCAAATGACTCAATATGCTTTTATCGGGTAATTTAGCTGTTATCGCTTTTTTGTGCCCGTTTTTTGAAGTCGGCTATTCGATTCTAATGGAGATACAAATAACCTGAGACCCCAAAAGGATTTTTTTTGTGTGTGAAACCTTTAAAGCCACTGTTAAAGAAGGTTTAAACTCTGATATGCTCTTTCGTTATGTTGTTTAGCCGGCTAAATGTGATTATCAAGGAGTGTAAGGTCAATATTTTATGAATACTATATTATGCATGCTTAATGTTTAAGATTTGAGAAATTCCACAGAATTTTTCGAGCTTGTAAAAAGTGAAGCTTGAAATAAAGTAAATGTAGCAAAATAATAGAATGGAAATACAAAGGAAGGTCTACTTTTCATTAGAAAAACCCCATTTGATTGTATAAATTAAAGTATTTTTAGAGTTCTGCATAAGCTGATGAGTGAGAGTTGAAAGTATCATTTTACATTTAAAGAGGAAGTATCCCTCTTTTTCACCATAGACAAATCAAACACCCAACAACCCAGTCTCATAAACAGGATCATAACTCACTCATTATTTCATTAGGTTAAAAAATAGTTCACTGGTTCTTAATTTACCTGGAACTCAATAGAACGCTAAATCTTAATCAGTCCCTTTTTAATTGCCTTCTTTAAAGACTCCTTTGACCCCTTGGGCTCATTATACACAACTCCTTTGTTTATATCTGTTTTCTTTACAAACCTTAAACACCAATCTGAATTTTGAAAATACTATAAAGATGATCAACCAGGTACTTGAGTTTTCGGGCATGTGCAATACGCCTGTACATTTCTCAATTTTACAAAATACCAACATGATTTCTCAATTTTCAAAGAAAGGTTTGTAAATAAAAAGCTTTAAAAATAATTTTAACATTAATAATAACATTTCTTTTACGATGCTGTTTTCATCATAAGGGCATTCTTAAAACTTATTACTTCAAACATTCCAGATCAACAAAACTGGTGATTGTTCATATAGATTCAAATTCATAAAAGCTTTTGTTCGTTGCATCTATTGTTTAGTGAAGTATCCCAAACTTTATAAACTTTTTTTTGTGTGACGATAAAGGAATGGGCCATGGTTTCCTTAAACTCTAGAGAACTTTAAAAGGGGTCACCGCTTTGCACAGGGGGCCAACAAACGTCACGCGCGATTACCGGTCTTTTATGACCAGGTAAGCGCAGTTGGAGAGCCCCGGGACCCCCAACAGGGCCCCCTTTTTGTAACGGTCGCGTGCTGAGTCTATTACTATCTACTCTTCGATGTTCCATTTGGAATCATCCAACCTTCGCCAACTCAAGATAATATGTTGAGGATCTTGAGTTGCTTTCCAGATATTTTTGGGCTTTAAGTTTTTTGAAATAAATGATTATTGTCCCTTCTTTTTGTACATACACTAATGCGTGTGTAAACAAACATTTTGGAGTTCAGGAATTGATAGAGGTTGCTATTTAGAGTTTCTTTTATATTCTTTTTGTGTAGAATACTTTTTTTAAGACATAGCTCTCCAATAGATTTTTCTAACTTCAATTATTTATCTGATAGATGGTACTCAATAGATTCAATTACTATTTGAAGAACCTATTTTTTAGATTTTTTCTCAAAGATTTGTTTTGAAGAATAAAAAGGTAATGAAATATATATTTTTTTAAATATTATATATTGTTGCTTGTTTAAACTTACTTTGGAAGTAATTTTTTACACGTTAAATCAAAACAACTAGTTTATATTACCACTTTATCCTTTTTCTGTTTTCTCATAGACTTCAAATTTACTCCTGTTTTATAAGAAATTTTGATATAATGGAGAGAATTGATTTCATTTATTATACACTGCAAACGCGGAAAACATTTTTACAACGCTAATTAAACACAATAATGAACATTATTTTAAAAGCGTTTTGATTGTACTATTTCAAATGTGTGATTGTGTTGTTAGAGAAAAAAGGCTGTAAAAGTGTTAATAATTTATTTCACAGACAGAAAATAGTCCCCTTGGTGATGATATGTTCTTCTTCGAAGATTTTTCATAACTAGTATTTAATTTATATCATGTCAATAAAGTTATTATTATTATTACTATTATTATTATTATTATTATTATTATTATTATTATTATTATTATCATCATCATCATCATCATCATCATCATCATCATCATCATCATCATCATCATCATCATCATCACCACCACCACCACCACCATCATCATCATCATCATCATCATCATCATCATCATCATCATCATCATCATCATCATCATCATCATCATCATCATTATTATTATTAAAAATGTGTTCTTAGTGTTTCCATCCAAATTAAAGAACACATTCAATTAATTTTACAAATTTGTCAAGTTATTCAAAAATTTTACAACACATTTCAAGCATTTTCAGGACACTATCACAACACAATAACGTGTTAAAGTGTTGTCAATTTGAGGACAAAAAGTTTCTAAAACGTGATTATTTGATGTGTGTTTGCAGAGTACAGATCCTGTCAAAATTTTGAAAATTTATGTAAATTAATTTAAAACTACCAAATCTTTCTCTCTATATTAAAAAAAAGTAACAGTGACCGTCACCGCCGTCGCCGCCGCCGCTGATTTTGAAAATTTTATTTTTGAACACTTTGAACTATCACTACGCAAAAACTATTTGAAGGAATATTATGAAATTTTGACCATTGGTAGACAAATGTATGAGGGTCATTTCAGTTTCCAAACCTAATTAATTAGATAATTAGTTCTGGAGTTATTTAATGTCAAAGTCGAAAATTATTTTTTTCGGCTGCGAGTTCGCCCCCAGCAAAATCTATTTACAGCAGAAACATGATTTTTTGCAGACGCATACTCTTAGGTACGAAGTTTTGCACCTCGTCGCCCTTTTTTCGAATTTCGAATTATTTTTGGAGTTATTAAATTCTAAAGTTTCAAAATTTTTTACCCGTTTTCGGTTTTTTCGTTATAATAGAAAAACTAATCACAGTAGAATTATGATATTTTAAACACGCATACAATTATTTTTTATAGAAAGATTGGAGTTTCGTTTTTCAAAAAAATCGAATTAGTTTTAGAATTATTAAGATACCAAGTTTCAATTTTTCCTTCTGTTTCTGGTCGTTCACTAGAGAAACAGGCGATTATTTTATGAATCTGATTTCTTATTCCCGATGATTCACTAGATACACACGTGCATTTTATAAATTTAAAAGTTTTTTAATGGCATTTTTTTCCTCTAAGATGGTTGATGATAATTAGACTTGCTGGATATTTTTGAAAACATTTCGGTTAAATTAATGGTAAACTAAAAAGGAATATTTTAGTAACAGTTTTATTTTGATATTTTGGTAGTAATGGTTCGCATTAAGTTATTGATAATTTAGAGTTAGAGAGATGAAAAGTTTCGATTTTAAATGATCATTTACTAAGCAGACAAGTTCAAGGTTTTACTGGATAGTTGAGATGAAACAAGCGAGCTCCGCTCGCTAAGATCGCGAAGCGATCTTCATAGAACTGCGAAGCAGTTCCGGGGGTTGGTGGGCGATAGCGAGCAGGGGGCAGAGCCCCCTAGTCCTTATAAAAAAATTAAAATCTTTAATAAAATGCACAGATGTTTTTTGCATTGTGAAAAGTTAACATTTCCATTTTCTATTGGAGAAGAAATAAATCCTTTTTTAAATAAAAAAAAATGTTGTTCAATGAAATTTTCTGTATGAAATGAAGAACTTTTTACCCATACCTATGATATCAATCATTTTTAGTTACGTCTAACAACTTACTTTTTTCCAATTATCAAGTTATTCACATAAAAGAAATTCACTCCAAGTTTGATTATATTCCCATAACTATTACAGGCAGATTTCTTGGCAAAGTTTCATGTATAATCCCAACTCAATAATCGTCACGCACGATTACCGGTCTTTTGTAGCCAGGTAGAGCTGCGGGATTCCAACTGGGAACCCCCTGGGAAGCTGGCCTCGTGCTGAGCCCACGTTCTTTTTTCCCTCTCATTCTGATGTTCCTTTTGCATCACAGACGCACCCCTTTGTCTGCAGCCGATTGTGATTCCTTCTCTTCGGAAAGTTAATGCGCCAGCAAACATACATGAGACTATCATAATGTGCTTTTTGAAGTCTCCTCTTTTATTTCACGATCTCAATACATATCTCCGCTTTTTAAAGAAGTCTATTTTCTGAGGATGCAGAATTTTTGTTTATGGCTGTTATAGATAGATGCATAGGCGAGTATGTTTTTGTGAGCGCATTTTTTACTTCCTGAGGATGTTGTGCATTATTCTTAAGGTTGTTTTGTTACCCTTTAGATGGTATATAGAAGAAATGTTCAGGGGTATTGAGGTGAACTTTTCGAACTGATGAATGGTTCTGTTTTTGAAAGTCAAAAGTTCTTGGGAGCCTGTAAGGACGGGGATGATTATTTTAGGGACATAGGTTGGAAGTTCTTTGGTATCAAAGAATATCCTCTGTCATGGGGTTGGTAAATTACATAGATTTAACCCTACAGTGCATACTGTTGCCATTTGGCAACACGACATTTTTCCGCATTTCCTACTCGAACTTCCATTTCCAAACGGCAACACAATGCAATAAGTACAATAAATATAACATTTCATTGTTTTAGCACTTTAGACTGCCAGTAGACCGCAGCAGGGGTACTATTTTGAGACATTTGTTAGTAGCTAGTGAGAAGAAAGTCAAGACACAGAAAACGCCAAAATAAAAGGACGATATAAATTTTTAAAAAATTTCAGCTTGTAAAAAAATTGTTTTGAAATATAAGTGGTTTTTTATATTTTTAGAGCATTTGGTTTTATTTCACTTCACAATTAATTTCACAAGGGACACAAATTAATTTCACAAGGACAAAGTTTTTTGTCAATTAAATGTAGAAAAAATTAAATTTATTTTTTTACTAATTTACACCATAACAGAAGTCAAATAAATGATTTTCAAGTGAATTTAAAAAATCATGCATTGTAGGGTTAAATGGCACAAGAGATATAATTGTCAATGGATAACAGTAACTTACAATAAGGAAGTTGCATGCGTCAGATTTTCAAAAACAAACAAGAGTTTAGTATGGTTTTTTGTATGGTAAACTGAAATATCTAGTCAATTTTTCAAAAAAAATGTACAGGTAATTGAATATTTTAATTTAAAAGTCGAGAAAAAACATGTGACTGAAAACGTTTATTGATCGGCCTCAAATTTTGGGTAGTCGCTTATTTTTGCAAGAAGAATCGATTAAAAAAATATAAAAAATCATGTGTGTCCTTGTGTAGAAATCCTCATTGTGTAGAAAGGGGAAAGTCATCTCTTGAGTCATCCCTTAGTGTATAGACTAAGGGATTATCATCCTACATATCCTTTTAAACAACATATTGTACCCAGTGGGTTTATGTTTTTATCTAGCATGTGTTGGGTTAGCTATAACTAGAATTATTTGCAAAGTGTAACTTCGGTATTTAAATTGATTTTTTTAAAAGCTGTACTAGTTTTTTGTGAATTTAAAACACTTATAAGGGGTGCTGACTGCTAATCCCATCAATACGAAAATTTCAAAGAACCCTGTAAAGGTTCCACACACAAAAAATAAACACATTTATGTTTTTTCCTCAAATTAAAAACACTTTAGTTGTGTTATTAGGTAGAACACTTTAACACCGTATTGAAAGGTGGTAGTGTTTTGAATATGTTTGAAAAGTGTTAGGAATGTGTTCTATCCAATAATGTGTAAATAGCAATAGATTAAAAATGCTTTTGATGAGAGGTGTTCATTATTTTGTTTACTTAGCGTTGCCAAAGTATTTCATGCATTTGCTGTGCACATTTTTGCTTTACACAAATTTCCTAATTTTAAAAATTTTAATGCCTGTTTAATCATTAAATTTGAAAAAAAAGCTTGGAAGAAAACAACCTCCAAGAACGAAATTAAGTGCTGTCTGTTCCCTTCTTCATTATTGGCTAAAATAACACTTTATCAAGCGTAGAATACTGTATCGATCTGTGAACTGATCTCATAGGTCGACCCACTTTGCCCAAAGACAAAAGGTCCGCCCAATCTATTAGGGCAGCCATTCACAATCGAGAGACAATGCGCCGCCGAACCGTGACCACCGAATTACATGATGATGCTCTTGGCGACGAATATGCGTTTATACATAAAATAGCAGTTTTTCAATGGGTTCTCAGCTAAAATGTAGGAAACTTTTACACTTGTTTTATGTTGGGTGGTAAATATGAATAGAATTTGCAAAATGTATGTGAGTAAAACTAAAATCAAGAAAGAATACTAATTTTTTTAACTATCTACGCCTAAAATTTTAAGTATCATTATCATTGAAATATGCACATCAGTACAAACATAAAACGACAAACGGAAGAATCAGAATATCATGAAAAAAGAACAGATGAAGTAATTCACTGGATCCTAGTAGTATTCTGTAAAATTTTGAAAATTTTCAACCAGAGAAATTTCGACCAGAACAATATATATTACTTTGACCAGTAAATCTTGGAGTACTTCCTGTTTCCTGTATATTCGATATACTTTAATAAGTCATTACTTCCGGTTGGAATTAGTGCAAGTATTTTTGAGATTCGCGACTTCACACAGTTGAGTTCGTCTATATTCATTATTGACAAAACAGTTTTATAATACTTTTATTTAATTTTCAAAAGCGAATTTCACATTTTAAAATAAATTTCACTCGACTGTTTTACTGAAAAAAAAATTCTCGATCACCTAACTGTATCTCAAATTGCGTAATTCCGAGCTATTCATGTTTTATCGAGTGTACAATTGTTTTCAAGAAAAAATATCTTCACTTCATTTTTAGCATAGTTGTAACATCATGACTCCTTGGCTATTCCGTGTTCTCAGCAAGCCTGGTAAAAAAAAAGACATCCCACAGGGAGACTACAATGCTCACGTGCCCTGATGCCACGCAACAAAGGCAGGCCGGCAGTGATGTAACTCGGCACCCCACCGTCCTGTCATACCCCCTGTGAAGCCACACTCTGGGATACCCTTTTGACGAGAAGTGTTTTAAAGGGGGGAAATATGTTTTTCGGGGGTGTTGTCTGATTGCTGAACAGGAAAGAGGAGTAATCCGATGATTATAGAGACTGAAAATACACGGGATTAACTACTCTATTCTACATTTTCCTGGATTTGCAATTCAGGTTTGACTTCTGGAAGAATTGTTGAAATGAGAATGAGCCCCAGTGCTTTTTAAAGTGCGGGAGCCTCCACTAGGGGAATGTGTAAGGGGGTCTAGAATGTCTGAGGATAGCAAACTTTTAATTAGATTTTTAATTGCTAAGGTTTAACAACAATTATTTTATTACAATTTAGTGAAAAGCCATGTTAACAGTTAGAATCTTTGTATGATGGACGAAAAATCCCTGCTTTTGGATAAATGGTTTTGTCTGTGTCGATCCGGCTCTTGGACATAAATACGACGAGTCCAAGCCATTTTGCATATTTTTTTTCACGGCTAGACCTAAACTAAATTAAAAAACTAAACTCATTGGCACAACAGCCCAAGTGGGCCAAGGCCTACGATGCCCATCTTCGTTTTCGTGACCGTGGGGCCCTGGGGTGCAAGTTTTTAGGTATGTGTCCCGGTTAGGTGGTCATTCTAACGAGAGACCCCCAGTGTTTAGTTCCCAAGCAAGCTTGGTCCTCATTTTATCGACCCACTGAAGGGATGAAAGGCTGAGTGGACCTTGCCCAGCCCGGGATTTGAACCCCGGGCCTGTGGTGTGGAAGCGCGAAGCACTACCACTGAGCCACTGGGCTTATCACGGCTAGACCTAGAAGTGACTATTAGTTTATCTCATTGGAGTAAATAAGTCTTTGTTTTGTAATTTGTGGTTTAAAACGTTGCTTCTCTGTTAAATAGAAGAAGACGCGGCACAGCTTGGATATACGTCGACCAGCCGCCATGTTTACCCACAGCTCAAATGATGACACACAACAATATAGATCTAATTTGAGCTGTGAGTAAACATGGCGGCTGGTCGACGTATATCCCAGCTGTGCCGAAGACGCTTGTTATCCTTAATATCTCGGATGTAACGAAGACGTGCATGGGTTACTCCATATCTCCTTCGTCTAATTGTAGAGTCAGCAGCAATGTAGTTAAAATTCCCACAAATTGAAATCCCGCTCAAAAAATAACATATGAATATACCACCACAAACAAAAAACACACACATTTCAACAAGAAGAAGAAACTCTTTCCAAAAAATACCCGAAGAATACTTTATGGATCGCGCATTGTATGTTTACGACCACACCATCTTCAGAGAAAGGGCGTCTCTCTTTTGATGATTCAAGAGAATGCGAAGATACACAACACAAGAGCACAGAAAGGACCCGCGCGTGAAATAAACACCAGTAGTATCTGCGTTTCGGCAGCACAGAGACCCGAGGACACGAGAGAATGGAATTCGGAGTGTTCTTCCATATTTCGCATAAAAGGAAGCTACTTTACGAGAGAGGCGTGAATTGTGGAACCCCGATTAGGAGAGGCCCTAGGGGTGTGATAAAGTTCGGGAGGTTCCGAGCAGACTGTTTTGTGTGGGTTTTTTTGGAAGGTGTCTCAGGAATTGGTTAGATTTTTGTGTCGAAATTGTTTCCGGTAAAATTTCTTTTTCTTCCTTACTTGTACTCTGATTGGTTGCATGAAAAGGGATAATTGTTCATTAATTAATTTATTTTTAAGGTGGGTTTGTTTGGCCCTCCAAAAAGGGAATCTATCACACCTTTGGTTATAATAAAAACTTCTGAATTATGTAACTACATGTAGCTTATTTTAATGATCAAATTTTATTTCTGAAATTGCGACTCTCAATTTTTAGTGAACTTATTTACATGATTTGGAATTGAGAAAAACATTTCGAATTTCCAACCACTTCGTTTTTTCATCACCTTACTCTATATCTCACATTATGTCCTATGTCCATAGAGGTTGATTGTGAATTTCTCAAAATAAGGCCAATGGGATACCGGGTAAATTCAATGGGGTCATAGGGAGGGCCCGGTAGAGTGGGGTGCCTTAATCAAGCGAGAGCAAACAGCTCACCCCAAGGAAGTGTCACTTCAGGGTTTAAAAAGAAAAGAAAAAACTCAGCAAGTTACCGTAAATCGTAAACCTTACTTTTTATAAACTGACGCTATTTCACATGCTAATATCTCCGCGAATATTTACTATATTTTCATGAAATTTTTTTCAATGAGTTCTTCATAACGTTGGCAACAATATTCTCACTGAGGTTTTTGCTCTATCTCCTTTAGTTTTCAAATTAGATATTTTAACTTTTTTATTTCACCTCTAGAGGTGCAGTAATTCATCTCAATGAATTTTTCAGGGTCTATTACCTAGGGGTAGACTTTACTTCCGAGACCCTAGGACACGTTGGATCCAAATAAAAGCGGCGAAACGGTGTTTTGAAACACCCTGTATATTTATTATGTATCTCCTAATGTAAAAAAATTTTATAACTTTAGTATGAGAAGTAAAAGTAAGGATATAAAATGAATGATCTATGAAACCCGCAAATTGGGATGGATTTAAAGATAAAAAACACCCAGTGAAGACTCATACCACTGATCCCAAAAAGGTTTCCAGGCTACTTTAAATATCAATTAACTTGTCTCTTCGAATTGAAGAGGTTTTTTTGTTGGTTTCAATATTCTAATGTGAAGAATATATCTTTTATTTGAGAGGGCAAATATTGAACGCAAATAAATTATGGCGATCGAAAGAATATTTGCATGCGAATTGAGTAAGCTTTTGCTTCCAGACTGACAGAATAAGAATTGAATGTTTGAAAGGTAAAAATTTTAAATTAGAGAAAGTTAATGGAAGGGTAGTTTTGAACGACTGCTGTGCCTCCTGTTTCCAAGCATCAGAAAGTTTGTTTTTCCGCATACTGCCTACTATAAAGGAAAAACCCGTTCTACAGGTGTAGAAAGCTCCGCTGTGAAATTTCTCACGTATTCATTGGTAAATAAAACGATTGTTCATTTTCATTCACATAACCAAACAACTAACGTATAAAAATCTAACTAAACGTTTAAAAGTGTATTTATAAAATAAATGTTGTAGACTGTACTATCGCGATATACGCCAGTGTTTTAACAGAAACCTCGTTTACAAAACATCGTTTTTCTTGGGTTTTACATTTTATTTTGATGTTTAGTTATATTGCAATTTTCCAAATGCGAGGTAGAAAAATATTTCTTATAATTAAGTTTGTAATATTTTTGTTTTTTTATTAACTTATGTAGTATTGAATTCCATAAATTCAAAATATTAATTCAAATTATTAAATGAAATGTTCATACTTAAGATCCGGGTCCCGATCACTTCGGATAATTGAGATTTCATTATAATTACAGACACCCTAACTTTGTGTTAGAAGAACAATACAATTTTTTAGGGCTCCCTCTCCAACATTAAGGTGCTATCCTACCCCTAATATCGGCAATTTGAGTCAAAATATCGATATTTCAAATCTGGTGTTAAATTAAAGATTAAAGTATGTTTTCTTAGAGCTTTCTGGAACCATATTATTATGTAGCCTATTAACCATTATTATTATTATTTGGATTTATGGGTAAGATTTCATTTTTTATTTTGTTTTTGCTTTTTTCTCAAAATCACATTTTTAACATATTTTCTACTGCAGATTCTCCTAACTCAAAAAGTGATGGTTCAAATTACTTGAAATTTTGTACCAATATTTAAATAGGTTTAATATAGGAGGTGGGCCACTTCTGTGTATGAAAAGTAATTACATGTTTTTATAATGATGATTAAATTAAGAAGCTGTTATAAAATTTGACGATTTCCATTTGTTGTTAGTTTAAAACAGTGCTCTAATATTATAAATTCAGTGACACTTTTGAGAGTGGTCCAACTCCTAAAAAAGGTTTTAATCTATGTAATAAAATTTACAGATTGACGATATCTTTATTCAAAGGGGAGATTTGATGTTTTGTGTAATAGCCTATTTTGGCTGATTTTATGCACAAATGGGTTAAAAAATAACATACATTTTTTTTAAATTTTGGTTTAAATTTACATTTATCCTAGTTACTAGATGTATTTAATCATATAATGCTACTTTTAAATCATTTTTTAAATATTTAAAAAAAAGCCTCCAGGGGTAGGATAGCACCTTAAAAGGGAATTAATATTTTTAATTAAGAAATTTCGCTTAAATTATCAGAAAATATAAACAAAAGCAGACATACGAGTATTCCATATTAGTTTTAGAAAGAAGGAAACATTGAAAGTATTAACAAATTTATCATGAAAAGATATCCACACTGTAAAAAAAACTGAAATTTTCAAAAACAATGACTTAATGTTTACAGAGATATTCTGTCATGTAACATTCCCACCGCACTTCTACTTATTTTATGTAAAATAACAGCTTTTATCTAGTTTTTTAGCTTATCTGTACTTAAACAGAAACTTACTGCATCGAAAACGAATACAGCTATTGACAACATTATACTGAAACTTCGTTGGTTCAGTGGTAGCGTGCGTGCTTAGCATGCGGTAGGTCGTGGGTTCTATCCCCGGATATTAATTAATTAAAATTAGAAAAAACTCTACTAAAATAAGTGCATGCGCACAAGCAGAAAATTATTGAGAGGCAACAGAAAAATCTGTAGCTCATTTGACAGAAAGTTTCTTTTTACAGCATTTTCCTGTAGGTAACAGCTTTTTTCTGTTTACAGGATTTTTCGGCCTACAGAAATTTTCTGGCAACTTTTGCTGCCAGAAATTTTCTGTTTTTTTGCAGGATTATTTTTTACAGTGCATGAAAAGATTTGGATGTCAAGTTAGTAAAATTTAACACTAAAAGGATCAAACTCAAAAATCTATCATTATTACTACATTCTACAAGCAATGGACTATATTCGGCCACGCTCATATTAATCACGTGATCGGGAAAAACAAACTCACCATCAAATCATATCTCACTACAAACTATATCTGTGGTAACCAAATGCAAGCTCAGTAAGTCACATGTATCCCGTCAAAAATTACAAACAAATTTTGAACGCCAAACATTCAAGCATCACAAAGTTTAAAATGTGTCATCAGTTAAACTTCTTCTTCTTCTTCTCTAGCACGACATCCCAGGGTGGGCCAAGGCTTTCCCAAGAACATTTCTCCATCTCGATCTCTGTTTGGCAACCGTTTTCCAATTGTTTATTTTTAGTAACTTAAAGTCATCCTCCACACAATCAGTCCATCTCAGTTTTGGCCGACCCCTTGATCTATTTGTAATGGGTTGGTAGGTAAAAATTCTACTTGTCACAGATGAGGGATCCATGCGACAAATATGGCCAGCAAATCTCATACGGCAAAGCTTGATTGTCTTTAGGATAACTGTGCAGTTTAAGTTGGGTTGCAACTTTTGGCGATATTTCCAGCCATTAGTCTACAAAATGCCTCACTTAGCAACTTTTATTGGGATATAGGTAAGAAAAAAGAAGAACTTCCTCTCATCCATGAAAAAATCCCCATTTTAATTACTTGTACATTTCCTTAAAACATCTCCACTCCAGCTTGACCTAGAGAGAGAGAGAGAGAGGACCAATCTCCGCAGAAATCCTCTGCACACAATGGCCAGGGTCCTCTCAAAAGAACCCGAGAAGTGTCCCATTGTGCCGCGACAGAAAGAGCCTCATTATTACCAAGGGGAAGAGAGAAGTGTAACGAGATCAGAGCGACTCTGATTTGCGCCGCATTGTCTGATGATCTGTGCAAAATTGAAAGCCATTCACTCCATTCAATGCCCTCACACTGGGGGCGCCATTGTCGACCTGAATGGGAGGTAAATAAGCTCCAATCACACACTGCCTGGCGCGAGGGGAAAGTGGTGTGGTTCGGGTCCGAGTCACCCCTCCGTTTGACATTGTTGGGAACGTCTCCAGAAATTTATTTCACTTGACTTACTTTTTTCCGGCTTTTGTGGTGGTGGAAAAATTTTGTGTTAAGTGAGGTTGCATATGAAAAAAAAAGTTTTTATATTGGAGAGCAGATATCGTTTTTCCCTCTCCGGAAGATTATTCGGCATACATGGGTGTACCCAGATTCGACTTCTAGGGGAAGGGGCATTAAGATATTTAGAAAACACTAAAGAAAGGTTTCAAAATATTCTTCTTTAAGAATTAATTTTTGGCCATACTTACCTCGGCGAAAATACTTTTCCAGCCATATAACTACTCATTCTAGTCAGGCATTTTATAGCTTCACTTATCTAATTTAAGAATAAATAATTTATGCTCACTTAAATATAAATAAGTCTTTCTACTATTTGCCATAACCTTTCTGAGGGAGGACACTCCTCAACCTGTTGAAATATTCTCCTAGACTCACCCTTAGAAATGTTTTTAAAACTAGAAAACAACTAAAGATATAAATCTCATAATCCCTGTGTCCAAGGCATGGCCCGGTACGATGCAACCATACCTACCAACTGAGGAGACCTCGGACTATATTGAACGAGGTCTCTTATGCACAGACGTATTGAGCGGGGTGGGAGATTTTAAATTTAATTCAAGAGTTGTTTTTAAATAAACATATTTTTTTCTTTCCTTGATTTTAAATTACTTTTTAATTGTATTTCAGTTGTTTTAATTGTCTTTACTTACCATGTCCAATTGTATTTTAAGTTGTCTTTTTAATTGTATTTCACATAGTATTTAAGTTGTCTTTTTAATTGTATTTCACATAGTATTTAAGTTGTCTTTTTAATTGTATTTCACATAGTATTTAAGTTGTCTTTTTAATTGTATTTCACATAGTATTTAAGTTGTTTTTGTAATTGGAGGGTTCAGAATAGAAGTGAACCAAGTCCACTTTAGCTACTTTTGAGCTACAGACGTTTAAAGTTAAAGCTTCATAGGAAAATTACATGTTAACGCAATAGAACTTGCTGCTGCCAAGCGGATATATATTATCAGAACTAGTACTTGGTTCATTATTGCACTGAAATTTTACATAGTTGGTGCATGTTATAGCGTTGCTAACTCAAAAATGATAAAAAGTGGACTTGGTCCATTTTAATTCTGATCCCTCCAATTGTTAATCAAAGATAAGGGTCCTATGAGCCCAGGTGCTTTGTATTTTAAATAAAAAATATATACTATATAAGATCTCACTAAAGGTATAATTTCCTAAAAGAAATACAATACCTTATCATCTTATAAAATATCTGGTTATTTTTCTCTATAGAACAGGTATCCTTGCTCTCTTACGAAATGCAAGGTGCAATCGAAAACATCGAAGGGTGCTTTGTCATATTTTAATAAGGCACATACCTAGGATAGCCTCCTTCTTGAAGATGGTTTGATACAACATTTTTTCTGTTAGAAGAAGTCAAACGGACATAAGAAACTATGACATTTGCAGAGGATGACCTTATTGGAGTTTTTACCTTTTCTTTAACAGCTTGCTTTCTCCCTTGTCTTTCTGTTAGTGTGGAATTTAGATATCTACGTTTCTGAAGCTTCAAACCGTTATGACAATGCTATATTATCTCGTTGTTTTGTTTACATTTAATTGCCCTAGGAGAGGACTTAAGGGGTTTTTGTGATTCAGGGCCTATCACAATCAAAAATTATCGGAATCCCTTGAAATTTCATATGAAGTATCCTTACTATAGTAGCTTGAAAAACAAACTAAAAAATTTTGATTTTAGAATTAAAGGGGTGAATATATCCTATCAATAATTTAATCCCGTGACCACGCTCTCAATTAGCAATGGCTAAGATCATCTGTCAAAATTGTCTCTGGAATACCTATCTCATTTGTTGTTCTTCTCAAGTACCTACAGCTCAATATTAGAGATTCCTATGGCTGTTCTATGGAATAAAAATACGATCGTTTCATAGTTTTAGTAATGAAAAAAGAATTGAATCATAAATTAATATAGAAATGCTTTCTGCCGAAATAGTTATAATTATAAGTAAATCTCTTAATCTCTGTATAATCTCAATATATCGTTCGCATTTATTTACTATTGAAACATTTGTATCTGAATTTGAAACTGTATTATCTAAAATTTCTTATAGAAACATTATAATAGTAGGAGACATAAATATTGACCTATTGAATTTAAATAATCATAGTGCAAACTATTTGGATTTGATTAGTGCTCATTGATTTTCTTCACTTATAAGTGATATAACTCGTATTTCTTCAGGTACTTGTATAGACCACCTCCTATCACGTTACAGCTTGTCAAATATAAAAGAAATTCACTCTGCAAGACTAATCAATAGTCTATCTGATCATCTCCCTATTCTTTGTTAGATTAGTTTTGAGCTCCCCACGAAATACTACAAACCTTGATACAAATGATAAAATAAGACCTAAATTAGTGAACTATAATAAGTTGGAGGACTTTTTAAAAACCTATGATTTTAGAATTTCTGAATCTAATGCTGCATCATCTTTCTCAGGTTTTCATACTAAATTGTGTGCAATTAAGCATAGCTTCAGCTTTGTTCCTAAAAGTAATTCCAGATTTGATAAAAACAAATGGTTTAACTTAGAAATATATAGCATAATCAGGTCTAAACAAGCACTATATAAAAAAACCTTACGTTACCCAGGTGATAATTTTTTCAAAATAGCCTATAAAACAACAGTTAAAGTACCAAAACAAAAAATCAGATCTGCCAAAAAATTATTTTATGAAAGTAAATTTAATGATTGTGACTCAACCCGTAAGCAGTGGAAACTAATCAATAACATTCTAGGTAATAGCATTAAAAATCAAACCCTGCCTGATCATACAGACGAACTTTATTTAGCAAATGATTTGAACTCATACATTCATTTGTGTGGCTAGAGATAGATGATGCAGAAGTCTTAAATTGCATTCGTAATCTAAATCCCCAGAAAAGCCCAGGATCAGACGGAATAGATGCGAAAATTCTCAAAATTCTATCATTTTCTCATATAAATATTATCACTAGTCTATTTAACAGCTTAGTAAATGAAAGTATTTTCCCAAAGTCATTAAAGACCTCAATAATAACACCCATTTTTAAAAAGGGAAACAGAAATGATTTCTCAAACTATAGACCTATCTCTGTCCTGCCTCTGATTTCTAAAATATTTGAACAATTAATTAAGGATAGATTAATTTCGTTCTTGGAAAATTCAAATTTTTTCTCAAAAAATCAATACGGCTTCCTACCAAAATCAAATACTGAAAAAGCTCTACTGGAGTTTACAGATTTTATTCATAATAGTATAAATTCTAGTAAAATAACTGCTGCTCTTTATTTAGATATATCTAAGGCGTTTGACTCGGTGAATCATGGTATTTTATTACATAAACTGTCATCAACGGGAATCAGAGGTCACTTCTACAATTTTTTAAAATCCTACTTATCAAACCGTATACAAATTGTTAAAATTAACAACACCTTAAGTAAATGCCTTCCAATCAATTATGGAGTTTTCCAAGGTTCAACTTTAGGTCCGTTGCTGTTTTTAATATTTATAAATGATTTATGTAACCTTAATTTACACGGTAAAATCATAAGTTTTGCCGATGATACAGTTCTTTTATATTCTGTTGATTCTACTGAAGATTTGAACCAAAAGATGAATTTAGACTTAGTTAAAATTAGTAAATGGTTTTCTGATAACTGTCTGAGATTAAACGTCGATAAAACAAAATACATGATTTTTAACTTAAGACAAAATAATCCAATTCAGCTTTCCGTTAAATATCATGTTAATCACTGTAATAATTATGATGATTGTAATTGTAAATCAATTGATAAAGTGTCAACAATAAAATATCTTGGACTTCATATTGACGGCAACTTAAAGTGGAAATCCCATACCAAGTATATTGCTGATAAATTAAGACATATAATGCTAAATTTTTATCATTTAAGGCCAAAAGTAAGCAGCAAATTCCTTATAACTCTTTATCACTCTTGGGTTCAATCTAGAATTAACTACGGTCTAATAATATGGGGTGGAGACTATCAGATAAATTTAAAAAGAATATGTAAACTCCAGGAAAGATTTATAAAATTGTTATCATCTCAAGTGCATTCCATAAATATTGATAAGTTCAAATTATTGAATATTTTACCTATTCGCTACCTATTCTACTTTAAAACAAGTCTCTATCTCTACTTAA
This sequence comes from Tetragnatha versicolor, assembly GCA_024610705.1. Lineage (NCBI taxonomy): Eukaryota > Metazoa > Arthropoda > Arachnida > Araneae > Tetragnathidae > Tetragnatha > Tetragnatha versicolor. Next base: position 67,496,306 of record JANDEH010000002.1, read on the forward strand.
ATTCCGATATCTGCAGAAAGCGAAACATAATAAATCCCCGAAGACCTAATGCTGTATATACTGTACCTAAACCTGAAAAAACTATATTTTGTAAAAATTTCTTTTATCTAGCCCCTAAGTTCTTTAATTTACTACCTTTAGAAATTCAAAATAGTCTAACCAAACATGCATTTAAAAAGAAATTAAAAGACTTTTTGTTTTCTATTGGGGACATAGAACACTTTTTTGTTTGATCTTGAGCTATTAGTGTAATTATATTCCATTCATATTTTTTTGCACTACTACTTACTTTACGACAGATAATAAGCCATAATTTATGACACCCTGTTTGCCGCTACTAATTTCCTGTTTGATATTGTATCGTATTTATACTCTTTTCGTTTTGTTTTCATGTTGTGTTCATTTTTGCTTATAATATTTATGTTTATATTTTTTTGTAATTTATTGTGTAACAAATATAATTTTTGTTAATATTTGTTCACCTACATGGATTGTTATACAATCCCAGGTGATATATCTTCCTCTTTGTTTGTAAAATAATAATAAAAAATAAATAAATAAATAAAATAAATAAATAAAGAATGACTTTGACCATGTTTTTAAAACAAAATGAAAAGTATAAAATAATTTTTATAACTCCTTGCAGAACGAAAAGCGTGGACCAAATGCAACAGATAGTAAATAAGGAGAATATGATCTAGAGTCCCCCCTTTTAAATATCAAGTATTTTGTTTTGTACATCATATGGATTGGTACCAAAAAGTTTGAGAGATTAATTTTACGTTGTTGGAAGTTGCTAATGAATTTCGACAGCTCGAAGTTGTTTTTCATTAGGAATTCTTTTGCCACATTAGTGCTACAATTTTTTCATGAAATGAAAACTGTCCAAATAGGGGGAGTTAATTTTTGAAATCACTTCAGAATTAAAATAAATAAAAATTATTGACACCTTTATTTTCTTGAGATAGCTGTGATATACTTCTTGATAATATCAAAGCATGGTTTTTTTTTATAAATTCCTAAGAGAAAAAATATCCTATAATCGACTTACATATAATGACTTTGATAGTTTTTCTTACTTTACCTAGAAAATCAGCTCTTCCCTCACTTCACTTTACCTCTCTTGTCACTTCGTATCTCTTTATCGTCTGCAATTCGTCGGGAAAATTCCAACTGTCTGCCCTCAGAACAGAATAATCGAACAAAAACGTTCTCTCTTCTCCACCCCTGTGTCAACCCCAAATCGTCTGCGCTAATTTTAATTTAGCGGAACAATGGCGGAACAAAAGGTTCCGAAGCCCCCCTCAGAAACGTTCTAGAATGCGGATTAATTGCGTGCCGTGATTCGATCAACCCCCATCCGAACGCTTTGTCGTTCGCGTTTCGAAGTTTATTCGGAGGGACCGAAGAAAGCTTTTGTGAGGGAGGTATTTTTTCCACCTATGAGCGTGAATTTGATTGGACCTGTATTCATTATTTCGAAGGGTTTGGTGATGGAGAGTGCAAACGATTGAAAGAGAGTCGTTGTTTAAAAGAATGGACTGACTAAAGAGTTATCTTTGAGAAGTATTCATGAAGTTTTATTGGGCTTTTCGAAAGATTCTATCTTAAAAGTGGCGTAATTTGCTGAAATAGGGCTCAGACTTGTACACGTTAAAAAATTTATAATGGAGAATTGCAGTCAAATTTTTTATAATCTTATAATAATGTATTCAGAATGGCTTAAAACCTCCAAAAAACATTTTATTTTACCTTTCAAAGCTCTAAATTTTAATTTATTTTCAATTAAGAATAGCTTATTTTCTGTCTTAGCTGAAACAGCTTGTTACGTCAAACGTGCCTTGTTAACTATCATTCCGCTTTGAAATACTGAGCTCTAGTTTTTTATAGCCTAGTGTTTCGAGGGGAAAACGGTGTTTCTCACATTTCCAAGAGGCACAAGTAATTTCACACTGTTAGGCACTTTCTGTAACAAAATATCTCATAATTAACTGAAAAAATATTTTTGGAGGAAAAGACAAGCATGTTTTTGGAATCAGGAGTGAATTTTTACTAATTTAAAATTGAATATTCTGAATTTTAAGAGATGCTGCAATTATCCATTGTTGCGGGAAGCATTCATCTGTGTCAAGAAAAATAGACTCGTTTTAAAAAAAATCCCTTTAAAATTAGTCGTTTATAAAATTACAAAATAATAAAATGATTGGGGTATTTCAATGAATTGAGGACGTCAGATTAGTGTTTATGATGTTTTAAAGTTAGTATTTCGGTTATAAAAAACCCGAGTGCTGCATTACTTACTTCTTCTTACTTCAAGCGTCCGAGGTCCGAGGCTTTTGCCTCGATGGCTCGATATCCCTCATAAATCCTGGCGGCCAATGACCACCAGCGACTATCCCTAAGGATGTCCTCTTTGGACTCGCCAGCCAGATTAGAGACCAAGGACGTTCTAGCGGGCAAGGACAGAGTGCTGCATATAGAGAACAATCTTTCAAAGAAGGATATGGGTATTTCGATGTTATTTTTTAATGGTTTAATTATCTAGAAGATATGTGATTAATCTATTTCTAAGCTACGCTTCTTTAGAAGACTAGACACGATAGAACAAAAAGGATATGAATAATTAAAACAATATCATGTGAAAACAGAACTCAGGATATGTTGTTTTTGAAACTAGTTGTATTGTTATGAAAGTCTGGATAGGGATCTCTACAATGAACCAACCAAAATAATATGTTACCATAACATAAATAATTTGAGTAGTATTCCGTAAATGCATTATACACACACGTCCTTGAACCGTACCATAAAATAAACGATACTAGCAAGAACAAACAGAGAAGGTAAAGAAACGAACTGATATTTCTCTAACTCTATAAAATTTCTATGAAGAAAAAATCCCGATTAACCTAGTCACACACAGTTACCCTTTCTCCAGGCCCATCAAAAGAATCTTCTACGTGTATGCATTTCCTAAAAAAACTAATAGGCTTGAAAGTGACAGTATGGATTCAGTCCCTCAGGAACGACCCGTAATTCCCATTCAAATTTAGATGGATTTATGGAAAACGATACTCTACTCTCATCAGCACCCTACAATAGGGGAATCAAGTTCATCATTTAGCAACAGAATGTATCACTCAAGTGGAACAAATCCCTGTCTTTCATAAACCATCTGTTGTTCTGAAGAGCACCCTCCCCCACCCCTGTGGGAGAGGAGGGGTTCTCGAATGAAACAAGGGTTCTTTTCTTTTGGGGTGTCAGTTGTGGAGATACCCCCTTTGGTTGCATGTATAATCGATTGACTATGCAAATTGCAAATGGGGATTTAGTGTAGAGTGGACCCTCCGGAAGCGTAGAGTGACTTTTATAGTGAATCAGATCGTGTGAAGGGGAAAGAATGATAAAGATAAGGGTCAGTAATATACAATATTCCTAACAGAGATGTCAGGATATGCAGGAAGGATGCTCATACCAAACTTTAATAATGCAGAATTTAATAACCATAAAGCTCTATATATTCTAGCTAACAAATGGTTTTCATCTTTCTTTAAGGTAGCTCAGAATTTCAATCTTAATGAGTAGTAACGTTCCGCATAAATTCCAGAAACGTTCCTGCTTTTTATTAGTTTTTACAGCAGTTTAGCACTTTCCTTGAAAATTCTGGTTGTCTTTCGGAAACGTTTCTGAATCCCATTGAATTTTGCCGGAAGCGAATAGTTAGTGCGGTGCACCTCTCACGCCTACTTCCAAACCTTTTTACAAATTTTTTCCCGCCCTAATTGGGCTAAAAACGTCTTTTTACGTCTAATTTTAAAAACTTTCCCAAAGTATTCAATTTATTTTCTTATAAGTTCCAGAAACTCCATGCTGATATGTTTAATTTTTTAAATCCTAGACCCTCTTAAACCCGATATTTCCATTAATTCCTATAGAAGATTTATGGCAGACCAGACTAAATCTATAACTTCTTTGAATGTGTAAACAAAACTTAGTTATACTCTCATATTTGTTGCACATATTGTATAACTGTCTTAGTACAACCTGTATAATAGTACTAACGTCGTCGAATGCCCATGTAAAATTTGTTCATAAATCACTTATTAAAAAGAATTCGAAGGAGGTAATATTTCAAGAGAAACTCAACTATACTAGATTACAACGTTTCCTGTCAGTGACGTCACTGGTTGACGTAAAAAGACGCCGCACTTTCCAATTTCCAGTTACCTAATTTGCGAGTCAGAGTGACTCTCGCTAGCTCTTTTTGTGCCTAATGTAACTGTAAAGTGTGGCGTCTTGCGTCAAACTCGTGACGTCACTGACAGGAAACGTTGTAATCAAGTTAATTTAAACGTTCTTCCTATTCGTCATTTATTTTTTTTATCAAACAGTTGTTTATTTTAATACGCATCGAAATAATAATGAAACAAGAAACATAACTTATAACTTGCGTTCAAAAAATAATTACCTACTACCCAAAACACGGAAAGAAATTTTTCACAAAAACTATGCTTACTTATCCCCAAAATTTTACAATAGCCTACCTATCCATATAAAAACAGAAATATCCCCATTAAAATTTAAAAAATTATTAAAATTGTTTATATACTCCATAGATAATATCGAGGATCTTTTTTTAATTATTTTCTCTAGCACTTTATCCCTGAAGCTCACCAAACAGCATTTTCACTTGCCATATTTTTCAGTATTTTTTTCATCTATTCATGTGTTTTTTTTTGTTCTTGTATTTTATTTTCTACGGTAATTTTTTTTTGTATATTGTGTTTTTCATGTTTTTCATTTTATATAAAATATATTATTTCACCTGTATGAGGTGATCTCACCTCCTTGGTGATTTAAAAGAAAATGTCTTCCCTTTTTTTTTATTCTTTTTGTAATCTTTGTTTAAATTGTAATAAAGTTGTATTGTTTAAAAAAAAAGTATAGGATTACATTAAAAAATAGATATTTGAGTTGTAAGTATGGTTTCCATTTTTAAATGTTGGTGTCACTCCTTCCTCACTTCTTTTTTTTTTCTTTTTGTAGATTATACAAGTAAAGATGTAGTTCGGCGACTTGTTTCCACACTAACCTGACGGAGGAAATAATTTTTGATCTAACGATGTCGGAAGTATACCATCACTGGTCATAATGAAGGACCTTTGTTTAGAGTCGAATCCAGAAACTAATCATGATATATGAGCTGTGGAAGATTTCTCATTCGAGATTTTAACAAACTTTTTACGAGAGGGTACTTCAGAAAATGCAAATAAAAGAACCCGAAAATACAATGCCAGCAAAGAAATGATTTATTATTTAGAGTTATAAATAGTCTTTAATACTTGTGCATTGCTTAAACACATCCAATTAAATTATTTCAGAATTGAGAGAAATAAATGCACTCTCTCTCTCTCTCTCTAATCTGCAGATTATCTCCTTATATTGTATTGCTGTAAAAACAACCCTATCCTTAATATAAAGTACTATTAAGATAAATAAATACAACAATCTGTGCTATGCATCTCTTTTCTTTCATTACCTTAAACACAGCCAGATTCTTAATGCAAATAACCCTCTCTCTTAGAACTCTTAGGAGAAATAAATGAAATATTCTGCAGCTTCTCTCTCCATGTACACACACTTCCCAATGCTGAATCACATCCAGATTCTTAACGCAATTACGCCCCACTTTCGAAACAATTACCAAACCCACTAAAACAAATACTAGCTTCATACGGGAAAACTAGGCCCCCAAAAAAGAAACGCATGACTCAAAAAGGTAGGGAAACCGGCTCTCGAGGGAGGGTTCGTCTCCACTCCAATAACCAAACGACCATAGCCTGCCTAACGGACCGTCCTCGGGAAAGCGACATTGTCATTTCGCGTCAACACCGGGCACAACAATTCGCGCGGAAGGATCGAATAATCACTTTCCATTTGAGGTAACGTTCCTCCAATTACCCGTCCTCGCTTTGCTGTCCCAAGGCGACATAGAAAGAAGATAAATCCGGGGAAATAAATAATAATAACAACAACAACTCCCGTTTTGAGAGAGGGGCCTCATTTGATTTTTGATCAGACCGCCCTCGGGGGAACCCAGGCGCCTCGCATTTTAATTCAAATATATCTCGAATGTCCCTCGCGCTAATTCCTGATCCGATCACCCGCCACACTGACTGCACACTGCCGCAGTCACAGTTAAAGAGTCGTCCGGTCGCCATTCCGAAGGCCGGAGGGGCTCCGCCGGCAAATGCAGTTACGGGAGCACCAAAGCTACCACAAGCGGAAAACGCAGCACTTTTCTCAAAATCGCATTTGTGCGTTATTTCTGGGGAGTTGGTCTTTCGGCTGGCTCTTTCTGGGCTGTGGGTTCGTTTTTATTATTATTTGTTGTTGTTGTTATTATTATTATTTCGCAGCGCTTTCGTCCCCAGAGGGCGCCACGGCGGAGGCGTTAATTAATTTTCATATATCATCAGGGTGTGCGCCAGAGCGGACAGAAAAGGCGGGAGAACCCCTTTTGGAGAACTGGAGAGGAGAGAGAAAAGACACCCAGGAGGCATTCAGACGATCAGTGTTCACTTGGCGGTTTGGCTTCTTGGAGAAAACGAAATTTCCATGTGTTGGGAGAGCTCTCTTTCATTAAACTCATAAAGATTTCCATTAAAATGGGAACATGATTAGACTTATGTATCGGGAGAGTGGATGGCAAAATACCACTTCTTGAACTCTAATTTCATGTACATTTAATGTTAATTGTAGCCTCTTAGGACATTAAATTGCGCGATTTGAACCTAGCCGAATTTAATACTTGAATTTTTTTAGTTCATGACAAAAGAGTGAGTCTAGAAAGACCCACCCCCTAAAAATTTTTAAGAATTCGACTAAAAAAATTTTTGCGAATTATATTGACTTGACATTTTGTACCAGTGCTTCCCAACTCGAGGAAGTTGGCAGAATCTTGAACCATGAGCAGAGACAGAGATAAAAACCAAGGGTGATGGTTCTCTTACCCTTTTAAAATATTTTATGAACATTTTGGATGTTTTAGCTATCACCTCTCAAAAGGAAATGGTGACTTTTGCTTGTTAAAATATTTTTCAACTCACACAAAATGCTTTTTCGTTTTAATTCACACTGCTACTTTTACCTTGTACGATCGCAAAAAAATTCTTCAGCCTCCCTTTGTTCCCATCCCAACTGTTCTTCAATATCCCTTTCCTTTTCAGCCCTTTACTGCTCTTCGGTATCTTTTTGTTCTTTTATATCTTTGCCGTGTTCCTCTTCAGCATTTCTTTACGTATATCAGCCTCTTTCTAATCTTGAACATCCTTTTACTTTTATCTTTACCTGAGCATCCATTTACTCTTCGGCATCTAATTTGATCCTTAGAAATACACAATATCAGTCACTTTGCTTATCAGCATTTCTTTTCTCTTATCAATATACCTATTTCTAATCTTGAGAATCATTTTACGCTTCAGCATACCTTTTATTATCATCTGAGCATTCCCTTACTTACCAGCATCTATTTGATCCTTAGAATCTTTTTGCTTTCCGGCATTTCCAGAGTATCCTTTTTAAATCCTGCAAAATCCTGCTCCTTAAATAATACCTTCTAATATAAAAAAAATACCTGCTAATAAAAAATACCTGCAAAATCCTGCTCCTTAGCATCGTCTCTCTGCGCTACAGAATCCGTTTACTCTTTATTACCCTGTTGAACTTCAACATCTCTTTGCTCTTGAGCCTCTCTCTACTCTTCTACATTCCTTTTACTCTTCAGCATCTCTTTGCTCTTTTACATTTTAGACCCGATGCCCCTTTTGAGATATTTTTATTCTAGTTAACACAATGTTAGTCGCTACCACGCATCCACTGGTAAACAGACTGTACCGTGTAAACATGGCCTTATAGTTACTGCAAAAACACCCATCACCACTTTTAAGTCTGCGGTCCCATAATTAATTAGCCGACTGTACTGTACCGTTAGGGTGTCTCAAAAAAAGTCTTTTTTCGAAAAACCTCGCTCCCCAGGGCTTTTCCCATTCCTTTTGGTCCCAAAAGATAGTGTGAGAAGTTTTAGCCCCCTAAGTCAACTCTAGGGTTTGCCTGTAGAGCCCCAAAGTTTGAAAAAGTGGAAAAAATGACCAATATTCAGAATTTTTAAAAATTATGTTTAAGATTGATAATGCTAATAAAACTGGTTCAAATGCGTCTATAGGACGTATTTAGATAGGATATATTTATTTATGTGTATTAACTGTACCCTATAGCCCCTATAATTTAAGATTAAAACGTACTACTTCGGGACGTTGCGCACGCCAAAGCTTATAATGCACTACCGGTGGACGAAATGAATTAAATCCGAATTTCTTCGAAGAAACTCCCTCAAATGATTCCATTTTGGGCTAAAATGATATTATAAATTATAAAAACCAGAGAAATAACAGTTTTGAGCCCTTCCACTGAGCTTTTAATGTAAAAAGTGTTTTTCTTCAAAATTTCTCGTTTCCAGCTGATGAAACCCAAAACTTATACTTAAAAAGAGGTTTGCTGAACTTTTTTAGATACCAAACATTGGAACCTTTATAGGGGGTTCATTTTTTCAAGTAGAATTAAATTTTAAACAACACAGATCGGAAATGACAAGAATATTTCCTATACCTGACGTGAAAATCGATTTTCTTTTTTCAAAATTAGGAAAATAGTTTAATACTTGTGAATCTTGGTTGAAATGTTAAAGAAAGAAGTTTTTAATTAAAACACTCCCCTAATACGTTAAAAGGGAGTAATTTTCCAAACTTAAAAAAAGAAAATATATTTTCACGTCTGGTATAAGAAATATCCATGTCATTTCCGATCTGTGCGCTATAAAATTTAATTCTACTTATTAAAAATGAAACCCCTATAAAGATTTCAAAGTTTTGTATCTATAAAGTACAGCAACCCCCCTTTTATAGTATAAATTTTGGGTTTAATCAGCTGGAAACGAGAAATTTTAAAGAAAAACACTTTTTACATTAAAAGCTCAGTGGAAGGGCCAAAAACTGTTATTTCACTGGTTTTTGTAATTTATAATATCATTTTAGCTCCAAATGGCATCATTTGAGGGAGTTTCTTCGAAGAAATTCGGATTTAATTAATTTCGTCCACCGGTAGTGCATTATAAGCTTTGGCGAGTGCAACGTCCCTAAGTAGTACGTTTTAATCTTAAATTATAGGGGCTATAGGGTACAGTTAATACACATAAATAAATATATTCCACCAAAATAAGTCCTAAATGACACATTTGAACCGTTTTTATCGCAGTATCAATCTTAAAATATAATTTTTAAAAATTCTGAAAATTGGTCATTTTTTCCACTTTTTCCAAACTTTGGGGTTCTACAGGCAAACCCTAGAGTTAACTTAGGGGGCTGAAACTCCACACACAATCTTTTGGGACCAAAAGGAATGGGAATAGCCCTGGGGACCGAGGTTTTTCGAAAAAAAGTTTTTTTTTGAGACACCCTACTGTACCGTGTAAACATGGCCTTATAGTTACTGCAACAACACCCATCACAACTTATAAGTCTGCGGTCCCATACCAAAAGCGATCGTCGCCAAAAAGCCTCGCCAACACCCGGCAACCTTCTCCCAATTCTTTCCACCCACTTGATCGGAGGCGATTTCGGCCTAATTGAGCGAAAGGCCGATTCTCCCCTCTCGCCAAAACAATCATCGGATGGTTACTTTTTCGCGTCGCACCTCTCTCCCACCCGCTCGACTGGAAAGAACAAAGCCCTCAAGGGGAGAGTCTATCTATATTTTGATGGAGGGGTGCGCTGAGGCGGTGCTTAACTCCCCTCCAGGTTGTTCAAGATTGATGATGACGATAATAGCAACAATAATAGAGTCTTTCACTTTAATAACTTGCTTGGATTTGGAGTTGTGAAATTCCAGGACATGAGTGAAGGGTGGAATTTCAGTGCCACACTTGTGGTAGGGTCGGAGGATCCAGGGGTTGGTATGAGGAGAAACATGCACTGGATATTCAATCCAAGTGAATCTAATTTTAGAAGTGAAGAATTTCATATCAGAAAAAGTCTTTCAATATTTAAGAACTTCTTCCACTTTTGCAGCGAGATGATATATTATTAAAATGCTCAACGGTGAACTTTAAATTTGCCTCTGGGCATTGTTTCTTAATATTTTTCGGATACACCAGGGCCTCTTTGGTAAAAACTATTTTACTAGGGTTAAACAAAGAAAATTGGTTTCTTGTTTGTTTTTATTTTCAAGCTCTTCAAAATAAAATAAAAGACTGATAGTGAAGATAAATGCTCTTTATATTCAAAACTATTTTCTTTCTATACTTGTTCTTGTTAGTAAAGCACCAAGTTTTGGATCGTAATTAAAAATTGAAATGGAATTAAAATTTACTAAATATCGGAAAACTGGCTAAAAAGGTGAAATTCGTCTTCTATTAAGAAATATTAACCCAATTCCCCCCACTCCTTCAGTTCGAAAATCACTTATAGATATAAAACAAAACCATTTTTAGATACTTTTTTTTCCAAATAACCATACCTAGATGAGTGTGAAGTATATTTCCACTACCCACCTACACTTAGAATCGGAAAACCCCAAAGCCACAAGAATCAGAAGCGAGAAGGAAAAAAAAGAATAATTCCAACACCTGAAAATTTTTCCTTCTTACCTTGAGAGAGATCAGAGAAAAATTCGAAATCTCTCTCTCCCCCCACGCCCCTCCAAACTCTGACCTCTGACCCACCCCGTCTTCCGCAAAGAAAAGTTCGAGAGCGCCCCACAGAGCGTTCTAAACAGCCGCCATTGTCCGAGTAGAACTCTCTTTTGTTCGAGCCGTCTCTTTTTCTGTTCTAGACCGCCCTGGTAGCCGGTTGAAGTGTCCGAAGATTAGGGATTCTCTCTGTCGTCGTCATTTTTAAGTGTCGATCCTTTCTTGTTCGGAATTTGGAACATTCATCGTTCTTTAGAGATGCTCTTCTGCGATAGTGATGAACTGTGACACGCAAGTCGTGTGGAACTACCACGTTTAGCGGTGGCTATTCAGATCTGATTTACACGCTCTGTCAAGGGAATTGACCAGTCAGTGAACGCAAATGGCTGGAAAACGTTTATTAAGCAAGAAAACACACACAATAGCTATAAAATAATAATTCTAGAATAAAGCAGGCCTGGGCACGATATTGTATAGCCCGTCAATCTTCTTTTTATGGCATTAGAAGAGTATAGTTTGAGAAATAGAAAGATTGATGAAAATAATTTGAAAATGTAATTTTTTAGTAAATCTCCTGCTATTTAATATTTGAAATCGAATTACTTATTTGAAGATTATTAAATTTCTTTGATCAACTATATTTAAAACTACAGATAATTGAAAAAGAGGCTTGCAAAAGTTTCTAACAAATCTATCAAAAATATAACATTAATGCATTTCATTCAAACTAGTACAATAAACAAATGTATCGTATGGTTTAAATCCTACATATTACATATAATATGTAATGTAATCCCCCTTTCTCTTTTTTTATTCAATTATTTACATTTTCTCTCAATATCGTAAACAATTGATAATTTCTGTCAATATTTTGGGGTATTCCACGAAATTGACCGATTTTATCGACTAATACAGGTAGCATAACTTTGCCTACATCACAGTTAAGTGGATACTTTAACAGAAAAAAAGAAGAAGAAAATTATATTAATTGAAATTTGGAAATCGTGTAGTGTATTTTCTGTAAAATACATACATAAATACAAAATTTATTGATAAGATGCCATGGAAATTAAAAATCCTAATTTTACTGTAATTGACTATCTCGTTGGCATTTCATTTTGTTGACAAAATACCATAAAATCTTATTTGCCTTTGATTTTTTCATCTTTTGTGAATTTCAGTCACCTTACCAATATAATAAACCCGAAAAAGCAGTCAGTGAACACTAAAGGATAGAAAACGGTTATTAAGCAAGAAAACAAGACATATTTTATGTTACTATTTTCTTTTACTAATTACTAAATGTTATCAAGACAATCAGTTATTTTCGCAATAACTTTTAAATACTTTAATTAGTGCTTCATTTAGGAAAAAAATATCTCACATTTCGGATGATGCATTGATCGATGTTTTTTCGACAAAAATACGCATTATTTTTCAAAAATTCAAAGTTACCCACGAAAAATTATTTGAATAATGTTTTAAGTTTGAACTACACTAAAAATCAATTTCAGTTTGCCCCATCCTAATTACAAGAAAAAAAAACAATTTATTCTTTTAAAAAATTTGCCCTCACTGAAGTTACAAGTTAAAAACCATCAACTTAAATAAAAGTTTTTCCCGGGTATTTCCGGCTCGTCTGCATTTCAACTTTCAACTCAACATCAGAATCCTGCTTTTCAAAGCGCGTTTCAAGAATTAGGATATGCGCGCCATCTACTTGTGATGTGAAGAACCAACTAAAACGTACAGTGGAGAAAACAACACTATACGTGCGTGGTGTATTTAAACAAAACCTACTTTACAAACGCTTGTTTTTTTACTTTTGCAAGGTATTAGGTATGAGGATAAGGTTTTTTTAAATGTAAACTGGTACTTTCTTAATTCTATATCAAGAAGTCAAAATAGGGAATGCAAGAAATTATTAAAAATTTCGCCGGTGCTAAATCAAGTCAAAACCTACTGTACAATGTTCCTTTTATTTTAAGGCCTTTATATCATGCGTCTAAAAATATGAAAGATTGGTGAATCTGGCCGATAGAAGAAAAAAGTTTACAGATTTACAAAAGGGCAATTCCACCGTAACTCACGCTACATTTTTTTTCAAAATTGCAATTTCAAATAATTTTTAAATATAGAAATAACTATTATTTTCTTTCTAAAAAAATCATACACATTGAAATTTATGTTAATAATTTAAAATAAGTATTGCGAATCTTTTAAGCATTTTAGTTTTTTAAATATTAATTAAAATAGAGTCGTAACTCACGTTACAAGAAAAAGAAATGGATTTATGAGTATAAAATTCAAATTTGTTTTTCTGCTTAAATAGTGTTTCAATAATTCTATATGCTTGTCAGGTGTTTGAATATACTTCCTTTATTCTAAAATAGCAAACAGTTTTACTGGGAATTATTAAGAAAATCAGAAATAAAATAAAATATAGAGAGTTGTTCGTTGTGTTGTGTTGTTGTTGTTTCTAATTTCCAGTTGGTCTAGCGAAAGCTAGACCAACTCCATGAGTCCAAAGACTTTCAGAAAGTCCAGAAATAAAAAAGGCTTAAGTAAAACGTCGTCATAAGTAAAATCCAGACAGCTCAAAATGTGCTCATGAGAGGCTGGGTCAGATCTGCATTTGGTACATGTCTTAAAGTAACATAAGTGAGTTGTTCGTAACTCACGCTACAGTACTTCGTAACTCACGCTACATGTGTATAAGCGTTCAGTTATTCATGCATATAAATATAATTAAATTGATTTAGACACTTTATTTCATTTTTACTATAAAGTTTATGAGTATATTTAACAAAAAAGTTGTAAAAACTAATTAATTTATTTTTAATTCTCTAAATAAACTATACATTTTTCATTAACAAATTAACCTTTAAAACAAATATTTCTAAATATTGACTTTAAATGCTGACATTCCGATAAAAATAATTTTACACAAAATTTAAGCAATTCAAAACACAATTAGATCAATACTGCATAATTATTCCCTAAAATAATTAGAAAATTTTATTATTTTATTTTTTCATTTTTCTTGATCATGTCCCTGTTCATATGGAATAGCCCAAAAGCGATTATCAAAAATGTTGTTTACAAGAGTTTTAATGCAAGAGTAAGAAAAATAAACAACTTGAAACTGCAAGCTTATCACCGGTGTACGAAAAGAACGCTGCCAACACTTATGTTCTGAAAGTCGACTTCTGATAAAATGGGAAGTCAGCAAATAAAGGAAAAGGTATTGTAGGATCTTTTTTTTGGACCCTGGTTGTATTTGTTAACCGATCATCCTTAGTCAACAATACAGTGGTGATACCACAGCAGCTGCGACACAGAGTGTATCATGACAACATATCAACCACGCTGATTTATAAGTCCCATTCAAACTACCGTGGCACCCGAGTATTTGAAACCATGAAAGAACCACGCCTAATCAGCAAACTACCACGCAAAAGGCCACCTAATGAAATTCATCGTTTAATCACTGTCCCGTGACAAAAAAAAGCTCTCTTGATTGGCCAGAGAACATGCGGAATACCAAATGAGAGAAATTGTCACAGAACAGAGCCGTGATGAATTAGGGGATTATGGCTTGTAAAAGAGAGGCTTTTTATTGCGTGGAATGCATTCAGAGAGAAGAAGGAATAAAGAAGGATTGCGAGGATGTGTGAGCGGAGTTCAAAACCTCTTTTGGAGCGCTGAGAAGTTTTTGTTTTTTCGTGGTAAGAGATGATAATAAGAGGATAGGTATTATTATGATACTTTAAAATGAAATACTTATGGCTAATACTATACTAATATACAAAATGATTAAACATGGGTAAAAAAAATGCTCCAAAATTTTATAATTCCGCTAACTAATGCTTAAAATACTTTGTTGATGAAAAGTTTAGCAACTTTTTTTAAAAAGTAATATCAGGAACACGCGAGATTTGAAAGAAGTTTTTACATTTCAAGAGCACAATCTGGTGGCAAGAAGACACGTGCGCCTTCTAGAATTAAAAATAGCATACACACTGGATATGGATAAAATTAAAGCCCTGGATAGCTAAGCTTACGGAACGTAACTTCAACAAACAAAGTAACGTAGCTTCATCCAGAGTTTTAGATAAAAATGACTTCCGAAATAATTTTCCTAAAACCAGATTTAAAAGCTGTTGTGAAATGCTTCTCTGTGTAATTTTATGGCTGAAAAAAGTTTTTATTGCAAATAATATTTATTAACTCCGGCGGGTCCCTCAACCTTGATCACATTTACCCTCTGTTTTTGTACCTCTATAATATTTATACCTCAATCAATATTCAGATGACAAACCCCAAACCAGTGGATAGCATTACGCAAATTAAACTTTAAGTTGAGAATTAGGATGCTATTATTTTTAACAACAACGAAATACAGGGTGTCCCAAAAAAGACTAACACAATTTAAAAATCAATAACTAATAACTCGATAACTTAAAAATGAAAACTACGCGGTTTGTTGCATCCTACACCTAAGACTCCCAGCTCCCAGGAGTAGCATGCAATAAACCACGTATTTTTAACCTTTTTTTAGCTCTTTCAAGTTATAAGTTATTGATTTTTATAATGTGTCAGTGTCAGTCTTTTTTTATGACATCCTGCATTATAGTTATGAACTCATGCTTGTAGGTACTTATGAATAACCCTAAAATATACTCTTCAACGTGTTTTGGAATGTTTTGCGGGGTGCAAAGAAACTATCACTAGGTAGTTTCAAAAGCCTTTTTTTAATAAATAAAGTGTATTTATGTTATTATAATTATAATGAGATTAAAATATATATCCACTAATATTTTAGAAAAAAAAAGATAATTTGTTTGTTAAACCCAAGATTAAATAAGCTTAACATCAAAAGTGTCAAGTGGGGCACCTTGGAACTTGTTAAAAATACCTGAAACCTTTCATGAGTAAAAAAGTTGTTTTTATTACAAAAATTAATAATTTACGAATGAAGATGATTGTAATTTAGAAATTGATGAACAATTTTTTCTGGAAGAAAACTAAAAAGTCAGTGATTTATGCCATGATGACAAAAAATGAGGAAATCAGAGAAAACTTTAGGATTAAAAATATGTTGGATGTCTCTAATTCATAATCATTAAACATAGCTTTTTCATTATTTCTGTTATTTTTTGTATTTTTAAAAATAAAATTATACGTTTTTACAATTATTGAAAGTGTCCCAAGGTGGTTGAGAATTATTTTAATAGATGCCCAAAGGACCATATTTTTAATGTATTAGCTGTGTTTAAAAAATACCATTGTATAAAAAATTAGAAAAATAATTTTATAAAAAAGTGTCCCAAGGTGCCCACTCTCCCCTACTTTCACTCCCCAAAATTTCTCAAAATCTTTCATCATGAAGAACATGACAAAATTTCTCCGTTTACATAACTAGGGAGCTACCGCCCCCTGCTCGCTATCGCTCGCCAACAGCACTTACTCATTTTATAAAACATTCTTAAAACAGGGGAACTACTTCTCTGGGGTATTCTTTCAAAAAAGGGGAATATTCATTCAGCGGCGAAATTTTAACAGTTCCTTTATGGCAATATGAATTGGCGGATCGCCATTTAATTCCAAGAAAATTAGTAACAAAGCAGTGTAAACTTTCTTTTACCATTTCCCCAAGGTAATGTTTTTCTCACACAGATCCATTCAGAAGCACTGAAACATCTCCGGAATAAATTTTACTTTCTTAAAATTTGTAATGATTTTCATTGATTGTCTGTGAAAAATGTAGTAATTATCGTAAACATCACGAAAATTTCGAATTTTGCTTCATGAGAACAAATAAACATTGAAATTGTGTCAGTTTCATAGCAATGACAGGAATGTTCTGACTTTCGATTTTTATCTTTATTTCTAAAACATTCCCCCACCATATCTAGTTTTGCGTTTGGCATTATAAAAAAAGTTACCTTTTACTACCTTAAATAATATAACTTGCAAAAGGATATAAAAATAATTATTATTGTAATAAATAAATGCAAAAGTTCAAAATTTCTGAAAGCGAGTTTATATTTTATTGTAAATATAGTAATGATTAGATTGCCACAACGACAAAGATAAATATATAAATATGAATTAATTATTTAAAAATAAAAGATAAATTAATTATACATTAGTTGTAAATATAATTAAAATCGTTTGAACAGCAAAAATATAAATATTGTTAAAAAGAATCCAATATATATTTTTTAAATTAGTGTGATAAATAGAAAGATGATTATTTAATGTATTTGAATGTTAAAAAACCAGTGAAATATATTTTCAATTGTTTTAAAGTTCAGTTTCTTGCTTTGTAACTGCGACCTTATCCGAAATCTAAAAAAATTGAATTTTTTTGAAAATTCGAAGGGCTTACTCGGAAATCCGGAAAGAATTCGGACATTTTGATACCATATATGTGTCATTTGGTTCAGTTTATTAAAAAGCCTTTCTCTGGAAACCGTTCACCAAAAACTTTTTTTTTAGAATAGAGAGAAACTAAAAAATTGAAATTACTTTAAAATGAACATTTGACCCACCTGCTAGAAAGCTTTCTTGTGATCCAAGACTTTTTGGGGGGGGTTTTATTGAAGAATATTGAACAAAACTGCAAAAGGAAAAATATCAAGAAATTGTTAGGTTTATAAAAGTCTGATCTGATCAGATACAGGAATAACTTCCTTTACCCTTCCATTCAAAGTATCATAAAATCCCATTTGTACTTTCCTTGTCCTTATTGTAATAAAGTCTGTATGTGTACAAGCAAAGTCAGTATTCAGAAAAGTCACACAGCACTCCAATAGGGATATGATATTAGCATATGAGACCTATTATGGTGATCTCTATAAGCTTGTTTGCCACAAGAGTAGACGCCGTGATCATTACACCAGATTTTGCTACTCCATAAAGGGTACATAAACCCCTTTAGCTTCAAATTTATATAAAGAGATCTGTCTACCCACTCGTAAAAAGGGGTAAAAAGAGAACCCTGTAGGAGGGTAAGTTAGGGTAAGCGGATCAAAACGCGGTTTGCAGTGAGTGTATTTGAATTGAGAGGATCTTTCTGGTTCTAACGAGTTCTCCGGGGGAAAGTTGGATTGACTTCGAGGGGTTTATTTTTTTTGTGGCGGATTTTTGAAAAGGTTTATATTTTAAGGTATTTTTATTTTTGAGAATGAAGATCGGGTTTGACGATTTCTGCCCTTAAGGGATACGGTTGCAAGGCAGTGGAATAAATTTTGAAATGAATCACAAACACAGTATTTTTTTCCTTTTAGTAATGCAATCCCTTTTAGGCAATGTTTGTGTGTTGGTTGAGATAAATTCAGTTTTAGATTAGAATTATGATTTTAACCACTTATTTTGATAATCATACTAATCATCATAATATAAAGTCTAACTATCAGAACCTTTTACCTGCCGATGTTCCCAAATGGGAACATAATTTTAAGAAATTTTTTCACCACTTAATTTTTCATGCAGGAATTCGATACTTGGTAGAAAGCAACTCAAAGATATGAAGTTATTTTACATGCAAAAGTTTTTCATGTGCAATTTAATCCTTTTTGTAGAATTTACATCAAAATTAGAGATTTTTGGCTCTTCCAAAAAATGCACAAGTTTCAACTTGTGAAAATTTTAAATAAATTTAGTTTTAAATAATTTTGCTGTGTTTTGGTAGCTTAAGTACACATCTTCCCATTTGGCTTGACAGAATAGCTTTACATTCTAATTTTGGGGAGTTATTACCAAAACAACGTATATGTTCCCAAATGGGAACATCGGCGTTTGGGGTATAGTATTTGAGGGGATTTTCATAACATGCAAAAATTCAAGTTATTTCCTATTTTCTTTAATTTTTTGAACTTTTTTTGTCTCAAAGGATTAAAACAGGTTAAGAATGATGTTTTAAATTCAAAAATATGTGATTTTTATTTTTTCTCCTGATTTATGGAGAAAAAATTCCAAATCTTCATAGCAGATTCTTACACCTATATATTTTTCTAACTCCCCAATCGATTAATTTTCAGTAATTATCAATAGGGGTTATGCAAAGAGCATATTTTGAGTGCTTCTGAGGATTTGCGTACCTACATATTTTTGTGCAAGTACTTTTTTTACATAAAAATTTTAGGAATAAAATCGAAGAATTTTGAAAATAAGGAAAATTGCGTACATCTAAAAACACTCTTCTAACGTAAGTTGGATGTAAGATATATATGGTTCAGATTGGAATCTTCCATGAGAAACACGGGTTTAATGAATCAATGGAGATAATTATGATTATCACTTTTTAAAGCTAATTAGATTGGAATGCAATTAGTGAATTTTATACCAGATATCCCTATAGAACCGTATTTAAAACTAATTTTTCTCACAGAAACGTAACTGTTTAGCTTTGAAGAGCATGGTAACACTCTTATATATTTTTTACACCAAAATATTACCCATAGTGCAAGAAAAATTTACAGAAAAGCTTCGCGAACGTAATAAACATGTAAATTTTTTCTTATGAAAATCTATAAAAATGTTACTTATTCGTCCAAGTATGGATAATAAAATGAAAAAACTGTCCACAATCATAAAAATGTTCATAATTATTGAGTAGAAACCTATTTCAAGCATTTTATTTGAATAAATTGTAAAATATGTGCCTTTTGGAAATCCCCCTAAAAACTTCACCCCAAACGCCGATGTTCTCAAAATCATACTTAGGAATTTTTTTCCGACAAAAAATGACTAGAATGGTTTTAGTAATGATAAAACAAGCCATATAAGCCAAAAATCAGAACCTTTAATTCGAAATTTGAATTGCGGCGTTTAAAAGGTTAAGTGATTTAGTACGGAGAAAAACGGTCCTTCTAATATTAAGATTACTTTATTACAACTCAACAACATTTTTAAAACTGGAAACTTTAAACGTTTAAACCATAGAGTTAGTACTAATATAGAGACAGCTTAATCATCTGCTCTGCTGTTAGCGTGACCGGTCTCCCGGTTTCGCTCTGCCACTCACACTTGACTTTTTGAACCAACTTGGCCACTAAATCCCTCTTTGGGCGTTTTCGGTTTTTCGCGTGGCTTCACTCGTAAAGAAACTACGGCAAAAACGCCCGCTAAGCTCATACCGCCAAGCGCCAAGCTTTGCCAACTTCCAGTTCCTACCTCGACCACTAAATCAGCAATTTTCTCCCTTAAATACTTGTTTAAACGAATCGGAAATGACTCGTATCGAATCAGGAGGGTTCATATTATATAGTGTGAAGCTTTTTTTAAAGAAATTCCCCCTCAACATTATAAAAATACAGTTTAAAATTGTTTTTTCCGAATCCGCGAAATTTAAAAAAAATTACAGGTAAAAAACTAATTGAGATATAGAAATTTTTTCTTCACTGAACGATTCTTCATTGCTTTTTCTCGAGTTTCAAATTGTCGGTATCTTTTTTTCATAATTTTTCTGGGAAGAAGAGCAGTTTTTATACCTCAAATTCCACCCGCCTACGGGAGCTCCCATGTTAAGAATTTACTTCCTCCACTCACACAGGCCCGACTCTTTTCGACATGCAGGGTTGCCTTACCGAGAAGAGTAAGCTGTCTCTATATTTGTACTAACTCTATGGTTTAAACCATATACCTTATCCAATGAGTAAAATAGATATACTGATTTTTATAGTTTATAATTATAAAATTTAATGTCTTTTGTTGTGCATATTTTTCTTTAGCCTCAAAGGCATGCTGAAAAGATTAAATTTCATAAATATAAACTATTTAAATCCTTAAGTGCACTTTACACCCCCTGACCCTATATGCTTAAGATGGGATTGCTTGTTTGTCTTTGTCTAAGCTCAGGGGGCAGGTAAAAGAGTTAGGTTCAAGAATAATAAGAAGTCAATTATATTGATCGCACCATTATAACACTTACCCAAACGATAATTTCAAATATTTCATGCAGTTATTTTTTATAATTAAATGTATTCTCCATGTATCGTACCATCAACGAATTATGTTGACTGATGAGACTGAGATAATCTAACTCCTCAAATCTAACATAAGATGCAAAATGGCTTTTTATCATCCTCTCTCTTACTTGGTTAATAGATATTCAGAAATGCGTAAAAAATTATTTTATTTTCTCATTCGTAATTCTATCAAAACTCATTTGCAAGCCTTTCACTCGTGGCAAAATATCAAAAGAAATGTCAGTTGTGGCAAAAATAAGCAATTAAACCTCAAATCAAGAATCCATTTAATCTGGTCACCTTTTATGTGTCATCATCCTTTTTTTATTTAGCTGGTGCTCTGAGTAAAAAAAAACGTTTGTCTTTTTACTTTTTATAACCTTGGTGAAGGGGAAAAATAGAATTGGCAAATTTTCTCCTTTCACAGCCATCAATTTTGTGATTGATCTTGAGCTTAAAAGAGTCTGGCAACAGTCTGGTAAATTAAACACTTGTTAAAATTAAAAACGGTAAAATTACTTTTTTTCTGTTAGTTAAAAATTATAATTTTGTTTTATTAACCTTGCAATGGTTTTAAGTTTTAATAAAGTGTTGGTAAGATTTTCCCCCAAATCAAAGATGTATTCTATCTTATAAGCACTTTTTACAGAACTTTCAAGTTTTTATGTATTTTCAAACTTTAAATTTTAATTATTGTTTATGTTTAAATTTAGTACGAGTGATAGTTCTAATCTTACGTCCCGAAAGATAATGTATATCCCAAGGTTTTATATTATTTATAATCTTAAAAGCATTCATTTTAATACTTGGGCTAAATTAGAGGATGATATCAAACTACAAAAAATTCCTAATTCCTATTATAAGTTTTATAAGAAATCATATTGACATGTTTGTCAACTATTTACTTATCAGATCATCACACTGAGATATTAGGCTCATGTACGAGTTCGAGAATTTGCTTTATATAAAAATTTATGGTTTTATACTTTCATTTTATTTTTTGGGCTGTCATTTTTTTCCATGCCGAAAATTTTGAAAATGTAATAAAAAATTATGATTATATGTAGAGTTTAGTCTTTAAATTCAGCAGAAAAGATTGAAATCATCTCAGACTGAAGCCACTGCAACGAAATAATTAACTCTCAAAGAACGCGAGTCCAATATCTATTTAATCTGAGTATATACCTGAAAAGTCATCAACTACTTTTGCGCTTTCCTTTTATTCTGTTCACACAAAAGACATTTTTCCCGCTCTGCCTTTGGCGGATTTGTCACTCAAGTAGAAAAAGACCACGTTAACCGATGCCATTTATTTTCATAAAATGTCATTCTTCCACTCTTTTGTGGCCAACACAAAGAAAAGCTCTGAATGCTAATTAAAATGCGGCGGACGCGGGGAGTTTTTGATTCCGCTTGCTTGCAGACGATTTTTTGTTGTTGTTCTATTTGATTCCCTTCCATTTTTGGTGTTCTAGAGAGTCACCATATTGGCTTTTTTTTCCCGCGCACAATACAATAGATAAGGAATCTGCATAGTATGGCCCACTATTTTCTAAAATGTAGTTTGGCAGTCAGATTGCAGTGTGATAATTTTAAATCTAATGCCAAAAAAGTGAAAATTTGGAACGTACTTTTTAGTTGTGATGACATAATTGAGGTTTTAAAAAAATTGCACTTTAAGTCTTTGTTAAGGCTCTTAAATTTTGGTTGAAGATCTTTGGGTAGAAGATCTTTGGTTGAAGATGGATCTCAGATCACCTTCGACAACTCTCTCTTTCTCCATCTTGATTTTCTATTCTCACGCATATGTTGTATGTAGATGTACTAAATGAGTACATAAAAGAGATCCGTTTATCTTAGAAATGAAAATTAAAAACAGTGATTCTAAGTCTAATTTTTAGTTAGACCAAATGGGAATTAGAAACAACAGCACAAACAATGAGAATACATCATCCAAGATCCTTTTTGTTGATATTCCACATAACTTTTGATGTAGCTCATGTATAATGTTATATATAATTGAATCGTCAGTTTGAAGAAGGGAATAAGTCCAAAAAATGACAAATTGACTTTTTGTGCTCAAAACAATCTCCAAGCTTTGCCCTACACATGGGTTAAAAGAGGGGAGAAATAACTAACCCCTATAGGGAGATATCGCCCCTTGAAGTTGTGAAATCGATGTCCATACAATGAAAATTCCATTACTTTTTTCGATTTTCTCAAAACTTGATTTTTGGACTTATTCCCTACTTCAAACTGAAGATTCAATTTTACTCATCTCTTACCCCATTTCAATCAATTATCCAATCAAATAAATGATTAAAAGAAAGGAAAGTTACATAAAACACAAACTTAAAGCAAACCTACAAAACAACAAAAAGGTAGAGATTTCCTTGATTAGAAAACACAAGGGTAAAAGAGGAGGGAGGAGTGAGTATCCTTATTTTAAAGCGTAATCAAACTTTACTCTTTTCAACCAAAACTAGATTAGGTTGTTTGGCGGATGTTTTTTTTCTTCAGGATTTGGCGTAACTTTAAAAAATTTTATACGGCAACCCTAAGAGGAAACTTCAGAGAGCCAATGCCAAGAATTTGCCGCAATTCTTCTGGAGTGTTTGTGCAAACAGGCTTCGCTCCAGTTACATCTTAATTCCATTGTTTTCTTTTCCTTCTTTTCTGAATCTAGTAGAAGTTTAGCAAAACCTTCTCTCGCTGAAGCAAAAATATTCCGATTGTCTCATTTTGCTCTTCAAAAAGAGCGGGTTGTCATTATTCTATCGCACTGATGTGAAGACTCGAAACCTTCCACAAGGCGCTTTTGTAGAAGAAAAAAACGCACGCGAGCCCGCAAAACGCTCCCATTCTTCAAATTAAGGTGATATTTGTCTACGTAATTGTTCTAGTTGACTCTTTTCTTTCAAATCCCCGCAAAAAACCCCAAGTGAATGGAAGCTTTTGAACTCTTGATGTGAAAGTTTAAAAACGCATTATTCTCAATCGCATTGTCTTGTTTGCTAGTGAGAGTAACCCGCCATTGTTTGACTCGATTATTTCGTTCCCCGGCATTCTTTGTGTTCGGAAGTCTTCCCCACAATGGAAACTTTTTAATTAACTTCCACAATCACTTTTCTCTCATTGAGCGAATGCTTGTTTATCTATCAATCGGCGGACGCCGCTTTGTTTGCAGATGAAATAATAACCGAAACGCGAAGTGGTTTTTAATTTAGAATACGCGCGATAATTTCTATTATCGCTTTCAAAAACCGATTAAATTCTCATCAATTTAGCGCATTGTTTGGAAAGGAATAGCTGTTATAAAATGTGTGTGTTTAGATTTGAAATAGTTTTACTTTTTACCGTTTAAATAAATTTTATTTGAGAGAGTGCGGGAATTATTTTTGCCAAATACATTATCTCGCATTTTTCTTTATACATGTATGCAATCCTTTATTAATTTCCTACATTCATTTGTAAATATGTGTCTTTGAAAGAGTACGTGTTTCCCTTTCAATGATCAAAATGCAAGTTGAATAAGTTTTAAATGTCGCTTCTTAAGCATTTACATAAAAAGTGTTGTGTTTGAGAAATCCTTTTATTTCCAGTTTAGCTATTTATAATAACACAAATTCCATTTCTGTAATTCAATACCGACTCGAAATGGGGTAGCAAGATAATTATCAATTTTTCTGAAGGGCGCCAAATAGTATCTGCATTTCGAGAAGTAAAAATAACTTGACAGTTGAGCAAGTAGAAAGTTGTCAAAATATCCTCATCTTTCGATCGATTTTCAAACTAGTATTGCACAAGAACTAGATATTTCAAAAACTTGAAATTTTTACCACATAATAACTATATATTAATACAGAAGTACCCACAATTTCAAAAAATTTTGATTGTTTTTAGAAGAGAAATCAAAAGGGGGAAGGAAAACGCATCAAATTCTTCCCCCTTGCGCACGATTTTTCGAAAACTATTCAAATTATAAACATGAAATTGGGTAAAAATACTATTCCTTGGGTACTTCATAAGTTTTACCAACTATTTTTAAAAAAGATGCTGTTAAAGTATTTTTAACCACAGTTTTTTTTTAAATTTAAGCATTTTAATTACAAATCATTTATTAAAAATTACAAATACTCGTCTTAAAGTACTTAATAGTTCATACCTCACTTTGAAACCTACAATTGAACAGAATTTTTTTACGAGTAAAATAACTTTTTTCTAAAAAATTTATTTTTTTTTAAAAACTGCGATTTAAAATACTTTTACAATAGAATATTTTTAAATAGTGTATAACTTATTAAGTACCCGAAGATTAGTATCTGTACCCAATTTCATGTCATTTCAATGATATGCCCAATCCCGGGCATATCAGCCAGTATAACATAAAAAACAACCCCTTGGAATCATGCATGAATTTAGCTGTGAAAGTTTTCCTTTTTAAAATGTGTTACGTACGTAACATACCAAAATTCTTTTTTAATTTATCTTCTCTTTTCTTCGTAAAATTATTCAAAATTACTTTCTGATGGATACTACATCTTTTTACACAGAAACCTTGCAGTTTGGCAAGAACGTATTGACTTATTTACGAACCAATGTAATAAGTTCATTCAGGGTATTTTATCCCTCAATCTGTTTTGATGTCCCGCCCTAATGTTACCACCCTGACCAAAAACATTCTCTATCTTTCACCTTTACCCCACAAAACATTCTTTTCTTATGACACAAACACCACAATAAATCACCTACGATCATACACAGGAAAAAAAATGGTATTTATAAACCCCAACATTGCAACACAACTTCACTCTATCAAAACCACCGCATTGTAAGAAGACCAAACCTACCGATGTTCTTGCGCCATTTTTTTCTCAGTGTGTTCTATTGTGCTACACCTATCTCCCCCTCGCATTCTGCTCCATTCTGTTCGGAACGTTCTATTTATTATGTTCCACGGCTACCGGAACGAAAAAGAACATTCCACCGAGGCAGATGATGCCACCGAATGCGTCCTAATAATGATAGATAATCAAGAAAAAAGGCTAATCCGTGAAAGACTTTGTCCCGCGTCATTTTTTAAGTTCTGCGGTGACACAGCTAGTGTCCAGTGTCGTGATTAAAGGCGGAAAAGGTCGTTTATATCGAGGTTTTTGTTTGATGTGCGTGATGAATCGGAGACGGGGATAAGGCAGGGTGAAACGTGGGGGGAAGGAGACTTTTTTTTAAAAAGACCGATTCGGGGAGAGGAAAAAATTCTCGCATTTGACTTAGTCAGGGATTTAGCAATGGGAGAATGGGATAAAATTGAAAGCATGAATTTATGTCGTATATCAAAAACATTGATGGACTAAGTATCGTGGCTTTGCAGAATCAATCTCTTGTAAAACAATTTAAGAGATAAGAATGAAAGAAGTCTTCCCCTCAAAATTTAGGGGAAATAAGTTTTGTAAATTTATGCAGAAGAACGTGTTTTGATTTGGTTCTACCCATAATGTATTATAAACGAAGTTATAATACATTATGCCTAAATTTAAAAAAAAATAGAATAATTTTAAAATTTGTTTTAGGAGAGTTTTTACCAATAGAGATAGTAAGGAAAATTGACGTGCAGCAAAAATGAGCTATCTTCAGCGGCTTTACATTGGTGTTTTATAATTGTTGCCGTAAAAAAGTAAATTATTGACTAGAATTATTGAAAGTAATTACTTTAGTGAAAAAGTAGTCAAAAATAAATGCGAACCTTTCACGCAAGTCTCAAATTCTCTCACATTGCCTTTATTACGCCAAATGGGATTACCCCAAAGTCGAAATTTTCAGTTGAACAAATTAATGTTAAAGGAATGTAATGAAACAGAATGTAAGTTACTTTTCAAATTAGGTTTCTTTAGAGAAATATGCATGAGATTAAGACTCAAAACAACCTTTTAAAACATTTTAAGTAGTAAGTATAATATTTTATTAATCTTATAATACAATCAAGGTCATATAAATTAAAAAATTTAAAGTTCCCAAACATATCTTCGATTGCCCAGCTGTCGCTGCAGCAATGCACAGCCTAAACTATCCCACCGAAGAGGACTTATATTCAGAATCAGTAGTCGCCATTGCAGAACTTATCCAAAAGTACCACTCTATCTGATCGATCCACAGGGACACGACAACAACAGCAACAACAACAATTTAAAGTTAAATTGTGTGAACTTTCCAGACTACTTTAAACAGATCCTTAAAAAAACCTTCTAAAATTTTAATTTCAAATTAAGAATTTTAGTTAGAAACTTCAGATATAAGTTTATAGACTGACTTGCAGTGTTGATGTTAAAAGCGGGATAATTTTGGAATAACACTGAAAAAGAATTAAATTAAATTTTAAAAAATTGAAGGAACAAGTTTTCAATACATTTTTTGTAACAAATATGTAGGCCCATGAAAAATGTTATTTTCAAGTTCAAGTGTAATTCAAGTTTCCAACTTTATTAAGGTGATAGCAAATGTCTCAGTCTTAATTAAAATAAAACAGTCTTAATTAACTTAGAGTAATTTGTTTTTGCTCCGGTTATTATTGGTTATTTTAAGGTACTAATAGTTAGAAGTGATAAGCCTACATACATAATACTGAATTCGGTAATGAAGTTATATTTAATTGGAGGGTGACAAAAAATGCTAACACACAATGTAGAATTAGTAACAGAAACTTCGTCAAAATATTTTTTTTGGCTGAAATAAATTAATTTTTCGTTTTCCATTTTGTGTTTAATTTACACATTTCGGCCCAAAAAGTAACTTTTAATTTTCTCTGTAAATAGAATTTAAGGTTAAAGAATAAAAATTATTAGAGAAGTTTGCTTTTCTGCAACAAGAATGATATAGCCGCAAAACAACATGTACAGAACCAGCTTTTATTGCTTTCCCCACATTACATTGGGTACAAGCACAGCGGAGGAAAAACATTTGAATTTTCTGAAAATTCATTGCACAATTTATTTAGCATTTATTTTTAATTTATATTGAACAATACAACATTCATTGCTGCAATTTATATCTCCAGAACTGTTAACTAACTCATAAGTTTACCATTTTTATTTTTAATTTATTTTGATTTAATGAGCGCTTCATTCTTTTAAAAAAGATTCTTCCTTACTATTAATGCCTTCAAAGACATTTATGAATAGAAGGTTCTTAATTACTTTTTCAATTTAAAAATACCTTTAAATAATAAAATACTTTCATAAAGATAACTTATTGAAGAAAAGTTACAGTAGTTAAAAGTGTCACAAAAATATAAAGGAAATTGAGTATCAATCATATTAGGTAAAAAAACGAAATTTACCTATTTTTAAACTATTTCAAATTTTTATTTAAAAGCAGCCACAATTTTGTTTCGACACACTATGTTATTTCTAGTTGGAATTTTTGCTGGATCATAGAAACTTTATAAAGGCATATCTTGAGGATATATTTCAGAAAAGCTGGTTTATGTACATTTTTTAAGAAATATTTTAATTTATAAGCATAAAACATGATCTAAAACCCAGAAAGTAGAAGAAATTAAGATTCTTAATGTCATGAGAAAGCCATTTATTTTAGGCTAGAAAATACATAAAATTGTTCTATATCAAAAGGGCCTCTAATTATTTTCTTTGACTACTATTTTATAATAAATAATGGATATATTATTTTAATATTAATTCAGTTCTTATTAATGAAGTACGTGAAGAAAACAACCACAATATAGCACGGAAGCCTCGCACCTCCTATGCGTCGAAAAACCTCAAAAACTGTTCGATCTACCCATCAAACGGTGGTCTTTACTGCCGTTTTTGAAAAGAGGGACATCAGTCGGTAAAGGCGATTAAAAAACAACCGACATTGCATTTGACGAAATCGCCCTGACAAAGGTGCGGTCTCTCTGTGGCGTGGAGATAAGCGCATTAAGCCGCCAAGAATGACACCGCATTTGCATGAGAAAGCAATGGGACGGGGTGCCCAGGATGGAGGATTTATCGCTCGCATTGGCCTAGCGGGGAAATACGTCATTTTTGAAAGAAATGGACTAGGAAAAAATTTTCATGATTACAAACAGAACAAAATTAAATGCTTGTTTCAAGAAACTAAAAAAATAAGGGCATTTGATATGCATTCGACTCCACTTAATATGATCACTTTTGTCCAAGAGTAGAATGATAACAATATCCGATTGATTATAATAAGCGATTTGATTATAGAAATTTTTAACCAATGTAACTCGAGTGTTAGCTTTAAAATTACAACTATGTAGTCCTAATTGAAGTATTTATAACAATTACCTAGTATGAATTTTTAGCACTATAACACTTAAAAATTATGACTAATTTTGTGTGATTATGTTTTAAAATCGGCCTTCAAATAGGAAATAAAGGAGCTCTTTAGGGGATTTCACCAGATTTTGATAACAGTAAACGATAGATTGATCCCATATAACGATTAGGGTGGCCCAAAAAACTTTTTTTCAGGTAGAGTTCTGGGCACCCTCTACTTTTTTTCGAACAGCTAATAGAAGCACACCGAATAGCTAATATAATTTTGTAAAGTTGCTTTTTCTGCATTTTTAAACAGCTAATAGCTCTAGAACTACAACTTAAAAACTTGAAATCAGTCCCATTTTGTTTGTTAATTTTTGTCTTTGATTTTTGTGAATCATGACCAAAAAGTTCAATCATGATAGAAAAAATGCTTTTCAAAATTTAAAAAAATGAAAAAAAATTTATGAAATTTTTTTTTTGGATTTGACATTTTTTGCATGTTTTAAGTCATATGGACACCCTCAAGCGATTTTATGAATTTTCCATGAGTGAATCGCTCTTGCTGTATAATTTTAGGGATAGTTTATTATAGTATAGTATAGGGACTTTTATACACGATTAAATTTTATTTTCAACTTGAAATTTGGTAGCTATGTTCATTTTAAGAGTTAAAAGGCTTTTAATATTTTTTCAAAAAAAATTTCAAGAAGTTTTTTTATTTAATTTTTTTTTTCATTTTTTTTTTATTTTGAAAAAAAATTGGAAAATGATGGTCCTGATGCATTTTAAATCAAAGAGAAAAAAAAATTACAAACAAAATGGAACTAACTTCAGGTTTTTAAGTTGTATAGTTCTAGAGTTATTAGCTGTTTAAAAATGCAAGAAAAACAACTTTACAGAAGTTCTTTGGACATTAGACAATTACTACAACCAAAATAAAGGTGATAAAAAAACAAAACCTGGAACATTATATCTATAACGTTAGTAGTTTCCTATAAAAAATCATGAACAAAATGAGATGGTTTGATCTTTGGTTTTTTAGTTGTTTTGTATAAAAAATCTTCGAATTTGGCCTTTTTCACTCCTCTTGGTCGTCGCTTTCTTATTAAGGTACAGAGCCCAAACTTTGCCTGAATAGTTTTCTTTGTAGTTCTAAAAAATTGAGGGGGTGCCGTGGCAATTTCATAACACTTTGTTTTTTCCCATAGAAAAGTGGGCCACCCTAATAACGATACATTATGCTATGAATTCAATTGGAGTGATAGGGACCGGTCAATTTTGATAACATTAACCATGATCACAATAAGCGGATTCAACTGTTATTATAAATTACTAGGAAAAGTACTTTGAAAATATAAAATATGTGGTTAAGCAAAAATAAGGAGGTAATTTTAATGTAAGGGTTGTTTTAAAATTTAATTACTATGGCTTCTGAATCTATTAGAATAAATACTTAAGTTATTCATAATATAATAAGTTATAATTGAGATAATTTGAGGAATTCTTCTAGAATTCTTTACAAATGGCACTAGTTTTAAAAATATATCTTTTTTGTCGAGACATATTTTGATAGTTTCTTTAAAAGTAAGAGTAGTTGCCTCTAAATTTTAGTTACATAGAGTGAATGTCTTTTTTTCACATTTTGTGTGTAGTTTGAAGGGCAAGGACTAAAATTAAATATGCAGGCACCGGCGAGATTCCAACTCACGATCTCCTGTTTACTAGACAGGCGCTTTAACCAACTAAGCCACGGCGCCTCATAACGGTTACTTACACGTATAATCCAAGATCCTTATAAAAAATTAAGTTTACTCATAAAATTGTGTAATAAGATGACTCTTTTCGAACAGTATCTAAACTTTTCGCGGTCAAAGTTGCTTTCATTCGTTATGAACAAGCGAACAATAAATTATTGAAACTTTTTTTTAAATTTTATCTTAAACTTAAGTTTGAAAAGTTATTCATACTTCAAAAATAATAGACCTTTCTTAAGTTAAACAACTATCTTCCCTAGAAAAACTAAGATTGAAAAAGGTAGAAGAAAGGACGGTATCAAGAAACTTTCGCATAAGTTGGGGTGATTCCTCCCCTTTCGGTTTTTCCATTCCTTTTTTGTGGAAAAGTTCTTTCAAAATGGCGTTACTTCAAAAAGTGTTATTTTTTAAATGTTAACTCAACTTCTCACGCTTTAGATCACTAGATACATTAACGGCCGTATTTTGTGCTATTTGATCAGCGATAAACCTCCAATCGAAGAAGGAATCACCGACTCTTATTGGTGGAATCTTACTTTGATTGCTGGATCAGAAAGCACAGAATACGACCGTAAAAGACATTGTGAGGGAAGCCATGACATAGGTATAAATAAGAGGCACGGAGGATAAAAATGCACAAGAGTAAACAGATGCTGAAGAACAGAAAGAGACTCAAGAGAAAAAAGACGCTGAGGAGAAAAAGATTGCTAAGAAGAAATGATTTTGAGCAAAAGAATGCTAAAACGCAGAGATGCTCAAGAGAAGGAAGATGCTAAAGAGCAAAGTAATTCTAAGAAGCATAAGCCTGAGGAGAAGATGGATCTTAAAAACTGGTAGACTCAAATGGGAAGAGATGGTGAAGATCCAAGAGATGATAAAAATAAGATATGTCTAAGAGGTGCTAGAAGGTATGGGATTAGAGAAGGGCTAAGAGTATGGTAATGCTAAAGAGCAAAGATATGATAACTTTTGGACACTGTAAAAAATACGGCACTTGGTGGGTAGGCAAGTGGTGGATAGAAATTGCCTCCATAGAATACATGGAGGGATGTGACACCGCGATACAGAGAGACTTCCCTCCTAGACTTTCAAACAACTCATTTTTCTAGCCTACGAGTTCAAGGAGCCCAGAATAGCCGCCGTCATAAGATACATTCTTAATACTCTGAGCGTATTTAACTGTGCTTTTTCAAAGAAAATGAAATGCACTTTGGGATTATAATCGTTTCAATATTAAATTAATTTTATGATATATCCAGTCATAGAGTTGAGGTCCGTCCGTCACTTTTTTGGTATCGTACCTAGCCTGTAAGTTCATATCGCTCAAAGAGATCGGTTATAAAAAGACCTTACAATTCTTATATATGAGATCCCTCTTTACATGCATTTTCCAAATGAATTGTTTAAAAATGAAAACAGGGGCCATTGTTAATTTATGTATATGGAGTTTTCTTTTCAATCAGTTCTTTTTAATCCCAGGAGGTTAGCTCTAACTCTTTAGTAGGGTGCTGATATGAGACGTTGATTTAAAACGTTTCAAAAGTTTTTTTAATGAATATCTAAATGTATTTCTTTTCCTTTATACATGCCCGGTTTCAATAAAACCTCATTTACATTCAATAAGCCTTATTCCATCACTGCAAGAAATAAAGCTTTCAGAAAAGTCATAAAAAGAACCGACGAAAGTAAAACTATTTCAATTCCCTTTTAGAACACCCCATTCGAGAGAGCTTGAACCCATCGACTCTTTTGTACTTGGCTTTTGCTCCGTCCGAATTCATTAAAACGTAAGAATATTCGAAAACCTTCCCTCCCTGGAGAATTTTCTTTATTAATCATCACCCTAATAATAAAGTAAAGTGAAAAGAACTTGAATAAGTCGAAGTAGAAGTAGCAACCGATAAAAGGTGATATCGTTTGCTGCTGAAGGATTTTAAATTGAGCGCGAAAATCTCATTAAAGCACACTTAACAAACTCTTTGGACGACCCTTTACTGAATATCAGCTATTCTAACAATGTGTTCTTATTTCTATTATACTTCATTATCGTTTGTATTTTGTTCATTTTTTTCCTATCGTCGGAGGCGTTTTATTCTTTTCGAATATTCTTTTGAAATGGAGCGGGCTGCCGTAAGCCCCTTTTGAAAAGGACTTTCTCCACGAGCACTTGACAATGACAAGCCGAGGGAGGGGTAGATAGAACACTTTTGGAAGCGATATAGAACACCCCTGTCAGTGTTCGATTGTCAGTTTTCAATTCCCGTAAGGTCGACATTCTGCTCTCGCTCGTCCCCCCTTTTTCCAACCTTTGTTCATCTCGCACTCCTCTCGTATCTCTTTTGGGAGAAAAAAAGGTTGCCGTCGGTTGGCGATGTTTTAGGCGGGAGGTTTTATAATCGACGCCAAAATAAGAATGACTTAAGTTACACTCGTGTTCAAAAAGTAAGCATAATTTGAGTTTCTGGGAATAGTGACACAAATCTTACTTCATGTAATGTAATTTTCAGGTTTCATATTCCACGCACTTAAAATCATGTATGGAATTCAGGAATATCATATCCTTTACAGATAACAGATAACAATTTTGCTCAGCTCGCTCAAGCAGCAAAACTACTCTTCAAAAAATCAAATTTGAGCAGTGCATTTTGTAGGAAATTTTGTTAAAATTTGAAAACATGAATGTACTCATTTCTGAAAATGTGCAATCTCAAAAATGAAACATCTTGAGCTTGATTTATGAGAATGACATGCACTAACTCAAAAATAAGCTCATGATACTTCATTTTTGAGTATGTACATTTTCAGAAATGAGTATATTCATGTTTTAAAATTTGAGTAAATTTGATCCGGAGCCAGTTTTTCAGTAATTTTTACTCA
This sequence comes from Tetragnatha versicolor, assembly GCA_024610705.1. Lineage (NCBI taxonomy): Eukaryota > Metazoa > Arthropoda > Arachnida > Araneae > Tetragnathidae > Tetragnatha > Tetragnatha versicolor. Next base: position 67,529,943 of record JANDEH010000002.1, read on the forward strand.
GTTTTGAGACTGTCGTTTTAAGAGTGAATAATCGAAAAAAGATCATACATTTTGCGATTTTCGATAAGAAGCCGACCTCCCATGTGTCAGCTAACTTCATATTCGTAATCAGCGCCCTCGAAAACATATAAAACTGCCGAAAAAAAACCTATATAAATGTTTTGAAAAAACTACCTATTGACTGCACTTGTACAAACCTTAATCCTACAATGAGGTATTTGCATGAGTGAGGGATTTGCTTTATTTTATACTTTTTTTATACATTATGGTTTAAAACTCCCGAATTTCTGATTTTTAAGTTCAAAAATGTGTTTTAAATAACTTAAAATTCAATTTTATTTTTGCCAAAACGTCAGAAAAGTCACGTTATCAGAAAACAGGCTTCTATTGGATGTGACATCCCAGCGCATGAAAACCATTGTGTTTGCTGCTTTCACGTGATCAGAAAACTGGTTTCTATTGGCTGTGACTTCACAGCGCATGATTAGTGATTCGAGAGTGTTTTCGCGCTCAAACAAAAAACGAAATTTCAAAAATTTATATCTCAGAAACTAGGCTACGGAAATACTTGATGTAAACGTCATTCTTCATGGTTTTTTATCTACTATTTTAATAAAATTTAATCTCAAAACGTGAGAATACCTCATTGGCGGAAATTCCCTTCTGAAATTCTCGTGACTATTTAATACTTTTTCCTTTGAAAATTCTAGAGTACAAGAAGTGATCCTCTTTGTGTATTACCCAAAAAAAGCTTCCTAAATGTCCTAATATCAGACAGTGACAGTACGTACTTTTTAGAGTTAAATTCCACAAAATTTTCCGGAGTTCCTCCCCAGACTACCCTTTCTCTTAGAACTTAGCAATATTTGACGAAGTAACAAAGAAGTTGGATCGAAAAATAGTTTATACATATTTTACATAGATTTTCAAGGCATTTAATAAAGTTCCACACGATGCATTGCTATTTAAATTAGAAAAATTGGGTAGTGGGCAGATTTCATGAGTGGGGGTGCCACAGAGGGGTTCCAGTATTGGGGCCAATTCTCTTTATAATTTTCATTAACGATATTAGATATTAGTCAGGACATTAGGAATAAAATCAGCATCTTTGCTGACGACTTAAAAAATTTGGGGGACGGTAGATACTCAGGAGCAGGTACAAAATTTACAAATGGATATTGATATATTATCACAATGGGCTAAAAAATGGGGAATGTCCTTTAACATAAGTAAATGTTAAGTACTGGGTACTGCATACGGGTTATAGGAATGGTAAGGCAGAATTATATCTGCAAGGGGGCAAAATTAAAGAAGGTAATATTACCAGAGATCTAGGGGTGATAATACATGAGGACTTAAAAATGGTTCATCAGTGTTCTTGACTTACTTATCCCTCTACCACTCCATTACTGGAGCATAGGGCCTCCGTCATGAGTCTCCACCTGGACCTGACTACTGGTGGCAAGATGTTTCGCCTCCCTCCATGTCACTCCGATATCCTTTAGTTCTCTCTCAATTGTCCTTCGCCATGTTGTTTTAGGCCTTCCCCTTGTTTTAGGCCTTCCCAGTCAAAGACCTGTCTAACTTTGAATTTTTCAGCTTTGCGAAGTACGGTGGCCAATCCATTTCCATTTCCTTTTCTTAATTTCAGACTCCACTGGTTTCTGTTTCGCTTTTTTTAGAAGATCTTCATTGTTAATTTTATGAAACCATTTTTTATCCAGAATTCTTCACAAGCAAGCTCAAGAGTTTTTTCAAGTTGGTCTTATTGTAGTGCCATGTTTCAGATCCATATAGAGAAGGACGGATTTCACATTAGTGTTAAACACTCTGATCTTGGTTGAGGTGGAGATGGTTTTATTTTTCCAAAACTTCTACAGGATTGCAAAGCAGTGTTCAGTTGATAATAAAAAGGCTAATAGGATATTGGGATATGTTAAAGAACTGTTTCTTCAAATCCCGATAATATTATTTTGACACTATAAGATATTGATTTAAATGAAAGGGTTCGACATATAGGCTACTAAATGGTTAAGGGTATATCCAGTTTATAAGCTATGTGGTACGATAAGAGAAGTTAAATACTATGTTCACTCAAGAGAAAAGAAGGATTAGGGGGGATTTGATTCAACTTTTTAAAATGATAAAGAAAGGGGACACCAAGGGACTAGATTTCAATACGGGTAATAGAACGGGGTCACAGATTTAAATTAAATAAAGTAAATTTTAATTGGGATTGTAGAAAGCATTATTTTTTTAACAGGATAGTGGATAGATGGAATGCGTTACCTGAAACGATTATAAATTCAAGTGGGGTAAACTAGCTCAAGAAAAATGTTAATTAAGGAGAAACATTATACAATTTTCGTTAAAAAGCTTGCATATAAATAATAAAAATTTTGTGCAATTGTTTTTAAGAAAAATTACAATAAAAATGCAAAAAGTAAAAGTAAGTTAAGTAGTTAGCAGTATTCATTTCAGAAAAAGAAATTTTTGTTTTTAAATTTTGGTTCAATAGCGTGACTGAGGCGGATTTTAGGAGGGGGCCATTCTGGAGGAAAAGACACTTAATTATTGGTTAGCGTTGGATGCTAGAATCTGCATTTGGGATTTCAAACTCCTCATCATAACAGGATTCTAAATCGTCACTTTCCTTCAATATGGAAAAAAAATAATGGAAAATAAATCCCTCTTGGAGAACCGGGACACTTGATATCTTGCTTTTTTCTGTGCGGGGTAGATTAAAGTCAAACATAGTCGTGGAAGGGAAGATGCAACACCGCACTCTTAACATCTGAAATAGTGTAATAACGTTGGAAATTATTTTAATTGTCAGTGAAATAAATAGCCTAAAATGGTTTCATATGGTTGCTGCTTAAATCGTCAACACTGCACTTATCATCAAAGCACTTTCAAGTACAGGCAATTGAGTGAGTGACTACTGCAAAACTCCGTCCCCTTGCTGCATTAATTTTGTCCAAAATGATAGAAGATAGATCAGGGTGGCTACAGAATTTGAAGAAAAAATTTCTCCGATTTTTCCCTGACTATAATTTTAAATTTTTCCCTGATATAACATCTAAACCTAAAGGGTTTTCCGGCTTCTTCTTAATATAAATATTAAAACAGTTTTAACTAGTTATTTCACACAAATGTTTAAATTTAAAGTAATATGTTTAAATATTAATTAATAATATAGCAAAAAAGAACAAAATAGTTCAAGAGAAAAAAGATAATATCAAATGATAAAAACTGAAAATATATGAACCAGAGAGAGAGAAAAAAGAAAGAAAATGTATAAAGACTAAAAGTGAGAAAAATATCTTTACACATCCTGTCCAAAGGATCTCCTAAATTATTCTCTCTAAATTCAAACTTACTCAAGATTATTCTCCATATTGGTTTAAAATACAGCTTCAGCCAGAAACAACCAGACAAAAAATGGAATGCAAAGAATTAAAAAAAAATGCATGAAAGGTAAGTTGAAATAAGTCATGAATGGAGTATCTACAAGTTGGTTGAAACATAGAAAATACAGTAATGAGTGAAGAATGCGATTTCACTGATCACCACGCATTTGCAACGTGTATTTTTTAATTTCCCTGATATTTCCAGATGAATGAAATTCCCTGACTTTTCCCTGAGTTGTGCCACCCTGTAGATAGATAAAAAGAATACACATTTAATACTTTTCCTTTCAATCTATTTCATTTTGTGTCTGTCTTAGCAGTTATTGGATTTCTTGAGGTGATTTTACTGTTTTTTTTCTTTGTTGTTGTGAGGATCCAGGCGATCAAACTTTATCAACTTGGAGGGTTGTAGAGTTGCCTGGGATGGATAAGACAACATTGGGTTTGACAATAAATATTTAATCAGGATTCAAATTTTTTTTCCTTGTCAAACAGTTTGCGATTTGTCAAGATTGAATCACTATGAATCATGAAAGATGGGTAACTTTTATCAGACCCCCTTAAACTATCTGAACAATAATGAAAAGATGGTAAATTGTAAATTTAAAGCCCTTTAATCCCTCAGATGCGAAATGAAGATCAAATATCTAAACATCAATTTTGGAAAAATTTCTGGTTTATAAGTCTAGAAAACAGTTTGGCGAGAATAAAGATTCGTATACTACAGCTTCTTCAGATGATAGATGTGCGGTGTTGCATCTTCCACAATGATATACATACAATGCTGAAGTAATGAATAGCTAAAGTAATTTCTGAGAGGAATCAAGTATCCCCACATCAAGGGACACATGATTCCTTTGTAAAAAATTACTTCGCTAAAATAATCTGATTAATTTCAAATAAAATATATGTGTTTGGTAAGAGGGAAAACATACCAAATCTAATTTCTGAAATATAATAATTTGCAACAGAGAAAAAATAAAGAGGGAATCGAGTATCCCTAGTATCCCCTACTACAAGTTCACAGTAGGTATATAAATGTGCTTATCTATCTAATAGCAGCATACTTTTTATCTCCCCTTTATTAGAGCTACCTTAGTAACTATTCCTTCTTTAACACAGGCAATTTACAAATTCTGAAAATTGTAAAAAGAAAATATACAAGACAAAAACATAACAAAATGTTTATTTATTAAACTCACAAAACTGTTCTACATAATAGAATCTTTCTTTCATTGTAAGAAGCTATCTTGTCAAGTTAGACACTCTTTAATTTAAGTAACAGGATTCAGTTTAAAAAAAAACTTGAGAACTTTTAACTTAGCATGAATGATAACACTTTGTAATTCAGTCAAAACTGTATTAAAAGTTTCTTACACATAAAATATTACAATGATTGTTCATAATAACACTATTATCTTAAGAACCCATGGAAGTATTTAAAAAATGTATCATTTATTAAATTTGTTTGTTTTAAAACAAAATAGGATATTTTAAATGAAGTAAAGGACAGAATAGAAAATTAAAACAAAAATAATAATAAGGAACATACACTATAAAACAACAACTCTGGTTCTTAAAAAAATTTAGGTGCCTTCTTGCAAAGTTTTCTTAAATTCGTCAATCTCTTTATATACCTTAGATTGCAGTTGATCACAGTGTCCTATTTCTTCTTGGATAAAGTTCTCTGACTCTTGAGCAATGAATCTTTGGATAAATTCATCTAAGGCACCCAAGTCCTCCCTGAAAAAATATTAATGGAATTTTAGATGCAAAAAAATTCAACAATAAAATTTTACAATAGATTTCCATATTTAAACTTTAATGCATTTAACTTGTTCAATTATTAAAAAGTAATTTGAATAAAGGCATTAAACCACAATACAATAAGCACCACTTCTCTCCTCCTTAACATTAAGATAAACTTTAAAACATGAACAGAAGTTATCTCACAAGTAAATAATTGAATCGTCAGTTTGAAGAAGGGAATAAGTCCAAAAATCAAGTTTTGAGAAAATCGAAAAAAAGAAATGTAATTTTCATTGTATGGATAGCGATTTCACAACTTCAAGGGGCGATATCTCCCTATAGGGGTTAGTTATTTTCCCCCTCTTTTCACCCATGTGTAGGGCAAAGCTTGGAGATTGTTTTGAGCACAAAAAGACAATTTGTCATTTTTTGGACTTATTCCCTTCTTCAAACTGACGATTCAATTGGTTGCCTTTAATATTTCCTTTGATCAGACATTAATAAAGTATTAATTTAGTTAAACTGAATGAAATCTTATAAAAACAATATAAGATATAAATGTGACAAAGTAATAAAAATCTCGTCTATTAAACAAGCCAAAAGCAATGGGATTATTAGGTTATGGTGTGTTTCTTAACAAAACATTTATTGAACACTTTTTATGATAAAAACACATAAGACATTTTGAGATGTATGAAATTAAAGAATTTCAGAGATCCAAAAAAGCAAGGCAGTTTCAACTAAACAGTCTTACTTTCTTTGTTTACTTACTCTGGTTTTTGTTCTTTACTCTCAGAGGTCATGAGATTCAGAACCTTTTGGTAGTTTTCTTGTAAAATACTATGTTTTTCTGATAATTTTTCTAAACGTTCTTTTAATAAAACATTATCTTCCTGAAAGTAAAAAATAATTGATAGGTGCATGCAACACATTCAAAAGTAACAATAAAAAAAGAAAACAATTACAGAACAGGTGTGAAAAAGGTAGAAAGCATGTTGCTGTATTTCATTACTAGCATTTAAAAAGGTAGCTCAATATCCCCAAGGTCTTAAATTTTCAAAATATTTTCAAGCACTGAGCATAAGAAGAATTCCATCAACTCTTTTTTTACCAGATCCATCACACAGGGACATGACTCATTTTTTAAACAGAAAAATGAAATGATTTTGTTTAAGGGGAGAAATGACAAAATTTTTCCAATCAATTGTTTTAAGAGTAAAGTATCTCTACAACCATCACAAAAACTTATTTAAAAGCATATTGAGTAATGTTTAGTGCTGAAAATAGTGAAAACTTTTCTTTTTGTTCAACCATAAAACGTGAGATTATATTGAAGGTGATTGAAAATTTTTATTTCACTTTCAATTATATAATAATATAATAATAATCTTTATATTTAAAAACGAAATTTAATTAATAATTTCATATTTATTTATAAACGAAATTATTATATATTTTTTAACCAAATTGTAGTTGACAATTAATTCTAATGGACTAAAACAGGGACGTCAACACACCAGAGCAAGGTTAAAACAGTAGCATGCAACAATACTTTTTATTTTTTCAGGGATTTTTTTAATTGCAAATTATATTTATTTTTGGAAATTTGTACCTAAAAGCAATTTTCCAAACTGGATTTAAGATATTCTTGAAGGTTTGGATCTATTTAGTAATCATGCTTGTAAAAACTGATGTTTTCTGTTATAAACATAATAAAATCAAACTATCAGATTGAAAGCCCCCTTAAGCAAGAATTTTTACTGATGATTTAATTAAAAGGATGTATTTTTAATTAAGTATTCATTATTAATTCATTTTCATAACTATATAACAATGTTTATTAATACATAATACAAATTTAAGTTCTTAATTTTGTTTATTTACGAGATCGTATCACTTAACGAGATTGTAATACCTCCAGTACACAGATTTACATGAAGAAAATAGTATTTCTGTGTAAAAATATTATAAGCAGCTTTTGATTAATATTTTTAACTTTTTATAATTTTTGGTTGGTTTTTATCTACTTCTTTAAAGGGTTAAAGTGGAGTTTTAGTCATATCACATTAAAAAATAAAACAAAATAAGAATGAAAGGTTCAATAGGATATGTTTATTAACTTACTTGTTGTCTGAGCAAGCTTCTTTTTAAACTTTCAAGCTGCTTATTGATTTCTGAAGTAGAATGTGTTCTTTTTTGTGCAACTGTATTTTCATTTCTCAGCCGAGCATTCTAAAAAGAGAGTAATTTTTTACCAATTTAAATCAAAATCTTATTAAAAACTAACCAATTTACAGATAGGTCAAAACTTTAGTCTCCTAAGTAAAACAAACAAATGTATTTAAAAAGCATACAAATTATTTTTCAGCATATGACAGAGTATGAAAAGAAAATTTTCAAATGCTTTTCATAATTATTTAGAACTTTTTAGAAATCACAATACACAATGTATGTGCTTTTAATGTATTTTTTAATCATTTTCATTTCATCAAAACAATTTAAAAACCATAAGTTTTACCGAAAAATCTGACAGTTAAATAGAAGGCAATATTACTACTACTTAAAATAACAGAAGTGTAATCTTCTAACTTAAATTCCTGCTCAACAGAATATTTGACAATACTATTACTTTTTATCTCTAGAAGAATGTCTTGTTTTCAGCACATGGCTTTTTCAAATAAATGGGGAAGGTTCACTGAAAACTTTCGCAACATTGATCATACCCAAGTACTTTGGATAAGACATATCTTCTTTTTCATTAAAAAAACAGAACCAAGACTGTACTAAAACGAAACTTAACATCCCTTGCAACAACAAGAATTAACATGTATCCTTACTATGACAATTTTTAAACAATGAAAGACCAAGTCTTTTTTGTTTGAAAATTTTGTGATAGAACTGGAAATTAAACAGCTGAATTTAACATACTTTATATGATTTATAACATGAATTAAATAGAAAGTTCAAGGACCAGGAGAAAACTTCAAATTATCTATTATTCGAACTAATTGAGATGTTTGAATCACCCAAGTTGAACAGTATAAAAGTGTTCGCCATAAGATAGTAAGAGATACCATCAAGAATACTGTATGACTGCCTCAAGAAAAACTTTGACTGGAAAATAAACTTTGAAAAGAAGTTCAAATCTAATTGATAGTCATATTTGATAAAATAAATTTTCTTCAGTGTTTATGAATAACAATCACCCCCAAAATTGAGGGGAATAATCCGTTTCCATATAACAATCACCACAATATTGTACTACATCAGTTTTTGTTGCAGTCGAGCACATTTTACTTCAGATTCAAAGTGAACACTAAAGTTTGACATACTTCTTCCGTCAGCCTTTCAATTTCTTTTGACAAACTTTTCATTTTTTCTTCTTGTTGCTTGTTATTCTACAAAAAAGAACTATAATTTAAGCAAATAAAAATAGTGCATCTTCATACTAGAGCTAATGAAAGTACAAAAATATATTAAATTTAATTAATTAAATTAGCTGATATAAAAGAGCTAATGAAACGTTCATTAAAAGAAAGGATATCTGTGTAGCTAAAGTCAACCTTAGAAAAAAGGAATTTTTCTTCCCTATTCATGGAATGCTTTGATATTTAATATTTTTTCTCATTACTAATTCAATTGAGTTGAAGTATTTTTTACTAGGAACATTTAAATAAACACACAAATATGAAAAATGTAAATTAACCCCTGAAAGCTTGAATCAGGGATGAGTTTGTCCCAAGATGAAAAAAGAGGAAAAGGCACAAGAGCTTAATTTTGTTCAATTATTTTTAGCGTGACACAAATAATTTTAACAGTGAACAAATTTTAATTTACCTGGATTATATTTTGGGGGATTTTAAAAACTTTAAACTTGCATAAAACTAGTCATTAATATTATAATATTAGCCAGATTAATATCTCTACACATGAAATGCATATTTCTACTAATCTGCATAAATATAACCAAAATGTAACTATAAGCAAATAAAATGGAAAAAGCAGAACATCGCGATTCCGCGGAAGAAACTCATGCCTGTTGAATTAATGATTAGAACGAAATGCACACAAAACGAAGCAATATATTATCGGATAGTTCGGTGTCTAAAAGAAAAATAATTAGTTGTTTTATGCTGTTTACTAAGGTTTGGTCTATGTAGGTACAAAGTTGAGAAACAGGCCCCCCAGTCAGATGCACTCATTTCGAGAGGGGGGAGAATTTTCTGAAGTACCTCCACCCATGCATAGGCTTTATGTAGTTTTTAAAATATTTCCAGACAAGATTTGAATTTTAATGAACATAAAAATTTTAGCAAAAATGCCAAATTTGTCCCATTCATCCCCACTCTCCCCTACTACCAAACGAGATAATATTATTATAAATAAAGTGATAATCTAAAGTAATAAAGTTTCTTTATAGATTGTAACTGATCATCATTTACAAGCTTTCTTAATTGTTCTTTTTTGCAGATTTATTAACGGTATAAGGTTTGATATGTAATCCCCTCCCCAGAAAATTACTCCATACTGTAAAATAGATTGAATCCAGGAAAAGTATAATATTTTTAAAAAAGATGTCTACATGACTTTTTAATTGATTAAAAATAAACAGGTAATATTGGAGTCTATTTTTTAAGTAATGGATAAGTGAAGTATATACTGTAAGTTCTAGGTAAGATTTAATTCCAAGTATTTAAAATTTTGTACTCTTTCAAGGTTAAGACATTTGCTGGCACTAAAATTTAAGCAATATTGATATTTTATATTAAGATCGATACTGTTATTAGATTAAGCTAAAGTTAAATACAGTCGAATCCGCTTAATGTGATCACGGTTAATGTTATCAATCAGATAATTATAATCGGAATCAACAGGTCCCGACCATTCTATTTAATTTAATGTAAAATACATCGTTTAATGTGATCAACTATGAATCATAAATCCGCTTAATATTATCAAAATTTGTCCATATCTCCCTCAAAACGACCGCTTTTGGGTTCGAGCTTCATTTTGAAGGTCAATTTTTACAAGTAAAAATCTTCTCCATGAAATCATCTGGCGCTTCTTTTTTCTGAAATTCAGTATGGGTAAGAAAAATAAAACATTCCGTATATTATATTGAAAGAAAACGGTTATGGGGGGGTCCGAATCCATACTTGTGATTGGTTGAAGAAACACCAAGATCCATGCTTTGCAGATGTTTCTACTAAGAGATTTTGATTTTCCCTTGTTTAATGAAATTCAGATTATGTAATAAATAAGTGGTTTATTGGAGTGGAAGGATATAATGAAGCGGAAAAAGAGACCTTTCTATAAAAATACACAGTAAGCGATTATTTTAATTTTATTAACTGAACTGCTCTCATATTTTCCCCTTAAAATTTTTCCTAGTTTAAAAATAGAGTTCTAAATACATTTATTACGATTACATGATTTTGATTTTAAAGCAAACAATCTAGTAACACTGTTTGCTGTTTTTAAATGAGATTGCTTATTGTTATCGAACAGATAATGTTATCAGTTTAGTCTCGGACAATTGCGACCACATTAAGCGGACTTGACTGTATATTTTGTCTTATTGCTATTTATTAAAAGACAATTACAGTCGGAATTCCCAAATCTGGAATCGCCGGGACCGAGCATTTCCAGATTTTAGGCCATTTTATGATTTTTGGTTATAAGAACCGGATATTCACCTACTTAATGCCTGCTTATGGCGGATTTTCACCACTGCTGCAAAAGCGACATCAGCGATTTGCGACTAGAGCGGCAAATTTTTTTTCAAAAGAACCAATAGGACAAATATAGATCAAATACTTCAACACTTGACCTTTATTTTTTTGAAAGTTACTATATTAATCAGTTCTCTAATGATCTTGTAAATGACCTGTCAAGTGCACCTTTTTTCTCTGAAATTTGGATGTCGTGAATCACCATAAAAAATTTTCTGCATCTGTATTTTCATAGTTTTCTTTTCAATTTAAATATGTTTCTGTATTAACTGTAACTGTGTTTCTTGTTGTTGCCTGTATATATTACTGATAGCCATGTGTACATTTTTTCTTACATAGTCATCTCACTGACGAAGAGGGTTCATTATACTCTCGAAACATGTCTGATTTTAATATCTTTAAATAAATTATGTGCAAATGAAAAGTTTTTCAATTTTGAACCAATAGGAGGCCTCGAAAACGATCGCTGGGAAAAAATCGCTGCGACATCAGCTACATAACTGTGATCACTGAGCGTCCATTTTCTTGAGGTGGTACGGAAAGATTAAGTTTCGGGATGTCTGAATTTCTCAAGTAGAAATGAAAAAATTATCTTCTAATATCAATTTCGTGTTTCCTTGAAATTCCAGGGCTGTTGCATAACCAGTGTTCCGATTAATTGAGTAAACTAAGTAATGAAATCCTAGTCACTAAATGCCTGCCTTTTGACTTAGCATATATGTGCTGCCATCAAGTTAAAGTGACAAAATTCACCAGTACTTCATCAGCGAAAAAATTTTTTTATCAGCCTCAGTTAATTATTTCGGCTACTTGTGAATATATAGGCTTGATATTTTGTTTTCAAATTAAAATTTTAAAATTCTGTCAGGCATGAAGTCACTTAGAAAGAGACTGTAGAATAAGCGAGCAACGAACATCCGCGAGATCCCAGAAAACCGAAAATGTCGCTGGACTGTTGCGGGCTATTGCTGCGCCATCTTTTGCCAGTCGGTAGTACTACGAAAATGTCGCTTATGTCTCTTTTGGGGTAGTGGTGTAAATCTATCATTACTTAATTTTGCTGGTTTTAGTCGCCCGTTGGGGCGATTTCTAATGAAATAGGAGATAAAAAATAAAATAAACTTTAAATAAAATATAGATTTAAAAATAAAAATGTAAACTTAATCATAATCACTTACTGATTGTGCGCAAGTTAAGGAGGTACTGTAAATTTTAAACAAAATACGCTTTGAACCAGGAAGTTTTTCTCATTTATCGTAAATCGTCGATTTCCTGACTCCGTATTCTTCACTGAGTACGGAAGCCCCTTATTGAATTTTTTGCAGGATTTTTAGCTTACTTTTTATGCTAAGGGAAACATGCTTCCTTTTTCTGTTTGATTTATTACCATGGTTTTCCGACATGGTAAAAATTCACTATTAAAACTCGACTTCAAATTAAACATGTTATATCAGCAATTTCCAGATGGAGAAAAAAATTCAAATAGCCTCAGAAACAGCCCTATCCGAACAATTTTTGCTACTTAAATGTAGTAAATCTAAATATACCCAGAACGAGTAATAATACACCTGCAGCGCAACAGCACATTTTGTTCTACTTAAGAATGATCAGTGTTCTTACCATATTCCGATACAGCGTTTTAGAAAAGGTGTTCGTATTAAAAAAACAACGTAGCATGGTCTGAGATAAATTCAACGATGCCTTAAAAATCGTTCGGTCAAAAGTGTCCGGTCTTTTAGGCCATTCTGGTTTTTGGACGTCCGGATTTTGGGCGCTTGACTGTATTATCATACCAATCTCTGAACTTTTGTGCATATGGATGTAATACATTGAAAGAATGATCATTTTCTAAAAATGGATAAAAACCTAATTCTGATAGAAAATGGTTTTAAGGTATGCATACAGTATTTCACTCAGATTTTGACAGATGGGTAAAACTAAAATCTGTTCTTCACATAAAAGTTACCTGAGCTTTTCTTAACTTTGTACTGAGGCTTTCAATGGTAAGAGATTTTTCTAGGTCAGATGTCCTAAGCTGAGACACTTCCTTGAGCAAAGCCTTATGTTTTCTTACAAATGCCAGATTAACCTCCTTCATCAGTAGTTGCAATTCATCTTCACATGTACTTTGAATGCCTTCTATTGATGGTAACCTGATATATCAAAGGCTTAAGTTAGAAAATGCAGAACCAAATGAGAACTAGGGTCAGATACATTAAATATTTTGGTTACATCTGTTATCTGTCTCACTTAAGATCACTATAATATTTTTTAAAAAACATATTCAAATAAGTATAGGGGAGACCGGGGATGGATGGGACACTGGGTAGGATGGGACACTAGGGTGGTCCTAATTTTTCAAACTCGGAATTTCTTCGGTCGCACCCCCCAACTTTTTTACTTAAGGTATGAAATGAATGTATACCAAATATTTTCCAAATATTTTAATATTAACACATACCGCAACGCGATTGAAGTTAGAGTACGGTAGATGCGCAGGACTCCGTAACACTGACACGAGGAATGCCGGCTCGAAGCGCACTTTCCGCCGCAACAGTGGACGCTACGCGCGCTTTTTCAAAAGAGCACTTTGAAAAGCGGTATCTTCATGTATTTTATGAAAAAACTTGAAAACATTCTTCTCTATGATTATTGCACATATTTTAGGGTGAAACTCATTATTATAAGTGGATTCCAATGAAGGATTTAAGGTAAAGTGGAGGATTTTCCAATGAGTGTTGGGACATAAAACAAAACTTTAATATAATGTTCAAAACAATGAAAATTAGATTTTAAATGTAATGGACCATATCCGACTGACGTCACATTTTCTCCATCATGTGACCTACTGAGCTTGCAATTGGTTACCACAGATACTACACCAGTAGAGTTTGTAGTGAGATATGATGATAGTGAGATGTGATTTGATAGTGAGTTTGTTTTCCCCCGATCATGTGATTAATATGGGCGTGGCTGAATATGGTCCATTCATCATAGTTAAATGTTTGATTTGAAATTTGCACTGAATTTTATAAGCCAAAGCTCATATAATACATTTTAATGTTCTTATAATAGTGTTAAAAGCGGCGTTTGGTTGGCGGTTACTGCATCCCATGGACCTACATTTTTATTTAAACGTTTTGAAAATCTTGGGATGTTATCTATAAACCAAAGTACCCATCAGGTATTAAAAATGAAGTTGTAAAAAACAGTATGGAAGAGACAAAGAAGAAATTCACAAGTTGGTTAAAACAAGCTTGAACACCAATCGAGAGATGACTACCAAAAGTTTCTATAGTTGACAATAGCACTTTTAGATTATTATAAAGCTAAAATGGTTAAATTTAAACAACCTGGTGCTATCCATCATTCTAGGTGGATGTGTTTAAGTAATTTATTGCTTGAAGATATTTATATTTAGAAATGTGGGGGTTAATTTGGATAATCCATTACTACAAGGTATCTCTCATATAAAAGCCCACGTCACTCACTGACTCACTGATTCTGGAACGCTCGCACACTATGATGCCATCTCGCATCTCGCAATAATCAGAAAAATAATTTAATAATGGAATGTTTGGGGAGAATGCCATTTAAAATGAGTTTATATAAGGGTAGTAAGATTTGATTTAAGAATAAATTTGCCCAAATCAGCTCGGTGGTGGTCAGCCGAAATTGAGTGACTTATTTGAATATGATACCTGTCTAGGAGATAAGCGATAAATATAGCGCCATCTATATGATGGCGCTGTATTTATTAGCTGTTTTATGTAATGAAGCTACGTTAATACCGGTTATCCGATTACGCCGGCCACGGACTGCCCGCGAACGCTTTAATTTTTGGATGGAGTAACTTAAAAAAATCATGCAAAACTTCTTATTTAATGTATAATTAATAGGAACTTGAAGTAGTAACGAGGGAAGCTCGCATAAAAGGCTAGCCTAGCTGTAAGACCCGGCTTTGCCGGGTCGTAACAGCTAGTGAGTATTATTGTTAAGCTATACATTATGGCCTGGTTTGATGTGCAAATGGATCACAAAGCCACATTTCAAGAATTTAATTTCATGAGGGACCTGTTTTTCTACAGAGGAATTAATGAAAATATAATCTAAGGCAGCATCAAAGAAAATTATTAGTCATGGATATGGTTTCTTGAAGGAGACAGTTGCCTTAGCCTTTTTTGATGAACCTGTCCCCACACAGCAATAATTTCCAAAGAGTTTAGAGGGAAAGAATCTACCGGTATGTAAGGGTGGTTGCAAATTAGTTTTGTATAACGGGAGGGACTCTAAGAAAAATCAAGCCAATTTTGTGTCAAAGTGAACCTCAAACTGTTTTCAAAGGTTTTTAAGCTTTCTTCAAAATTTATTTCCAGGGATCCTTTAAAACGTGTGAAGATTATTGGAGGTTATCAGGAAGGGTTTAAAGTCGTCAGTAACTTATATGTTGTAAATAATGCTACAGAAAGAGAAATCAAGCTTATTGAAGAATTTAACGATATTTTAACGCATAATGAGGAGAAAATACAAGAACTTTAAAAATTGTCAAAGGATATAAAGGCCAATATTCTTCATGTTTAAGCATTTTATGTTAAAAAAGTACTGAAGTATATTGAATTATATATTTTAAATAAATTTTATGATTTTTCAAAGTTTTGAGAATTTTGATGTTTTTTCAGATTTTCATCCCTTTTGCGGCACGTGTTAATATTAACCGATTCGGATAAAATTTTTACCAGTTATTTACTACCCCATAAGGAAAAAATTTAGGGGGTGCGACTTGAAAAATTCCGAAATTTTTTTTTACCATTATACTTAGGACCACCCTAATGGGACACCTTCAATAAATCTTAAAATTATCAATAAAATTAGTTTTTGATTGTTCCACCAGGTAAACCACCATGGCTTCATACTTGTTGCTGTTTACTATTTTAGTTGTAAGCTCCTACAAGTTTCTAAATGAAAAAGAAGGTTTCACTATAGCAAAAGTAACTAAGTATTACACTTTTCAAAGTGAATGTTCAATCTGATTCTTGGTTGCTTTCTTAATGGTTTATATTGTTTTCTAAACAGAATAATGTATTCCTTATGAATATATAGTTGAGTTTAGCCCAAAAGCAACAGTTCTTTTAAAAGAACCTATTTTTTAAAACTGTGGCTACCAGGGTGGGATGGGACACCATGACTTGGGGTGGGATGGGACATGCCCAATTCCTCTTAATACCTAAATACAAGCTATTGCATACAATTCTTTAGATACCATGGTTTTCAAACTGATTAGTATTGCAGTTGAAAACATATTTTTTTAGATTTAAGAAGAATTTTAACCATTTTGTATTTTTCACTTAAGTTAGATTTTTTGAAGTAAATATAAGGTAAAATAACTGATGTTTTTGTAATAAATCTTTAAAATGTGTAAAATACTTCCATCTTTGTGGTTTTTAATCATATATTTAAAAAGTAATCAAAAATTTTAATTTAATAAGATATGTCCCATCCCACCCCGGGGATGGGACATTAGAATTAATGGATTAGATGGGACATTGGGATTAAGACCGGAAATTTTTAAAATATATTCTTTTAAAAAGTGTCCCATCCCTCCCCGGTCTCCCCTACTACTAAATATTTTTTAATGTATGATCTTAAGGAAACAGATAAGAATTGCACCTTTACTAAGTCATTTCTCGTACCCCAGAAAAATAGCATCCCTGAACTTTAATTCAACCTTTATTTTTTACTAACACTTGGCTAAATTAAAATTTACCGAATGATAAAGCTTTTGGTTAATGAAGCGAATCCGGGCTGCATATTTTCGTTGCCATATTAGGCGATAGCGATTCAATGCTCTGATGCCATCGGTTTTCCCCTTGGCGACAAAAAAAATCGCCTTATTCAGCTTCAGCCCGGATTCGCTTCATTTACCAAGCTTTAATCACTTATTTTATAAATTTTAGGCATATCCTGAATGAAAATTGAATTTAGTTTTGCTTTGAACATTTAAATGAATATGGATTTTTGAAAGGTGAACTTGAACCTAATTATATTTGCTTCAACTTCCAATAAAAAGAAATGGTTGGATCCTAGCAGAGCCCACACCCTGCCAAAAATGGCGATAATTCCGCCATCTTGGTAACCCTACTTAAACACACTAGATGGCGCTTGGCGCCATCTTGTTCTGGTTTGGCGCTTTATTTTGGTATATCGCCAAGGGTGTGGGCTCTCCTAGGATTTTACCAAAGAAATTAATATATAAAGATACTAAAAAATATAAAGGTAGTTTTCGATTAAGACTTACATAATTTTCCGAAATCGGAATCTATGAGAAGATTTTGAAAACTTTCACAAAACGGAATTAAAATTAATTAAAAGCTACACATTGATTTATTTCGAGTGATTCTTATTTTATATTTGACTTTTACGCCAGTTATCAGAACGATTGTCGCTTGTTCCCGGCAAGTAAAAACAGTTTTCAACAAAACGAAAGGAAACTTGTACATACTGTAAACTTAAATCAAATATTGGATCTTCTTTATCCATGATTATGGGGTAAAAATTTCATACAAGAACACAATGTATAGTGCAAGTGGAAAAAATTTTAGGTTAATAACGTGCAGTACGCAAAATTGTCATCCGTCCATGCATGTGCTGCTGAGTGCTGACACTTATTTGTTTACAAATAATTTTTTTCTGAGCTCAAGTCAAAGTTACAGTTATAGGAACACTCAAATTTAGATTTTTATATTCTCAAAGATGGCAACATATTTTTAAAATAAAATTTTTGGTTTTATAATAAGATTCTTAACCTCAATATCCCCCAAAATATTAAACTAAATGTTGATAATTCCTAAACCAAAAGTTATGAAGTCATTAAGGTCGTTAATTGCAATGTGTTTGATGGTCTTGGTTTGATGGATGATACCGAACCGCGAACGTTTGAATAATTGTAGTGCTGCCATCTACTAAATTTAATACCTAATAGAGTTGGTGGCAAAAAAAAAGGAGTTTCCATTTTTGCGTTTGATATGGTTGGGAGCAGTGGCGTAAATAAAAATATATTTCGGGAGGGACCCAAAATTGTTCCTCAGACCCTCTTATATATATTTAATAATAGGTTTAATTAAAATTTTTAATACAATTTGGGTCATAACGGCCGTATTCACCGGAAACTTGACCGGGGCGCCGGCGGTTAACCGGAAGTCAAACTTCTGATAGGCTGAAACTTATTCAGAAGTTTGACTGCTGTTTAACCGCCGTTCAAGTTACCGGTCCCGGTGAATATGGGCGTTAAATAACTAATTATACGAGAAATTGTGAATAATTAAGTTCGAAGCACTCCAAGGGGGATCTGGACAAGACCCTCTATCTATATACATGGCCACCCAACTCCAGACGATGACGTCAAACGTGAGTGAAAATTGCCATGTTAAGTCTATGGAGTGACGTCAAAGATGAGTGAAAGTTATGACGTTGAACGGCCGAGTTGGGAGGCCTTTATATAGAGGGTCTTGATCTGGAGCCCTCCCCCAGAAAATTTTATAGAAAAATGAATTCTATAAAACAGGTTTTCAACTAATTGGGTTTTAACTTGTTTTTGTATACCTAGTCAAAATCGGGGGGACTCCTCGGCCCATATACGCCATTGGTTGGGAGTTAGACCGGGAACCTGCGACAAAATCAATGGGTTCAATCAATTTTATTCCCAGTAAAACCGCTGCCTGAATGGCTAAGTGAAGAATTTTACTAAACCTAAAAATTTTATGAGCGGTAGTTTGAATAATGTGTATGGCCTTTCTGACAATCCTAATGCACAGTAAAATCTCTGTACAATGACTCCCTGATAGAGCGGTAAAAAATGTACGAATTGTTTTATTTTTTACTGCTAATTTTATTCTTTATTGCGTCCTTAGGTTAAAATCACCGATCATGTTGTCCCAAAAGTAGTAGCTCTAATAAAGTTCTACTGATAGTTTATCCAAAAATCTCCTGGGATGACCGAAGCGTCACCAAACAGGATGATATACTAGGTTAGTTAGGGTCAAAAAGATAAAAAAAAGAAGGTGCAGTGATGAAAGTTACCTTGAATTTGTAAGACTAAATGTGCATATGCATTATTGAATTACAACTTTTTTTCTTATTAGCGGTTTCAGACACCTAGCTCTTAGGAGATGGGTATAAAGGTCAATGGGTGTTTCAAACTTGGATGGAAGAAAAAAAATTCCTCTCGTTTTTGTTCCTTAACCGAAATCTTTACCATTAAATTTTTTCTTTACAAATAAATGTTTTGTCCTTATCAAGAAAGAGCTAGATATCAACATTCCGCATTCCCTTTTAGAGTTTTAATACGCTACTTGTTGTGGGTTATACGAAAATCCCAGTCAATTTAAAAATTGTTCAGTAAATTCCGGTGAATAAAAATACAAATTTTTTACATGGGTAAAGCTATATTTTTTTGTATTTTTGACCGATCGAGTTGCGCCTCAAATGAGAAATTCAGAAAACAATTTTTTAATACTTTAAATTCAAGAACTTTTTAATCCTTTTTATTTAAATAATATTTTTTACAATATTTAGAACTATAGTTTGGGCATCATTTGGATTATTTTCTCTTCTTGAAGGGAATAACGTAAAATACCTCATATACCTTAGTGAAAAAAACTAGCATGGTTTTTTATTGGATAATAAGGAAATAAAATGTAGATCGGATAATAAGGGAAAAAATTAGACCTGATATGTATAAATAGATAATGAAGAATACTCGTGATCCGATTGTTCTTCCAATAGAACATTATTTATTCTTTAAAAATATAAGTTTTGATATAGATTTAGATATCCTATTAGCTTATAGTTTCTGTAATATTCTATACATCAGGTTTGACGTAAGAACTTGAACAGATCAATTATTTTTACTTCCTAAGGCGTAAAACATGGTTAAATTTTTACTGTGGTACGAATTATCATGATGTAATTAAAGATTGATAAGTTCATCTTTTCCTTTTTCGATAAAAATGAGTAGTAAAATAGAAAATAATTGGATACATATAAATATACGCATGAAATATATGCCATGTGCATATTTAATCCTTATATTTGATATTTATATCGATAATATCTTATTTATATCGATAATACTTATTAAATTTTGATCTATCTTCGATTATATAAATCATGCCATTCAATTGTGTATTGAGAACCTATGAGAGCAAAATTTTAAGGAATTAAGATTATTTTTTATAATGCTGAAAATAGAGAGTTTCTTCATAACAACCTGTCACCTTCTTAGCCGAAAGAAAAAACTTCAAACTTTCCAAAAAAAAGTATTAGATAACTGTTTTTTTAATGAGTTAGGAATGTGCTAGAGTTTATGATTGTTATACACTCACAATGGTAATGATTGAAACTAATATCTTAGTTTAAGGCGCATGTTTTTTTGTTATTTCTAGTTGAGGGGACTCTTACATCTTTATTTGCTATGTTGTAATGTCTAAATGCCTGAAATAAAGGGATTTTGTAAAAAAAAATCACTCGGATCGCATTAATTACGTTATTATTGCTCCATTCATAAAAATGCATGTTAGAGAAAGCTCTAATTTTGTTTTTCGTTTCCTGAAAAGTTTGGAAAAACGAGTTCATGATACAGCTACAGTGTCATACAGCTAACGCGACCAACAGCGATGTAGTAGCTCTTTATATACCGTGTCACACTTTAAATATGTGCCACTTCAATACCTCTCCCTCTTTTGTACTATGTCGCGCTCTGGTATCAATAATAAATTTAATAAGTTATGAATAAAATCGGTAAGAATCTGGGACCAATGTTTTTATTCAAGTTTCAGGGCACCCCACTTTATAATTTCAAAGTGAACTCTTATTTTGTTAGTATGAGTTTTGTAATAATCTTATTTAAACTACATTTTCCATGAAAAAGAAATTATTGTTTAGAGTTTTTTGCTGATTTTTGCTGTTTTTTGCTGGAGGGCACAATTCTTAACCCCCCCTTGTCACAAAGTGTCACAGATTATTGAACCTCCTCTCCAAGCGTGACATCATTTATGGATGGCCCCTTAAACATTACATAAATTGACTACATGTTTTTTCGAATATAATCAGCCTTGTTTTTAACACTCGTTTTTTCATTTATTGGGTTTCACCAAAAACAGATAACTCAAATGGTCATTTTGTTAAACTGTTTATGAATCTGAAACCATAATGAAAGAATATGATATATTCCGACACCGATGGTAAACAAGCTTCTTACCCTACCTGGTTATTATAGTCATTCCGAAAGCCCATAAATGACCGTAATCTTAGAAGGAAAATTTTGTTATTTTCGATGGATATTTCTGAAGAATTATTTCCTCCAGTATGTTTTTAGGGTTGCGTTCACAAAGGCAAACAACCTGTTTTATGCTCACGAACTTTCCTCTCGCAAGTAGTATATTTCAAGAGAAACATTCACATGCTGTAGTTAGTATACAGTGTGTTTCACGGCTTTTATTTGAAACCATCATCTCTTAAGGGTCGGTCAGGAAAATAAGGTGAACCACTAAGTAAAAAACCGTGGTAAATCCATTGAGACGGCTTATAACCAGCCCTTAGCGGTGAAATAAATTAAAAGTTTAAAAATTAATTAAAAAAACTATAGGAGATAGGGCATATAATCCAGTAAGAAAAGTGTTTGCAGTATCATAACAGACGCGCAGAAAAAGAAGTTTAATGAAAACATCTTAAATATTAGAGTAGATAATTAGAACGTAAAAGTAGCATTTTTTTCAGAACTAAAAAAAATAGGTTTATACCTCCTCAAATACTTATGATCATTTCATGAACTTTTTTTGAGCATTTTTCGTGATACTGCAAACCGATTTCTTGTTTAAGTTTTTCCATCTCTTTTAGTTTTTAAATATTTTTAATTTCTTTTTTTATGCAAGGGGCGCTGTAAGCCGTTTTAATGAATTCAGTATGGTCACTAGGGGTACACTTTACTTCCATGATTCTAAGCGACGTCGGTTCCAAATATATAAGCCTTGAATAGTCCACTGAAAATAGCGAAAAAAAGGCCGAACCTCGGACAAATTGCAATAAAAGGTTTCTCAACGGTTTTCACTTAAGAATGACCTCAATAACAACATACTAAAAATCGGCCAAAATCGGACGGGCGGAAATTTAATTTTTTTTTAATTTTTAAAAAATGGCCGAAAAAAAATTTCAAAAAATCAAATTATAAAAATAGAGACTTATGATACATTTTTATAGGCTATTTTTCAGTGCTGAATATGAATATGCCATTTAAATTTTTAAAAATTAAAATTTCAATTTTTAAAAATTAATTCAAAATTTGGAATGTCGAAAAAATTAAAACATCGCTCAAAACCACAAAATAGTTGCAAAAGAAATAAGTTAACAGGTTTTCAATTTGAAATAACTTAAATAATAACATACTAAAAATGGAAGAAAATCGGACAATAAAAAGTTTAATTTTTTTCAAATTTTCAATTTTTTTGGCCTCAAAAATCGACCTTTTTAAAAATTCTTGTTAAAAACGTTTGAGGCATTTACCAAGGTCATTTTTCCATGGATGTTGTAGGTATATACCTCTATAACATAAAAACCACAATTGGTGATTAAATCAATAGTTAATTAATTAATTTATAAAAATTAACGTTAAAAATACAGGTAAATTCTTTCAATCAAGTAATAAGGAAAATATTTAGACAATATTTGGTAATAAATCATTTTAAAAAGAATTGAATTGAAAAAAGACAAAATATATTTCAAAAAATTTAAATTTTAAATTAATTTAAAAAATTTAATTTTTTTAAAATTTTTAAATTTTGTAGTATATGCATGTGATACATGTCTCTAGGCTATATTTTAGTGCTGTATACGAATATCACGCCAACTTTTCAATAAAATTTAGTATAAGTGTGGAAAAATTGAAGCATTTTTCTCAATAATTTTGTTTTTTATGTTTCAATTTTTCCACAGTTAATTTAAATTTTATTGAAAAGTTGGCATGAAATTCGTAAACAGCACTAAAATATAGCCTAGAGACATGTATCACATGCATATACTACAAAATTTAAAAATTTTAAAAAATTTGAATTTTTTAAATTAATTTAAAATTTAATTTTTTGAAAGATATTTTGTCTTTTTTCAATTTAATTATTTTAAAATGATTTATTACCAAATATTGTCTTAATATTTTCCTTATTACTTGATTGAAAGATTTTACCTGTATTTTTAACGTTAATTTTTATAAATTAATTAATTAATTATTGATTTAATCACCAATTGTGGTTTTTTTATGTTATAGAGGTATATACCTACAACATCCATGGAAAAATGACCTTGGTAAATGCCTCAAACGTTTTTAACAAGAATTTTTAAAAAGGTCGATTTTTGAGGCCAAAAAAATTGAAAATTTGAAAAAAATTAAACTTTTTATTGTCCGATTTTCTTCCATTTTTAGTATGTTATTATTTAAGTCATTTTTAATTGAAAACCGCTTAAATTATTTCCTTTGCAATTATTTTGTGGTGTTGAGCGATGTTTTAATTTTTTTGACTTTCCAAATTTTGAATTAATTATTAAAAATTTTAATTTTAATTTTTAAAAATTTAAATGGTATATTCATATTCAGCATTGAAAAGTAGCCTATAAAAATGTATCATAAGTAGGGCTGTGATTTATATGTAATTAAAAATCCAAAATATGTACATATAATATGTGATTATTTTAGCAAAATATGTATTAAAAAATGCCAAATATGTAATAATAAAAAGAAAATATTAAGTAATTTTTTTAAGTGCCTCTTCAAATATTACGCAAGCACATAGTGGGGAAGGGTGGTTTTCCCTATTTGCTGACAGCTCATGTTTTTTTGCTGTCTTTTGTCGCAATAAAACCATGTATCGACATCCCTTCTCGGCGCACCTGACACGATTCATCTGACAATCCCGACTTCACAACCTTTTAAAAGTTAAATTCAGCATTGGGTGCATTAATTTTAACTACAATTTAAACGCGTATTTCATTTTATGGGTTACTTTAATTTGAAAATCGGTCAAATGTGCGATTATTTTTGAAAAACTTGAAAATGGATAAATATGTAATAAAAATATGTAGTTATAGGTTGAATATGTAAAAATATGTAAATAAACCAAAATATGTAAAATAAACATGGTCTTAATCAATTCAAAATCTTTTAAAACGTATAAAATTCAAGAGCACACTTTAATATCAGATTAATGAACAAATATGTAATTACATATAAATCCTAGCCCTAATCATAAGTCTCTATTTTTATAATTTGATTTTTTAAAAAAAATTTTCGGCCATTTTTTAAAAATTTAAAAAAATTAAATTTCCGCCCGTCCGATTTTGGCCGATTTTTAGTATGTTATTATTGAGGTCATTCCTAAGTGAAAACCGTTGAGAAACCTTTTATTGCAATTTGTCCGAGGTTCAACTCTATTTTCAGTGGACTATGAAACAGACTTTTAAAATACCCAAACAAACATTCCAAAATGTTTATTAAATTAATTTTCCGTGTAAGCAGCAGTTTTTGTCCAACTCACAAACTCCTAACCCTTGACTTCTCATCCAATATTTATCAAAATATAAACCCATTCCCCCTTCATATGAACTCCTTTTATAGAAGGAGTGCATAAAAGTCCATAATTTTTTGAAACTTTTTGCAAAGATTCGATTTTATAATAAAAGTCACGACATGGAACTTTTTAGAAAGTTCTTAAATTTAGATACAGATTTACAAAATACCATTTTAATGAAAAGATTAAGAGGATTAAAAAGATTCTTAAAAGTTTTAGTGAAAAATTTAAAAAATTCATGTTAATTTTTCATATGCATTCGAAATTTTCCTTATTTAAAAAAACTATTATTTAACATTTTTTAAATCTTAAAAATACTGTTAGTGAAGTACCATATTTGAAAAATAATTATCTGTGTATATTGATAGAAACTTAAAAATATATTCCTAATTATAACAAATCAAATATTTATTGTTTGATTAAATAAAATGTATAGGGAGGTATAGGTACTACATAAATTGCTTTTTTATCCAAACCTTTTTCTTTTAAATAATCATATTATTAAGAATTGAGTTTAATTAAGAAATTAATTTTTACAGTAAAATTAATTATTTCGTAGTTATTTTATATTTTGTGAAAGCTCTAGTTTCTTTTTTTAAAACTAGGGAGCTACCGCCCCCGCCCCCTGCTCGCTATCGCTCACCAACCCCAGTAAACTGCTTACGCAGGACCTTTTGGAAAATTCCCACTCGCGAACTTAATACACTTTATAATACAATATACAGAAAAAATGTCAACCAACTTTCCAAAAATACGTCACCGAATCCCCTCCATCAATAAATCTCCCTTAAAAGTTTGAATATATATTAACCACAACTTATCAAAAATTTAAACGAAATGTTTTTAAAAATATTCATCTTAATTATTTTAAATCTATGATTATAAAAATAACTATTTCTAATTGTTTATCAATATTCGGTCCAAACAAACACCATTATTTTAAAGTAACTCGTTAGTATAATATGCCTAGTGTTTATCATTCATATTTTTTTTAAACCCAGACTTGTTAAACAATACCGTTAAAACAATTGAAAATAATAAGAGACAAAACATCACTCTATGTTTACCATAGAGGAGATATATGTTTACCATGTTTACAATTAATTTTGATAAAATCAGACTAAAAATTATAAATATTGCACAAAAAGTGTGAAATTTTAGTATAAAATGGCGTACATGTAAGTTTTTAGAATATGTTTTTATCAGTCTTTGAGTGATATTTCATCAAGAAAGTACTTTTTTAAAAGGTGAAAAAACATGTTTCATCTTAAAATATAGCGTCAATCGGTCGTTGTGATTGGATGCATAATAATTTGATTGACAGTACTTGCTTTGTAACTGCGACCTTATCCGTTATCTAAAAAAATGGAAATATTTTAAAATTAAGAATTTTTTTGAAAAATCGAAGGGCCTACTCGGAAATCCGGAAAGAATACGGACATTTTGATACCATATTTGTGTCATTCGGTTCAGTAATTAAAAAGCCTTTCTCTGGAATCCGTTCACCAAAAACTTTTTTTTAGAATAGAGAGATTTAAGCGTATATAAGAAAGAAAAAAGTTACTTCCAGAAAAATATCTACTTTTCTACGAAAGAAAAACAACTCATTTTATATGGTACTTCACGAAGGCAATCTTGGTGTTTTACAACTTTGAGTTTGCCTCTATAAGTATTACTCTTCGGAATGATTTTTGAATGATATTTCAATGGAGGCACATTAAAAACTAATTCAGACCTTGAATTGAACCAACTACCCTAGAATTTGATCATCCATTAAGTTTATCCATCCATTTAAGTTGATCTCAAGAATTTTTATATTTTCTATAAGTAAATTTGATTTAAATCTATATTTAAGAATATACGAAAAAAAGGGTGTTTTTTAGTTTAGGATTCAATTTAACGAAAAGTTTTACGATAGAAGATTGTGATTAGATTCGTCTTCAAAAGTACATTCAGAATAAGTTTCTATCCTTGAGAGATGATTGTTCTCTAATATCAGGGGGAAATAGTAGGTATGTAATACTTAACACAATTTGCGTTTTCGTAAACATTTCGTGAGTGTTAGGGAAGGTAAAGGAAAATTTTTATACAAAGGAAATTTCTAAGAAAATAAATATAATTTTAAATGTAACTAGCCTGAAACATAAATCGTATGTGATCTGTTAATACTATAAGAAAACTCTAACTGTTCTTTATTGTTCTTTTGTCCGCTCAGGACTGGAATATTGTAGTATTATTTGGAATCCTTATCTTAATATCAAAAACCTCATAATTGAAAGAGTACAAAATAATTTTCTCCGTTTTCTCCATTTCAAAAAATTTAAATATTATCCTCTTTATACCCCCTCGTCCACTCTTCAGAGTCTGTTTCATATGCCCACATTAAAATCAAGAAGGGATCTTTCTTCTTTGTTGTTCTTTTATAAAATTATTAATTACATGGTTGATTGTCCTGAAATTTTGTGTTTGATTAATTTTTCTGTAAAAAGTCATGTCTTGCGTAACAATGATTTATTTGTTGTACCTTATTGATGCAAATATAATTATACAAGTAATCATCCACTGTATAGATTTTATCGGAATTTTAACCTTCTTAGTAACGAACTTGATTTATTTTCTACTTTTAATGTATTTAAAAAAGAATGTCTACGGATTTGATGTATTTGATTTTATGTACTCTTCCCACCACTATAATTGGGTTGTAACCTGTTGTGTGTGTTTTTCTAAATAAATAAAACAAAGTTTCAAAGTACAAGATGAATGTTTTAATTCCGTTTGAGAGTATAAATGAGATTTAAGTGTGTAGCATGTAACAATGTAAAGATAGTTAGAGTAAGACCAGCTGCAAAACAAAGTAATTAGAAAAAGTTAGTCAAAAAATGTGTAAGAAATTAAAAGTTGCCATGAATAATTTAATTATCACCTATTTATTACATCCTATTAGTAATTTACATCCTAATGGGCAATACCAACATTTTTTGAAAACAGAAAAAAAAATGAATTTTTCCAGTAAAGGAAATACTAAATCCAAAAATCCATATGAAAAGTTTCAAAAAAATTTAGTTAATTAAATATTTAAAATTAAATCACCAAGCCTATTGTCTTTGTATATACGCCCTTTTTTTAAAGTCAAACTTTGAAATTACATAAAAAAATAAATAATTATCGTAATTAAAAAAATTTTGCGCTTATATTCCGCTCTAGGGTACCTCTATCGAATAAAAAAATAAAAAATAAATGCCATTGTCGCTTACCCTGAATTCGTGAATAATATCTTTTGGAGTGATATCGTTTTAATAATTTCTTTAAGAAGATATCAATTGAAAAAAAAATAGTTTTCAAACTTTATTTTATATTTTAATTCAATAGTTTTAGCATATCGTAGAAACATAGGAAAATTAAAAGTATTAAAGTCAACTTGCAAATATAAATTAAAATTATAGTAAAGCTTCATAGGCATGAAGTAATTATTCAGAACATTTTATATTATATTTAAAATGCACATCTTATTTAAACAAATTGAACGGAATTTTGCAATTCAAATTTTTTGCAGGAATGAAATAATAGAGAAAATATTAGGGCGGAATCTTTAATTATAAGTTTAGAAAAAGTGGAATCTTTTTAAAATTAAATAAAAAAACGTTTTAATTCTGTTTCAATAATGACTTTTATTTCATACTTCATTTCATCCATAACATGGGTAATTGGTGTTCCATACTAAAGGGAGATTTGTTTATTAAACTGTGGAATTTGAATGCAAAATTGATAAAAAAAAACATTTTAAAAAGTTTAAATTTTAATCATTCATGAAAATTAAAATAGTATAAATAAAGTCTTGTAAAAATTGTATAAAGTATAGAATTTTCTGTTCCTTTGCATGTTACATGGTTAATAGAGTATATTTTTAGAATGTCTAAACTTAAATACAACAATAAAAAATTGAACCCGATGATTTGGTTAAACGGAATTAAGATATATCTTGGATATCACAAGATTTCAAATTTTCAATCCAAGGTAGATAGCCAGATAAGTTTTAATTGTTTAAATTAAAATTTAAAAAATGTGAAGCATACATTTTTTAAAAAAATACCAAAAGATAATCTAGAATCTGTAATCCTACATATTACATTTTGAATGTTCCAATTTTTGAACAGTGACAAAGATTTTTCAAAATTTAAATCAAAGCTAATATTTGTTTAATTTTGTAACAGTGGAGTGCATTTTAATGTTATTCGTATAATCTAAAAAACGGGCTATGAAAAGGTTGAAATCTTTTACTTATTGTCTCTGTGGAATATAAATAAATAACATAGCTAATGTGTTTGCTTGGAAATCCCCACTGATGGCTTTTCAACCGTATAATTTACCGATTGATTAGAATGAAAATTCAATATGATATTCAGTAATCATTCTACACTTTCAGAACATCTCTCGATTTATTTTGTTATTACAATTTCAAGCACCATGTTTCCTCGAAGCTTAACTTGTTTTGCATGTACTTTTCATTTCAACTATTGTCTTTGCGATGTAAACAAGGAACTCCAACTTTTCCATGCTTTGAAAATGTGACCGCATCGCATGGAGAAACACGTGCAAAATAAATTCTAGATGCTTCACTGTCAGACATTTTCCCGCCCTCCTGGTGACCTTCGAAATGCAAAGTTGGATCTTAGGATTCCTGCAGTATAATTTGTATACTTACGCATAATAAATATAATGTTTTTTCGTAAAAGAAATGTAATTGAATTCCTCATTCATTTAACTTCTCATTGAATAGTTACATTTTTTTCCCATTAAATTAATAGAAGCTGTTGCTTCATGATTTTGAACAGGGGTTTCCAACTTTTAAGTCCTCGAGGGCAGTAATCGAAATCAAAAGTCAAAGTGGTCAAAAGTCAAAGTAATCTGATGACTCATTTTTATCCATGATAGGTTTTTCGGAGGGAGAGTCTTTAATATGGAATTTTTCCAGCAAAAGAGGGAGCTCTGATACAGGTTCTCATTTTTAAGAATATTGATTACTGGTTACTGATTACTTGATCGATTACTTATTGTTACTTATTATGTCGCTCTTGGCACAATATTAACTCCACTTGATTCTTGCTCCATAAAACCACAATTGAACCAAAATTTCAGAAGCCATATTGATTTTTTACCCTATACAACTTTTAGCACTTAATATTACTTAAATTGGGAGGTCTTCCACAAGAAAATGTTTGTAAATTTTCCTAAAAATAGTTTCACCTAATTTTTGGATACTCTATTTTGATACTCCTAATGTTTGATCACCTAATTTTTGGATACTCCTTGACGTAAAGGTTGATGAACCCTTCTTATCACAAACCCTTGCCAGTGGCGTAACTAGACCTTCAGAGGCCCCGGGGCAGGTAGAAAAAAGGCCCCTCCCAAATTTTATAAATATTTTATTTTATTTATTAACGCCTTTGCCCTTGCTACGTTTAGAGGGAATTTCAGGGTATATAGATATACCCTCTCGAAAACTCAAACTTTTTATTTTTCGCTTAAAAAACGACGCCATAATCTAAGAGTAAAAAGTAGGGGGGTATGGGTCCTCCCCCGAAAAAGTTTTGAATTTTGGCATGCTAAAAAGTGATCTGAAGCCACTTTTTTTAGGGTTTTCAGGGAGCTTCGCGGGCCGCACAAAATTGACCTTGCGGGCCGCCACGCCAGTTGGAAACCCCTGATTTAGAACGATTATTTTCACAACAGTAATTATACTGTCTGGATATTTTTGTCACATTATTGCAACTAAAAAGTTTGAAAAGTTTTTTTAAGCTTCAGAAACATGTTTTCATAAAAAAACAATATAGAAATTATAAATAATTAAAAATTAATAAATAAATAATCTATCTATATATTACTAAAAACGTTTGTGGCTATGTATGTATGTATGTAACGCATCTCCTCCCAAACCACGCCGAAGGCGTGGACAAAATTCGGTATATAGGCGTATCTCGAGGCGAGGACGATCACTGTCAAGTTTTCCAAGCTCGAAAATAGAATAATTACGAGTAATTAGCGAATTTATAGCCGAAAACGCTTATTTCTCCATTTCTCTACTAGAGTAGATCTGCTCGACTCACTATTGTAAACGAGATTAAAACCTGAAAAATTAAATATTTTAACAGGAAAAACTCGATATTTGTCCATTTAAAAACTAATATCAGTTGTAAAAACACCAAAATAAATTCAAATAATTAATTTTGAAACGTTAGTTTCCCCTATTTTAAGATATTTTCCTTTAAAATTTAAATATATATGAAAAAGTGTAAATTTTCTTCATGGAAAACGACTTAAAAATAAAACATTGTTTCAAATGAAGCGGTTCACTAGACTTTTCAATTTACTAGATCTTTTATTATTGTTTCAAATTTGTTATTTTTGATCACTAGACTCATTAATGTACTAGGAAACATTGCCGAGAACACCGGGAAAAGAAAAATTACCGGGAACTTCGGGATGGGAAAATTATCGGGAACATCGGGATAGGAAAATGGAAAATTATCGGGAACATCGGGATAGGAAAAGTATCGGGAACATCGGGACAGGAAAATTATCGGGAACACCGGGGTAAGAAAAAGACGTCTGGGATACCGGGATGATTGGTAATTGCTGATTTAAAAATTATAAATTTATTTTTAAAAAATTTAATTTAAAAAAAAAATATAAACTTCACACCCGTGCAAGGCCGGGCATATCCGCTAGTAATAATTAAAAATAATTTTGTAGGTCAAGTAGGGGGGAAATGCTAAGTGGGAATACTTAAAAAAAGAGAATGCAATATTTTTATTTGTTTTTAATATTTCAAGTAAGGAATACGTAAACCTAAATGCGTAATTGAAACCACGCAACTCACAAATAGAATGAACTCTAAAGGCTATACGTTTGACGGTCATAGGGATCACACGGATTCGATCCCCCCTTCTCAAAGTCACTTTTCCTCAAATGTCACCCTCTGGGTAAGTGAACCGCGTCTTTTTTAATGTACAAACGAGAATCGCAATAAAAAAGGTGCCATAGGGGTGAAACGAGGCTCTTTTCTTGACATTTGATGGAATAGAAACGGTCATTTCTGAAATCGAAGTGATTAACTTCTTACACTTCCAATAAACATGAAATCGTTCATTCAGTATAGGTACTAAAACCGAATCGGTTCTGGATTTAGATTTAACTTTTATTAGAGTGCAACTTGGATAATTCAAAAAGTCGAAAGAAAACCTCTAAATAAGTTACCGTAAAACGGGGTGAATCGGATCACTTTTGAACTTTGAACTGCTGCCAAAAGTTTAATAATAAAGATTTTGGAATGCTTTGAAAATAATATTTCGAGTCCCAATTAATACTTTAAGAACCCGTTGAAAAAATTAAATTATCTTGAATGGTTTATTTTATAAAAATTTTTAAGAGCCGTGATCCGATTCACCCTCAATGCGGGGTGAATCGGATCACAGCCAGTTTTTGTGGAAAAAACGCAATTTTTACGTCTTAAAGTGATACAGGATCCTGAAATTAGCCTTAAAATAGTCTAATAAGGTAAAATGAATAAAATTTACTAAAATAATGAAAAATTTTTAAATAAAATATAGGGTTTTCCGAAAAGTTCTGATACTTTTTACCCAGGGTTCGTGTTTGAATTTTTTTTTGAAAAACTGGTAATAGGTGGAGATTTCAAATCAAGGGTATTTTGGTTTATGTATATTTAAGAATATAATGTATGGTTTTGGAAGTTCTGGTGGTATTATTTCTTTTCAAAATGGCGGTTAGAAAAGAAGACCGCAAACGACAATTTCAGTAAATTTTTTTTCGGCCGGTTTAAAAACTGTGAAGAATGCATTATTCATGGCTAATAAAAGTTTTGCTGTATATTTGCAATGTTTATATTAATATTTCAAAGTTTTGAGATGATTTGATAAGTTTAAGATAGTAAATTTAGCTTTAAAACTGCATATAACTGGTAGTTTTCCATAGTTCTTTAGCACTTCTCTCGCTTAGTTGAGCAGCTGGGATCTGGTGTACGAAATAAAATCAAGACAGATGTTTTGCAGATTTTTTTCTGAAATAAATTAATTGTTAAAGCATTGAAAGTTTTTCCATAGCATTATTGTTTTATCTGTTTCCAGTTTCGAAAAATAAGTGTTACTTTTTTTAGTGTTTTCATATGAAGAAAAGAATAGCTTCGTTCGCTTTACCATTAATTTAGCGAATGCAATTCTCATAAGCTAAAATAATGCGCTCCTAAATATTGCACTGATTTCTGCACCTATATTCAAAGATAATTTAATATACGGCATATTACTAAAAAGCTGGGTCTATATGTAAGTTTTCTTGTTGATTTTGATGTCGTTTTAGTAAAAATTTCTTTCGATTGACCAACAAACACTGGGAGAGGTTTTTCGCAATAGATATTATGTTTTAGATCAAAATTTCACATCTATAACTTATCGGTTAACCTTAAAACTTTGACACATTAATGTAAACATACAGCAAAACTTTTATTAGCCATGAATCATGCATTCTTTCCAGTTTTTGAAGCGGCCGAACAAATTTAACTAAAATCGTCATTTGCGGTCTTCTTTTCTAATCGCTTTTATGAGAAGAAATAATACCACCAGAACTACCAAAACCATACATTATATTCTTAAATATACATAAAACAAAATCCCTTTTGTTTGAAATCTTCACCTATTACCAGTTTCTCAAAAAAATTTCAAACACACATTTTTACGACTGATCCGATTCACCCCGCATCAGTAGTCGGAATGGACTTGTATTACTAAAAAATTCAGCAAAAATCGGAATTACCATTTATTTAAAATTTGATTGCAAAGAAATCTTTGGAAGAGATGGGACCACACGAGGGATACTGAAAATTGAGAAAATAAAGTTATTTTTTTGGTGCAATAAGCAAAGTTTTGACAGCCACGTTTTTGTGACCTTTTTTATATTCAGCTTCAAAGCCGTGGTAGACCTAAGATATTATCGCAAAATAACTTTTGATGGCTGAAACAACTTCTGAACAATGTGTAGAATAAGTCAGAACCTATCCTGATTTTATAACTTTAACACAACCGGAGCTATGATGATTTAAAAAACTTTTTTCAAAAGTGATCCGATTCACCCCACTGATCCGATTCACCCAGTTTTACGGTATCTTATTTCTATAAAAATCAATGTATGTATGTCCCTTATAGTTTTAATTTTTTCAAACCTTTATTAACTTTTAAACTTTACCACGTTGCTCTACTTGCTCCCGGGAAGGTTTCTGAAATAAAAAAAAATTTAAATCTAAACTTACTGACAACTTTTTTGGTCTATTTTATACTTAAAATCTACATTTCATGCCTAACATCATGGCAAAACCATCAACAATTGTAAAAATAACAAGAGAATGTGTAACATTAATTGTTGTATGTATAAAATCGATTGTAATGGGTATAATATTGATTGTTGCAGATTGAAATTGGTTTATTTTTTGTTAACATTATTTGATTATATTTTTTTAAACTGGAGAAGCAAACTTTACTTAATCCATAAAAAGTTCTAAGAGCTAAGAGAAATCTCCGAGTTATCTAGAACTTTGAATTAGAGATTTATTCAAATAGTTCTTATAAAAGTTGCCTGCCTGCACTTTTATAAATTTTAGCAGCCTATATTATGATAAATTTTTAGCAGCCTACTCAACTGCATACTAATATGAACTACCTATCACAATTTTAATTACTAACTGTTATAAATAATTTTAAAAAGTACCAGTGGCGAATCCAGGATTTTTGTCTGGGGGGGCTGAGTTTAACAAATAACTTAATTGCTATTAGGTGCTGTTCAAATATTATCTGAGCAACTGAAGTGGGAGGGGGGATGGAGCCAGTGCCGTAGCTAGATTTTTGTTTAGGGGGGGTTACTCAACATCTTTTCTGGGGTCTAACTTTAGGAATATTAGGTTTTAGGTGAGATGACTTCGTAAGGGTATAATTTTGGAGCACTAAATTTCAAAATTGTGTAAAAATGTCAAGTAAGAGGAGGGGGTCTGGGGGTTCTCCCCCAGAAAATTTTGGAAATTTGCCCCTCAAAATAGTGTTCTAGCCCATTTTGAAGCCCTTTAGATCCCACCCAAAGAGCACCACTCATTGTAAGCGGCAGAAATTTCAAGAATAAAAGTTTATGGTATTATATGAATTGGAAAATTTCTAGGGGGTTTAGGGGTTCCTATTCCAGAAAATTTTTTTAAATTTGCCCCTAAAAGTGGCATTTTCACTCATGTGGAGGTACTTTAGGTTACATCAAAGAGGATCATTCTTTGTAAATCCCTAAAGTTTCAGGAAAAACTGATTTACTAGATTCCAAAATTTTGAGGGGGTTTGGGGGTCTTCCCCCAGAAAATTTTGGAATTTTTACCCTTAAACGTAGGGTTCCAATTCATTTTGAGACCCTTTGGGTAGCACCACCGAATATCCCCAACGTGTTGAATTTTTTTTTGCTTTAGTGCTATTACCCAAATTTGAATGTCTTATTCTTGGGGGGGCTGCAGCCCCACAGCCCCCCCTCTGGATTCGCCACTGAAAAGTACTCATGAAAACACTTTCTCGTTAGTCAAATATTACGTTTATCAACATCTTATAATGCTTAAATAAAGGGGTCTTTTGTTTCATAAATTCTTCTTTTATACATAACAGCTCAGTTTAACATTTTCAACTTTTTAATGGGTATCCAAAATCATTTTCATAGAAAATTATTTTTCCGATGTATTATTTCTTGATATTTAAGAAATTAAATGGCTACCTGAAAAGTTTTTTTTATAGAATTATATATCCAATAATTTTAACTCTGCAACTGACTTTCTCTAACTCTCTCTAACTTTCTGAAGTCTAATTCTTCAAGAATTTATGCAATCAAGCCATAGGTAATTCAATATTTTGAGCAATTTTTAAATATAAAATAGTAAAACAACTACATAGGGTAGGTGGGGGCAAAGCCCCGCAGTTTTCAGTATTTTTAACATTGTGATCGATAGGGGGTAGATAATCCCGAAATTTCAATTGGAGGTGTTAGATTGAGATGTTACCTACAAAACCAATCCAAATTTATACTTTTATCGATAGTATTTCAAGAGAAATTGACAATTTAGTAGAAAAAAAAATTGCGGGTCTTTGCCTCGCAAAATGGGGCAAAGACACGCACTTTGGAATTTTCGTGTTCAAATGAAATAAACATGGATAAACAAAATGTTTCATCATAAAAACACTAGATATTATCATCTTA
This sequence comes from Tetragnatha versicolor, assembly GCA_024610705.1. Taxonomy (NCBI): domain Eukaryota; kingdom Metazoa; phylum Arthropoda; class Arachnida; order Araneae; family Tetragnathidae; genus Tetragnatha; species Tetragnatha versicolor. Next base: position 67,565,724 of record JANDEH010000002.1, read on the forward strand.
ATATAGTAGAGCCCCTATTATCCGCGGAATTGGGTGCTAAGGGTACCGCGGATAGCTAAAATCGCGAATAACCCGAAAAAAGGCCAAAAATGAGGTGAAAACACGAAAAAAAATATTTCAGCATAAAAACTATGTTTCATTGTTCAAAAAACATGATTTGTAAAACTTTTAAAATGTGTACAGTACAGCAGAAACCTTTGCTCTGCATCTAAAATCTCTCTAATGTCGTCTAAAATTTACCCTCATCATTAAAATTTTTTTTTCGTAGCAATCGTGGATCATCCGCTCGCGGATAATGGATTTCTAATATATTGTTTTAATATTTTTAAGTTAACCAACAATATTAAACATAGATATAATCCGTTTTAATGAAAATTGTCAATCTGTTGTAGCAATTCATTTCAAAGTGCCCAATATCTTTTAAAAGGGAGAAAAAAGGGTTTCCGTTTGAGGATTGACATCTCGGAAACCTTTATTCAACTTTTTAGGGACCCTGTAGATTCTAATTTCCTTTTGGGGTGATTTCCCAAAGTTTTGACGATGCGGGTATTTGCCCCAAAACACCTGCGGGTATTTGCCCCGTTTCACTTTATTTTGAAAAACAAGTCTTATTATTTTTAGAGACATGTTAAGGAAATTATTTTAAGACGAAACTGAAGCTCAAATGCTATCTTATCATTGGCTTATTTGTTTTTATTTCTCCTGAAGCCCTATTTTATGTAATGTTTAAGTAAAAGATCAGAAAAATTACATCAAAATGATGAAAAACAAACTTACAGCATTTTTTCAACTCATGAGTGACTTAGGGGTACGAACTTTCGTAGAATGATAGGTCACAATAAGACAAACCAACCACCTGGTTTTCAACTTTTGAATCGATTGTTAACAATTAAAAATCGCGGTGCGTGGTTTTGCCCCGTGCGGGTTCTTACCCCCACCTACCCTATTCCTTATTTCCCAGAGAACTCCGGTACAAGATCCTTATAATTTGGTGACTCCTGATAAAGAGTAATAAATTATTTTGAACTATGAAAATAATACAGCTCTAGACAGATGCATAAAAACTAATCGTCTTTTTTTCTAAAAAAAACCTGTACAAGATATATTAAAAAACAGCCTGTATCATTTTTCTTAAAGATGGTTTCTGAAGAAATTACCGTTCAAAACACCTGTTCCCTAGAAAGATGAATTGACACGCCTCAAGGTAAAAATTCATTTACAAGACAACGAGCCCAGCACTGAATTACAAATAATACAGCTTGCGTTAAAAAATATATATTAATAAAAAAGATGATTATGTACCGTCTCATCATTATAGAATGCTGTCATACAGCAAACGGGACTCCCTTGTTCGTTTTCACAAGAAAAAATGACAACCTTTGTGAGGAAGGTAACCAAGAATACGACTGGTTATTAAGAAATCGTACGTGAGGCAGTTTTTAAGTTGGTCTTCTAGAAAGTTCTTTTCATGGCGACGACATAATTACGAGAATGGTAATTTCGGGGTATTTATAACTAAACTGCACCAGCCGGTTCAGAAACAAGATGAATTGATGCGGTTATTGCGAGAGAATTTCTGACAATCTTAATTCATGTGATTTCACTCAAATATGTGTAAATGAAAGGACCAAGTTAATACTATTGAATGAAACAGTCTCGATTAACCTACATTTTAGGCGACTTAAGTAGCATTTGCATTCATCGTGTTCTTTAATCTTCGACGGTATTAAATCTTATCATCATCCATATAATTTGAACTTATAAATAAAATGTGGTTCGACGTATGGATACGACGATTATTTTTGGATATTAAATTAATTTTAAGATAGACACATTATTATACGCTTAACTCATTGACATACTTTTTAAGTTTTAATCAAAGGAATCATAATAGACCATTAATAATATTGAGGAATTTTGGGATCAATATTGAAACGGAGCTATTTTTAAATGATGATATTTGGTTCTACTTTTCACCTATAAGTAAGAAGTAATAATTATTTATGTGTCAAAAATTACATATTTTTTAGCTGAATATTAAGAGCGTTTCAGACTAGAGAGTTTTTATTAAAAATAATTATGTTTTAAGATCTTAATCATGTGTGTTACATTTGCCAAACACAGATAAATTTTTCCGTTCTGTTTCCTAAACCTTAATTTATTAAAACCTAACTACAAATGAATAAACACTACTAATAGGACAAAATATTTTATTCATAATTAAAAATCACAACAAGGAAATAGTAGAAAAAACGATATTTGGACGGATGAAAATCTTCTTAACATGGATTTAATATTACAAGCAGAGTTTTTTTTCCATGCAACTTCTTTTGTAGTTTCATAATCAAAACACAAAGTACTATTTTGAAATTACTTTTCATAGTTTTTTCGTAATATCAACCCATATAAAAGATTTCTACATTGAATGAAATATATGTACATAGGTGATTAATAAATAAATAACAATGAGATGCTTCTTCATAAATAATATTTGTACAAGTATTTACAAAATAAACAAGAATGAAGTGGGTTAACTTCGAACATAGGAAATTTGTTTACCAGAAACTATACATCATTTTCTGTAAAAAGTATTTTGTTCAGTAAGTTCTAGCCATTATAGGTCGTAACAACAATTATAAGAAGTTTAAGAGAAAAATTTTTTATTAAAATTATTTTTTTAAACTAGTTAAAGTGTAAATAGGAGAATCATAACATCTATAAATTACAGTAAAAATTATGTTCGTCAAAAGGTTATTAATTTATCAGTTACAATATATCACAATAAGCTATATTCAATCACCCATTGCAATTTGTCCAAACACTAACATGCATGAGTCCATGATAGAAATAAATTTTAAGCACCTTTTTTATTCTGTTTTACTAGAAGATTCATAACTTTAAAACAAAAATGAAAATTCCCCAAATATGATACGACACACAACCCAAGGGAATAGTACCTTCAAAAACCCATTCGTTTATTTATGTCATCCAATCCAGTAACCTATTCATTAAACTCCATAACGGATGTTTGAGGAAACGTAACAATTTAATGTCCATTAACTTCGCATTCGTGCCTTGATGTTCACCACATCACAAAAAAACCACAAGCAGTGCTTAATGGTCAGTTCTCGATGAACTGAAGTTTTAGCCGCGGCCTATCTTTTTTAGCAGTATCTTCACCTATAAGTTGAAATAAATCTGATTTATCTAGATTAATTTTTGAACAAGTGGGAAAATTGCGAACAAACGCGAGGATTATTTTATAAAATCAGATAGTTGTTTTTATTGTTTACATATATGTGAACATAGTTTATTAAAGTAGACAAAATTTAACTACCGAAAAAACCGTTGAGGGATAAAGATACAGTTAAAATATTGCTTCCATTAAAATCAGAAATATCTCAAATATTGCATAAATGGGCTTAAATTATAAAAACATGTTGTTTTTATCGAATTTTATCAGTATAAAAATTCTTTGAAAATCAATGCAATTTTTGAGTGATTTTAGTCTTTTCCTGTAATAATTTCGTATTTTCTGTAATTATTTCGTTTATATCATATAATCCTTTCTTTGGCTACCCCCTGGTTTTCTGTATATTTCCTCTCTTTTAATCTTTTAATTTATATCTCAAACTCTTTGGAAAGATTTTGGAAGAATAGGCATTTGTTGACATTTTTGAACCATTCACTTCAGACACGGCTAAAACAGCAGGCTAGTTCTAGACTTCATATCAATGAATCACTAATGATGGGCATTCTTTCACTCGTATTGTACCAGGAGGGACTTAGGGTCCTCATAGTCATCGTGCTTGGGATCCCTTAAGGGAGCGTTGTGCCTTCGCCTCTCTTCCAAATCCCAGCGGTGTTTGGAACCTTTGGGGGCCCGCTGGCGCTTGCAGAAGATCTTGGAGCACTTCTTTTTGTTCATACCCCAGACCAGAGCGTCCCAGTGTGGCTCTTTTGCGTAGCTCCTGAAACAAAAAGGGAATTTTTTTAAAAACATGCATACAAGTTTACAATTGTGCATCTAATTGGGTAGATGAAAAAACATAAATAACATCAAAATTTAATTTAGTTACAGAATGTTTGTTTAAATCTGATGTAAATTCCGTTTATGACGAAGTAAAAGGGGTTAATGTCTGATGCTTCAAAATTTCTATTTAATCATTGGTTTTCATTTTTTTGTGTAACGTTTAGACTCTAACAGAATATGGAGTCTAATGTGGTATTTGCTTATTTAAACACCTAATTGTATTTCAATTAATTTTCTATTTTTATAGAAAAAAATTTTGCTTTAACTAAAAGATAGCTGAATTTATTTATCTTAAAAAATTGTGTTTGTTCGTTCTTATTTAATTCTTCTTTTACTTAAAAAGACAATTTTACGTGGACCACATATGTAACTTGCGTTTCTATCCAAGAATTTATGATTCCTTTAATCACTAAATTATCCTTAAGGGAGCCATCTTTAAAGTTTAAATCATCCTCAATTTATAAAAAGTTATAAATAATTTATCTCTAAAGAATTAATAGTAAAATATGCAAATATTATCTACAAACGTTAAAAAATAATGTCCTATTTTTCTCTCTGACGCTTAATAATTAACCTAAACAGTTTAATGATCATTCTGAAGGGGTATTATAAATGCTAGATTTTCGGCTATTCTCTTCAACATAAAGAGAAAATTTGGCAGTTTATTCAGGTTTCACTCGAACAAATCCCTATTAGCGTTTTATCTCGATTCGACTTACATTTTTCGGGAACGTTCAATAAACCCACAAACCCAGAAGTCAAGCGTTGCCATTGAAAAGAATAAAAATAACGCCGAAAATAACCAAACATGCAAATGGCTTGAAAAAGTGTTTCGAACCGTGAACGTTATGCCAAAAGGCTTATATGCTTTGGAAAGAAAAGATATCAAGACTTACATCAGTCTTTATAAGACATCTTCGTGAGATATTGAATTAGATTGGAAAAATAGGTCTCCCCTCTTGCTTATTTTTATATTGAATTATAAACCCGAAGTAGAGTGTTTACTAATATGCCATTGTGGGACTTATGCTCTGTAACACGTAATAGTGAAAAATGATTCTATATTCTTATGAGCCTCGCTTAGCTTACACATTTCGTGTCAAACGAATTTTCTTAATTTAAGGTTTTTTCCCGTACCAGTACACACACATTTTGAAATGTATCCCTACATTTTTCCTGAGAAAACAGCTTTCAAATTTAAAATACGCTTTTAGTTGTGTTTTATTACAGTATCAAAGGTTGAATATTAGTGTCAAGTTAGTATAAAAAACATTGTTGGATTAAATGTTTTTGCCAATAGAAGAGATCCAACAGTTTAAAAAATGACATTCTACTGTTTCATATTTAAATACTTGTTTTTACAATAGAACCTCTTTATATTGACACCCCCGATATAGCGACCCTCACATTATAATGACCGGTGGTATAAGTTATAGGATTGTTTTATCGTAGTGGTAATTTTATTGGTTATTATAACGTACTTTTGTTAAAACAACTGCATTTTGTTATTCCCTGAAACGGTTGCTCTATACTCAACGGTTCAACTGTATTTTGAAATAAATATTTATCCTTTTTTTAACTAAATTTTATTTTTTCACAATAATTGTATCAGTAAGAATGGAATGAAAAGATTCCCACAATAAACTTCATTTTTAAAAATATACTAAAAAAACAAAGGGAAAATGTACCTTTTTCGAAAATTAGGTGTAATGGGAAAGAATATACAGATATTTTGAACATTCCTAATGGAGACATGAGCTACATTATGTGATACTCTCCTGAATAAAGTATCTTTTATAATTATCGAAAATCTTGGGGCCCCCTAATAAGATTGCTGCATCATTTTTATTTCAGGGGCTTCGCAAAGGGAGCTTTTAAGGGGCCATTCACAAATTACATTAAACGTCTAGGGTAGGAGGGGGTGGTGTATGAGTGAAACAATGGGATAAAAGGTAGATGAGGCTCTCCAATATTTGTGAAATCGTAATTAAAGTCTCCTAGCTCCTGTAACTATGATAAAAGAACATTTTCTGTATTTTTAACAGTAAAGCTGCTAACTCTGAATTAATGTTAACAAAGTAAGATAAATTCAGAAACGGGATATCACAGTAGAGGAAGGAAGTTGCGGAAATGTGACGACTTGAGACATAAAGGGAAATGTATATAAAATCCATAAAAATTGTGTTACGTAATTTTTGAATGTTCCTCAAGTAGCTACCGAATATAATGCCCCATGAACCTAGTTTCGTCTGAAATAAACTCGATCTATAGCGGTTATTTTTAAACGTCAATCGATGACAAGAGTACCCTTTACGCAGGTTTTTAAATTTATAAACTATAAACAATATATTTTACTTACTTCAGCTGAAGAGTGATATCCTTGACGGAGGGCAACCTTGCCAGCAGCCTCCCCGTGTTGCAAGCCCTCCTGAGACTGCACTCCCCCCTGGGATGATTAAGGGGGCGCGTCCGTCGGTTGTCCTGCCACAGCCGCTTGTTTTGGTCCTCCACCGACCGTCGCCGCCGGACGATGCTTCCTCCTTCGTACTTGCCCGCGGAAGTCAACAGTTGTTGACGCACCTCAGCTCTCAGTTTGGTCTTCAACCGCTCTGGAGCTTCATGCCCAGTCTCCAACTCGTACAACTTGACGAAGAACACGTCCAGGATGTCGGGGACGCTCAACTCCCTCTTCCTTCTCGTTTTGGGGGCGTCTTCCTCCCTAAGGTCAGTCTTGGTGTCCTCCGGGAACAGGTACTCCAAGACCGAGTCCAACCAGGACTCTTCTTCCTCTCCAGTCTCCTTGTGTTTGTCCCCTTTGGTTAGACGATTCTCGGTCTGGAACACCCCATTCTCCTCCTTGTCGTTTTTCGTCTTGGAGGACCTCTTCATTCGAACAACCGACGTCCTGGACGTCAGCTTCACTTCATCAGGAGTGAGGACCTCCCCTCCATCGAACGACCTCCTCCACTTGTCTTCGTGCTCCTTGTCGTGTTCGAACATCTTCTCTATGATCTTGTCCACGAACTGGTCCACCACCATCCTCACCATCTTCATGAACATCTGCTCCCAGGGGGCGTCTTCCACCATCCCCTTGATGAACTTCACCATCTTCACGGGAAGGACGTCGTGGAAGGATATCTTCTCGTCCGGCATCACCTCTTTGCCGTATGGAAGAAATGGGTGGAACACGAACTGTCTTCCATTCACCATATTACTCCCAGTCTCTGTACTTTTTAAATTGTCCTCTACAGACACAATACCATTGTTTCTAGTGTTTGTATCACTAGTCTCTTCTTTGTTGTTTTTTATAGAAGCATTCTTAACTCGTAAAACGATGTCTGAAAGTTCTTGTAATGAAGCATTCGAAGAAAATAGTTCACGAATGCGTTTCCAAATGACTTTAGTTTGCTTGGCTAATTTTCTCACTTGTATGTCTGTTTTAGAATCACTCTTTTCGGTTAAAGACGTGTGCAATGGTGTTTTCTTACTCTCAATCAATGGAGAAAGTGTACTGGTAGGTACTGAGGATGAATCTTCTACTTTTATGTCACTTTCAGAATCAGTCTTCTCTGATAAAAACGCATGCACTGTCGTTTCCTTACTATTTAATAAAGTTGAATAGGTGTTGGTGGATTCTGATGATGACTCCGATGATGTAGAATGAGATGTATGGATTGGATGATTATTGATAGTGTTTATAGTAGCACACTTCACAAATGCTACGTTGATGAGAATTAATACACCGATGAAGTTCATATTTGGTAACATTTCAGTTCTTTTCAACAGAAAACAGCCTCTCACAAGAACCTGGAAAATAATTTAAGTATATTAGAACAATAATCAATACACCACCCTCAATATTATCAGTTAATTGAACAAAAAATATTGCAATTCACAGTGTGATAACTGAAGTTTAAAAATGTGAGATCAGACAAAATATTGACGGGAAATATACCTGCAGTTTATGAATCACGTATTTTCCTTAAATATTTAACGTATTTTTAGGAACGTTGCATAAGGGAAAACTATAAAACTTTCTGAGAAACCTTCTTGAGTTACATAAAGAAAAGCTCATCAAGGTAATAGTTAGGTTTAAATGTACGCGGTTAAGGCATTACTTCACTGATGATAAGTCGAAGTTCCATTATCTGATCAATAACATTGTAATGATTATGTATTTGAATGTCTTTCTCTTAAACAAGTTTTTAAGTGAGTGTTTGACATTGTGCGGAATCGGTTTTTCCAGTCGAGTGGATGACCCTACAATCAATTCGTTTTTCCCTCAACTCTCCAGAAAAGAAAAACAATTTGAATATTCTTCCACAGATGACGTCACTGGATTCTGCTGATTGCCCACCCGTCCCGTCAAAGCATGAAAAAAGCAGGACTTCGATATCTTTCTTGAACAACAATATGCTTCAATAATAATAATATAGCCAGACCGCAACCCGTGACGGAACAGACATCACGTGACCCCCAAACAAGGGGGTGCGGTTTTGAAATAAAAATAATTTTGGTGCTCTGATAGGGTCAAGTGTAAGTTTTTGGTTCTTATTGACGTCATAACCAGTGACGTCGTGTTCGTTCGTACGTACGGGAACTGGTCTTGATTAGCAGTCAGGTCATGTCTGACAGTGATATCTGTCTGTGTAGGACTCAATCATATGTAAATTAGATAGTCTTACGCTCGGTCAGTTTTTATGTCTCCATGAAGGTACGAGTCTAAGATGTGAGCAGTTAAGAAATTCTGGTTCTTTTTTGAAATTATAATTCCTTAGAAATGATAACTTTAAAAGTTTATAAATTTGAAATAAATTTAAAAAATTTCTGAAGATTTTTTTCAGAGAATCTTTGAAAGAAATGATAATTTTTTAAATTACTATTATTTTTTTCAGATAATGTCAATTTCGCGGAATGTTGCACGTACACTTAATGAAATCAACAATATTGAATAGGGAACATTTTTGAATATTGAGATATGTGACAGTTTAAATTCTGATAGTATGGATCAAAGGAATTCCGCATTTAGTCGATTTAGATCCCCTAGGGCAGCGGTTCTTAAACTTTCTATCGTCACGGACCCCTTTATGTAGCAGCCAGACTTCGCGGACCCCCAACATTTTAAACACCTAAGCCGTTTTGTTTTGAGTTTAAGGTTCAGTCCATGTTTAAGTAGAATTTGCGTCTTAGGGAACTTAAAAGAAAAAGTTAAGATTAATTAAGTTGTACCTACTAAAGGGGGGGTCTGGGGGTCCCCCCAGAAAATTTTTGGAAATTCAATTAGAAAAACAGGTTTTTAATTAGTTTTGATACCCCTAGTTAGAATTTTTTCGAATATAAATTTTTATGTAAGATTTGCATTTTGATTAACTTAATGTAAAAAATAGTTTATAAAAATAGAGTTTTAAGGACAAAAAGGTATCAAGGTGGTCATCCTCAGAAAAGTTTTAGATAAATTTGTCTCTAAAAACACACAGGATTTTAACTTGGTTTTGATACACTTCGTCCAATTTCAGACTATATTCTTAGGTAAGATTTCAATTTTGATGAAATTAACTTTGAGAAAAACACTGGAATTTAAAAAAATTCTCTTTAATTTTTTATAAAGTTTAAACTTTAAACGTCCTAAATTTTGAAAAAAAAATTCAATAATGAAAAAACCCTTCAATTATTGAAACCTATAAAAAATTTTGAAAAAAAAAACACTCAACTGCAGTTCTTGGTGTGTTATTTCGTTAAAAGTTTTTCTTCAATATTAAAACTACCAAAATCTTGATTTTTCTTGAAAAAACCCAAAAATGAGTTCAAAAGGAGGTTTTTTTTTCACATGGTTAAAAAAAACATTGGGTTCAACCCAATTGGATCCAATCCAGCTAACCCTGTTAAGGATGGTTATGAATCTCTAGTAATTTTATTGAAGTAAAATAAATTTGAAATTGATCAAAGTTCTAGAAATATAATGGAACACGTAGATAAGGAATGCTATACTTAAATTGGATACTAAACTTTTGGTGTTTATAAGGAAAATATTGATTTTAAATATATCATTGTGAACTTAGACAAAGTGGAAAGTTTAAATTTATGAGATAATATCATTTTAATGGGTAAAAAACATACCTACTACGTATTAAAGTGGGAAAACCTAAAGTTTTCATAAAAAAGCTCATGAACAATAACAATTTTGAATAAAAAAGAAAAGTATATTAAGATTAACATGTTGTCAAAAAAAAAGCAGATTGATAGTACCTACGTCTTAACCCAATGGTATTAAACTAAACAAATGAAAAGAAGTACAGTCAAATCCGCTTAATGTGATCACGGTTAATGTTATCAATCGGATAATGTTATCGAAATCGACAGGTCCCGATCATTCCTATTTAATTTAATGTAAAATACATCTTTTAATGTTATCAACTATGAATCATGATTCCGCTTAATATTATCAAAATTTGTCCATATTCCCTTTAAAGCGACCGCTTTTGAGTTCGAGTTTCATTTTGAAGGTCAATTTTTACAAGTTAACATCTGTCCCATGAGAGCATATGGTGCTTCTTTTTTCTGAAACTCAGTATGAGTGGTATGAGTAAGATAAAGAAAACATTCCGCATATAATATTGAAGGAAAACGGTTATGGGGGGGGTCCGAATCCATGCTTGTGAAAGAAACCACCAAGATCGACGCTTTGGAGATGTCTGAAAGGAGATTTGAATCTTACCTTGTGTTTAATAAATAAGTGGTTTATTGGAGTGGAAGGATATAATGGAGTGGGGAAAAGAGAGACCTTTCTATACAAATAAAAATACAAAGTAAGCGATTACTTTACTTTTATTAATTGAACTACTCTTATATTTTCCATTTAAATTTTACCTAGTTTAAAATAGTGTTTTGAATACATTTATTACGATTACATGATTTTAATGCAAACAATCTAGTTACACTGTTTGCTGCTTTTGATATGAGATCGCTTATTGTTATCGATCGGATAATGTTATCAGTTTAGTCTCCGACAATTGCGATCACATCAAGCGGACTCGACTGTAGTACGAAAAAACTGCATGGTAAAACCCTTTTTTAAATCAACCATACAAGTGTTAGCAAGCAGTAAAAAATAAGAGCATAAAAGTAATTCATAGAGAATTTTCATGCTGGAAACTTCCTGACATGTTTCTGAAGAGCTTTTTGTTGTAAAAACCCACAACTTTCCCACCTAATCTTTTAGATGCAAATTTGCTCTTCAGAGGTTCAGGTCATTTCCTCCATAGTGGGATATATCACCTTGATGAAAATGTTTGAAATTAGTGCGAGTTTTATGTATGCTTAACTTTTCCTCGTAACGAATTCCCGAGCAAACTTTTTTTTTAAAAATGCATCAACGCATTTTATATATGCCATAAGAGTTAAAAGTGACCACTTTTTTAACAAAAAGAAAATGAAAATCTACAACTACATGCTGCATTCACGAAATTATTAATATATTAAATAGAATTTGCAAAAATAATCTTTCACATTTTGGATCCATTGAAAGTGTTTCTTAAATAACTCATCGAAGGACAAAGAGATAATTTGGTCTCAGCCTTAAATAGTTGGTGTATTTTTTAGAATTTCAACAAATTTAAAACGTTAAATTATTGATGGAATAATGAATTGGTTAATAGTAGTTTTAGAAAAATTATCTCATTAGTTAGGGTTTTTTTAAATTTTTTTCATAATTTTAAAGGATAAAAAGCCAAAAGGTTTCAAAAGTCAAAATTAGGTTCATCGTCATAGTTATGATATAGGGGGAACCCTTTTAAAAGAAACTTTAATTATTCAAAAATATTTCCACTTTTGTAACTTTATGAAAACTATCTGACATTTGGTCTTGTGGGCCTACAAACATTAACATATTCTCATCGGTCCAGGAAATTTTAAAATTATTTAAATTTTCTTTGAAAATACTGACAAACTTGGACAAAATTTAAGTCAAAACATAACATTTCTTTAAAAGCAATATAATTATAAAATGAAATAAGTATTTTCTGGTAGTTAAAGTTTTGGGTACATTTGTTCACTAAAATGAATTATCATAAGAACTTTTTTATGTTTTTGGCATAGGGGATGGGAATAGGTAGGTTTTCTTTATTTATCTTACGAACTTCAGAGAAATTTTTAGAATTTTAACAAAATTCTTTTAAAACGTTTTATTTCAAATCACTGTTTGCATTCTGTTTTTTAAATAACCCTTTTATATTTAGTATTATTTATGTAATATCGATCATTTTAAATTTTGAAAAAAGAAGATAGAAATGTTTTAAGACATGTTTCCCAGATGAATTTAATCCTTACAACAATGAACATCAAAAAGTATAAAAAAAGCATCGAACACAGGAAGCGAAACCTTTCTTCCAAAAATACCACAACCCCTCGAGAGACCTCATAAATTTCAAGAGCGCCATAAAGCGACAAATCTATTTCTGGAATTCTCTCGTGTAGGCATTAGATGACCCCGAATCGTGGCTCATCCTTTTGTCCAAAGAAACGTTTTGTCTCACCACAATGCAATGCCCACAAAATGTGGAACATGGGTCTTTGTGTTTCCCAATTACCCTTGGAAAAATTCAATACGTCCTTATAAGAAAACCACATCATTACCTTTATTGTGCGATGCTTAGAAAAAGATTGATAGTTTCCTACTATTGCGTGTGCGAGTTTTGATCACGCTTTATACTGATGTGAATCTCCTGGTGACTTAATTCTGTTTTGTTAGAGCGGAAGTTAGTCTGTTTTTGTGGAAAATTCACAATGGGATATCGACTTTTAATTGCGAAGGATGGGTTTCATTAGCCGACGGCTAATAACATTGATAGGTTTGATTGATTGAAGGCTGTGACAACTTTGGAGATGCTTTCCCATTGTTTTTAGGTATTGATCTTTTCCTTGTTTACTTGTTTTGATTCAAGGGAACTTCCTTCTATTAAAAGGATTTGCAAAAGATAATGGGTTTGTCATGTTATTGGGATACGTCAACATGTGTTCAGGTAGTGAACTTATCAAAATAAGTCAGAAAAAATAACTTAAGTTTAACTTGAAATGAAATTTTTTAACTTAAAGAGACGATTTAACTTGATGCCATAACTTTTCACATCGATTCAGTTGATTTCTGAATGGAAAATTTTGCTAATGTGATTGAAATCTTCTGTATTTATGAGATGTCACTGGCTAAAGCGCCAAGTTTATGAAGTTTCGTCTGATACAGTTGTGTAATATCCTTAACTTACTTTTATTAAAATTCACCATTTGTTCTGAGAATCATACCAAAGACAAACTGCAAGAGTTTTGGTTATTGAATTCACAGATGTTGGAAAAATAAAAGTAAACATAATTAAATAAATTTGGCAAATCAAGAATTGGAAAAATTTTGTCTTAAGAAATAAAAGTTTTAAAATGAAATAATTAGATTTTTAAAGTTTTGATAAAATATTATTAATTTTTTTACTGAAAAAATAAAGGAAATGCTTCAAAATATCAATGATACGTTCTGTTGCTAAAAGATATAAACATACTAACTCAAAGGGTTTTGTTTCTTTGAATGTTAAGTTTGAACACATATTTCTTTTTATACGATTTTAATGCATGTTATTATGTAGATGTTATTATATTATATAATAGATGTTATTATTATGTTATATATTAGATGTTTTCTCCTTTTGTTGTATTTTTAAAGATTCGATCAATTATTCAGGCTTAAATATTTTATAACTATGTTCTTTTAATCTTAGGTATTATAAAGATTTATTTATTTCGTTAAAAACCTATTTATTGCTAACTAGGTTCATTACGATATTCTATAGGTTTTAAAGAAATGATATTAAAAAAATGAAACGTTGTAACTTGTTGAAGTCCATTTTAGGTACCTTGACCTACAAAAATCTTTTACAAATTGTTCAGTTTTTTTACTGAAGATATAAATAAAAAATCCTGCCATTAGCATTTCCTGGTACTATAGTTGAAAATTTCAATTAAGTCTAAATAAACCTCATATACAATATTATCACATAAGCGTTAACGAATTAACAGCTATTGAGTTTTAGTCAATTGAGGAATCGACATTTCATTTGCGATTGCAATACAAATAGAATCATAGTTGAACAAGCCATATCTTATCGTGAATTCCTTTCAAGAAGCTGACCTCTCGTAACGTTTGTGTACCATGAGGTCACTGTGTGACTTGGTGAAACAGGTATTGGCATTGTTCTTGCTAGATGAGATTGTCAGTAGATGGATTTGTTTGTATTCAGTTAACTCCTTTATATGAAATCTTAATGGCATCAAATTAATTTGTTTATCTTTAAGAAAGTTATTAAAATGACAATGTCAAATGTATTATTATCTATACAAAATTTATAACAAAAAATAATAATTAAATATTTCATAAAATAATAATCAAACATTTTTAACATCCTTTATGTACAAAGTTTATGAATTTAAGGAAGTATCTCTCTATTCTAAAAAAAAGTTTTTGGTGAACGGTTTCCAGGGAAAGGCTTTTTAATTACTGATCCGTATAACACATATTTGGTATCAAACTGTCCGGATTCTTTTGAGGATGTGCAAAGTGCCTTTAGAATTTCTAAAAAAAATCTCAATTTTAAAATACTTCCATTTTTTTAGATTACGGATAAGGTTGCAGTTATAAAGCAAGAAACTATGAATTTCAAAAAAAATTGAAAACATATTTCACTGGTTTTTAATATTCAAATAAATTAAATAATCATCTTTCTATTTATAACACGAATTTAAAAAATATATTTTGGGTTATTTTTAACAATATTTATATTTCTGTTGTTTAAACGGTTTTAATTATATTTAAAACTTATGTATAAATAATTTATCTTTTATTTTTTAAATAACAAATTAATTTTTACATTTATCTTTGTCGTTGTGGCAACCTAATCATTACCATATTTACAACAAAATATAAACTCGCTTTCGGAAATTTTGAACTTTTGCATTTATTTTTTACAATTATTATTATTTTTATATTCTTTTGCAAGTATGTTTTTTAAGGTAGTAAAATGTGACACCTTATTTCATAATGCCAAAACGCAAACAACTAGATAACACGGGGGACTGTTAGAAATTAAAATAAAAATCGAAAATTTTTGAAGTCTAAACATTCGTGTCATTGCTATGAAACTGACACAACTTCGACGTTTTGTTTGTTCTCATAAAGATAAAATTCTAAATTTTCGTGATGTTTACGGTAATTACTACATTTTTCACAGCCAATCGATGAAAATAGTTACAAATTTTAAGAACGTTAAACTTATTCCTGAGATGTTTCGGTGCTTCTTAATGGATCTGTGAAAAAAACATTACCTTGGGGAAATGGTAAAGGAATGTTACATTGCTCTGTTGTTAATTTTCTTGGAATTATAAGGCGACCCGCCAATTAATGTTACCATAAAGGAACTGTTAAATTTCCGCTACTGAATGTATATCCACCATTTTCGAAAGAATACCCCGGAGAAGTACTAACCCTGTTTTAAGAATGTTTTATAAAGTGAGTAAGTGCAGTGAGCAGGGTTTTGTGAGGAATTGCGAAGCGGTTCAAACGTGTCTGCGTCAGCAGTTAACGGGGGTTGGCGAGCGATAGCGAGCAGGGGGCGGTAGTCCCCTAGTTTTTAAAAAAAATCAAACTAATTTAAATTGCAATCTATTGAATGCAATTTTATCCTTGAAGGACTTTGATAACTTTCTTAGGTTCTATTCTTTTATATTAGGTTCTATTAGGTTTTTTAGGTTCTAAGATTGTTTTATAAAGAAAAATTTAATATGTTTCATTCAATTTAAAACAGCTAAATCTCTTTTATACATTTTTTCAGCATTTTCTCTGTTTATAGGAATTTCAACTTCACATTCATATTTAAAATTTTATAAAAAACATTCTTGGCAAACTTCAAAATATCAGTATTACTTATACAACTGACCTCCCTATTAGTTTTGATATTAATTGTCTCCAAGAATAAATAATACCCATTTAATATAAACAACTGTTATTAACACTACTAATAAGATACGTTTCTTTGATATTGAAAGATATATTTTTTAAAATATATAAGTTATAATAATAATGTGAATAGAAGGGTTAATTTAACACACAGAACCAGTAACAAAAAAATCTCAAAAACGGAATTCAAAGATAAAAACTCAAACACTGATAAGTCGAACAAAAACCTGAGATACAAGAAAATAAATATTCCCAAATCACTCACAAAAAAAATTTTGATCAGCTTAACAAGCTCTTGCTAATCACCCAAAACAAGCAATTCCCATGCACAAAAAAAGCTTATCCACTTAATAGAGTAGTAAATCCTATGTAATCCTACCGTAGCAGAAGAAGTCGAAGTCGTTTCCGCAATCACTGACCTTGACCTTCCTTGGAGCGGGAGAGCTGATGTGACACATCCGAGTGCTCGGGCGCGAGTGACTAGCTCCTTGCTGCGCCGGTCCTCTTTTAATATCGTCGGGGCCGGAGGGCAGCCGTCTTCCCTCCTGACCTCTCTCTCCCTATCTTTATCGTCTGCGCCAATGTTGTTTTGTTGTCAATAGTCGCGAACAATGGGAATTACGATTTGAGGAGGATGAAAGTGGAATTAGAGATGATGCGGGTGGAGGTTTGGTAGGGACGGAAGGGTGTAAATATGTTTGGGTTTCTCTCTTTCCCTCCCTCTCTCTCTTTTCTTATCTTCCTTTCTCTTTCTTATCTCTCTATCCCCCTCCATCCATTTCTCTAAGAATGAAAGTGCAATTAAAGATGAAGTGGGTGGAGGTTTGGTTTGGATGGAAGGGTGTAAATATGTTTAGGCTTCTCTCTTTATCTCTGTTCTATTCTTTTTCTTCTCTTATTCTCCTCTCGCTTTCTAATCCCCTTTCATCAATTTCTATCCTTATCATTTCTTATGCCTCCTTCTCATAATTTCTCTTATTGTACCCTACTGTATATTTTTCCCCTCTTCTCTTTTTCATCACCTTTTTCATCTCTATTTCTTTTACTGATAACCATAACTTATTTATGCTTTGATTTTTCAAGTTTGGTTTCTCCTATTGCTTTATGTACTATATTCCCTTATTCTTATATCCCATTATCTCTCTCTACTTCAATCTTTCTTTTTTCCACTCTCTTTCCTTACATAATATTTCTCTTTTTTAATCTTATTCAATTTATTTTTCTTTGTTCTCTATTTATAATTCATATCTCCTATTTACTCTATCCTTCTCTTTTCTGAAAATATTTAGTGTTTCTTTTTATCCATTTAATCTAACTCTTCACTTCATTTTTTATCTTCTTCATTATCTTTTTTCTCTCTCCTATATTTCTCAATCATCTTTTTTTTTTCAGGGTTGTTTTAAAAGTCCGTTTCACGGCTTTCATTTGGAATCAATGTCTCCTAGGGTCATGGAAGTAAGGAGTACCCCTAAGTAAGTGACCATAGAGAATCCATTGAGATGACTTATAGTGGCCCTAGCGGTAAAATGAGAAAGAATAAAAAATTAGTTAACAAACTAAAGAAGATCAAACAAAAAATGTATCAAAAAATTGTTGGCAATATCATAACAACCTGCAAAAAATTTCATGTAAATATCATCAATCAATATTCGAGGAGATATTATCAAGTGAAAGTAGTATACTTTTTGGTAGAAAATAAATAAAAAGTACTTTTTCGAAAAAGAAAAGTTCTCAAATTGTTTCTTTGATCTTTAGTTAAAATTTTTCTTTATTTAGCTAAAAAATGAAAACAAAATCTACATAATCTTAAAAAGTGCTATTTTTACTTGCTAATGTCTTTTTGAATATTTCGGATACTTGGGGGCTCTGCCCCCTGCTCGCTATCACTCACCAACCCCCGGAACTGATTGAAAACAATAAGAGACAAAACCTATATTCTATATTACACTCAATGTTTACAAACAATTAATTTTTTTTTGAAATTCTTTATTTAAATAGTATATTTGTAAGTTTCTGGAAAACTCTTCAATCTTTAAAGATATTTGATTATCAATCTTTTAAAGATATTTGATTTATAAAATACTTTGAAGCGCATTTTGAAATTGTGAGCGGAATTAATTTCATTTTAAAATATGGCGTCGATTGGTCATTTTGATTGGAGGGATAATAAATTGTAAGACCGTTTCTTGCTATTAACTGCAACCTTATCCGTAATCCAGGAAAAAGGAAATATTTTAGAATTGAGAATTTTTTTAGGAATTCTAAAAACTTATTGCACATCCTCAAAAGAATCCGAACAGTTTGATACCAAAAACTTGTTATACGGATCCGTAATTAAAAATCCTTTCTCTGGAAACCATTCACCAAAACTTTTTTAGAATAGAGAGATTACTATGAAATTTTCTTCTGCTAGTTTTTATAATATTGCCAACAACTTTTTCAAGGTTTTTCTATCCCTTTCATGTTTTTTAACTTTATTTTTTGTCACTAGGGGATCCTTAATGGATTCCCCATAGTAACTTACCTAGGGATAGAACTAACTTCCATGATGACCCTATGAGATGTTGGTTCCAAATAAAATCCGTGAAGCGGACTTTAAAAACATCCTGTATGTCATTTTTTATTATCTTTTCATTCATCATTCCTGTTTCAGACACAACTTGAAAAGCTTTATCACTAAATTAAATAGACCATGTTCTAAAATTTGAGATTTTATCTTATTTGGAGATGGAATCAACCCGATTTATTTTCTCGAAATATCATCAGTGTTCCTCCTAACAAACCCTTAAAGCTTCACATGGACCCTTTTTAAATCTTCAGAGACCACAGACCACAAGGTGTCAATATTTACTTGATTTGCTTTAAGAAACACTTCTAGAACATGCCCACAGGTGAAATGAAAACAAATATCGTTCTCAAGATCACGGATTATTATCCTCCAATGAGTTTGCTCACATGATGAGTGACGTCACTTCAACGCGTGTCTGTGGAAACTTACGAGAATTTTGTCAACAAATTTAGGCGGGGAAATTCCCAATTCAATGTAACAGTTAAAAAAAGGGCTGGAAGAAATATGTCAACATGATTAAAAAAAGAAATGCTTAGCTTAGAACATCGTCAAATGCATTTCTTCTTATTCTAAATGGGAATAAATCTATGTTGCATAGAAGTTATGATTAAAACAGATTAATGAATTAAAAACTTATTTAAATTTCAAAATCTAAGTAAAATTTAACTTAATAAAAATCATTTTTTTTAGTATGAAAATGTTAAGAAATGTTTATATTTCCTGTTAGCCTTATTTAAACTTATCATAATTTACCTTTTAACAAACAACTATTTTTTCCTACAACGTTTAATCATTTGTCTGAAAAAACTTCTAAATGAATATTTTTTCTAATTGATCTTTTTCATGATACAAACTAAAACAAGATAAATCACATTAGCGTCAAGATTGGCGTTTTTTTCTGGAATTTACCTCCTTATTGTCACATTGTATTGACCTACCAAATATCCCCCTCCTAATTCTTTTTGAAGAGAATAAGTATACGTTCTACAAAGATCACCAATAAAAAATAGTTGCTATATCAGTTTTATAAGTACAAACAAATTTTTAAATGCACAATCACCTCTTTGCCTAAAACATTTAACATTGATTTTCAGGAAAATGGCTTATAGGATAACAACCGAAAGTGATTACACCTTTGGATAATGTTTTTAAAAATATCCTTGACAGTTTTTTTTCAATTTTTTCTGAATAAAATGACTCACTTTATAATGAACTGTACTGTGCACTTTGTACAAGCTATAAAACACTACATTTTTTTATTAAACACACAAAAAATTCCCCGTATACCACCAAGTATTATAAAGGGCTTACAGACGTAAATAAAAATACATAGTACTATACAAGGTAACAAAAGATTAAAAGTTGACAAAAAATGTTTAAAATGTTAAAACGAAAAAAACATATCATTAATAAATTTAGTAAAAAAGACAAATGCGCATTTAGAAGACACTAAATTAACAAACTTTTTTAACACTACATTATATTCCATTTTTTAAACTATTAAAGGAAATTAAGTAGATACTCTATAAGCGTGTTTTATAACCCCAGCTTGAGTCCGTTCCTATAACCTTGACTCAGCTTTTAAGAAGAACCTGTTTTGTATTAATATTTAAAAAAGCACTTGTGCTGTTACCCGTCAATTAAAAAAATAGGTGCTCGCGCGACTTTGAAGTAGTAAACCAACACTGAAACAAGATCATATTATCGCATTTCTGAGTTACAAATAACTCTCCGTTGACACACACTTTCGAAAAAATGGAAACGACTCGAGTATCATCGGTGTTTAATTTCAAGCTCTACTTGCTCGTTCTATTGGTTACAATTTTTTTTTCGTGAGTGCAGTGTTTAGTTAGGTTCGTGCTTGTTAAGAATCGCTTCCAAAGCGGATGTCGTGCCTTTTCAATGAGTCTATTTACCCGTTCTGTTCTTAGTTTTCTTGTGGCGAGTATTAAACTGGGTAATGCAGCGTCTCTATCCAAGGTGTGCAGTGATTTAGATGGATTTATAGTATTATTTAGATGTAGTTTATTTGGGGGGTGGAATATGTGGGAGATATTATTTCTCTCTTTTTTATCTCCCCAATTAACCCCTTTTCATTTTTCTTATTATTATCTCTATCTTTATAATTCATTTTTAGTTATTTTAACTGATGTCCTCGTGCTATTTCTCTTATCATCTCTTATTTTCTCTTATTCCCAATTTTTTTAGAAATATTAATAAACATAAAAAACGAAACATGATAATACAATGTTTGATTCACTTTTATTAAAAGTCAATTTTTTAAAATAAATATTTCATCTATACAATGAGGGAGTTTCATATTTTTTAAATTTTCGATTTTGGGGTATATTAATACAATATGAGATGTGAAAAATCCAAATCTGCAATCTAAATTTTCCTCAAAAATTTATTTACTGAGATATATGAGAAATAAAATTTGAAAAAAGTCGTAAACAAATGATGCAAAAATGTCAAATGAAAAATCAATTTGACGTCACTCGAACTTGGAAAACTTGGTAGTGATCGTCCTCGCCTCGAGATACGTCTATGTACCGAGTTTTGTCAACGCCGCGCCGGCTGCATAGTTTAGGAGGAGATGCGAGTTGTAGTCGTTTTGACATACCGAGTGACATCACGAATCTGAAATCGCTGTTTTTCCCGCCTTTTCCAGAGCGCAAACTTTAAGCCGCAGTAAAAAAATAAATAATGATCAGAATTAAAAAAATATCTCGGTTTTAGGGTTTTCTCGTAAGGTAGGATCGATTTAAAAAATAATAAAAAAATATGAAACTTCCTCATTGATTTAAGATTTAAATTAATAATAAGAAGCAACGAAAATCACAAAAGTGCCTGAGGTAAAAGAACCTGAATTTATTATTTCAAAAGTACCTAACTCAAAGGGCTTCTGGTATTATAAATACAGGGTGTTTCAGATATACGCTCACTCCTTTCAAGAACGTCATATCTCAAAAAACCTAAATTTTCAGGAGAGGCATTTGAAAGTTAAGAATTGCATTGAAACGCATTGAAAATAAATAATAAGAATCTGGTTGATTTCTTTACTATTCAGTTTAAAATATGAGGGTTACGCAGGGTTGTAGTACTCCTTCAGAGCTTTCAGAAAACAGTTATAACAATATCATTGATTTTTGATATATGACGTTGTTGAAAGGAGTGATCGTAAAAGTGTTTCATAACTTTTAGATTGGGGCACACCCAGTTGACTGCTCGGAATCACACAAGAATGGGGGATCGGAAATGCCACTCTAACGAACTAGGGGTTTTTATAAGCGGGAAGGGAAAGTTGTAAAATTCACAATGGAAAATGACACATAACCTTTTAAGATCGAATTAAAACCATCTATTCAATCATTTATTCAATAACACCAATTAAAGAGCTGAAATTTCAGCTCCTAAATTGTTTTTTAGTAATAAATGCCGGAATTGAACGATTTTGATGGTTAATCCAATTTTAATAAGTTGCGTGTCAATTTACACAGTGAATTTTACACATCTTCCCATGCCCGCTTATTAAAATCCCTAGTTCGTTAAGGATGCATTTCCGACCCCCCTCTCTGAAACACCCTGTATATAACACCAGAAAAAATAAATTCTTTTACCAATTATGAGGTCCTTACCTCCTCTACCATGTGACTTACACTCTTTACAATGGACACTTTCTTTGACGCATCCTCAAAGTTAGAGGACAATGTAAAAATGAAAGTTGTGATTCAAAATAACAAAGATTCACAATTCAAGTGTTATGACGGAGCGATTGGGATCGGTCATTGTTGACTGGATAATGTGTTTTCACTGAATAATCTGGCACTCAAACATGTTTAGGGATGAAAATAACCTTGTAAATGCTTCTACGTAGGGATTCAAAAGTTCGTTTCACTTTGTTAGATTTTAAATAACGGCTTTTAGAGTCATAGAAGTAAGGGGAAAGAAAAGATAAAGTCATTTTTGGGCTATAAAATTGAGATTTCAAAAACCAAATCCTCAAAAACTTACTTAAAGGACAGTTTATGGAGTTACAAATCTAAGTAAAAATAGGAAGTTTTAGCCTTAACAAAAATATTGTTAAAAATCGCAAATAAAATAAAAAACTGAATGCGTACTCTTAACCAGCGTGGTGGATAGGAGTACCCACAGGATGTGAGGCCAAGAATATACACACCATGAAAACTTGGTAGAAACTGTAAATAAATGTTCCTTTGACTGCCTTTATAATTGGAATTTCTTTCCTCATGTTACCTCTCCTTGTATATAATCAACAATTAATTCTCTTAATCCTCTTGATGTGTCTGTGGTAAAATTGCCCGGAGTTAATTTTTAATATTAAGTATGCTTCGTTTTCAGCTTGAGAGGAGTATTAAGCTTTCAAAGGGGGGATAAATATATATTCTATTCAACAACTGAAGCGTTCAGAAGAAAATATATTACAATTATATTTACTTTGAAAGCAAAGTAAATTAGTTCTTCATTTTAAAAAATTCTTACGGTGAAAAATAAGATGCTAATCCAGAGAATTTCCTCGGAATTATGTCTAGAGGCTACACTTAACCTCGGCTAAGAAATAATATATGTTTCATATAATTTAATTGTTATATCTTTAACTTTTGTTAAAGACCTTCACCCCTTGTTTTTTAGAGTTTTTATAAAAGTGTTGCAAAATGATTTCCTGAACGCATATGCTTTTCTTCAGGCCGATTAAAACAACTACAGTAGTTATACTTTATACCAAAGAAAATAACAAAAAACCCTAGGGGATATTTTAATATTTGGATCCCAAAAAAGATTGGCATAATAAGGAAGTTGCATATGTCAGATTTTCAAAAACAAACAAGTGTTCCGTATGGTTTTTTGTATGGTAAAATGAAATATCTAGTCAGTTTTTCAAAAAAATGTACAGGTAATTAAATATTTTAATTTAAAAGTCGAGAAAAAAACACGTGACTTGAAACGTTTATTGTTTAAACTGTAGAATGACGTCAACAATAATACCATCAACTCCATTGCTTTTCAACAATGCCTATTGTAAGATGACGTCACATCCAAACTCTTGGCGTTTTCGTGCGCTTTTAAAAAGGAGATTTTTTTTAATTTTTTTGGCAATAAAAAATAAAAAAAGTCATGCAACTTCCTCATTGTATGGTATAGATAACGAAATTGTACCTTTTTCTTTATTCTTTAGAAACATGAATTTGAATTCAGAGGATTACATGATAAGCGATGTTTACAGATTGTCACCAAATTCCACATATTGCCAAAGGTGAATGATTAAATTTGATGGTGCGTGACATCATCTGATTTATGACATATATCTATCTAAAACAGGGTTTCCTAAAGGGGTCGGTACCGACCCCCTGGGGGTCGAGGAAGGTTTAAAGGGGGTCGATGAAGCTCTAGGGGTCGATTGGGGGTCGACGAAGCTTAAGGGGTGGGTAGGGGGTCGATGAAAGTTAAACAGTCATTAAAATAAAATTGCTGATGAAAGCAGCTTCTTATTACTGTAGATCAGTGGTTCTCAAACTTTTTAACATCGCGACCCACTTTTGAGAAACAAAATCTAACGCGACCCACCGACTTCAGTTATTTATAATTAACTGAACTGAGATAATTATCTCATGCCCCCTCCCCACAGAATTTCTTTTTCTAACTGGGGGGTGTTCACCTAGTTACAAGGGTATGAAATAGTTTAATTGTGGTCTAACAATGATTCCTACAGTAAAAAGGGGGGTGTGGGGGTACTCCCCCAGAGAAAATTTTAAAATTTGACCCTTAAAAACATGTTAAAAAAACCCTTAAAACATGTTTTTTAGCAATATGGGATAAATTACATCAGTTGCATCATTTCCCAAGAAAATTCTTAAAATTTGCATTGACCCCGTCCCAGTGTGGATGGGGAGAAACACTAAATATTTTTTTCAAATCTTATTTGAATAACTGACTAGATTTGCATTTTATCAGCACATTTAAGTGACACACATAGTACGTATTCACATTAATTGCCTTTTCCGTTCCACTCCAAGTAGTGTAGTTTTTCCTCAAATTTTTATTCTTTTTACTATAGTATGGTAATTTGTAATTTGATAATTTCAAAAGTTCAACTAATAGTTTGATAATTCAAAAGTCAATAACACCGTTTGTGAAAAATTAAAAATCTTCTCGCGACCCACCAAAAACTGACTGGCGAAACACCAGTGGGTCGCGACCCACAGTTTGAGAAACTCTGCTGTAGATGATTCAAAGAATTTTTCTGAAAGATTAATGCTTCATTGGTGGTCTATTGCTTATTTGGATCACCTATAAATTATCCAGATTAAACTGTACATTACTAATGAGTGGAACACTAGAGAATCCAGGGGGTTAGGGGGCTTTAGACCCCCAAAAGGGAAAAGCGACTCCAAAACGAGTTAAAATCCTGTTTTTAGGATTAAACTTCCAGAAATTTTCTGGCCCCAGACCCCCTTTAGAACTTGGAACTATATTATTTACAATTTTTTTGTAAAAAGTTCGTCAAAATGCAAAAATCCTATTAAAATGTAAATTAAATTCTTGAAAATTTATGTCCGAAATCCGGATTAGGTGTACAAAAAGGAGTTGAAAATTAGATAAAATGCCTACCAAGGGGTCGATGCATGAAAAGGTTTGGGAAACCCTGATCTAAAATGTAATAAATTTTATTTTATCTATTTTTTATTCATGTATGTGTATGCTATACTTGGATCATCAAATCTAACTAAATGTTATTTACACCAATGGAGATAAAATAACATAATTTTCGTAAATTATCGTACTTAAAAGATCTCTAAAAACATCTAATCTGTCAAAAAAAAAGGAATGAGCGAATAGAAGGAAAAAATAGATTTTGCATGTTTACATATTTATTAAAATACAGTTATTAAAATCCACAGCACTCCTAAAATTCACTTAATAACCTTGTAATTAATGGAAAATCTTTTCCTCTCGCATAGTTGGTAATAAATGCACTTTATCGAATATGTTGTGTCCCCATTTGGCCCTTTCTTATACCCCTGTTGAATGGGTCTTAAGGGTAATGTAGCTTTACTTCTCCTTATGGAAATCATTTTACCACCTGTTGCCAAAAGCTTTTTACTTTTTTCAAAGTAATTTTAATCAATACAAAAAAATTTATTTAATTAAATTTTAATTAAATTTTTAGTTTAATTAAATTTTAATTAAAGTCTGTTTGAACAACATAATTTTTTTCTAATACGCTATTTATCTGTGATAATAAGTTTCAACGTGTGCCATGGACGCTTTAAATCGTAATCTAATCATATTTCCCCAAATAGAACGAACGTTCTAAACAAACGACGGTTTTTAGAACAACGGGTAATCGCAAAAAGTCACTCACTCTACCTGGGTTCTTCTGAAGAGCAAAGAAGCTACATTACACAAACATCCATTACGCAGAGAAGCTATTAGTTTCGAACGTGCATTCAATCTGAAGAAAGAGTAATCGCTCTTAGGGCGGGTTTACATGCAGTGATTCAATAGCGACGCAACCGGGACATCACACTCTTAAAACGACAGTCTCAAAACTAAGTAAAAAGTACTCAAACTGGCTCCAATCTAAATGTACTCAAATTTGAAAACATGAATATACTCATTGCTAAAAATGTGCATTGTGCATACTCAAAAATGAAATATCATGAGCTCATTTTTGAGTTCAAGCTCAAGATGTTTCATTTTTGAGTATTACACATTTTCAGAAATGATTATTATTCATGTTTTCAAATTTGAGTACATTTTGATCGGAGCCAGTTTGAGTACTTTTTTACTCAGTTTTGAGGCTGTCGTTGTAAGAGTGCATGGGGAAAACGGTGAAAAATTTCCTATCGTTTTCCTCTCCAGTGTAAAATCTGGCCTTGCCATTGGTTTTTAGAACTACGACGCGTAGTAGGGAGTTTATAGAGAAGTTTCGACTAATCGTGTCGCTCGAATCGCTGCATACAAACCCGCTCTTATCGGTACACTGAGCTTTCGAAGTTAAACTACCCAAAGATCAAATCATCTCGAACGATGGAAAGACTCCCGAATTTGTCGCCCGTTTCACGCTTGTGCGCCGCCGGAGGTGACGGAATCCGACTCTTCTTTTCGCACAGTGGGTCCTTCTCTTAATTGCGATGATAAATGAGTCGTTTAACGAGTAGATAGCTCTTCTTTGCTCAGAAGGTTGAGAGATTGAAACGGGAGATCCTAACGTTAAACTTTTAAATTAAGATATAATCTCTTTAAAGACTTCATTTTTTATCCGAAAATTTGATTGGGTGATACAGGTTGACAGTGTTGTGTGATAGGTTTACTGTGCGGGGAGGATAAAATTATGTATAAACATTTTGGTAATTTCGTTTTACCAATGTTCTTTACTGTTATTTATCGTAGCTACTCCTCCACCTTTGGAAACCAAGGGCAGTTTGCACTCCTTAACAAAAATACATGAGGTAAAAAAGTTCGGTAGGTTTGCCCATCCACCTCGTATATTGAAGTTATCCGGCACTGACATCTGTATCCCGTGGACACTTATCTATTTGCTAATTCCGAATGGAGCACAGGAAACGTCTTTTGTGACTTAACTTATTTTTAAAACCCCCAAATTTTTTTTGATCGACTTTAATTTACATTTGAAATGCAATTTTGAGATAATAGAGATCCCCTTGGGAGGTGCCAAATAAAGGATTTTGCCAAATAAAAGCCAAAGGAAGGACAATTATTTCTCAGCGGTGCACTTTTCAGAGTGGTGCTGCCCTCTAGCACAGGACTGAAAAAGCTCAATCTTCTTTGGATTAAACCGTTTAAATTCTCTTTAAAAGCCATGAAGGTGTGCAGTGGCGGATCCAGGATTTGGTTTTGGGGGGGGCTAAGAATTTTCATAATCCAATTGAATCTTCTTGTTATTGGTAATACGGAAAAGGTAGTGAATTATCGTACTAAACCACTAAAAGGGGGGTTTGGGGGTCCTCCCCCAGAAAATTTTTGGAAATTTAAGTCAAAAACCCCACTTTTTCAACTCGTTTTGGTACGCCTCATCCGAATTTCGGATATAGATTTTTGCGTTTTGACAAACTTAGTGAAATATTAGACGTTTTGGGGGGGCTTCAGCCCGAAAGCCCCCCCCGTAGATCCGCCACTGTTTTGGACTAAATCTCATTGGCCCCTTTAAATAAAAATGTAAAGGGCTAAAGATTTTGGAGGGGGCTTATGCTCTTTATAGTGGTTAATACTCATTGGAATCTTTATGTTGTGAAAAGCATCTATACAGGGTGATTCTGAAATGGTCCGCCAAACTTTGAGGGGTGATAGTACTCATCAAGACGAACAAGAATTGATGCGGAAAGGGGGGTCGCAGTTACACCGTTAAAGAGCTAGATCCTAATGTAGTGCGAGAGCGTTACAAAAGGACGTTTTGCCAAGGCCCGTTTAACGAAAAAAAAACATAATGAAATGAAACAATTTATTGCATGAGGTACAGCAGTATCCGTACTACTTACATCATAAATTTGATAGAAATTGGACCACTTGCTAAACCGTGGGGTGAGTTTTAAAACGCGCAGTATTAATCTTCTAGCCAAAGAATGAAGTTGCATGTTTTAAAACTCACTCTACGGTTTAGTAAGTGGTCCAATTTCTATCAAATTTATGATGTAAGTAGTACGGATACTGCTGTACATCATGCAATAAATTTTTTCATTTCATTATGTTTTTTTTCGTTAAACGGGCCTTGGCAAAACGTCCTTTTGTAACGCTCTCGCACTACATTAGGACCTAGCTCTTTTAACGGTGTAACTGCGACCCCCCTTTCCGCATCAATTCTTGTTCGTCTTGATGAGTACTATCACCCCTCAAAGTTTGGCGGACCATTTCAGAATCACACTGTATATAAAAAGCTCAGAGGCTAAAAATTTTTGAGGGGGTTAGTGCTGGTGTTTGGGCTAAAGCTCATTAAATTGTGAACGGGCTAATTCTTTATAAGGGGTCTCAGAGGCCTCTTTAAATTGTGAACAAATATGCAAAATATAAGTAGAGGCTATAAATCATTAACGGGCTAAAGATTTTTAAATTAAAATACATAAACGCAAGAACGCTAAAGCTCATTGGGCCCTTAAAACTGTGAATCGAATCTATAAAAATGAAGGGGGGGCTAAATATTTTGTAGTTAAAGCTTATTGGAACCTTTTTTGAAGTTATGAATTCCATTTTTATAAAAGAGCAGAGAGGGCTAAAACTCATCTATCTTGGAGGGGGCTAAATCAAGCTCACCAAGTTTTGAACGAAATATATAAAAATTTAAGGGAACTAATGCTTTGTAGGGGCTAAAGCTCATTGGCCTCTCTAAATTCTTAATTTAATGTACAAAAACGCAGGTGATGAAAGTTTTGCAGGGGCTAATATTTAGTAGGGGGATGAAGATCATGAAATGGGCTAATGTTTCTCAAGGGGCTAAAGATCATTGAATACTTTAAATTGCAACTCAAATCTACAAACATGCAGGGGGCTAATAAATGCTAAAACTCTTGAACTCCTTAAATATTAGTGAATTGATTCTATAAAAATGCAAGGAGCAAAAACCCACTTTCCCCAAATATGTGCATTGATTCTTCAAAAACACAGGTGCTAGAAAAATGTCCTAAGAAAAATCTTAGAAGGAGCTAATGTTTAGGAGATAAAGAAAGCTCTTTGGACAGTTTGAAATGTAAAAAAACTTCAACTTTTTTTGAATTTTTCAAAACATTTCCATTTTATCTAGTGTGAACTTAAGTCCTAAGGGGGGGCTATAGCCCCTATAGCCCCCCCCATAGATCCGCCACTGAAGGTGTGTACTGTACAGTGTACATTTTTTTAGATCAATAATTATTTAAATTGGAGTAAACCTTTTAAACGGCGCCTTAATATTTTTATAATGTATGAAATTGTGTAGGGGGTTTTCACTTCTATTAATGTTTAAACGAGCTATAAATATGTTACTAATTTTGACTTTATGTTTAATTTACAATAGCTTCTAATACAATGAAAAATATTTTATAATTTCTAAGAAGCCCCACTTTTCTCCTTCTAACAAAGTACAAAAATAAAGAAATATTTTGGAAAGGGATTTGGAAGTAAACAATAGAAAAAACAAAAAGAAATTAATTTCAGATCATACTTCAAATCATCTTCTGTTTAAAATTCGTAACCAATCTGGTAAATGAAGCGAATCCGGCCTGCAGCTAAATTTTGCGATTTTTAAAAAAAGGTAATCGTAATTTAAATCACATCTGTATTATAAGCGGTAGTTTATATTTAATGCCTCGAAATTTTATTTTTCTTCTGAAATAAAAATTTAAATTATCTTATATTCATGTGAGGCCATCATATAAATATCCACTCACCCTAAAGTTCCATAAAATAATTTAAATAAAGGATTGTGATGCCTCTCAATTTTAACATTGCCAAAAACTTTTTTTTAAGGAAAGACAATTCCTGCTCAGCGGTGCCTTTTCAGGGTGGTGCTGCCCTCTAGCACAGGACTGAAAAAGCTCTATCTTCTTTGGATTAAACCGTTTAAATTAAATTCTCTTTAAAAGCCATGAGGGTGTATACCACGTATGGGCAACCTACGGCCCGCCAAACAATTAAAAGTTGTACTCAAAAAATCACTCTGGTTTTTTTTTTCAAAAACAGCGAGAGAGGATACTGAACTTTCCCTCGAAAAGAACTCAATTTTTGAAGTTAAACTGGCGCAAGTTCAGACTTGCGTATGCGCCAAGTTTTTAGCGTTAAAGATGACTAATATGGTAACCCTAACCCATGTTAAAAGAGTCATTTGGCTTCTAAATGTGCCGCTAAACAGCCGAATATCGCCAAGCATACGCAACTCTGAACTTGAGCCGTTAAACTTGCTGCACAACTATGTTGTGCTGTATTTATTCTGCTCGTCACTTCGAAGAATTATTGGCTTTACAGCAGTGGTTCCCAAAATGGGTGGTACCGCCCCTCAGGTGGCGTTGAAGAGTTCTAGGGGGCGGTGATGATTTGATAGAGAATCCGGGGGAGTTATTAGAATTAAAGGGAGCTTTGACTATTTTAAAAATATTGTTTATAGTAGTTTTTACTCATAAAAAACGTTCCAAAATCCCCTAAAAGTCGTAAGCATATAATCACTTTTTAACTCAAAAAATTTAAAAAAAAACTCGAAAAATTTCCAGGGGAGGACCCCCGCATCCCCTTTTTATCAACGGATAGAGGAATAAATAATTTAAGTGATTTTTAAGATGAAATAAGAAATTTTCAGGTAGGTGTACTAAATTTCCTTGAATGTAACAAAGCCCTGGTATCACTAAAAGGGGTTCTGTATATTCAAAATTAGGGGGGATTATATTTGATAATAATTGAATTTTATAAAAAGTAGATAATAAACCGACTCATTTTTCACAATGCCTATTATCAACTCTACGGCCCTCCACGTCATTATAATCTTTTAGTTTGGCCTGCAGATTCAAAAAGGTTGCCCATACCTGGTGTACACCAAAATAAAAAAAAATTACGCATTTTTTTAAATCAATAATTTTTTTCCTAGACATAGTCAAACTTAATTTTTAGAAGCTACCAAATTCCTTGTACATTAAGGTTTACATTTACAGCAACCAATTAAGCTGGACATTTGGCCCTTTAACGATTTTTTTCTTAAATTTTAGTTTTTTACACTTATAAAATTTTAACGAAATTTCATTGTAGATTACGTTTTTTTATCAGAAAAAGATTACTTTGAGAGAAAACTCATAACAAAATATACTGCACATTAGTAAATCAATGAGAGTAAATTGAAACACAATATTAGTTTTCAATTTTTGAAGAAAGTGAGATAGCTAGTAACATCAATACCCAACTCTCTCCAAAAATTGGTGGTTTGGGTATTTTTAGTAGAATATCATGGTAAGTAGATAAAGGATGTTCTGTAAGAATTTTTCTTTTAGTCTTTTGTTTTGTTCTAAATATCCTTTTCAAATCATGACCTATAAAGCTATTCCTATATTAGCTAGTCGGTTATAGCTTTACTGCAAATCTTTATGGGTATGTGAAAATTTATAGGTAAAGAATAAATAATATATTTCTTAAATCAAATAAAAATTTAAAAATTGTAAAAGTTTTCTAATACCAGTAGAAAGAAAAATATTTTTAACTGGGTTTAAAAGGGCTTAAAAAACTAAATGCATAAAAACTTAAATAATGTTAAAAATATTAAATAAAAACATATTTTAGACGGAAAACAATCTTTTTTAAAACTTATCCAAGGAAAAGTCCTAAAAGTTTTGAATTTTAAGTTAAATAGTACAAAAAATATTTGAACAAATTAAATATAAAGTACCTTAAAATACTAATTTAAATATTAAACATGCTATCGAAATCATAAAAAGGAATTAGAACGGATTTTTGAACTGTCCTAATGTTCCCTGCATCTTAAGAGTAAATAATAGTTATTTGTTAATTTTGTTTAAATGTTCTTTTAATCTTAATTATAGTATCCGTACATAACATTATGAAGTGCGTGTTCTGAAGATATTTACTGCGCCCCCCTCCCCCCATTACTTTAAGGTATTTTTTTCATCCCCTCTCCTCTAAAATCCCTTGGAAGAGTGGATCTTCCATACACCCTGGGTAAAAGCTCAATAAGGAGCCACCTGTTCCTAATATGGACATGCATGTCCATAATAGGCACAGGTGGTTCATTATATGGACAATTGCAAACATTTTTTGTTTTTTTTCATTGAAATTAAACCAGAATAATTACAATGTCGCTAATTTAATATAATGATAGTTATCAGTCCAGGGATAGTGGACATACATTTTTGGAGTCCTATGACGTGTACTGTACACAGGGGTGAAAAAATACATTTTCCTTAGGGTGTCCATATTGGGTACAGGTACCTTAGTTACAAAATCATCAATCGTTGAACTGATATAATAAAACTTAAAACCCTATAAAAACTAAATTAATCTAGTTATATCTTTAATTTATTTTTTTTGTTAAAAATTATTTTGGACTATCAGTAACAAGATTCAAAAATAAATTAATTTAATGGAAATTAGTTCTTTTAGTCGGTTTTTATGTATGGTTTTCCATAAGATTAACATTGGTGGCACCTTTTGACGTCACGACCTCGTTTTGTATACATTTTATTTTATGAGCCAACCTGTATTAGTCTAATAACCTTGCGTTACAACAGTACTTTGTTCTCGATTTAATTATATTTTTATAATCTTTTTATGGAGAAAAATTCAAAAAGTGGGTTGTTTTTAAAGGACAGCACGATATTCCTCCAATAATAAATTGTTTTGATTTTGATGAGTTAGTAATTTTACAACAAGGATTTTATCATTAAAGCTGCATTCAATCCACCTTTTGTAAACTAATTGCTTAAAATATAAATAATTTCAAAAACTTTTTTATCAAAATTTTATTATAAAATGTTGAATGAAAAATACAAAATTATATAAATAAATGTAGCCCTTCAAATGCTTCTAAGAAACATAATGTTGAAGAAACAAGTCTGTTTCCAGAACAGAATATGAATGAATACAATAACAACTAGACGACACACAGCGTCCATTTCTCAATTATGATACAGAACTGACACTAATCATAAAATCTTCTCAGATAAATAAATATGCATAAAGCTAATCCAGCTAGCTACTTCAAAGTTGAACAAAAGTATAAATTAATTTGAACACACAGCACTTCAACACTTATTAAATGTGCGCAAATACACTATAAAATGAATGAATAATTTGTTAAAATGTATAAGTATCGTAACTTAAAATGCCTGTTATCAAACACCTTTGTGTAAATTCGAAACTCCTATCACCTATCCTCATATTTTTAGAGGATTTAAGGTATCCCCTGTATTTATTAAGTGTTTGAAATCTCAAAATAAATTATTGGTTTTAACCTATGAAAATAGAATTTGTTTTGGAACTAGAAAAAGTTCTAAACAATCACAACAAAACAATTAAGTGTTGAAGTTTTCACAAATTATTATGTGTTTGATGAACTAAGTTACTACTATTAACGGACACTGAACATTGAGCACCATTTACAAGTTTATGCGAAACATGTTCATTGCTTCGCTTATAAAAAACTGAAAATTCTACTAGGTCTTTCCAAAACATTGGAAAAGACTATAGGCATTTCTCTGAGAAGGCAAATATACAATGCAAAAATCTAATACTGTTTAGTGTAACAACAGTATTCAAAGTAGAGATGCGATTGAGAATATTCTGCAAATCCTGCAGAGAATATCATCTTGTATTTTAAAAAGTATTCCTGAACATTCTTAAACATAACGTTAATCTTATTAACATTTTTATAGAATGTTCCTAAAAATTCTAATAAAAGTAATGTCACTTCCTAGTTTTGGCCTGAACCAAATTTTAGAACATCATGAGAATATCAAGAATATTCTGATCTGATTATATTGTATTCAGTTTGGAATTATTCTGAATATTCTAAAAAACATTCTGCTCTGGAAGGATATCCTTCTTGTTCTCCAAGAATTCAAATAAGCCAGAATATTCTTCGGATGTCCATCTGTAGTTCTTCGATCGGTGTGGCTCCTAGTTGAGACCGACGGAGCGCAAGAGGGACTGACCCAGGGTGAAGGGACAGGCCGAGAAAGCGTAGCTGCAGTCTTCGTTCGCTAAACCTCGGTAGGCCGCGTCCAGGTACTTTTCCATGCCAGGAATCTTTTTACTGAAATCAGAGATAGTTGAGTGAGTAAGATCTAGATTAATATAAATTGCTTCAATTTATAATGCATTGTAAAGGCTGGTAATCAATTAGAGTGGATTATTTCCTGAAACAACTTATTTTGTTCGCAGATTTTTATAAAAATTTAGAAGAGGAGGAGTAACCAGGGAGTTATAGGGCTGTACCAACCTCCTCAAGTTCCTTCATCGATTTTAACGTTACGTCCACCTTTCATTAAAAAGGGTAATGACAACACTCATTTAGGATGATAATTGAAGAAAACGACCTTTTAAAATCTATACGTCTTGCCACTGCGAATTTGTCGAGCCCTCAACTTACCCTTCATAGACGAAAATCCTAGATTCCCAGTCTGCATTAGAATCTAGACTCGATTTTTTTCATATTACTTTCTTCCTTGATTTTCCTCTCACTGGGGTAGCCAGAATGAATATTTCGGGGGGGGGGAATATTGGAATTTCAGGGGGATAATAGGTAAAATTAATCCTTATCTATGATCGAAAAAAGGTAAATTTTAGAATTTCGGCGGGGGGGTGTATCCTAAAATACCCCGCTTGTACTACGCCATTGATGCAAGTCTTAGATTTTGAAAAGGAAGATAAAGATTAAGTAGTAAAAGAGAAGGGAAAGGACAAGCGGGGAAAAGAGGAGTAAGGGATAAGAAAAACTAGGGATGGAAACCTAATATATTCGAAATACAGGCGAGTCCGCTTAATGTGATCACGGTTAATGTTATCGAAATCGACAGGTCCCGATCATTCCTATATAACTTAATGTAAAATACATCGTTTAATGTGATCAGCTTTGCATCATCACTCCGCTTAATGTTATCAAAATTTGTCCATATCCCCTTTAAAACGACCACTTTTGAGTTCTAATTTCATGTTGAAGGTCAATTTTTACAAGTAAACATCTGCTCCATGATAACATCTGGCGCTTCTTTTTTTCTGAAACTCAATATGAGTAAGAAAAATAAAACATTCTGCCTGTTATATTGAAAGAAAGCGGTATAGGGGGTGATCCGAATCCATACTTGTGATTGGATTGGTTAAAGAAACACCAAGATCCAGGCTTTGCAGATGTTTCTGATAAGATATTTTGATTTTCCCTCGTTTATGGAATTCAGATTATGTAATAAAAAAGTGGTTTATTGAAGTGGAAGGATACAATGGGGCGGAAAAAAGAGGGACCTTTCTTTAAAATACAAAGTAAGTGATTATTTAAATTTTATTAACTGAACTATTATATTTTCCCCTTAAAATTTTACCAAGTGTAAAAATAGAGTTTTGAATACATTTATTACGATTACATAATTTTGATTATAAAGCAAATAATCTAGTTACACTGTTTGCTGTTTTTTTATATGAGATCGCTTATTGTTATCGATCGGATAATGTTATCAGTTTAGTCTTGGACAATTGCGATCACATTAAGCGGACTCGACTGTATAATTAATAAATAACTACTCTTTTTTTCATAGCCGAGGGGGATATAACAACAGCCAGGGAAACAACTGCCAAGCAAGGGTTGGAAGCGTAAGGAAGGAAGTTAGGATACAATTAATAGGGTGCTATAACTTTCTGTATGTCCAATATTTTCTCCACGATTGATATCTGGGAAATTCGGACATAGCCAACACAAGAGGAATAAATCTAGGAAAACTCAAAACTGTGACGTATGATAGACGTTCTGACGTCATAATTGATAGCAACTGTACTTCACACCAAAGTTTAACATGGTCCATGCATAGGCGCAAGTTCAGACGTGCGGATGCTTGGCGATTTTTGGCTGTTTAGCGGCACATTTAGAAGCCAAATCATTCACTTAACATAAGTTAGGGTTACCATATTAGTCATCTTTACCGCTAAAAACTTGGCACATCCGCACCTCTGAACTTGCGCCCATGCATATTTACAGATCCAACTCGGTTGGAAGGTCGTCAAAATCTTAGAAGTATGATCAATAAATATGTTTGTGTGGAGCATGAGAGTTTCAGTGAAAAGTTGAGCTGTTGATAAAGATCTTTTAATCATGACGTCGGTAATATGCAACTATTGTAAACGTCCGTTAGTCTAGTTGGCTTGGTTCAGATCGCCTTGAAAAGATTCCCTGAAGAAGCATAGCCATCTAGAGCTAGAAGGCCTGGACAGCTAAGATGATGAGTCATTCTTTCCGTCGAAAGCTTTCGAACGATTGGTTAAGGAGCGGGGGAAAACATGAGAAGAGCGCGCTTATTGGAGGTTCGCCACCTTGAAGACGGAGAGAATGACTCATCGAGGCGAAGTGTCCAGGCCTCCTTATTCTAGATGGCTATGGAAGAAGCCAACAAAATGCCGGCCACACCGTTTCATTATTATAATGCCCAAGAAACAATATTTGGAGGATCTGTATGGGTTGATGAGTATATAGTATAGGGGTTTCAATTTCAATGGTATCCATCACTCACCTGACGCCTTTCAGAATGACAGAAGCCACGCCCTTTTTGGCCAGGAACTTCTCGAATTCGCACACCGCCCTTTGCTTGCAGGCCTCTTCCTTGATCCTGAGCATTTTGAAAGACGCCTCCGGGTAGTTGATGCTGGTCAGCGACTGCAGCATCTTCCCGATGTCGTACGACCCAAAATAGAGCCCGCTTCCCGCCTCGGACTGACGGCGGTTGTAGCCCTGGGCAGCAGGCCCAGCCCCTACTCCCTGTTGGATGTTGAGGTGCTGGGGCGGGGCGTAGTGATGAGGAGGGGCCGGGTAGGCGTGCTGGTAGGCGGTGTTCTGCGGGTCCAGCATGCTGCCGAACAGCGCCACCATGCTGACGTAGGTGAGGTAGCCTCCTCCCACCGCAGCTAGTAGACCAGTTAGACTGGCCATGGTGTCGGTCACGCCCCTAAAGGAGAAGGGATGTCCCATCACGTTCTGGAAGCGGGCGATGAACCTCTGGATGGTCTGGAGGCCTTGTAGTCCGTTCTGGATGCTGAGACCTCCACCGGAGCTTGATCCGCCTCCAGAGGAGGAGCTACCGCCGCTGGACCCGCCTCCTCCTATTCCACCCAGCATCCCCAGGAGCCCGCCCCCAAGGTTGCCAAAGACGTTAAGGCGTTGTTCCTTGCGGTTGCCGGACGCACCGGCGTCTTTGGCGGTGACGGCTGTCTCGTTGGCGGCTTTTTTGTCGCTGCTGGCGACCGCCAGAAGTAGGAGGGAGGAGAAGAGAAGTAAGGGGAGCAGCTGAAGTCGACCCATTGTCTTTCTTGGGGACACTAGAGAGAAAAGAAAAAGGTATCAGTAATCGTGGTTTATAGAAGAGTTAAAATACAGTCGAACGGTGAACATGGTACATCGTAGCTACTATTGTTTTAACGTATAAAACAAAATAAAGAAACAGCCATCACTATACAAACTTCATTTATTGCGTGAACACCCGGTATTCCAATATTCCTCACCAATTACTGATTACCTAATTACTTATCTTATGTCCAGGTCGAGTGGATAGCCCGATAAGGACCAATCTATTAGACGGATGTTGTTGTTGTTGTTGTTGTCGTGTGCCCCTTGAAATACTCAAGCTCCATAAGGATTCAAGGCAAAGTGAGGCCCATATATGGCAGGCAGGAGTCCGACTTAAGCCTAATGATATATGATTGATGCTGCCACTATCTATTGCCACCTCCACAATTTAGACCTAATACTATTAACTACCATGAATTCCAAGGTGGTGTCGTATCCCTTGTGAATTCATATCTGATGGTGTGCTTGTATCATTTTTGCTTTTTCTATCGAATTAGCAGAATATAAGTCCTCCACTGTAGGATAGTTACGGGACAGTTACCACAGTTTTTATATCTTTTGGTCCCATCAGCTAAAAGTTTCATATTCTTCTGGTATTTTGTTCTTAGTCTAGTGCTAGTCTGATGAGAGTTGCAGCGGTCTTTGTCTATGTTGAGTTCATTGATTTGATCATGGGCTTTGATTTTCAAGGGGGCAAAAAGCTTTGACCCTGCAAAAGCATTTGCATCTGCCAGCGAAATTAGGGTTGTATTTTGATTGAGATCTCTGGCATTTTTAGCTAAGGAATCCGCAATTTCATTGAATCCCAAGTTCACATGGACAGGAATCCATTGTAAGACGCATTATTTCTAAGGTTCTCTCTATGTTTTAACTACCCCATGTTAAAAAGAAAGGTTAACTTATTATGTTGTTGTTGTCGTAACCTTGGAGAGCAGTTGGAATGGTAACTTATTATGTAAAAGGAAATATTAGTTTTATTCAATTTAAAAAAACCTTTCAAAAATATTTTATTAAATGTATTCTACATACAATCCTCAAATCAAAATAAAAATACTAAATCTTATTTTTATTGTTTTAGGAAGAAGGTTGAATAACTACCAAGCAGTAGTTTCACACTTCTACTCGAGGTATTATGTATGAATTCAAAATATTTCTGTATATGTTTTTCTAATAAGGAATAAATAATGGGAGGAAAGTGTCTTGTAACTGGATATAAACCTGAAAAGGCGACAAACTAAGGCAGTTCTTAAAACTATTTAGGAAATCAAACCAATAAATATAGATATATTTAGTTGCTGAAAGAACAAGTTACGTCTTCCAAACACTACACTGATAAAAAAAAGTTCAACCTTTCACCAGTTTAGTGGTGAAAGGTTGGGCAGTTACACCACGAAAGTGGTTCAAATTAGTTGCAACCGAAATGTCACGAAACTTTGGACCATGTTTTCTGTGCATGAAAGCACTGAAAACTTGATAAAAAGCACCAAAAACCGGTTCAGCTTTTCGCAACATTTTGGTTGCTACTAATTTGAACCACGTTTTTGGTGAAAGGTTGAAATTTTTTTAACAGTGTAAGGTAATGCAGTTTTTAAAAAAAAAAAAGGTAATGCAGTTTTGTCTCGCTAAATATGAAATTACCAAGAAGTCAGTATTTAAACTTATCCATACTAAAAGAAACTGCTCATCATTACGTCAAAGGTCAAATTCCGTTTGCTGCTACCCAATTCACCATTTCGACACAAGTAACTCTGAATCAGTCTTCGTCTCAGAGGTAATTAACCCACACATTTTTTACACTAATTAAGTCATCAACCAACCGCTTGTTCTAACCCTATGCATATAATTACTCCTCAGGTGTAAGGTCAAATATTCGAAATGACACAATGAGTTTCTTCTCACTCGCAAAAGGTAACGGCCCTTTGCAATCGATATTAGTTTCGACACTTTCTGACCCGGAGGTCAGGGTTGGACTATGTTTGACAGTGTCACTGGAATTTCGGAGGAGGAATAAATTAAGTTCGGGTCATGTTTGACATGTAAGAACTTTTTTGGTTGCAACTAATGAGTACCTTCGTTTGTTTTCTTTGAGTTTGGAGTTATTTTTAAGCAGGTCATTAACCTATGGGAAACTGTGATAAAGTTATGTAGTCATGGGCAAACTTACACGCCTATCTCTCGATACTACTCACAATACGTTTTTCTTAATGTATGGTAATTGTGATGGATCGTTTTATAAGGAAGATATGTTCAAACCGATTTCATTTCATTAAAATATTCTATTGACACTAAAACATATAGATTTATAAACTACATAATTCTGGTCAGAAATTTCAAATATAGTGGGAAATACTATTTGAATGATTTATCAAAATGGATAATTAATATTACTATTTTTCTAATGGATAGTATTTAATCTATTTGGATAACTTTGAAACAATAGAAAAGACTAAA
This sequence comes from Tetragnatha versicolor, assembly GCA_024610705.1. Taxonomy (NCBI): domain Eukaryota; kingdom Metazoa; phylum Arthropoda; class Arachnida; order Araneae; family Tetragnathidae; genus Tetragnatha; species Tetragnatha versicolor. The sequence goes on from JANDEH010000002.1 coordinate 67,605,814, forward strand.
TTGAAGGAAAAAAACATTATTTTATCCCAATAATTACGATTTTAAAAGAAATCACCATCAAAGATCACGACGATTTTAAAAGAAATTTGTATCTTTACTAAGTAACTCCTATATTTTTGAAGTAAATTTTGTTAAGAAACTGGGTTTATTAAATTATCACGAAGTTAAAGTTAGTTAAAATGTGTTAAAATCTATAGTTTTTACCTAATGATTTTAATTGATGCTGTACCTTTGAGTTTTTAAATAACTTGTGGTTCCTCTTGTTTAGGAGATAATTTTGCAACAGATATATTTAAAATTTAAACTTTTCAAGATAAAATGGGAAAATTTATCTGCACCAAAGTTCTTTAAAACACTAAAATTACCCCCGTGTTTCGGGGGTAACTTCGATCCCCTTCGTCAGCAAAAATAAGAAGAAATATTAAAATCTACACTTGAATCCCAGAAAAAGTCGACCTCAAGTATTACAAAATTTACGGTTTTCATAATATTTTTATTACGAAGTGTCTAAATCCACGAAAGTTGACCCATGCTAAAGTATTAGCGAAATTCGTTAAAGTTGAGTTGTTACTTTCAAGGAGCTAGTGCTAGATAGTGCCATAGGTTTTAATAGCGAAATTTGTTAGAGTTGAGTTGTTACTTTCGTGGATTTAGACAGTGCCTTCGCAAAAATTAAAAAAAATAATGGACATGGCACATTCGACATCAATAGGAAAAAAAAGAATCAGTCAAACAGACAAACCTACTTATTAAAAACGAATCAAAAACAAGTTCAAGAAGGGAATCAAGATACATTCCAAATCCCTAATTTCCTACAGGACACCATCCGGAACCGGAACGTTCCCTCAACGCCGTCGGACGCCATTTTCCCCGTGATTATTCCTAGAACAAATTGTTTCTTCCCGTCGAGTAATCTCATCAGAGGCGAATTTCTGGGTCGTTCCTCTAATGACACAGAACCCCCATCAAAAGAAAGTAGAGCGCAAAACTGCCGAAGCGACGAAAGTCTTAAAACTTAAGGTTTTTGGCAATGAACTTGAGCGGTTTTTATATAGAGCATGCACGCGTTCTAGAGAAAAGTGGCGGGAATTAGCTAAGCCTGACCTTCCGTGGGATTTTTTTCTTGACAGTCGGAATCATCCTTCGTTGACAAAAGGTTCGAAATGGGCCTTACAAGGTATCCAGTTAACTATCCGCTCCGCTGAATTCACGTGCTTTTTTTTCTTTCTGTCAGATCTTTGTCATCCTAAATTGCTTGAAATGAGTTTTATGCTTTAGCTATGTGAAGTGTACAGCGCAAACTTCTGCTTTTAGACTTATTAGTTATGCTAAATAGGCCGAGGGACAAAGAAAAGTTTTGACAGAAAATGTTTGCAGAACTTTATTGCCTTCATTTTCAGATAGTTTTGTACCAATGTAAAGTTATTGAAATTTTCATTAAAAAATTGGAAATTATATGAATTAAACATTATGAAATTTCAAGAAATGTTTTCCGATTTCCTTTTAACAAAATTTATTTAAATCTATTATTCAATTGGGATTAAGAATAAGAAATCTTTAGGTGAGGACATGCTTGTAAGTATCAGAAATGCCAACAGAGGGCAGCACAAATATATTTAAATCAGTGTTTCCCAACGAGGGGCGCACGCCCCACCGGGGGTTGACTTTCTAGGGGGGGGCAATTTGAAAATTTTCAACTAAATTGCCCCTCCATATTGGAAAAATTCCAAAAGTTTTCTGGGGGAGGACCCCAGACCCCCCTTATAACTTAGTCGTTTATATTTGCCACTGTTTATGGTACTGTTTTTATGTTAGTGTTTTTCCTTGAAATTTCTGCCACTTACAATAAGCGGGGTTTTTTGGGTGTATTCTTAATGCTCTCAAAATGAACTAAAACGCTATTTTAAAGGGGAAAATTTCTAAAATTTTCTGGGGGAGGAACCCCCAGACCCCCCCACGTAATAAAAACTTAGTAATGTAGAAAAGTACTCGTAAGGCTGTACCTCAAATTTTTGAGTCACCTTCTGCCTACCAAAACTAAAGCCTGAAAACAACTCTGCATAGATCTCATTAATGTTATTATGGATTTAAATAGTTATTTTATTAAAATTATTTTGCATTTATAATTTAGTCTTGCATTTTGGGTTTTGAAAATTAACTCACTAGTTTTCTAACCAAAAATCAACTAATTAAGTTTTTTGAATTGAATATTACATTTTGAGTGTAAAAAATATGTTTAATCTTACATGGGGGGCATGGAAAATTTAGAAAGGCTTTGGTGGGGCGTGGACCGAAAAAGGTTGGGAAACACTGATTTGAATGAAAATCCCATGACACACACAAATGAAAGAATTTTTTTTACTTTTTACTTAAACTCAGAAGATCTAATTTTTCTCCTACAAATATAAATGTTAAGGAAATAAAGGATGAAAAACAAAAAAATATATATGTTTTAAGATTTCTTTTGGTTTTCTTACAGTTCAAATATGTTTTGTCTGCTTTACATATTTTACTGTAGACTATCTGAATTGTTTCTTTAAAAGACCTTAAAAAGTGCTGACGCTTAGTATTTGTGATTGTAGTTATTCTTTGTCAATGATTTCTGCCAGAACAAAAATTAAACTACATAATTGAAATCTATTAGTGTTAGGATGCCAAATTATTAATAAAGTTGATTTTTAAAAATAATAAACATCACTAAATACCAGTAGAAAGGAAGTTTACAAAAATCCTGCGATTTCTTCTTTCTTATACAAGTAAATTTATGTTGGAAGAACTATTGAAAAACCATCTTAAAATATAAATTGATGAAAATCAAATAAATGCATCTTAAAATATGTTTACAGGTAGAAGCTATAAAAACAGTACATAGAAAAACCATAGATTAAATTAATCAATATTCTATACCATAAAGAAAGTTCACACAATTATTTTTAAGAAAAATACTTATAAAATTATGTTTTAATTAAGTTTAAGATAACCAAAAAAAATAAGATGACCCTGCAGTTTAAAGAAAAAAGCCAATTTACAGGGGAGGGGGCGTCCTAACCTTTTTCATTATTGGGGCGGATAAAGTACTATGCAGTAACAGAATTCCCCAACTTTTCTTACTTTTCAAAGATGAAATTTCTTAAGATGATATTATGATATCTGATATTTAAAACAATCATATTTTCCCTTTAAAACAGGGGTCGGCAAGTAATTTTACTTGGGGTCCAAATAATATTGAAAATTTTCATCGAGGTCCGGAGAAAAAATAGGTTACTATTACTACTTAAAATTCTTATCTTCAGATACACATATATTTTTACAAAGATGCTACCTGCTTAATTAAATTATTAAATTTAATTTCATTAGAAGTTTTTACAATAAAAATTAGTGTCTGGGGGTTTTCTCCAGAAATTTTTTTAAAACTTTACATTTAAAAAGCGGGTCAAACTAATTTTTGTAGCGTAAAAATACATATTAATTATTTTTAAAGTGTTATGGCGGTCCAGGAAATAACTTCATGCGGTCCGCCAGTTGCCGACCCCTGCTCTAAAATCTACCGCATTTCACAAAAGAATATTCTCATATTCAGGAAATCTTTAGCACACTGGGAGCAAAAAAAATGCGTTCATTTCTCATTAAAATTTCTAAAAAAACTGCAAGGCAAAAATAAACATAGAAAAATCTTCACAATTTTTGGACACATACATGCATAGTAAAATTTTACGGCCGGGATGAAAACCTGGATCCGGCCCGCATTTTGGGGAGGCGTAGGCCTGGTATTAAGGGAGCACTCACCTTTCAAGCAGGAATCCAATTAAAGAAGAGGAGAAAATCTTGAGAAGAGAGTTCTCTTCACTGTGGTTCCATAAAATAGTCTCTGGAGGCCAAGGTCAGTCTTCTTTATAGTCTCTGTCACGCCTGCTTGAATGAGCTACCTACTACGACCACCTACACCTGGCGCCAATGTTTGGCTGCTTAGCGCTGCTTGGCTTTGTTTTATATTGCTTTTTGATGGAGATTATTAATTACTAGGGGTGTGATTTCCATGTTATTGAAAATTAAAAACTGAACTTATAAAATATGCATTAAAAAGCGTAAAGTATGTAATTTGAATAACATGGAAGAAAACATTTTCTCTGTTGGCTATTTTTTTTTATTTAAGTATTGTTTTTAGGTTATTATTGTGTTTGAAAACTTTTATATGACTTCAATAGTTTTTATTGGACGGATTCTGAGATTTAATTTCAAAGTATCCCCAATTTAATGCAAAATATTGTTTTCCCAATTTTTTTTCCTTTCTGTGATAATGTAGAACACTTTCTATCTTTCATTTCTTTTCTTTCATTCAACTCAACTAGAATTTATAAATGCTTGTTTTTATTTTTTTAAATATGAAATATTTTCCTTCATAATTAATTGCTCGACATCCCAGGATGAGTCATGGATGATTTGAGATTTTTCCAAGCCAGTATTTTCGTCTTATCTTTGCTAATGATAGTTTTTCCCAGTTCTTTTTGTCCTGAAGAGTTTTAAGCTGACTTTATTATTTGCACGTCTTTTTTTACACATTTATCTTTAATGTATTTGTATAGTTCCACTACTTTAAAATCTCCCCCTTTTAATAGCGGTTGTTTTATACATTTATAATTATATGCAGAAAAAATTTAGAAATTTTACATGTATTGTTTTTGTGGTCAAATTTAATTGATTAAAATATTTAATAATATTAAATCTTAATAAATTGAGGCTTTGATTAAATAGAGTTTTTCTTTTCTTTTTTCAAAAATTTATTTTGTCAGCATATAGGGTGTTTTGCTTCTAACTGAAGTTTTCAAGAGCCAAACTGATATTTTCATACATGAATAATTGAATATTTTAAAATACATTATAATACTATTTTCCCTTTGACTTTTAGTTATAGTATCTATATTTGACTTTGTTATATCTATTCAATACTTTACAGTGATTTATTTATGTAAATCATTATTCCTTTCTTTGTGTTTGATTCCACAATAAATTAAATTTATTACAATCCATTCGTTAAAAAAATCTAATAAGCAAAAATATACTTTGACAATTCCTTTAATTTTTAAATTTAAATCATTTTCGAATAACATTGGGCATATTTATAAAAGTCTTTTTTTAAATTCAAGTCAAGTTATCTGATTTTTCTGAAAGTCTTTGGACTCATGGAGTTGGTCTAGCTTTCGCTTGACCAAATGGAAATTAGAAACAACACAACAACAATAACAACATATTTATAAAAGAGCACGTGAGAGGAAATCCCATTGTACAAATTTTTGTGGTATTAATTAAAACAAATTTGAACTGTTAGGAATTCTTTATAAGAGTATGGATACCTTACCCGTAAAAAAATTAGTCTTTTTACTCTAATTTTTTCATTCTACTGTGACGAAAAATTTTCGTATGCGTTGGAAACATGCTTTCTTTGTGGATTCTCCTACAAGAAGAATGTATCTTCAGGCTCATTTGCTCCGACGTTCATTTTCATCGTTCATCCCAAGGGATTCCTTACTCTGAATTTCCACAGAACAATGAAAGATTAAAGAGTGAAACGCCACAATTCAAGCTTTTCACTTTGGATTATTCCTCCAAACACCAAATAAATAAGTCAGAATGAGCCTTAATCTTAAAAAAACTCTGAAGTTTCAAAAGTTTCTCTCATTTGACGGGGGGAAACAGATGTTCCCTAAAAATACAGAAATTGGTTAATTTCCGTTATTTGAAGAAACAATTTTTGCAGTGTACTTTTTATATTAAATTTTAAAATGCCTATCTAGTATTTGTATAAAAATCCAAACAAGGATTATCTCATTCGCGTCTCCGCACAAGCGGCAATGTTTCGCTTGTGTAAGTGCTCTCTTTCCACCCTATATCTAAGTGTTACAGACGGGATTGCATTTTTTCCGCATCACTTGACTTTCCCGCGGAAGATCTGCTTAGAGGCGAACTGTTTCCGTCAGGAGCAAGAGTGTTCTGTGGTGAATTCATTTGCAGCACAGGATCGGAAATCTTTGATGGGAATATCTGATCCTAATTGCATGTTTGGAATTCTCACACGTTATGATGCGCTCTGAGATAATGTTCAGGTCATTGGTGTCTTTTAAACAGAACACTGAGTAATCTTGACACAATATTCGCAAATCGGGTGTAATTTTTTCCTTCCATTAAACGTTTGGTTCATTACTGAAACTTTTACGAGTTATTAATGCTATTTTTCAAAATTAAATCTGATTTAATTCAAATTTATTTTTTTACCATTTTCACCGACTTTATGTAAGGGTGAAAAAATCCAGCATTTTTTATAACTACAGAATTTTTTTTGGATTTCTTTACTACCCAAATAGGATTTAAAAACTTTCAATAAAAATTATGTGGTTACCAACTAAAAACTCTATCGTTTATTCCTGTTCTTTTTAACTTTTTTTAAAAGTAGGTTCTTGAACTTATTAATTTATTGACACAAACAATTTTTTTTTTAGTTTTCAATAGTCTTAAATTCCAATCTTACATTTTAAAAGGATATATAAGGATTTTCTATCCTATCCTATTATCTGTAGAAACATGTTCCTCTGCATATCAGTGGCGAAACCAGAAAAAACTTAGGAGAGGAATATTGCAATTTGGGGTAGGAGGTTATATATAGTTTACCCCTTTTTTTACCTTAGAAAATGGGTAATATTTTAATCAGGAACTTTCAAGAAGGATACAGCTCCCAAATCCCTCTATGGTTACCCCGTGTACTGTAAAAAATAATCGAAAAGAAACAGAAAAGCTCTGGGCAACAGAAGTTGCCAGAGCTTTTTTTGTACTCGGGGTTTTTCCCTGGACTGAATTCTTCTGAAAAATTTTCTGTATACCCCGACAGTATTGGAACTTTTGGGAACTTAGCCAAGGGAAGTATTCTTTATTTACAAATACAAATAGAGTCGACGAACTACAGGCTTAAGCTAAGCGAGGTTGGTCCGGTCTATTTAACCCACCCCAGGCCTCACCAAGCCTCGCTGTAGAGTGGCAAAATAATATTATCGGACCTTGAAGAAACAGTTTTTTAATACTATATCCCAATATCCTATTAGCCTTTTTTACTATCAACTGAACACTGATGAACCATTTTAAAGTCCTCATGTATTATCACCCCTAGATCTCTGAGCATATTACGTCTTTAATTTGTCCCCTTGCTGATAAAACTCTGCCCAACCATTTATACTCTGTTCATTTTGAATAGGCGCCTGAGAAATAGGGCTTTCCCCCTCGGTAAAAGCGTAACCATGGTTACGCTCTTTTGCGCAGCCAATAGTAAGCTTTCTTAGCCACTTTGAAATTGATATAGTTGCCATGGTTACCGATTCAGTGGTGGGGGAAGGAATACTCAAGGGTGCCAATTCAAAATGAATTCAGTATCCTACTACTATTATAATTGTGAATGTTTGTCCGGATGTTTGTTACTCTTTCACGCAAAAACTACTGAATGGATTTTAATGAAATTTTACCATAATGTAGCTTATACATCAGAATAACACATAGGCTATAATTTATAAAGAGAAAATCAGTCCTTCATTCTTTTTTTTCCGTTTTTCCTGCTTTTTTTCACTTATTTTTCCGTGTTTAAAAACCTGTTTTACCAGTCATACAACGAGTTAAAAATAAAACATTGTTTCAAATGAGACACAGATCACTAGACTTTTTCATTTACTAGATCTTTTATTTTAGTTTTAAACACTGGTTTTAAATTTCTTAATTTGTTCACTAGACTTTTTACTACGGTTTCAAATTTGTTATTTTATAAATAGTCAGGGTGCCAAATGGCAAAAAAGGGGTCAACCGTGTATTAGAATGTGTATGAAATTTTATTGCTGATTTTGATAGGTTATGATGTCCAGATTGAAGAACCGATTGATGCCACCTCGTAAATGTTGAGCATTTTGAGGAATTCAAGATGGCGTCCATGGTAGCCACAAAATAGTATTTTCGATTTACCTTTAATAAAATATAGCATGTGGGATATCATTCTTTTTGTTTTTTAATAGGGAAACATTTATTTTAAACAAAAAAAAGTTTAAAATCATTTGAAATACCTTTATTTTGAAAATAATTAGGATGGAACTGTAATTTGGTTACAAAAGATCCTTGTTTATTTGATATTGGAGGAGCTGATTTTTTTTCTAAAAATATTATGATCCAGTTAACAAATTACGTATGATAAATAATTTCCTGATTGAATTTTAACCATTCTTTGTTCAGTTCATACATTTTTAAAGAAACCATGTATAATCCAAAATTTAATGCTATGCTTTGCCTTTGATACGTAATTTAATAGCAATTATTTCAATCAAACATTTTAATTATTATCTAAACAATTCCAGCAACCTAAATAAAAGTTTCAATTCAATTTTAAATCATCTAAAAGTAATCTGTAGTAGGGTAGGTGGGGGCAAAGCCCCGCAGTTTTCAGTATTTTTAACATTGTGATCGATAGGGGGTAGATAATCCCGAAATTTCAATTGGAGGTGTTAGATTGAGATGTTACCTACAAAACCAATCCAAATTTATACTCTTATCGATAGTATTTCAAGAGAAATTGACAATTTAGTAGAAAAAAAAAATTTGCCTCGCAAAATGGGGCAAAGACACGCACTTTTGAATTTTCGTGTCCAAATGAAATAAACATGGATAAACAAAATGTTTCATCATAAAAACACAAGAGATAATCATCTTAATACATTAGAGCCCCTATTATCTGCGGAATTGGGTGCCAAGGGTAACGCGGATAGCTAAAATCGAAAAAAGGCCAAAAATGAGGTGAAAACACGAAAAAAAATATTTCAGCATAAAAACTATGTTTCATTGTACAAAAAACATGATATGTAAAACTTTTAAAATGTGTACAGTACAGCAGAAACCTTTGCTCTACATCTAAAATCTCTCTAATGCCGTCTAAAATTTACCGTCATCATTAAAATTTTTTTCGTAGCAATCGTGGATCATCCGCTCGCGGATAATGGATTTCTAATATATTGTTTTAATATTTTTAAGTTAACCAACAATATTAAACATAGATATAATCCGTTTTAATGAAAATTGTCAATCTGTTGTAGCAATTCATTTCAAAGTGCCCAATATCTTTCAAAAGGGAGAAAAAAGGGTTTCCGTTTGAGGATTGATATCTCGGAAACCTTTATTCAACATTTTTAGGGACCCTGTAGATTCTAATTTCCTTTTGGGGTGAATTCCCAAAGTTTTGAAGATGCGGGTATTTGCCCCAAAACACCTGCGGGTATTTGCCCCGTTTCACTTAATTTTGAAAAACAAGCCTTATTATTTTTAGAGACATGTTAAGGAAATTATTTCAACACGAAACTGAAGTTCAAATGCTCTCTTATCATTGGCTTATGTGTTTGTATTTCTCCTGAAGCCCTATTTTATGTAATGTTTAAGTAAAAGATCAGAAAAATTACATCAAAATGATGAAAAACAAACTTACAGCATTTTTTCAACTCATATGAGTGACTTAGGGGTACGAACTTTCGTAGAATGATAGGTCACAATAAGACAAACCAACCACCTGGTTTTCAACTTTTGAATCGATTATTAACAATTAAAAATAGCGGTGCGTGGTTTTGCCCCGTGCGGGTTTTTACCCCCACCTACCCTATCTTAAAAAAACATCTAACTTCTTTCCGTCTCACTTTCATTCAAAATCTCCAAAAGTTTTGTGTTAGGCTTGCAAAATTTCCCCTCTTCTTTGTAACAATATACTCGTAAAGCTGCAGGAAATGTTACTGGAATGATAGTCATATCTAATAGTTGAATAGGGCCCCTATACAACTACAATACATTCATACTTCAATTCAATTCCAGTAACAACAATAAAAGAAAATAATACATTGCTTTTATTTCAATCAGAATATTCTGAATGAAATAAAAGCAATGTATTATTTTCTTTTATTACTTAATTACTCCTTTTAGTGTTTTACTGTAATTTGTAATTATTCTAAACCCAATTTATTTTAAAATCATGCAAAATATGAATTTATAAACAAAATATAGACATTAAAACACAGTGTTAAAAAAATCCTGCTTTTTCAATGAAATTTGTTTGTTTTACTAAAAAACCTATTCCAAACTTAATTAAAGTAAAAAATAACGTTAAATATCGTTTCTTTGACCCAAAAAATACCATATATGATGTATTGCATGCTATATTTTTATTTTTGAAAGTATTGATTTCAATGGAGGCCATTTTGGACACCATCTTGATTTATAAAAAATGCTCAATATTTGCAGAGGGGCATCAATCGGTTCTGATATCTACACCATCAAATCTATCAGAAACCGTCATAAAATTCCATACACATTCCAATGCACACTTTTCGAGTTGGCACCCTGACTAAAAGGCACCAAGATATTATTAAACATTATCAGAAACATCGGAATTGTAAAAAGTGACAAGAACACCGGGATTGGAAAATTAGCGAGAACATCGGGAAGGAAAAATTACCGAGAACACTGGGATAGGAAATTTACCATAAAGACACCCAGAATACCGGAATATAAAAATTACCGTAAACACTGAGATAGGAAAATTACCGGGAACGCAGCCGGGATTAGAAAAATTACCATGATCACCGGGCAACGGGATAAGATTACCGGGAACACTGGGATAGGAAAGAGGCGCCTGGGATACCGGGATGATTTGTAATATTGCTAATTTACAAAATTATAAATGTATTTTAAGAAATATTTTAAAAAATAAATTTATACACCCCACCCGTGCAAGGCCGGGTATAACAGCTAGTAACTACATATAGCTCTTTACAGACTGGTGTTACATTTTTCCCAACTTCTAAAATATTAGTGGATAAGATCCCAAAATGCCTTGGCAGAAAAGGTTGCCTAGTCGTGTCGGTGCTCAAGTCGGCAGAGAAATCCCTAGTACAGAAATGCTCTGGCATTGTTCTCTGACGATTAGTTTTTACGTTTCTGCACCTCCTCAAACATCTTCGCCTAGCTAGTCTGCACTCAATTCGGTCTAAAAATATGGGCGTTTGTCGATCATAAACACTGATGTTCCACTTCCTTTCCCACTCGATTGCATAATAAACAATAATCATCAGCAACCCATCTCTCTCTGAATATTCGGGTCAAGAGCACCTCGATTCATTTTCACTGCCGGTAAAATAGGTTGGAAAAGCGGTCCAGTGGCCGATTTATTCTCGGACATCTTCTCTGGAGTGAAACCGCCCACTTTCCTTCGCATCCAGGGTTGCCAGCTGTTCCCTTTCGATTCACACGATCAGGGTGAAGTCCGGCTCCAATTTTTAATAATCCTTGTTTTTGTAAACAATGATCCTAATGTATGGGTCATTTTGCAAATTATAGCCTTGCTTTTTTAAGGGTTTTTTTGCTAAACTCTTTCGTCAATGTTGATCGTATCGTCCCTAACACGTTGCAAATTTTACTCTAGTGTGTAAGTGGGAATTAGTACACAATGGGCAATTCCAGCATTTTTTTAAATTCTTTATTCGATAGAGGTACCCAAGAGAGGAATATACACGCAATTTTTTTATTATTTATTTCTTAATTTAATTTCAAAGTTTGACTTTAAAAAGGGGCGCGAAAATGTGAAGTGCTTTAATCCTTCACGTTACTTTGTTCCCAGGTTTACTTTGTTCTTAGGATTGATTGATTGTTGGTTTTCATTTTAAAGTAAGGCCGAAACAGATCTGACGTCATTCCATCCTAAACAAAGGGATTCAAAATCCAAATGATGCGACGTCGGCATCTTATATCCTCATCCCATACTACAATGTCTGGGTTTTTCCAGGTAAGAGGCTGATCCACTGCTGTTTTTGGACTTCCTGTTTTGGCCTCATGGATCTGGTCTAGTTTCACTGGATTAGTCCCACAACCACAAAGGCAAAGGGATTGTCGATTTTTATTTTTTTATGTATTGAATAAACAAGATATTTTTTTAACCTTGTAAACATGGGCGTAGCCAAGGGGGGGCAGGGAGGGGCAGCTGCCCCCCCCTTAGTCCTGAGTAATTAACTTTTACTTTACTTTTAGTGAAGTTAAAACCTAGTATTTTAGGGTCAAATTTTCTAAATATTTTTTTTGGGGGGGGGGGTCCCCAGGCCCCCTTTCGTATTTGAACCTTTATTATTCAAACTTTTTTGTAATAAGTTCAGTAAAATAAAAATTCTACCTAAAATGTATGACCAAATTTGGGTTTACGTGTTACCAAAAAACAATTCAAAACCATGTTCTTAGGGGCATATTTCCAAAAATTTTCTGGGGAGGACCCCCAGTTAAAACTTGACTGGTCTCTCTCACGGGGCTTTAAAATTGATCTCTACAAACATAAAAAAGTCGACCCTGCTTGCCCCCCCCTAAGTTGAACCCTGGCTACGCCCATGCTTGTAAAGCCGATTTTTTTTTGAAAATTTCCCTTCAAACTAGTGTTTTATCCAGGGGCGGATCCAGGATTTGGTTTTTTTGGGGGGGGCTAAGAATTTTCATAATCCAATTGAATCTACTTGATGATCTTAATATGGGAAAGGTAGTGAATTATCATGCTCCAACTACTAAAAGGGGGTCTGGCCCCCCCAGAAAATTTTTGGAAATTTAAGTAAAAAAACACCAATTTTTCAATTCGTTTTGGAACGCCTCCTCCGTATTTGGATATAGATTTTATTGTAGAATTTTTGCGTTTTGACACACTTAATATAAAATATAGTTGTAATATAGTAGAGTTACAAGTACCAAGGGGGTCTGGGGGTCCTCCACCAGAAATTTTTAAAAAATTTAAGTAAAAAAAACTTTTTAAATTCGTTTAGGTACACCTCATCCAAATTTCGGATATAGATTTTAAGGTAGAGTTTTTTTTGCGTTTTGAGACAAACTTAATATAAAATAAAGTAGTAGTAATAATACCAAAGGGGGTCTGGGGGTTATCCACTAGAAATTGTTTGAAAATTTGACCTTAAAACAACAGGGTTTTAACTCATTTTGGTGCATAAAATGCCATTTTATATAGTGTAAAACCTTTCATTTTTTGGGGGAAGGGGTTTAAAGCCCCCTAGCCCCCCTGGACCCGCTAGTGGTTTTATCTCTTTTTCAATATCTTTAAGGCGCACCAAAAAGAAAAAGTTTCTTGTAAGCGGCCTAATTTTCAAGGGAAAAAACACTGTTTAAAGGAGGTCAAAATTTTAGAGGGGGGCTGGGGGTCTCCCCAAAAAAATCTCTGAAAATTCCCTTTTAAGCTAGTGTTATATCTCTTTTTCAAACTCTTTGGGGAGCAGCAAAGTGGAAAAGCTTCTTGTAAGTGGCTAAATTTTCAAAGGTTAAAACTCTACAGAAGTTGGAAGTCAAAAGTATATAGGGTGGCTTGGGGTATCTAGGGGGTACATTCGGGGCCGCCTCGCGCAGTAGCGTGAACTTTCGAGACGGCCCTGGTACACTGTGTACTTATCACTTGGGGGTGCATCCTGGGGGCCCGCCGTTTCCAAAGAGAATGTTCGACTAAAAAAGATTTCCGACCAAATTTGGGACAAAGACTCTTGGGGCCCCATCCCTTGTGGGGCACTGCCCTGGCTGCCCAGGCCTATTTACGCCTGTGACCCCATCTGAAACCCCAACTTTCAGAACACAGTCATTCTGAAGATAGCCCCCTTAGGCTACCACAGAGATGCTCCATCTTCCTTTCACCTACCCAAAAATTCCCCCAAATGTCCGAAACGAGAAAAAAAAATCGTCATATCCGCCATCGGAGGGAGAGGAGCGAAGTGTGCCGCGGCGCGATGAGCCAGATCCCCCCACTGACCCACTTCTCCCGGGGGCGTCATCTGGGTCACGGCGACACCCACCGCGCCGAACGGACCCGGAACGGAGCCTCTCCTGTGAGGAGATTTCAGTTTTCCGAGGAAAGAAGCTGTTTCCTCCCGAGCTGCTTTTTGTAGTATCATTACTATGTGAATGTTTTTAATGATACTTTACGTTAGTGAATCTGAAGAAGTTTAGTTGGAAGTATCGCCCTTTCCCTATCTCACACTCACTCTCTCTCACTTAACCTTCCCTCTTTCTCTACTTCTCTATATCCGTCTTTTACTCTATCTATCTCCCTTTAAAATCTCTATAACTTTATAATTTTTTTTTTATTTAAAAAAACAAACATAAAACCCCTCGTGTTCCACACAGTATGCCACGAGGCTTACGAACGTAAGTAAAAGAAATTTTAATAAAAATCTAAAAATCTAAACAATGGACAAAATTAGAAAATATAATAAAAGTCTCAAACTTCCCAACAAGACTGCAATAAACTGGCGGCCACCGCACGAAAATGCTATCTAAATCTCTTCTGAATACAGATCTACAATCTGTATGTAGATTGCAGTGCAAAAGGACATGCTCCACTGTTTCATCCCCACTGCCACAGGCACAACTGCCAGACGGTAAAATTCCAAACCTACACAGGTAAGTCCTAAAATTTCCATGGCCAGTTAAAATCTGAGTCAATTTAAAATCTGTTGAAAAATATTTACACTTTAGACGATGAGTAATACTCGGAAAAAACCTCTTAGTCCTTAGTCCTTAACTTTATAATTAACCCTCTCTTTCCTACTTATCTCCCTCTTATGTCTATCTCTCTTTTTCTCAACCTCTCTCCGGTTCTCTCTTTTTATACCTCTTTCCACCTCTATCTCTCTTTTTACCTTTCTTAACTCACTCTCTCAATCTCTTTCTACCTTCCTGATATCTCTCTTTCTCTCTCTTACTCCATCTATCTTTCTTTCTATCTCACTCGTTCTCTTTCTCTACCTCTCTCACTACATATTTCTTTCCTTACATTGCTGATTATTTTTCTCTTTATTACACCTCTCCCTCTACTTCTTTCCCTCTCTGTAACCTTTCTCTCCTTTCTTATCTCACAATATTATGTTTCTATAAGTTTTGATTTCCTCGTAATTCCAAAGAAACATCTGTTGGTAGACTTTGTTAGAGTCAAGAAGTCAAAAGAAGGATCATTTTAAAAAATTGAAAACGGTATCAGGTTGACTGCCATCCTTAGAATTAGGATTATCTGGTAGATTATCCTTTGCATCCTTAGGCTAAGCGCGCACTAGAGACTTCTGTCGCCGGTGACTGTAACACTAGGTTACTCGAGAGCTATGTATTTCTATGGTGAGATTCTTGGCAATGGGCCAAGTGTCTCGTCGCCTGTGCGCGCGCTCTAGCTTCTTGCAATAGCCAGGGTGATAATTTTGTCTCCGTCTCCGAGACAAAAGTCTCTAGTGCGCGCTTAACATTCACACATGAAAAGGTAATCTAGTTTAAGTGCTAATCTAGCTTAAATATAGCATTATAACAATGCTTTATTTCAGCTAGATTAGCACTTAAACTAGATTAACTTTTCATGTGTCAATGTAGTATTAGAGTAGATTATCCTTAGAGCTGTTCCAGCCAGTGGCATAGCCAGAAAAAAATTCCGGAAGGGCATAAATATTAGAATTTAGGAGTAGTTTTACTAATATACGTATACCTTAATATCTTCAAACCGAAGGGACCCAAAAATAAATTCGAGATATCGAGTGTACGAGGTAAACAAAGTTACTCTAAATATGAAATTCTAGTAGTATAAAGGTTTTTTAGAAGTTTCAAAGTTCAAGAAGGATAAGGAAGGTATAACTGTATCTTTTAACTGTGGTGTATGTTATTTTAATGGTGTGTGTATGTTGTAACTGTATCTGTGGTATACTTTTAGTCGTTTTCAAGGGAAAAAATTAACATTTCTGACAGTCGTCATTCGTGAAGGGATATATCCCGAAAGCATTGTGATATACCACCAACGCACCAACCTCTCTTCTGCGAGTTTGGGTTTCGGTTTCTCCTCCGTAATCGGCTGCTCATTGGACGAGAGGTTGGCGGGAAACAGTAAAATCGGGTTTCGGGACTTAACTCCTCTTGTTGCTCCCATTCTTTCTTTCTCTTTTTTCGGATGTTGAGCATTTCTCGAATGGAAGAATCGAGGGTGAAGATTAGATAATGCGGTTCTAAAAATGGAGGTAGGCCGGAGCAGTGATGGTAATATCGGACGTTTATTGCTCGCCGTGGGTTGATTGATACGCTTTGTGCAGTGGGTCGATCGAAAGTAGGTTCTCTTTTTATTTAAAGAGTTTTTTGGACGATGCCTTTGAAAGTAAAGGGTTGAGAAAAAAATCATTCTCGAATGTGCTTTGTTTTCCCGAATTTAACGTGTTCTTCTAAGCCTGGAATTAAACAACTCGTTTTCTTCACCTTATTCTTGGCAGATATCTCTTTTCTTGGATAGAAATCTATTTTCTTGGCCAGAGATTTCTTCTATTGGACAAATATATGTTTTTTTTTAATTTTTGAGACGTAATAATTTTTTTACAGACATCTCTTTTCTTCTACAGAGATCTCTTCCTTGTGACAAAGATGAATTTTCTTGGTCAAAACTATGTTTCTTTGAAGGATTATCCTTAGTTGTAGAAGGAGAATGGAATTTCAATCCTTTGGATTATTCATTTTGAAATTGCGTCTCCGTAAGTAGAGAACAGTGTGGGACTCGTTCAATGTTCATTTCTTTCATTCATATTTTTAAAAAAATACTGTATTTTACCTTGAAAACTTTTATGATAATTATTTCAACCCACAAAACAATCTTTGTTGTATAGGAAAAATTAACATTTTATCCAAAATATTTCTTTGTAATTTTACATTTTATCTTTGTGACATTAAACACAACGACATTCTTAAGTAAAAACCATCGTCATGCTTCTTCACCTACATACTTTTGTGGTTTTCTAACTTTCAAGAAGCATCACAGGTATTAAGAGGACGTGAAGAAACTAGATTTACAGTAATTTTCTTCAAAAATTTTTTTAAATAATCATGCTTCAACAACCTCTAGGGAATAATTTTTTAAATAGCTAATCCTAAGAAACTACCAATTTGGCTATTTGAACAAAGAAGATTCACGCTCAGTTCCGGACGCGTAAATTTTACCTATAGTGTGCGCTGCATGGATATACGTCAGAAATTTTAAGTAAAGGGGGTTCAGAACCGGATTAAACTCGAATTCTTGGCCGCTAATCCCACGTTTTGAAGGAGAGACTGATGACCTCCTGTTTTGCAAAAAGAGATGAGCTAGCTCGTATCGTTGATGGCTCCCGGTATGCAGCCTCGCTGTTTCAGTCACGCTCTGAATGGCCACACACGGGTCGCGGGCAGCCGACGGGAAGGCCGAAACCGCGCTCGAAAGTTGGCTATTGTTGCCCTGGCGAAACCGAAAGCCCCTCATTGCATGGGAAAGTAAACAGGACCCCACGCTGACTTTGTTATGGTTGTGGGGCGTGCAAATTGAGTAAAATTTACGTATCTGCGACCAAGCGTGGAGGTGGTTTGGACCCCAGAGTACCCAGAACAGAGTCCATGGCAGTATACCTTGTGTCCCCTAGAGGCGCTGGGATCGCATCAAACTCACGCCTCCCTTGTCACGTCACGAGAGGCGGGGATATAGAATCTCAATCTTCTAATGGTCTAATGTAATGCCCCTCTGAAAGTGACAGATTGAATGGATACGTCACATCCAATTACAGCGGAGACTTTCAAACTGTACTGCCTACCCTTCTCTGTCAATAAATAGACATTTACACGTTGCCCTTTCCTACATCATCTATAGGCAATTCTCTAATAAATTTAAAATCAATAGTAACAAAAAATAATAATAATAAATAAAATAATAAAAATTCCATACGATCGAACCGTGAACAACGGGCTACCATTGCATCAAACAGCCTTGCCATTGGATCCTGTATCCACTACTTTTACCATGTTAAGTTAAAGTTAATAAATAAATACAGAAATGAATAAAATATGCCCCTCAGTAGCAGGCGGGTTTGATCTTGGGACCCTCCAAGATCAGAGGGCCTTATAGATGGGATACCAGAGCATTAACCAATCATGCCATGCCTCCGTTTCTGCAAGTAGGCAGTTCAACTAGTTTATTTGAAGTCCATTCTTCACTACAAAATTCCAGAGGACGAACCGCGAATCTGCAGAACGGGATACAGTGCATTAACTAACCGTACCATCCGTTTTTGCAAACGGTCAGATCAATGCCCTTTTTTTCTCTTGACTTGTCTTCTTTAGCAAAAGTATGAAAATGGCGCAATTAGTCTAAAACCATCTATAAGGAAATTCCGATTCCACGCAAACACATAAATTATAGTGAAGTTGTTTTTTCTGTACACTGCATGCTATAAAGGAAAAACCAGTTCTACAGTTAGAAAAAGCTATTCAAAAATTTACGTTGCAGTTTTCATTCTTCAGTATACAAATCTGCTCCAAACGACACACACGATAGCAGTCATTCATACGCAACCACAACAGCGATATTCTCCACTTGATCGACTTAATGGCACACAAAAGAACTATATTCGTGCAAGTCTTGTCAAAAGGCAGAGAAGGACCGTTTTTGCACACACACCTGTCATTAAGCACGTGCTTCCATCCAGCCGACGAAGTCTTCTTGCTCGGGCGACGATGCATCGAAAACCGCGTGCATCGGACATCCGAATCTCTTTTCGGGAGTTTTTTTATATCAATTCCCACTCGGACAGCAGTTCCGCTAACTTAGTCGAATAGGTTAGTGGTTCTTACCTTTTTTTAAGGAGTGGACGTTACTCTTCAACGGATGCTGAATCGGGAACCATTTTAAAGCACAGTATGTTGGTTGGTAGATTTTGGTCCAAGAACGGAAATTTCTGGAGTTTCGGTAGTAAAATATCTCGTTCGGTTATTGTGTCAGTTAACATTATGTTCAATTAAGTACGCTCCACTTACTTAAAAACCTATCTAAACTGAAAAGCAGACTCCACGCACTACGGATTCTCTGTAGTTTTTAAGTCAATTTAAAGTTTTCGGTTCAATTAAAAGTTAAATGGGATTTTCATACATAGCATTACTATAACCGAATAAAAATAGGATTATAGCTTTTGATTGCATAAAAAGTAATAAACCATCTCAGGAGGTTGAATCTCTGCAGATGCCAATTCCAATGAACATACTGAAATAAAGTTATCAACTTACTATTATTAATAATGAACAAAAATTACAGATATTTTTTCTAGATGTTTGGATTTTTCCCTTTAATCAATAGTTATATGGCTTGAAAGTGACAAACCATCCTGCAATAATAAGGTTGAAGAGCAGCTGTTCAGAAAACCAACTTGTAACATCATTAGTAACTTTCTTTTTAACACAGTTTTTAAAAGGTAATGTAGATTTAAATGTTTTAAAAGGATTTGTATGGCTTTCTAATATTTGTTTCTGAAACTCAACTTCTAAGGGTTCATCTAGATATTTATCCCTGTCGATTGTCAAAAGCGAAAGATTTACGAGGAGGGGAGCATCTTTTGTCCGCTAATTGACCTCAGCTAACCACACAAAAGGAAGGGGATATTATCAATGCTCCTAATCTCCCCCGAATGCAGGAAGGAGCCTGGTCGTTTTGTGTGGTTAGCAGAGGTCAATTAGCAGACAAAAGATGCTCCCCTCCTCATAAATCTTTCGCTTTTGACCAGTGGCGGATCCAGGATTTGGTTTTGGGGGGGGCTAAGAATTTTCCATATCCAAATGAATCTTCTTGTTAATAATAATACGGAAAAGGTAGTGAAATATCCTGCTCCAACTCTCCAAAGGGGGGTCTGGGGGTCCTCCCCCATAAAATTTTTGGAAATTTAGGTCAAAAACCCCACTTTTTCAACTCCTTTTGGTAAGCTTAATCCGAATTTCGGATACGTTTTTTTTGCGTTTTGACACAAACTTAGTAAAATGTAGTTGAAAAGAGTTACAAGTGCCAAGGGGGTCTGGGGGTCTTCCCCCAGAAAATTTTTTAAAATTTTACCTTAAAATAACAGGGTTTTAACTCATTTTGGTGCATAAAATGTCATATTATATAGAGTAAAACTTTTCATTTTGGGGGGGGCTTGAGTGCTTTTGACAATCCGCTAGTGCTTTTGACAATCGAGGGGGGGAATCTCTAGATGCACCCTAAGCTTGCATCTAAAGTTTTATTACCCTGACGATTATCAACAGCGAAAAATTTATGATACCTCAGAGGAGGGGAACCTCTTTTGTTTGCTAATTGACCTCAGCTAACCACACAAAAGGAAGGGGGATATTATCAATGCTCCTAGCTCCTTCAGGCATTTCAGGGAGATTAGGAGCATTGATAATATCCCCCTTCCTTCAATGTGGTTAGCCGAGGTCAATTAGCGAACAAAAAAGGTTCCCCTCCTCTGAGGTATCATAAATTTTTCGCTGTTGACAATCGTCAGGGTAATAAAACTTTAGATGCAGGCTAAGGCTCAGCCCACATTTGCGACTACAAGAAGCTAGAACCATTAAAAAATGATTGAGATGGTTATCAAGAGGAGGGGAGATGGAAGGGAGGGGCGATGTAGTAGATTATTCCTCTGTAGCGGAGGAAAACTTGTGTCATACTTTTCCACTTCCATCCGGTATCTTTTGATGCTACAGCAATAATCTACTACATCACCCCTCGAGTCCCCTTCTATCTCCCCTCCTCTTGATAACCATCTCAATCATTTTTTAATGGTTCTAGCTTCTTGTAGTCGCAAATGTGGCCTGAGCCTTATGCTCAAAACACGGAGATAAGATTCCACATGCTGTATATAAATAAGATAGAAATAGCTGTTTATTAGATTAACTCATACAGAACAAACAACTAAAATATACTGCCAAAGGAAATTCAAATTGATTCAAAATACTGATTACTGAAACCATAAAAAGATAAAATACCGTAAAATGGGGTTACTTTGGCCCTTACGGGTAACTTTGGCCCAAGCATCGAAAAGTGTTTCAAAGTGATAAATATGTATGAAAAAATAATTTTATCACCTAATTACTGCTAGAGCCCACAGGTGGCATTGTTGTCAGACTGTTTGCAAAGGGTCGTCTTAAAATTCCGAAATTTGCGATCACTGGAATGTTTTAAGCATCGGTACCTCTAAAACGCTACTTTTTGTCGTCTTCCTACTTTTCTATAGACATACTCATAAAAAATTGATTCAAAGCAGGTAAGTCATATTTTTGGATTCATTGTTAAGCGTTTTAACATGTTTTAATGTCATAATTTAAATTTGTTTTGTGGTTTCCTGTGCATTGCGTTTTTACTACGTTGGGGTAACTTTGGCCCACGATTTGGGGTTACTTTGGCCCAATGGCCATTGGGCCAAAGTTAACCTGAAACATTAAGACAATGTGGGCCAAAGTTAGCCTGAATAATGTTTTTCCAATGGCGAAACGTGCATGTAATCCCATTTGTAACTTGCATCCCATTTGTAACTTGAAAATAAAATCAATGGTACATCGAAAAGGTTCACATTTATGGATTTTCACCTAACTAAGCTTTAGAAAACGTTGGTTTGGTAATATATTATTAATGGGCAATATACCTATCGCTGGGAATTGTTTAAAATTGTTTATAGCTATCAAAACACTGATTTTTTATGATTTTTAAGGGTTGGGCCAAAGTAACCCCAAGTCAGGGTAACTTTGGCCCAAATTTTCAAAAAAATATTAAAAATATATTAATTGTGCAAAAAAAAACTTTAAAAGGTTTATATCATATTTAACGGTGCTAAAAATAATATGAACCTCTCAAACAATCATATTTTATTTGGTTAATAACTTTAATTTGCTTTTAAAGTGAAAAAAACACTCCATTTGGGCCAAAGTAACCCCATTTTACGGTAATGATTTTCTGCAAGATATCAAATGCATGTAAAAATTTGGAAAGAGTGAGACTCCAAAATGAATTATTTACAAACAGAAGATTCCTTCAGATCAAGTCAGAGAAGGATTTTTTCACAGCTTACTTAAAAACATAATTACAGGAATATTTTTTAGAAAAAAAAATTGTCACCATACAGAAAAATTAACTAGTCTTAAAACAATTTTGATTTTTTAAAGTTAATAATAAATCCCAAACCAATAAAATAACAATGTTGGAAGCTGGGAAATTTAAACCAATTTAAGAGAAAATTGCTATTTAGTAGGTAGGAAAGGTATTAAAGGTTATCCAGAAAAAATGAGTTAATAACTTAGATCACCCCCAAAAAAATATAGATTAAAAACACACATAAAGTATAGTGCAGACCAAGATGATTCAATCACACATCAATAAAATGAACAGAGACATACAAATGATTAACTTCAAACAAGTTATTTTTATATACAGATTGTTTAAAATGTATTGACTATCCAAATTGTAATACATTTTAAAAATAATACATAAATAAGTAGCAATAAATAATAGTTGTAATTGAAACCTTCTCAGGATATGAGAAAAAATAATTACAATTGTAAAATTTTTTTAAATTTCAAATTTGAAACAAGTACTTCAGTTTAATTAAATTTTAATTACAGTACAGAAAAACATAAAAGGATATTTTGAAAAACTAATCGCCCCTTTTGGAAAAATAATGACAGTAGAAATGGCAACAAAAATAAAACCAAATCACTGGGGGGAAGTAAGCGTGCAAAATAGTTAATACAGGGGAAAAATTTAATTTATGAGTATTTAATATCACATGTTATAGAATAGTATTACTTCATCTTTTTTTATCCCAACTGTTGAATCAATCTATTTATTACAATGCTACAAGTTGTAAAATATTATTAAAATAGATAATTTTTCACTTATTTTGCTTGGAACTTTTGTACTTGTGAGGTCCTGTGAATAAAAGAGGTTCCTCCAGCAGTAAACTAAACATCAAAGGTCATTTCTTATACAAACAAGAATACTGATTTTAACGTAAAAAAATTACCCCCACACGATATGTTTGTCAAGATGAAAAGGATGAGATTCCAACAGATAACTTCTCTTAACACAAAAGATAGAGCCAGACCCTGATCTATAAACAATATTATTGGGATATTCATCAGATTATTACTTCGTTTTGCAAATTGTAAAAATTGTTGGTATTAAACATATTATCCTGTTAATTGTGCTGTTAAATCCAAAAACTTGGTTGAAGAATTTTGAACCACTGAATCTGACAGTTGCTGAACGGTTGAGGGACTAATACGTAAGTACCGTATTTAATTTTAAATTAATCAAATTTCATCTGAGCTGTTTATATAACTGATTAAATAAAGGTTAATGTTTACTAATACTGTTAATGTTACTTTACTGTAAATGTTAAGACTTTTAAGAAATTTTGAAAACAAGTCCTGAGTTAGATTCAACAAAATATAGTAAGCCTAAGATGAATTTGAATGCAACGATAATTGAGTAACACATTCTTTCAGAAAAAATTTCCTGATGGTCTGTTTTTGCACAACAGCTAGTTTACTTAAAAATAGCAGATTTCTTTAGATGCAAAAAAAAAGTCCAACACCCATTGAAATGGGTGTGTTGTGTTGTAACTCAAAAAAAAGATATTGAGAATACAAAATACTGTGTAAGGGAAAAGAATGACTATAGATACCATTTAAACAAAAACTAATAATAGAGTAGAACAATAAAATTTGTAATAATTGCTGGAATTTGCATAAATTAGAAAGTAAGGAAAAATTTTCTGATGATTCAAATGCTCTTCCTAACTGATTGAATTTGTATGCAGATGCTGGCAAGATGGGGTCTGACTGCTGTATAAATAAATATACATCAACAGGTTAAATATGATGTGATAATGACATTCATAAAAACCAGTAAGTATCAAATGGTATGAAATAAGTAAAAAAAGTTTGGTATGATGAGGTATCACAGAAGTTGAAAGTGATGATAAGGGTTTTATGAAGCAGCCTTTTCTTCATTAGTTAGGTGGGTGATGAATCGTAGTTTTCTTTGGACAGCTGGTCTAAGATTCCTTATGCACCTCTCTATTTCGTTATCAATGGCATCTCCAATAAACATGTATCGTATATGATATCTACAGAAGAGTTAAGAAATTCATCTCTAAAAAAGGTATAACAGCTAAGAATAAATTATAACAGCTAAGGAACTCGGGGAGAAGGGTCCTGTGTAGGGTTCTAAAAAATCGTTCGATTCGATTCCGGAATCGATTCCTGAGGTTCGATTCTTTCGATTCGATTCCTGAGGTTCGATTCCAACCTGGAATCGATTCCTTGACCCCAGAATCGAAAAAGTAGAATCGAAAAAAAAATCCCAAATCAAAACAGTAACCTGCTTGCATGTGTCCTTCAAGGTCGATCCCCGAATCTCCCACCACTCCAAATCAATGAGTTTTTTAACCTCGCGGAAAGTAAGGAGAGGGGTCAAGGGTCATCCGGGGGCCCGGACCGGGGCCCGTGCCTCTCCTCTGCGTGTTTTTTTTGTCGCTTGTTTGCTTTTTGGAAAGTGTGAGATAAGAGAATTGGAGAACGTGTTTTCGTTCAGGATCGGGCCCGCCCGGCTCGACACACGATCGGGCCATCGTTTTACATGAAAAATTCCTGAACTCAAACTTAAATTTCGAAATCGTTCCATTTTTTTACGTTCTAAGAATCGAAAAAATTTCCCATTATTAAATTTTTAATTAAACTATGTCATTGACTCCAAGGAATCGAAAGAATCGAACGATTCCATGGAGTCAATGACATGAGTTACTGCAACTGAAGTCGATGAATTTTTCACACGCGCGTCATCGACTCTTAGAATCAAAAGAATTTCCCATTACCAAATTTAAATAAATTAAGTTAGACTCCAAGGAATCGAACGATTCTATCGATTCCTTAGAGTCAATGTCAATGGCATAAGTTACTAAAACTAAAAATTTTGAAATTGCTCCAATCTTTACTTTCCAAGAATCGAAGGAACTTCTCGTCATCAAGTTTTTATTACACGCCATCGACGCCCAGGATTTCAAATATCCAATATTTAGTTAGTTTATGCATTTTTTTATTCTTTCGATTCCTGCCTGGCCAAGGAATCGAAAGGAATTTTTTCGATTATTTCGATTCCTGGCCATGGGCGGATTTAGATTGTGAACACTGGGGGTGCGTACTGGGAACCTTGGGGGTGCAAGCTGCCCCCGATCACTTTGAAAACATGATTTTTCCCAATAAAAATGGAATTTTCTCAAAAAGTTGGGGGTGCGTTGCACCCCCATGCACCTCCTTAAATCCGCCCATGTTCCTGGCCCAGAAATGAAAAAAATTTCCTTTCGATCCCTGGGCCAGGAATCGAAAGGAATTGTTTCGATTCCTGGCCCAGAAATGAAAAAAATTCCTTTCGATCCCTGGGCCTGGAATCGAAAGAAATTGTTTCGATTCTTTCGATTCCTGGCCCAGAAATGAAAAAAAAATTCCCTTCGATTCCTGGCCCAGGAATCGAAAGAATCGAAAAAAAAATTCCTTCCGATTCCTGGGCCGGGACAGGAATGGGAAGAATCGAAAAGAAGTTATTTTCGATTCCTCCTGAATTGAATATTTGATTTTGAAATTTCTCCATTTTTACACTGCTTAGATTTTATACACGAATGTAAACAAATTTCATTTCCCTTCAATGAACAAATATATAAGTTCCACGATTCAATGAAGAAATTATTTGAAAGCTTTCTTTCAAGAGTTACAAAGTTCCCTATATCGAAAAAAAATAGCTAAATGTGGTCAAAAAACGATGGTTTTTCGTAAATTTCCCTAGAAACAAGCAATGTAGAGCTTCGAGTTTACGAAATTCGAATTTTCGGGACCAAATTTCTCTAGAAAAGAGAATACTGCACAATCTGGAGAGTCCTGAAAAAGGAGCAAATGATCCTGGATCGTTTTGTCGGGAAAAAAGTATGAATTTTAATTTTCACTCACCTCCTAATGCGATACATGGTTCAATTCCTTAATTTTAGGATGCACATATACCGAAATTTCAGAAGCCTAGCGCAAGCGGTTCGTGTGTTATCCGGGAAAAACGGAGTTTTTGGATTATCGGTTTTTCAGGAAAAACTCCCAAAATAATTTATTCCACACAAAATGATTTACATATCCGTAATCTGTGAAAAATTATCGATTTATCCATGTAAGACACTTGGGGTGGGGTCGAATTTTTTCCGAAACTCTCTTGACACGACTTGTCCCAAAAAATGGAGTATTTGGCATTAAATACAAGTAGGCCCTAGTCTTGTTCTAAAAATCCTGGATGACGTAACAATCACCGTGGATTCCCGGAATTCTGGAAAAACTTTGCCATAACAATTAGTTACTATAAACAAAATTAAAAAATAAATTTATATTGATATTTTCAGATTTATAAGCTTTCTTTGGACTTGTGTTTTTTCGTCGAAATCTGAACTTTTTTTCAAAGTTCAATTAGTGCCTTAATTACCAACCGATTTTCACCAAAATTGAATATGAGGTATATGGCAGGGTATATTTGGAGATTTTTAGGTCGAAAATTTAATATCGTTTTTCAATTTTGGTAAAAATCACGACTTTAATGCGACTTACGCACGAGTCCAGGGACCCTAATTTTTGTCCTAAATTCACAAAACTCGTGATTCTGCAAGATTATGGAAATGTTATGAAGGTTCATAGGTCGTCGACCCAATGAAAATTGATTTAATTGGATTTTGAGCGATTCTCTACTGCACTACCGAATCGCACTTTGGAAAGGCCCCTAATCACGTAATTCCCGGTGTAGAAATTTGATATGTTGCTCCCGGACCCAGGTGTATTTCTAGAGTTCTTTGTCGAAATTCCTCGGAAAGTCATTAAATAAAGTATTTTTTAAAGAAAACCTCTTTCCCAATAGTACTGCAGTACGCAAAACAGGGTCTCAGAAAAGCATCAAGTTTCCTAAATAATGTTCAGAAACACACACAGAACCGTTTCGAGTTCCAGATCCTGGTACTACTCCTAGACGTAGAAAATTAACCGACCATCAGTCGAATTTTTATAATTAGTTTTATTATTGTTTTTTAATTTTAAAGTAGTGGTATGGAAAATCCTTGGTTCGGAGGTATACTTCGTACTATTGTACAATTACTGCTTTGTTTATTTATATTAAATAATAATCTTGTAAAATCAGTTGTTAATAATAAAAATTAAAAAAGGAAACATTGATTATTATTAAAATTAACTAAATAGTTAATTATTAATTAGTTTAATAAGTTGATTAATTAAAATTTAGAAGGAAACAATAATTAATCAGAAACATAATTAGACAGTTTAATTACTTAATAATTATAGGTTTTTATTTGAAAAAAAAGGTTCAATTCCTTGGAATCGATTCCTGATGGAATCGATTCCTCGAGAGGTACGATTCCTAGGTATCGATTCCAAGCCATTCGATTCCGATTCGATTCCGGAATCGATTCCTTCAGAAATATTTAGAACCCTAGTCCTGTGTGTATGAGACAAAGAATAAAGAGTTTAAATTGGGTATCATGCTCTAAAATATGTTCTTTTATAGGTGTTACAAGGTTAACGAGACATATTTACCAATTCTTGGTTTAGTTTAAGATTGATAAATACTAACAGTTTTGCAAATAACAAAATTAGTGAAAAAAATTTAAAATGTGAAATTTCTGTATAATTTTTTAAAGTTTTCACTGGTAAGTGACTACTTGAGGCACAAGAGAGTATTAAACTCCAGAAAGTTCATTTATCCAATGGGATTGTTTCTTTGATTAATACTTTGGCTAATGTTCATGAATTATTTATTGCAGAGTTTCTCAAACTGTGGGTCGCGACCCACTGGTGGGTCGCGAGAAGATTTTTAATTTTTCTGAACATGAAGTATATTTTTATAATTTTTACAAACGTGGTTATTGACTTTTTAATTATAAAACTATTATTTGAACTTTTGAAATATATCAAATTACCATATAGTAAAAAGAATAAAAATTTGAGGAAAAATTACACTACTTGGTGTCGAACGGAAAAGGCAATTAATGTAAATACGTACAATGTGTCACTTTAATATGCCGATAATGCAAATCTAGTCGGTTATTCCAATAACATTTAAAATAAAATATTCAGTGTTTCTCCCCATCCACATTGCGGGGAGCAATGCAAATATTAAGGATTTTCTTAGGAAATGATGCAGCTGCAACTTATCCCATATTGCTTAAAAACAAGTTCAAACCCTGTTTTAAGGGTCAAATTTTAAAATTTTCTCTGGGGGAGGACCCCCCAGACCCCCTTTTTATTGTTGGGATCATTGTTAGCCCACAATTAAACTATTTCATACGGCTCACATTCAAATATTTACTTCTAATTTTCTACAAAGTTCATTTCTCGTCTAATATGTGTATGTAATAATTTATTGTTGTTACTAAATAGATGGTGAACACCCACAGTCAGAGAAGATAAAAATTATCTCAGTTCATATATTATAACTAACTGAACTGAAGTTGATGGGTCGCGATAGATTTTGTTTTGCAAAAATTGGGTCGCGATGTTAAAAAGTTCGAGAACCCCTGATTTATTGTGTTTTTCCCTTACATTGCTCTAACAAAAGGGGATTTTACTTAAGAAATATAACATTTGATTTTTTTCTTTTTAATGTTTAGAACAAGATATTAATGTTAGAACTTAGAGGTAAAAATGTACTTCCTTTTATAAAAAAAGGAGAAAGGGACTCAGTTTACCAGAAAATTTTCAAACTTAGATGAAATAATGGTTTTAATGAGGATTTTTAATGCAATTTTTTTGAAGCAATGGACTTAATAAGAATCAATGCAGGATTTGTAGACCTTTGGAAGTTTTGCATGCATTGAAAAGATCCTTATGAAAAGGTCATTAATTTCATTGAATAAACTGCCCCTTTTTGAAGGATTGCGAGAAAGGTGCCTTTTATGTAGTGTGTTATTTGTAAAATAAATAAAAATTTTAAGGGATTGTGAAAACTCTGCATATTTTAAGAAGACTGTGGAAAATAATAAAATTCAAACCATCATAAAAGGATACAGTAAGTCGCAAACTGGATCAATGTACTTCAACTCTTCACAGTTTTTATCAACTAACACTAAAATTTCATACAACTCCAGGGCAATCTAATGGAAACAAAAACAGAAATTAATAATTGTAAAGAGTATTTTCATTAAATTACAGTGTATTACAACAGTAAAACTTCATTGAGTATATCCACCCCTTCACACAAACAACAGTCTACTACTATTCCAGGGGGCCATTTTGGCGTGGGGATGATTCTGCGTGAGAAATAATCACTCTAAAAACTAGAAATTTTTTTCATTTTGCACCAAAACGGGCTGCATTGAATTGTCCCCGTATCAAAAAGGCCATGCTGAATCATCCCATTCCGTTCAAACAATCATTTTTTAAAAGGCATCTGTTTTTCCCTATTCTCATAATGTTAAAATACATAAAAAAGATTGGCAAAACCCCCTTCAAGCAACCAATTTTATCAATTCATACAAAAAAACATTCCAGATGTTTTAAGCCTGGGAAAGAAAACTAATATTAACACAATACTTTCCAGTGCCGGTTTGTCCATAGGAGCTTGTTAACCCTTAGAAATAATGAAATAAGTTGATTACTTAAAATAAATTAAAAAGTAAATTGTACGGCATTTCAATCTTGAAAATCCATCACAGCACAAGGTTTAAGCATGATTGTTACCAAGGGAAGAGGTTAGGGACTGGTGATTTATAAAACATTTGTTTGTACTGACCTCCATAGCAACTATTGTTCTTTCAAGGAATATTCGCTGAAAAAAGGGAGCTACTAAATGTAATATAAATAGGAACTGATCTTCTGTTTTCACAGCTGGTTTCACTTTTTCTTTTAGTAACCTAGGACAAAAACACAAAATAAATAAGAGTAGTCCTTATTTAAAAAAGACAGAATTTACATGTATTTAAAATTTATAGCCATTTAAACTAGTTGAAAAGGCTTTTTACATTAGTAAGGTTCACAAATTATTTTTTATTAATTTTAAATAATATTACACTAGAAAGGTAAAAGAGGTACCCAAGTTGGAAGTTTTTTGTCAGCAGACTAGTTTTAAACATAATGTTTATTTTAAACCACTCACAGACTGATGTTGCATAGTTGACCAAGGCTTGCTTGATACCAAATGGTGTGAGCAAGACCAATTATGTAGCTGAAAGGAAGCTCAGTCATACTGTTAAAGCAGGTGGCAAAGTCAAACATCACAAAAGGGTTCCTGCCTCGCACATTGTTCGCGATTAACGGAGATTGCATTATCTCAATGATTCGGTTGTAGAAAACCTCCCAGAAAGCTTCCTGCAAGGAAAAGAAAGTTTTTAAGAACTGCAATTTATTTCACTACAATAAAAATCATGGAGGCCAGGTATTCATAACAGAACTAAAACTGGTACTAGTGGCAGGCAAAACTGATTTTTCCCAAGTTGATGCTTTAAATCCTTTTCCATCAGAATAATTTCAATATGTTGAACTGTTTCAATATTATTTAATGCAACTACTAAGATTACTAAAAAAATTATAGCTACAAATTGTGTATACTTCATCAAAGGAGTCGGAAACTTGATTCCTACTAGACTACTAATTGAAAACCAGGGGAAAATTGTAAAAGCAGAGAAAATATAATTAAAGTATCTGAAACTGGGAAAACTGAAAAAAAAATTATTATCAATAGTTCTAGCAACAGAAATTTACTTGGCTAATTAAACTGTTGGTGTAGTAGAAAATATCTTATCTCTTACAGTCTTAACTTCTTTTGGAGTAGTTAGTGAAAAATTTTTCATGGAAACTAAATTACTGAATGTCAGGGTTGGAAAAAACCCCGGGTTTTTTTTGAAAAAACCCAAGTGGGTTGGGTTTTTTTTGTTTTTTTCAATAAAACCCTGAAAAAAAACATAAAACTGGGTTTTTCGGAAAAAGTGTGGGTTTTTTCAAAATTAAGTGGTTTTCTCCTAGAAAGTAAGTGGGTTTTTTCAAATTTTAGTGAGTTCTTTCTATGTTAAATGTGTTCTGTCAAAATAATGTCAGTTTTTCCACAGTTAAGAGGGTTTTTTTTAAAGTTTTTATACTTTGAAAAAACCCACTAAAATTTAAAAATATCTTAAACTTTGAAAAAACCCATTCAATATTGAAAGAAATCTATTCAACTTTGAAAAAACCCACTGAAATTTAAAAAAATCTTTATTTTTCATACCTAGTTTGAACATTAAACGTCCTAAATTTTGAAAAAAAACCCCATTCAATAATGAAAAAAACCCACTGAATAAGGAAAGGACCTATTTAACTCTTTAAAAAAACTCCCCGAAATTGAAAAAACACCATTTAGTTTTTAAAACCTAGTTTAAATTTTGAAAAACCCCATTAAAATTTTATAAATATCCTAAACTTTGAAAAAAAAAACACATTAAATTTTGAAGGAACTGCCAAAATCTTGATTTTTCTTGAAAAAACCCAAAAATGGGTCCAAAATGTGGGTTTTTTCGCATAGTTTTTTTTTGGAAAAAACTCATTGGGTCCAACCCAATTGGGTCCAATCCAGCCAACCCTGCTGAATGTAGTAACAGGGAGGTAATTGTACATTGTTTCTTTTATGATTACTTTAAAACCTGAAATCTATTAATTAAATTAGAAAAAATTATGTTAAATAAAGGTTCAGGTTATTAAAATTTATTTATGTGGTCAAGTTTAAATTTGGACACCAAAAATTACTTAAGTTAGGAGAACATAGCTTAATCATTAGTTTCAGCTAAAACAGTTTTTACTCCTTCATATGTAAAAGGGATTTTTACCACATGTAAAATATTTTAAGTGTTTTTTCCTTTTTATAAGTCAACAATAAACTTATTACCTTGAAAATATGGTATTGATTCAATGCCAAGTATCATGTCTCCATAAAACTGCTAGAATCAATATTTTTTAGAAATAATATATTTTCTTTAAAAATGGTTTTTAAAAAAATAAAAAAAATATTAGAATAAACACATTAATCTTTTTGACCCAAAACAGTTGAAATTTTGTTTTACAAAATAAAAATTAAAAGTTGAAAAAGGGATCGAGTATCCTCTATATTTGTTGGCTGAAATACCGATTAATATATGGGTGACTTTTTGTCAATCAAAATCAATTACCAAAAAAAATGTAAAAAAACTTACAGGTAGGGCGGTGAATATTAGTCCTACTGCATTCATCCATGCCACAATGTTGTTACAATGAACTGTAAGGCTTCTCCTACAAAAAAAATTAATTGGTTGATTATAATCACTTCATAAATAATAATTTGTAACATTCAACTCTCACTTCTAGATCAGATATGAAAATTTAGCAAAATAAAAGTTTGCACCTTATTTACAGAATCAGTATCATTGTTTGGATTCTATCTTCGGTAAGAGACGGGCAAAACTAATTGTTCAGAACTTAAATGTTTTGCTTGTTGCAAATCTTGGCAATAGGACTTTATTGGCAAAGTTTAACAAATTACACATAAAGACAATCAAAATATTAAAAGAAACACTGTTAGTTGAGATATTTAAATTGTTATTTTAATATTTGCTTATGTTTGGTAATTTATCAGAACACTTGGTACGTGTGCCCAGCTAATCCTGCCTCCATGTATTCAATGCATTAAAGTACAGTGAAAGATCTTACAGCAGCCCTTGCTCCCAAAACCAACAATCTTTGTAAATTGAATAAATATCTAATGTTTTTTCTGGATTAATTTGCCTGTGATACACATACATTTACATCACATTCAATTAAAAAGTGATCAATCATCTTCTTGAATAATCAACCAACGTATAGATAAATTTCCTGCTGAAAGTTGTACATGTGTAAAGAGCTTATTCAAAATAGATCAATAGTTAAATATTAATTTTTTATTTCTTCTCTAATGGATTAAAATTATTGATGAAAATATGTTGATGCATAGAAAAAGAAATATTTAACTTTAACATTTTGTTTGCAAATTGTTGTTTAAATCAACATATTACAAATACTGTGGTATAACTGGACTACATGTTATTGAGACACTTGCAGCTACTGCAACAACATGCTAACTCACACAGCTTTTCATTGGAGTTAGCTTGCTGTAGCCGTGAGTGCCTCAGTTATAAAATGCAACACACTATTTTTCATTTTCTCAAACACTTACACTTTCATGATAACATTCAAGAGAGTATTCCCCACTATTACAGACGAATTGGGGAGGGCCATCAGCTCGATGCAAGTAACATGCAGTGCGTGGGCACCCTGGTTAGGAAACTCATTGAACCTCCAGTCTGTAGGGGGAAAAGGGCTCTTCCCTCCAATAGCTTCAATACGTCAAGGAAACAGAATAGAAGTGATAAAATCAAAACTTTAAATGCAATAATTAATAATGCAATATCTAAATGTAGTGCAACAAATCAGAACAGCGAAAAAAATTTCAATTAAACTAAACAAGTAACGTTATGAAAAAGGATACTGTCAACTAAGCGACCAACTAATGTAATGTAATAATCCAAATCTGGGATCCATTCCAACTCAGTGGAAGGATCTTCAACGTATTTCTGGAAGTCTTGACTTAAAGCCCATCCCTCAGGTCGAATGTCCTTCAAAGATCCTGAAAAACAACAGAAGTAATGAGAAATGAAACCACAACAGCAATATATCTTAGCAACATTATTATCAAAGTAAGGCCAATGTGAGAAATCTGGCCCCTTAACAAGCATATTGCATGGCAAAACCGTCCTACTGTTAGGAATTAGATAGAGGCATTGATGCTTTTAGATATGGAGTATTTTCAGGTATACTTCTTGAAATATAATACAAATTTAGTTCTAAACTTCAGAAATTATTCTTGAAAGTTGAAATTAACTACAAATCCCAGAGGCCATTAAACCAGCCTCCACCTTTCATGATTATCTCAAATTTATGTGATTACAACTAAATTAAGACAGAAAAACTAAAAATTCAACATTCTTTGACTTAGATTTAAAATTACATCTTGACTTCATTTGAGGATGCTGGGTGTTGCAGAAAAAAAGTCAAGTAATGTACTCAAGTTAGCAAATTTGAAAACAACATGTATCAGTAGGTAAAAACAAATTAGTTACAATAATTTATAATATTTTATGATAAAATAATTTTTAAAAGTACTATTAAAACTTCAGATCCTTTGCTATGACTTACCAATGACTGCTGACACCAATTTCTTCTTCAATAGAGGACGATCTTTTAACTTTTGTTCATAGTAGTGCAAAGTGTTGTAGAGATAAGTCAAAGGACGATCTGGAATATCAAACAAGCCGGTTTTACAAGAATACAAAAGAATAAAAGACATTTTTATTGAGATTTGAATACTTACTAGGGCTCGACCGATGCATCGGTTTGGCCGATGCATCGGCGCCGATTGTTTGAAAAAATAGCCATCGGCCTAGACATCGGCGGCCGATGTTAACTTGAGAAAAAATCGGCCCATCGGCCTAAAAAACATCTAAAAGCCGATGTTTTTCGCAAAAAACATAATAACATCAAGCGATAGACAAAAAAGTGATTCTGCTCCACCTTGCTCCAAATTTAGTTTTAAGTTGAACTTGCACCAGCATGGGTGTCATTTAGCGGGAACCGGGGGGGGCGTTTGCCCCCTTCCAAGTCTACTAGTATTTTTAAATGAAAACTAGTAAAAAATAGTTTCAAGTCCCTAGAAAATTTTATAGATTGAGGAAGGGCATACGGGTGTAACTTAAAAGAGTCTCAAAATGGGTTAAAACATTACTTTTGAGGTCAAAGTTTAAAAAATATCTGGAAGTGAACTCTCAAACCCTGGCAAAAAGTCGTGCTTCCTGGAGGATGCAGACGGAGAAAGCCTTGGCCTGCACCAGGCCACCAGGCTGTAGTGCTGCTGAAGAAGAACCCCTAAACCAACCCATCTAAAAGTTTGACTTCTGATACTAGTATTTTCTCCTTAATAATTCGGCCGCTTACCAGAAGCGGTTCCGTTTGGGTGTTCCCCAAAGTGTTTTAAACGGAGTCAAAGCACTTCTTTTCAGGGGAATTATCAACACATTTTCTGGAGGAGGATCCCCAGCCCTATTTAAAACTCTGATGTTTTTTAAAGCTTTTTCCCTTGGAAATTCAACATTTTCAGTTTAAAAGGGTCTGTACCCCCGGATGGGCAGAAACACTATCTTAAAAAGGCAAATTTCAAAAAAATTGGTGGGGGAGAACCCATAAAACCCCTCTGTAAAAATTTCGGCAAAATACAGTGTTTTCCCCTGAAAATTATGTCACTTTCAAAAAGCTTTTCCCTTTGGGTGTCCCCTTAAAGAGATTTAAAAGGAAATTCAAAAGGTTTTCAAAGTCATCAGGGGCAGCTTGCACCCCCAAGTTTCCCAGTTCGAACCCCCAGGGTTCACCATCTAAATCCGCCCATGCCTGGCGATCCTATTAATTTCCACAATAGTCCTTACAATGAATGAAAAATTTATACAAAAAAATATTTCATTTCTGGCTCTGCGATAGGTTTTAATGGTTTTTAAAAAAATAAGGCCAAATGGTTTGCATTTTTTACCATCGGCCTTAAGCATCGGCCATCGGCATCGGCAATCGGCCAAATAATTACCATCGGCCATCGGCCTGCCGATGGAAATTTTCAAACAATCGGCATCGGCCCATCGGCCGAAAAAATGCCATCGGTCGAGCCCTAATACTTACCATGAAACTTGTAGAGACAACCATATGAATCAATTATAGGAACCAACCATTCACTGGATGAAACAGAGGGAAGCTCAAGAAATCTATGGATAACAATGTCCATAACCTAAAAATCAATAACATGAATGATTTTTTTTTCAAATATACTTTTAAAAAGAAATCAATTTAAAAGAATACCTACTGGTAAAAACCTAAGGCAGACGTTGCCAAAATAAACAGGTAAGTATGTATGTAGAGAGCTTTGTGTGTTTAATTCAAGTAAGCCTTCGAAATAAAACTTTTCTTCATACATCTGAAAAATTAATAAAATTTTAAATTCCAAGAATTTTCTATTGATAAAAAAATCAAAATAACTCATCATTCCAATGAAGTTTGAGAACATAGGCTAAATACTAGTGCTCATTTTTATGTTGGGACTCAAATATAGTTCATAATATCAGGACTAGTTTGACCATATACAAATTTTGTAATGTTTTAAATTCCATAGAAGAAGAATTATGTTAGCATTATACATTAGGAAGCAGCTTCATAAACATCATTTTAAACAAGAATTAAAGGTACAAAACCTCTTCCTTTTTTACTTGTAATGATTCATTATATACCCTTACTGCTATTTTTCCAATTATGTGTTTGTTCAGAACCTGGATTTACTGGTCAAATGGCCCTTGTCAACCGTCTACCCAACTGTAGTTGGCTATCCCAGAATTTATTGCAACATTTTAAAAAGAAAAAAAAGCTATACCCAATCATTTAAAGTCAGATAAGGGTAAGAAATGTTTGAAAATGTATAAAAAAAGAAAAATCCTAAATCTTGAAAAAGGGAATAAAAATTATCATTATATCTACAGGACTGTGTTTGGGACCAAGTCTGTAAAATCATAATTGTTCACAAAAACAAGCATAGATCCATTTCAAAACAGGTTTTATCAACATACCCTTTGAAATGCTAGGTGTGTTTCATGCCAATTAGACTGCTTCCAATGTTCAGGAGAATTCTAAAGAAAACAAAGAAAGTTTTTTATAACTGAACTTGATTTAATAATTCTGTTAATAAATATTAAGCTGAAAATTTCAGGGATGATTTTCAAAACATCTAGGGTCCACTCAATGAGTCCATTACTGTCATTTTTAAGGTGCAGAAATGGGAATATTTCAAGAAGAACTAAATTGCAATTCATTTGCTTATTACTAACTCAAAATGTGATAACAGAATATAAACTATATATTTTAAAGCTTTTCTTATACAAGAACTGATGTATTGAGTTTTAATGGTTAGAATTTAAATGGATTTTTTAAAAGTTCAACATCAAAATCCAAAAAAAAGGATATTTAGATAGTCGAAATTTAAGTATGTGTTGTTTTAAGGGAGTTTAAAAACTAATATCCACTTTAACGATTTTCAAAAGCATATCAAAATCTAAGAAAAGTAAACACAATAAGAGAAACAAAAGGATCTTACTTTGACAAAATCATGAACTCTGTTTTTGAATTCAAGAGGTTTCATAAGAAGCAAATGGATAATTAAAAAGGACACTTGAGCTTCATTCCCTTCAAAAGTCCGAAGAGCCTGTAAAAAGAGAAAAAAAGCTTGGTATTTCTAGCTTATTCTCAACTGATTCAGTCATGCTTATGTAAAGCAACTTGGATAATTAGAAACTCAAGGGGGTCCAAAGAATAGGTGTAATCTCACAACTCTCAAGCGTCACCTCCAACCGTGGACCGGTTTCGTCCTTGTTAGGACTCATCAGCACGGTATAGGATGGTAACGCAAGAGAGCGGAGGGTCCAAAGAAGTTTGAGTTGAGAAGTTGAACTTAAAAAATAATATGAATATAATGGAAAGTTCAAGAGACTCAGAAAAATCTTGGAATTATAGTTCTGATGGACGAGTTATCCAATTGCTTTTGAAAACTCAAGCATAGTTAGTGAGAGGACAGTACAGGGGAAAATAAATTATTAAATTGATGAAATTTCATTCAATTAAGCATTTTAATACAAAAAAATGTATCAAAATATTTTTAAATTACAATTAGAATTCATAAAATACATTTTACAGCTCACATTTTATTATTTCAATTTGATTCAATTAAAAAAAATTCAAATTAAGATAAATATGTTTTGCAATCTTTTACAAGCTTCATAAATCAACATTTTTCATCTAATATATACGTTACCAGGCAGAGAATAAACCGGTCAAGTTGAATGACGTGGAACTTCCAAACTAAATCATTTAATGCTTCAATGTACTGAAAAAATAACAAATAACAGTAATCACATTCATGATATTGTATTTTAAAACTTAAAAATTATGAACAAATTTGACATTTCAAACTTTATACCTTTTTTTAACTAAGACTCAGTACCTACTCATAAATAAGTAACAAATAAAGCTTGGCTTAAGAGTTTTTTAAAGAAATTTTCCCTAACTTTTACCCTGTTTAAAAATCTATTTAGCACTATTTTAAAACTAATAAAAAGTTCCAATTCAAGACCAAATCTAAGGACCAGTTAAAAACTAATTACATGTTTTTGATTTTCATGTTGCATATATACCAAGGTAGCATACAAATGAATCGTCAGTTTGAAGAAGGGAATAAGTCCAAAAATCAAGTTTTGAGAAAATCGAAAAAAGTAATGGAATTTTCATTGTATGGATATCGATTTCACAACTTCAAGGGGCGATATCTCCCTATAGGGGTTAGTTATTTTTCCCCTCTTTTCACCCATGTGTAGGGCAAAGCTTGGAGATTGTTTTGAGCACAAAAAGTCAATTTGTCATTTTTTGGACTTATTCCCTTCTTCAAACTGACGATTCAAATAGGAATCAAAGTCAGCCTCAAATAAAATCAGTCTCATTTGTAAATAGAATGATAATTTTATTTTCAGAAACTAATTATCGAAAAACTGTAGAAAAACCAAACAATTGTAACAAATCTATCTATTCTTAAAAATTCTAAATGCTGGTAAGTTTTTTTATTTAAAATTTATTTTACAACTCCTCATGCTCCACCTTTTTATGCTTCCAATGCTGGTAGTTAGTGGTTAGATTTTCAATATTTTTTAAGCATGGCACTAAATTTCTTAATACAACAGGAATAAAAAGGAACAAACTGTTCCCAGTTACACAACTGAATACATACCTTGTTAACGTATTGTCCTCCACCAGTAATAGAAAACTCAAACACTAGGAAATCTGCGAAAGTTCTTAAATGAGCAGAGAGAGAACGGGGCCCAATGCGATCCAATATCCTGTGAAAATCAAATGTCAATTAGTAAGAATCAATATCAGTGGTCAGTAAGAATTTATACTATCCCAATGGAAAAACTATTAAATCAAAGAAATACCAGATTATAAGTAACTTAGCATTAGAGTTTATGAGTAAAATATTCCTCCCACTTAAAAATCTTGGGTATAAGTAGAGATTATTACTATCACAAGTTGGAATTAGTATTATCGCATCCATTGGTTGATATAAAAAGTCCATTACAAAAGTAAAAGATTTTAAGTAAATTCTTACTTGTATGCTTTAGTTGAAATGTGATCATTGTCCAAAAGCATTTTCCAAAGTAGGCTAAAATAGACAACAGAACCTCTTGAAATCAGAAAATACAATTAAATTTGTATTTTTAAAATATGCACAGTGAGATATTTACAACTAACTGAATTCATTCTACACATCTCTGTTTGTCTAAAAAGTGAACTTGGAGCAAAAAAAGTCATTGAGAAAACTATCTCCTTCAAAAACAATCCACACAATCACCAAGTATTTTTATTAAAAAATAATTATTAATAATTACAAAAATACAAAAAGAAAGATAACAACATCTTGCATTTAGACTAACACTTAACTAACCTCATTATGTTACTTCATACAGATATTTGAATCAAAGGATTCATTCAATGCTAGTATATGCAATTTCTTTTTAATTTAATTATGAATTAAATACATGTAAAAACAAACAAATCAGGAAAAGTATTCAGTGCTTAGTGAGTAAAGGCTTCCACTGTATTCTAGAATAATTATTAGCATAAAAAAGAAGGCAAGTAGCAATATCCTAGTGATAGCACAATAACACTATCACCAATACCTTTTATAAGAGATGGGACAAAACTAAAAATATCTGAAAAGATTGAGGGGTAAATAAAGTTTTAAAACAAGGCTTACCATAAAAACAGAGGGCTGGAACCTTGAAGTGAAAAGTGTGATATTATGTCATTTTCATTACTCATGGCTGAAAAAGAAAATATTTATTAAATTTATTAATACAAAATATATCAGTCACCTTTTTTTTGAAAAGTGCAAGAAAACCTTAGAATAAAAAAAACTAACAGTTACTTTCACTATTTTACCACTAAAACAACCCATTCATAATACAGGATGTCCCAAAAAAGACTGACACATTTTAAAAATGAATAACTGATAGTTCAAAAAAATTAAAAAAGATAAAAATATGTGGTTTGTTGCATCCTTTACCTTAGACTTCCAGGAGTAGGATGCAACAAACCGCATACTTATATCTTTTTCAGTTTTCGAGTCATTAGTTATTGATTTTTAAAACGTGCCAGTCTTTTTTGGGACACCCAGTAGATGCATGATTCCAATTAAAAGAATGGCAACAGAAATATAAGAATAACATCCTTACTCTTCCACTTTCGATATTCCTCTTCCACAGATCGCTTAAGGGACTGGAGTTGCGACCTGTTCTCATTCAGAACTGGGTGGTTCTCAAAGAATTCTCCCAGAACTTTGGGGAAGCACTTGAGAGCAGAACTAGACCAAGTGTGGGGCGTGTGCTGCATAAGAAAGCTCAACACTTCTCTGCACCAAGTTCTTTCCACCAACTGAGATCCTAATAATAAAAATAACAAAAGTTAATCTATATGTACTGGGTGGTTAGTTCACTTTAAAATGACCACAAACAAGAAAAACTACTAAGTAAATTTTTTTCAAACTTGGAGGCAAATCAAATAGTATGCAATCATGCTTTGGATGGGTAATTATTAACATCAGTTTATTCATATTAGTTTCTAGAATTTTTTTGTTAATGACTACAAAATCATCCTAGAGATCTCGGACACCTTTTAGTACTACAAAGTTAATTATCCATAAACTTTAGTCAATATTACTTAATTTGTAATTTATAATTGTTTTGAATGACTGACGATAAAATCAATTTTAGTTTAAGTAGTGAATATGTAAACTGTGGACCCATTTGCCATCTCAGCATTTGTTCTCTCTTAATTTCACCTCCAAAGTAATTGGTGCATCCCTCAAAATCGCTTAGTGATTCAAAATTCTTAGTGACTGAGTTAGTAGGGTGGCCCACTTTTCTATGGGGAAAAATAAAGAAATTGTCCCAGGCCCCCCCCCAATTTTTTTAGATTTGCTGAGAAAACTCTTCTTGAAAAGCTTGAACTCTGTGCCTTAATTAGAAACCGATGCCCAAAGGATCTAAAGTTTTGTACAGAAGTAAAATTATAAGATACTAAAAGTTTAACTTGGAATGTGATTTGGAAGCTTTTTCAACATTTTTCTTAATAACCCATCATTATTTCATTAGAAATCACAGTTGTGTTATCATTAAATTATAATAACAAATGTTTATTTACAAACATAAGAGTTTTAAATAAAACCATGTTACATGATGAACCATCATGAAAAAGGGTTGTATACAAATTACTTTGAAATTGAGTCCAACAGTTATATTTTTTGTACATTGATGGGACATATTTTTTAAATATATTTTTGTTTATTGACTGCCATTGATTGACTTTTGTTTATTTTTGTTTACTGACTACTGAGTAGTAACTCAATATTTTGCAAGGTTTTGCAGGTCATACCTGTAATGTGAACAGCTCGTGCAATGGTCAAAACTAGGACTTTATTAAGCTCTTCCGACTCAAAAGACAACATTGACACTTTGCGGCTTTGCACTTCCTTAAGCAGCTCAGAAAGTTGGGGTCTGACATCAGCACTATCGAAGCCAGATATGAGTTTCAATGCTGTACTCTCAATACTGAAAAAAGTCAGAATAAACTAAATGTTACTTAACCTGCCCCAGACCTAGGCACGGCTACCAAAAAATCTATGAGAAGTGGAACGGTTTACATAGCAGTAACAACTGTTACGTTGGCAAGTTCACAACAAGAGTCAAGGGTAAGATTGATAGTTAGGGTACAGCTATTACTGAAGCATTAGGGTGTTGCAAAAAATTTTTTTTTCGAATTTCCCAGATGCCCCCCTCTGAAGTTGTTACAAATACTAAAACATTATTACTTGCAAAATTTCAGGTCTCTAGGACGATTTTTGACCCCAGCGCCCTTCAAAAGTTTGTTTCCCATGTTAAAGTATAGGGAAAATATTGAAAATATAGTAATTTTTGGCTCTTTTCAATTTCATGAGCCTGAATGCAGTCAATATCGAATTAAAACCTATACATCATCTTTTGGATATCATAGTCTCAAGATCCTATCGGAAAAACATTCAATAGCACCTACTGGGGGAAGTTCCACGGGGGTTTAAAGCGACTTTTCACTGAAGAAGAGGATGCTCACCGGCGCTTGCAACGGGAGCTGGACGAAGGCCACACATAGGGGTTTTATTGAATATTTTTCCTGTTTTACTTCAGCTGACATCATCTGATAGCCTTGTATCTCAGCTTTGGGATTGTGAGGCCTTTATCCAGTTCCCACCGCAAGCGCCGGCGAGCATCCTCTTTTTTCGGTGAAAGCGCGCTTTAAACCCCCGTGGAACTTCCCCCCAGTAGGTGCTATTGAATGTTTTTCCGATAGGATCTTGAGACTATGATATCCAAAAGATGATGTATAGGTTTTAATTCGATATTGACTGCATTCAGGCTCATGAAATTGAAAAGAGCCAAAAATGACGATATTTTCCCTATACTTTAACATGGGAAACATACTTTTGAAGGGCGCGGGGGTCAAAAATCGTCCTAGAGACCTGAAATTTTGCAGGTAATAATGTTTTAGTATTTGTAACAACTTCAGAGGGGGGCATTTGGGAAATTCGAAGAAAAATTTTTTCCCATAGACTTTTGCAGCACCCTACTGAAGCATTCCACATCTACAAATTTTTAGAGTAATCCAAATAAAATTTAGTCAATAATTCTAGGCTAAACTTAATTTAAAAAAGAAAAGGAAACACATAAGATTCCCATGTAGAATTATTCAGTAGAAAAAATAGTCAGCGGCATTACAATGGGAACTGATATGTAAAGTTCTCTTTATACACATAGGAAGAACACAAGGAGAAATTGATTACCACAAATGAAACTGTATATGGTTGATGTGAGAAGAATTAGACATGAGGGAGAGACTGTTTAGGATCTGAACACGATATACAGCTGGAAGACGATGCATTCTGTAGCTGGTTATTTCCAAAAGAGCTAGTAGAATGCTCCATGCGTGGTTACAGAAGGCATTGGTGAGATAATCTATTATAAAAAATAAAATACAAATTAACTTTTAAGCAATACACTTGTTATTGCACACATATAACACAAAAATAAAAACCCCATACATATCACATACATACAAATACTATAATCGCAAATGAACAATGCAAAACCAATACATAAGAAAATATGTTATTGAACCCAGTAGCTTACAAGCTATACTTTCAATAATACAAGATAAAGAGCTTTTAATCATGAGGTAACCTAGAACTACACAGTTTTAACTATGCTGTGGACCAATTTATGACATCTTGTCACAAGACAAAATGTTGCTTTGGTTTGTTATTGCAGGCCAAAAGATTAAATGAAATTTACTTTTAGATGGAAATTTGAATAAGGGAGTTAAGTTTGTGTATAATAATACAATATAGTTCTATAATCTTAATAGAACTTCTATAATTTTGAGAAAAAAGTTCTCGAACTGCATGTAAATTTGTAATAGTTTTATAAGTTTTCCATTTGTGCAGTTCGCTAGGCATGAGATAACTAATAGATAGGAAGTATGATGTCACTCTTTTGACTACAAGCTCTAATCTTAACTACTCTATTATTTGTCTACCGTCTGAAGGTGGAAGAAAACCGGTTTTCTCTGCCTTCCACAATGCAGAGAAACCAGTTTTTCTCCGCCAAGCGGCGGTAGACAAATAATACTAACTTTTAGACAAATTCATCACTTTCACAATACTTACTGGAAAACCGCCTGAGTCCAAATGATTCTATTTCAGTATAAGTAAGCACCCTGCTATATGTTTCTGCAAGGGCAGGGGATATGACGGTGTTATTTTTTCCATTCGTAAAGATGCTTCCAAGATTGACCATTAAACTGGAAAAAATAGATTAAACAAGAATTTTAATTTTTTCAGGGTTCAGCATATACTGCACTTTTCATACCATCCTCATAATAAAACAATTTGTATTTTGCATTCCATTACTAACAAAAGTTTGAAAATACAGTTATAGAAAATACAGAATTTATTTGTATTATGCCAGTTTTATCACTGCACTGTCAAAAAACTTTTTCAGACTGAGTATTGCAACAAATGACTCACCTTATTTGCTTTTTGAAATTCCCTTATTTTTCCCAAAATGGGTTCTTATGTATTATCTCAGCACAGGCTTTGGCTATACATTTTTATCTTTAGCATAGCAGCATAGTCGACAT
The DNA here is from genome assembly GCA_024610705.1 of Tetragnatha versicolor. Taxonomy (NCBI): domain Eukaryota; kingdom Metazoa; phylum Arthropoda; class Arachnida; order Araneae; family Tetragnathidae; genus Tetragnatha; species Tetragnatha versicolor. Next base: position 67,650,106 of record JANDEH010000002.1, read on the forward strand.
ATGATACTTAATAACCAGTTATTTTTAAAAAATTTTATGGAAATACACCCAGAATTTATCTTTACACTTAAAAAACAAATTACAACATAACATTAAACAGTAGTAATGTATTTTACAAAATTTAGAACTTGATTCATATAAAAGAATTAATTTACCTTAAAAGGAAAAGTGTTCATTAAATGTCATAGTCAATTAATCAAATTTTTTAGCTTTTAATGCCTAACAAATGCATCTCATATATATCTATGTATATTGTCAGCCAAAACAATTTAAGCCCCTATCCCCATAAGTACTACATGAACAGCCCCTCTCACTCACTTACCTTATTTTTGTATGAGTAGAAAGAGAATCCAAAATGTTCATAGACAAGGGTTCTATTGGCCCAGGAACTACTCCAGACATGTTATTTTGGGTGCTCACATTAGGGTTGTGAATTGCATCTACAAGAATTGCCATAATTTTTTGGAAACCCTCCTTATTAGTGCTATCTGAAATTAAAAGAAGTTTACTGTATACTCTGTTCCACCTTAACTTGTCAGCACTGGAAAAGGCAGAGAATGTACCAATTTGCCCGAAAAAATAGTACTAGCTTGTATTGCAATTTAAAATAAAGTATATGCAGATAAATTTGTAAAAATGTGTTATACATTATAATCCATTGCTATTTTTATGATATAACTTAATTTAATCATACATTGTCTTTTTTTCAATTTTCAATTTTTTTATTACTATATATAGTTTCTACACAAACAAAGAATGAACAAAAACAAATTATGATTCGCCATTAGGAAAAAAACCTTTATTGGCAAAAGAAAAATTACAACAATTCTTAAAAAAACATAATATAAGAAAATAATTACAATTAAATAGGAAAAAACAATAAGAAGTAAATAAAAGAATTAGAATAATAAAACAATATATGCACTTAAATTGAATTAGGTTAAAGAAAATAAAGGCACAGCAAGGCTTAAAATTTTAGGCTTCTGGATTTAAATGGTAAAACATACAAATTCTCTATGCTACAAATAAATTTAAATAAAGATCGCTTGATGAAAATATTAGCAGTTGAAAAACTCTAAAATTCAAGAGGCAAAAAAAATATATAATTTTGGAACAAGATTAAAAATGTGTTTTGAATATTTCTTTGTGAAAACGAGGAATACTGAATATTATGTGGGTCTTGTATTTGAGATATTATCTTTTAAGTCGCAATATTATTATTATGAGAAAAAGTAACATTCTGCAAAATGGCTTAAATTAACTTAGAATTTTGGACTATACTGACTAAGGGTAAATTAAGATAAAGGCTTTTTGAACACATATAACTGTGAAGGAAAAATAATCAATGTATATGAAATCTTTCTGTTAAAAATGAATAAGTTTTAAAAAAATTAAGTTTCATAGTTTGGATGTATGCCTTCTTCTGATTTTACAACACCTGATTTTATATCCATATCCTCTCCGTTGACCTACGGATTTTAATTAATACAAAAACTATAACTTACAAGCATTAAGAAGCAATGGTACTCTGTAGTCTGAAGAACGTCGGAAATCATTGTAACCACACTGAGAAACATCAGACAGGCTGCGTTGGATAAACCTGAAAAGAGAATAAATGATCAGTGAATTTTTAAATGAAATTCAAATAAAACAAATCCTAAAAGTTTAAAGTTGTTGAAAGTATGACTGATGATAAAAAACATCTGTTGATTCAAAAAGGGTATAAAAACAAGAAAGTTTGAAACTAAATGGTGATACAATGTTAGCATAGCAAGAAGGAATATAATTTAAAATTGGTTTTTAAAAGATACAAATTTAATAAAACAAAAGTCATTTTAAACTTTGCCCCTCCAATTTATGTTAACCAGAAAAGGAATGGTCAAAGAAAAAAGGTTTTTCGATACCAATAATAACTAACATCAAAATAAACTTACTCTGCATGGGCAGTCAAAGCAACTGGGAGTTTTCTAGTGAAGGTTGTTTTATCTACTTGAGCTTTTCTCATCAAATGTATAAAAATAGAGACTGGTGAGAGTGAACGAGTGAAGTTAAACTTTGTGTGATCCACCACAGGCAAAGGCTCTTTCTCAGGATAAAGCAAATCATACAACTTCAACACATGTACAAAATCAGCTAGCTAAAAGAGAAAAATTATATTTCTAAGTACAGTAAAATTTCTCTGAGCAACTATCTCTACCAGCAATCAATTTTTGCTGGGACTGATTTGACCCTTTATGCACTTAATGTTAAAAAAAATAAATCCCTTATAACCAGAGGTTCATCCAGGTTTTTCTGCCAGGGTACTATTTTAGGAATTTTGTGAAAAGTTTAATGGAATTTGGTGAAAAATCAAAGGAATTTTGTGAAAAGGAAGGGCTTGGGAGTACAACTACAGTGTTTATAACTTTTGGAATGGGCCCAAAATTTGGCGAATTCCATTTTAAAATGATAGAGAAACTCATTTTGAAATCAATTTTCAAACCACTTTTTGAACTTTTGAATTTTGTGAAGGGTCCATTTTGAGGGATTGTAATTTTGTAAAGGGTCCTTAAACAGACCCCTTTTCTTAGATGAACCCCTGATAACACCCAGTTTTTCTAACCTCGCAGGTTTTCCTGCAAGGCTGGGAAAATATGCTCTTAAATAGCTCTATTCTAATAGGAGTCCAAAACTAACTGCAAGTAAAGGGTTCCCATTGAAGGAAAATATTACTCTTTCAGAAATTTCATTTTAATTTAAGGAATAATTTCATTGAATAATCACTTGCTTCAATAATTTTTACAAAGGATTATTTGAAAAATGTTATGATTTTGGTGAAAAGCAATCGAATTTTGACAACTCTCTGATTGATTACCCATATATATGACAGATTTTCTCAGAAGGGTTATAAAGTAGTTAAGTTGGAGTGTAAATTTGGATGAAAAAAAAAGTAAATGAGTTTTTATAATTATAATATTTGCTAGATAATTTTTAAGAAACTTGTTTTTTTTAATTACATAAATCAGCATTTTTTAGCTCTGAGCTTTTCATTTCTGAAAGTCTCAAATTCAGGTTAAGTTAAAAAATTCTCTAAAATGTTGAAGTATAATATAATACATACTTGATATTTTGAAAGACATCCAGAAATGAAAAGGAGTAGAACCCACATCAACTGGTCACGCCCTTTCCTTAGCTTGCGAACAGTTAACTACAACACAAATGCTAATTAGAAGACATTTTTAGGTAAAAAAACAGCTCAACTAAAACTGAATGACATGTGTTAATTATAGCCATAGAACAGTTAGTTATACATACATTTTCCATAGTAAATTAATTTAACAGTTAACTATATAACAAAAGAAAAGTAACAGGTGTTAAGTAATACATAGTAACTTTTACAAAAATTGAAAAATAAGCTTTAAAATTAGAGTTAAAAAACTGTTTTTAATGAGAAACAAAACTACAACAAGGTGATGTTGGTTGGTTAGATTTTTACGGCCCAGCCATTCTGTGTCAAACAGGCTGATGTAATAACAAAAAATCGATAGTACAAATCTTGAGCAAAAAAGAATAATTTATGACTTTTTACACGATGGATAATAGAATAGCAGCAAGTAACAGTAAAAAGGTATGAACACTTACCTTTCCACACAGAATGTTAACAATTTCAATTATGTTTGTAAATTCATACTGGAAAAAAGTAACCATTTGAGTTGCTAACTGTTGCCAGTGTAGTTGCAAAGCAGAACTATACTCAAACGATTCACCTTCATTTTCAGATTTTTCCATAGCAGACATAACTAGCTCACAAAGCTGTTCAACCAATATGGGACATTTTTGTTTACTCTGGAAAATAAAAACTATTATTTTTGAAATCTAACCATAACTATTAACTACAATTTATGCTTGTAAATAAAGGGTGGCCACCAACTGAACTTCGTAATTTTCCCTGATAATTCCAGGTTTTAACTAAATTTCAAGGCTTGTCGCTGCTTGTATCGTGATGCGGGAACTTTTCCTCCAAAATGTGAGCTCTCAAAAACGCTGTCGACAAACCTTCATTTTTGAAAACATAAGTGAATCCGATCAGAATTCAGATTTATTTATTCATCACCCTTTAGAAATAAAAAACATGATACCCGATTCAAGCAACGGATTGGTTACTAATTTTGTATGATGTCAGGAAAATACTAGAGATTTCCCTGATTTCCTTCAAAATTCCCTGATATTTCCCTGAATTTTCCAGAAGTTTCAAATTCCCTGATAATTCCATATTTTCCCTATTTTCCATATTGGTGGCCCCCCAAAATAATAATTTTTAAATATGGAAAATTGAAGTACTAGACAAAATTTAAGTATAGGAAATTGTCAAACCAGCACTCATTTCACTAGTGAAACAGTATGCCTTGTTCTCATTTCAAACATTCTCATAAAGAGTTCGTCAAATTTAGAAAACTTTTTGCAACTCTGGCTTTAAACAAGTCAAGGTACTTGTATTAATGTACTGTACCTGCATGTTCGTCACTCCCAACATATTGCAGACCATATCTCTAGAACCTGGCTGTTCCAGTACATAACTAAGCAGAGAGTGATGTGGCTCCAGCAGTTCTTTGTTGTAAGGCAAGGCTCCTTGCAAAGTGACCCTTCCGGACTTGTTGTCCATCTTCCAGACAGTGTAGCCCAGGGTGGCTGGATGTCCAATCACAGGCAAGAGCTTCGTCTTCCCATAGGGGGATTCCTCTCCTCTGATGTTCATCATGACTAGAAATGAAATGAAATAATAAATAAATGCTTATTGTAATCCATAATATAAATCCTTAAAATAGAAAAAGGAAAGCATTAAAAACTAAAAGATTTAAGAGATTCATTCCACCACAAAAATGTGACAGCATAGGGCAGACAAGGGGAGGGCCGGAAAAAATAAAGAATTATCTAGGCGGGGCAAAAACAAAAAAAACTGAACAAAACAAGTTTTTATAAGTGTTAATTTTTAAAGTTGATTTTTGCAACACACTCAACTAATATGCTACAAATGGCAAAAAAACTTAGAAAAAGTATCAAAAATTGATTAGTCTTTAGAAGAGTGAAGTGACTGAGCTTCCAAAAGTTTTTCATAACCTGGTAGAATCTGGTATGAGCTGAATCCCAGTAGTGAGGCTCTGTGAGGTGGTCAGTCAATCTGTATCTAACTGTGTTTTTGCATAACATCATAGTAGATTTCATTTTGTCCAATGTGTAATTTATTGTAGGGGTTATTCAAAACCATGTCACGGGCTGGTTTAACTAGCTCGAAGGGCAGCACTTGCCCGCAGGCCGTACTTTGCCCACGACTGGCATAGGGGATTTTTTTAAAGGAAATTCCAAATAAATATGTATTAAAATTAAAATAATTCTATATATATTGAGGATAAATGAAATGAGGAGGATCCCTTGTTACCTCAAACTTTGTTATTTTAAAAAACAATCCTTGAAATTCATTTATTCTTCTTAAAATTAAGTGCCCTTCTCTAATGTTAATTTTTATTCCTATGTCAAATAGTGTTTAACCAAAACCTAGATGAGTCAAATTTTTTGGTACTTTTGTATCTATCCATATAGCTACCATCAGATTTTTAAAAGATTTTTATATCTTTATACTTTTAAGCTGGATTTTTTAGTCATCTAAAATTGGCAACATGACATGTTATCCTGAGCTCTTCAAAGCACCCAACTTGGGAACCCACAACAACTGCCCCATATAAAAATATTCTTTTATAAATTACAAGATTAATTACACAATTGTGAGAATATATTTATCAAACCTTTTCATTCATTCAAATGTGTTAATTGTCTTGAAATAAACTAAATTAAATCATTATTGAACAGTGTTTTAAGATAAAATTTGGATCGAAGGTTCAGAATTTGAGAAAAGCTTACCTGACAGTGACACCATTTGTGCAGTTGGTCTAAAGCTGTCAATAAAAGAGGATACCAACTTGGAAAATTTCTAAAATAAAACATAATCTCAATATATTTATGTATTATACAAATGTTATCATGAAAAAGAGGTTGAATTTCGGCAACTGTAATACAAAGATTAGTGAGAGATAATTTTGAGATAAGTGACAAAACTTTAGACAAAATGTTTATAGTGTGCAGTAAAATAACAACTACTTTCCTTAAGAACACTGTTTTAAACTTTAAAAATACTTAACTTCAAATCAAACTATTTTTTTGACAAAAGTAAACACTAACCCACACTAAAATTTATACTGAACAAACACAAAATATTTTCTGTTTTGTTATTATTCAAATTAACAGTATTGAAACAAAAGTTTTAAGAGAAAAAACAAATTTCAGTTTCTTTTAATATATTTTTCCACAATATCTCAGATAAATTTCATAAGCTGAATGTTTATAACTCAGGATTTGACTGCACATATTTATTCAATGATGATAATGTAGCACTTTCAAACATGTTCAAAATAGTCAGGAAAAAACAAAACATACTGAGAAAAACAATATAACATACTACAATGAAGCCCTTATTTAGTATTTTCCATAATTAACAATTTTTACATTTATTACTTTTTGCTCCTAAATGATTCCCTATAGTTATAATACTAAAAACATCTGATTTAAAAGTTTTCCTGTGCCTAATGTTATATTTTTATTTGTTCTTTAAATGCTATTTATCCAGGGTTTTACTGTGATTTTCTTTGACAACTTCAGTAGTTTCCCTATGTAATCCATTGTGTTATTTTAAATTATTGGATAATGGAAAACTGTTTGGATCAATAAGAATTTGGTATAGTAAGTGAGTCTATAAATTAGGTTTAGCTGAAAATGCTGTTAGCTCATAATAAACCTATCTTACCCAATGTGGATAACATTCCTTTGTTGGCAGCCTTTTTTGAAGCTCATCCAAAATTAGGTAGCTAGGTAATAAGCAGTTATTCCTATCAAACACAGTATCCAGCACCTAGAATTAAAATGAAAATTAGCTTTTTGTACAAGTGGAAACTTATAATATAGGTTAACTATCTAATAAATACAGAGGTTCTCAAACTGTGGATACTGACTGAAAACTGGGGGGGGGCAAAGATTTGGGATTCCTCCACAGAGGGATTTTAAAAAGCCATGATTATCTACCCTTACAAAATCTTTTATTTCGCTTAAGCCCCGCACAGTGATTTTAAGGTGGCTTTGTGAATCAATTAATAAACTTTCAGGTCAAGTTTTTGGGAATTGCTTTTAACCTTCAACTAAAAAGCAGGGTCTGGGGTTCCTACCCCAGAAATTTTTTGAAATTTGATCTTTTAACGACTGTATTCACCACTAACTTAACCTAAGGTTAACCTGGAATCTAGCTCTTTTGACAACTCTGATAGGCTTAAAACTTCTTTCCTTTTTTCAACAACCAATTAAAAGCTTGATTCCAGGTTAACCTTATGTTAAGTTAGTGGTGAATACAGTCGTTAAACAGGGTCAAACACATTTTTAGTGCTATATGATTAGACAATTTCAAAATCAAATTTCTTATGCTTCAATCAATGCTGCAGCTGGATTTTTTTTCTGAGAGAAGCCTTATTATTGCATACTTTTTTTTGCTTGCATTTTTTTGTTGAAATAATGTCCCCCAAACTCAGCACTGGTTATTCTCAGCCTATTCTAAAAGAAAAAGTGTTCTAAATCATGGGGAGTCCGTCCCCCTCTAATATTAGGTGCCATTGATAAATTGGCGCCCTCCTTTATGATTGAAGGTTGGAAAAACCCTCAGAAAATTTTAGATATTTCCTCAAAAGTTAAAAATAAAGTTTTTCTAAACAATGTCCCTAACTATTGGGGGGACACGTCCTCCCCGGGAACGACGCCCATGGATACAGACACATTAGCTAGTTTTATAAAAACAGATAAATGTGATGTTCTATTTAAATACCTATTCAGCACATATATTATAACAAATTAATTTTATTTTAACTTACTTTCTGCACTGCACGTAACTGATTCAAAACAGCAACATTAATTGATGATTTTATGCTGTTTGCTTTTTCCAATATGCATTTCAAGATATCTCTGATGCTCTGAAAAAGGTTTATTTTAAACATTATATGGCAGAAATATCTAATAAACTATTACATTTTTGTATGCAAGAAAAATGAAAGACATTCAAATTAATACTATAATGCAGCGTTTCTCAACCTTTTTACTCTCACGGAACCCTTTTGATAATGATCAAGCTCCGGGGAACCCTAGCGTCCTTACAACAGTGGCGTATATAGAAATTTATTTCGGGAGGGGCCCAAAATTATTACTCAACACCTCAAAAGTATATTTAAAATAGGTTTAACGTAGCTTTTGAATGCATTTTTATGTGAAATTTGCATCCATGAGAACTTAATATAATAAAAATTGTGATTAATAAAGTTCCGAGTAGGAAGGGGGGTTTGGGGTACTACTCCCCCAGAAAATTTTTATAAATCCCACCCTAAAAACTAGGTTTTAACTCGTTTTTGGTACATTTAGTCCAAATTTTGGATTTGCATTTTTAGGTAGGATTTCAATTTTCATGAAAGTATTACAAGAAATTGAAAATAATACAATTTCATGTACTAAAGGGGGGGTTAGTGGGCCCTCCCCCAGAAAATTTTTAAAAAATTAACCCTAAATAACAGGGTTTTACTTTACCTAACGTGTTTTGATATGCCTAGTCCGAATTTCGGGGGAGGGCAGGGCCCCCTTGGCCCCCCTTATATACGCCACTGCCATCATGCAACAATATTTTTTCTAGCTATTTTGTCCTCCCTCAGAATTTTTTTTAAAATTACCCTTTAAACTAGTGTTTTAACTCCTTTTTCAAACTTTTTGTAGAACACCCAAGGAGAATAGATTCTTGAGACAGCAGAATGCTCAAGAGGAAAACGCTGTATAACAGACGTCAAAATTTTAGATAGAAGTTTGGGAGTTCTCCCAAGAAATTTTTCTAAATTTGCCACTTAAAGTAGAGTTTCAGTGTATTTTAAGAACCTTTGGGTTGTATCTGAAAAGAACAGTTCCTTGTAAAACACAGGATTTTCAAGGGGAAAAATATAATTAGTGCGAAAATTTCAAGTGGGGGTGCAGGGCGCCTTCCTCAGAAATTAATTTTGAAATTCCCCATCAAACTAGTGTTAATCTTCTTTTCAAACTCTTCGTAGAACACCCAAGGGCTACAGAAGAAAATGTTCAACGGAAAAACACTTGCTCACATTTGGCTGGCTGGTGCCTAATTTATTTGGAGGGTTATTCTAAATTGTAAACCAGAACAAAACAACAAAAAAAGACTTTCGGGTCCCTCGCGGAACCCTTGAGGAAGCCTCGCGGAACCCCAGGGTTCCGCGGAACCCCGGTTGAGAAACGCTGCAGTTATTTATTTATAAAATTTTAGTTCCCCTTATGCAGCCAGTAAAAAGTCAAATGCTTGTTGAATAAAGTAATTTAAAAGAACCAATATGAATTAATCAATGAAAATTTACAAAGAAATTACTTTAAAAATTATAAATTTAATGCTTGAAATAATTTTGATAGCAACATCTTTGGTGACTTTTAAGCTTTTAATGGATAAATAACAAAAACAGAAGCAGATTTACAAAGAATACTTTACTATTTTCAAGAAAAACATTAGAAAATAAATGTATTAATAATTGAAAAATAAAGGAATTTATTAACGCCTGAGCAATGGATACATACTTTATAATCAACAGAGGAAATTATTCTGTCAATAAGAACAAAACTCATGCACCAAAAATCTTCATTTGTGTAAACAAGAGATTCACTCTTTACAAGGCTTTCACAAACAAGCCTAGGAGAGACAAGAGTACATAAGTTACACATTCATATTTACTTTCATTTGTTAAAGTACTTTTGCTGCAAATAAAAATCCTTTAAGAGATTACAGTAAATTACCAACTATCCAGTATAAAAAACAACTGGTTTTCATGGCATCAAATTTAATTATATTTTACAGTATAATTTCGATTGGTTTTCCATAAATCCAGGCTATCGAAAAAAAATAAGTGTGGGACGTAATGCTATGAAAAGTTTGAAAAAAACTGTACTAAACAAACACTGATACAAATACTAATAATTGTTATAAATATTGCCATCTTTTTTATTTTAAGAGACAGGCCCAAAAACTAATAAAAAATAAAGTTTCAGTGTGTTTATTAGTTGTTCTTGTATCAAAAGAACATTTTTTAGTAAACACTTTCTTAAATAAAAGCATTAATTCTGATAATTTACACTTGGTAGTTATCATCTGTTTTAACTTACTTTGAAGGGATGAAGTTATCTTTAACACCATACTCCAGCAATGCAAATAATACTCTCAATTTTTGATTACTTGAAGTATTACCAAGTATACAGGCATAGTGAGCAAGGGCAGGAGCAATTTCTTCCTAAAATCATAAAGGACGCTTGTTCTTTTCAAATAGAAATTACTACTAATAATTATAAAATATCTATAGTATGTACTAGGGTTGTTCAAAAAGTATTCAGTTTTGTTCAAAAACAAACATATAGGGGGACCACAGAAAACTAATTTAAAAATTCCCTGATAATTCCAGGTTTTCCCTGATAATCTGGTATGATTTTTTTTATTTTATAAATAATAGTATATTCTAATCTTCTAGAAAATGGGAGAATGACTGTAAAAAACGGGAGCAAGAGGGAAAATCCATAGTCTCCAGCATGAATCAGGAGGGTTTAAAACTCTGGTAAAAACAATATAAATGAGATTAGTTCCACACATTCATCTTAAAGGTACCACATCAGAAGGGTAATTTATTTGATTTTGATTTTTTATTAACTATCTATGAATTAAACTTTTTAGCATTCCTTTTAATTGATGTTAAGGTTCTGAATCATCTTATTAACTTAAGTCCAAAGTTTTTGCAAATTGTCTGAAACTTTACATTGAAAAGGGGGTCTGAGAGGGGGTTGAAATGAAAAAAGTTTAGGAAACTAGATCTTTAAAAGTGGGGTGAAAAATTATCTTTTAGTCAATATTAATGTTAAAAATGTTCAAATTTTTATACTTCAACCAGTGCCAATTGAAAAAATATATATGGGAAACTGGCCTTTTTTGTCATACGAAACTAAATATTTCAGGGGTGGGGGGCATAATAAATATTCAGGGTATGGTGTCTCTCCCCCTATCTAGTTAGTTAGGCTTCAACCTATTCTAAAATAGAGGTTTGAAACCTAGGAACAATATAAGGACCCTCCTAGGTCACCCACTAATGTACACAAGGCGGATGTTTTTAGCCATTGAAAAATTTGCACCTTCTTTTACATTCAGTGACTTTCCAGACCCTCCCAGAAGATACATATTAAATTTTTAAACCGATGTTTCTAAAATTAATGAAGGGTGAGCGTCCCCCATCATCCCAGGATCAACGCCTGTTCAGTAATTCTAAAGCAAATTCATGTCAGTATTTCTAAGTTTTTAATGCAGAAAATCACTTTTACCACAATCACTTTTACAAATCAAAACACAATTAATTTTGATGTTAATGCTAATAAAACACAGAGGGAAAAAAACAAAGAGACCCCAACCAACCAGATGGATGGTTGGATAGGGTGGAAAAAGACCTCGATTGCAGTGGGAGGCAAGGGCGTATGCAGGATCTGATTTAGAGGGGGGCAGGTCATAAATTTAGAAAAAAAATTATTTGGAGTACTCAAAAACTATTGCCCCCTTAGGTGGATAGGTTTGAATTCCGTGATTGGGTAATATGCCAAGTTTAAGATATCTTAAATGAAAAAAATATTTGAATCCGAAATTAAAGTAAATACAGGGGGTCTGGGTTTCGCCTCAAAAAATTGCATTATAGCTCCATTTTGAGACCATTTAGGTTCCATCTGAAGATAACAGCTTCTTGTAAACTGCCGATTTTTCAAGGGAAAAATTTTTTAAAGAGACGTCAAAATTTCGTGAAGTCTAGGAATCCTCCACAAAAGAATTTTTGATATTTGCCCCTTTAAAGTAGTGCTTTATATCATTTTGAAACCTCCTCTTTGATAAAACACTCAAAGAAAACAGCAACTTTTAAGCGGCAGAATTTACAAGGAAAAGCCACTGTAAAAGAGGAGAGGGGTTTGGGGGTTCTCCCCAAGAAAAAAATTTGATATTTGACCCTCAAAATTAGGGTTTTAACTCATATTGAGACCCTTTGGGTTAGTTACAAGGTTAGTTTGAGTTACTCCCAAACACAAATTGGGTCAGAAATTTTTGCCTTTTCTTTTTACTCTGATTAAATAAAAAAATCCAGTTTTCTAGAGGGGGGCAGCTGCCCTCCCTGCCCCTCGCTGCATACGCCCATGGTGGGAGGGTCATTGCAAGGAACTAAGTTAAGTGGAGAAAAGAAGCATAAGTTTTCAAACGTTATCAACTTTTAATAAGGATGTTTCAGTGGTAGTCAAATTAGAAAACTATTCTTCGTTAGGGGGATTCAGAAGGCAAATTGTTAATTCAACCCTTAAAACAGATTTTCGACACATTTTGTAACATTTAATGTGAGTCAATTAAAATCTAAACTCCTCTCCATTAATACAAAAATAAATCTATACAAAACCCTTATAAGGCCGATCATTTTATATGGTAGTGAGACATGGGCAATTAACAAAACTGAGGAAAACAGGCTACTCATTTTTGAAAGAAAGATTCTTCGGTCAATTTTTGGAGCAGTGAAGGAAAACGATACATGGAGAAGTTTGTATAACAATGAAATATATACTAAATACAGACAACCTAACATCTTGAGAGTAATTAAATCCAACAGAATAAGATGGCTGGGGCACGTTTATCGACGTGCAGATTTGGACCCTATTAAAAAACTAACTTTTTCAAAGATTGAGGGTACAAGAAGAAGAGGTAGACCAGCAACAAGGTGGTTGGACTGTGTGGAGAGAGATTTGAAGATCTTGGGAATTAATAGGTGGAGAAACATAGCAAAAAGTCGTGCCGCCTGGAGGATGCAGACAGAGAAAGCCTTGGCCTGCACCAGGCTGTAGTGCTGCTGAAGAAGAAGAATGTGTGTAAAATACAAAAGGATTAATTAGTGGATCCATTCAAGGGCCAGGAGTTTGCCACCCCTAATCTACAGTGTAGCAATTTGAAAAGAGATAACTGTGATTTTCTTTTTGTGCCTAGAGTGAGTTAGATGATTTTTCTAACCAAAATGTAAGTAAAAAATATACCAAACTTACCTTACTGAATGAAGAAAACAAATTCTTCAGACTTTCTTGGTGCCGCTTAAATTTATTTTCTTCATCTTCGGCACTATGGGTAATAAAGCAGTGAAAGGCACTGGCCAACTCACTTTCAAACTGAAGAAAAAAAAATACATAAATTAATAAATAATAATAGAAACATTAATTAATTTTTCTATACACCAGATGATAATTCTATTGTTTGTAAGAATGCCTAATAGGTGTTTATATAAACTTTGAATTTGGCAAAATCCATGTCCAATCTCATTGTATTTGTTTTATTAGATTTTAAATTTAAGTTAATTTGTCTATCTTTTCTTATTTTTGTGCCATTAACTTAGCAAAAACATATTATTTTAATTTTGTGTTTTCACCTATTTTTATCCAGTGAATTTTGGTGTATTGGTACTCAGTTAATTTTAGCAATCTGGGCCAATCGCCAAAGTTTTCAATAAATATTTATATTTTAACCGGAGCGCATAAAATCAAGTTCCTAAACCTTTCGTAAAGCCCTCGATGTAATTGGGAGACAAGTGATAAGATGACCCCCTGTCTCAAACGGGACAAGTTCGGTCTAATTGATCTCGTTGATCCAGTGTTGACCATTGGTATGAGGGAGGTTGGATTCTTTCATTGGAAAAGCTTGAGGGATGTCAGTGTTTCCAGGAAGTTGAAGGAGAAACGTAGATTTTTGGGGGTGGGGGCTTGTGTTTTGTCAACTCATCCGTTTGCTGGAGTTCGTTCCATCTGTCACAATGACCAAAGTGATCATCATATGAGTTAGTGCTCAGACTATCTTTGTGGAGCTCCTCTTTTCCGTTCTGGTAAAAGCAGAACTTTGAAATAAATTTTTCTAAGAGCTCGGCTTCAAAATGCGACAGTAAGTACTTCTTTATAGTCTCCAATTTTAAAGACGACTCCATAGGAATAAAATTTATTCAGTTTGGATGATTTTGCAGCTCGTTGCAACAATAAAAGCATGAGAAAAGCTCAACAAAAACCGGAAGATTGGCAGCTTTGCAAGTTTTATTATTAACTGTGTTTTTCTCGAGACCCAAGAGTATTCATATTTTTACACTTATAAAATACATGAGAATGAAAATGGTGACAAAATTTCTTGGTCCCATTATGTAGGCTTACCATACGTCGGGGTTTACCCCGGACAGTCCGGGGTTTTTAGAGCTGTCCGGGGAAATGTCCTGGGTCGAAAAATGTCCGGGGTTTCATACATTTAGGATTTCCCAGTCATTTTTAGGTAAAAATCGCAACCAAGCTGTTTAAAATTGCGCTTTTTTACATTATCTAACGTCTGTTTTACTTCAGAAAACTTACTTTCTGTTAATTGTGTGATAAAAATTAAGTAAATCAAACAATTTTTGAAAAAAAGTAATTTTAAAGGAAAATATAAAATCTGATATTTCTATTTAAGGGTTATTAGTTTGAATAGTTTTTTCTCAGTTTTTAAACTTTGGTAGTTTTATATAGCACTAATTTAGAAATTTCAAAACATGTCCTGGGTTGGACCCGAGAAAAGATGGTAAGCCTACCATTATGTCCTTATTAAGAGGAGATGTCCCAATTAAGAGGAATGCTGAAATAGCAGCGCTCCGAGTATTCATATTTTAACACTTATAAAATACATGAGAATGAAAATGGTGACAAAATTTCTTGGTCCCATTATGTCCTTATTAAGAGGAGATGTCCCAATTAAGAGGAATGCTGAAATAGCAGCGCTCCGAGTATTCATATTTTTACACTTATAAAATACATGAGAATGAAAATGGTGACAAAATTTCTTGGTCCCATTATGTCCTTATTAAGAGGAGATGTCCCAATTAAGAGGAATGCTGAAATAGCAGCGCTCCGAGTATTCATATTTTTACACTTATAAATTACATGAGAATGAAAATGGTGACAAAATTTCTTGGTCCCATTATGTCCTTATTAAGAGGAGATGTCCCAATTTAAGAGGAATGCTGAAATAGCAGCGCTCCAACTGGCGGATCCAGGGGAGGGCTAGGGGCTTTAGCCCTCCAAAAAGGAATGAGAACTAACAGTAAGAAAAAGAGGGGAGGTCAGAACTCAGGGGTGTATGTAAGGGGGAAATTGACTACAAAACAAGTTAAAAACCCTGATATTAGGGTCAAGTTTCCAAAAATTTTCGGGGGAGGCCAAAAACCCCCTTTGATTCTTGGGATTCTAATGTTTACAACTATTTTGTAATAATAAGTTCAACAAAATGCAAAAGTCCTACCAAAATGTAAATTAAATTCTTGAAATTGAATGTCCGAAATTTGGATTCGGTGTACCGAAACGAGAGAAAAATCTGCTTTTAATTTTAAGACTTAAATTTCATGAAATTTTTTGGGGGAGAACAATAAGGAAGTTTCACGATCTTTTTTAATCGATTCTTCTTGCAAATATAAGCAACTACCAAAAATTTCAGGCCGATCGAGAAATTTTTTGATTGCCAAAAAAAATTAACAAAAATCCACTTTTTAAAAGCTCTCGAAAATGCCAAGAGTTTGGGCTCATCATATGTTGACGTCATCATACGATAAACATTGTTGGAAAGCAATGGAGTTGATGGTATGATTGTTGACATCATCATTGAAGCGTTTTCAGTCACATGTTTTTTTCTCGACTTTTAAATTAAAATATTTTATTACCTGTACATTTTTTTGAAAAATTGACTAGATATTTCATTTTACCATACAAAAAACCCTGCGGAACACTTGTTTGTTTTTGAAAATTTGACATGTACAACTTACTTATTACAACAACTTTTTTATAATAAATTTGTCAAAATTTAAAAATCCCACAAAAAATATATTAAATTCTTGAACATGTACGTTCAAAATTCAAATTAGGTGTACGGGGCCGTTTAAATATTACGTAAGCACTTTTTTGGTCATTTTTTACCCCCCCGCCCCCCCTTGTCAGCAAACATAAGCAAACCTCAAACCCCCCCACCATAATTACGTAAGAAACTGCCGGACCCCCCCCTAAATATTTGATATCTCTTTTAGTAGGTAGTTTTTTCTCCTTAAAAATTAGGTGACATACAATGAGCGGTCTTTTTGGGGCGTAAACCAAAGGGTTCAAAAATGAGTCGAAACACTACTTTTCAGGGTTACAATTTCAAAATGTTTAGGTGGTCCATCTCCAGAAAAAGGTACTTACGTCAGATTTCCTAATTCAATTTTTTGTTGCATTTATTTTTGGTTGAGTTTTGATATTATTTATGCAAGAAACAAGAGATTTTTGAAAATGCAGCATCTTACGTAAGCATCCCTCATATCCCCCCTTGTCAGGAAAAATAAGCAAAGAGCAAACCCCCCCTCCCCCCTTAGGTGCTTACGTAATATTTGAACGGCCCCTACCAAAGCGAGTTGGGAACGTGCTTTTTAGATTTTCAGGGTTCATACACATTTTGAGAGAAAAAAATCAAGGACTTTCAAGGCTCTCAAATGTGAAATTCAAGGCTAGGTATATGTCCCAAATGCAATCGGGACCAGGAAAAAAGCACTTATTATTATTACTCACCAACTAATAATTTTCATAAACTTAAATATTTCATTAGTATGAATGAATGAACTATGAAAATATCTTTTTGATTACTTTATTGTACAAAATTTAAAAGTTAAGGTAGTCAACCAGGTGCATAGTTACTAGAATTTGCATTTTGTTACAAGCATTTTACATTTAAGTGTATGCAAAAAAAGGTTTTTGTGTTGGAGAAGGGGGCACTCCTGTTAAATGTTGCCAAGTTGTTTTTAAGCCAAAGAATTGAGGCTCAATTAAAACTCAAGGATTCTCAAAGCTAATAGGGTAAAATACAGTTTTTCAAGGTCTTGAAAAAGAAATTTTGAAATTCAAGGTTTTCAAGACTATGTACGAACCCTGATTTCAAAACACTTTCTGGGGGAGGACCCCAGACTCCCCTTTAGGTAATTAGAAGACGATTTTGATTTTGAAAATTCTTAGCTGCCCCCCAAACCAAATCCTGGATCCGCCACTGAGAACTCCGGTACCTCTTGGGGAACAGCTTTCTTCTACAAGTATGGTGATTTTTGAAAGTTGCCAATGGCGATAACCCCTTGGATATGCAGGGGCGTAGCAAAGGGGGGGGTCCCCGAGTCCGGACCCCCCCATGGGCCCGACCCAAAATTTTTGAATCCTTTTTTAGGCGTCAAATATTCCAGTGCCCACTCAAATTTGCGTGTCTATGTCCCTTAAAAGTGTCTAAAAACTAGTGATGGGCAGGTATCGATACCAAATACTTAAGTACTCGATACCTATAGGTATCGAGTGTACTCGATAACCACAAAAGTATCGATACTTTATTGACATATTTCGTTTTAATTTTTTCAATGAAGTAATCTTTATAATACCTACTGTAGATCAAACGCAGCCTGTTTCCGTTTTCATTTTGCAACGCTCAAACCCAAGTCGTTATCATCCGCGAGAGAAATTTGACGCGGCTAGGTTTTTCCCCCGCCAAATCCTTCGCCTCTATCCACCTCCAGGCCCGTAGCTACGGGGCTTTTTGATGGATCGCTTTCAGTTTTTTGAATATTAGTCTGATTATGGATAGGCCCTAAAAAAATTGTCCCTTCAGGTTCATTTCCCGACATTGAAAAAAAGTACTCGATACCTAAAAGTACTCGATACCTATAAGTATTCGATACCAAAGTATTCGATACCTAAAATTATCGATTTTGCCCATCACTACTAAAAACACTTTTTTTGCATGTTAAAATCTAAAATTTTCCGGGGGAACCCCTGGTTTCCCCATAACAAACGTATTAATTGAGGGACGATTTAAGGGGAAGGGGCGATAAAGGGTACTAAGGGGCCGTTCAAATATTACGTAAGCACTCTTTTGGTCATTTTTAACCCCCCTTGCCCAGCAAAGATAAGCAAACCTCAACCTCCCCCCACCATAATTACGTAAGAAACTGCCGGACCCCCCCCCCCCCCCGAAATTTCGACATCCCCTTTAGTAAGTACTGGTTTTTTCTCCTTGAAAATTAGGTGACTTATACAAGGAGCTGTCCTTTTTGGGTGTTACCCTAAGGGTTCAAAAATGAGTCGAACATTACTTTTCGGGGTTAAAATTTCAAAATGTTTGGGGGTCCATCCCCAGAAAAATTGCTTACGTCAGATTTCCTAATTCATTTTTTGTTAAATTTATATTTGGTTGAGTTTTGAAATTATTTATGCAAGAAACAAGATATTTTCGAAAATGCAGTATCTTACGTAAGCATCACTCATATCCCCCTCCCCCCTTGTCAGAAAAATAAGCAAAGAGCAAACCCCCTCCCCCCCTCAGGTGCTTACATAATATTTGAACGGCCCCTAAACTAGTAAACCCAACCCTGTTTTTAGGGTCAAATTTCCAAACAAATTTTGGGGGAGTACCCCCCAGACCCCCTTGGGACTTTATTATAAGCAGCTTTTTTATGATGGGTTCGTCAAAATACAAAACTCCTAGCAAATAATAAATTCCTGAAAATATAATGTTCGAAATTCGGATTTAGTGTACCAAAACAAATTGAAAACCTGCTTTTTAGACTTGAATTTCCAAAAATTTTCTGGGGGAGGTTGTGATGTTAAATCACATTCCTTTGCTTTCTTCGGTTCTGTTGCCTTTTCACTTATTTTAGAAATTAGCTCCGCTGTAACATTTGCTAAGGTTTCTACCGTAGACTTTAATTCTTTTATGCTGATGATTAACTCTTCATTCGAATTTTCTATCGCTTCTTGGTTTCTTGGTTCACTTTCTTTTGATCTTACTACTTCAGAGTATGATCTTCTATTTGTCGTTGGTTTGTTCACCTGTTTTGTTTGGGGATTTCCAGTCTTCGTTTTGTTCAAGTTTCCCGATTCTTTTTTTACCACTGGACAGTTAAAGTCATACGCCGAATGCTTTTTGGATCCGCATCTGAAACATTCGTGTTGATCGTCAATTTTGATGCATTCCTTTGTTTCGTGGTTTTCACCACAATTTTTGCATCTTGGCTCTTCGGCTTTGCAGTTTGCTTGGAAGTGTCCGAACTCCAGGCATCTATGACAGATTTTTGGTTTGGGGATGAATTTTCGTACTTTTAAGATTTCGTGTCCTATCTTTACTTTAACTCTCTTAACTTCACCTAGTTCCCTGATCAATATCGTTGGAATTGGTATATTTTTCTCTCCTTTTTTTGTGAATCTTGTTATCTTGTTTACTGCTATGCCCTGAAGTACGAGGTCTTCAGCAATTTCACTTAGTGGAATTTCTTTTCCAACTTTTCGCACTATGTATTGTGTTGAGCACGAGTTGTACAGCACTTTCTTTTCAATCTCTTGATCCGATATAGTTTGAACTTCTAATGCCTTAATGGCTGAAGTCTCGCTTTTTGCAATGTTGAAGTATCCTTTTCCTGTGTTCTGGATTTCATCCTCTGTTTTTAGAATTTCCTTTCCAAGTAGTCTCAGCTGGGCCGAACTGAAACTTGCGTTTTCTGTTTTCCCACGTAAATACTATTTTGACTTGTTTAGCGCCATTTCTGAAGGCACTAGATATCTGTTCCTTCTCGTCTTGAAGATTCACAAGTACAAAGTCTTGTCTTCGTTTCTTCTCCTTTTCTTCTGCGTTTTCTTCTGGGTCTTCCAAGGCCCTTTTGGGTCTTTCAGTCTCTAGTGGCATCCCATTGTTTTCAAACTCCTCCAGCTCTGGAGAAGGTTAAAATTTTGAAACAACTAAAATAATATGAAAAACTGAGCTCCGACTGAGTACAGTAACGCAAAATAAAGTTGAAAAGACTATTGTCTAGTTCAAATTTTCTCAAAAACGGACGCTAGGCCTAAAACACACCGCAACCAGTGACCTAACCTCTCCTCAAAATATTTGATAGCAATCTTTTTCAATCAGTGTCAATATTTTTCAATTAAATAACAAGCATGATAACAAGTTAACTTTTCGAACCTACATTAACTATTAAACTATACCACGTTGATCTACTCGCTCCAGGGAAGGTTTCTGAATGAAAATAATTTAAAATTGAAGCGTTCCAACAACTTTTTTGGTCAATTTTATGCTTAAAAACCCATATTTCATGCCTAACTTAAGGGCAAAACCACATTGTTGTAAATATAACAAGAGAAGATGTAACATTAATTGTTGTAGGCATATTCTCCATTGTTGCAGTTTAACCACTTAACAGTTCCCTTTTTATGGCAGAATAGGTAAAAAAAAGCATATTTTTCAAAACAATATTCGAGCTTAGATTAATTAACTAAAACCAAAAACATAATCAAAACACTTTTAAATCATGATTTTAACAATATATGGCCGTTTTTAATCTTAGCGAAAATGCGGCACTTTTACTTTAAGTTGGCTTTTTCCGAACATTGGGTTCAGCCAGAAAGCCGATTTTACAGAAAAGGAGGGCAAAGAAAACATTTTATGAAGTGAATTACTTACATTTTTCTCTTAAAAACCTATTTTTGAGTGACAAATTTTAAAACAGGGTGTTAAAACCAATGCTACGTTGCAATCCGGACCGTAATAGCGCGCTTTTTGGTGTGTGGGCATTGAAAATCAATTACTCTATGTCTAGCTGGTTTTCTAGCAATAACACAGCTGCAGCGGAAATTGCACCTCTTGATAGAAAGAAACTGGTGTCCCCCGAATATTTTTCCTTAGAAAAGAAAGGGGAGATATCGGTAACAAAAGCGTAAAGGAATGCATGTCCAATTGGTGTACTTCACGGTTGAATGAACGAAATTGGTCATGCCTGCCCCCCTCTGACAGGAGGGGAGAGGTCTCCTGGATAAGTAGTGGCATCTATGTAAAAAAAGAGAAACTAAAACCATGAAAATGCGGTAAAAAACGTAGCATAAAAAGCGAACCAGCGGACGAGCGACGCTCGGGATAATCAGGGAAGTACCTCGCGCAAGCGGACGAGCGGTGCTCGGGCAAATCAGGCAAGTGGTTAAAATCCATTGTTGTAGTTTAAAATCCATTGTTGTAGTTTAAAATCCATTGTTGTAGAATAAGCATAAAAATGGATCTTTATTTAACTATTTCCACATTTGGACTGGCGAAGCCCATCTGTAACACACCAGAATTTAAAAAAAAAATGGACTGGCGAAGTCCATCTGAAACACACGAGAATAATTTTCTTTAAAAATGGACTGGCGAAGCCCATCTGTAGCGCACCAGATGATATTTATTAAAAAACTGAAACCTGGGCGAAGCCTGGGTCTAGCGCGTCAGCGCTAGTTATTACACTAATTATAAATAAATCAATAACTATATAAATTAACACAGAGAAGAAATTCAAAGCAATGTGAAAATTATAACATTATTTCACTAATTGTAGAAACTTTTTGATATTCAATGGTAAATATTTCGCACTGGACTCCCCCACAGGAAAATCCTGGCTACACCACTGTGGATATGTGGTATCGGTATATGGCAACTTGACGTCTTCTAAGAGCTCCAAGTGGATTGAAAGTCGCCGTACCCGTAGACGAAAGATGTTCCCCTCTTGGGTTAGAATTTAAGCCCTGGCTTTATAATGCAGTAGTTTTATAAGACACTGAAATCACTTTATTTCAATCGTCTTAAGAATACACATGTGTAAATCAATTTGATAAAGTACAAAAGTCTCAAAGAAGAAAGTCTAAGAAAGTTTAATCAACAAAAATATAATGATAAGTTTCTTACCATAACTTCATCTTTAAAACGATCAACTTTAGATACTACATGGGATATATTAGTATCCATTAGTTCAGCCATTACGAAATATTGTTCCTTCACCGGCAAATAAAACAATCAGAAGAGACAATTAGGATTGTCGCCATAAAATAATAGTCACCAGTTTCGTCTATAATAATTACGAAAACTCAAAGCATCCAATTTTTTTAATTATTTTTATTTTATCCAACAAAATTACTGAAATTCGTCAACACTCAACAGCAACAATTGAATCAAAAGGAGATTGTTTATGTTATGTTATGTTGCATTAGTAGAAATGTAATGCATGTTCGAAAGGAAAAGAGTAACGTTAACGTGTATATGTTTTGGAAAATGTCACATATTCCGTATAAAAGTGATAAATATCAGAAAGTAGCAACCATTTGTTCGAAGGTGTACTGAATTGAAAAAAGCACCAAATCGCCAAGAGCAGATTAATCGTCAGAAAACATTGTAACCCTGTGTTGCTTATCGCACACAAACCTTTCACTGCTTGGATGGTTTTATGATTTTGGTTGTTTGTTGTGTGAACACAAAAATAAATGGAATGCAGTAATCACCGATATTTTTAATCAATATCGAACTTTTTGTCTTTTTCATGTTTTTGTTTTTTATTTGTATTTCTTTTTGTGTGTCATTGTCCGGTCTACTTGTGGCAAGACTGGATCTGATAAGAAAAAGAAGACAAAGCGGCCTCTACGAGGCAAGCAGAAGTCTCAAAAAAACCAACCAACCAACCAATTTGTATTTTTATTATTGTTGATGTTGACATCCAGGCGGACTTTCCGGAGGGAGTGGTAACAGTCCAGAGTTCGAGCTTTATTTTAAAATAATCGACCTTTTTATCTTAATTCTTTTGCATTGCTTATATAGTTTGAGGATGTGAAGAGGTAGTTAATTTTTACGTCCATAAAAATTTAAAGCAAAATCATGATGATATTAATATTGGGAGTTTTGTCAGTGTTGTTTAATGCACTTTCCATAGCGAGTGTGATCAGGCCCTTATACTTCCATTTGAAACGCCGTTTTATAGGGAGCCACAATGAGCCAGTTTTCAAGCCTCCGTCTCTTTCTATTTTCTCTACAGCATCCTGTCTTTTATCTATTTTAATATTGATTGTGTTCATTGTATATATTGAAAACAAAATAACATCAATCATAGTCTGTATCGTTTCTGATATTACACTTTCTGTGTTTTTTATTCTTCGTAAACCTTCTAAATACGAAGTTGTGCATATAACAAGAAACAATGATATGAGTGTGGGATATGGGTGTGCAACGTGGTACTATCACAACTATCTGAAAAAGATAAAAGACGATTTTCAAGAACGAGTCAATTCATTTGTAACAGATCAAGAGGTGGAAGTTATACCCAAACTCTTTATATTGTTTCCATTGAGTGGCATAAACAAAGATTATGTAGACAATTCTGAACACATACAACGGTGCCGAGAACTACTTACATTCTCGTGCGACTTTTCAGGCACTTATAAAAGGGAATACAATTTAACAGTTTATCAAATAATTAATCCATCAAATGGAAATAGTGTTAGGTGTATCTTAGAATATGCACAACCTTTGAAAACCTTAAAATGTTTTGAAAACTATACCAATTTATCTAAAGTAGATATGTGTGTTGAACGGAATATATTTTATAACACATTAAAAGAACTGTTAAAAGATGATAAGAATTCTTATGAGCTATATGAATTAGTTCAATTTGATGACAGTAATTCTGAATTGCATGAATTTTTATACGATTTTGTCCAAAACTACAAGAGATGTCTGTAGTTTACACTCTGATTAACATGTAGAATTCTTAATTAGTGTATTTTATTTGTCTAAAACATGACATGTGCTGAGCTTTGTGGATATGTCTGTAGTATTGTTTTAGTAATAATATCATTTTAAAAAATGTCTGATTTTTTTTATTTTATTTTTGAATTCTTGGAATTTTTGAATGAGGTCTTGAATACATGTTCCCTGTTTCAGTCCAGCGCTAGTGAACGAAACTATTGCTTCGGGTAGAAAGCGAGCACGAGTGATAAAAAGTTTCGGTTTCCCCCTTGCCAAAAGCATTACCATCAGGGTTCGCGTTTACTCGCTATAGCGGGTTTTTTACGCAAATTTGCAAGAGCGGGCGCAACTCCGGCAAAATACCGGGTCCGCGGGACCCGGAAAATTTCAAAAGAAAAGACGCGAAAAAATACTATTTCAGACAAGAAACGCAAATTTGGCCAAATTTCTGGAAGCAAATTGGTCCTGTTGGCTTCTGACCACGGTAAAGTTGTTTTTTCTACATCGCATTAATGACGCCCGCGGACGTTTACGATAGCAGTGGCAACAATCCGCAAGCAAAACGAAACTTACGCGAGAAGTCGCGATTTTACGAGTTTTAACGTAATAACTTGCGATTTTTCTAGGAAATAATCTGGGAATTAAAAAAAAAGTGGGGATTATTTGAAAAAATTAAAATTTATATCCCTTAAATATAGTGAGAATTTCCCCCAATTTGCAAAACTGGACAAATTATATTTTAGTTATTTTAGTAAGCTCTGCAGTAGTTGTAAGAGCCCACTCATGCATGAAAAGAGCAAAGACAAGCCTAAGAAATAATTGGGAGAACTAATCTGTAATTTAATGATCAATGATATATATCTTTGCAAGGGTCCGGTTAAAAAGATGAAAATTTAAAAATGATATAGTGCAAACAAAAAAATTCGTCAAAAGAGATTGAATTTGTAAGAATAAATCAATACTTTCTTATTTTATAATAATTTGTGGAATATTATTAGTGTTTTTGTTTGTTTAAAAACACATCTTTCCCATAAAATTTTAGGGACTCAATTTTTTTGTTTCCCGACCCACATTTTTTTCCTAAGTGGGTCCCTGGGACTCAGGTTGACAACAGTTCACTGCGAACACTGGTTACCATAGCTAATTTTAGTAACTGATAGTATAATTGCTCATTCACCATTTTAGGATGGGCTTAAGCATCTTACCATGAAATGGCAGCAAACTGCTCCCCTTAATTAATTCAATTAATTAATGAATAAAATAGATCAAAATAGGGATATGAAGTAATCCTAAACTATTATATCACATCGAAATTACAATATCAGTATATTATTAACCAGTTTCAGGATTACAAAGATTCAGAGCTAGTAATTCATTTAAATAAAAAAAATCTGATTTAAATAAAAAAATCAGATTTTTTTTTCAAAAAATCAGCAACCCTGCTCCCAAAATAAATTTCTATAAGCACTAACAGGCTCCTTAGTTTCGAGTGATTCCAAGTGTTTGTAATGGCACCTGTTTAGTTCCAGAAGGTATTCTTGAGGTTACTCCGAAAGGATAATTTAGATGAATATTTTATTTAGGAATCTGTCAAACTAATTAAATAATCTAAGAATGAAACTCCTACTAATTTATATACCTAGTTTATTCAATTTACTTGACTGTCATTCTGTGCACCTAATATCCTAAAATTTTATATGCAGCCCGCGAGAGTATTATGGTTTTCCAAAGTGGCCCTCAACATCATTTGGGTTGGCCACGCACTTATTTTACCTTCCCTGAAATTTTCTATCCATCTCTATCACATCCAGGCAAAATAGTTAACTTTGAGTTTTAACTGTCTGATTAAATCTGACCTTTGTTTTGAACGGTGGTAATAATTCTAATTATGAAAATTAACTTCAAGCTTTCAGGGATAAATAAGTTTTATACCATTCTCCCTAATTGCAATTATATGCAAATTTTTTGTAAAACATACACATTTAATACGTATGTAAATTTTTTTTTTAATTATGCAGGGGTCTGTTAAGAATAAATTTTGGAATTAAAAAATTTTGGCCAGTCAAAGGACACTTCACAAAGTATTTTAAATGCCAAAATGAACCTTCAGAAAAAATGCATGAAAATACTCTTAACGTTGTTTCTTTATCTTAAAAATGGTCCTAATCAATATCTTTTCCCAAAACAGCTTTTTTCTCTTTCTTACTATAATTATACCATGTTATTTTTTAAAAATTACAATATCACCATAACTGGGAAGATAACAATGTAACAATAATTTTGAATCTTAAAAATTATGTAACTATATTTTCACAATTAACTTGAACAGACCATTACTGTGAATATAGTATATTTCCACTTAGGGGACATCCATAAATTACGTAAGGTGTTTTTTCCAAAATCTGGACCCCCCTCCCCCCTTGGTGAGATTTTGCTGGACCCCCCCAAGTGGTATTTACCTACAACCTTTAAGAATAATTTTCTATCCTATTCGTTTGCATTTTACTTAAAAAAAAGGAAAATCGTATAATTTCTAAAAAGTTGATGTGAGACTTTAATCGACCCCCCCCCTCCCCCCTTGGGGAGATTTTTCCAAACCCCTCCCCCCCTTTTTGACCTCACGTAATTTATGGATGTCCCCTTATATTCAGTTCACTGGCTTATCTCGCCAGTTCCTTTTGGCTTTGGACCAATTAAAGTGAAGTCTGTACCTAAACATTATGTATTTTTTCCACATAAATAATCTATCAAGCCCTTAACAAACAAGAGTACAAAACATTAAAGTAACAATGAGTATTTATTTACAGCAGCTAATGTTCAAAGAGATTTTACATATTTTGAATTAGATACAATCAGTCGAATGTAACTATTATTATAAACAACATTATACTCAATTGAATTGAGCTTAAACCCAGAGTATTTCTTATCACAAATAACAATGGAAATAACAGTTGTAGGTATTAATAAGTGATTATACTAGGAAGTGCAAAAATTAACAAGATAATAGCAAACTTTTCTATGTAATATTACCAAATAACAAAATTGTTATGGAATAAAAATCTGTTGTGAAAATTCAATTATAATATAGATGAAATTAACACATTTTTTCTACTTGATATTTTAAATTGATTCCTGTTTCAAATCATTCCACTTAGTATATTACATCTCCAGAAGAACTATATAACTGCAAATTTGGCTGTCTTTCTGTACTCTGGAAATTATGCCAAAGAAGAAGGGCATTAAGTTTTCAGATTCAACTGAAATGTTTTTTAAATACACATAACCCCTTAAAAGTAACTTAATTAGCTTTAGACTCCATGATTGATCAAATTAATTTTCTACAGTTTCAAACAAATCACTTTTATACAAGGAATATGGAAAGGTAACTTTCAATACACAATGAAGAAAGGTGCTTCCAAACTGTCGAGGCAGTGTGGACCTCTCATGGTAAGAGTTAAGTTCCAAAAACAATAGAAATTTTAAAAAAACAATGGCTTATTAAATAATCTTCCTTGATGAATAAAATTTATCTGCTTCTGCAAGTGAACATTTACCCACTTGCAGTAACATCATTGTTCTTTTTGATAAGCGGCATGGCATTAACCCGAATGGTTTTGGCTCTTGGCTAAAATTCATTTTACCAAACAATTATTTTATGTCATAGTACAGGCACTCATGCTTAAATCTGACCATTAACTTTTGCACTGTTTAAACTTAATAAATAATATTTCCGAATATTCTCAGTCACATATTCAGGTTTAATTAAATTTCAAATTATAACTGGGCCTTACATCTTATGCATTATATGGATTACTTATCAGACATTTCTAAATGATTCTTTGAAAATTTTATAAATTTATCAAAATAAAATTATTTTAGCACACTGCTTTAACAACTCAATTTACCAGGCATGTGTTATTAGTAAACATTAGGATAAAGAAGCTGTATGGAGTATAAATTATGTAAAATTATTTTTATCATTTGCAACAACTGAAAAGTTTATAAAATTCATTAGGAATGCACAGCAAATGCTAGACACAAGTCAAGAAGAGGTGCTATACAAGACATCAAAGACGTTTATAAAAAGTTTTAGCAAAAACTTGCCTGATTATTGACAAGATAAAATCGAAACAGATCATTGTGTAATATAATACTTCAAAATATCTTTTTCATTTAGGAATGCGTCAATTAATCAGTAAAATACCTATTTCGTAAAGTTAATAAATAGATCAGCTAGAGCGAGGAAATCAAATTAATGAAGCAAACATAAGGAAATATTAGCTGTAGCAGTTTATAAAATTAAACAGCAAAAAGAATTAACTCAATACCAGAACAAAATGCTGGGGATACTGTTAAAAGATTTGAAACATCTTTAAAAAAAATAATAAAATAAATGCATATTAAAAAGTGCTATCTAGTTAGTTATTCTGAATCAACTGATATGGCTTTATAAAAAAACAAAAATTGATAACAAGTATTAAAAGCTTCTTTCAACAACATAACAGACATTTTAAATGCATATAAAATCACAAAACAAGACAAACTTCTCAAAATATGTGCAAATTCTGAAGCAAAAAAAAAGCTAGGCTATAAAGCACTATCAAATAACTCTGGTCCCTTTAAATGAATCACCAAAACTTAAAGAAAAAAAGTTTGTTAGAAAGCATTTTCTTTAGTAGTTATTTCATTAGAATAACTTTCGTGATTTAAAATCTATTTACTAAAAACTGCAGTACTATCAATAAAAGCAGATTAATCCTTTCTGTACAAAACTAAGTTATAGAAACATTGCAACAAATAAGAAATTGAAATAATATAACATCAATCCTATAGATTTGAGAGAGAGGATATAAAAATATACAGAGTTTGCACAATAACTATTGGGCAGCTTTTAATTACAAAATTCATGTTGAATTCATGTTAAAATTCTGTGAATGAAAAATGAATGATACACCAAATAATTCTGAAAAGAGATAATGCTAAAATGATCCGATGAATCAAGTGAAGTTAAACAAGATAAGTATGTACATTGATAAAAGGTGGGTTAAATTTTTTTCTTCGAATTACAAAAACTTACACTATGGAAAGTCATACAAAATAAGAACAATAAAAACAGCATACAATAATTTCAAATAGATTTATATTTTTTAAAACATGTAAGCATAGCTCAATAAATATTGTGAAGTAAAATTTTCAAAATAACTTTTTCACTTTAAAGTTATCTGTATGCTCAAGTAGTTGAAAAAATTGATATTCTTGATATATACTTCAGAAAATGTAACTTTCAGTATTTAGGTTTTTTCAAGTTTCGGGATTTAAGAGGAAAAAGTCACAAACTATCTAAATGGTTTGTGGATACGAACAGCCACTTCCTTGAGGTTTGTTTAAGATATAAAAAAGAGGTACAGTGGAAAGATTTCAAATTCACATTTTTTTTACTTATAAAGCAAATAGAACACTTTATAGTAAAATTATCCATAATTTTAACTGTTTTCAACCATGAACACTAATAATTAAATTTCAGTAATAATAATTTCGTGTGGCCTCGGTAGTGTAGTGGTTAGTGTGTCTGGCTACGAGCATTACTGACCCAGGTTCGATGCCTTGCGGCTCCTGCTTGGGTAGCTGGTCATGGGTCAGCTCAGCCCATTATCTTTCCAGGGTCGATAAATGAGGACCAAGCTCGCTTGGGGAATCAACTGGGGGTTCAGCGTCGGGCTAGCCACTCGGCCTGGACACAAGCTAAGTAATTAACACCCCAGGCCCAAAAGGCTATTGAAACGGAGATGGGCACCACCTGATAGGCCACTAGGCCTGGGCAGATTTAATTTTTTTGATTGAATAATAATTTACAAAACAGATGTTTTTTTCAATATCTTTAAACTTCTGTGAGCAAACAGAAAATTCCACGTTTTTAAAAATATTTTGCATGACTTTTCTCAAATGTACATACTTTTATACGATGAAGCATTCTGAAAGATGAAAAAGGGGGGTTTTACCCACTATAGCTTTTGTGCATGACTTATTAATTGCAATGGAAACAAAGATCAACAATGCTATCTGTTTGATGAGGTATCACAAGGTCTTTGATTTTACTACTCGTTAATGAAAACAGCATTCATTCATGAAGACATTTCTTCCAGGTTAAGGTGAGTAATAAACCTTAATTTCCGTTGAATAGCTGGCCGAAGATTCCTTATGCTTCTTTCTATTTCATTATTAATAGCATCTCCTATGAACATGTACTTGATGTGATATCTAAGAGAAAGTTAAAGAAAGTAGGATCCTTATTTGCTCATCATGATTAAGTCAATTTTGGGACATTTTGAGTGATGCCTCTATCTATTTGAAATTGAGAAGGCCAGATTCATATTGCAATATTAGCAGACTTCGGAAATATCTCATCTCCTGAGACTGTGGACTGACTGAACTAGTCTAGTTTCTTTTTTTGACTGTCTCCTAGGTACAGGCGCAGATCCAAGGGGAGGGCACTTTTTGAGAATTGCCTCTACCTATGAACTCAATTAGACAAAATGTCACTTTTTTTTCTGCATAGATCTCTTGGTCTCTCTTATGAAATTTATTTTTGAACCCTCATGATAACAAAACAACAAATATAAGCAAAACAATGTTTCTGAACCTATGATTGTGATCTGAACCTTGCAATTTTTTTTACAAATTTTTCTTAGATGATGATGATGGGAGGGTCATTGCTCATAAAATTGTAGGGATTTTGACCCTTAGTAACTTGAGAAAAAGTATGAACAATCTTGAATCAAAGAAAAATCAGCACGAAAAAGTTTGATCAATTTAGGGAAAGTGACCCCTCCTGGGATGAAAAAAAGAGGCACATAAGGGAAAAGGTAGAGAAAAAAGGTCAAAACGAATAAAAATAAATTTTTATTACTAAAAAATTATTTGGTCTAATTTTATCTGCTACTAGAATCTACTTTTTTCACTCTTTTTTAATGCCTTTTTCTCGTTTCACCCTTCTTTCCCTTTCTTTTACAGCCCAAGGAGGGGGGGCACTTTCCAGAGTGCCTCCTACTACAATCCGTGCCTGCCTAGGTATAATATGAACTTCATCAATCTCTAACAATGCTTTCGTCTTCAAGACCAGCACTTTTAAGTTGCTGATTATTTTTATAAAATATCAAATTCCACTGGAAGATCAGACCAATGGTCCTAAGGGATCCTTCAAATATTATGGAAGCACCTAAGGTGGAGTGAGGTATTTGCTTATTTTTGCTGTCAAGGGAGGGAGAATAAATATAAATGATATTTACAGAAGACAATAAAACCTTTTTTTTAAATCTCAAGTAATTTGAAAAAAAATTCATGTAAAATAAATTTGGCCAATAAAAACCTAAAGGAAGTTTTGATGCTTTGAAAGCTATCATTCTTACCACCTAAGAAAAACATTAACAATTAATAGATTGATTGTGATAAATAGATAAAAAAATGTATTTTTGACTAAGTTGATTGTTAAAGGATACAGTAAGTCACATACTACATCGATGTATTGCATTTCTTCACAATTTTTGTCGACAGCTTCCAGCATTTCATACAGTTCTACAGTAATCTTTGAGAGAGAAAACAGTATTAAAATCCATTTAAATAAGGAATATTGTAATAACAATAAATAAGAGATATTTATGGTGAATCAATTAAGAATTTAAAGTCTAAAACAAATCAAATATTTGTCTGAAAAATAATTGTCAAAATAAAAGGAGAAAGAATCTGACAGTACAAAAAAAAGATTCATTCATTCTTTTTCAATTTGTTTAAACTGACAAAAGCTACAACTGATTCCAAAAAGTAAAGAACAAGATTCACTTAATTTACAATTCTCAATGAAAAGTTGATACTTAAATGGATGAATAAACACAATTACTTAAAAAATACTATACTAATTAACTAAATTATCAAAATACATTTAAGTAGACATAAACAGAATTATTTTCTAATCAGTTTTACAATTCCAATACTTTCTAGCATCTTCATCATTGTTGAGTTTTAAATTCCTCTAGTGAGATTTTACTTTTAAGGTGAATGAAACTATTAATTTGAACAGTTTTTAAAAAAAACTTATTTCATAAAAGCAGATTTATAAAATATTACATTCGAAGAACGTTAACTATTCAAATGTTAAGTTGCTTTTTCAAACTAGCTATCAATTAGGACATAGAACACTCATTGTCAGGATGTCGGCAGATTGTGAGGGAGCAATTAACAAGTCTTAAGAGACAAATTTTTATTAATGCATCAGCATCATATCTATTATTCAACATCTATTACTCTGTTCACTCAATAGGCAGCTGGAAAATAGTACTTTCCCCCTCGCTAGAAGCGTAACCATAGTTACGCTCTTCGTACAGCCAATAGATCCCTCTTCGTCACTTTGACGTTGATAGTTGCTATGGTAACCAATTTGCTGATGGGGAAGGAAATATTTTCAGCCGCCTATTCAAAATGAATAGATAATAATCTGACTAGAAATATAGTTCCTTCTCCCCTCTCATGACCTCTGCAGCTCCACCTAGCCATGGGTTTAGGACCTTAACTCTCACACTCATTAATTCACTAATTAATTTTACACAAACCTCCATTGCACATATTGTTCTTTCCACATAGAAACGATGAAGAAAGGGAGCCACTAAATGACAAACAAATAGGAACTGTTCTTCAGTTTTGACAACAGGCTTGAACCTTTCTTTTAGAAGCCTGAAATAAATATAAATTTCAATTCAAAAACCCAAAACCAAGACAGAAATCACTCAGGAAAGAGATAATAAAATTGAATAAAAAATGATAAAATTATAGGTTCTTAAGTATTGCTCGGGCATAAGAGCAAACTCCCTCTGTCCTAGAAGCTACACAATATCTGAAGAGTTTCTTTTAGAGGGTATCTGACAAAAAAAAATTTAAATCCATAAATTTCCCTGACTATGGCGATTCCTTTTCCATGACTTATTAACATTTAAATTACGCAATTTTTGACACCACAAACAGTACTTTAATGTGTTTTCAATAAAGTACAGAAAATTTGGGGTGCAAAAGATGGTATTTTACTTGTTGCAGTAACTGGCGAGCATGTGGAGGTTAGGCGATTGCGGAGGAGCAGGGTGGACACAGAAAACTTATATCATAATTCCCTAACAAATCCAGGTTTTCCCTGATAATCTTATATGATTTCCCTGATATTTTATATACATTGTATATTCTTATCTGCTAAAAAATAGGAGAATGACTGGATAAATTGGGAAAGCCTGAGGAAAAAGATATATAAATGAGATTATTCAAGACTTTTATCACAAAAGAACCCTTGAAACTCTTTTTAGAGCATTTGCCTTGCGACCACACTAATTTATATGCATTTGAGATTTTTTTTGTAAGAAGGAGAAACGAAATGCACATTTAAATATTTGAAATTCATAAAAACGTTAAATTTATATATGAAATCCCATAGCAGGTTTCTTAAAATTTCCCTGATTACTATCAGATTTTCTGAAATTCCCAGATTTTGGCCTGATAATTCCAAGTTTTTAAGGTTTTCCAGGTCTGTGGGCACTCTGAGGAGGCCATCGTGAGCCATCCTAGAAAAAATATTTTAATTGTTTTTCAAGTTTTAAATTTAGAATCCATGAATTTCCGTAACAAAATTAAAAGATTACTCCAATTCCTGACTTGTGCGCAGAAACCCTGCTTTAATAATTCGTTAATTATTAAAATTTCTACATTTCAGTCGAAATTCACAAATATAACACAGTTTCCAAGATATTAAACTTCAAAGATCATGCAGCGAGCTCTCACACTATTTATTGCTCGAAAAAAACCCAACCAGAACATGAATTTCAAGTGAGAGGGCAACAGATAGGGAGGATGCACTAAGAATGGATAGGGAGTCTCGTACACTGTAAGAAACATCCCCCTTTCTTCACAAGACAAAAGGGGGAAGAATGGCAACGCACTTGTTCAGACTGCAGAGCTGACCCAGGCTGGCGTGGTACCAGACGGCGTGGGTGAGGGCCACCATGTAGCTGCAGGGAAGCTCGGTCATGCTGTTGTAACTCCCAGCAAAGTCAAACATCATGAAAGGGTCCATGCCCCTCGCGTTGCTTGCCAGCAGCGGAGAGTGTAGCACTTGGAGGATGCGGTCGTAAAACACGTTCCAGTACGCTTCCTGAAACCAGAAGAGAAAAATTTACTTACACGGTATAAGGAGTTTTTCTAGACTAATTGTGAAACAAAAAATACAAAATACACTCATCATGTTGTGAATTCAAAATCAGGGGCAGTTCAAATGTTACACAGAGACTCCAACCTCCAATGAAAATTTTCCGTAGTACCGTAACGAACCCTTCATCCGGAAATATAAGGTCCAAACCCCTTCCTTATTCGTTAGGTTTTCAAATTTTTTTAGGTAGCTTGATTTTTGTCTTGAAAATATCGCTTTTTTTACCACAGGTGGTGGTTGTAAGCCACTCGCCGAGAATTTCGATCACCCTGCAATTCGATCGGAAAAGGGATTGTTTATTGCATACATTTTCAAGAATGGGAAAAGATTATGTAGTCCACTGAAAATAGCGAAAAATAGGGCCGAACCTCAAACAAATTGCAATAGAAGGTTTCTCAAGGGTTTTCACTTAGAAATGACCTCAATAATAACATACTAAAAATCGGCCAAAATCGGCCGGGGGGAAGTTTAATTTTTTTTCAAATTTTTAAAAAATGGCCGAAAAAAAATTAAAAAAAACCAAAACAATAATATAGACATATGATACATGTTTATAGGTTATTTTTGAGTGCTGAAACCGAATATCGCATTTAGTTTGGAAAAAATATTGAAATTTCAATTTTTAAAATTAATTTGAATAATTAGCTATATGAAAAAATTAAAAACCCCCTAAAAACCTAACAAAAACATCCAAAGAGATAAATCCAACGGTTTTAATTTAAAAATGACCTAAATATTAACATACTAAAATTTAAAATTTTTACGAGTTAAAGAAGTTAAATTTTTTTTCAAATTTCCATTTTTTTTTGCGAAAAATGCATTTTTTTTTCAAATTTGTGCAAAAAACTTTAGAGGCTTTTGAAAAGGTCTTTTTTCGGTGGATATTGTCCACAGATAGTTATATAATGGAAAATTGGTGGAATTGACCCTCAATGAATTAGTTAATTATTTTATTTAAAATTTTGAAATTGGTAAAATGAAGTATAAATTTCGAAAGAAGTGAAAAAGGTAATACTTTGGCATATTTACATCAGAATTTATTTAATTAACAATAAATTATATTAAGAACACATAATTAACAAATTAATTAATTTTTTTTAAATTTAAAATTTTAAAAATTTAAAATTTTAATAAATTTTAATATCATAATATAGGCTTGCAATACATGTTTATAGGTTGATTTTTAATCCTATTACATAAAAAAATATTATCATTGCAATAAAAACTGAAATAGACTTAAAAATTTTAAAATTAAAAAAAAATTCTTAATTACATCAAACTTGTTTCAACAACTGGAACAAATTGCAATAAACGTTTTTTAAACAGTTTTCATTCAAAAATGGCCTAACTAACAACATACTAGAAATCGGACAAAATCGGACAATGGGAAACTTAATTTTTAATTAAAAAAAACTGGCATTCTGGAACAAAAGTATTAAATTTTTTCTAGAGGCATGTAATACATGTTTTTAGGTTAGTTTTTTATTCTGCTGCTGAAAAATTTAATATTTTTGGAGTAAAATTTGAAAAGAGTTAAAAAAATTAAGAATAAATTTAAATTAATTAAATAATTAAGAATTCATTTTTCAATTTTAAAATTTTGATATCGATCAAATATTAAATTTTTCAGCATCAGAATCAAAAATTAACCTTAAAACATGTATTACATGCCTCTAGAAAAAATTTAATACTTTTGTTCCAGAATGCCAGTTTTTTTAATTAAAAATAAAATTTCCCATTGTCCGATTTTGTCCGATTTCTAGTATGTTGTTAGTTAGGCCATTTCTGAATGAAAACTGTTTAAAAAACGTTTTTTTGCAATTTGTTCCAGTTGTTGAGACTAGTTTGATATAATTAAGAATTTTTTTAATATTAAAATTTTTAAGTCTATTTCAGTTTTTATTGCAATGATAATATTTTTTTATGTAATAGGATTAAAAATCAACCAATAAACATGTATTGCAAGCCTATATTATGATATTAAAATTTATTAAAATTTAAAATTTTTAAAATTTTAAATTTAAAAAAAATTAATTAATTTGTTAATCATGTGTTCTTAATATAATTTATTGTTAATTAAATAAATTCTGATGTAAATATGCCAAAGTATTACCTTTTTTCACATTTGTACTACATTTTACCAATTTCAAAATTTTAAATAAAAAAATTAATTCATTGAGGGTCAATTCCACCGGTTTTCCATTATATAACTATCTGTGGACAATATCCACCGAAAAATGACCTTTTCAAAAGCCTCTAAAGTTTTTTGCACAAATTTGAAAAAAAAATGCATTTTTCGCAAAAAAAAATGGAAATTTGAAAAAAAAATTAACTTTTTTAACTCGTAAAAATTTTAAATTTTAGTATGTTAATATTTAGGTCATTTCTAAATGAAAACCGTTGGATTTATCTCTTTGGATGTTTTTGTTAGGTTTTTAGGGGTTTTTTAATTTTTTCATATAGCTAATTATTCAAATTAATTTTAAAAATTGAAATTTCAATATTTTTTCCAAACTAAATGCAATATTCGGTTTCAGCACTCAAAAATAACCTATAAACATGTATCATATGTCTATATTATTGTTTTGGTTTTTTTAAAATTTTTTTTCGGCCATTTTTTAAAAATTTGAAAAAAAATTAAACTTCCCCCCGGCCGATTTTGGCCGATTTTTAGTATGTTATTATTGAGGTTATTTCTAAGTGAAAACCGTTGAGAAACCTTCTATTGCAATTTGTTTGAGGTTCAACTCTATTTTCAGTGGACTAATGTGGGAGAGAAA
Organism: Tetragnatha versicolor; assembly: GCA_024610705.1. Lineage (NCBI taxonomy): Eukaryota > Metazoa > Arthropoda > Arachnida > Araneae > Tetragnathidae > Tetragnatha > Tetragnatha versicolor. Next base: position 67,686,875 of record JANDEH010000002.1, read on the forward strand.
GCTTTTAATTTTACAGGATTTTAAACAGACCTTTTCATTTGCTGCAATGTGCTTGTTTGTTATGCAGAGCTACTAAAAATATGCATTCCCCCTGCCACATCGGTGTTAAGAGGGTTTCCGAAGTTTTCCCGATGATTTCCGTAATCCGTAGAATGAAAACAACTACTGTAGAAATTACGGAGCATCCATAGTACGAGTAACCCCCTTTTGGTTCATTTTTGACTCATCTAATATGAATGCATGGAGGGGGGGATTTGGGTGGTCCTGGTCATCTCTCCCAGAGCAAAAATCTAGCTGTGGCTCTGATGATGGAGGATAGATATTTGGGCCCAGAGGAAAAAAAATTTCTATATATGCTACTGAGACCCATAAGTTAACTCTAGGGCTTGTCTGTAAGCAGGGACGTGCCAACAGGGGGGGTTTTCGCCCCCTCAGTTTTAAAAGTGAGGGGGCGATCACTATATTTTGCCCCCCCCCAGTTTTTCATGGACTTTTTTCAGCCATCTAATACGAAAAACTTTTAAACATTTTCTTATTCAATTCATCCCAGATTGTCTTATATTCTTGATATTATTCAAGAATCTCCCAACTTGATGGCCCAAAAACGGGCCATCACCTTGCCCTTCATCTTAAGGAGGTGAGGGAGGCGAGGAATATTATTGTAATGAATAGTTTAAACTTTTGCGAAAGGCTATTTAGTTAATGAGGTGAGGGGGCAAGGAATATTGTTGTAAGTAATGAATTATTTAAACCATAGTTTCTCAAACTGTGGGTCGCGACCCACTGGTGGGTCGCCAGTCAGTTTTTGGTGGGTCGCTAGAAGATTTTTAATTTTTCTGAATATGAAGTATCTTTTAATAATTTTTACAAACGTGTTATTGACTTTTGAATTATCAAACTATTATTTGAACTTTTGAAACTTATCAAATTACCATATAGTAAAAATAATAAAAAAAATTTAGGGAAAACTACACTACTTAGTGTCGAACGGAAAAGGCAATTATTGTAAATACGTAATATGTGTGTCACTTTAATGTGCCGATAATGCAAATCTAGTCGGTTATTCAAATAAGATTTGCAAAAAATATTCAGTGTTTTCCCCCATCCACACCGGGGGGAGCTATGCAAAATTAAAGAATTTTCTTAGGAAATGATGCAACTGCAATTTATCCCATATAGCTAAAAAACAAGTTAAAACCATGTTTTTATGGGTCAAATTTTAAAATTTTCTCTGGGGGAGGACCCCCAGACCCCCCTTTTTATTATAGGGATCATTGTTAGCTCACAATTTAACTATTTCATACGTTCAAATTCAAATATTTACTTTTCCTTTTATAAACAGTTAATTTCTCTTTTGATACATGCATGTAATAATTTATTGTTGTAACTAAATAGTTGGTGAACATCTCCTAGTCAGGTAAGTTAAAATTCTGTGGGGGAGGCATGATATAATTATCTCAGTTCAGTTAATTAAAATTAACTGAAGTTGGTGGGTCGCGTTGGATTTTGTTTCTCAAAAGTGGGTCGCGATATTAAAAAGTTTGAGAACCCCTGATTTAAACTATTCAAAGCGCATTATTATCATCTTTCTGATGATATCTGCTTAATATTCTCCAATCTATCCAGTAACGGCCATCAAATGGGTGGTGAGATTCTTGCCCCCTCGGTTTTTGAGGTGAGGGGGCGAGAAGTATTATATTAAGTGATGAATAATTAAAACTTGTGCGTAGGGCATTATTATCATTGTAAGCAGATTTATGGTGGGAGATATAGGAGGCCCTCCACCTTTTTGAGAAATTTTCCTTTTCGTAATGGTAAATCAAGTTTCCTGGCACTTCAGGGACAGCTTTCCCCCTATTGGGTCTTCTAGCTAAATTCGATCCGCCCATGATTATCATCCATCTCATATGTGCTTCTCCAGAAACGGACCGTCAAGTGGGTTGGGAGATTCTCGCCCCCTCAATTTAAGAGGGAAAGGGATGTTGTTGTAGTTGCGTAAATAATGAATAATTTAACAATTGCGAAGGGCATTATTTTTAAAACTGTTTTTAATCTTCAATTTGCACTTCTAGCTTAAAATTTTCAAATATTACCCCATCTGGGCATTTTTCCTGACATTAATATTATTTAAATACGTATTACTTTGAGTATAAAATTATTCAAACAAATTTTTTAAAAACCTTTTGGTTTCATAGCTTTTTTTCTTTTCAATTTCCGACCCAAAATTTCTTTTATACTGCTGAAAATTCAAATATGTTTTATGTTGACACAGAAAACTGCAGAAATTTTGGTCTTCAAGTTATTTCTGCCCGGTTACATTTGATAAATCACTATAGTTTAAAATTGCCTATTTTAAAAATTCTTCTGGGGAAGGACCCCCACCCTCCTCGGAAATTTGGCTCAAATTTATAATTATTTTCCTTGAAAATTCTTGGTTTACCAAGTCTTAAAATGAGCAAAAACTTTACTTTTATCAGTTCAGTTAATTTTCAAAATATTTCTGGGAGGAAACCCCCCCCCCCCATTTTCCCTTGAAGATAAAATTTTAAAATCTTGACATTATGGGTAAATTGATTCCAATGATATTTTAAAAAGAAAAGATCATGGTTATAATACTGTTTCTCCCTTGAAAATTCTAAGGAATATAAGAACGGATCCTCTTTAGGTGGCTTTCAAAGGGTAACAAATGTATAAATATGAGTAAAATATTTCTTTTTGAAGCAAAACTTCACAAAATTTTCTGGGGGAGGGCCCCCAGGCCCCCCTTTCTTCCCTGGGTCAAGGTATTAACTGAAAAAAAACCATTTTTTTATACTTAAACTAAGTATTGCACTTCTGGTTATGGCCCTACAAAAAAATACTTCGCCCCCCCACTCTCAAAAACGTTGGCACGTCCCTGTCTGTAAGACCTTAAAATTTTAAAACTAAGTTAAACACTAACGGCCGTAGTCACCGGTAACTTGACCAGCGGTTAATTGGCAGTCAAGCTTCTGATTGGCAGTTGAAGAAGGAAAACTAGTTTTCAACCAATCAGAGGTTAGACTCTCAGTTAACTGCTGGTCAAGTTACCGGTGACTACGGCTGTAAGGTATGTGAAAAAACACATGGATAACTCACAGGCAAAGCAGTAAGTACTAGTCCGACAGCATTCATCCAAGCCACAATATTGGAATGAACAGCTATTGTTCTCCTGGAATGAAAACATGATCAATAAGCAATGTTTCTTATCCTTTAAAGAGAAATAAGGAATTCAGTTAATTATAAACTACTTAATTTGTTGCTTGCAAGAGACCTATAAGCCCATTTTGATAATACATTCAGAACTTCAACTTTCGAACATTCAGATATGTGATTAAAACCTATTTTTATTTGAATAAGTATTAAGTTAACCTTTTTTTATGGAGTAATAAATTTTATGAATTAATTAATAAAATCATTAATTATTATTTAATTAATTATTTATTTAATTTTTAATGAAAATATTAGTAACAAGACTACAAACAAAATTAATGTTAGCATCTGCAGATCAAAAGTAATTAACAACAACTCTCAAGTAAAAAGTAATCTATTTTCAAAGAATAATTGACTATTCTTTGTTGAATTAATAGTAAAATTTTCTCAAAAAGTGTTAATTTCATTTTATAACCTATTCTTGTAACCCAGTTTTAAATACATATCTTTAAAATTCAACAAGCCTGATAATGGTTTAACAAGACCTCAATTCATCATCTGCAATTACAAATGGACTGAAATAAGATTCCTAAATCAAATACTTTCACTATTACAAAAAATTCGTATAATCGAAAATTTTTTAATGAACGGAATTAGTTATATTTTTGAATGAAAAAGCAAGAAATAAAATTAATATTAGTGTTAAAATGCGGAATTGAATAAATTGTTATAAATTTAAACGCCAATTTAACAAGTCGGACCAAAAGTAGTTGAATCACCACAGTTAGCTAAAGTTGATCACTAGTTAACAACTAGTTGCCCGAACACAAATAAAAAAAGTATTTTCAGTCAAAGCTTACATCTTTAGCACCACATCCAAAAGAGCATTTCCAACCTCTACACTGGAAATGGGAAGGGCCATCAGCTCTATGCAAGTCACATGCAGTGCATGGGCCGCCATATTGGGAAATTCGTTGAACCTCCAATCTGTGTGAGGAAAGGGACTCTTCCCTCCCAAAGCTAAAACTGGTTAAGGAGATAGTACATACTATAATAAAAACATGAAATGAAAATATCCCTCAGTACCTGATACAGTGTATTGCTACCTTGGAAAAAGACAGGCACAGCTTTAAAAATGCAAATTTTGGCTTTTCCAAATAAAAATTGCTGCACAAGTTTATGTGGAAGAGTGACCCATTGTACATTTCAAATCCAGACTCTAGAACACAGTTGTACTATTGAAATTCTAACTAAGCTTCTCATCTCTTTTGTGTATATAGTATTTTCTCCAAACTAAAGGTTTTTAGTTATGCCAGTCTTTGCTCAAGGGAGAGATTCAGACCACAAACATATTTATAACAACTCCATAACAACTCTCAAACTTTCAAAGGATACTGTCAACAAAACGGCCAATCAAATTTATATAATAATCAGAATCAGGAGTCCATAGTGGCTCTTCTGATTTAATGTAATTCAGGTATCCTTCACTTAGAGCCCATCCTTCAGGCCTAATGTCTTTCAATGAACCTAAAAAAACATGTGTCACAACCAAGTGGAAAAGGGTGGCTACAGAAACCATAAAAACAAATATTTCTGACTAACCTTGACACATTTACATTAATATTAGTTTCCTACTTTTTCTTTTTTCATAATCACTTTGTAGGAACAGTGTACATCTGGTTACAATAAACACTTACTTTTTATTTGCTATGAAAATATGATATCATGAAATTCCTCCTTTCATGATGCACATTATTAACTAGATAATGAGCTTTTTATTAAAGCACAAAGATAATTTTATATAAAATACAGTGGGGAAAATCAATTTTCATATTAAGGGTTGTTTTCATCAACCTTTTAGTTCTTGATTTTTATAAATTTTATCCCTTACGAAACTGATAGTACAAAATCCCCGATCACACACATGCTTGGCACAAAAGGCTCCAAACATTTCCCTGATTTTTAGATGATTTTGAAAATATTCCTTGACTTTTTCTCAATTAATAAAGCTTTGCTCTTGAATACCCTTTTCTGGTTCTATCAACACCCTGTGAAATATAGTCAATTCGATACCATAAAATACTGACCTACGATTGCTGATACCAGTTTTTTCTTTAGTGGAGAACGATCTTTCATATTTTGCTCATAGTAGTGCAAGGTATTGTAGAGGTAAGTGAGAGGATGATCTAGAATAATAGGCATGTTACAAATGGATCAGAAAGGGGGTAATAAAACTGGAGAAAAATTAAGTACATTCAACTTTTGTAAGTTTTTGATTACATTACCATGAAACTTGTATAAACATCCCAGACAATCCAGTAAGCTCTCTATAGACAAGGACACAGAAGGAAGCTCAAGAAATCGGTGAATAACTATGTCCATAACCTATAAATAAGCATAGAAAATTAATGTATTTTGTCAGTTACCCAAAGGGTATGTAACTTGAGGGCAGTTAATAAGGAATTTTTAACATTTAAGTAAAATATTATTTAGGAATTCAAAGGTATTTATTCACATTTTCAAGGGGCACTAACACAAAGGTTTCAATCTCTTGTCAATATAAAGGACCATTTCTACACTTGAATCCAAATTTATAACCAATTCAAATATTGTTATCTTCATTTTCTTTAAAAAAATTAAACTAGCAATAACGATTTTATAATAATTAAAGAAAACAATTTTGTAAAAACCCTTATTAAAGTTAGTAAAATCATACCAATGCAATACAAACTTTTTAAGACTTCAACCCCACCAAACAAAAATCCTTGATTCACAACTGACTAAAAAGTAATAGTCCAAGTAGTAGTCTTGGTAAATACTAAATCAAAAATGATAAAGTGGGTTTATTCAAACAAAAATTACATATTTATAATATTGGTTGTTTTTACAGAAACTTTTTAAATTAGAGTACATTTTATACTGTATCATAGCACAATAAAAAAGCCAGTATCTTGTTTTCTCAAGAATTCATTGTCTACTACCACAATGTAGACAGTTAATTCTCAAAGAAACTATTTAAATGTTTAAGTGTTTTAATAAAAACATTTTATTTCACTAAATCTAAAAAGAAAATAACACTTACTGGTAAAAACCTAAGGCACACATTCCCAAAATAAACAGGTAAATATGTATGCTGCGTACTTTGAGTGTTAAGTTCACGTAAACCTTCAAAATAGAACTTTTCTTCATACGCCTGAAGATGCAAAACATACATTAAAAAGTGGCACAACAAAGGAAAAATACTTGAAATAAATGGTTGTGTCGATAATATGCTATTTTATAGATGGGGATCATAGGTAACAATAAAGTTTTACCCACCCTTTGGAACCCGTAATGTTTCTCATGCCAATCAGATTGTTTCCAGTGTTCTGGAGAATTCTAAAAAATTATACAAATTTAAAATAAATATTCTTTTTTTACTGTACTAAAGAAACAAACCAATTATCAATGCTACTCACATCTTTGACAAAATCATATACCCTGGTTTTGAATTCTTGGGGCTTTAAAAGCAGCATGTGTATTATGAGAAAACACACCTGGGCTTCATTGCCTTCAAAGGTACGAAGAGCCTGTAGAAAAAAGCCATCAAGTAAATTTTTCTCTGAGTGGGAAAAATAGTAAAGCTTTAAGATTAGAGTATCATGTGAGAAAAATAATTTCACACTTATTTCAGTTTCTGATGATACTGCCTTTAAAAATGGACAACATTTTTAAAGTTAATAGTACACCACTGTCATGAAAATTAAAATTAACAACAGAATCTATTTCTGGTTCAAAATACATTTGTGAATAATAAATAGACAAAGGAATATGCATATCAAACTGAAATAAATTCATTTGAGATCCTACTATGATATACACTGCACCAAATAACTTGTTGAATTTTTTAATGAAACCAAAACCAATAATTAGTTTTTTTCTTTTAGTGTGTGTGTTTATAAGAGTGTGTTTTTCCAAAATAGTAATTGATGCCCAAAAAGTTGCAATTGAAGTCCTAAATATTAATGAAAAACCTCTAACCTCATTTAAAAACCATTTTCCTTATTTTCAGTTGATGAATCAAATAAGAAATGTTTATTTAACCTGCTCGTAACTCACACAGCACCAAATTTTAGAGCAAGAATATAACATTGATTTGAGAAAAATACAATAAGATTTTTTTTAAATAATTCAACAAATTAGGAAGATGTTTGGATCTCTAATAAAGCTTAAGAATTACTTGAAATCTAGATTAAAATTATTTTATTTTGATCCTGTTTTTTTTAATAAAAATTTGCACAAAAAATTGTTTTGAAATTTCAACAAATGAATTTTATAAATAATAGAAATATTTTTTGCAAAGTTTAACTTTTTATAAATTATGCTACCAATAAATATAATAGTGTGCCATCAACCAAAAAAAGGTTGAGTAACACCGTGATCTAGGTAAACAAATTATGATCCCCTCACAAAATATGCTTTAAAGTAAAAATAAAATTGATAAGCAATCTGTGAATTGTAAGTTCAATATGTAAAAAGGAATGATTTAAAAATACTTTGAAACTACTGGTTTGAAATTATATTAAAAAACTAAGGTGTAAAAGAACATATTAAAACTTTAATTACCAAGCACAGAATGAGTCGATCCAGTTGAATGACATGGCACTTCCATATTAAATCATTCAGTGCTTCTATATACTGCAATTTAAAAAGTTATAGAAAAATGCAAATATATTTTTCCAACATGCTTAACCTTTTACAGGCCAATGTTCCCAATTGGGAACATCATGTTTGAAAAATCTTAAAAAATTAACTATTATCAGTATACCGTTGAAAAATTTACTATGTAAAGTTGAAAGATGACTTGATTTTTTAAAATTCAAACGAAGTTGATATCTTTAAAGGAAAAAATTACAAAAAATCTTAAAATCGGCCATTTTTACGCTTTTTGATAGAGGCACACAAAAAAATTCATGAAAAATCTAAATATTGTCGTAAGTTTCCAAAATTTGGTGAGGATATTGAAAAAGACTTACCCTAAACAGATATCTTCAGTATTAATAATAAATATTAAAAACACGCTTGAAGTAACTTGCGAAACATGCATGTTCCCAATTGGGAACATTGGCCTGTCGCCGCTATGCAGAGGAATCCGAGTTTCTCGTACGGCGTTTTGTCATTGAAACGATAGAACTGCTGTATTTTGGAAAGTTTCTTTTCAGAAAAGAATAAAAGTTATATAATTGTTAAAGGGGAATTCTCTTTAAAAGAGGAAGTAGCTGGTTTGAATGATTTTTTATTGAGTAATTGTTTTTTTCTTTGAATCTAAGCTTTGAGAAATGATGGATGGGAATAAACCACGTTTCAATGTTCCCAGTGTACAAATCATTCTTGTGCAAATAAAAAAAAAGTTAATAGTAGATTCAGACATCTCACAAGTTCAGTATTATTTATGATCCATAATAGATAAATTAAGAAAATATTTATTCAGAAATGATTTCTATCCTGGGAAATAAAAGTATAAAAGGTTTCTGATCTTTTAAGTAATGTGAGTGAAATTTTCATTTAAATACATAAATGTTACATTCAAAAATCAATTATTTCATCCATTACTCAAACTTTTAATCATTATTTTAGTACTAATTATAAAATCTATTTTTAAATCCGATTTTTAAATGCATGATATCTTCAATATTTTGCAGTGTATAATATAATAACTTGTTTTTCAATTATAAAAATTAAAAATACTATTGATCACTCATGCTTTAGTTGTTTTTTGATATCCCTATTCTTCAGTTTAATTTTTCAGGCTAGGGTTTAAAATTTAGAAGCATAATGATATACAATTTGGGTATTTTTCTGATGTGTAAAATGAAATTGTCATTAAAAATTTTTAAAATTATGAAATTTATACAAAATTACTGCTTGCACCGAAACATAAATTACATTTAAGGTTAAATTTGTAAGTTACTCCATATAATTTAGGTTATTATTCAATAGATTTATCACTAAAGTCTATTCGCTCTTCCCCGGGAAAAGTATAGTCGGAAGTGGCCAATGTTCCCAATTGGGAACATCGTGTAAATCGCATGTAAAAATTTTTTAGCACTTTCATATTAATAAAATCTCTTAATTGAAGCATTAGAAGGTAAATTATGCAAAAAAATTTATTAAAATATACCTGGATCTGAATTCGGCCTGTAAAAGGTTAACTACAATTTTTTGCATTAGAATTAATTTTAATTAATATGATTCAAATAATTTAAAGAACATAAATTTTATTGACTTGAATAAAATTAAAAATTTGGAGAATAAGTTTTTTTCCAATAACTTCTTCTTCAAATGTTTTTTGATTCACTAAATTTTATCCAAAGTAAAATAGGTATTCACACATGGAATTCAAAGATGAAATAAAATAGTATCATTTAAAAAAATCATTATTAAAAAAATAGAAGTATTTTATTAAAAAAGGTTATCAAGATTATACTAAAAATAAAAATGACTTTAAAAAAGAACTAAGTAATTATTAAAAAACAAAATTTAAAATGATTTTATTTACTCAAACTTATGTAAATGTTTGAATGTAAAACACATTCACAACATTAGAACTATTCAGATACTTTACACAAGCTTACTTTGTTAACATGTTGACCAGCAGCAGAAATGGCAAATTCAAACACTAAGAAGTCGGCAAATGTTCTCAGGTGAGCAGAAAGATTTCGGGCACCAATGCGATCCAATATTCTGACAAATATTTTTAAAGCATGAGAAGAAACATTTTACTAAATGCCTGATTTACTTTTATATACAAGAAATTTTTACTCAAAAGGTCATATATAGAAATAATCATTTACAAAATAAGTACTTAAAAATGATAATGTTGATGGAAGTTTTCCTACTTGTAAGCAATAGTTGAAATACGATCATTATCCAGAAGCATTTTCCATAGTAAACTGAGAATAAAAATATTAAGAATTAAATTTTAACATAATATTGTAATTGCAATATTGTACATTCAGTCTACGATTGTGATTGACAGAGAACAGAAAATTATTTTTACACTGAGATTCAGTCAAAAAGCAGTGAAATGTTACCAAAAAAATTTATATTAAGCTATTATTTTAAATTTGGAGTGCAGTAGAACTTTCATTAACTGTGACCTTTGGGACCAGAGGATGGTCAGGATGCTAAAAAAAGGTTGGGATAATCAAGAGACAATAAAAAAAGTAATTTAAAGAGCTCAAAATAGGTAAAAATTTACATTTTTTAATGCAGAGAGAAAACAACAGAAATGGATAATTTTTGTTGTGTCAATGATCAGTTTGCATGCAGAATTTTGGGCCCTAGTCAAACAAAACCATTTTTGTTTGATTAGGGCCTGCAAGAGTATGTTTGAGACATCAAAGAACATTTTGACACTGAAAATTTATTTAATAAGTGTAAATTGTTTTTGTTGTAATAGCAGTAAAATTAATCGATAACACAATACAAATAATATTTTTAACTACGATTATTTAGCTTACAAATAAAATACATAATTTATCCCAGTTGGGACTGGATGTAACGCTATGATCCAAATTTAGAATTGAAACGTAATAAAGATATAAAATATTAAACTAACCAGATTACATTTGCCTTATTTCCATTTAATACATGGTTCCTACACTTTTTAAAGATTTTTAAGGATCTTTTAATAAAAGTTCAAGGACTCTAAACTTGTATTTATGAAATAAATGACAGCCTGAAAAAAGGAAGAAGTAAAGCTAATGAAACCCGAAATATTAAAGCACCATGTATTTACACTTACATAAATCAAAAGTATTTCATAAAATGCATCAAGGTGGGAAAAAACTCTTAGAAAATAAACTGTAAAACTTACCATAAAAATAAGGGACTAGAACCTTGGAGAGAAAAATGGGAAATGATGTCATTTTCATTGCTCATAGCTAAAAAAGGAAAGAAGCATTCCTTTTTATTTTTGAAATAAATTTAAAGTGAATGTAAAGTTACAAAGGGAAAGAAAAATATCATTTCACAAATAAGGTTTTTATAGGGGGAAACATTGAAAAGTTTACAAATCTATAAAGGTGCAAAAAGAAGTAATTTGGAATTCAAGTAATAATGATCTTACTTTTCCACTTTCGATATTCCTCTTCAACTGATCGCTTCAGCTGAGCTCTGTTTCCTTTGGCAATTTGGTTCTGTTCAAAAAATTCTCCTAAAACTTCAGGGAAGCAGCTGATGGTACAACTTGACCAACTATGGGGTGCATGCTGCATTATCACACTCAAAACTTCTTTGCACCATGAAGCAGCAATGCAGTCAGACCCTAATTTTAAAAATATATGAAAAAAAAACATTACAAGTGTCAATGAATTGTAATCATAAAATACCCCCTACTATAGTAAAAATACCATTCCCATGATTACTATTGATTGGTAAGGAAAACTATTGGCTACAATTGTAGATGCTTAGCTTTAAGATTACAATTTTTAATATTTCCAAGCATGAAACAAAAATGTAAGAGTTAAAAAAAAGTGTTGTGGACTTAGTAATGATATAAATTACAAAAATAGAACTTAAAACATGACACACAGATATTGCGATATCTCACAAATTTATAAATTATCCAACTAAATGCACTGAAGTAAATTGAAACTAAGATCACGAGTAACCCCTACAAAAAAGGTTGTATAGTCTTGATTCAACAAAATATTTCAAACCTGTTATATGAATAGCTCGAGCAATAGTCAACACCAAAACCTTGTTTAGTTCTTCTGACTCGTAGGAGAGCATGGATTTAGGCTCAGATGGCAATTTAGAGAGTTGCGTTTGAACTTCGGCACTTCGCATGCCAGATATAAGCTTTAGAGCTGTACTTTCAACACTAGAAAGAAAATTTCAAAATCTTTATTCTAACTACGGATGTGGACTTATATTTCACTCAAGTAGATCAGAGTTATAAGACAGTCTGATCCATTTCAAAAAAATAATTAAAAAGAAACTACTTTTAGTGCATTTTTACATTGATTTTAAAAGTGGACTCAATTCTACTTTCAATTTAAATTTACCTTTTTCATTAATCTCGGTCTGAAAAGGTTTAAATGAATAAATAAGGAAGTTGCATGTGTCAAATTTTCAAAAACAAACAAGTGTTCCGTATGGTTTTTTGTAAGGTAAAATGGAATATCTAGTCAGTTTTTCAAAAAAATGTACAGGTAATTAAATATTTTAATTTAAAAGTCGAGAAAAAAACACGTGACTGAAAACGTTTATTGTTTAAACTATAAGATGACGTCAACAATAATACCATCAACTCCATTGCTTTACAACAATGTTTAGTATAAGATGACGTCACATCCAAACTCTTGGCGTTTTCGCGCGCTTTTAAAAAGGGGATTTTTGTTAATTTTTTTGGCAATCCAAAAATTTCTCGATTGGCCTCAAATTTTGGGTAGTTGCTTATTTTTGCAAGAGGAATCGATTAAAAAAATATAAAAAAATCATGCAACTTCCTCATTGGCAAGTATGCACACGTTGACTTAAGCACATCATTTCAAAAGACAAAATTTATTTGCCAGCCTTAAAGATTTTCAGGCCAACAATGAGTTTTCATGCAGAGTTTCGGGCCCTGGTCACAACATTAAGGATTCTTTTTAAAACAAATTTCAAATCTAAGTTACCATAAATGGAGCTGTGTTTGATTTGTCTGCGAAACACTTGCTAAAGTATGTAAGTGGTTCAGGATCTTCACACGGTAGTGTGGCTGGAAGTGGTGAAATCGGTAACTGAACATTTCCAACAATGTATGCAAAACACTCCATGCATGACTGCGAAACACAGTCGGAAGCAAATTATCTGAAAAGGTTAACATATTAAATTCAGAGGATTGATAAGAAAGTATGCAGTACAAACAATTAATGCTTGGCACTAGTTAACAAGAACCAGTAGTTAACTACCAATCAACTTGTAGCTCAACTACTTTTGGTTTATACATGTTAAACTACTTATTTAAGAACTACTAGCTAAAACTACTGTTAAATTTTCAACTACTTTAAAATTACTATGTCAATAAATTCATTAATGTCATTAATCCTAAAATAAACGATGAATGAGGTGAAAATGATGCTATTTATGCCATTATTATCTATACGATTCTTATATTAGTTTCACCAGATTGACGTACCGCAACAAAACTCGAAGGTGAAACGCTCCCTAACACTTAAACATACTAACAGAAGTAATATAGATAATTAAAATTTGGGAATTCATTAAAAATTGGGGGGAATAGGTTAGGAAATAAAATAGACTAGTTAACTACTTTGGGAAATAGTTTACTAGTACCTACTACTAATAGTTAACTACTAGTTGCCAAACACTACAAACAATATACACTATTGCAAAAAATTGTCTGTTTTATTTCTTTATCACTCCACTGCCTTAACTATGATTTCCAATGAAAAAGAAATTCCTTGTACTGGTGGTAAAGAATTTATGGCGAAAAAAGTAAAGTTTAAATTTGCAAATTCTACCAGATAAAGTATTTTAGTTGAAAGTTAACATTAAATGCAAGACTTACTTGTAAATCCCTTGATACCAAGAGACTCTATTTCACTATAGACTAAAAGTCTGCAGTAAGTTTCAGCAAGTGCAGGAGGAATGACATTGGTTGGCTTTGTTTGTGCAAGTTTCACGACATGCGTTACAACATTGTGAATCAAACTAAAACAAAAAAACATCTTATCAACCAACTCAAGAACCAACTATATAATGAAGAGAAAAAATTCAGTGAAAACAAAACATGAAATTGACTAAACTCTACGGTGTCGCGAAATAACCGGTGTCGCGAAATAACCGGTGTCGCGAAATAACCGTTCAAAACAAAAACCGTTCAAAAAACAAAAAAACTCATAGCTTTACACATGTAATAAATTTATTTGTTTTTTATTGAATGGTTTTTGCATTGAACGGTTTTTTCGTATATCCAACTCTACACCCATAAGGAAGTTAAAAACAAATGTAACCGAAAAAGATCAGAAAAATACATAACAAAAATAAGCTCATGAACAACTTCCTAGAAATTTGACTACTATTTTATCAGAATGCTTTCACAGTATGGATTTTTACCTCAGATAATAAATATTTTAACTACCAAAATATCTATTAATACTAAAGCAAGAAACCTAATTTAATCAAATTAAAAGCAGTCATAAAGTAACTTTAAGTTATATATATAATAGTAACTACATTTCCTAAATCATGTTTCATAATAGAGAAGTTACACAACTTGCCTCATTTTCGTGTGCATAGAAAGTGAATCCAAGATATTCATCGATAATGGTTTTATGGAATCTGTTCCTCCAGGTTTCAGGGAACCCCGAACAGCCTCAACCAGAACTCCCATGGGTCTAGTGAAACATTCTGGATTCGTACTATCTAAACATACAAATATGTTAAATACAGATAATGAAGTTGTAATTCTCAACAAACAATTTCATTTAAACTAAATCCAAAAATTAAGAGTGCACAAAGGTGATAAGTCCCACAACAAACCTTATAAATAAAATAAATAATAAAAATTAAAAATTGGGGGAAAAGCTGGATATGGATCCCCATTGACTCCACACCTTTATCACCTCAATACAAAGCTTTTATCATGAATAGGGAGCCATTAATCCTAAGTAGATCTTGAATGGGGTTAACATTCCTTTATGCATCAAAAAAGATGTATTGGGAGTGATTGCACTCTGGATATCCTCAGATCCCCTTAATATTTTTGGCTATAACTTCATCTGGGAGTCAGTAGTGATTATCTTACTATTGATTTGGATTTCTAAATTTTATCATTCGTTTAATACAGAAATGTTTAGTAATACAGTAGAACCTCTTTATAATAATCATTTTATTATAGCAATCGATAGATGAATTACCAACTATTTTTATCACGGGAATGGTGTTATTTTTTATTCATTACACCGAATTTTTGTATGAATTTTTTTTGTAAATATTTAGGTTAGAACAGAATAAAAAGGTTTGGTTTGGTCGTGATTTTATGACGCAAGAACCAAACTAGGCAGGGACTAATCCAGGATTTTAAACTTAACCCCCATTTTTGTGAAAAAATTACACATTTTAATTTTTGTGGAAAATTGTAAGAGCTATTTAATTTATGTGAAATTTTTTATAAATATTTTTATGGGAACTATAAAATTAATGAAAACAACATTAGATTACTTATTTCTTCAGTTTTATAGCCATTTAAATACTCAATTAACTTAACAATTTACACATATTTTAGAAGAATTTTTGTGAAGGTGCCGCTTTTGTTAGTACTTTTTTTGTGAAGGTGCCGATAATCGGTACCAAAATTGGTCTGTATTAGTCCCTGCTAGGCCATCACAGAATAAAAAGGAGTTATACCACAAAACCCTAATTATGAATTATTACAGGGAATGATTGTGTTCTGAATGTTTTAGAATATTTGTATCATATTTTACACTTGTCGAGCAAGTCCCATTCTAGGTACTATATGCATACTGATATTTCTATCTTATTTCATATAATTACCAATATAAAGATACATAAAAATAATCTAAGCTTGTATCTAAAATTTTTTTATCAAGCTTCAATCACAATCATCTTAATCTAGGAATGAAACAATACTCACAAGCGTTGCACAGAAGAGGTATTCTGTAATCTACATTTAAGGAAGTCACTATATCATTGCTGCCTAAAGTGTGCTGCAAATATCTAGAAAACAAATGAAAAAGTGAGGTAGCACCGCAGCAGAGTTAAAACTACAGTGAGTTAAACTACATACAATTACAAAATAAAACATTCATATAAAATAAAGCATGGGTAATTGGCTGATTATGACAGGGATTATGCTTCGGGGTGGTGGCTTTTTTTGTGAAAAATACGAAAGAAATGTTCAGAATTTCATGTTGCAGACCAATTTGAAACAATTTGATGTTTGAAACAATGTAAATGAAAAATCTGAGTGTCTGAATTTATAAATACTTGAAGTTGTTAAAATAGGTATTATAAAATTATTTTAAAGAAATATTTATAATTAAGCTTGTTCTTTGTGCAGTTTATATTAATTAAATTTTTCCAGAAAAAAAACAATTTATTATTTTAGCATTTTGCTAAAGCTTTTCTCTCTATTTTAGCTTTCTGTGTTAATGGAACTTAAGGGAACTGTTAAAGGAACTTTTGCTTAAGCTTAAACCCTGGTTAGATATTTCCTATTATGAAGTGTTGGGTTTCAGTAATATTGTTGACAATGCTCCTGGACAGACCAGTGAGGAAACACTGAAAGCAAAACTGCCCAAAATGATACGACAGGATTTAAAATAAATTTTAGCTGCAAATTGAATTAACTTCAGATTCAAACCACACTTAATCACATAAATGGTAAAAAAAAGTGAAAAGAGGCAAAACACTTACTCAAAGTGAGCTGTCAATGCTATGGGTAACCTCCTCTGTAAGCTAACTTGATCTGTTTGGGCTTTTTTCATGAGATGGATCCAGATTGAAACTGCTGCAAACATGCGAGTCGCACTGGGTTTGGTCACATCTGGAATGGGCAGGGGTTCTCGTTCAGGATACAGCAAATCATGCAGTCGCATCACAGGTAAAAAGTCATTCAGCTACATTTAAAAAAGCATTTGAAAAGTTAAGCATTGTGCGTCCAATTTTCTCATTTTCTATTTCAAAAATTCTGAATTCAATATTGTTAATTTATCATAACTAAAGTGAGTGAGATATTTTAAAATGCATAAAAATGCTGAACTTATTATTTGTACTTCTTGTTGTATAAAAATTGCAGTAAGGGATCTTTTTAAAATTTTAAAGGCAATTCAAGATCTTAAAGGATTGATTATTATCATCTCTTAACATCACTAAACTGCCCATATTCCAAGAAAAAAAATAATAAATTGCCTCTCTGGAGGAAGAATACTGTAACTGATGAAAAAAGGGTGATTTTTTATATGAGAGCTTGGGGCAAGACTTCTAGGAAGAGTTAAGTCAAGATGCATTAATATTACCTTAACCAATCAAGAAGTCTTGCCACTAAGTTCCAGTACAGTAAAAATTCCATTACGTATAAAAATTCCATTACGAATTCCATTACTATGAAGTTACGTCGTTTTTCCTCTGGAGGTGTTATTTTTAACATTACATAACCCTCTTATTTTCTTTATCTGCTAAACATATCTAAAACCCCCAAAATAAAATATTTTTAAAACCATTTCCTATCTAAGTACCATTTAATCAGTTAAAGTTTGAAAGATCCTAAACAAAAGGTTTTTTAAACCTTTCGTTTTGTTTAACCTTGTTTTAGCAAAAGGTACTACCCCCCCCCCAAAAAAAAGACAGCCTTTTTGTAATCTGTACTTTATAAGCAATTCATAATGCACTTTCCATGGATCAATATTTTTAAAAAAGACAAAAAGGAACAAGGGTAAAAAGCTATAAATATCATCTCAAACTAATGCAATAAATGCAGTCTTGCATCAGATTACTCGTTATTCTTTAAAAATGAATTTATCACCATACCTGAATTTTCTGTATACTTCCAGAAATAAACTGAAGTAAAGACCACATTAAATCATCTCTGCTTTTCTTATAGCTATGACCACTTAGCTGCAAAGGTAAATTTAATAAAAATCAATATTGCTGCTATTAAAAATTTTTATTTACCGTCTTTTAAACATTGTTCATACAACTTTCGGGGTATCTTTAAAGCCTTTTAAAAAATTTAAAAAATTTTTATAAATTAGTTATTCTAAACAAGAAAATTCAATTTTTAATTACACAAAACATATATGATTAAAGCAAGTGTTTGTCAACAAATGAAACCTTTAATACTACCAAAAAACAATTAATCCCAATTTAGCTCAGACTAGAGATCAACGGCCTGTGTTCAATAGGATAGCTTTGTAGCTATCAATTGTACTTTTTGTTACAGTTTTGGATTTCTGAGATAATCAAATGTTTTTTGATATTCTTATCCTAAAACAGTAGAAAACATATGAATTTCATTTTCATCTAGCAATCTCTCAGAAGAAAAACACTGTAAGAAGGAACACATCTATATAAATGAGTTATATCCCATTCGCCATAACACATTTTTATCTAAAGAAATCAGACACATTGATAGCTAATACAACTGATTCATCAGATTTCATATAAAGGGTAACAAACGTTTTCATGGCTAAGAAAATACCTCGATAACAACTTACTCTCTCATTTAAAACTGATATAATGCAAGGAAAGCTCGTGTAATTGAACAGAACAAAGTATATCAGTTGACTTGATAAATGCTGCCAAAGGGACTGGACTGGACTGCCATGATCAAAGGACTCTGCTTCGTTCTCTGATTTCTCCATTGCAGACAGAATGAGTTCCACAAATTGTTGCTCCAGCACAAGGCACCTTTCTCTATGCTAAAAACGGAAATAAATTAATGTTTGTTAGTGCTGCTGGACTTAAAAATTAAGCAATATTTACAGTTTTTCAGATAATTTCAAGGATTACAAGAAGGTTTATTCCCATTTTAAAGGGATATAATGTCAATACAGGCCTCGTACAGACCCTCAAAAAATTTCAGGACACATTTTTATAAAAAATTCAGGACAACATTTCAGGACATTTTGGGTATTATAATGTAGCGTTTACTTTTTCCTTAACCAGAATGTTATCCATCATATGTGTAAAATTAAAGTCTAAACAAATGTAAAAAAAAATGAACAATATATAAGGCTTTCTATTAATATTAAGACATACTGAAAAACATTTTAAACAGAGAGCCGCGCTCCAAAAATACGTGCTTTCTCTTTTAAGGAACACGTGATTTTTTTTTTCGTTACAGTCGGTTAACTGAAAGAAAATCGAAAATAAGTCTCGGTTTACAATTGATATCACTACTCGACAAAAAATAGCGTCAAAATTCTTCTGACACAAATCAAGCAGATTCTTATGTAAAATGACCAACTGAATCCGAATTTAACCCCCGTTTTTCTCCATCACGCTCAGATTTTCGGGGAACAGCCCCTCCCCCTTTTTGCGTTTTTCGATGACTTAATGACTTTGAATTCGATTTTCAGTGGCAAAAACTATTACTTTAGCCTTTAAATTACACCCAAGGGAACAAAAAAGGTTAAAGCTTCTAAAATATACAAATTTGTAGCAAATGAATAAGTTTAAGGGGTTATTACCCCCTAAAAATGCAAAAAAATCGTTAAAAATTACAGATATTATTTTTGGCTATTTTTTCATCTTATTTTTTACGCAATTCATCATTAAAGGATCCTAACCCTTCCCCAAGGACCCAAATTTAATGAATATATGCAGCAATGATTTAAAAAAAAGCGATTTAGGTGTTAGCGCTCCCAAAGCACCCACGGAAGGGTTCGATGCCATACTTAAGGGTTAAACTGCTATACAAAAAAAATTCCAACTGTTACTGACTGAATTTCAGTCGATTCTTGTGTAAAATGACCTCCTGAACTCAAATATGACACCCGTTTTCCCCCATCACCCTCAATTTTTAATGGGACACCCCTCCCCCAATTGTTATCCACAGCCCATATGCATCTATTAACAGCTTGAAACATGGAACCCCCATCGCCAAAAAATGGCCAGCTTTTAACGAACAGAACAATTTCCCTCAGGAGACCTGAAATATAAAAGCAATGTCATTTTTGAGCTTTTCAAAACATGAATATTAATTCCGGAGTTCATGAGCGGCGGCGCGATTCAGAGAGTCTCTTCCACGAGTGCTTTGGGGGCGCCAACGCCTCAACCGCTTTTAGTAAAAATCCCTGCTGCATATATTCATTAAATTTGGGTAATTGGGGGAAGGGTTAGGACCCTTTAATGATGAATTGCGTAAAAAAATTAGAGGAAAAAATAGTCAAAAACAATCTATAATTTTTAACGACTTTTTTGCATTTTTAGGGGGGTAATAACCCCTAAACTTATCCATTTGCTACAAATTTGTATATTTTAGAAGCTATAACCTTTCTTGTTTCCTCGGGTGTAATTTAAAGGCTAAAGTAATAGTTTTAGCCCCTGAAAATCGAATTCAAAGTCATTAAGTCATCGAAAAACGCAAAAAGGGGGAGGGGCTGTTCCCCGAAAATCTGAGCCTGATGGAGAAAGACGGGGGTCGGATTCGGATTCAGGGGGTCATTTTACATAAGAATCTGCTTGATTTGTGTCGGAAGCATTTTGACCCTATTTTTTTTGTCGAGTAGTGTATTTAGACTTTCGAAAAAATATCAGGAAAATCAGGGTAAATTACGTTTTTTCAGGACTTTTTAGGACGCTTTTTGAGATTTCAGGAAATTAAGGAATATCAGGACATGTACGAGCCCTGCAATATCATGATCTGAATAGTAATTGTTTAACAAATTATTAAACACAAATTATGTTCGTTCAAAGATTAATTGCATATTTTTAAGGTTTGCACAGTACTTTGAAGAACTGTATTCAATGTGTTTTAGCTGTATGAAGAATCGTTTTAATTTAAATTACAAAATAAATAAAGAAATAATTATACTTGAAATTTCATTCAAAGCTATAATAAAAGATGTTACAAGCACACTTTGATAACATACCTGTTTACTAACTCCTAACATATTGCACACTAAATCTCTTGAGTATGGTTGTTCTAAAACATACCTCAAAAGTGAAGTCTGTGGTTCAAGTAGCTCCTGTAAAGCAAAGAATTTAAGGTTAGACACAAATGAAACTAGGAACAATAAATTATTATATGAAGATGCTTCCATTCCTTAGTTTGCACTGCTGGTTTTGTTTTAAAGAATAACATTGTAACAGCTGAAACAATTGTACAACCTGAAAATTGATTTTGAATCATTAGAATATAGAAATCATATTTGAAACAATTTATTTAAAATATGAAAACTGCAAGATTCAAAAGTTATACAAGAATGATCCATTTCAAATAGGCATAAACCCTGTTATGAACTGGCAGGATTAAATCCCACAACAGATTGTATTGGTAGAATTGTAGGGTATTGATTGTTGATTGTATCAGTATATTTATAGGTTTACCTTTATGACACAGTTAAATTAAAAAGTTATCAATCATCTTCAAGATCTGTTGAACTGCATGTTGTTGCACTACTAGAAAAGCTGAATGCTAGTCTCAATTAGTAAATACTGTTACCCAAGTTAATTCACAAGTCAACCAAATATATATTTATGCAGGAGTAAACTTATGGGGCTATTTATTAATTTTTCAATAGAATAGCAGAAATAACATCCATATTTAAAAATATAACATCAGAAAATAGCCATCTTGTTAAGCATTTGTTAAAATTTAATTGACTCAAATTTTATAACTAATTTTTCAAGGAGAGTTTGCCTTCTTATGTAATTACAAATTAAAAATCAATTAATTATCCCTCTAAACCCAACTTAGTAAGCTAAAGTAGTTGCGTTGCGCCTTTCTTCTGGTTTCCCCCCTTGAAAATGGGGCAAGTCCTGTGGAAACAGAAACAAACAAAAGCGCAACTCATGACTGACAGACAGTAACTACTTCCACAAAAAACATAAAAAATGTGTACTCTCTACAAAAAAAACATCTCTGCAAATAAATACATGAAATGTAACTAAAATTAACTAATAAATAGATTATTAAAAATAAAAAATAATAATATTGTCACGATTAATCAAGAAACATATATAGATGTTGTAATATACTATAGAAGTGTTTTTTTACTTTAAACTTTAAGAAAATATGGTTACCTTATTGTAAGGTAAAAGTCCCCTCAAGGGTGCTTTTGCAGTTATGGGATCCAATTTCCAAACATTGCCCACAGTTGTTGAATGACCAACAACAGGTAACAGTTTTGATTTGCCATATGCAGTTTCTTCTCCTCTTATATCCATCAGAACTACAAAAAGTAATAAATGCCCACTACACCACAAGTTACAAGATCCTTCCAAATGAAATGTTTTAAAAGCAAAAAAATATCTGATTAGGTGAATATATTTTGCATGTCCTGAATGAATTCCATACTGTTAGGAGATACTAATCCCCATCTGATTTAGTGATACTAGACCAGTATGTATCCAAGCAACTATGAGAAAGATGTATTTTTTTCAACTTTGGGGAGTAATAATAATCAGATAAGCATCTTAAAATAATGTGTATTGGAGAAGAGCCACTTAGGAAGTAATAAGGTTGTTCAGACTACTATTGGAAATATTTTATGAAAGAAAAATAGATTAGTCACAGACGAAACATCACGGGCAAAAAAAAAACTCGTGATAGGTAAAAAAAATAGCCACGAGCAAAAAAAATCTTACTTTTAAAAGTCTTTGGCAAGAAATATTTTAAAAAGCCAACTCCTCAAATGTAGATAAAAAACAAACTGTAACTGAAAGCTGTAAATGTATGCATCGACTAAACTAAATAACTGACCTGAAACAGAAACCATTTGTGCTGTGGGCCTAAAACTGTCAATATGTGAGGATATCAACTTGGAGAATTTCTGAAAAGTAAAGCAACATAACCACATATTAAAAAAAACGAAAATTAAACTCTGGCAGATCATCAAGTGCTTAGAATCATAAATCAACTATTGATTTAATAACAACTAAGCAACATACCCAATGGGGATAACAACCTTTGGTTGGCAGCTTTTTCTGAAGCTCATCTAGAATCAGATAACTTGGTAGCAAACATGCATTTCTGTCGAATATAGTTTCCAAAACCTGAAGAAAAGGTATTTCATTTAATACATGCATAGTCTCACACTGAACTTCATTCTATAAATCAGCGGTTCTTAAACTTTTGATTGCTGCGCTGCCGTCCTAAGCGAAATGTACGTAAACGAGTTTTCTTAAAACTTCATTTCCTTTCTCCCTTGGCGCGTTTTTAAATGGGCGAGAATGTATCTCGCTACTTCCAAGCCACTAGAATGGTTGGGAAATTCACGCAGCTTAGTCGTTCATTCTGCTCATTTTGTTGGCAGTTTTGGTGTTGTTAAAGGGTTGCTGCTATCCATTGTTAAACTTAAAAAGGGAAAAAATTAAAACTTTAAAATCTTAATAATTCTAAAACTAATTCGATGTTTTTAAAAAACGAAACTACAATATTTTGTAAAAAATAATTGTATATGTGTTTAAAATACTGTACTTCTACCATGATTAGTTTTTCTTTTATAACAAAAAAAGTGTTCGAATTATTCATTGGCTGCTGTGAAACGAGGTAGTTTCAATGTTAATCTTGGCGGTCTGATATCGTAAGTAGGTTGACGCATAGAATTGAAAATCCGCCAAATGCTCTTTTGGCGAGATTTTTCTCAAAGTAAATCTGTGAGAAATTGCGTTAGTGTACACTTTCGCTTAGGACAGCAGTGCGGCCCCCCCTTTATATAACAGCCAGACATTGCGCCCCCCCCCCAATATTTCAAACACCCCTAGCAGTAACCAGACTTGTTTCAGGGGGGGTTGACTTAACATTATTCCTAAGGTCCCCTAATGTTCCAGATTATTTTAAAAATTTTACAATTACTTCAAATAATAATGGGGGGTCTGGGGGTCTCCCCCATAAAAATTTTGAAAATTTGTCTCAAAAAGTAGTGTTTCAGTTCATTTTGTTTTCATCCATAGAGAACAACTCCTTGTGAACCACAGAATTTCCAAGGAAAAATATTGTAAATAGAAGTCAAAATTTAGGGAAAGCTGGGGGTTCTCCCCAAGAAAATTCGTTGAAATTTGTCCATTTAAACTAGGGTTTTATCTCATTTTGAAAATCTTTGGAAAACACTCAAAGGTACAGATCAACCACGAAGTTTTGTCGCTTGACCTTTCCTGACCCGGGGAGAGCGCGCCGCTCCCAGGTTGCTAGATTTCTCATTTTGCGCTTTTCTTGTGAAAAGCAGATCATCGCTCGAATTCGGGCTTTTCGTTATCCGTAGAATAAGATTGCAAGCTTGTTTTGTGGGAAATGAAGAAACTAGTTTTTTGGCGTGATAAGGAAATAAATTTTTGTAATTAAGATACAAAAAATTACTTTAATCTCCAATATTCGATCTACTGCTGGTTTCGATCATGTTTACCCTAATCTTGTTTTTCATTTAGAGTTCCACCAAGCGAGAAATTGTTGGTGTTAACTGTCAAAAATTATTTGCAGCAATTTAAAAATATGTGTGTTACAGGAGAAGAAATGGTGTCGCATATTAATTTTTTTAGGTATCGGATTGAACCTCTGAAAAAAATAGCATTGCCTTTCTCATCTAAGATATTAATTTTTGATAAAAAAATCTAGTTACGTTGTGTTAAATTTTTCTGTAATAGGATTTCTCTGAAGAGCCATTTTCCACTAAGGAAAAATTTAAGATTTTTGTTCGCATCTCAATTTCTAATGAGATTTATTACGTTTAATTCATTATATTTTATGTAAGAGAAGATTAATTTCACTCATACTGAGGAACCTGATATAACATAACATTTATTTGACAACTTACACACAAGACTTAAATTGAATTGTAAAATTGAAAATTAATAATAATAAAGGAATTTTTCAAATTGTTCAATATTACCCATAGTATATAGAAAAACCACTCCCTAACTTTCCGAAGACACCCAATATCCTATTAACCCATTAAGGACGACTTTAAAATAATGAAAATAAGTAACTTTTTCTTTCATATTTTGTTCATTTGGACCGAATATAGTAAGAAATGCCCATTTTCAGATTTTTCAAAAAATAATTTTTATGATTTTTTAACTGGCAACTTTTCTTGCCAACCGTCCTTAGTGGGATCCAAACTCTGACAAATGAAAAGTCAAAAAAACTAATTAGAATGTTTACGATCTTGATAATAAAATGTTTTCATACATAATTTAAAGAAATAATCCATAAATAAAAGTGAATGGGTACTAAATTGTTAATAGGGGGTCCAAGAAAGGGTATTTCACCCCTCCTGAATAGGGCCAGTTCAGTTCAAATATTGATATTCACCTATTTTCAGGCTTTAAGAATAGCCGAACTAGTACTTTTTTTAAGTCGGAATGGTTGGAACCCTTTGATTTTTGTACTTTAGCTAGCTTCCAGGTTAAAAAAGGTTTATTTATATCTCCCAGTCTGGAACGACTTTTTTACCTGCTAGAGTCTTATATATTCTCAACTTTCATTTTTTTGGATACCTTTGGTTATATGTATATAATTTTTTTGCCTTCCGAAGCCTTTTCTCTAATTGGAATTCTACGTTCTTTTTAGTCATTCTCTATCAAAAAGTCATCATAATTACAGTATTCATCTTTATGGCTCCAGATTTCGCATATTCCCCCCAGAAAATGTTAAATATTACTCATTAACTCGATAAAAACTAGGTATTAGCCCATTCAAAATGGGTTAAATTACTCCAGTGATATTTTATTTTATTTTTTGACTACTGTAAATTTCCAGAAACCCCTTTCAAGGAAAATAAATGTATCCAGAAATGATTTATTATGTGATTGAACCAATAAATCTGTTAGGAATCAGTAAAAATCTAAAATCTATTTAAAAAAAACAATAAAATTATGATCCAATGGAAACATTTCATCATGCTAAAGTATCAATAAGATCTACATATATGATAAGAACAAAAAAAAGCATTAAAAATAATTAATTTACAAAAGCTTCTTATGAGTAACTCGTAAAAGTTTTGACCACACATCAGACGATTGGCAACAAAAGTTGCCAGTAGAAGAAAACCCTTGCTATTGGCAATTTAAATACCCCCATTCCAACTGTAATTGGTAATAATATTTAGAATGGGATCTTGTGAATATGCTTCAATAGAAACAAGTCATAAAAATAACCAAACATTAGATTATTTTGGCGTTTTCCAAATGATCTCCCAGCTATCTCCAAAATGTAGTGAAACGCTCTCATTCTAACAGCGATTTTACCCCCAAAACGGCATGGCAGGTATAAATTTCTATTTTTATCTGAATAAATACATTCTTTAGAAGCTGTTGTCATGCATTTAAACTTTTAATGTCCTCTATTAGAGTCAGTAAAAAATGAAATGTCCCTTGGCAAATTTTGTTGCCAACCGTCCTTAATGGGTTAACTTCTTTGCATTGTAAAAAAATAAATGTATTGTATCCTATTACCCTACCTAACTTTCCTAACATATTTTTCTAATACGTATTTACTTAAAATGACTGAGTCGAGTGAACAAATTTATTAATTTAATTGAAAAAAGGTTGCAGTTCTACACGCTCCAAAACTTTTTTTAAACATTTTTTCGGATATTTCCCTTCTACACAGTCTCAATTTTTCCAACACTGTTCCAAAGACATCATAAAAGGTATTAAAATAATTTGCATTAACACATAACGCTGAGCATTTTTCATATACTTAATCTAGCAAGCAGAAGATTTTCATGCATTGATCCGGTCCTCCAGTCAAAGAGCCCTGCTCTATATGGTGATAAATATAAATATTCCGTCTTTTTAAACTAAAATCCATATCGGACTTCGGAGTAAGAGAAATGCGCGAAACATCAGCAACTTAAAGTCGTTAATCGCCGCCACTCCTTGGCGTGGTTTTGGCGAGGAGGAAATGGCTTGGCACACTAAGAGCAATCTTTCCCCACCCGAAAAAAAAAAGATTTTATGTGTTTTTGGGGTTGCCCAAGCGACAAAACTTCGTGGTCGATCTGTAACTTGTGTGTTTTCTCTAAGGTAACTCGCGGACCCCCTAGGAAGGCACTGCGGACCCCTGGGGGTCCACAGACCACAGTTTAAGAACCGCTGCTATAAATCCTTGTGTATAAGAAAAAAATGCTTTAAATTAAAATACTTTTCACTTTATACTTCAAAATATACACATTAGCATATATTTTTTCAGTTTAAAGTAGCAAGAATAAACATTTTTAGTAAGTAGTTTTAATTTGTGTAACATATTTTTTATCAAAAGACAACTCCTAATGAAGGCAGCAGCATAAAGCGAACAAAAAAATTATTTATAGCCATTATTAAAGGCATTCTTATAAGGATCTCTAAAACATACGATTACTATGAAACTCAACATTTAAGACACTTAAGAGTGTAACATACTCTCTACTCTACTAAGAAACTCACAAGTCTAACAAAAATGTGTGTAGATTTTACCCTCAAAATCATAAAATAGTTTAATTTTCTAAAGCAGGTTGATTTTTGAATGTAAAGCTACTGACCGCTTTCTGAGATTAGGTAACACACTTCCATTTTCAAGTAAAAACAATAACCTATAATAAGGAAAATCATGATAAAAGAATACTGATAAAAAAAGGTATAACTTACATTTTGCACAACACGTAGTTGATTTAGTACAGCAACATTAAATGAGGACTTAATACTCTGAGCTTTATCCAGAATCATTTTCAAGATATCTCGGACACCCTAGGGGTTGGAAATAACATATTTTAACAAACTTTTTAATAGGCCACAGTAAAACACCTTAGAAATTAAAAACATTAGTTGAGGTTATAGAATACTCTACAAGCTAGTTAGCTAATACATTTGAAAAGTTGTATAACAAAATTAGATTTTAGAATAGTGTAACAATATTAAATGCGCTGAGGTTTACAATTTTAAAGTTAAGTAGCACAACTAAATAATGTTAGCACTCATTTTAAAAAGGCTAAAATAAACTATAATAAAGTGAGACGTGGACATTACTAACACCAAAATATATACATCTTGGTGGTTATAAGAAATAACCCTAACCCTTTAAAAATAGCAGAAAGTTTTTTGGAGAAGAAGAATACCTTTGGCTTATACACAAAAATATACAGTATATCTTATACTTAATTTACTACTTTTGTTAGAAAGTAAATCAGAAGCCAGAAACATTTTCTCGGATGTGGTTTAATGGCGTGAGGTCCATAAAATCCGACAAAAAGCAACATTTTCTCGGAAATAAAGCATAGATCTACATTTTAAACTCAAGACAGATATGAGATATTTAATTAAAATAAAAAAAACTTGGTATTAACCTTGTACTCAAGTTTAAATACTATACTATAGTCTGTGTAATTAAAATAAACGGTTGGACGTCATCAGTTGAAGTTTGTCGCCTAGGTAACGAAGGAGAAACGTAAGCGATTCTGCTTTATTTTTGCACATCAGTTACGACAGGGCGTGAAATTAAATTGAAATTTTGAATCTTAATAGTTATAAAACTAATTTGAATTTTTTAAAAAACAAAACGACAATCTTTATGAAAAAATAATTGTATATTTGTTTAAAATTTCGTACTTCTACCATGATTAGTTTTTCTTTTATAACGAAAAAAAGTGTTCCGATTATTTCATTGGATGCTGCGACACGAGTTAGATTCAATGACAATTTCGGGCGGTTGTGGGCTTGGCGTGATGTGGAGAAAAAATAAGACTGGTGGAAACCATGGCAACACACAGGGGAAGGGTGTAGAGACAGGGGAAATCACATGACTTTTCAACCGCCGATTCTAATTACACAGACTATAATCAATCTTCTTTTTAAGGATTCTTATCAAAGAAATCATGAATAAGTTGTACACCTGTTACAACAACTCTACAATTAACAAAATTTATTTTACAAAAATTCTTCTTACTTTGTAATCAATATTGGATATAATTTTATCAATCAGTAAAAAGCTCATACACCAAAATTCTTCATTAGTGTAAACTAAAGATTCACATCTGAGAAGACTCTCACAAACAAGCCTGTAAAAGAAAAGTTAGAAAAACTGAATTCCCCAAAAATAAAAATTACTCTAAGTACTTTAAACTAAGGATTTCAATTTTTAAAAACTACTATCTTGTTGGAAATATTTTTCTTTCTATTATTTCTATTATATTCTATTTCTATTATATTTATTTTTCTATTTTTCTTCAGCTATCACCATCTCAAAAATATTTTACTTACATTAATTTGTCAATATTTATGAGTGAGGCAAAGTTAAAGAAAAAAAATTAGAAAAATACAAATGACTTTCCCAAAATAAAAACAACTGAGTTTATTTTGCTATATAATTATAGTTTTTTTTTAAAGTTTACTCAAGACTCACAATTATTTCTTACAGAAAAACAAGTCAGGACTTTCGTCTTAAATAACAGTCAATTAATGTGCTCATAAAAATGGTAAAAATTAGTTTCCTATCTGTTATTTTTTAGGTAAAATATTTACTTTTAGAAACAGTCAGGACTTAAGTTACATCAAACTTCATAAAAAAAATATTTAGAAAAAATAATACACTGAATAAAGATAAAAACTTTGATTGGCCCCTTGAGAGACTTGGAAAAACCAATAGTTAGACAATATTAGATATTTTTAATTTAAATCCCACAGCCAATTAATTTAAACAGGGTTCACCCAAATATCCTGTTTTCTTAGACAATGTTCGATTTCACAAACTTCCATTTTGCTTTTTTTTATTTTACTGTAGTGGACTGGTACTTAACATAGTTCTATTGACATAATGATTATTATGAGTTGTTACTAATCTCAGAATCAACTAGCATTCCCAATAATAATAGTTAATAATAATGGAATCATGATTTTTAGATGACATTTTCACTCCAAGTTACAAAAAAATTAATATCATCTTAACAAATGTATTTCCTCATTTATCTCAATTACTCTAATGTAATATTTTCTCTTCAATATTTAGTTTTGTAAACTACACAAGTGTTTTTTCACACAATTTTATTTATCAATATTTAACTAACTTAAAATATGTAATTGAAGTTTTAAATACTTCTTTTATAAATTGCACAGGCAGTTTAATAAAAATGAACACAAAATCAAAATGTATTTTACTTATTAAGTTTTCTGCATTATTTCATTTTACAAACTATTTAAAGGTTCCCAATGAGTTTACAACAAGCTTCGACTGTAGATGAAAATCATTATAAAACAGGTAGAAGTAATGTCATAAAACATTTAAGTTAGTTAGCACTAAAATTAATTGAATACAGCAATACCTAGATGGAATGAAATTGTCATTCACACCATACTCAAGCAAAGCAAAGAAAGTCTTCAACTTTTGGTAGCTATTGGTTCCAATTATTCGAGTATAATGTGCTAGTGCTGGAGCCAATTCTTCCTGAAATATTAAATTTATCTACTTGCAATCCAAAAACAATAAATAGCAAAGATAATTAAGAAGTTAAAAACTACTTCTAAAGAACAGTCTACTTAAAAATTTTAATCCTGAAATATAATGTATAACTTAAAAAAATACTGATCACTTCATCTTACAAATATCATTAATTAAATTTACATTATCAACAATTAGGTATTTATCATTTAATAAGTTTTCAACTTTGCATGATACATTGTAAGACCTGTATTTGTATAGAACAAAGAATGGGCTAGGCTAAAAGAAATAACTGAACCTTGTCGTAATTAATCCAGCGTTAGAAATTGGAAAGATGACCAAGGGTTCGACTGGTCCTGCAGACTAGTGTTTTCCAAAAATCTAACTGTGGTCCTAAACCAAAATGGCTGGATTTATAACAAATAAGCAGTATCTCTAAATAAACAAACAATTTTAAAAATATCTCATTTATTAAGTACTTTTCTTGGTTAAATTTTAATATTAATCACAATTATAATAAATATTGTTGCAAAAAGAGAAAAAAATGGGGTTAGAACTGGACAGTGGAATATTTTGTTGAAAATGGTCAGGGGGACCAGTGATTTGTTGACCATAGTGGTCCTAGATGTTCTTCAGTAGTCTCAGACCAGAGGACCACCACCAATTTCGAACGCTGAATTAACCATAATTGGAAACTTTTCTATACATCACAAAATATTCCTTCTAATTTTTAAAATAAAAGAACAATATTTACTTCAGAGAGAGAAGCGAACAGCATTTTCAAATTTTCTTGGTGCTTCTTGAACAAGATTGCTTGATCCTCAGGTGTTTTAGAGATGAAGCCATGAAATGCCAAAGACAGTTCACTTTCAAACTGAAATACAAAGAAGCATGGTAAAACCACAAGTAGGAGAATATTTAAATAATAAGAAGCAAAAATAAGTGCTATGGTAACTTTCATCTAAAATAATTGGAGATTTTGCTCCTAAAATAATTTAGCCTTAAATAGCTACGCAGTTCTCACACTGGAAAATTTTTTACAGTTCTTACGTATTTTACCTTCGACCGTCTCTTAATCAAAAACTTTTTCAAATCCTATTGACATTTCTATTGGTGTACCGCTGAATTAGACGGCCACTGAATGGTCGACAGGATAATACATAAGTACCATCATTACTTATAAAGAGATCTTATAAAGGGTAGTTAATATTTGAAATTATATACCATTGCTTAATTTATTGAAGAACAAACAAGACGTTGGAATTATATTATTATTGCATTATAGTATTATAGTCATAAAAATTTGTCAATCAAGTGATAAATACTTTAAATTATAACATGTTTCCTAATTAAGTAGCTTTCCATAGCTTTAGCACTTTTCGCTCTTGGCGCAAAAACCCGCCAAAGCGTACCTATCAAAAAGGATTTTACTGTAACTTGCATCCGGACCTGGAAAAAGTTATAACCATCCCCCGAACCTAATAGAATTTCCCCAAACCTTATGTATTGCTCCTAAGGAGCTGGCAGAGGCTTCCCCCGAACCAGGTTCGTAGGTTCGGGCACTTTTTCAGGTCCGCTTGCATCTATAATTGGACTCTGCTCCTAAAAGATTTACCCTAAAATAGCTACACATTTCTGCTGACACTGGAGAAATCATTACATCAAAAGTACTGGAATGGGACAATTTGGCGCAGCCATTTTGGAGTACATTGGAACATGCTGAATCCCTTCCGATTTCAGATTTGGAACTTTAAAAAAATTTCTAATTTCGAAAAACATGCCGGATTTCTGAGTATTCCTGTTTCCGGGATCCGGATAAGAGGTTCGTTACTGTACTTTGTTTGTTAGTGACGTAATAGGTTCAGCTTAAGCTACTGTCTAGTATACTAATTTTTCATAAGCACAATTTTCTCAGTCGGCCATGCCACTGAATCAGATTTTGATCAAATTTTGCAGCAACTGGGCAGGTATACCAGATAGTATTTTATGGCGCTAAAATATAAAGAATAGTGGGATCCGATTGTAATTAGGCACCTAAACCACTTAACTTATGATGGGCACTCAAACCACTTAACTTATGATGAAATTCCAAGTTACATGTCAAAAAATTTTTTAAATCGAAATAAGATCCAATAACAAGTATTTTGAGTTTATTAAGATAATATTTCATGATTACCCAAGATATAAAAGCAAAACAATTCTCATAAATTTCGAAAAACCGTTATAAAAAAGCAGGTTGCTATCAGATGGTGCAGGCTGAAATAAGTTATCAGTAGAAATCGTTTATCTCTACTACAATAAATAAAATATTAAATACCATAACTTCTTCTTTAAATCGTTCAATTTTACTTTCCACAGATACGGTAGTTTCCATTTCGTGCATTTTGTACTTAACCAGATAATTCTCAAACTTATGAAAAAATGAAACTAGCTTGAGTCCTTGGTCAAAACTATGACATCCTCATCATTTCCAACATATTGTAAAATCAAATTAAAACCCACAAATACCATTGCTATCAGATACTTAAAAGTAGTTAAAAATTATCAGCCCATTGAAAATTTTTCAAAAAAATAATAGGTTGGTTTGTTTATGTTTTGTTTAGGTATTGCCAGATTGTAGCCAGATTACGACGCATTTAATATGTTGCCACACGTTAAAAATTAAACTATTTTTGAGGCTTAGATACTAGATCTAACAGCTTGCCCTAGACCTAGGCTTACCATACGTCCGGGTTTACCCCGGACAGTCCGGGGTTTTTAGAGCTGTCCGGGGAAATGTCCGGGGTCGAAAAATGTCCGGGGTTTCATAAATTTAGGATTTCCCAATCATTTTTAGGTAAAAGTCCCAATTAAGCTGTTTAAAATTGCGTTTTTTTACATTTTCTAACGTCTGTTATACTTCAGAAAACTTACTTTCTGTTAATTTTGTGATAAAAATTAAGTAAATCAAACAATTTTTGAAAAAGTAATGTTAAAGGAAAATATAAAATCCTATATTTCTGTTTAAGGGTTATTAGTTTGAATAGTTTTTTCTTAGTTTTTAATCTTTGGTAGTTTTATATAGCACTTATTAAGAAATTTCAAAACTATGTCCTGGGTTGGACCCGAGAAAATATGGTAAGCCTACCTAGACCTGGGACCAAATTGGTCGGTACCGACCCCCTATGGTGGAAAC
Organism: Tetragnatha versicolor; assembly: GCA_024610705.1. Taxonomy (NCBI): domain Eukaryota; kingdom Metazoa; phylum Arthropoda; class Arachnida; order Araneae; family Tetragnathidae; genus Tetragnatha; species Tetragnatha versicolor. The sequence goes on from JANDEH010000002.1 coordinate 67,720,303, forward strand.
AGGGGTGTAAAAACAGGGAAAAGCGATTCCAAAACGAGTTAATCCCATTAGCATAGCAATGTTGCTTAATATCGCACAACATCGCCCGTCTCTGATTTACATCGCGAATGGTGGGCGGTTTTCGGCAACTCTTCTGGCCGTGGAAATTAGAGTAGAGTTTAGTTGAAAAAAGGCCGTCCAAAATATACAGTGCCTTGCTGCAACAGCGACGAAAATTTTTTCAAAAGGACCAATAGGAAGCCTCGAAAACTATCGCTGGGAAAAAATCGCTACGACATCAGCGACATAATGGGGGATTTACAGCACTACTGTAAACGCGACATTTTCGGTTTGCGGCAAGAAACGGGAATTTGTTATTCCAATAAACCAATTGACGAGCGCCATCTTTTGTGAGTAGCGGGTACTAAAATATGCCGCTTTTTGCATGACTTGCAGCTCTTGCAGCGGTGGTGTAAATCCCCCATAATTGCGATCACTGGCGGCCATTTTCTTGAGCCGGCGGGAGATCTGGGTTGTCTGGATTTCTCTAATAAAAATGCAAAAATTATCTTCTAATATCAATATCGTGCTTCCTTGAAATTCAAGGGCTGTTGCATAACCAGAGTTGACTAGAGCGTTCCGATTAATTGAGGAAGTAAGTAATGAAATTGAAATCGTAGTCGCATAACATGTGCTGCCATCTAGTTCAAATGAGAAAATTCATCAGTTCTTCAACAGCCAAAAATATTTTATATCAGCCTCAGTTAATTATTTAGGCTACTTGTGAATACATATAGGCTTGATTTTTTGTTTTCAAATGAAAATTTCAATATTCTGTTTGACATAAAGTCACATAGAAAGGGACTAGGAAAAGCACAAGCAATGTGAAGGAAAATCCTGGCCGCCATTCCTGCGGCTGAAAGCGATTCGGAGGGAGTCGCTTTTCCCGCCGAGCGATCAAAAAACCTGTCTCTTTTGCAGCTCTCGCTGGCAACGCCATCTTATCGTTACAGAAAATGTCGCTGATGTCTTTTTTACAGCAGTGGTGTAAATCCCCCATTACTCTCCAAACTCCAAAAAACCTCTTTAGCGTTACGTGCGGGACAAACAGGTTTTTGGTACTTTTCCAACAATAAAGAGGATGACCCAGACAACTGATGGGGATCATATAAGAGAACCCTAGTGTTCTTTGGAAATGCAAACGAAAGAACATCAGAAAGCAATATTTATTCTCCAAACTCCAAAAAAACTATTAAGCGTTCGTACGGGACAAAATCAGGTTTTTGGCACTTTTATAACAATAAAGAGAATGACCCAGACAACTGATGGGGATCATATAAGAGTATAAAAAGGTTGGGAAACGCTGCTCTAATCAACAATATACACTAGGGTCCAAAAATTAAGGATAATTTTTAGTTTTGGAATAATGACGCACATCTTAGTTTTTTATAAATGAAATTCATGTCATAGGATCTCCTAAAAGTCGAAATGTGACCTGGGATAGAATTATTCTAACAACAGTTTATGAGGTGGTGCTGAGGCCCTTAATGGATAATGGAGTTCTATGCTTATTCCGAACGATAGCAGCAAATCTGTGCCTTCAATCAAATTTATTTCAGTTGAAAAATTTCGTGCACCTTATGATACGCAAAGCCACTGATATATTTGCTCTATCTTCTATAGCAGGGGTTTCCAACTGGCGGCCCGCCGGGTCATTTTGTGCGGCCCACGAAGCAATCTGAAAAACCTTCAAAAAGTAGCTTAAAACACTTTATAGCACACTAAAATTCAAAATTTTTTTGGGGGAGAACCCCCAAACCCCCTTATACCTCTTAAATTATGGACTAGCTTCGATCGTTTTCTATGGTGTAAGATTTAAAAGTTTGAAGTTTCTAGAGATCGTTTGCAAAACCTGAAATTCCCCCTGAGCGTAGCAAGGGGGTATGAAGGCTTTTATAACCTTTATCATGAAGAGGGACAAAATGGAGTATAAAAAAATTAGGTAAAGCAATCCTCTAAGGAAAATTTACAATCATTTTCTTGAAGAAGACCTTTTCATTTATGTAATATTCAGAATATTAAATATATTCAGTATTCTTACTAGATGTATAAGAGTAAAAAATTCATATATCCTCTGGAATTTCGGAAAATACAGCAGTGCATACATTCAAAATATGTAAACAACCTTCATCCCTCTTTTGCTGCAAAAGTTTCATATTGAAGACTCTCACCCCTATAAAAAAATTTCATCGTTAAAAAGGAAAGGAGCCAGATTACCTCGCGGCCCGCCACTTAATGGAGGATTTACACCACTGCTGTAATGCCGGCTTTACACCACCGCTGTAGGAACTGCGGGAGCTGCATTAACGATAGCGGGAAGACCGGGCGATTTTTTTTCAAGAGAACCAATAGGAGGCCTCGAAAACGATCGCGAGCCAAAAATCGCTGCGATAATAGCGGTACCGCAGCGACACGCAACGACAAGAGACCCCCCATTTGGACTAACTCCCAACTTTGAAAATTCATCGAAAAATCCCGGAGGTGCTCAAGGTCCTAAAACCACGTTCAAAATGTGGATAATCTATCTAAGATATAAGGAAAAATAAATATAGATGATAAAAATCATGAAAAGTGCCAATCTGGAGTATGTTCCTGAACTCTGTTTTTTCTCCCATGTTATTTCAATGGGGAATTTTTGCACAAAAAATATTGTCAAATGGTTCTAAAACCTCGACCGGAGCATTCCTACCACCTTCCGGTTGATGGGAAAATAATTTTTAATTTGAAAAAATTATTTAATAAGCCTAAAATTGACCCCCAAAGTCTTTGTTTTGGTCATTGGGCTGTGTTTATATTTGCCATCCTGGGCAAATATCAACTCTAGGGAACCTAAAACCTCAAAATATCGTAACCGGAACTCAGAAATAACCCAGATTGGCCGTTTACGGGACTCAAATCGGTCCAGAAATCAATAAATGAGCCATAAATATGTATTTTAAGGGGTTTGATCCAGGGACGCTGGCCCGGTCACGTGACCCCCTTGCTCTCGGAGCATGGCTTGACCGCAATCGAGGTGACGAGAATACTCGTAAAAAGGCTGAGGAGCCGTTCCTGACCCAGCAACTGGTCCTGACATAAGCCATGCTCCTATCTGGCCAGATCACAATTAGTGGTCTAAATACCACTGCCATAAATTGGTCAATAGGTCCCTAAAAGAGGGGGTAAAAAGATTGGCAGCAAAAGCCCATTCAAATATAATACTGAGACCTGCATATGCACAGGATATTCTCTCATTGCAATAATCAAGGGACTAGAAATGTATCCCTCGGTATAAAATAACCTAGCTTGACCCAAACCCAATCAAAATCTAAATGGTACCCTGGTGTAACCCAGACAGTCATCAAAATGGACCAAGAAATCCTAAAAATCAAATAGATAGGAGATAGGATAAAAATGATGACATTTGACCGCAATTGTGGTACTGTCCTAACACGTGAAAGAGAGGATAAGCGCACAACTCATGCATGACTGGTAGATATAAACTAAACCAAATAAAATAAAGTGCCTGCCAAATAAAACAGGATGAGGTAAGAAATAAAATACAGCTAATACAGTCGAATCCGCTTAATGTGATCACGGTTAATGTTATCAATCGGATAATGTTATTAAAGTTGACTGGTCCCGATCACTCCTATTTAAATTAACGCAAAATGTATCGATCAGTTTATCGTTTAATGCTATCAAAATTTGGTGAAATCCCTTAAAAACCTCCTTTTTTCCCCGTTGGAAGGTCAATTTTAATGCATAAACATACAAAAGAAGTTATTAATGTAGTAGTGATACTATATGATTTGCTCTTATATTTTTCTTTAAGAATGTTAAAGTTGCAAAATACATATTAGAAAATAGTTTTAAATACGTAAATCAGGACTACGACTACACAGTTGTGATTTTTATGCAAACAATTTAGTTACACTGTTTGCCATTTTTTAGTATAGAACCGCTTATTATTATCAATCAGATATTGTTATCATTCTGATCTTGGACAAATGTGATCACATTAAACGGAGTCGACTGTAATATAAAAAAAATGGAACGACCCGTAGAATATAATGAAATACTAATCTCCCCTCTGAGTAGAAATGTAAGACAAAATGAGAATAAAAGAAAGACACTAAAGTGAAAATGAAAATGTAATCTGAAAATAAAATAAAATAATGAAAAGGTATTGTAAAGAAACTAATGGAAAGTAATCATCATAGACAAAATAAATAAATAAAAGCTAATGGTAAAAACCACTAATGATAAACGAATAAAATAATATGCCAGAAGCATCCCTAAATGAATGACAAAGGAAAAAGTAAGAAAATAAAATACAAAACCAGACCTAACTCAAAAATAAAAGAAAAAGTACAAAATACAAAGTAACCCCAAATGGTGACCTAATGAAATACAAATAAAATAAATGCCAATTGTAACCCCAAATGAATGATAAAGAGGAAAAGAAAGAAAATAAAAAAAACTAGTGATCAAAATCTAAAATCAAACAAAAAGGAAAAAAAAAATAAACAATCCCAGATAAATCCCTCCCAATAAGCTATCCCCCATAAAGAGAATGAATGTAAATCCTAAAATGTAATGAATAACTCAAAATGAATCTAAAATAATCAAAAGCATCTCTGGATGCATGAGTCAAAGAGGTTTGACCGCAACTTCGGAACATTCCTCTCTCCGGGAACGCGAGAAACCGAAAACAGTCGCAACGGAAGGAAGAACGACTGCAGCTAGAGAGTCGCGGCTGCCGTTTCTGCCGTTGCGTTTCTAGCGCCATCTCTTTAGTGTCGCTGGAACTAAAAACGTGTAGCTACTGCAGCTCCCGCAGTTCCTACAGCGGTGGTGTAAAGCCGGCATAAAAGAGACATCAGCGATATTTTCGGCATATTTTAGTACCCGCTACTCACAAAAGATGGCGCTCGTCAATTGGTTTATTGGAATAACAATTCCCGTTTCTTCCGAAAATATCGCTGATGTCTCTTTTACAGCAGTGGTGTAAATCCTCCATAACTTGTGATTTCAATTGCGGCCCACGAGTACTTAGAAGTTGGAAACCCCTGTATCTATAGTCTTGAAATTACATTTTTTAAACTTTTTCATTTAGCCGCTAGGGTCGCAGTTAGTCATTTCAATGAATTCTTTATGGTAACTTACCTAGGGACCTTACTTCCAGTGGCGAATCCAGAAGCGGGGGCTGTGGGGCTGCAGCCCCCCCAGGAATAAGACATTCAGGTTTTGGTAATAGCAATAAAGCCAAAAAAGTAATTTCAACACATTGCGGACATTCGGTGGTGTTATCGAAAAAGTACTCCAAATTGCATCTATAGTGCCCACATAGATGTAGCTGTTGCTTCTATGGTGGACACCCTCTTGCATCTATAGTGGACACACCTCTCTTTTTCTGCCTATATATGAGGGTTTTATGCATGGAATAGAGGTTTTTTTGGTAGAGTCGTTAAAATTTTTTGGAAATAAGACTCCAAAAAACAGGTTTTTAACTAATATATTCTTAGGTAGGATTTTGATTAACTAATTATAAAAAAGTTTTGAAAGATTAAGTTCCAAGTACAAAAGGGGGATTAGGGGTCCTTCCCCAGAAATTGTTTGAAAATTTGACCCTAAGAAACAGGGGTTTAACTTGCTTTGGTACATTAAGTCTGAATACAGTCTGTCAGTACAGTACTATTTTATTTTCCCCCTTTGAATACTCATCGCCCCCCACTTATTTATCGCCCCCTTGATAACCCAAATCGCCCATATGGGGGTGATCGCCCCCAGGTTGGGAACCACTGTCTAATTAAATCTTCCTTCCCAACGAAATGCATTTTAGATCAAATCAAATTAGCTTTATTTAAAAAATACTTGATAGTTTCCGACCCAAAGCCTACGCTGTAGCTGATTTGAGAGGAATTAAGCCAGTAATTCAATGTTTTAGAAATCTTTGTTCCCGAAGCCAGAATGAAACCAAATTCATACAACATTCATTTTAAAGCACAATCAACAGTTTATGAAGAAAAACTTATTCAAATTAAATTTGATTTATGTTTCTATTAGAAGCCATTGCAGTGGCCACTATTGGAAAATCTAAGATAATGTGTTGGTATAGTGGCCACCCCCATAAATCCTCGTAAAGTCAAAATTTTCAAAAATATTTTATTCATTATCATTTTATACACGGCACTGTATTTGGACGGCCTTTTTTCAACTAAACTCTACTCTAATTTCCACGGCCCGGCGTTCCATTGGTTCTATCACTAAGCGCCAAGACTGCTACGTAACCACGAGACCTACAGCGCATGCGCCACGGGCCGTTTGGGCCGTCCAAATAGACACTTCGTTTATGGCCTCTTCTTTATCCTACTACTATTATAATTGTGAATGTTTGTCCGGATGTTTGTTACTCTTTCACGCAAAAACTACTGAATGGATTTTAATGAAATTTTACCATAATGTAGCTTATACATCAGAATAACACATAGGCTATAATTTATAAAGAGAAAATCAGTCCTTCATTCTTTTTTTCCCGTTTTTCCTGCTTTTTTTCACTTATTTTTCCACTTTATTATTCACTAGATCTTTTATTTTAGTTTTAAACACTGGTTTTAAATTTCTTAATTTGTTCACTAGACTTTTTACTACGGTTTCAAATTTGTTATTTTATAAAGGCACCAAGATATTATTAAACATTATCAGAAACATCGGAATTGTAAAAAGTGACAAGAACACCGGGATTGGAAAATTAGCGAGAACATCGGGAAGGAAAAATTACCGAGAACACTGGGATAGGAAATTTACCATAAAGACACCCAGAATACCGGAATATAAAAATTACCGTAAACACTGAGATAGGAAAATTACCGGGAACGCAGCCGGGATTAGAAAAATTACCATGATCACCGGGCAACGGGATAAGATTACCGGGAACACTGGGATAGGAAAGAGGCGCCTGGGATACCGGGATGATTTGTAATATTGCTAATTTACAAAATTATAAATGTATTTTAAGAAATATTTTAAAAAATAAATTTATACACCCCACCCGTGCAAGGCCGGGTATAACAGCTAGTCTTATTATAAATTTAAAAGTCAATCAAACGGTAATAAATACAAAAAAATCAGTTCCGACATACCCGTTTCCTTACGCGATTCAATAAGCAAAATCAAATTTCAATCACTTGGCCGATGTTGTTGTTTTCAAATATTTAAATATCCTTCCCATGCTAATCTGTGGTATCGGTGGTAATTTACCAGTTTACCTGATTGTACAATCTACTATGCCTATGAAAATTGACGCTGTTCGATGCCTCTAACTTGTTTTATTTAAAATTAATCAGCTAGATGGCCACTATTGGTACAGTGTCCACTATACCCACATTTACCTTAAAAGGAGCATTTTAATTATGTTTTATACACACTGTTAAAAATTTAAAATGTGACCTCCAAGTAAAAATGGGGGTTCTGGGGTTCACCCCCACAAAAATTTTGGAGCAGTTAGGGCGGAAAGGGTTAACAACGCTCTGCAAGCAAGAGTCCTAACCACAAAGTAAAAGCCGAACAGATGACCAGTCCAAACCGCTATTTTCAAATGCCATCGTACGATTGAGAGAAAGCACTGCAAAAATGTGTATGATTGACAGAAGAGTAAACAGAAAATAAAATTTGGAGATCACAGCTGTGATTGGCTGTGACGTGTTCATTCAATCTGTCACTCGGGAAGGGGTATTAAAGGATTCGACGATACTAGACGTTAAATCTAGGAACGCTTATTTTGTTAATGCCTCACTGCACATGCGCTGGGAGTTATATTTCCCAAGCAGTTCTTGGACGTCTTGGCGATCACTTTGACATTCAGTGATTCCATGCCCCCATCTATACTTATTTTTTAAAAAGTACATGTTTGGTTAAAAAACTGGACGGGTTCATCAGTTTTATTTTTTTATCTTAACTTATTGCTACTCCATTAAAAAAGATGCATCAGATTTTCCTTCATTTAAAATTAAAGCTTCGATAATGTACCGAGATCGTCAGCATTTTTAAGTTTTTCTGGGGTTATTCAATAGTAATTTGATTAGAATATTTGGAATTTATTTACAATAACTTGGAAAATCTTACGTAAGAATGGGTTTGACCAAGACCCTCTATATACATGGCCATCCAACTCCGGGTGATGACGTCAGACGTGGGTGAAAATTGCCATGTTAAGTCTATGGAGTGACGTCAAAGATGAGTGAAAGTTATGACGTTGCACGGCCGAGTTGGGAGGCCTTTATATAGAGGGTCTTGGTTTGACCCCCACCCATCCCTCAAGTAATAATAATATAATCTAATTATTTAATAAAAATAACTAAAATGAAATGCCTTCTGTGATACATTCCAATATTTTTATATTATCTCTTTATAGAAATAAAATTAAAGTCAACCTTTAATGAGATAATTGCTTGATTTAAAGTTGAGTTATATTTTATGAATTAATTATTATTACAGAAATAAAAAGACTCTATCTTCAAAATCAGTTTTTTAACCAAACATGTAATTTTTAAAAATAAGTATAGATGGCAGCATGGAAACACTGAATGTCAAAGTGATCGCCAAGACGTCCAAGAACTGCTCTTGGGAAATCTAACTCCCAGCGCATGTGCAGTGAGGCATTAACAAAATAAGCGTTCCTGGATTTAACGTCTAGTTTCGACGATTGGTAACTGTAGAATACGGGTAGAACGATTGTTGAGTAGAATACGGGTGCCACATCCGTATTCTACTCAAATTGAGTTAATCGCGTGGTAAGTGAAACCCTATGAGATTGTGTTTCAGAGTGTGTTGAAAATCGGTATTCTACTGCCTAGGATGACCAAACACGGTTTTAACTGGCTTTCCAAAACTCAATCTTGGTAGCCATTTTGTCCGTCCTAACAGAAATAACTAATCTGACTATTATAAGGTAGTTTCAATAATTAAAATATATTTCATGGACCTAAAAACTCTTCAAACAATACAAAAAAACTGATTAAACTACCTACATTATTGGTTAAAAATGAAAATATCATTTACTTCATTGTGCTGCCATCTATAATCAAAAAGCTAAATGAAATCACTTCAGGTTATTGTAACTCCAGCAGACTATTTTAAGTACATTAATATAACCTTTAATCTTGTAAAAACACTTTTTTACAATGAAAGAAAAATATTCCATCATAACAAGTACCCAATGACGAATATTTTAATGAATAAAATATTAATCCACAATCGTAGTAATAGATTTAAGATGGCGGCGAACTGTAGGCTGTGCGCCTATTTGCAGTTCAGTTATACCTACGCGCAGAAAACATAGTTCCTTCGCAAAATAAAGATGTTGTTTCATCTAGATGTTGAATATTAATTTCTAAGAGCTCTTTTTGATGTACAAGAGCTATTGATCTGAAAATAATGTACTTATTTCATGAAAAGACATTGTAAACTTTGTCCGAGAACACTGTTATTCAACTTACCGGCCAAATTTACCGGATTACAATTAACCCCGAATAAACGTGGTTTTAGTAGGAGTAGAATACGAAAAAGTCCCAAAAACAGGGTAAATCGCATGAGAATGAGTTACGACGTTTGTGTAGAATACAGCCGTGGTTTCTACAGGATGTCCCATAAATAATGGGTCACACTTCTAGGGGGGATAGTAGACACCTAGACGAGTCAGAATCACATAGGATTTGGGGGTCCCAGACCAAATCCCAGGGAGTTAAAAATGGAGCGACACCCCTAAAAAATTATTGAAAAATTCAATTTGTAGAAGAACTACTATCGGTAAAAATTTAATAATGGTCTCAAAAATTGTAGTTTAATGTGATCTTTAAAACTATCTTCAAATTTTTCAGTTTAAAATTTTTTATTACAAAAAAAGTTTAAAAACCACAAAAAAATGTGAAAATTCTGCCAAAACCTCATTTGGTATTCCTCGAAATCCTTTATTTTGATTTTATAATATGAAAGATCATAGTTGTAACCCCTTAAGTCCAAAGTTTCACGTAAAAACCATCAATATTAAACGCTTGAGATCCTGTTAAAGTTCGTTTTTTGCGTGCGCAAACTGGTTTCCTATACCCGTTTCCAAAACGGCACTTTGCGGACGCAAAAAACGGACAACAGGATCTCAAGCATTTAATATTGATAGTTTTTACGTGACACTTTGGACTTAAGGGTTTTCGACTATGATCTTTCAGATTATTAAATCAAAGGAAAGGATTTCGAAGTACAAAATAAAGTTTTGGCAGAGTTTTCACATTTTTTTGTGGTTTTTAAATTTTTTTTGAAAAAAAAATTTTAAACTGAAAACTTTTAAGATGATTTTAAAGATCATATTAAACCACAATTTTTTAGACCATAATTAAATTTTTACCAATAGTAGTTCTTCTGCAAATTGAATTTTTCAATGATTTTTTTAGGGTGTCGCTCCATTTTTAACTCCCTGGGATTTGATCTGGGACCCCCAAATCCTATGTGATTCTGACTCGCCTAGGTGTCTACTATCCCCCTAGAAGTGTGACCCAACATTTATGGGACACCCTGTATTTCACCGCCTCTCGTAACGTGACAAGGGAGTCGTGAGTTTGATGCGATCCCAGCGCCAAAAGGGCTCCTATCTCAACGCATACACCATGTTTTTCAATTTCCACTATCGCCTATGGTCATAGGGTACGGTCATGGCAGGCGCAGCATCAGTATGTCCTCGGACGCATCTATAATAAAGAAGGAAAAATAAACAACCACCCCTCCGACAAAAGCTTCCCCGATAGGAAAGGGGGTCTGTCAATAACACGATCACCCGGGGCTCTATAATTTACAGAAAAAATTGTTTCTTATGCTTGAAAAAAGGCGTGAAAAACATGCTTCAGATACAACTCAATAAAATTACAATTTTTCATTTTTCAAAACTTTTGTTATTAATTGCTATTTTTGATCAATTTGATCACTGTATCAAGTGCCCCGCTGTTGGAGTACATTGATACAAATTTGATTTTTTACCAAAGTCGTTATACTATTTTAATTTTCAGTAAAATTATGTTTTCTAAAATTAGTTTCATAAAATTGAGTCATTCTTAGATATTAAGTCATTTTTTCTACTAAAAAATGGATTTGAATTTTCTTGTGTATCAAATTGCCCTGTTTTCCCTAATACTTAAAACATATTTTTAATGAATATAATCTATATTTGAAGATCTTCCTGTAAGTTGCTTTTTTTGCAATACAATTTCACACTTTGGTGTCACTGTAGAACTGGTTTTTCCTTGATAGTTGACAGTATGCAGAAAAACAAACATGACAACCTTTCTTTGTGGATTTCTTGTGGGCTAGTTATTAAGGTGGGCCAAAAAAACTCATTTTTTTTCTTTCAAAGTTGTAATAGCGTGGAAAAGTTGCGAATTATATAGACAAAGAAAAAGAAATTTTTTTTTTCAAAATCGGTTAGTATCTTCCGATCGCGCATAGGCCCAAAAGTTTGACAAAATATGAAAAAACTTCATTTTTGAGATTATTTTTTTAACCAAATCAAAGATTAAACTATCAAATATTAATCATGATTTTTTTCATGTGGAACTAATATAGTAATAGACATAATCTTTCAGGTTCCATTCTTCTATCACTCTTGTTTCGTTACATATAATTTTTTTAATGTTCATACAAATTTTGTAAAGTTGTTTTTCCTGCATTTTAAAACAGCTAATTACAGTAGAGCCTCGATTATCCGCGGAATTGGGTGGTAAGGGTACCGCGGATAGTGAAAATCGCGGATAACCCAAAAAAAGACTAAAAATGAGGTGAAAACACGAAAAAATATTCCAGCATAAAAACTATGTTTTATTGTACAAAAAAACATGATATGTGCAACTTTTAAAATATGTACAGTACAGCAGAAACCTTTGCTCTATATCTAAAATCTCTCTAATCTCATCTAAAATTTGCTCTCATCATTAAAATTTTTCTTTCCTGGCACTCGCGGATAATCGGGGTTCTACTGTACTCTAGAACTATACAACTTAAAAACCTGAAATCAGTCCCATTATGTTCGTAATTTTTTTGTCGTTGATTTGGTGTGCATCATGATCATCATTTTCAAAAAGTTTTTTAAAAATTTGAAAAAAGTGAAAAAAAAATTTAATAAAAAAAATTTAAAAATTTTCTTTTGAACAAATATTAATAGCCTTTTACTCTTAAAATGAACATTACTACAAATTTTAAGTTGAAAATAAAATTTAATCCTGTATAAAAAATAAAAATAATTGAAATTTAGGCAAGTCCTTAAACTATCCCTAAAACTATACAGCAAGAGCGATTCACTCACAAAAAATTCATAAACTCACATGAGGGTGTTTATATGACTTAACATGTAAAAAATATCACATTAATTTCAGAAAACACGACAATTCGGTACAAAATCTTACAGTGCTAGTTAAGTTAATTCAATTTGCATGCATTTCTCCTGAAAATTTCTAATAATTATGTTTATATCTAATTGTTTTTACTTTTAACATGTCAAATCAAAGTAAATTAAAGGTTTTAGAACATAAAAAATTGGATATAAACACATTTCTAAGGAATATTCAGGTACAATTCATGCAAGTTGAATTAATTTAGAGTTGGGAACTAGCACTGTAAGATTTTGAATAGAATCTGTTAATTGTCTTATTTTCTGAAATTTATGTGAAATTTTTTACATGTTTTAAGTCATATGAACACCCTCAAGCAGTGGCGTAACTAGAGTTGACTCATGGGGGGGTTACACCAGTTAACCACGCACTCAACATATTTCATAATTATCATGTAGCTTTAATTTAAATCAATCAATCATTAATTAATTAATGAATTTAATCAATCAATCAATTAATTAATTTGGAAATCAATTAATTAATTTGGCAATTAATTAATTGCTCAAAATGAACTTGAAACTTAAGTACGATTTTGTTGGTGAGACCAAGATAAATAGACAGCGGTGGATCCAGGATTTGTTTTTTGTGGGGGGCTAAGAATTCTTAAAATCAAAATCGTCTTCTAATGTCCTAAAGGGGGGTCTGGGGGTCCTCCCCCAGAAAATTTTTGGAAATTTAAGTCAAAAAAGCAGATTTTCAATTCGTTTTGGTACATTTAATCTGGATTTCGGACATGTATTTTCAAGAATTGAATTTCCATTTGGTTGGAATTTTGCATTTTGACAAATTTTTTACAAAAAAGTTGTAAGTAATAGAGTCCCAAAGGGGGGTCTGGGGGTCCTCCCCTTGAAAATTTCTGGAAATTTGATCCTGAAAACAGGATTTTAACTTGTTTTTGGAGTCACTTTCCCCTTTTTTCCCACCCCGAGTTCCCGCTTTCTCAATGTTAGTGCTTATATTCCTATTGGCGGGGGGGGGGGAGTAAAGCAAGCTGAAGAGGACCACCCCATAAGTCCCACAATTCCAAGGGGGTTGGGAGTTATTCCCAAGAAAAATTTTGAACCTTAAAAGTAGGGGTTTTATGCATTTTAAGACGAATTTTTAAGGAATAAAATAAGTAAAAAATTGACGTCAAAATTTCGGTTGGAGTTAGGAACTCCGAACACCCCCCCCTCGGATACGGGGCCCAAGATGAATTAAATGCAATTAAACTATAAATAAAGCTTCCGTTTCTGTTATGCCATTTCTAAAAATTATGAAATAATTTATCTTTTAAATAGAAATAAATAATCATAAACAAACACACTCCAAAAAAAAACTGAATGTTTAAGGTGATTAAAGTTTGAGTTCTTTCATAGGTGATGGATTAACATATTACCTTTAATTAGAACTCGTAAAAGTGGTACAGATTTCATATTTATATATTTGTGTCATAATAGACTCATAAAAATTATAATATCCGAAGTTAATATTTCTTTTAAAAAACGAAAAATGGAGAGGGAGTAAAGAGAAAATTAGAAATTGAAAAAGCAGAAGAATGAAGCATAAGGTGGCACAATCACTATGTACAAAACTACCTTCAAAAAGTATAAACAGAAAACTTTTTCATTCATAGAAATAATGAAAATTTAACAATTTTTTATTTTTAAATCAAATTGCGTCTTTTCCTTCAATAGAATTCACCATTAATTTACACAAAACCAAAATAACATTAAGTCATTAATTTAAGTTATTGTATTGGTAACTAAAATACCACTTACCAACTCTGCAGAGGCATTAATAATTAACCAATCCATGGTGTCTTTTTGGATCGGATCAGGTGGTCTTTCACTTAAGCTTATGTCACTTTCAGAATTGTTTTTAGCAAAATATTCTTTGATTTTTCGTTTGCGATTCATTTTAAAAAGAACGCAATTTATGTTTCAAGTCTATCGGACACTCGTGAAGACGGGAAAATGTGACTACTAAGTTTAAATTGAACCCATCTGCTGACCAGCTGACCCCTTCCAAAAAAGCCATCCCCCCTGGGTTCTAAACCAATTAGCACCACAATGTCCCTCAACATTCCTCCCCAAAGAGGACATCTGGTATTGCACGGGTCGCGGATCCAATCATGGAAAGATAAGAAACTGGTCAACTCCGTGGGGGGAAGGATTGAAAGGAAACAGTGTGTTTGTTTAGAGAGGAAGTGTGGAATTACGGTATGCAGAAAGATAAGTTTTTGGGGTTGGGTGTGCACGTGCACCTCACTGCAGCAAGATCAGGACCCCATTCTTAAATTAAAAATATAAATATAGTAAGAAAAAAATAGCATGTCAAAGCAATGGGGGGGGGTTACGTCCCCAATAACCCCCACCTCGTTACGCCTATGCCCTCAAGTGATTTGATAAATTTTCCATGGGTGAATCGCTCTTGGTGAATAAATTTTAGGGATAGTTTAGGGATTTGGCTAAATTACGGTTATTTTATTTTTAATACAAGATTAAATTTTATTTTCAACTTGAAATTGGGTAGTTATGTTCATTTTAAGAGTTAAAAGGCTATTAATATTTGTTCAAAAGAAAATTCAAAAGAAAATTTTTAAAATTTTTTTTCACTTTTTTCAAATTTAAAAAAAATATTTTTGAAAATGATGATCATGATGCACACCAAATCAACGACAAAAAATTTACGAACAAAATGGGATTGATTTCAGGTTTTTAAGTTGTATAGTTCTAGAGTTATTAGCTGTTTAAAAATGCAGGAAAAACAACTTTACAAAATTTGTATGAACATTAAAATAATTATATCTAACGAAACAAGAGTGATAGAAGAATGGAACCTGAAAGATTATGTCAAAACTATTTTAGTTCCACATAAAAAAATCATGAACAATATTTGATAGTTTAATCTTTGATTTGGTTAAAAAAATAATCGCAAAAATGAAGTTTTTTCTTATTTTGTCAAACTTTGAGGCCTATGCAGGGATGTTGCACCACATTGAGAATTTTGTAGCAGTTAAATTTAAAATTTTTAGCAGTTTGTAGCAGCTAAATTCAAAATTTGTAGCAGTTTGTAGCGGCTAAATTTAAAATTTGTAGTAGAATAAACCATTTTTGTAGCAGCCAATTTAATTACAAATTTAAATTACAAAAACGCCAAATACAGGGTTCATACAAATGTTCAGAAATCAAAATCAAGGAGTATTCCAGGAGTTTTCAAGGAGTGTTTTTTAAAAATTCAAGGAGTACCTTTTTACATAACTTAAGAAGCTTCAAACACACTGTGCCAATTACATTCCGGAATCAGGTTTTAAAACCACTTTAAAAGTCAAAATGTAACTAAATGAAATAAAAAATAAAGGAAATTAGTAAATAGAATAATTATTTAAGTAATAATTAAATTGCAAAAACGATATTGTCAAAAATTTTTAGTTAAGTAGAGCAAAAAAGTAAAAAATGTAGTATTTTTGAAGGTATTTTAAAAATCTTAAATTATATAAGAAAACACTATAATCATCTAATTAAGTTTCTATAAAGGGACCTTTCAGTAAAATTTACAACTTAGATAATCATCTTAAGTTGAAAATACTGACTTAAATAGAGAGAAAATAATATTATTAGACTTCTCAGACTGCTCTGACCTAAGTTTAGTTGTTTTTTCTGCACCACCATTGAAGCTAACTTTAACAGACGTTTGTAAGAAAAGCAGTAGCCGAAAAAACGGAACTGTTGCGAAAAATCACGATTTTCCCGATTTTAGGAACACCAGATGACACAAGAAGAAGCCAACTTGAATCGGTACCCGCGGCCGTCCACGCAAGTCGCGGGAAGAACGGAACACTCCGCAAAAAAAACGAAACTTCCGGGAAAATTTTTTATTTTTCCGACTTCCGAAACACCGGAATTTTGGGTTTCGGACCACGGTAAAGTTTTTTTTCTACATGGGCCATAACGACGCAAGAAGAAGCCAATTTGAATCGGCACCCGCGGCCGTCCACGCAAGTCGCAAGAAAAACGGGACACTCCGCAAAAAAAAGAAACGAAATTTTCGCGAAAAATCACGATCATTTTCGACTTTTTAACGGACTTCACGCAGCGAATTGAAACCTATTTAATAGGGGATATAAATTTATAAAAGAAATGTTATATATTTGGTATCGATGGATGACGTCATCAGTTTTGAATTCAAGTGGTAGAAATGTGGAAAAGATTCCATAGGCCATAGACCAGGGGTCCCCAACCCTATGCCCGCGGGCACCATGGCGCCCGTCGATCGGTCTAGGTGTGCCCGCTGCTTGTGCCCAACGATAAAATATTTTAGTTTTCCACTATCTCATAAAATTCTATAAATGAAATCGCAACATACATTTCAGAATTTCTTCAAGTAAGGCGAGACTAGAAATTTTGGATATTCAGAATGACATCATCCTCAAAACTATTATCAGATTAGATGTGAGAAATTCTGGAATATAGTTGATAGAAATAAATTTCCATTCTTGAAAAGAGCTGTAAAAAAGAGCATATAAAATAAAGTAGTTCTTTAGTTTCACACACGAATCATTTTCGACAATGAATATAATAAAATAAAATATAGATCACGACGTACAGATGAACACCTTGACGATAGCTTGCGGGCAAGAATTTCATCATACTCTCCCAATTATGAAGCGCTGGCCAGTCAAATGCAATGTATTTTATAAATAATTTTTATACTTCGTATGTTTTGCAAGCAATTTAGTAGTAACTTATTTTACAAAAGAATATTAATACTAATTGTACCTATTCATTATGTTAAATTAATTTTTAAAATTAAATTTTTTGTGCATTATGTGTAGTGTGTATTATTAACTATGTCCACCAACTATAAATTTATCTTGAAAAATAAATGGTGCCCGCCATTCGACCGATATTCTGGTATGTGCTCTTAGGTACAAAAAGGTTGGGGACCATTGCCATAGACGATTTTAGTTTTTTTTCCCTAAGGACGAAGGTATTCTTCGCGTGAGAGGAGAGTTTGATAATTCGATTTCAGGAAAATCGTTAATTGGCGCAGTTTTGGCGCAATTTCGCTTAAAATACGGTTTTTGTAGCAGTTTAGCACATGAATTAGGATTTGGCGCAGTTTGGCGCAGCCGCAACATCCCTGCCTATGCTATGCGAGATCGGAAAATATTAATCGATTTTAAATTTTTTTTTCTTTTCTTTGTCTATATAATTCGCAACTTTTCCGCGCTATTACAACTTCGAAATAAAAAAATGAGTTTTTTCGGCCCACCCTACTAGTTATTAGTAGTAATTTTAGTACAAAAAGTCTATTTTTGACTTATTCCCTTTCACTGCGGGGTGCAACTGGCCTCGACTGAAAACCACAGAAAGCTAAGGTAAATGTGGGTATAGTGGACACTTTAAGGAAAATTTTTGCTTAAATTCTCAATAAATACCAACCTATTTGCTTGGAAGCCGTTATCATCCTATTTTTAGATTAATTGGATCCTCTTCTTTCGATTTTACCATTAAAATTTTTAATTAGATTGGGTAAAGTATTTTTAATAAATTTTTTAAAAGTACTCCAAATTGCATCTATAGTGGCCACATAGATGTAGCTGTTGTATCTATGGTGGACACCTCTTTTTCTGCCTATATGAGGGGTTTATGCATGAAATTGATGGGTTTTTTTTGGTGTAGTCGTTTATTTCTAATTAAATCTTCCTTACCAACGAAATGTATTTTATATCAAATCAAATAAGCTTTATTTTAAAAAATACTTGAAAGTTTCCGGCCCAAAGCCTACGCGGTAGCTGATTTGAGAGGAGTTAAAACATGTAATTCAATGTTTTGGAAACCTTGGTTCCCGAAGTCAGAATGGAACCAAATTCATACAACACTCCTTTTAAAGCACAATCAACAGTTTATGAAGAAAACCTGATCAAAATTCAATGTTATTTACGTTTCTATTAGAAGCCATTGCAGTGGCCACTATTGGAAAATCTAAGATTTTGTGTTGGTATAGTGGCCATCACCCCCATAAATCCCTCGTTAAGTCAAAATTTTAAAATCAATTTTACTTATTATCATTTTATACACTCTTCTTTATCTTAATATAAATTTAAAAGTCAATCAAACGGCTATAAATACAAAAAAATCAGTTCCGATATACCCGTTTCCTTACGCAATTCAATAAGCAAAATCAAATTTCAGTCACTCGGCCGATGTTGTTATTTTCAAATATTTAAATATCCTTCCCATGCTGATCTGTGGCATCGGTGGTAATTTACCAGCTTACCTGATTGTACAATCAATTCATGCCTATGAATTTTGACGCTGTTTGATGCCTCTAACTCGTTTTATTTCAATTTAATCAGCTATGTGGCCACTATTGGTACAGTGTCCACTATACCCACATTTACCTTAATAGAGTAGCGATGAAACCTTTTAATTTAGAAAGTTTGCATCCCCCTGTGAAAGGGAATAAGTCCAAAAAATAACAAATACACTTTTTGTACTAAAACGCACCATCATCTCGACCTGAAAAGGTTGTGGTTTCGATCCTCGGAATTTTCTTCTTTTTAAATTGGGAAGTAACAACTTTAAATTAATTTAAGATCTTAATCGGTAGTAAGATTGGATAGCTTTGTGTGTGTGCACCAGTGGTGGAGCGCTTCGAGTTGTAGGGACAGTGCGGGGATCAATCCTCTTCATTGAGTGGTATTTACTTACATAGGCATCATTTGGGGGTCCAGGGGGCAAATCACTTCCTAATTTAAAGACGGTCTCAATAAAAATTGGAAAAATAAAATACAGGTAGAATTAGAATGTAATGAAATTCGGTTTACAGGGGTTTTCGAGGGCGCTTTCTCCAATCTATAATATAAAGTTTCTGTTTAAGTTATAGCAGTAGTTTGTTGAAGTTTTCCGTAGAATAGTTAAACGTTGCCTATTCACCGGCGAACAGTGTTCACTAGGGCGGAGAGTTTACATTCGCAAACATGGGTTCTTATGAAAATCTTGTTTGTCATACAATTTTTGTGCTGTCCTTTAAAAACAACTACCTTTTTTCATTTTTTCGCGATGAAAAGCCTAATAAAAACCATTATTAAATTGAATAAAGAAGTTTTGTTACTGCTCATCTATTCTAACATTTTAGTACTAAGCTTCATTTTTTATTACAACTCTTCATTATCAATTCACAGTCAACCGAATAAAAATTTGTCCCCTAAAAGCAACCCATGCATAAAATTACAAAAATTTAGAAAAAAAATATGGTTAACAGTATTTTTAAATGAAAAATGGAATAGTTTAGAAATTATACCAAATTCATAATAAATTATACCTAAAATTTAAACAGTTCCCTAACAAAACAAGTTTTTCTCCTTGAGGATGTGTTCCAAACACAATGATAATGGCTATTTTACTGTTGTATTTTTATTTTGAAAACTATTTTTTAAGTACAAAACTTAACATGTTTTCACTTTTTTGTAAGAACTATTAGTTGGAACTTATGTTATTTTAATCATCAACTATTAACTCTCAGTAACCTCAAACATGACTAATATATAAAAATAAGGTCCTGATAAAAACCATTGATGGTTAAAAGTTGATATTAGGTCAAAGAGTTATCCGATTTTATTCCTGGTTTTAAGTTTAACTATTGATTCTAAGCCCTGACCCCTCTTCATCATCAAAGTATTAAAACTTGTTCTTGAAATTGCCAGGCAATATACAGGGTGTTTCAAAATTGCGTTGCACGGCTTTTATTCGAAACCAGCGCCTCCTAGGGTCATGGAAGTAAGGTCTACCCCTAGGTAAGTGACCCTGAAGAATCCATTGAGATGACTTACAGCGCCCCTAGCGGCGAAATTAAAAAGTTAAAAAAATTAATTTAAAAACTAAAGGAGATAGAGCAAAAACCTCAGTGAGAGTATTGTTGCCAACGTCAAGAGGAACTCATTGAAAAAAATTTGATCAAAATATCTTGAATATTCGCGGAGATATTAGCATGTGAAAATAGCACTTTTTCGGGGGTCAAAAAGTAAAAAGTTCGCATATTTGCAAATTTTTTTGAATTTTTGATAAAATTTTGTGTTCTTTCAACTAAAAAAACAAAACTACACAATAACACTGAAAAATTTGCAAATATGCGAACTTTTTACTTTTTGACCCCTGAAAAAGTGCTCTTTTCACATGCTAATATCTCCGCGAATATTCAAGATATTTTGATGAAATTTTTTTCAATGAGTTCTTCTTGACGTTGGCAACAATACTCTCACTGAGGTTTTTGCTCTATCTCCTTTAGTTTTTAAATTAATTTTTTTAACTTTTTAATTTCGCCGCTAGGGGCGCTGTAAGTCCTCTCAATGGGTTCTCCAGGGTCACTTATCTAGGGGTAGACCTTACTTCCATGACCCTAGGAGGCACTGGTTCCGAATAAAAGCCGTGCAACGCAATTTTGAAACACCCTGTATATTCTTCAGAATATCTTTGACTTATCTATTTCTCTACTCTATATCTAGAAGAGTTTGAAAAATTACAATGCAAATTATCTTATCTTATTACCTTCATTACTATCTTAATGTTTGGTATTCATAATTAATCGATATTTCATCCAAGATTGCGGCTATTCAACTCCAAAAGCTTAACGCGTTACACCTCCTTTTCTGTTCATACACCTTGCTGTAGAACTCCAATTATTAAAACTCTGACTGTATGAATCTCTTTCAGAAGAAAATAATTAAGACTGAAACATACTGCGATTCATAAAATAATGAATCTGTCCATGCGCGACACTGACAGTCAAACAGCTTACTTGGACTGAGATGTTTAACAAGCATTGACTTTCATTTACAGTTTGGTACGTACATACTGTACTAATATATAGCACTTGTAAGTACTACTAGGGGGTTCTTAAAAAGAGCAAAAAAAATTTTTTTCAATTCATAAAGGGGCACTTGAATTAATATCTTAACATTTTAAGTGTAACTTCATCTTAAGACATTAATGTATATTTTTTAGAGTGGGTATTTGCTCTTCTGAATTGCTTAGAGGCCATTCATTAATTACATAAGGGGCCATTCATTAATTACGTAAGGGTCCCGAGGGGGAGGGGGGGGTTGGAAAAATCTATACATACCCTTACTTGGGGGGTGGGGGGGTCAAACCAATTCTTACGTAAGATTTTCCAAGTTAATATAAACAAATTCCAATTATTTCAATCAAGAGATAATAATATAATAGTAATATGTAGTTGACAGCAAGAATATTACTTATCTGTTGAAAAATAAAAATCTTTGATTTACGTCAAAAGGAGAGTTTTCTTACATTTTATTGTTTGAAAAACATAATGGAATCTTACGTAAGAATAGGGGGGAGGGGTTTGAAAAATCTTACGTACCCTTACATGGAGGGAGGGGGGGTCAAAAATTGCCAAAATCATCCTTACGTAATTAATGAATGGCCCCTAAGGATGATTTTGGCAATTTTTGACCCCCCCACCCCATGTTAGGGTACGTAAGATTTTTCAAACCCTCCTCCCCTATTCTTACGCAAGATTCCATTTCGATTTTCAAAATAGTAATAAAATGTTACACAAAAAAAGTTGAAACCAAGACTAATAAAGATTTCTCTCTCTTTTTGTTTTGTTTCGAATTTTGACACCTGTAAGATGGACTCAACAGTTTTATTTTTTATCTTAACTTAATGCTACTCCAATAAAAAAGATACATCTGTCATGGTTATACCTTCATTTTTTAAAATTAAAGCTTCGATAATATACCGAGATCGTCAGCATTTTAAAATTTTTCTGGGGTTATTCAATAGTAATTTGATTAGAATATTGGAATTTGTTTACATTAACTTGGAAAGTCTTACGTAAGAATGTGTTTGACCCCCCACCCCCCAAGTAAGGGTATGTAGATATTTTTCCAACCCCCCCTCCCCTTCAGGACCCTTGCGTAATTAATGAATGGCCCCTTACTACTTTATTATTAATAAAAATAATTGATAAGTATAATAGGGCCAACTGCCTTCCTGCTAGGGTTTTTTTATGCTATAGTATCTTAGTTCTCACTTGGAAAAAATATATAACTAATTCATTATTCCATTTTATTTAAAAAATCATTGCTGTTTCAACATTACACTGGATTTCCAAGGATACATGTTACCAAAATATGATACAATGCTCAAAATATTTCCATTGATTACAGTATCCACTAAAACGATTCTTACAATTAGGTATCAAAGTGGGACCAAAGCTCTTACACTTGCTTAAAAACCGGTCAGCATTTTGACCACCTACAAAAAAGATCACAACACTGACTATGAGATGAGATGACATCCTTATGAGCATCACACAACTTAAATTAAGCATCATTAACTTAACTTAAGCCATAAAATATATTCCAAATTAAAAAAACAAGTTAAAAGCATCACAGACAATCTGTAATGTCTTGACAAGAGCCAAGTTTGACTGGAGTTAAAAATTACAAATCATGACTAGAAAAATAATTTAATTCTCACTAACAGGAAATTCAATTTCTAAACCCTAAAATCACAATTACTTAAGAAAAAGCGCTAAAATTTTTAAAAATTCCGGCGGTGAATCGAGGGGATTTTGAATGCTCATACAAGTGTCATGCAGGAAAAGCATGTTGGATTCATGTACATGATGAAAGGTACAAAATGAAGGCAAATATAAATAACTCCTCTCTGCAACCTCGGCAGAAAACGGCGAGTTTAAAATCAGTCTTCCTACAAAAAAAAAAGAGTTCTCAATGAAATGCATAATAATACACAGCCTGCAGGTGTTAACTAGCCACAGTCGTTAGGATTGCCATGGCGGCTGCAGACAGGGCAGCAGATATAGGGAGGGTGAGGACCCACGCCAGGACAATGGAGCGGAACAGTTTCCAGTCCACGGCAGCCCGAGAGCGGGTCCAGCCCACAAACACTATGGAACCCACTTTGCAATGGGTTGTGCTGATGGGAAGTCCGATTTTGGAAGCCAGGAGCACGGTAGTTGCTGCTCCAACTTCAATGCAAAATCCACTGAAACAGAAAAATACCGGTTACATTTTCAGGAGTCCAGTTCAGTAAATCAGGGGGTGTTGGTGAGCAAGAGTGGGAAAACATGGAAAATCAGGAAAACTGGAAATTATACATCCTTTTCACACAAAACCCAGAAAAGTAAACAAAAAAATCTGAAAGATGTGAAATCCATGTTTACCCCATAGTAAATTTAGATGGTAACAGGTGTATAGATTAAATTTATTTAAAATTTTGATTTCCCTACTCATTTATGAAATTATATAATTGAAAAAACATTGGAAATAATATTAAAAATAATAAATAAGATTTTTTATAAGGAAATGAACATATGTATTTCTGTACACATTTTGATTCATGAATTTTTTCTTAACATTATGTCAAAAAATTTGTATAGAAATTAATCTCTGGGATATTTGTTTTCAGAAGCAATAAACCCTGATGTTTTGAGATAAGCTTTTTCTCAAAATAGTTAATTCCCAGTAAAAGCATTTATCAAATACTGATACCATACTAAATACCGATAAAACGTGCATCTTAATTTAGAACCTTTGAAGAGTTATTTTAGCTTAAAATTTGTTTTCAAAAACTATTTGTTAGAATCAAATCATGAGCATCTGGGGTGAAAAAAAAGGAAAACAAGTACCTGGAGGGTGTGATCTTAGTCAAGTCTTCTCCAATGGTTTGAATGACCTTCTGTCCCCAGACCCAGAGTCCAACACTTATTCCAAATCCACCATAGAGCATAATCCAAAATGGAGATTCAGTTTCTTGGAGGACGTTCCCATCTTGATAGATCAACCAAATTGCAATAACAGGTCCTATAGCATTGCTGAAAAAAAAGATAGTTTTAACCTAAGTCCATAGTGTAACGAAGAACTTAATATGTGATTATTTCAAATATTTTTATCACAGCAACATTTAGAGCATTTCATAAAAAATTAAGTCTTAAAATGGGAACTAAAAAGTAGATGCAATATTTTACAAGATCATTCAAGCCCTTGATTTATTTACCTTACATCATTGGCACCATGGGCAAAAGAAGCAAAAATGGCCGTCAAAATTTGAAGAGAGGCGAAAATTTTGGAAGTTTCTGGAGTATCCAAACTTACGGATGGATCTTTTACTTGCTAAAATGACAAAAACACAGCAAATTAAAACAAACTGTCACATAAAATCAAGAGTGAAAGGAATGTAAAATATCATGAAGTGGGAATACACTTTAAAAATATTTTTAAATGTCAAAATTTTAAATTTAATTATGTAATTAAAATTAAAAATTTAGCTTTGAGAAAAAAAACTTCAGAAATTGGTTAAATTGAATGCGTCTTTGAAAAAATTACCATTGGAGAGGATGGGTCAACACTGCAGAATTTATGGCATAATTCTGTTCCTAAAATATATATCTTACCAGGCTCAGTCCACATATGGGGTAACTTCAACACATTTCTTAATTTAAGAGTAGTTTATGAAAAACTTATACATTCTGATTTGATCTAATATTATCAATTCCTTTGAGGGAACGCTTTAACCTACGGCAAGAAAATCGTCAAACCCAAAACTTTAACCAGCATACTAAATACCAGGCTTTTCAGATTTTAGAAGAATATTCTGATATTCTGTAACACTTAAACTGAAAGTTTTTTCAGATAAATAACTGTACAGTTATAAAACAAAAGTGAAATTCTATTTGCCAAACCTTGGTAAGTGGAGGATGTGTACTATTATTAAGAGTTTTATACCCATCTCACCTACCAAATCAAAACTGGATTTGCCAGTTTTCAGAAGCCTTAAAAAAATTTTTTGCACTTTAAAACATCAGTCTTAACACTAAAAAAACATCTTTTTTGAGGTTCTTTGAACCTACATTTAGTACTATGACACAATATGCTTATAGTTAATTAGGTAACTAAAATATAAAAAGCAGCAAATAATAGACCAATTTCAGTCATACACTTTATGGCAACGCAAAACATGAAATGAGTTAAGTTATTAAACTACCCACTTAAGATACAAACAGATAATTCTGTCAAGTAAAATATGGGTTCCAATATTTAATCAAATGAATATTTTATTTGATGTTTTTCAAGGAATAAACTCAACTATGAAAATTGAAGCCACACAAGCAGAACTTAAATTAAACACATCAGACGCACACTAAACACAGAGTATTTGGGCTACCCAAAAGCTATAGTTAAATTTTATTTCAACTTAATATCATTCACCAAAAATGTTTTGCAACTCCGGATATGCTACAAAACACTTGATGAGAAGTAGATTGGTTACCTATTTGCTTCAAAAGGCGGCATTTAATGAAATTTAAAGGGCAATTCAATAAACATAAATTCTAACTTTTGGATATGTTTAGCCCAGACACCCAATACATTTTGATGAAGTATATCTACCTTTTTTAAACACAATCACAAAGTGTTACAATTTAGCATTTTCAGTTTGAATACATATTTGCTTGAGTGCCTATTGTACATTACAATTGAAATTGTAAATATATTTTAAGCTTCATTAAGATATGCCTTTACAAAACTTGATTGGTTCAAATTTAACAATTTATAACTATCTCAGATAATATGGAGAAATACACAAACCCAGTTTTTAGCTGAGGTTATATTTAATTTAAATAACCCAAATAAGTAACACTTACATGACACTTAGTACGAGTCATTACATAATCAAACTAAAAAATGCCAAGTTGTTAACAGAGTTTTGCATGTTCAGACTTACAATTTTTTTATTAATGTCATCCTCAATGGCAGTAACAGATGTATCATTACATGGAGTCATATCTAAGCTATAACTACTTGATATGTTTCCTAAGGGGATTTCCCGTCCTGTTGAACAAATTAAAAAATCTCATTTTTGAGCAAGTCACCATTTTTAAAATTCATGTGCAGAAGGCAGCATGCACACAAGAAAACACCGAATTGGTGAAAAAAAATGCAGTTAAGTATACTTACCATTTCCTTCAAAAGCCAAATTTTCCATTTCTGGGTAGGAAATTTTAGATGGTGCTGTAAATACAAAATGTTTTTGCGATTTAATATATTTAGTATTTTTTTATTAAACACACAAAAAGTTCCCCGTGTACAGTTAAAATTCGAGTATTCTCAAGGCTAATAGGGTAAAATACGCTTTTTCAAGGCCTTAAAATTTTTTTTTGAAATTCAAGGACTTTCAAGGCCGTGTACGAACCCAGAGAGAGTAGTTGAGCCAGAAGTAACTTAGTACCCACAATATAATGCTTAATAAATACAATCCACACATTCCTCAACAAGTTGCATCAATACAATTCCATTTAACGAAAACATTTCACTTACTTTCGTCTCCAATTTGGTTCTCACTGTTTTCACTATCCCCCAGATCTAAAAACAAGAAGATATTTATTTAAAAAACTACTTCAGTAATTAAACATTGATGATACATTTCAAAAAGTTTTAATCTGTAAAAGTAAATGAAGAAATTGAAAAAAATATTAGGAATGAATTACTTAAGCTAAGATTAGAATAAGTTTGAATAGTCACTGAACAAGATTTTAAGACTAGAACCAATCACTATTTTCATTTTTTATAGGAATATTTTTTCAAGCATAAAATCGTGCAAGAGGTTTTATCCTTTTAATTATTTTGAGTTAACAATAATTATAACAATATATAAAAGATAAAACACTTAAGTTTTGAACCAGTGTTACAGCATAATGTCTACTCACTTGAAATTGAATGCTGTAAATAAGGCACCAGAATATACCAGACACATGTTCCAAATATAAGACCAACTCCAGCAGCTAAGATCAGAATACCCCACCATGGAATGGCATCCAACCCAAGATCTGAAAGAGCATTCAATAGCAAAAGCTGATTCTAAATCACACCATTAAATAACAAAAGCAAAACTTCCAACATTGTTTGAAATTAATTGAATTTATATTTGTTTCAGATTTTACAATAGGATAAATTCACAAAATCATTTGGGAAGTCAAAGCTGCAGCTTTACAATAAAAACAACCATCAAAATAATTTTTAAATGTTGATAGCTGTTTCAGGTAATATTACAAAGTTCCCCCAGGAAATGATAGATCAAAAAGAATAATTCTACTTTAAATTTAAGTAGATAGAAATTAAAAGACATTGCATATCTATAGATTAAAAGGAAAACTAATTGCAATGTAGTGATAACAAGAGTTAAGTATTTTTCAATAAGTTTACACATAATGAAGGGAATGCAGATGAAGTGATATTACTGAGAATTAAATGAAACTATCATCAAAATAATACAAGTTCTAGAAAAACTAATGTTAAACCATTCTAATATTTTTATCTATAATACTGTATAAGCTTAAACTGACCCCATCAAGAGAATACAATAAACAATAGCATTATTAAAACATAACAAGAGAATGGAAGTAAATTACTTAAAGATTACCGAGTAGTGCACAATTATAAAAATCAGCTGTTTCACCTTTTGAAAGAGTCAACTTTGGTTAAAGTTCTTATTGGTAGCTAAGTTGTCACTATTTTAAAGACAATCTGTTGTTTTGTTTTTAAATATCATCTTCATTGGTAATAAAACAGTACCTAAGTGAACTCTTTCAAAAAGCAATACAGCTGGTTTTTAAAAGTTCTACTCTACTAAAAATCCAATATACTACTTACAATGAGGCCCATTATGGAGAACAGAAAACAAATTGACAAAGATTGTGAAACCCCAAAAGAATGGCAAGGAGAGATAGCCTCTATCGACGGCATTTTCCTACAGGAGAATACAATATTGGTTACAAAATAACTGAGTTTGATAGAACAATTATTACCAATCTTCATTTGAAAGAATAAGCAATACACTGGAAAAAATACTGTAAATATATTCTATAGATTAAAGGTTCAAACCTTAGTGAGGATGAACCTTTTCACTAAAAGGAAGATGGCTGAAGAAATGAGACCGGAAAGCACAGGTGAAAGGAACCAAGAGGACACTAAAAATAATATCAAACAAAATTACTCATACTGATTGAGTCAACTATGAATCATAGTTGAGATATGGGAGAGTCCTTAGGACACTAAATTATTTGGTTCTTGCATTTTATCCCGTTGACTGTTCAGCAAACGTCAGTTTCAGTAGCAGTCTATGGGATTTGGTAATGCCCTTTGGATTCGGTGGAACCAGGTGGCGTATATAAGGGGGGGGGCCGAGGGGGCCCTGGCCCCAGAGGTGCAGAATATGTCCGAACGCCCGAACGATGTTCGGGGGAAATTCGAGCAGCTTTGGGGAAATTTTCCCCCAAGAGAGAAAGAAAAACTAAAAAAATCCAACATCATTAGCTGAAAAACAGATATTTTGTGCTGTGACTGCATCATAACCTCCTATTTCAACGTGAAAACAGCAAAGTTACGGACATAGAGTGGGAAAAACTACGGATCTGATCTGAGCTAAAAAAAACTATTTTTCTAGGTTCTTAACCTGGATGTTGGCTTTTCCTTGATTTTCGATTGGTATGCAGGAAAAACAACCTATCCGTGGTAGAATGGGTAATGTTCACTATTAATAGAGTTCTTGTTTAATCACATCGATGTTCTTAATTAAAATGTTGAGTTCATTAAGGAGAAATTTACAGGTAGCTCAAATTTCAGAAAATTAGAAAATTTTTCATATTTTAGGGAAAGGGTCACTTTTTTTAGCAAAGATTATAAGCGTGCAAGAAAGACTAAAAAAGTATAAAGATCATTAAAATTTAAATTTATGGATTATTTGAAAATTATTGAATCTGAAAGAAGTTTAAGAACTGAATAAACTATTTTTAATGAAATTTCATTTTGGGGGAAATTTTGGAGAAAAAAATTGTGTTCTGGGGAAATTTTGGATCCTGGAACATTTTCTGCACCCCTGCCTGGCCCCCCCCGAAATCCGGACTTGGTGTACCAAAACAAGCTAAAACCCTGTTTCTTAGGGACAAATTTCCAAAAATTTTCTGGGGGAGGACCCCCAAACCCCCCTTTCTGATTGGAATTTTATTATTGCAATTATTTTTATAATAAATTCATCGAAATCCTAATTATAAATATATGTCCAAAATTAGGACTAGGTGTACCAAAACCAAGTAGAAATCCTGTTTTTAGGGTCAAATTTCCAAAGTTTTCTGAGGGAGGACCCCCAGATCCCCTTTTCTACTTGGAACTCTATTATTTACAACTATTTTTATATTAAGTTTACCCAAATACAAATCCTATCTAAAAATATAAATCAAAAATTCTGACTAGGTGTACCAAAACAAGTTAAAAACCAATTTTTAAGAGTCAAATTTTCAAAAATTTTCTGGGGGAGGACCCCCAGACCCCCCTTTGGTACTTTGAACAAAATTACTCACAACTTTTTTTCATTAAAGTTCTTTTAGATGTAAATTTTCACAACAAAAATTTAAAAAGTTACATGGGACGTAATAAATTTGCTTGGGAGGGGGTGAAAAATATTTTGGGCCCCTCCCGAAATAAATTTCTATATACGCCACTGGGTGGAACAGTCAATGGGGTGGTCCAGGGTTGCTGGATTTAAATCAACTTGATTTAAATCACTTGATTTTTTTAAAAAAAATCATTGATTTAAATCAAAAATGTCAAACTGCCACAATTTAAATAAAAAATTTATCTGCTAGATATGTAACTGGGAGAGATAGGTTAAAGTTATTCTACATAAAATTGCCTGCAATTTCAAGATCAAATTTTTGCCACCAATAACAAAAATGTTTATGACAAAAAGGGGTAAATATAGCAGGGTTTGGAATCAATAATTGTGATAAACTAAACAAGAATTAAAATCTTATATTTTACCTGGTATCAAATCTTAAAATACAAGTATGTGGATGATTTTTATTGAAAGCTCTTTTTTTATTTTAGTCATGTTATCCCAACTAATTTTTTCATATACAAAACTACAGATAATAGGGCTCTATTATTTGTGTCCATGACTACTATCAATTATTAATTAGTTAATTACTGAATTTTCATTTTTATCACTAAGTAATTATTATTTTAAAGAAATATACACATAATTCTTTGAGTAAAATTAATTTTAACTGAATCAATATAATCTAAAGATTGATTTTAATTTTTACACAAAAATGTGGCTTGATGTTTTTAGTGATCATTGACACAATTTATTTTCAAACCTAATATTAATATCAAAATTTGGCAAAAATAGTTATAGAAAGAAGGATAAAAATTTTAGTTATTGAGTACAATTCACCCTTTTCCAATGTGTGTGGGCTTCTCATTGGACTGTTAGAAAAAGGACTTGTGGTTTCCCTGGGAACACAGCAAGAAGTAACTTTTAGTTTTTGTTCCACTTTTCCATTTTACTTCCATGTTATCCAAATAAAAAATAATTCCATAATTGAATGAAACATTCTGACAACACCTTCTGAATTGACTGTGAGCTGGAAGTAGAGGTTTGCCAATTTCTTTCAATGGTGATAGTCATAAAGGTATAATAATAAAAATACAAATAGGCCTTAGATCTTAGGAAACTCTTTTCCAGGAAAAATTTCTGAACAGTCTTGTATTGTGTATATTCCCCAAATCCAAGATACAGAGATTATCCAACAAAGCCAGTGATATGTTGATGATATAAAATTTTTTTATCATAAACACAAATAAAAAAAGTCTGCATAGGTTTACTAGTTTCATGTTGATGTAAAAAGTCTACACAGGTTTACTACAGTTTCATTAGCCTTAACGCTTACCTATCTTTCCAAGCATTTTCCACTTGATGCCCATAAACCCTCGAGCCACAAAAGCAAAGCCGACGACAGCACCAATGATACTGTGTGTACCAGAAATGGGCCAACGGAAAAAAGTTGCAACTATGTTCCATATTGCACTCCCTAAACAAAAAACAGAATATAGTACGAGTACTCTTAGCATTAATCAATTGTTGAATCAAAGCTTTTCTGGACAACTAATCTGTAAAAGATTCTTTAGATCAGTGACATAGCCAGGAAAAAATTTAGGGGGGACATGGGGTAAATTTGGTCCTTTTCTATGGTCAAAAAAGGAAAATTCCATGACCCCTGGCTACACCCCTGCTTTAGATCTTACGTAGCCAAGAAGCCAAGTAATTTCAAATGGGGTCTGAATACTTAGGGTCAGCTTAATCTAGGTTCAGAGAATGAACAAATAAGTAACATAAGTATTTAATACTTTAAAATCTTATAAATTTTATTTTGATGGAGATAAAGTAAATAATTTCTTGAATGCAGGCGACGGCTTACTAGATACTACTACAGGCTGACCGAGTTTTGAATTATTTAAAACTTTTGACAACTTTTCCTGCTAGGATCGCCCCAAATCGGTTAAATAACGTCCTAACTAATAGGATAAACACACTGACAAAGAAAAATCATAGGCGTGTTTTCAAGACGAAACTGCTGACTGTTGGCCATAAAGCCCCGCCTTCAACTCTGTGGATTTGCTTTGCTAGATGTTAACTATTGCCATCTACATTTTAAAGATTTCCGCATCTTGGTCAGCCTATACTGCCGTCCTAAGCGAAAGTGTACACTAACGCAATTTCTCACAGATTTACTTTGAGAAAAATCTCGCCAAAACAGCATTTGGTGGATTTTCAATTCTATGCGGCAACCTGCTTACGATATCAGACTGCCAAGATTAGCATTGAAACTAGCTCGTTTCACAGCAGCCAATGAAATAATTAAGAGCACTTTTTTCGTTATAAAAGAAAAACTAATCATGGTAGAAGTACAGTATTTTAAACACATATAGAATTATTTTTTACAAAAATATTGTCGTTTCGTTTTTTAAAAAAATCGAATTAGTTTTAGAATTATTAAGATTTAAAGTTTTAATTTTTTCCCTTTTTAAGTTTAACAATGGATAGCAGCAACCCTTTAACAACACCAAAATCGCCAACAAAACGAGCAGAATGAACGACTCTGCGTAAATTTCCCAACCATTCTAGTGGCTTGGAAGTAACAAGATACATTCTCGCCAATTTAAAAACGCGCCAAGGGAGAAAGGAAATTGAAGTTTTAAGGAAACTCGTTAACGTACATTTCGCTTAGGACGGCAGTATAGTAGTATCTAGTAAGCCGTGTGCAGGCAGTCTATTACTGTCTATTCATGTTATATCTGGCTATGCAAAATATTTTGAACACAAATGCTGCAAAATTTTGCTTTCACATTTGACGTTTGTCTAATTTTAGCAACAATTTATCATAAATTTGGCAATTTTTAACTGAATTGATAACAAAAGTTACTTTTTTTTGTTCCTTGAACTCTTTATTAAATAAAATTCCACATTTATATGATTTGAAGTTTTGAATGATTCCAATCCATTTGGTACTACTTCTGCTTAGTACTACCACACTAAGTAGCACTTGTATATTTCAATATTATAAAATCCCTACCTATTAGTGAGGCCAGAAAACCCAACATCAGTTCCTTTTCAAATTCTGAGAACGTTTCGACATCAAATATCCCTTTCCGAACCGTGTCTGATACTCTGTACCCTGAAAAGACAAAGGATTAAATGTATAACAAAAAGAGTATTTACTTCTATAGTATTTGAGTTGAGTTGAATGGCAGCATACCCATCAAAACTGATCCCATTATCTCAAAGATGGTAGCGAGGATGCATGCTTGTCGCAGAGTCAGGGCTTTTGATCCAACTGAAGTACCGAAAGAGTTGGCAACATCATTGGCTCCCACACCAAATGCTAAAAAAAATCCCACGATGAAACCTAATATCAGAATCCAAAGGAGCTCAGGTGAATGTGGATCCATCATATTGTCTGAAAAATAAATATTTTCAAGTTAGAAAAAATATAACAGGAATCACTATTAAGAAAGTACTAGAATTAGTAAGTAAAAATGCTCAATTTCTGTGCTATAAAACAGAGGATAATATCACAATAAAGAGACGCACTTCAAGCAAGATTAAATGAACCCAATATTCAAAGTAAAAAAAATTACTCAAAATAATGCCTAAAATCATAATGTTGATACTTATTGCCGGACCTGGAAAAAGTTGTAACCTTCCCCCGAACCTAATACAATTTCCTCAAACCTAATGTATTGCTCCTATGGAGTTGGCAGGGGCTTCCCCCGAACCAGGTTCGTAGGTTCGGGCACTTTTTCCAGGTCCGCTTATTGCAGCTTAAACTGGCAGTAAAGAGGATAATATATGTAACAATTTAATATTTTTCTGTTCTGCATTAAGAGTGTTAAAAGCCTAATAATTAAAGATGTTTTCATTTATACGTCGTTTTAAATCGGTCCCTTGTAAGATGTATAAACGGTGCTTTACTGTATAAGAAACCAAGAAAGGGATAATTTACAAGAATCATGGAGTACAAATTGTTCTGATGACTATTTTGAATTCAAATTGAATATCTAAAACTTATAGGTGCTAAAAATTTGGTTTTTACATTTTATCCTGTCAACTATCAGTTTCAGTGGCTCAGTTAATGGATTTGTTGTACATCTTATTTTCATTTTCAGCAGCTCGGATAATATGGAAACTCCAAAAATTTTAATAATTCATATTGAGACCAGTTTGTGAGCTTTCATATCTGTTATGATCAATATTAGTCAATAAAATAAAAAGCTGTAAATGAAAGGAGAATTTCACCATTGCTGGTTAAGCGGTTTACACCTAAAAAGCATGTAGTTTAGGTACCCCAAACCTCCCTTTGAAACTTGAACCTTTATTATACTAACATCTTTTCTTGTATTAAGTTCTCTCGGACGCAAATTCTACCTGAAAATGTATTGAAAAGCTACATTTAACCTATTAAATATGCATGGAAGGAGCTGCCAATTATTTCCGGGACCCTCCAGATATTATTTCTGTATTCAAAATTAAAAATAAGAGCTCCCACCAATGCCCGTATCCAAGGGGGATAGGAAGTTGACACCTTTCTAAAATTATTATGTATATTTATAGTTGATTTTTGTCTTGAAAATTCTGAAGATTTTACAAGGAGTGATCCATCTCTAGTGTAACCTAAAGGGTCCCCAATGTCCAAATAGAAGTCACAAAACTACTTTTTATGGTTAAATTACAAAAACTTTTGAGAAGGATGCCTAGAACCCTCTCTTTGTTTCCACACTATCCACAAAACTTTTACATTAATTTCATTAAAGGTCTAAAACCCCTCTCGAAACAATACTGTTGCTACTGCCCTCAGTCCTGGGGCTTTAACATTGGTCTCCAGAAACATAAAAAAGTCAACCCTGCTTGCCCCCCCCAAAATGGAAACCAGACTACGCCCATGGCTGTACCAAGGTTATATAAATTTTGAAAGAATAGGAATATCATTTAACAGTTTGCACAAACTTGTAGTATCTTTTGAAAATAAAAGCTGTAAAATCATTATTCAATATTTTGTAATTAATACTAAGGGGCCATTCATTAATTACGTAAGGGTCCCGAGGGGGAGGGGGGGTTGGAAAAATCTCTACATACCCTTACTTGGGGGGGGGTCAAACCAATTCTTACTTAAGATTTTCCTAGTATATGTAAACAAATTCCAATTATTCTAATCAAGAGATAATAATATAATAGTAATATGTTGTTGACAGCAAGAACATTATTTATCTGTTGAAAAATAAAAATCTGATTTACGTCAAACTGAGAGTTTTCTAACATTTTATTATTTTGAAAAACATAATGGAATCTTACGTAAAAAAAGGGGGGGAGGGGTTTGAAAAATCTTACTTACCCTTACATGGGGGAGGGGGGGTCAAAAATTGCCAAAATCATCCTTACGTAATTAATGAATGGCCCCTAATGTCACAAGAAAGAAATAATGGATTTTAATCAATAATTAAGCCTGCTTGATTATTTGACGGGCGACAAGGAAAGGTGGTCATAATTTGTCCCAAATCACTTCTCAAAGTTGTGCAGGCCTGAGTTTAAGGAATAAAAGGAACATATTTGTGGTTGCAATGGAGAACCTAGGTTTCAAACTTATGTTTTAGTTTAGTGAAGTTTAAGTTTTAGTTTAGAAAAGTGATAGGGTAACCAAAATATTCTGCATCTGTAGTACACTACTCAAAATAATAAGTTAATTGATAATCTATGCATAAATTTTTTTAAAGCAAGTTAGTTAATTAAATACACAAAACAATGCATAAACTCAATAATAAAAATACTATTTCAATCAATAAGAAAATAATCAACATTAATGAAAACGGGCCTAATGAAAATCCTAAAAATTTTATACAAATAACTAAAAGCACAACAAACAAATTAATTATGATATTACAGCTATTTCTTTACAAGCAAATTGTGAAAACATGGTTCGTCATCATGAGCAACACAAATAAAAGGTAGAAGGTCAGATGTAATTATTTTAGGTCAAGATGCTTACATCAGTCATACAACGGAGCTAAAAGTTTATTAAACATATAGGAATAACAAATTACGGATCAAATATCACCTCATGACATCCATTATGCTATCAATAAAATACGAAACTCGGATGGTTGAACAGAGATCAAGTACGAAAGACGCAAATGGAATTTCTTCATTAATACTAACCACCAAATTATGGTTTCATAATCAAGGTAAATGGCCACATCAATAGATTAAACTAATTATAAAGTTATAATAACAACATTATTCATTAAGATAAGCCATATTCAATGTACACATAACCTACCTGATGTTAAAAATGGAGATAAAATGCTTTACAAACTATGTCAAGTATCAACGCAGGACACGGTACATTTTGTAGATTCTAAGTTTTCGAAATTGACAGAATTCATGCTTAAATCGGTAAATATTAATACATATAAACAAAGTTTAACACGTGTATAGAAGCACGTGCAATCCAGTTTCATGGAAAATGTAGAAAGGATGGAGATCAGGCAGAAAAATAATAAATTCATTCCATATCGCGCGGTTAACGGTTCGGCATCGGAAGGGCATGAGTTTCCCTGAAGTAGGGACTTTTTGTGTGAAAAAGAGGGATTTTCGTCTTCATTGGCTGGGGAAAATGCTGAATTTGGAAAAAAAATCGTTCTGAAGCTTAAAAAAATTCCTGAGTCTACGCCTCCGCATTCTCAGTCATTTTTAGATCAGATTACAACACGGCACTGTATATTTGGACGGCTATTTTTCAACTAAACTCTACTCTAATTTCCACGGCTAGGCATTCCATTGGTTCCATCACTAAGCGCCGAGACTGCTACGTAATCACGAGACCTACAGCGCATGCGCCACTGGCCGTTTTGGCCGTCCAAATATACACTTCGTTACAACACAACACGCTCCATTTGGTCAGTTTTTTTATTCGGCAATGCTCGCCGGTTGAGATGAGAGGAATCTCCAAAAATAAATTTTCTAACGCTATGAAAATTTCGAAGAACCCCCTTATAAACCTACTTTGGATGTGAATGTGGCTCCGTTTTGCGATAATTAACTTGTTTATTTTTATTATGTGACATTCGGGCGGGGGTCCCTATGAAATCCCTCTGATGGACCATTATACGTCCGTAGATAAAATTCAGGGGCAACGGCCGCCCCCCCAAAAAGCAGAGAAGATTTTTATCAAATAAACCCTTATCTTGAATAATTTCAAAATAAATTTGAAAATTGTCCTTAAGGAACGGGTGGGTAGCTCTTTGTGTGGTTTGGGGGGTTCTCCCCTCACTCCCATGGGAAGATGGTTTTCCTTTTGTGTGCCAATGACCGCTTGTGCCCTCTAGACACCTTTTGTGCCATAAAACCGTGGATCGTAAAACTCTAAACAGTTCTTAATAATTTCTTAAATGCAATCAGGATCAGCAGTCTCCAACTTTGCCCCCTTCACCCCCAGGATATTCCTCCTCAATCCTTCTGATGTAAAAAAATATTCATTTGTAGCAAAATTTTTTGACAACGTTTTGTTTAAAAACGATACTTTTTTAAAAAAATTTCTCTCCTTCTTGAGTCATTGTTTCCTTATCTCCTTCGCTATTTACTGTGGGCTCCCGGACGAGATAGCGGCTCTCGTGTCGCACGAGATTTCCTTTTCGCTACTCAAACAAGAGTACGATCGGAAAGAGTTAAGAATTCCGCATTCAGCAAGGATCGGGAAAATTAGCGAGGTGAAATATACGCTCGCGCGGCATTGCGACAGCGGATGGGAGAATTTGCGACTTCCTTTTTTGAGAAAAGATCTCTTTTGCATGCCGGTGGCTCATTTCAAAGTCAATGTTAGCTCTCTAAGTCTAAATTATTGTGAGCAGGGGCATACATAGAAAGAGGGCGGAAAATTTCCAAAAATTTTCTGGTCCTTTTACTTCGAGTTCTATTATTGAAACTACCATCTTTTGAGGGCACTTTTGGGTGGTCCTGGTCATATCTCCCCAGGAACAAAAAAATATATATGCGGGCATGACGATGTGGGATAGTATTTTAGATCTTACCTGAAAAAAAAATTCTACATAGCCACTGATTGATGCTTTTTCACCGTTTGTGAATGGTGATATTCAATAAGAAGCACAGGGCCGCCACCACTCACCAGACTTGGGTTTCAGTGGTGTGGTTGACTCAACATTATTTCTCCATTACCGAGTTCTTTTATATAAGATTTAGATGACTTAAAGTAATTTATTTTTTTTGCACTTAATTAAAAAATTCTTTATGTTAGACCAAAAGAGGACCACTACTTGTGAGTCATAGAATTTTCAAGGAAAAACAATGCATAATAGATTTTAAAATTTCAAGAGGGGTTAGAAGTCCTTCCCCAGCAAAAATTTTGGAACTTTCACCCTAAAAATGGTGTTTTGACTCATTTGAGACCCTTATATAGTCCCGGAGCCAGTGACAGATTTTGGTGACCAATTTCCTCTCAATCGGTAATTGGTGAGATATTGGTGGTCTTCGAGATATTGGGTTAGCTATAATTTAATAAATTTTTAGCCGAGAGGAAAAGACTAAAAATATTTTTATTTTCTTCGTGTTTCCCCTCATCCCACCCAAGGACCCGCGGCTGACGTCCACGAGGCTTTATGATACCCCTTTCTGATGTGTCTCACCAATTATCGTTCGATAGGAAATAATTGACAAAATTTGTACCTGGCTCCTAGACTATTGGAGGGTTATACTGCTCCTTATAAGTCACATAACTTTCAAGGCGAAAAATATGTAATCATTTATGTCCCAAATTTTAAGGGGGAGTGAACCCCTAACGTCCCCCGTAATATTCAGATTAGCTTCCTGGGGGAATTTTTTTTCAGAATTCCCTCCTCTTATGGAGGGGAGCACCTCCCCGGTAGGTAATTTGTAAAATTAGGAGGCAATAACAAATTTTGAGAATTTTCAATCGAAATGCAAAATACTTTAAGATTACCAGAAACTAAATTAAGAAAGTGAAATAAAAAAAAATTTGGGGAGTGAACCCAGGTCCCCCTCTTTTCTCTTTATAAAGTAAGTGCTATCCACGAAATTTAAAAATTTAATGCTTCAAAGTTCAAAAGAGCTACGTTTAACCTGAACCTATACGATATCTGCTTGAAATTAATGTAGAGTAGAATAACAATGAGGAAGTTGCATGATTTTTAAAAAAATTTTTTAATCGATTCTTCTTGCAAAAATAAGCAACTACCCAAAATTTGAGGCCCATCGAGAAATTTTTTGATTGCCAAAAAAATTAAAAAAAATCCACTTTTTAAAAGCGCGCGAAAACGCTAAGAGTTTGGGATCATCGTATGTTGACGTCATCATACGATAAACATTGTTGGAAAGCAATGGAGTTGATGGTATGATTGTTGACATCTTTAAACAATAAGCGTTTTCAGTCACGTGTTTTTTTCTCGACTTTTAAATTAAAATATTACCTGTACATTTTTTTGAAAAATTGACTAGATATTTCATTTTACCATACAAAAAACCATACGGA
Source organism: Tetragnatha versicolor (assembly GCA_024610705.1). Classification (NCBI taxonomy): domain Eukaryota; kingdom Metazoa; phylum Arthropoda; class Arachnida; order Araneae; family Tetragnathidae; genus Tetragnatha; species Tetragnatha versicolor. The sequence goes on from JANDEH010000002.1 coordinate 67,759,677, forward strand.
ATACTTGTTTGTTTTTAAAAATCTGACACATGAAACTTCCTTATTGAGGTCAAAACTCTGCAAACATGCATGGGATGAAAGAGGTAAGATAAACAATGCTGGCCAAGGGTCTTCTATGGGAGAAAGAATATCGAAAAAAAAATTAGTACCTAAAAAAACTTGCAATTTTGTTTATTTTCTGACCAAGATGTCAATCCAAAAATATCCCGTTCCAAAATGTTCTTCGGACGACGCGACGTCTCAGTTCAACTAGTTTTCTCGTTTTAAAAAACAGAGTGGATAGAAGTGGATGTTTGCATGAGAGAAAATGTTAAGTTTTTTTTCACTGCAATGACACTTTCTTCGAATGGAAAAACTTCGTGAAGAGAGAAACTTTTAAAAACTTACAGACTACTATTTTATGTTCGTAAGGGGACATCCATAAATTACGTGAGGTCAAAAAGGGGGGGGAGGGGTTTGGAAAAATCTCACCAAATCTCACCAAGGGGGGAGGGGGGGTCGATTAAAATCTCACGTCAACTTTTTAAGTTAGAAATTATACGATTTTCTTTTTTTAAGTATGAGAAAGGAATACCTACTGATATGATACTGCAAATTATTTTTAAAAAGTTGTAGGTAAATCTCACTTGGGGGGAGGGGGGGGTCCAGCAAAATCTCACTAAATCTCACCAAGGGGGAGGGGGGTCCAGATTTTGGAAAAAACGCCTCACGTAATTTATGGATGGCCCCTAAATGTTAAGACAGCAAAGGGGCAAACAAAAGCGCAAAAAAATATGCACAAAACAATGGGCGATTCCAGCATTAAAAAAAACAGAAAAATTGCATTTAATGGTTCTAAATTCAAAAATGAAGACGAAAAGTTTCAAAAAAAATTATTTGATTCAATATTTTAAAATAAAAATCGACAATCGCTTCGCATTTGTTTCGGATTGAATGACGTAAAATGCTGTTTACGCGCCCTTTTTTAAAAGTCAAATTTTGAAATTAAAATAAGAAAGTAAATGATCATCGAAATCTAAAAAAATTGCACATATATTCCTCTCTTGGAATCTCTATCGAATAAAAAAATAAATAAATAAAAAACATAGAAATTGCACGTAAAATTTTAATATTTCATATTAGTATTTCCGTCATATTGTTAGAATGCATTATATTTTTCATTAATTTAAAATTATTTGAAACTTAAAATCATTAACATGAACAAGTTACAAAAAATTTTTAAAATTTTTTACAAAAACTGAGAAATGACCATGATATTTTAATGAAATGATATTTAGATAAATGAAATGATATTTTAATGACTAAAAAACATTGTTTTTTTCTGCTCATATTAATTAAAAGTATTTATTTAGATTTAGAACACTGTTGTCAGAGTTAGCCTCGTATATTTCGCAGTCTTCAAATCAGAGTATGAAACACTATATTGGGGATAAATCCACTCGGACAAAATGCTTCGAAGGTTATTTTTATTACTTTGCTGGTTATTAGTAACGAAAATTTTCAAGATAATTCATATTTTTAATCAGATATCGAAGCCGTCAGATATTTGGCTCAGTTTGGAGAAAACACAGTGAAACATCAATAAAAATACCCTTCTCATTGTTCTTTAATATCTTCTCAATATGAATGTTTACCGTCTAAAAGGTATCAAAATACAAAACAGAAAAATAAATACTAATTGAGGATTAGTGACAGTACAATTCTAAAAACAGCATATTATAATTCAAGCTTAAAATCTGGTACCCATAAACACACGCCTATATAGGGAGTGCTGGGGTTAAAGTTGGGTATTTTTGAAGGACGCGAGTAGCAGGGTTTAACTCGGTAAAAAAATTTCTTCGGAGTTATATCTTTAATAACAATCGTCACAAAAACAATAAAAAATTAGAAAAAAAGAATCATAACGCTCAGTTGTAGTATAATTCATCACTATGGCTGTGATTTATAAGTAATTAAAAATCCAAAATAAGTACATAATGTGTTTATTTTAGCAAAATATGTATTAAAAATGACAAATATGTAATAATAAAAAGAAAATTTTAAGTAATTTTTTAAAGGGGCTCTTCAAATATTACGCAAGCACATACCCAGTAAGGAAGGGTGGTTTTCACTATTTGCCCCGACAGCTCATGTTTTTTTTGCTGTCTTGTGCTTGTCGGGAGAAAAAACGAACTTCTTCCCTTCTCGGAGCGCCTGGCACGTTTCATCTGCATTTGACAATCCCGACTTCACAACCTTTTAAAAGTTTAATTTAGCATTGGGAGCACTAATTTCAACTACAATTTGAATGAGTATATTTCATTTTATGAGTAATTTTAATTTGAAAATCGGCCAAAAACGTGTGATTATTTTGAAGAAACTTGAAAATGGATAAATATGTAATAAAAATGTGTGGTTATAGGTTGAATATGTAAAAATATGTAAATAAACCGAAATATGTGAAAACATGTAAAATAAACATGGTCTTAATCGATTTAAAATATTTTAAAACGAATAGAATTCAAGAGCACACTTTAATATCAGATTCTCGAACAAATATGTAATTGCATATAAATCCTAGCCCTACTCATCACACAGCTGTCAATTTTTCAGATTTAGCCAAAAGATTTCAGTTAGTTATTAACAAATCGTTTACCATGTATGATGTATCTTCCTATTATTGTCCGATTCTGGTGTTTCAAATTTCAGACTTTTTAACTCGGTCACTAATTATTGAAAAATTCACAAAAAAAAATTAAAATATCCAGGCTAAATCGGAATAATTGGCAGCCAATATCAACAAAAAAAATAGCATAAAAAATTCAAACTTACAATAATCTGGGATCAACGTAGACATGGTTCTGCGGTGGTGCTAAGCAAACTGTTTCTCGCGAAGCGGCCGCGCTACGGCGATGTTTACGGATTTTTAATGGGCGCATTCTGCCCGCGGGCTCCAGCTGATAATTTGGATGATTAGGATTTCGCCAGAAGAGAACGAAAACGTGAAAAAAGATCGACGCCGGGAATCTTGTTTTCGATCGGAGAATATATTATAAAATCGATCGACTATTACGATATGCCGAGGTCTGTTGATGTTTTGATTCGGCACCTTGCGCAAATTAGGATCACGTTTTGGAAGGTCAAAATTCGGGGGAGTAATATATTAGGGGCCGTCGATAATAATGATGTCACACTTTTCTCGACATTTTTGACACCATCATCCTGGATTGGGTTTGTTCTTATATATTCACCGGGTAGTGTCTTGATTTCAAAAAGATCAGCTTATAAACCTTCATCAAGTGCGATAAACACAAAAAAAATATTTCTAACACAGACAGAGAAATTACCTTACACCCAGGGCAAGACCTAAAACCCAACTGGGTGACAGGTACAGTGTGCAGACTGATAATATAGTTGGAAGCACGTAATCCAACTAAGCCACCCCATCCCACCTTTATCCAATAAGCTTAATTTAAGAGGCATTGATTGGGAATATACAGTTTGAAAACCCAAAAACCCAGTTTGGAGAATTCGAGAAAAAACACTGCATAAATAATAGAATTTTCTTTGTATAACCTCTACATTTTTACTGGAAATTCAGGACCCTATTTGTAATACAGAACAGTCATCAAACTAAATATAAATAGTAGGCCAAGGCCTACGATGTCCGTCTTCGTTTTCATGACCGTAGTAATTTTTAAAAAATGTACAGTTGGAAAAAAGTTGATGGACTTTCTCCCTTTTTCAAACTTATGAAAAATCAGCTAAAAGAAATCTAAACAAACCCACTGTAATCGACACTTTCAATTATATTTCTGATTAGTTCACAGCACAAGAGAGAGAAAAAAAAAGACAAAGACAAATATAATTCAAAGTTGTAATCGAGTCATTAAGGCAGTTTAATGAATTTCAATGGAGTCAAACATGAGAAAAAAAAGTTTAAAACACTTTTAAATAAAAACAAATTTTATTTTGTCTTAGTTACCAGCACACTGAATATGAAAATAGAGACAAAATTACTTAAATTTCAAAATTAATTCTAAAAATACAATGAATGGGGACATTGATTTCGCCAAATTCAAATATATATCAACCATAGAGAGCTAGTAGTTATTTTTTCCCTTTTCCCACTGAAGTGTACGAAGCTTGGAGATTTTTTAAGCACAAAAAAGTCAATTTGCCATTTTTTTTGGACTTATTCCCTTTTTCAAACTGATGATTTCACTTTAAGGCTGGAGACACGTGATAAACGAAAGCCCCTCTGTGAAAGTGTGTGTACATTTCTTTTTATTAATTTGTAGAAGGATAATTAATAGCTACGTATTTATATTTAAAAAATAAAAGGGAATGAGAAAATACGGAAAAGGGAATGATTACCTACATGATTTAATTTAAATTAGAATTCGGTTAAATATAGTAATAAATAAACTCTCAACAATTTTAACTAATCACGAGAATGTGGTAGTGATAAGTAAAATAAACACTACACAGTATATTATTTAAAAGTAACGGCATAACATTGCTATCTCAACTCTATTAATAACAAATTAAACTTGCTCACTCATAAAATCGATCTTGGAAAATTATCAACTTCGGTCGTTTCCTTTTTCCTTTCTTATCTTCCACTGAATATTCCGACCTTTTAAGAGGACTGTATGTTAGCTTAAAAATGGTTCTTATTTAACTTTGGAAATATTTATAATGAAGATAATACCCCGGAAACATCGAATTTTTATTATGATAATTATTTAGTTTGTATATTATTGCCTTAAATTTAAATGAATGAAAAAACTACTAAAAATAATACTATAAATTCGTGGAAAATTTAAAAATTAGTTTTTAAAGTAACTTCGAGTACAACATTCAAATTTACGCGCAAAACTTTTCTAAGAAATAATTCAAATTGTTAAAAAAAAAAGAACAAATAAAGGGGAAAAGTTAAAATTAGTAGAAAGCATTTATAAGATGGATTCAATACGAAAAGAAAAAGTTCACCGTTGCATTGAAAAAGGTAATGTGACTTTTTTAACATGTTAAGTAAGATAAAAATGAAGAAAACTCTCTGTGATTGGTTGTTGGTTCACAAAAATAAACGCGTAATTCGCCCTTAGGAAGCTCGAAAACATCAACATTAAGCTAATGACTATAGAACTTAAAGGTCAAATAATAGTTTCAATTTTTCAATGATTTAAAAAAATAAATGCTACTTGACCATAATAGCAAGCTTGGAGACCAAACGAAGATTGTCCCATTTATCCTTAACTCCTCAATTTACAAAACAGGCGGCTTAAGACAATAAGATTATTAAGAAAGGATGATAAACGATTTTTACTCAGCAGAAAATATCTATAATTATTGTGATCTTGACAAAGGAGAAAATATTTATGAGCTGGTGAATCGATCTTTCTAATTTAATGCACAGAATGCCTTGAGCAAGGACGCGATCAACGTATGTATTTTCCATCGCTGTCGCCAGCTTTGCTTTTGAAGTGTCGCTTTTAAGAGACGTTTTCGTATTCATGTTTTTCTGGATCACTCCAGAGGTTGTCTGAAATAATGTTTTTCCGAATGGCTAGAGCCACGTTTTCGGCCTCGTGGATTGCAGCCCAATTCTCCGAAGGTACACAGTACACACACTCCGACAAATTAATCCGACTAATTTTTTAATTTCCCACGAATTTATAGTTTTATTTTTAGTAGTTGATTTTTTCATTCATTTAAATTTAAGGCAATGACATACAAACTAAATATGTATACAAATTATCAGAATAAAAATTCGATGTTTCCGGGTTGTTATCTTCCTTATATAAATGTTTCCAAAGTTAAATAAGAAGTAAGAACCATTTTTAAGCTAACATACAGTACTCTTAAAAGGTCGGAGTATTCATTTTGTAACCTTATCAACATGGGTGGATTTATAGGGGCCTCCAACGTTTTGAGAAATTTCCATTTTTTTAATGGTAAATAATATTTTCTGGGTTTTCAGGGACAATTTGCCTCCCCAAGGGTTCCATCTGGTCCCTCCAGGATCCTCTGCTTAATTAGACCATGCTTTTTTCAAGTTTTTGGTGTCCTCCCACAGAGAAGTTAAAAATTAAGACCGGGTGGACCTTCAGAAAAACGAGTCAATCAAATACCAAAACGATGCCAACCAAATGATCGTGGAACAGTGATTCTCCACCTGTGGTACTCGGAACATTTTGAGGTGGTCCGTGAAATACTGGTCTTTTGGTACAATATTACAAAAATATTCTTGTGATACTCTTAAAACTATTAAAAAATATGCAAGGGAGAAATGAGAAAAATTTATTCAAAAAAATTTTAATGACATATTTTGCATGCATAAATAAGGTAATTTGGAACGAAATCTTTAACAGCATAAGAACTAAAGAAGCGGTTTTTAACTCTTTTTTTTTAAGTAATTTTCGTTCATTTCCCATATTTCAGCACGCGAGTTGGCAGCAGAAGAAATTGTTGTATCAAATTGTAATTTTTATGCATTTTATTAAAGCTATTTAGCTCAAAATCCACATTAACGGCAAGCTTATTTGGGATGGAATCTAGGGCTTCTTTTGGGATGAAAAGGTTTAGAACAGTGGTTCCCTTGTGGCCCATCGCCCCCTTTCTAGAGGTTGACTAACACATATCGCCCCCTTTTTATTCTCATTGTATGTCTCATTTTAATTTGAAGTAAAGTGTAAATAATAAAGCAATTTTAGGTCCGGGGGTCCTCCCCCAGAAAGTTTTTGGAAATAAGACCCCAAAAAACAGGTTTTTAACTAGTTATGGTACACCTCTTCCAAATTTCGGCCTTATATTTTTAGGTAGGATTTTGATTTTGATGAACTAATTAAAAAATTTTTTTGAAATTATAAGATCCAAGTACAAAAGGGGGGTTTGGGGGTCCTCCCCCAGAAAATTTTTGGAAGTAAGACTCCAAAAAACAGGTTTTTAACTTGTTTTGGTACATTAAGTCTGAATACAGTCAGTCAGTACAGTACTATTTTATTTTTCCCCTTTGAATACTCATCGCCCCCCAATCGCCCCCAACTTTTTTATCGCCCCTTTGATAACACAAATCGCCCTCCAGGGGGAGATCGACCCCAGGTTGGGAACCACTGGTTTAGAATCAACTGGTGTAAAATAACGAGTGTTCTAGACGTCGCGTGTTCTTATAATACACAATAGAAAATCTCGGATGTTTTTTTTACATTTTTACGTAATTAGTTTTTAATTTAGAGCTACTATCTTCACTAAAATATACAACCTTTTTATTTGGTTGCCACGTTCATTTTATTTACTCGTTTTTCTGAAGCAGCCTTCAGTTTCTTATAGTCATCGTGTGTCATCATCATTTTGATCTCAGATCCAATGAGAAATCTCAAATTCAGATATCTCTTAAATTGCAACCATTTAATTGGATCTGAGCCTCGAGAAGTAGACTGAGAACTAGGATTAATAAGAAAGAGTCTAGTTATCAGCGAATGATGGAGTCTAAAATGTTTGAGTGGATTGCTAAAGACCTCTAATTTTATTTGAGTACCAATAGACCAGTGTTTTTTCAGTGGTGCAGCTAAAAAAGCGATAGGGGATGTTAGAGAAATGCATATTTTTAGTTTTTTTCTATAGCTTGAAAAGGAAATTTTCTGAGTAGTCCAGAATATCCATGAGCACATGGTTCTTATTGATGCTAACTTCTTTAAACTTCTTGCATCTAATTCAAATTGGAAGCAAATCAGAGTGAAAAAATGTTTTTTCGGAATAACGTGTCGGCCGGTCCTATTACACAACTGGCTTTCGATGTTCATAATACTCGTCCGCAAATGACAAATTCTGCTACGTTTTTGACACTCAGAAACGTCCCTCCATAATTCCTTCACCTTTTCCCACATCCGAGAAAAGCAAAAGTGTCGCAATGTCTCTTGTGCGAAATGGAAGCAATAATTAATCATCTAACATCTGATGATGCGACAGATAAATTCATCAGCGGCGTGCTCAACCCTCGGCTTGACCTCTCTCAGAACATGGGAATTTCCTAAGCGCATTTTCACCAGAATTGAAAAACGTTCGACTATCGCTCCTCTCGCGTATCCAAGGTCAGTGTTTTCTGGTCGTTCATCCCCGCTCTCGATTTATTGGTGTCCGCTGGATCCACGCATCACATTCTATCTGTAGCGATTTTTACATTTATGAGGAACCCAACTTCCACAGCAGCAGTGTTATTCAACCTAGTCCCTATACAGAGCCCACTATATACTGGACAGCAACGTTAGTTGCCCCTACGACGTCACTAACACACAAAGTAGTTCCCATCCTGAATTTCGAGTGAAACAAAGAACTTCAATTATAAAATACGATAACTTCGTTAAACCCATGTATATATTGTGTCTTCTATCACGATTTGCGTACCAAAACTCCTCCTAGCAACCTAACAGGTTTTGTGTTTACCCACTTTCTCCTTCCGCGTAGTGACGTACTGGGTCAGGAAACGTTGCTGTTGAGTATAGTAGGCGGCAGGGAAATAACGATGTAATATGTATACATTAGGGTGGTCCAAAAAAATTGTTTTTTGAAAAGTTGAACTCTCACCCTCCAGTTCGGTGACATTATGTGAGTTAATGCCCCTGTTAAAATATTAGATCATTTAAAGGTTATTTAGAGGCAGCTCAAAGGCTTTGAAGTTTTAGCCATTAGCGTGTATGGAAAAACGCATGTTTTCGGTAAAGGAATTTACATTTCAAATGATATAGCAATAATATGTGTTTATAAAATGTATATTTGTTTTATTCATAACAAGGTAAGTATAAACCTTGATAGTTAAAGTTTAAACTTTTAACTGTTGATGAAACAGCCATATCTTTAAACAGTAAATAATCTTCATTACCTACTTTACATGATGGAAGGCACCTAGAGCTCTGAAGTAAATACCTTTAGTTAGAAGGAATTTCGCACAAAAAGATCAATGCTTATTCGAGAAATTATCTTGAGTTTTTGTCTCAGTTCACAAAGTCAAGAAGGCAAAGTAAATAGCATTTTTTACCAGCTCTAGCAGTTTAGCTAGTTGATGAGTGGAAGTAGACGTTTTATTTAGAGTTGGATGAAAAGTTGTTATTTAGAGTTCGAGAAGTTGTTATGCGACTTCCAGACAAGGAATAATCTTTGTCAAAAACTTAAATTATATTAACCTTGTTATGACTAAAACAAATATACATTTTATAAGCACATATTATTGCTATATCATTTGAAATGTAAATTCCTTTACCGAAAACATGCGTTTTTCCATACACGCTAATGACTAAAACTTCAAAGCCTTTGAGCTACCTCTAAATAACCTTTAAATGATATAATATTTTAACAGGGACATTAACTCACATAATGTCACCAAACTGGAGGGTGAGAGTTCAACTTTTCAAAAAAAATTTTGCTCCATAGACAAATGAACCACCCTAATGTACATCTGTAGTTTCCCTCAATTATTACATGTTTAAAGTCCACTTAGCATTAAATTGAATTGTCAGTTTGGAAAAGGGAATGAGTCCCAAAACCAAGTTTTGAGAAAATTAAAAAAATTTGTATTATAGAATTTTTATTGTATAATTCATCTTAAAATTGACAATTAAATCTGATCAGTAGTATAAAACCTAGGGATATATAAGGGAGTTAAATCATTATAAGATGGAGTATAATTGAGTTAAAAACACTTTTAAATTAAAAGCATATTTTGTTTTGGGTTAGTTTACAGCACAAAGGAAACGAAAAGAAACACAAATTATTTGAATTTCAATGTAAACAAATAGAGAGATTGGACGCCAAATTCGAGGGATATAACTCCCTTATAGGGGGCAGTTATTTTTCCCTCATCCCACTCGTAAAACGAAGTTAGAAGATTTTTTGAGCACAAAAAAGATACACGAAATTTGCCATTTTTTGGATTTATCCCCTTTTTTAAACTGACGATTCATGATAGATGGTCTTGAGAGAACTCGCTGTAAGGAGATGGGGATTTTAATTTAGTTAAGATAGTACTGTTAATTTTAACCCTTTTTAATCAATTTATGAGAAGGGTCAAAAACTTTTTAAATCGGGTGATATAAATAAAAAATTAGAATGTTTAAATCGCTGTTTATTTTGCACCTGAATAATTAAATTAACCGTAACATTGTTAAGTAATAGATCCTACTCATAGTATTCTAACTAAATCAATTGTTATTTCCTCCCTAATATAATACTTCACAAAAACATTTCCAGGCTTCGATTCCACTAAGAAAAAAATTAATGGCTTTTAATTGCCAAAAACTGAGATAAAAAAAGTTCATTGCTACCGTGATTAAGTTTTTTTTTCGTCAACAATAAGCAAAAAAAAAAGAAGAGGATTCGTGAAGATAAAGCTCAAACGTTGTTTTCCAATATTTCAACACTAAACGTTTTAGAACGTTTATACAACACAACACGCGTATCAGAACGTGTATATACACTTTTGGGGTGCATGAACTTCGAAAAAAACACCAAAGCATGGGAGTTTTTAAAAGAACCTCTCTAACTTTATGAGCGAACGGACTTATGAAATCACTATATGAAAATAAAGTTTCTTTAAATCAAATCAAGCTTACTGAGTATAAATAAAGATATATTGAAAAAATATGATTAAAAAATTAAGATCCTTAAGAACATACGTCTGGAATTTCCTTTTAGTATGATTAGAACTGTTATTACCAGCATCCATATTACGGTATATTTTACTAATTTTTTCATCAATATATGATTTTTGTTTTGGTAAGGTTCAGGATTACTTTATTCCAAACGTGCGTGGAACAAAGAGCAAATTTTGTTTGTATTTTTTAATAGAATATTTATTTATTGTTCACTAGTTTCTTTGATGAGTACTCTTGCATCGTTAGCTTGCTTACTCACTATTGTTTCATTAATTTATTTATTTAAGTTATTAGCTCGCAGCAGCAATATTTTGCTTCTCAAAAAAGTGCCATAAACCGGTCTGGGTCTAATCTGCACCAAGGCATACAGTTATAAACTAAGCGACTCCCCATAGTCCAGTGGTGGCGAACCTATGGCACGCGTGCCACTGGGTGGCACGCGACCGGTATTTCGGTGGCACGTGACATTCACTAAAAATGACACAAAAAACTTAAGTTCTAGACCAGAGATTTCCTACTACCTGAAAAATCCCCAAACCCAGCTTCAGAACACTTTTTAGCTTGCTGAAATTCATAATTTTTCGGGGGAGGACCCCCGAACCCCCACTCACTTCTCTTTAGGTGCCGTTGGGCAGTTCAAATATGATGTAAACCCTATTTTCTTCTTCATTTTGGACCCCCTCCTCCCCTTTTGTCAGCAAAGGTAACCAAATCACAACCGACCTTATTAATTACGTAAGGAAACTGACATTAGGCCGTTAAAAAACAAAATCATGAATGCAAAAAGGAGCCTGATCACTTTATGCAAGGTCGTATATAAGGGGAGGCGAAGGGGCCCTGCCCCCTCCTAAATTCGGACAAAGTATACCAAAGCAAGTTAACCCTTCACTGCACGATTTTTTTGTTTCTTTTGAAAAAAATAATTTAATATCTTCTAACAGCCACGAATACAGGAAAAATATTTAAAAAATTCCAGACTTAATTTTTCATTAAGATATATGGTTTTTTTATGGTATGGCACAAACCTAAAAACATGATTTACAGCTGGTGTAATAATTGTATTTACGAAAAATCAATTTAAATAAGAAGTATATGTTGTGTATATAAATGTCACTTAATTTACCAAGCGATATTTTCAAGATTTACTGGTAAAAAAAAGATCAATCAAAATCTTTGATTCCATACAAAATGGATGCAACTGTTATGGAGACATAAAAACTTAATAATCAGTGAGAAATTGCCATCTAGATCCACACTGAGTAGTTAATATTATATATATGTATGTTCTAGATGGGGCACAAAACTCAGATAACTTAAATTTAACGCATGTGGGAAAATTTAGGAGTTTTATTGGTATGTGCCGAATTCGGCACACCGTGCAGTGAAGGGTTAAAACCCAGTTTTTTTTGGGTGAAATTTTCAAAAATTTTCTGAGGGAGTGTCCCCTAACCCCCCTTTTCTACTTGAAACTTTATTATTCACAACTTTTTTATAATAATAATGAAAATCAAATTCCTACATGAAAATGCATGTCCGAAATTCGGACTAGATGCACCAAAAACTAGCTCAAAACCATGTTTTTAGGGTCAAATTTCCAAAAATTGTCTGGGGAGGATCCCCAGACCCCCTTTACTTGGAACTTTATTACTGATAACTTTTCTTACAAGGAAACATTCTCAGGATGAACTCACAGAATTGGACGAAAATTTTACAGGGGTTAGTATATGACTTAAAACACCTTCTGTAAAAAAATTAGCTGCTGAATTACAGTAGAACAGCTGTAAAAAATTATTGAAAATTGTCATATTTAACGCCAAATGTAACCCTACAAGGCGAGAAACGCAGAGAGAACGCCAAATGCTAGAATGAACAGGCCGCGTTTTCTCTGTTGCCACTTATAAATGAGCGAATGAAAAAAAGTTCATCAAATGCAAAACAGGAATAAAAATTAATTAAAGAAGGAAAATTAAAATATATAACGCATGAAGCAATACAAAATTATATGCAAATTAAAAAGAATCCAGCATCTATTTAGCATTTAATTTTTAGGAGTTATCTGTTTGCCGCATATTTTTTAAAAATGCATTGGAAACTATATATTTTATGGCACTGTCTAAATCCACGAAAGTAACAACTCAACTCTAACAAATTTCGCTAATACTTTAGCACGGGCCAACTTTCGTGGATTTAGACACTTCGAATCAAATTTCTCATTCCATCCGATTGGAAAGTCGCCAAGTGGTGCTAAATGAATGTGTTTGGCAACTCAGAACCCAAATTTCAAATTTAAATAACTCCTCTCCTATTGAAATTCAGCAGCTAATTTTTTCACAGTAAGTGTTTTGAGTCATCTTCTTATGCCTGTAAAATTTTCGTGCATTTCTGTGAGTTCACCCTAAGAATGTTTCCTTGTTAGATTAAATTCTAGAAAATGCAAATTCTACCAAATATGTATTAAAAAGCTACATTAAACCTAATAAAGATTCATGGGAGGGGATGAGGAATAATTCTTGACCCCTCACAAAATAAATTTCTATATACACCACTGACTTTACGGCCACCACTAGACTTGTGCCTTCAATCGGGGCCCTTGAGTACTTTCAAATTGGGTAAGTTGGAATCTCCTGTTCTAAACTATCGACCTTTAAATGCGGATTTCATTTTCCAAGGGTTTAAAGATAATTTATTAAAAAAATAACGAGTGGCACACTTGTCACCTGAAAATCATAAACCGTAATATGAATGGCACACTAATCGAAAAAGGTTCGCTCATAAACTAGTTATAGAAAAGAATGGTTTGTAAGTGATGAAATTGTATTGGTCCTATGCGTCATTTTTTAAAAATAATTTATGAACCGTCAATTGAAAAAATGCATCGAATTAAGGAAGAATAAGAATATAGGAATAATTTTTGTTTTATTTTGAATAGGCATAATACACATATAAGTAAAAAAGACAAGCGGGCTTGGCACAAATTCAGTCATTTACGGTCAGATTCTAGGCTATCATTAGAATAGTTTCCAAACTTTATAATTATAATTATAAATGGTCCCATTGTAAAATCCCTTTACATTTTCCCAAAAATATGGTTCTCAATTTAAAAATCAACCAGAAAAGTTTCAATGTTTCAAAAAAAATTGATTAATTCAATATTTCAAAATAAAAATATGACGTCAGATCAGCTTTAGGCTCTACTTTAATAAGAAAAAAAATTACCATTCGCTTTGAATCCTAAACCCTTGTTTATAACCAATGTTTCGAATTGAATGAACGTCACATGCTGTTTCCCACCCTTTTAAAAGTCAAATTTAGAAATTAAATTAAAAAGTAAATAACGAACGAAGCCGTACGTCTGGGGTTCGAATCCCCGTTTGGCATGGATGTTAGTGTGACTGTTCTTGTGTGTATGTGATGGATTCACCTATACGGATTGTATGATCTTCAGGTGAATTTGTGAAATTTTTAAAAATAAATAAATAAAAAAAAATAAGCATAGCAATTAAAAAATTTTTGCACGAATATTATCTTTTGGTAGGGTATCTATCAAATTAGAAATGATATAAAAATGCGGGAATTGCCCATAAAGAGCACTTCTTTCGAGAGAGAAAACGGTCATGGTCACTTTCCAGGTGGAAAATTAGGAGAAGCAAATATCTTCGCGTATATCAGAAAGGTAGTATCGTTCGGTAGTATATCAGAAAGCTCTCTTCAGTCAAACCTTTATAACCGAACAGATTTAAAATAAAGTGCGCCCTTAATTTCTGGCACTTATCATGAGGAGCTTCCGCAGATAATGGTATATGGGACGCTCTCCGCCCTTCGACGTCATTCTTTCGGGTCGCCCGCTATTTTTAGGCGGGAAACGTAGCCTTTTTACCTAGTAGCAGACGATTGTGACGTCATCTAGTGAACGAGTGGCAATGCCGGGGCCATCAAGAGGGTGAATCGCGCTATACTAATGACATAGGCGTTCCGTAATAGTAGTAGTATGCTAACCTTCAGAGAAGAACCGGTGATTTTATTATCCATGGATCACCAGGCGCTTTTAGCGTTGAGTTGGGCAGCGCCATCTAATGGTGATTGAGGGAGTTAAATACAGGGTCGACCTTCAATGCAGGGGAGCCAGTAGAACAGTTTTCTGAGTTCACAATATTTTTAGGGGTGTATAAAGGAATTTATTTCTTGGGGTGGAAAATGTTTAGAAAAAGAATTTTGAAGCTATATAGAGCAGGGATATTCTTAAGAAAGGAAAATATTGACTGAATATAGGCAGATTCAGGAAAGAAGACCCTGGCAGCCAGGCCATAGGACTTCTGTTTTGGGGGGTTAAGGTTAACCCAACATTTTTAGAGGTACTACCTTCTTGTTACGAGTCCTTTAATAAGTTAATCTTTATATGACCTACACAGGAATTTAATTTTAATGCACTAAATTTTAAAATTTAAATTGTGTAAGGGAAGTCGGGTAGTCGAGGGAGACCCTTCAGTTTACATCAAAGAGTACTCTCCTTATAAGTCATGAAATTTTTAATAGAAAGCTGTACATACATAGGATTTCAGGAGTGTTTGGGGTTCCTCCCCCAGAAATGTTTTTTTTAATTTGGTACATTCGTATTAGCTCGTCCATTCGCCAACAGGGGCGATAAGTCGCCAAGTCTGGTAAACCCCGCAACACTACCGTTGATTCTGGTAACCCTGAAAAACGTAGCGAAATCACGCTAGTTCCGATCGCTGCGCAAGTGGGCGCAATTTGGATCGGTACGCCCATGGGTGAAATAATGTGTGCGCACCGCGCAGGTTGTTTTGAACGTAAATTCAACAGTGTTTACAAGGTAAGAACGAAGACTGCATTTGAAAGGTAGGAGTCTAAATGCTTTCGTGTCATTCCACGGTGAACTTTGTTGCGCCATTTTGCCGAGCCCCAGAGTCTTTCAATGTTTTGCGTATGAACGCCGGTGGAAGGATCGCCGGTTTTGAATCACCGGTGGTAGGATCGACCATTTTGCAAGTAAGTTAGTGTCTTACCGAGTGATATTCGTAGTTTTGGTACATCCAAGAATACCGATTCCCTTTTATCTGAATCCTTACTGTTTCTGATACCCCCACAACGAGTTTGGTTATAGTTAGGGCAGGGGGGGTTTGGGGGGGGCGGCAGCCCCCCCCAACCACAAGAAAATTTTATTTTTTATTTTCTGATGTTATAAAGATGTTTCTGATGTTAAAAATGTGTTTTTCGGCGATTCTGATGAAATCCCGTATTTTGGCGCGTTTTGGCGAAATTTGGCGAAGTTGGCGAAAACGATGGACGGGCTAATACGAAAGTACCTTTAATTTTTATCCTTAAAAGGAGAACACTAAATTAATTTCTTACTAAGCATAGATTTATAGAGAAAATTCCCGAGAGAACAAACGAATTTACCCTTGACATGATATATTCAGATACATCAAAGAAAAATCTATGTCAATGAATTAAATATGGCCTACTTTTCTGACTTAACTGAAATTTCACAAAAAAATGCTTTTCTTAACAAACCTGAGTGTTTTTAAAATATTTACAATAACCTCTCAACCCCATCCGTCAAAATTAAGCTAAAAGGACCATGCCAAACCATTCATGCCTTCCATAGCCCCAATGGGGTTTTGTGCCATTAAACTCAAATCAAATCAGATCAAGCCTTCCATACACAAAAATACTTCTTTTTATTTTCTTAACATTCCTGACAATACAAATACAAATTAAGTCGACCAACTACAGGCGTAAGCCCAGCAAGGTTGGTCCAGTCTTTTTAACCCAAACTACCGGAATCCCAGTATCTGTCAATTTTCCTCTTGAACTCGTTTACCCCACTTGTATCAATGGTATGCAAAAAGTTTTGTATGGTCACAAATATTTTTTTAACTCACTAACTAAATATTTCTCTGGTTGTGGGAACATCGCAAAAACCGCCTTATTCACCCAAATTCCATAAAAAAAATTTGCATGCTATGCAAAAGAACTTGATGAGAAGTGGTTAGTTAAATGGATGCAGTTTTATGTGAACGAATCAGGAAACAAGATCATGGTTTGATCAGTTCACGGTCGCAGTGAACTAACAGGCGAAGGTTAACGATTATTCGGTCAAATGCTGTCTCCAGTTTTGTCCTCTGGGCACAGACTCATCTGATGAAACGATATCAAACCTGTGGTTTTTTTGCTCGCCCTCGCATTACAAGGAACGCCTAATGAGTTTTTTCCCCCGGGTGTTACTTTCAATATGGGCTAATTTAGGCCCTCACGACATACCTCTCTTCCTGACTCGATAATTCTTAATGATTCTAAGTACTTCTTATTCCCGGAAGAGTGGCTTATGTAGAAATGTATTTCGTTAGGGGCCCCAAATACCCTCCTAAAAATATTTAGCCATTGTCAGGCTAAAAAGAGAAAGATGAATGATAAAAATGTGAAACACCCCCCCCCAAAAAAAATATTAGAGATTAGAAAAGCACATACTTTTTTTTTCTAGGATGTTCTTCAAAACTCGGCGTTTTTAGCTCAACCACTGGCGGATCCCGCGAAAAAATATAAAGTTTAAAACTACATAATACGGTATTTTATACACCAAAACGAGTTAAATCCCTGTTATTTTAGAATCAAATTTCCGGAAATCTTCTGGGAAAACCCCCAGACTCCTTTTTGGTTGTACTTTTCGGATTAACTTTATAAAACGAGTTAAAAACCTGCTTTTTAAACTTAAATTTCCGAAAATTTCTGAGAGAGGACCCACAGACACTCATTTCGGCAGTTGGAGCACAACTATTATGTTCATCAAGAAGATTCAATATGATTTTGAAAATTCTTAGCCCCCCCAAAAAAAACAAATCCTGGATCCGCCACTGGACTCAACTATCACTGTATATTTAAAACTCACCAAATAAATTTTCATGCCCAATTACCTAGCATCGAATTTCAACTACTACACAGAAAAACAATAGTGAAAAACCTTGAAAATATTATTCTTTAAATAAAACTATTAGGTTGGTAAACTTTAACAAGATTAGCCTAACTAGAGAATACCCACATCAGGAGAAAACAACATTAGGAGATATCTCTTCGAAATAATATTTCTCTCCCTGATTCTAGACATTTTCAAACTAGGGAGGACGCGGAAGTGGGTTCCATTTAATTTGATTGAAATATTCACTTTTTGCTTCACATATCACTTGGCTTGGAGGTTTTCACACGCTTTTTACGGAGAACTTTTCAGATGAGAAATTCCAAGTACTTTTCAAAGAGAAATAGTTTTGGAGCTTTTTCTATGTAGAACAATTTAAAAAGGCAAGTATATTTCAAAGAGAATTATTAAGAGATAGATGTTTATATGAAGAGCACAGTTTGGGAATCAGGCTGCTCTGAATATTTTGTAGTCTTATGGCGAAAAGATTTTTAAAAAACATTGGAAAAAACTCCCCAAACGGTTTAATTCTTAAGTATATATTTTGAAGGTGCCCTGACCCTTATGTAGAACTAAAGTGTGTTTATAATTAAAGTACTTTCCAAAAAAGACAATAGTTATATCAAAGACTATTAAGAATTACGTGAAAATAATTAAATTACATATAATTTCAATACAACTAACTCATAGACCTTACATTTAAAAAAAATTTTAACGAGATAACGCAGTCATGCTACTTGATTTATTCTTCTCACACTCCATTACACAGGGTACTTTATTAAAGTGGACATCACGTGATTTTATTTTAGTTCATCCAACAAGGCACCACATTTGGTAAGGCCAGGTTCAATGTTAAGTCTATGGGAAAGGGTCTCAAAACTAGACAAAAATGCATTTTAAAAGCTGTACAAAACTTCGTACCCAAAACTTCGGGAGGGGGAAACCCTTGTTGGATACGACCCTGAGAGCCACCGACTCCATCTCGAAATACAATACTTTATGAAATCATTGCAGTTGTTTATAAATATTGCAATAACAACTTACAAAAAATGAGTATTATTAAACTAACCAATTAAGAACTTATTAGAAATAATTATATTGCAAAGCAAGATAATTATAAATAGTTGAAAAAGCATGACTTTAGGTAGATAATTTTGCTTGCAGGATGAACTTTAAACTGAAAATTTTTACTCGTTAATTTAATAGTTTTTTTTAAACTATACATATTTTATGGTACATAAAGTAGATTTCTTAAGGATATTGTGATTTTTTTTCAGATTTTTAGGCCTGCACCCAAAACAGCAAATACCCAAATGTCTCTTGTTACCCAACTCCCCCCTGTGTTAAATCCAATACTAGATAATGTTATAAAATCTATTATATGTATATAAGAACGTTTGATAATCCCTCTATGGTTGTCTCATGGACGTTACAAGGATTACTAATACATAAACCGACAAGTGAAACAAATACAGCGCTTTTCTTATCGAAGGTTTCTTTTTATTTCTGTACCTCTTCGATTAAACCTGTTTACAAAACAATCATCACTCTCTTGATATCTTTTGGACCACTCTACCTCCGTCGGCTTTCTCCTTTTTTCCATCTCCCTCCCCCCTTCTCAAAAGCAAACAAAGAGATGTTAGCGCTCTCCTTGAACGCTTGCTTACAGTAGAAAAAGCATTGTCTAATCCCTGAGTTGAGCTACTCTAATGCTGAACAATGCGAGCAAATAACACTTACCCCAATCTTTCGGAGTTTTTTTATCGTGCTCTTTTGCGTTTGTCGTCAATGGAAATGAACGTTGCGCTGTTAACGTATTTCCCAGTCTTATACTTCGGTGTAAACATAGTAGGCTGGGTTGTTTTTTTCGTTGCATGACCATCAGGGTGGAGCGGAAATTTTTTTTCGGAATTCAAAAAGATACTTATGGCTAAAGTTGTGTTATGTAATTAGAAGAAAAACGAGCAAGAATTTTTAAAATTGGTTAAAATCTTCAATACGTGCATCAAGCCAGAAAATTTTCAAAAATTGCTAAAAATTAACATATTTTTAGAATTCTTTAACTGTTACTTAGGATGTTAAATTGCCACTTTATGACATGAAATAATTTTCTATAATCCGAATAAGTGCCATATTTTTTTAAAGTTCAGTTTGCATATTTCCCCCTTGTCTTTTTAGTTTTAAAAACTCTTAAATTTTCTAAGCCAGTATAGTTTTTTTCGTAGTAATCTCCCGCTTTCAAAGAAAATAACAAATAAATAAATAATCCGCCTCCCCATGCCCATTTAACTAATTATTTGACATTAAGGGGCTCATAGGGTGCCCTGACCCCCATATCATTTGATTTCTTGTAAATCCTTTTTATTTTTCACTAATGGCAGAAAATAGGTCAAAACCCTTTAAAAGAGATTCAAACTTAAATGAGTTGAAGTAGGATAATTACTAATTTTAGATAGGTTATATTTTATCTCACAGTAGTATTTTATATCGAAAAGTAGCTGTGGCTTTTGCGGAATCATATAGCACAGTTTCAATTCCCGCTTGTCCCGTACAACATTCCTCCATTCAATTGCTTCTGTTTGATGCATCCACGCGTAACAAGAAAAAATATAGCGTCGTTCATCAAATAGCATCGTAATCGATCTAATCAATGGGAACGTAAGTGCTGGGAATATGCAAGGACGCGCACTTTTCAGGAAGTTGGTTTAGAGAGTTCCGATGACGGAAGTTGGAAAAATCGAAACATCAATACCAATCACTGCCTTATTAGATAAGAGATCATTTCAAAGGGTGACCAGACCAAGGGCGAATCCAGGGGAGGGGCTATGGGGATGCCCCATAGAATTAAAAAATTCTTCCGATTTTAGTACAAATCCCTTCAATGATTTGAATTTTTTTCATACCACTTCAGTTAGTCAGTTTGGCAGTGATCCATTTTGAATTGCACAGGAGAAGATACGTCAACTCTTCTGGCATATGCTAGTAACAACATCTGGGTAGATGCATCAAATAAACATTTCCTCCAATAAGTTGGGAAAGGATGAAAACTAGTGTTTTGGACGAGATCCTATGAAAACCAGACAAAAATACATTGATCCTAAGCCAGAAAACACTTTTAAAATTTCATTTTTAGTGCTTATTGATAGAAAGCTCAATGAGAGGTCCTTAACACACATATAATAACACTACCCTACAAACGCTCACAACACGTTTAACAACACTTTTGTTTCTTTTATTGTCGACTAGAACATTTTGTAATGGTGTTATGATTGATTGAAAACTGTTGTTATACAGAAATCTGTTTTAAATAAAAATTACGCCGTTATGTGATGTAATAACATTTACTTAGACAGAAAATATGATAGTATAGTTTTTCGATCTAAATTTAAAAACACATTCACAGATTCTTACCATAGAGTGCAACTTAGATAGTTTGAAGCTAAAGGGATCACTGAAAAACTTCAAGGCTTAGAAATAAAGACGTTTCCTCTTCTAAAATTGTAATTTATTCACTGAATGTTTGATAAGATTACTTTCTATGTTTCATTCAACCTATTAAAAACATCTCTCTATTCTAAAAAAAAGTTTTTGGTGAACGGTTTCCAGAGAAAGGCTTTTTAATTACTGAACCGAATGACACATAATATACACTCATTGCCATAAAAAATAGCGCACCAGGAAGATAAAGAGATATCAAAGCCAGATTATTTCCATGATTACCTATAGTATGAAGATTAGTTAATACAAAATTTAGCCTTCCTCGATGTTAGGGGGCCGAGAAAATCGGTAAAAAGTGTTGACTCCATAGGTGTCCCTAACCGCCGCCACAGGCCATGATATTGGGGGATAGGGGATCTAAATGGACTTTTGGGGAATGGAGGACCATGCTGCCTCCCCAGGTAGTCAAATTTCATCTGGTGACCCGCGGACATTGCATACCAGACGTAGCATGCTTTTCCTCAAGACCGGACTTTTTGTTGTGAGCATTGGTTCTAGAGAAAGGGAAGGCTGGGGTAAAAATGCAACAAGCGTGCTCAGCTGTGGATTTTCTAATCATCACACAGAGTGGTGATTCAAGGTAACGGAGTGGTGATGGATTGAATTCAACTTCTGCAATTCCTGAGTATGATTTACCAGTACATTTACCAATCAGACGTGCACCGCTGAGATTTTGTAGTTGTTGTCCGTCCTTACCATTAGGCCTGGCCTGCGGACAAGTTTAAAGAGAAAAATACACAAACACATGTTGCACGCAATGTCCAAGCTTTCTTCTTACACCCTATGTTGCATTTTTACCCCAGCCTTCCCGTTCTCTAGAACCAATGCTCACAAAACAAGTCCGGTCTTGAGGAAAAGCATGCAACGTCTGGTATGCAACGTCCACGGGTGCACCAGAGGAAATTTGACTACGTGGGGAGGCAGCATGGTCCTCCAATCCCCAAAAGTCCATTTAGATCCCCTCTCCCCTAATATCATGGCCTGTGACAGCGGTTATGGACACCTATGGAGTCAACGCTTTTTACCGATTATCTCGGCCCCCTAACATTGAAGAAGGCTGAATTTTTTATCAACTAACCTTCATACTATAGGTAATCATGGAAATAAATTTGGCTTTGATATCCCTTTTTCTTCTTGGTGCGCTATTTTTTATGGCAATGAGTGTATATATAGTATCAAAATGTCCAGATTCTTTCCGGATTTCCGAGTAGGCCCTTCGATTTTTCAAAAAAATTCTCAATTTTAAAATATTTCCATTTTTTAGATAACGGATAAGGTCGCAGTTACAAAGCAAGTGCTGTCAATCAAATTATTATGCATCCAATCACAACGACCGATTGACGCTACATTTTAAGATGAAACATGTTTTTCACAATTTAAAAAAGTACCTTCTTGATGAAATATCACTCAAAGACTGTTAAAACATATTCTAAAAACGGCTAAGATTCCGTATTCAGGAACCATCGCCAAGAAAAGTCGCCAAGATTTTTGGCGACTTTTTCAAAATCATCACAATCAAAATGGCTGCCGAGAATAGGCAAAAGCAAACTCAAAAACCCAAAATCCTAATCTTAAAACGGCAAATAAAACATGCCATAAAAAGCATATCGATAGAAAATGACCATCGAAAATCTTAAAATGGGCATTTAAAACATATTCTTAAAAATATAAAAAAAAGCATTCCTTCAAACCTAAACTTATTATACCTAATAATAGCGAATGAGACCTACTTTGGTTTATTACTGAAATTAGTTAAATTACTGAAATTAATTAAATCATTTTTGAAATTGCTCCAAGCCTGTTACTTATATCAGAATTTTACTTTTCGAAATTTTTAAAGCTTAATTCCTAAACTAAAAGGACTAAATTCCTAGAAAAACGTACTCTTCTTTAAAGTTCAAGTATTTTCTCAAGAGTAATTGTTTAAAAACAGTTACCATGAGCAACAACATAAATTGTTGCCACAGAAATACAAAAGATTATATCACTAGTTAATAATTACATATCACTAGTTAATAATTATATTACATTCGGCCATCCTGATGTGCAACACAGTGATGTTTTTCACAATTTGACTTAATTTTTTCTCGTGCTTTCAATATTTCGTTTCGAGCTTCTTCTCGCAATACTTCAGGGGATGCATATTCATCCGACGTTGGATTATTACGTCCAATAAAAAAATACGGTCAAAATGTTTCTGACACAAATCAAGCAGATTCTTATATAAAAGGACCCCCTGAATCCAAATCAGACCCCCGTTTTTCTCCATCAGGCTCAGATTTTCGGGGAACAGCCCCTCTCCCTTTTTGCGTTATTCGATGACGTAATGACTTTGAATTCGATTTCCAGGGTCAAAAACTATTACTTTAGTATTTAAATTACACCCGAGGGAACAAGAAAGGTTAAAGCTTCTAATATATAAAAATTTGTAGCAAATGGATAAGTTTAAGGGGTTATTACACCCTAAAAATGCAAAAAAAAATTGTTAAAAATTATAGAGATTATTTTTAGGAATTTTTTTCCTCTTATTTTTTACGCAATTCATCATTAAATGGACCTAAACCTTCCCCAAGGGTCCAAATTTAATGAATATATGCAGTAAAGATTTTTGCTATAAGTGGTTGAGGTGTTAACGCCCCCGAAGATACTCTCTGCATCCTGAATTGAGCCGCCTCTTCCGAACTCAGGAATGAATATTCATGTTTTGGAAAGCTCAAAAATGACATAGTTCTTATATTTAAGGTCTCTCCTGAGGGAAATTGTTCAGTTCGTTAAAAAATGGCCAGTTTTAGGGGGTGGGGATTCATGTTTCAAGAAGTTTCCAGATGTGGGCTGATGATAACAATTGGGGGACGTCCATTAAAAAATTGAGGGTGATGGAGGAAAACGGGTATCATATTTGAGTTCAGGAGGTCATTTTACACAAGAATCGACTGAAATTCAGTCAGTTGCAGTTTGAAATTTTTGTATAGCAGTTTAACTCTAAAGTACGGCATTAACACTTCCGCGGGTGCTTCGGGGGCGCTAACACCTCAACCGCTTTCAGTAAAAAATAATTTCTGCATATATTCCTTAAATTTGGGTCCTTGATGAAGGGTTAAGACACTTTAATGATGAATTGCGTAAAAAATAAGAGGAGAAAATAGCCAAAAATAATCTCAATAATTTTTAACGATTTTTTTTGCGTTTTTTGGGGGTAATAACCCCTGAAACTTATCCATTTGCTACAAATTTTTATATTTTAGAAACTAACCTTTTTTGTTCCCTCGGGTGTGATTAAAGGCTAACAGTTTTTGACCCTGAAAATCGAAATCAAAGTCATTGAGTCATAATAAATCATGATTATACCAATTGATATTTTAAATTTAATATTTTACCATGTAACTAGTCAGTGCACCTAGTGTTTTGTGATTAAAATTTTTTCAAACCAGACTTGTGTTAAACAATACCGTTTAAGCTATTTAAAATAAGAGACAAAACCTGCATGACACTCAATGTTTATAAATAATTTATTTGGTATTAGATTCAAATGATATCTAAATATCTAGATCGGTCGCCACAATCTAGAGTTTATCGCCAAGCTTCTAGAAAGTCGCCAAGTTGGCGATGGTTCCCGAATACGGAATATTCCCCCTAAAAACTTACATGTACGCCATTTTATACTAAAATTTCACACTTTTTGTCCAATATTTATAATTTATAGTCTGATTTTATCGAAATTAATTGTGTAAACATAGAGTGATGTTTTGTCTCTTATTATTTTCAATTGCTTAAACGGTATTGTTTAACAAGTATGGGTTTAAACAAAAATATGAATGATAAACACTAGGCATATTATACTAACGAGTTACTTTAAAATAATGGTTTTTGTTTGGTCCGAATATTGATAAATATTTTGAATTAGTTATTTTTCTAATCATAGGTTAAAAATAAATAAGATGAATAATTTCAAAAACATTTCGTTTAAATTTTTGACAAGTAGTTCGAGTTAATATATATATATTCAAACTTTTAAGGGAGATTTATTCATGGAGGGGATTTGGTGGAGTTTGTTGTTTGGAAAGTTTTTGAATTTTGGAAAGTTTGTTAACGTTTTTTCTGTAAATTGTTTAATTGCTTTATAAAGTGTATTAAGTTTAGCGAGTTGGAATTTGTGGGAATTGCGAAGCAATTCCAAAAGGTCCTGCGTTAGCAGTTTACGGGGGTTGGTAAGCGATAGCGAGCAGGGGGTGGTAGCTCCCTAGTTTTCTAAACAGGAAATTAAAATCTTGTTGTGAATCCGTGGGGGATGAACAAAAACATGGAGAATATTCATTCTGAAACTTTCTTGGGAAAAGCTCGTAATTTTGTGCAAAAACTTCGAATTATCCACGAATTTTTAACATTGAAAGTGGAAGGGCCCTGCAAATGCGTGAAACCCTTTTGAAATACTAGTAAACACAATCTAAACACAATAACACTTCTAATAATCAAAAGCGTTGGTATCTATTGTGTTGTATGGAAAAAATGGTGCGGTAAAAGTGTTGCTGGAGACGGACAAAGTGTACTTATAGTGCTATGATCCAATTTTAGAACAATTTTAGAATCTAAACATATTTCAACGCTATTTTTAGAACACATTCCCAACACTTTAAAAACATGTTCGGAACATTATCACAGCTCAATAAGGGGATAAAATGTTCCACCTAACAACACAACCGAAGTGTTGTTAATTTGGGGACAAAAAAGTGTTCTTAAATGTGTTTATAATCTGTTTATTTCTGTGCAGATGGTTTATAGTGTATTTTTAGAATACTACATGTCTCGAAGCAATCCTGCGGACCAGTGCTTTACCAATCTTACTGGTCCGCAACAAAAATTACTGGTCCGACAAATCAAAAAGGACAAGTTTAAATATAATTATAAAGTAACTATTGCTCTGAATGTGAGTACCAAATAATGTTAAAAATTAATACATATGCATGCAATATTAAGTTACCAGCTGTAAATATAAAATTTATATAAAATAAATTATAAAATGAAATTATGAGAAATAAGCAATATCTCTACATAATCAAATAATTTTGAAAATATCTTATTTATTTTTAATACTTTTCTTGATTAAATAATATTTCACTAACTGACAAAATCCATTCAAAATCAACTGACAATCAAAATCAACTTTTCTTGAAAAAATGATATTACACACAAATTAATACATAACTTAACTGGAGGTAAGGATATTTTTTCTAAATTTCTGATTATAGAGCCGTTTTTAGTTGTCCCGGACCAGCAATCCAGTACAATTTCAAACGCTGAACATAAATAATGAGGTAAAATGTTTTATTTGACGAACAAACTAAAGTGTAAAAGTGTTCTCAAACGTGTTGCGAGCGTTTTCAGTGCATGAATGAGAAATGGATGTAGTACTTACTTGCTGATTTTCTAAAAATAAAAATAAAAGGGAAAACACAAACACAGGCAGTCTCTAGATAAAATTTGCAAAATTGGTAGACGTGCTTCAGACCAGACTCAAAATAGATTGTGTTTGTTGAGGTCTAACAAGAGTGAAAGTAAATTTAATGAAAGATATTACTTATCTCGGCCAATTTCAAAAATTGAGGTTTATAGATACTCTTAAAATACACGAAACAATGAAAGTGTTTTTTTTTCGTTGTACAAGATAACCTGGATGAGGGAAACCCGAACTTCTTTCAGTGCTTCTGTTTGAAATATGATGAGAGATAAAGTAATGTGTGCCAATCAAAATATTATTACCTGTAGTAAAATGAACGTAACTTAACAAAATTATGTCAGTTGCTTAATTGTTTTGCTCCAGTTGTGCTCTCGTGAAAATATACATATACAGAATAAAAATACAGATTCGTTAGCAGGTCGTATAAATACGAACGCCTTATCTTACGTCTTATAGATTGAAAAAAATACCCTCTTTCAACTAAAAATACATTGAGATGGTCTATGGGGCCGTAGACCCCATACAGTTCCAGTTTTATGAAAATTCATTCACCAATTTAAACTCAATATCATTGTGTTTGTGGTAAAAAAAGTAAACTGATAATAAAAAGGGATTAAATATTTTCTTTTAATTTTGACTAACCCTATTGAAATTCGAAAATTCACAGCCATACAAACATTTGGATATGTCCTTCACAAACAAAAATCTTGGATTGTGTCTAGCCAGGAGTCTTATTACATGGAGGGGGATATTCCCTCCATGTAACTAATCCAATTGTTATTAAGCATTAAATGTGTCTGATTAATAAAATT
The DNA here is from genome assembly GCA_024610705.1 of Tetragnatha versicolor. Lineage (NCBI taxonomy): Eukaryota > Metazoa > Arthropoda > Arachnida > Araneae > Tetragnathidae > Tetragnatha > Tetragnatha versicolor. Next base: position 67,787,004 of record JANDEH010000002.1, read on the forward strand.
CTCAATTTTTTCATATCGAAAAAATTTATAGATACGTTCGTTTCAACCCCCCCCCTGAAATGCATATTATTGAAAACTATGTTTATTTGAGTAATTATGTAGTTGTAGGTTTTATATTAAAGTTTGGTTAGTTAAAAAAATGGAAGGCGGCCATCAGTCATCCCTTTACCTTCGGTTTACCCTTCGGAATACGTAAAATATTTAATTCAATTCCTGCAAACTTTGCATTTAAGTATTCTTAGTTTCTTTTACACATACACTGTAAAAAAATCTTCAAATAACGGAAATTAACCAGCAGCACTGTTGGCGGATAACTTCTGTACTTTGAAGAAAGATGTATATTTTTTCTTTTCTTTTAAATGAGAGAGAAACTTTCCGTTATTTATACTATAAAGAAACTTGATATTTCTTCTAGTTTAGTTTCAAAAAGCTGCCTATATAACAATAAATAAAATCCTAACAAATTTCATGATTTCGAATGACATTTTGTGACGTTATGAGCAAACATATAAAACACACCTAGCTAAAAGAAAAATAATTAAACTAAATTCTCTCGAGAAATTTTGACTTTTGTATACATACTTGTTTTTAAAATTTATTCTTTTAGTAGGGATTTTATTAATTCACATCTTTATATTTATCATCTTATCAATTTCAATCAATTGATCTTTATCATCTTATCAATTATTTATATTCTTCTTATCAATTCTATGTGGGGAAATTCGAGCAAAAGGCACGTTTTCTGGGCAAGCTGAAAATTTTCGTCAAAATCAATAGAAAATTTAGACGAATTTTTTTACAGAGTATGATTCCTAGAAAAGTGTTGAATTATATGCATTAAAATCAATGATGTTTTAATTTTGCAATTAAATCATTTTTAAATCAACCAAATTTTGTATACATAAAATTCTTTAAGCTGAACGAATTAAAATTACTGCTATACCATAGTTTCATCTGCAATAATTCTTTGCAACCATGTGATTTAAGAATAAAAATTGTCCGCACTTCACGTGAAACGTCCAAAAAACTGAAAATTGTTCAGCGTGCTTGAAAGAAAAATATTTACAACTGTTTGCGAAAAGATGTGTCAAGCATTGAATCAGCCAATCGTAAATTTTTTTTTCAACACACGATAAAGCCATCTTCCGTTTAAAACCTAGTTAAACAAAGTATTAAATACGATGTGTATTCGTCTTATCCTGATTTATAAAGATGAATACCTCTTATTTAAGGTAACATTTCTTTATTTTGAGTTAGTTATATACAAAGGATATTTTAGTTTTATATGAGAATTAATTCAGAAAATTTTAAACGAAATAGTTCTTGTAGGACGAAAAAGGATCTTAAAAACTATTTAATGCTTCCTTGGCATCGCAATGTGAATTTTAAGCGATTTCTCCAATTCACACCTGTTGAAAAATTTCCAAAAATAACTCATGTCGGTTTATATCCATCCATTGCGAAGCAATCTAGTATCAAAAGTTTTTTGGTTTCCGTAGAAAGTCTTGGAGACCCGAAAAGGTTCTCAAAATGAGTAAAAACCCAACTTTTATAGGTCTAATTTCAAAATTTTTTCGGAGAGAGGACCCCCATACCCCCCCATTAGTATCAAAATTGGATCTTCAGTGTTTATTTTTAGGAAATCTCCAAAATTTTGACATTTTGGGTCAAAAAGTAAAGGTAATAGTGTTGAAATTTGCCCTCCTTAGACTCAAAACGTTTCTAAAAATGAGTTAAAACCCTACATTTACACGTCAAATTTAAATTTTTTCTGGGGGAGGACACCCATACCCCCATACCCCCTTGTCTGGAAAAGTGCCCCCCCCTTGGAGCCGTGCTGGATCCGTGCCTGATGCTATATAACAAATTATAACATAAAAAAACTGCAATTGATGATTAAATCATTAGTTAATTAATAAATATATTAAATTGAACTTTGATTGTGAAACTGATGTGAACTGATTGATATTTGACAAAGTATTTTAGTATTGACATTGACAAAGTATTTTAGTATTGACATTGACAAAGTATTTTAATGCTTCACTTTTTCCACACTTATTCTAAATTATATTGAAAAGTTGGCAATTAGTTAATTCAATGTGCATCAATTTCACCTGAATATTCTTTGGAATTATGTTTATACCTAATTGTTTTTACTTTTAACAAATTAAATCAAAGTATTTTAAAAGTTTTAGGATATAAAAAAATTAGATACAAACATATTGCTATGGAATATTCAGGTGATATTCATACACAATTGAATTAACGTTGAAAACTAGGTATGTAAGGTTTTGTACCGAATCTGTTAATAGTTGGACTTTTTGAAATTTATGTGACATTTTCCCTTTTTTAGATTTAACTATGTTTTTTTATTTTAAAGTTGTAAAAATGAGATGGTCGAGAATGTGACATATTTTTTTATTCCATATGAGTTTTCTTATTGTATTTTTTATGTTCATTAAATTTTTTTTTTTCTATGTTCAATAACATTAGGAAATCTGTAACCCCATGAAAGATCCTTTCTGGCTATTTTGGGATATTAAAAATCTTTCAGTGTTTTTTTTTCATTACCATTTTCTTTCCTGTTGTGTACTGTCGTGTCGTGTTGTGTGTGTTTTTTGTTGTTGAATAAATTTGAATTTGTTATAATTTGAATTTTTTTCATGTTTTCTATCATATGAACACCCTCAAGCAATTTAATGAATTCTCCATGAGTGAATCGCTCTTTTGTATAATTTTAGGGAATGCTTAGGAACTTGCCTAAACGAAGATTTTTATTTTTCTTACATGATTAAACTTTATTTTCAACTTGAAATTTAGTAAAAATGTTCATTTTTAGTGTTAAAAAGCTTTACATTTTCTTATTAAAATTTTTTAAAAACATTTTTTCTCTCTTAAAAATGGTGGTTATATGATGCGCATTAAATCAAATAGAATAAAATTACGAACAAAATGGAGCTAATTTCATGATTTTAAGTGGTATAGTTTTAGAATTATTAGTTGTTTAAAAATGCAGGAAAAACAACTTTACAAAAGTGTTCTTTTGTCATTAAAAATTATTACTTCCGAAAGAGGGGTTGATAGATAAATGGAACCTGGAACATTACATCTATAACTATATAAGTTCCCCATAAAAAATCCTGAACAATATGTGATTGTTTAATCTTTGGTTTTTTAGTTGTTTTGTAAAAAAATAAGCTTTTTTTAAAACTTCAAGGCTTTTGTGGCACGTGTTATTATGGTTCGAATGAGCTTAAATTTCACATTATTATTTTTATAGTGACATTAAGCTTAAATTTTACATTATTATTTTTAGAGTGACGCAAAACTAGGAGGCGTCACTAATTGAATTCCTAAAAAAATTACCATACTAATAAGGACCACCCTTCTTCCCTATAGTATCTTTCTGGCATAATCCCAACAGTCTGTATAGGTCATAAAAATATGAAAAAGACATCAGGGGACGAGGGTTATATGGATCCATTGAATAAAATTAGCTAATTGAAATTATCATAGATTGTGTCTCTTAGATGAACCTTATGCTTAATATTAATAGTACGGTATAGGATAGGGCAAGAGTCGACAACTGTTGGACCGCGTGAGGTTATTTAATCGACCGCCATAATATTTTAAAAATCAGTAATATGTATTCTTACTCAGGAAAAATTAATTTAACCTTTTTAAGGCTCAAATTTTCAAAAGTTAAAAGGGTAAACCCCCAGCTATTAATAATTTACACGTTTTCCAGACAAAAGTTAATTCAATGGTTTCAAATTTTATAATTTAGAAGAAATGCTGAAATGCAAAAAGTTATTTTTTTCTCTGTTAAATCACGGTTTCTGCAAAACCTTCAGGAGAGGAATCCCATATTCCTGGACAATCCCGCTCAACACTATCTCGCTAACGACGGTATTTGCGTTTGAGCGATACCATCATCAACGTTTTTTACATATATATTTATAAGTAAATTTGATTTTTAAATAGTGCCGTTATATGATTTGAAACGGTTTTAACGGCAATGCATAGTTTAACAATTTGGTTAAGAAGATAGAGTACACTACTCAAATTACATCTATGTAAAAACATGTGAACCTGAAGATGAGAATTTATTAGTAGTTAAGTTACCTTTTTCATTAAGATCTCAATAAAAATTTTTACAATTATTTGGAACATACGTAAAATTACTTGCCAACCCCTGGTCTAAGAGGCTTAGAGAAATTGTCACTATCAAAGTGTATCTTTTTACTAGTACATGGATATTTTTGTAAGATTGCACCTTTAAAAATACTTTTTTAATTTTGTGCTAATGAGGTATTTGCATGAGCGAGGGATTTGCTTGATTTTATACTTTTTCGATACATTATGGTCTAAAACTCCCAAATTTCTGATTTTTTTAAGTTCAAAAATGTGTTTTAAATAATTTAAAATTCAATTTTATTTTTGCCAAAACATCAGAAAAGTCACGTTATCAGAAAACGGGCTCCTATTGGATGTGACCTCACAGAGCATAGGGTTTTCGCGCCAAAACAAAAAACGAAATTTCAAAAATTTATATCTCAGAAACTAGGCTACGAAAATACATGATGTAAACGTCATTCTTCATGGTCTACTATTTTAATAAAATTTAATCCCAAAACGTGAGAATGCCTCATTGTAAAAGAATCTTTATAACAGACCTTGTTTCAATAAGAAAGTTGCATGTGTCAGATTTTCAAAAACAAACAAGTGTTCCGTATGGTTTTATGTATGGTAAAATGAAATATCTAGTCAGGTTTTCAAAAAAATGTACAGGTAATTAAATATTTTAATTTAAAAGTCGAGAAAAAAACACGTGACTGAAAACGTTTATTGTTTAAACTATAAGATGACGTCAACAATAATACCATCAACTCCATTGCTTTACAACAATGTTTAGTATAAGATGACGTCACATCCAAACTCTTGGCGTTTTCGTGCGCTTTTAAAAAGGGGATTTTTGTTAATTTTTTTGATAACCAAAAAATTTCTCGATCGGCCTCAAATTTTGGGTAGTTGCTTATTTTTGCAAGAGGAATTGATTAAAAAAATATAAAAAAATCATGCAACTTCCTCATTGATTAAATAAACAAGAATTAGTCACATACTGAAGAAAGAATTAAAAAAAGATTCGAAAAATAAATACACTACCAAGAGTTGCATATTTGAGCTTAAAAAGCCTGTTGCATAAAAATGTCAGGGACATTTAATCGTTTGAAAAATTGCCTCGAAGCAAAACATAGAGTAGTATCTGAGGTCATAATTTGAATGAAGTGGTCTTTCGAATTAATTCCGTACTAATTGTCGAAGAAGACGAGAATTCCATCTGCCCGTTCTGTTTGAGTAGTATACTTAATACAGAGACAGTTATCAAGAAAAAGATGAGACGCTGAACTAACCCGTCTTTGACCTTCGAAAGTTCAATCATCTCTCTATATTAAAATGTAAGGTTTCTCTCTAACTCTGCATAAACGTAGAAATCACCATGCATCAGGTAATACAGTGAAATTAGGAAACTTCTGCAACTGCATAGGTTATGCGAATCTTCCTCAAATCGTAAATATGTAACGGGCTAAGTAATTAATTTGGAATTATTAATAGTGGAGGCGGATGCCATTGAATTTATCACATTGCCCGTAACGGTGATGTCCTGTTTCGTCTCCTTGTCAAATATTGTGCTGTTTCATCCCCTCGATAATTTATGACTGTTTCTTAGTGCTGTTTCTTCTCTTCCTTCAAATTTGGCATAATAAATACAGTTTGGCTTAAAAAAAATGTTCCGTTCCCAGAAAGCTGCATTAGGTCGATATCCGTCCTTTTTTAAATATCTATCTTAACATTTTAAAATTTAAAGAGTCTCGTTTGTCATTCCCTGTATTCATTTGCCCAAATGTGTATTTTCCAAGTGACCAGTGGTCGCGGACAGCATAATATTAAGGATAATTCCAACAATTCTATTGTATCAGATAATGATAATATACCAAATCTATCTATATCTATACTAAATTTATGAAATACAAAAATATTTAAAAAAAAACACGTTTTTAAAATATACTCTACTAAAAAGTACAAACTAATTTTATAACTCCTTAAGACGAAAAACGTGGATATCATGCATTAGGTATTTGATTCTCTCAGCACTCCCCATGCCGCTATTTTTTTATCATGTACAGATTATACATAATGCATGATTCCCACGTTTTTCGTTTTTAGTCCAGGCAACCTATACCTTACCCCAGGGGTCGGCAACCTGCGGATCTTTTAATGTAAAGATGCGGCTCTCCAGTTCCATATGAAAAAAATTTATAATATATTTTCAAAACCCTTAATTACACTGTTCAACAAATTTGACCTTCAGAATTTTTTCCTTGATGAAAATAGTCATTTCTTATAGATTTTGGGTCGCTGAATACGAAAATCCCCATTAAATTTTTCAATTGACTCAGGATTTTCGGGGAATAGCCCCTCCCCCTTTTTACGTTTTTCGACGGTTTTATAACTTTAAACTCGATTTTCAGGGTCAAAAAGCCTTGTTTTAGTCTTCAAATTGCTCCCCAGGGGACAAGAAGGTTCAAATTAATAAAATATGATAAATTTACAAAAAATGGATAGGTTTAAGGGGTAATTACCCCCTAAAAATACAAAAAAATAACTAAAAATTATAGAGGTTTCTATACGCTATTTTTTCACCTTATTTTTTACGTAATTCCCGTTTTAAGGGTCCTAACCCTTTAAAGTACCCAAATTTGATGACAATATGCAGCAATAGTTTTTACTAAAAGCGGCTGAGGTGTTAGCTTCCCAGAAGCCCCCGCGGAAGAATTTCCAGAATCGCAAAGGCGCTCACGAGCTCAGGAATTATTATTGATGATTTTGAAAAGGTAACAAATGACGTTTTTCTTATATTTTGGGTCTATCCTAAGTAGAAACTCTCCAGTTCTTTAAAAACTGACCAGTTTTATGGAGTGAGGATTCCATGTTTCAAGATGCTAATAGATGCACGGCTGTGGATAACAATTAGGGGGCATCCCCTTAAAAACTGAGGGTGATGGAGGAAAAGGGGTGTCATATTTGAATTCAGCAGATCATTTTTCACAAGAATAAGCTGAAATTCAGTTAGTGACTTCAAATTTTTTTTGTACAGCACACTTTAACTCTAAGAACGGCATTGAACCCTTCCGTGGGTGCTTTGGGGGCACTCTCACCTCAACCGCTTTTAGTAAAAATCATTGCTGCATATTGCCATAAAATTTGGGTCCTTGGGGAAGGGTAAGGACCCTTCAAACGTGAATTGCGTACAAAATAAGCGAAATAAATAGGGTAAACAAATCTACTATTTTTAACGATTTTTTTGAATTTTTAGAGGGTATTTACCCCTTTATCCTATCCATTTGTTATAAATTTATCATATTTTAATAATTTGAACCTTTCTTGTCCCTTGGAGGGCATTTTGAAGACTCAAGCAATGCTTTTTGGCCCTGAAAATCGAGTTTAAAGTTATAAGGTCATCGAAAAACGTAAAAAGGGGGAGGGGCTGTTCCCCGAAAATCCTGAGTCAATTATAAAATTTAATGGTGATTTTCGTATTCAACGACCCAAAATCTATAAGAAATGACTATTTCCATGAAGGAAATTTTTTCATTGTTGAACAGTGTTATCTAATCAAATCAACGTGACTCACAATTAGCGGTGTAACCCGACGTTTTTAAGATGACTCATCTAAAAAACTTTGGGTTACACCGCTAATTTGATTTATCTTGATGTAAAAAAGTACCCGAAAGGAGTAGTTAACAACTGTCATTTAATTCTCATTTTTATCTTAATGGTTAATATTATCCACATAATTACTGATTAGGATGTTAAATGGGAATAAAAAAAGTACCCGAAAGGAGTAGTTAACACCTGTCATTTAATTCTCATTTTTATCTTAATGGTTAATATTATCCACATAATTACTGATTAGGATGTTAAATGGGAATGGAGATAGAAAAAGTTCGTTGATTCTTTGCTAACTTTAGTGTCATACCTGCCACTCACTCAGTCTAAAGCAGCTTTTCTCGACTTTTTGTCTTACAAATAACTTTATTACGTTCATTAGAGTACAATAATTAATAATTAAAAAAATTTCGAGCAAAAAGTTAGAAATGTTGACTTACTGTGGCAGCCATCTTGAATTTATGACGCCATATCCGACTTTTGTGATCAACAATGAAATTTTCATTGTTGGGTTTTTAATTAGGAATATATTTTCATTACATTCACTTTGAAAATAGCATCCATTTAAAGTATTTGATAAAAAAAATAGCCATTTTTTGGTTATAACGTCATAAACTCCCTTTTCTATGGATTTAGATGCTTTTTTCGACAGCTATTGGATAAAGTTATCTATTTCTGAGAATTTCTGGAATCTATTTCTGGAATTATTTTTCTCCAAAAATAATTCCGATGTTATCTCTAGATCGTGATTTACAGCATTTTTCCTGGGGCGGCCATCTTTCATTTATGACGTCATACAAGCCCCCTGCACGAAATTCGGAAAAAACACCCGGTACCACGTTAATGTAGACGTCATTAACGAATCGAATGATACCACTCACTAAGCTCCTGCAAGAAATTTTTTGGACACCATTGTTTTTTGACACAAGCGACTCAATAAAATTTTTTACACATCTTAATAATTGTTAGTAAGAAGTATTCTTATTAAAATAATTAGCTGCTGTTTTAAAACTAATTTCAAAAAATCAACAAAATTTGTTCAAATCGCTCAGCCTCAGAGTATATAAATATTTTTAGAACCTTCCATGAAAATAAGTTTTTTCTGACATATTAATTTCTAAATAACATTTTTTAATTAGAAATTTGTAAAATTTTGAATGGTTTAATCTGTGAAATTTCTAAAACATTAAATAGGTTTTAAAGTAAACAGATTCCATACTTATTTTTACAGCTATCAAATTAAATGGAAGTTGCAGTAATTTTGAGTAGATAATTTATCAAGTAATTTAATTGCTTATTACTATTATATTAATGTTCTTATCATTGATAAAATTTTATAAATGCTACAAAAAGCAAAATATAAGTAAATAGTATTTTTATAAGAATTTATAAGTTTAACTAAAATCCGTATACAATGGGCCCTCGCGCGTATTCGCGGTTGAGCAATGTTACCCGTTACTCCCGCATATTCGCGGATTTCGATCTCAGTTTTTTAGCAATGAAACTTGTATATTTGGCAAAAAATATATATTGTTCGATCCCGGTATTTATTATGTAAAACCATTTTTGAAAAATGTAACTTCTTCTTCTAAGCATGTTTTCTAACTAGCAACCCTTTTGGTATTTACTACAAATTATTTACAGTTATTATTACAATTATTTAAATTTACAGTAATTTACAGTTAAAACTACTTTTGACATGAACCAGTTTTATTAGTTTTATGTAATAAATGACGGAATCGAACCATTATATCTGTTTATTATGATATATGCGCGTTTTAAAACTGGGTTCGTTATTCGCGGATTTCGCAGTATATTTTGGAACGTAACTACCGCGAATAACGAGGGAACACTGTACACAGAAAGAGGTGGAAAATAATAAAATTCTAAGATATGCCGCAAGCGCACGTTATTTCAAGTCTCCAACATGCATTACGAGTAATGTCTTTCTACACGAAATTAAGCTTACTCCATTTACTACCTATTATTAAATTTTAATAACTTCAGTAGTTAGCAAATCCTCTACGTTAAATTAATCTATTTAATTTCGAAAACTTTTAAGTAGAAATTATTGAAACTATTGATTTTTCATACATAAAATTTGAATTATTTTTAAGTGAAATAGGTTTTCATCAACACGAATCATATTTTACGTAATCATGGGTGTCATGGGCATGAAAATATCCCCCAAAAAGTATTTAGTTAGTAATTACGCTTCGCATTCTTTTTTATCTTACTTACGAAAACATATTGATGTATACCATAATGATAAACTTTTCCATAAGTAAAACATGAATAAAAAATGCAAACTGATGTCGGTTTACAGATAGAGAAGAAAAAAATCAAGTTTCAATCAACGCATATCATACGTCGCAACCAGAATTAACTCAGCACGAAAACTAAAAAATCTTACCTGAAAGAAAGGTGTCAGAAAAGGGGGAGGGGGCTAAATTTAGCGATCTTCCACTCGATCACGTGATAAAACCGAAACTTTTTTCGCGCGTTTTGGCGGGTATGTGTGGTGACGTCACGGCAGATCCCTTAACAGCCCTCCAAGAACATCGTTGTTGACATCTTCTCAGGCAGCTGCGGCAGCGAGATCGAGGTAGTAGGTAGCTTCTCAGAGACAATGGAAAAATAACTTCGGGGACAGAAAAGAATATTTACTAGAGAGAGAGAGTGCGCCCGTACACAGAAGCATTTCCATTCTGACGAAGAAACGCGCCGGTGGTGGTGGTGACGTCACGGGTCGAAAAAGTCACTTTTCTCTGATCTTCGGATGTTGGAGATTCCCGCACTTTTTTCCCTTGTATTTTTCGTTTGCGGAGAACTATTAGTTCAGAGGTCCCTAAATCTTCAGACCAGCCATGCTCAACATGTGACCCGGCAGCATACAGGCATACTGTACTTTGATAGAGCCCAAATAGAAAAAAATTTCTGCTGGAAAAAGAGTTGACAGCCAGTATGCCAATACGCTGCCCGGCAAGTGATCATGTTATACATGAGACTTAATTTTCTTTGCAATTTTTAAAAAGGTTTTAATTTGTAGTCAAAATCCTAATTAATAATTCTAAAAAAAATTTAAAGTGTTAGTGATTAGCTAGGGGTTTTATTTCACCCCTTCCTGACATTTTGACATCAATTAATGTATGTTATTTTCCTTCTAAATTCCTTACAAGGAGATATCCTCTTCAGGTGTCCCCCAAAGTGTCCCAAATGTCCGAAAATGGGTCAAAGCACTTCTTTTTTGGTTCGGATTTCAAAAGTATTACTGAGAGAAGACCCACAAACCCTGTCTTTTGAACCTGTAATATAGTTATGACAGAAGACCTTGGAAAAAGTTTGTGGGTGACCCCTCCCCTCGAAAACAAAGTCTAAATACAGCACTGGTTTATTTGAATCATAAGTTTGAAAAAGGGAATAAGTCCAAAAACCAAGTTTGGAGAAAATCGAAAAAAAAGGTATAAAAAATTTAAATTTTGTTGTATAACCACCAAATTTTTAATGGAAATTCAGGACCCTAATTAGAAAACAGGGAAATCAACTAAACAAATATAAGTACATTCAAAAGTATTTTACAGTTGAAAAAAGTTGATGGATTTATTCCCTTTTCCAACCTTTTTGAATTTCAGGTGAAGAAAAATCTTCAAAACCACTTAAATGGACGTTTTAATTATATTTTTGCTTAGCACAACGCAAAAGTGAGAAATAGAAAGATTAAGACAAATAAAATGTATGAGTTATTATCAAACTGCGTCATTTTAGCAGGAAGTGAATATGAATGGAATCAAACATATCCTGAATAAAAAAAAGTTAAAAACACTTTAAAATTAAAAGCAAATTTTATTTTGGCCTAGTTTACACCACTAAGAATAAGAACAGAAAGACAAATTAACTTTCATTCCAAATTAATTGAAAAAATATATATGAATGGACAGCGATTTTGCAACTTCAAGGGGCTGTATAAGTTTTTGACAACCTTATACTTTTCCTGGGTTCAATCTGTAATTAGCTATGGAATAACTTGTAATGCCTCAGATTACCATAATAATATTAGACCTCTTATCCACTTGCAAACTTAAGTCCTATCTCATATTAATAATAATTCTTTAACTAAGCCCATATTTAATGTTAGAGAACTTTTTATTTTCCGCTTGCTTCTTTTCATCTTCAACAACAAATCTTTCTATCAAATTAAATCCAGTAACTTCGCACTCAGAAATATTCAAGGAAATTATTTTATACCCAAGTCAAAAAAAGAAATATTTCACAAATCTCATGTTTTTTTAGGCCCTTACCTCTTTAATAAATTACTAGGGGGCTCTGCCCCCTGCTCGCTATCGCTCACCAACCCCCGGAACTGCTTCGCAGTTTTTTGAAAATCGCTTCGCGATCTTAGCGAGCAGAGCTCGCTTGTTTCATCTCAACTATTCTATAACGTGGAACTTTTCTGCTTATATAGTATGTTTATTTAGAATAGGTGCCTGAAACAGGAACAAAAACGCTCAATAATGCTTAATAACGCTCATCAGACAACTTCAGTGACCGATTTTTTTACAGTATTTTAACTACTTCTGCTTAGGCAGCCTTGTCAAATTTCAAGAAGAAAATTTTTTCGACGATAATTAGAATAATAACTCTTCTAATACATTACGTCTAGGCGCTAATTGTAAATGAACAGAGTATAGTTAGTTAATGACCATTTAATATCGAAACTTTTTATTCCTCAAACTTTTGAATTGAAAAATTGAATTCGGATCATTACCACGAAAATATCAAAATAAAACTCTTGCTGAAATATTCCTTTTTAAATTATCAATAATTTAACGGATAGGGGGCTACCGCCCCCTGCTCGCTTACGCTCACCAACCCCCGTAACTGCTATACAGCTCTTTACAGATCGCGAATAATAATAACTGCTATCGATCTTAAGCAGAGTAAAACAAACTTCCCGAAAATTCTCTTCCTTTCATCGGCACAAATAACACTCAAAAAAGCTAAATTATTTATTTCTCTAGTAGTTAAAAAATATTGAAATATCTTTAAAAAGATTGTTAACCAAGTCTGTACTACTATCGGTAGCAAACTTAGAGAAAAAACGTGCACATACAAAACTTTTAAATTTAAATATCCGTGCTCGTGACAATCTAGTGAACAGGCAAATATAAAATTTAAAAACATCAAACACGTCTGATAAAGACCTACTAAAACAACGAAAAAAATGAAACTTTGATGCTTAATAATTCCAAAACTAAGAATTTTTCAAAGAATGAAGCGCCAATCTCTTTCTTAAAAATAAGAGTATAAGTGGTTAAAAAATCATATTGATAGCGTGGTTAGTTTTCACTTTAGATCGAAAAAACCGAAGTGTCAAAAATTTCGAAAATAAAAAAATTAATAACTCTAAACCAAATTCGAAATTCGAAAAAAGGGCGACGTAGTGCACATCTTCATACTTCAGAGTATTAGGCTGCAAAAAATCATAGTTCTGCTGCAAATAGATTTCGCTGAACTGGATTACGCGGCTAAAAAACAAAAACTTCAACTTTGACCTTAAAAATACCCCAGAACTAATTATCACATCAGTTAGTTTTTTGTTCGAGAATGTGCCCCAAATATTCCTCTTCAAACCTTTCAAATTTCATAAATTTCTATCAAGTAGTTTTTTCGTTATGAGAGTTCAAAGAGTTGAAAAATTTAATTTTCTGAAACAGCGGCGGCGGCAGCGGTGACAGTAACTTTTTTTTAATATAGAGAGAAATCAAAATCTTAAATCTACTAACAATAAATTTAAATTTGGAATTCATAACTTTATAAATGGAATAACTGATACTGAAGCAATGTTTAAAATAATGCAGTAGTCAGACCAGCTTTGTTGCCATATCAAGAATTTTTTTTATTTTTGGTACCATGGACGAGCTTTGCTCTTTTGGTACCACAAAACTATTTTTTTGTCTTTTTGTTTGTTTGCTCTATGTGTTCTTGTTGTGTTTGTGTGTTGTGTTAATAAAGATTTGATTTGATTTGTATCTCCCTCTTAAAACGGGTAGTTTTTGTTCACCTCTTTCCACTCATGTGTAGAGCAAAGGTTGGAGATTGTTTAAAGCACAAAAAGCCAATTTGTCATTTTTGACTTATTCCCTTTTTCAAACTGCCAATTCATTTAAAAGAAATGATTTTTAAAAGATGATTTCTTTCATGAATCATTTTGTCAAAGAATAAACTTCTTATTACTCGTACTTGGTACTTTTAGTACTTGCTCCTAGTACTCGATATAGTAAAGTTTAGCCATTTTTAATCTAAAGAATACCTTAAAACTTATCCGACCTACCTGGATGGACAGATCTTGGACTCAGTGACAGAGGTCTGGTGCAGAACACAGGTATAAGAAAGACAAAAGAGCAGCAAATTACTTTTTTTCAGATACCGGGCCTTGAAAGACACTAATGTAATCAAATTTTACCGAATTTTGAATTTTAATAACAGTATACATCATAGGGGAAAAAGTTAAAACCATGTATACAGGGTGTATCTGAAATGGTGCCACAAACTTTCAGGGATGATAGTACTCATCAAGACGAACAAGAATCGGTATAGAAAGGGGGGTCCCAGACCAAATCCCAGGGAGTTAAAAATGGAGCGACACCCCAAAAAATCATTGAAAAATTCAATTTGTAGAAGAACTACTATGGGTAAAAACTTAATTTTGGTCTCAAAAATTGTGGTTTAATATGATCTTTAAAATTACCTCAAAAGTCTTCACTTTAAAATTTTTTTTATTATGAAAAAAGTTAAAAAACACAAAAAAATGTGACAACTCTGCCAAAACCTTATTTTGTATTTCGAAATCCTTTCTTTTGATTTGATAATCTGAAAGATCATAGTTGAAAACCCTTAAGTCCAAAGTTTCACGAAAATACAATCAATATTAAACGCTTGAGATCCTGTTAAGGTTTGTTTCTTGGGTGCGCAAACAGCTGTTCTGGAAACCGCTCAAGAAAACTGTTAGCGCACGCAAAAAACAAACTTTAAAAGGATCTCAAGCGTTTAATATTGATTGTATTTTCGTGAAACTTTGGACTTAAGGGTTTTCAACTATGATCTTTCAGATTATCAAATCAAAAGAAAGGATTTCCAAATACAAAATAATGTTTTGGCAGAGTTGTCACATTTTTTTGTGTTTTTTAACTTTTTACATAATAAAAAATTTTAAAGTTAAGACTTTTGAGGTAATTTTAAGGATCATATTAAACCACAATTTTTGAGACCAAAATTAAGTTCTAACCAATAGTAGTTCTTCTACAAATTGAATTTTTCAATGATTTTTTGGGGTGTCGCTCCATTTTTAACTCCCTGGGATTTGGTCTGGGACCCCCTTTCTATACCGATTCTTGTTTGTCTTGATGAGTACTATCATCCCTGAAAGTTTGTTGCACCATTTCAGATACACCCTGTATACTATTTCCATGGGGTATTTCGTAACGTTACGCCTTGGCCCTTAAGTTGAAAAAAAAACGTGAATCACTCTCACGAGACCTTATTCTAAAACTGAATTTTCAATGGCTCGTTTTGAATACAATGCGAGAAAAGAGCAATACTTTACTTTCCAGGTGAACCGTTGATTTCAAACGTTTGACAGTTTTGGAAAAGAAACGCTAATGTAATCGTAGAGATACTCCTATAGTAGAGTGAGCAACAGCTGCATGCCTTGCAAGTCTAACTCAATAAGTGGCAAACGGAAATCTGAAACACAAAACAAGTCCCACACTCTTAAAACGATTGTATCAAAATTGAGTAAAAAGTACTCAAAAAGGCTCCGATCCAATGAGTACTCAAATTTGAATACATGAATATACTCATTCTGAAATGTGCATACTCAAAAATGAAACATCTTGAGCTTGAACTCAAAAATGAGCTCACGATGTTTCATTTTTGAGTATGCACATTTCAGGATGAGCATATTCATGTATTCAAATTTGAGTGCTTATTGGATCGGAGCCTTTTTGAGTACTTTTTACTCAATTTTGATACAATCGTTTTAAGAGTGCATAGATGAAAAATTTAGAAAAATAAAACCTCCGACGAGAAAAGCGATTGGAAATACAGGCAGGCAGGGTAGTAGCCAAGGAAATGAGTTGGGGATATCGGATATATCCCCCTCCGAAACTGTGAATTATTTTGCAGATAAAAAGGGACAAAAACTACCCCATAATCCCATCCGAATTTTTTTTTCTGGCTATGCTATGACTCTGAGGATCTCTAAAGCATGTCCCACCAGTTCCTAAAATGGGAAGTATTGATTGGTTGAAGATTCGGCGAAAGCAGAGGTGACGTCACGTAGACCACACCTCCGATTCTAGCGAGCGTAATTTTTGAAAATTAATTAAAAAATAACCCAATCAACGATTTTTCCACAAGTGTTGTATTCCCCATTGGAAAGTAAAAGAACAAGAGTATTTCTAACACATTTCTCTCACACACATCTCATAATTCTCTCTACCCTTTCTTCATTCCACGCAATTTTCGTCGAGGGGTAGTGGGTGGGCATGCAGGCGGTTTACTATATACTCGGTCGTCTCACTCTCATGCAATATGCAGAGCGGTGTTTTTCCCATGCTGGTTATGCGGAAAATTTCTCCCCTCTTTTCTCACTCCGTTGCGGCACTTTTTCTTAATGCACTAACTCACGTCTCGGAATCAATTCGAAGTACGCCATCAAACCGTATCCAAGAGAGGAGTTAGGGGTTCATAACCCCTCCCTCTGAAATTTGACATCAGTACTTAAATCCAAATTCTAGCTGATATATTTATTGATATTTGTAAACCTTTTAAGCCTAGACCGACCGAGTTCGCCATTGAATCCTACAGAAAATTTGGGGCATGATAGGGCCGAAAGGGATAAAAACGTACTGATTTAAAAACTGATATTTAATGTACCAACTTACAAGCTTACTAACTTATAAGCTTAACTTATTATACATGTTATAAGCTTAACTTATAACATGTACTAGTTTTGGGGGCAAAATTTATTTTCTCCATGTAGGATTCTTTCTGTGCAAAGTTTGGGCGTTGAAAGACCCAGTGTTTATAGGAATTAATGGGGATCAGTGTTGCCAGATTGGGCTATAAGCAGCGGATTGGGCTCCTTTTGTAGGTCCTTTGCGACAAAAATTTCGTTTTGGGCGACAGGCTACTTTTGGGCTACTTAAAAATTAAATTTGGGCTACAGCATTTTTAATCTGCGACTTTTGTGTTTTGAAAAAAATGGACATAATAATTACAAATGCACACTTTTATAGTGCAGAAAGGTGAGTCATAAACTCATAAGTAATTCATCTGCGTTGCGTCTCTTCCAACTCCTTTTCAATCCCCGCCTCGAAACCCTGGACATTTTATAGGCACAAATAAGGGAGTTGAAAGAGGGTAGGGTAGAGATAAGGGCAAGAATTTTCTGATATGCGATTTATGACACGAGTATTAATCCTTATAAGGTTTTTAGTACAATGAAATATTTATGTTATTATGCAAGAGTTCCTTTTCGAATAGCAATAGATGGATTACTTTCAATTAATTCGTTTTTAGGTTAACAATGTATCTAACTAATTGAAATCTAAAAAGTTATAATGATATTTTATTCTAAAAGTAGAATTTTTTTAAAAATAGAATCTGGAAAATTAGCTTTATTCAAGTCAAAATAGCTTTAAAAAATTAAAAGAATATTTTTTTAAGTTCTAGAGTATATAATAATAGTTTATTAGCAGTGTTAAAAGTGTGTTTAACTACAATATTACCACTGAAATAAAATTTGGGCTCCAAAAATTTCAAATCCGCTACTTTTAGAGCTTTGATCCGCGACTTTTTCGTCAAACTGTCTGGCAACACTGATGGGGATTAAGATTCAAGAAATGTTAAATAGGGGAAACGTTAAATTGAGGTTTCAAGTGTCATAAAGGGAAAGGAAGTTTACAAAATAAAATGAAAATTTAGAGAATTAATTTGTGAACCGCCCCTTGTTAGTGGATTTAGTAGTAAAACCTTATTTTTATATGTGAAATATTATATACCTTTCTTAACATGGATTTAGTTTCGGAGCATGAGCGTTGAACGTGAATTTGACATTAAAAATTTATTTCTAGACTTTATTATAGCCTCTTACTTTTTGTCAGCTTAATATTTTGAGGGTGACGGTAACAGAATATGGATTCTTCAATTTAAGTGTTTAATATTACTGACCAATGTCAATAATATTTATTCCATATTAATTTTCAAAAAAGAAGCAGAAAAAACCCTATTTCCTTTTTACAAGTTAATTTCATCCAAAATAGTAATGTTTAGAATACTTCACAACCGTTTTCAATAATTAAAATTCCACAAGAAAAAGTTTTAAAAAATCTACCGATATTTGCCAATATTGTCACATCACAAATCGATGTTCCTGTGCTACCTGTGGAGTTGGTTTTAACCTATCGACATTGAAAAGCGCCGTAAAGAACCTATTGGCACAAATAAATCACGAGCGAGGCCTGTGATAATTTTATCGCCCCGGTTGTATCTCTTAGCCGTGACATTTGGGAGGCGTGTGGCTCCACGCCAGGCCGTTACTCACGATCTCAAGTGATAGATGGCTGACAGACGGAGTCAACTCTTTCGGTCGGCTAATATGGGAATTCTAGCCGGACATTTGGAGCCGTCCCAGTGGCGAATCCAGAGGGGGGCTGTGGGGCTGTAGCCCCCCCCCCAGGAACAAGACATTCAAGTTTATGTAAAGCCAAAAAAGAAATTTCAACACGTTGCGGACATTCGGTGGTGTTACCCAAAGGGTCTCAAGATGAATCGGAACCCTACTTTTAAGGGTAAAAGTTCCAAAATTTTTCTAGGGGAAGACCCCCATATCCCCTCGTAATCTTTAAATCTAATAAGTACGGTTTTCCTTGAAACTTAAGGGATTTACAAGGAGTGATCCTTTTTGATGTAACCTAGTGTCTCAACATGAGTTAAAATGATACTTTTAGGGGCAAAATTCAAAATTTTTCTGGATTAGGAACCCCTAAACCCACTAGAAATTTTCCAATTCATAATACTATAAACTTTTTTCCTTGAAAATTCTGCCGCTCACAATGAGTGGTGCTCTTTGGGTGGAATCTAAAAGGCTTCAAAATGAGCTTAAACACTATTTAGAAGGGCAAATTTTCAAAATTTTTCTGGGGGAGGCCCCCCATAGCCCCCTTTTACTTGTAGTTGAAATTTTTATACAATTTTGAAATTTAGTACACCAAAAT
This sequence comes from Tetragnatha versicolor, assembly GCA_024610705.1. Lineage (NCBI taxonomy): Eukaryota > Metazoa > Arthropoda > Arachnida > Araneae > Tetragnathidae > Tetragnatha > Tetragnatha versicolor. The sequence goes on from JANDEH010000002.1 coordinate 67,806,014, forward strand.
TAAAACCTTACGAAGTCATCTCACCTAAAACTTAGTATTCTTAACCCTACAATGCATGATTTTTTAAATTCACTTGAAAATCATTTATGTGACTTCTATTATGGTGTAAATTAGTAAAAAAATACTAAAAAAATTAATTTAATTTTTTTTCTTTTTATTTGCAAAAAAACTTTGTCCTTGAGCAATTAATTTGTGTCTCTTGTGAAATTAATTGTGAAGTGAAATAAAACCAAATGCTCTAAAAATATAAAAAACAACTTATCTTTTCAAAACCTTTTTTTTCAAGCTGAAAATTTTTAAAAATTTTTGCTGAAATTTTTTTTATTTTAATTTATATGGTCCTTTTATTTTGGCGTTTTCTGTGTCTTGACTTTCGTCTTACTATAGCCACTAACAAATGTCTCAAAAAGTGCCCCTGCTGTGATCTACTGGCAGTCTAAAGTGCTAATACGATGAAATGTTATATCTATGGTACTTATTGCATGTTGTTGCCGTTTGGAAATGAAAGTTCGAGTAGGAAATGGGGAAAAATTTCGTGTTGCCAAATGGCATCAGTATGCACTGTAGGGTTAAGATTAGACCTCAGAAAAGGTGTTGAGTACCCCCCTAAACAAACATTTGGCTACGGCACTGACAACCTCTCCCCCTTTCAGTTGCTTACATTAATATTTAAACAGCCCATCATAATAGCAATTAAGTTATTTGTGAAACTCAGCCCTATTATATTCGCCACTGAGCCGTCCATATATAAGATTTCATATTTTCCATCCATATTTTTTGACCCACGTCCACCAAGGCGGTCCATGAATGATGTCGCACCTTTACCTTGATCTTTTAACCTCTCTTCCCTTATGCCCCCCGTCACCTCTTACGTCGTGATGTTCCACTACGCCCCTTTCCTGAGTCACAATTCAATCTCTCCTCCTATACTAATTACAACTTATGTCCAGTACAAGGTTGGTATGATGCCATGATGGTTTTATTCAGATACTGTATAAAAACATATAACTCGCTTGGAGAGAACTGTTAAGAGAGGTCTCACAGACAAGAACTAACTAAAAAGTCAAAGCTAACGAAAATTCGGATCACAACTACGATCATTATGTTAGTGTGCGTTTGTTTCTTTTCACTTGAGTGCCGACACGCACCGGAGTGGAAGAATCAGCAAGATATGGGCGCGCGAGCATCACAAAGAATACGGTTATGGGCGGCCGTATATTCTGCAAGCGTGGTATGCCAAACCACGCTGCGTGGAGAGAGAGAGGATCGTGAAAGTTCCCCCAAATAATGGAGAATTGACTCCCGGTAATAAAATGAGAACTAAAAGCTTCTCTTATAAGCACCTTGTAGTTTACTTTCTCATACCTGAGAATGAAAGTGGCCTTAGTCCGAAAATATAAGGGCTCGATTCAGCTCGACAGTTGCATAATTGCAGTCAAATTTTTTTTAATCTTAATGTGTTCAGAATGGCTTAAAACCTCCAAAAAACATTTTAATTTACCTTTCAAAGTCCTAAATTTCAAGTTATTTTCAATTAAAAATAGCTTCTTTTCTGTCTTGCTCCCGCTTGTTGTTATCATCCCGCTTTGAAAGACTGGAAAGATTGAGCTCTAGTTTTTTACAGCCTAGTGTTTCGATGAAAACGGTGTTTCCCATATTTCCAAGGGACACATGTGACGTCACATTATTAGGAGCTTTCTGTATTAAAATATGTCATAATAAGGAAGTTGCATGTGTCAGATTTTCAAAAACAAACAAGTGTTCCGTATGGTTTTTTGTATGGTAAAATGAAATATCTAGTCAGTTTTTCAAAAAAATGTACAGGTAATTAAATATTTTAATTTAAAAGTCGAGAAAAAAAACACGTGACTGAAAACGTTTATTGTTTAAACTATAAGATGACGTCAACAATGATACCATCAACTCCATTGCTTTACAACAATGTTTAATATAAGATGACGTCACATCCAAACTCTTGGCGTTTTCGCGCGCTTTTAAAAAGGGGATTTCTGTTAATTTTTTTGGCAATCAAAAAATTTCTCGATCGGCCTCAAATTTTGGGTAGTTGCTTATTTTTGCAAGAGGAATCGATTAAAAAAATCAAAAAAATCATGCAACTTTCTCATTACCTTAAAAAAGTTTGTGGACAAGTGTATTTTCGGAATAAGGAGAGATGTGGAGAGAGAACGGAACGGAAACTTCGTTACTCACGGTCACGTCACGAGCTCTCGTTTTCCCATATCGTACCGAGATTTGAATCTATGTATGTTACTGGCAGACGGATTTCCTTTAATCTTTATGTGGTCCCGTTAAATAATTCCACGATCACTAGAACAGTTGTTACATATTATAAAAAAGTCTTCAGTCATTACAATATTCCATTTCAATAATCCGACTATAAAAAAAGTGCGACTGCAACAAAATTTGTTATGTAGCATAAAGGAGGGAATCCTTAGAGAAAAGAATCGTAAAAGAAAATAGTCCTAACGGAAGAATGAAGTTTTCAATAACATACTTTTAATATCCCATTTCAAATTTGAGCCTAAACCGTATCTATCGAAGGTAAAAAAAAATAGAAAAATTTACACATGGAAGGGAGATGTTTTGGGGGTCTTTCCAGGAAAAATTTTGGAAAATACAACTTATAAAAACTAATTTTAAACACTTTTTTGAAAAATTTTTAATACGACTTATTACGAGAGATTTTTAGCTTTACAAACATTAAAAACTCATAGAGGGGCATTAGTAAAGTGTGTGACCATGGCCCTTGGACTGGTCCCTTGGTGTGACCCTTGGACTGGTCCCTTGGTGTGACCCTTGGACTGGTTGAACCAAAAAACGTTCTGAATACGTAGTCTCTTTTCTAAGTAAAATAAAAAGTGTTTTAGTAGAAACAGGGAGAATTTCTATAAAAAAACATGTTCACCTATGTTTGACCATTAACTGAAATATGAACTTTCCTAAAGAAAACCATTTTATTTTCACTCAAATTAAGTTTAATGAAAAATATTTTTCCACTTTGAAATAACTATAAATCATGATGAGAGTTTAAAAATGCTGAGCTATTGTTCCTTTAAACAAGTCTGTTCAGTTTAATACTTTTTAAATCTTGTAGAAAATATATTTGCCTTTTGTCTTTACGAGAGGTCAAGTTCTGTTCCTAAAAATGATTTTCATTCTTAAATTCCTCTCAAAATGTTAAACAAAGACATATTATTGTCTCAATTCATAACATCATAGTTCGACATCTAAAAGTGTAGGCCTTGGCCTTTTTAAGTAGTTCCATTGTATTTCTTATTGTTATACAACACTGTTCCAATGATGCTTTGACTCACAGAAAGAAGGACTTTTTCAAGGTAGTTTGAGCACCTCAGTCAACTCCTATATTTTCTGTAAGGAACTATTGCATCACAGAAATTTTTCTTAACTATTTGAGTAATAATTTTAAGAAAGAAAAATAATTTACTAACAAAAAATATGCCATGGGATTTATTTAATTTGTATGTGGTGGAAATAATATGCAAATGATGTTTCAAACATGACTTCTCTGTGTAAAAAAATTTACACTGAAAAAGCACGTTTTCTAGGCACAAGGAAAATTTCCGTCAAATACAATCGAAAATTTTGTGGAAAGAACTTTTTACAGTGTTTGTCAACCCTTTAAAAATTTGAACAGTCAAGACAATACACAAGTTTTGGGACAATAGTTCCTCCCAGACAAAAATCCTAGATTCGCTACTAGAAAGATGTAGAATCTGAGAACAGCCGTTTGAACATCATTTGTCGCTTGAATGCAGAGTTTTATGACTAGATCCAAGGACGAGTGTAATCTGAACACAATTACCTGCATTGTTATGTGTTATGCGTTTTTCTACTTGATGAGGAATAGAAAAACGCCTCATTTACCTTTAGTTGCGATAGAATTGAGTGACGAGGAGATACAAACTGACCTTAACTACCGTGTATTAGGGTGGAGCGAAAAAGGTTGCTTATTGTACCTATAACACACGAGCAAAATTTTGAAAAACTGAATCAGCAATCTTTAAGGGGAGCGCACTTGACTGGGTGATTCTGAATTGGGGTGTAGTACAGGCAATCTGTGACTTAACCGTTAAAAAATTGCAGCATTTATTTTTCAAGGTTTTCTTTAAAGCTTTCTAAAGACTTTCTTTCCGCACTCTAGTCTACTCCCCTCCGAAACTCAGAATTTTTCCTCTTTTTACAATAAAAACGACCTATACAGGGTGTCCCACGAGAAGTGGCCCAACCCTTTAACTTTTGAACCCCTACAGATATATAGTCATGAAAGTGGGGTCTAGGTATAGTAAAGTGACCATGCCCTATCCGATGAGATATTTTTCAACGCCCTCTAGCGGAAAATTTAGGAGTTATAATTTTTATTTTAAAAACTGTGTGAGGTATGTGAAAAAAGTCAATGACTAAGTTGTAGAGCATCATCGATTTAGTAGGAAAATACACCTTAAGCAGAAAAATATCTTGAATAAAATCCCTAAAACGCACGCTCAAATAGGTTGAATTTACGTAGATTTTACGTCTTAAAACGCTCCTCATGAGGCGAAAATGAGAAATTTTCAATTTAATGAACTAAGAATGCTTTTAGTCATTAACTTAAATCATAAAAATAAAAATTTCTCATTTTCACCTCGTGAGGGGCGTCTTAAGACGTAAAAACTACGTGAATTCAACCTAATTGAGCTTGCGTTTTAGGGGTTTTATTCAAGATATTTTTCTGCTTAAGGTGTCTTTTCCTACTAAATCGATGATGCTCTACAACTAAGTCATTGACTTTTTTCACATACCTCACACAGTTTTTAAAATAAAAATTATAACTCCTAAATTTTCCGCTAGAGGGCGTTGAAAAATATCTCATCGGATAGGGCATGGTCACTTTACTATACCTAGACCCCACTTTCATGACTATATCTGTAGGGGTTCAAAAGTTAAAGGGTTGGGCCACTTCTCGTGGGACACCCTGTACTACCACATATCCCCTCTCTCCTCCAAAAAACTCCAATATATCCCCCTTCGAATTTTTTTTGACTACCCTTTTAAACTACCATCCCCCTCAAAGTTAGTCTACGACATTTTGCGTACAAATTCGATACCTTGTAACTCGGTACTCAAGTATCTGTACTTTCTTGAAGATACATTGAAATGCTTTTAAGTATCTGTTCCTAACTAATAGAAGATGAATGTAATTTTCCGGTTCAAGACAAACGTGTTGTGCAAGTGGAGGCAATAGACGCAACAAACTCCATTTTATTGTGCTTTGTAACCCGACTCATGCATCTTTTGTTAAAAATAGCTCGAATCGAGTATGAGAAACTCCCTTTCCTTATTCGTCGCTCATGCGTTTAAAACGTTTGTCTGGAAATGTCACAACTCGGAATATGTCTGTAGCAGAAAGGTGGGTCACTGTGATTTTTAAAAAATCAAGAAGACGAAGCCTTAACATGGGCGATTGGCTGTATCCGAAGCAGGGTTTAGGGGTTTATCATCGTCCCTCAAAATTGTTGCACCATTTCAGATACAATCTGTATATCGCTAAATTTAGCATGATCTCGTACAGAGTAATTAAGACCAATCTATTGTAAACCGACTAGGTGTTTTTTATAAAGGGTGATTGGGTGTTCCTAAAGGTTCCAATTTTATGCTTAGTGGTCTACGAACTACTACTACGATTAGGGCTTCTGCTCTTCTAACGGAAAGTAGAATCACATAGTATAAGAACATATTTTTTCTTCTTCTACTAATGGCAAAGGTTACAAAAGATGGCAAAAGAAGAAATAAGTTATAGAATCGTAGAAAGCAAAGGTGTAAACAGTGGTCAATCCAGCCAAAAATTGGGGCCCTTTTGCTGCCCGTTTACAGAATTCAAATTCATAAAAACAGCATTTTCACAAAATTCAAATTAGCTTTAATGATTATATTTGCAAGAAAACATTCACAAAATATTTGTATTTTTCACGGTTTTCTTGGTTTGTGAGTCGATTTTTACTATACTTACTCATCACCGGTCTGCTAGCTATTACCGCTTCCATTTTTCACAAAAACAATTTTTTCCCCACAAAATACATTTCATTTCTCACAAAAATATTTCCTTTTTCACAAAAATGGGCTCAACCCGGCGGATACAGCCGGGACTTACGGGGGGGGCAAGCCCATTGTGGGGTTGGGATTCTCCCCCAGAAAATTTTTGAAAATAAGACCCTAAAAACCCATTTTAGGTCAACTACAGGACCGCACAACCAGACTTTTGTTTTCATAAATGGTTTTGACTCGAAATATCTTTTGTCACAAAGGTCCTCTAACTCCTAAAATCTTCTTTTTTATGGTTCTGGCTCTTCTAAACTATTAAAACGTTTTATCTGTTTGTATCCATAAAACATTTTAAAATTCAATCTGTGCTTTTAGTATAAGCGTAACTGAGTTAGTTCTATAGGCTCAATGAGAGAGAGGCTCACAAGAACGTTTCTGTTACCTTTCCAAATGGGTATGGAACTTCATTTTTAATGGAGATCATCTAAACCACTCTTTAACTATTTTGTTAGGGTAATTTAATCCCGAAACACATAATTCAACTCTTAGAAGATCGTATGTCATGAATTTTATTCATCATATGGAATCGAGATTTGTGTCAGTATTCCAAAAAAATCCAAGTATCCTTAATTTTTGGACACCATTGTACTATCTTCTTTCCTTCTGTTCTAGCTACACTGTAAAAAATAATCCAGTAAAAAAACAGAAAATTTCTGGCAGCAAAAATTGCCAGAAAATTTTTGTAGGCAGAAAAATCCTGTAAACAGAAAAAAGGCTGTAACCTACAGGTAAATGCTGTAAAAAAGAAGCTTTCTGTCAAGTGAGCTACATATTTTTTCTGTTGCCTCACAGTAATTTTCTGCTTGTGCGCATGCGTGTCGACTTATTTCAGCTGGTTTTTTTTGAAATTTTAATAAATCAATAACTGGGGATAGAACCCACGACCTACCGCATGCTAAGCACGCACGCTACCACTGCTCCAACGAGGATTCAGTAAAAGTAGAAATTATCCGAAGATGTTCTTTCTTTCTCCACGAACTGAAACTTTCTGTTTAAGTACAGATAAGCTAAAAAAAACTAGAAAAAAGCTGTTTTTTACATAAAATAAATAGAAGTGCGGTGGGAATGTTACATGACAGAATATCCGCTGTAAACAGGAAGTCATTTTTATTGAAACTTTCTGTTTTTCTACAGTTTTTTTACAGTGTACAACCCAATAGAACAGTGGTTCCCAACAGGTGGTACGCGGACCACTGGTGGTCCGTGAGGCCATCGGAGGTGGTCCGTGAGAGGATTTTAAACATATCCAAAAATGTGTTGAAATTACAAAAGAATAGTTTCCCTTATAACATCCCATATGAAGTAGTAGAAAACCATAAGTGAAAACCCAAAAATCATTCGTCTCATAAATAAAAAATTGTTAGGTTCTCATTCTCTCCTATGATTCATTTGTTCATTTCACTCACGTTATTCAACTGATGTTTATTACAAAGTAGAAACGAAATGTGATTATGTTGTGAGTAAAATTAATTGAATTAATTGAGTAATCGGACTTTTACATGGGTTTGATGCGTTGAAAGATAGACAAATGGAATGCTAATTGAAAGAGGAAATTTCTGACATGAGCGAAATTGTTTGTTTGAAGATCTAAGAAAAATTTAATGTCAAAAATGCGATTCTTTGAACAGATAAATCATTTTATTTTCAAATTTAAAACTACTATATAATAATACTGTAGTTGGGTATGAAAAAAATGACTCTTTGATTTTACAAGCGCGCTCCTCGAACTATTTTCCCGCCAACCCATAGAGGAGCGCGCTTGTAAAATCGATAAAAAATAGAAAAAATTTCCGATTTTATTCAGTAAAGTGGCAAATTGAACCTGAAGGATGTATCTAATTACCAGTACCAAAATTATTTCGAAATTCCAACTACTTTTTTCAGGAGAAAAACGGAAGTTAATTAAAAAACAACCCTCGTATAATGTTTTCATTTAGTCTCTTAAAAAGCATCATAATTTTCTGAGTTGTAATTTATTGCATAAATAACTTTGAAAAACACAATTTCATTTAAATAGTATCAGTCAATTATGCATTTTTTCAAACTGAAAGAATCAAACTGAATTTTTGTCCCTAGTAACTTCAAAGAAAGAAAAATGAAACTTGAAAGTAAAATGCCTTAAGTAAATCGCCATTGAAGAATTTTCACTGCAATTTATTTTCCAGAAAACCCTATGATATGGGACTGCAGGATGTCCTGGATTACAGCCGAATGTTACGACAAAACATACGGGACATGCGATTCACCACCAACTCTCCAGTCCAAACAACTCACAGACCTCACCGAAAAAGACTTTGACGCCTGTAAAATAAGAAACGCTCTACCTTTCGATCACTAAACGTCGTCCTCGCGAAATTCATGCCCTGGTTATCAACCTTATTATTAACTTCCGTGCTCTTGTATAGTATAAAATAGTTCGATTGAAAGTTTTTTAAAATTTTGATTAAATATAAGGAACAATATTAGAACACTCAATCACCAAACAAACCATCTCGCCAAATATGCTCTAAATCCTTTGGTGTTTCTAAAGTCGCGACCCATAGGGACCCACAAAATCTAAAGAGTTAAGTTACAAAATCTAAGTTTAAATTAAAATACTAACTTCATATTTTCTGGAATGCATTTCAGCACTTTTTAAAAAAAAATGGAAAATAAAAATAAAAACTTTATGATTTTGATGAATGTACTTTATGATGGTGTTATCTTTAAAACAGTCAACATGCTAATAGGTATCTATCTAAGTATCTTAGTACTATGCAAAGGTACTATGTGCTATTAGATTTGTTTTTAGGATTAGCATATAACATGGAGGGGCATAGTATTCCTAATAGCAAATACTTCTAAATTGGACCCTGGCGAAATGAACATGTTTTTATTTCACAAAGAACTCTCACATATAGTTAAGCTAATAATTTTTATTAGTTAAGCTAATAGTTTTTATTTTTTAAAGTTAAGCTAATAGTCTTCCTTCTTTTAATGTTAATGTACATTGTACATGTTCCTTTTGAATTTTTATGTATGTGTGTATGTCTATGTATTTGTATAATGCTTTATGTACTAACCTTGGCTTTATGTGTTTCTTGGTGTGTGCTTAAATATTCTGTACTTCTTTTTCCTTTGTTATATGTATTTATTAATAATTTTTGTCTATGTCCAAAAAATTCAATTCTATTAAAGAATTCAGGAATTCAAAATTTGTTTCTACACTTTTTCACTAATTTTTTTTTCAATGACTTTAATTTTTGGATTTATCGGGCCGCATCCGTCCCGCGGGCTTTCTTTAAAGGTACAGGGGTATAATCGCCTTTTTTGTCCATTTTGACGTATAGGGGTATAGGAATACGGTCATTGTTTCACTGATCCCGTGGGAACACAATGGCGCCATGATGAAACGGTCCGAATTAATTTAGAACGAAATTGATCAAGTGGAGAGACTCACTCTATTCTACTCGGCACATCCTCGCATTTTGGGAATAAGTGGACGCATTGAGGAGCCGAGATGAAGAGCAACTGAGGCAGATCAAAAGGGGGAATTATCCTATCTAGCATGAAGTCAAAAATGTCATAGGGTGCATTATCCTATGGCAGGGGTACCCAGGAGGCCGTGGTACCCAAACTTTTTCGGGGGATACAATTATCCTCTAAATTTAGTCAATAAATCGTCAGCCCAGTAATAGCTAGCTAGATGTTTGCTCGGGGGGGTGACCCCTCAAAATTACTCCCAAGTTCCCCTCCATATCCGGTTCAAGCATGCATATTTATTTCCCTTTGCTTGGTAAATTTGTAAAAAAACCCGCTTGAATTTTCAATGACTGTAAAGTTCTGTATTCTGTAAAGTTTTTCCGTAGTTCATCACCAGTTTTACATTTCATTCACATTTAAAAAACCCTCTAAGATAAAAAAAAACATTTTAAAATATTTTTTAAGCAATTTTTAAAATTTTCAAGCTTGATAAGAAAATTGAAGACAGTAACCGATTTTTAAAATTATTGCAGGGTTTTTTCTCTTTAGTAACAATATACAACTTTTACCAAGGTATCCATACGAATTTCGGAAAAAAGTGTTCTTTTCGCTCCACCCTACTGACCATAAAATTAAAATCTATCTTTTCTATCATCGCAGAAAACTATCGGAACACATTAATGTACCTAAACCTAAAAGAGAAAGTATGAAAACTCTAGGATATCTTCTATAAAAGTAATTTTTGCAGTTTCCTCTAATTTGTACAGCTTTTGGAATTTTGTGCCAAAATGCGGCAAAACACGGGATCCTTGGCATCTCCGTCCTTCAGTTAAATTTAATCAGTTTTTTTCAGATTGTGTTGTGATTGTAAAATTTCATTACGATGGGTTTTTCCAATTGGTCGATGGTAGGAGGTCAGCGATGGTTTACTTGGAGTTTGACCTGGCAGTGGCGGCTCGAGGGTAGTTCAAATGGGGGTTCACAATTATATTTTGAAAATATACCAAAGTTACAATCTCTCATTTAAAAACACAATTATAATACTTAATATTAATGGTTACGAAAATAAATTCTACAAGTAGTAACCAACGACAAACGAATGACTTTTTTTAGTTTTTTGGGATATACGAGTACACTGGCTTGCGTTATTGTTATTTTAACCGCTTTTTAGTAAAAATCCAGATTTTTGGCCTCTGGAAAGAGGAAACGTAGGTTCAGTAATTTACTATGCATCTTAAGAATTAGGTGGAATTGGCCAATTAATTCCAGTTAGTGAAGTATCAATTTATTTATTCGGATTAAGAAGTCTACGACTGTAAGGATGACTGGGAAATTTGTTCTCAATTACGCAGAAAGGAAGCAATGTTGTGCGGATGGGGACACATTCAGAAAAATACGCGACGAAAGTTTTGTCTACCCTTGGTCAATGCCGAGTATCATTTTGTCACAGACTGTTATCTACCGGCTGTCAATTACATGATATATTCTTTTTGGACGATCTTCTTGTAAAGAATAAGTACAATTGTTTGATTGAGGTAAATTTGTATGATATGATACTTTGTGAACTGAACAAGTTATAACTGAACTTTGTTATAACTGAACAAGTGGGCATACACCCTGGGTAATACAAAAAGGATTTCATTATATATTTCAAAATTGGTAAAGAATTATTTTTGAATCGAATTTCATAAAAAGGTAGAGTCGAATGATCATCCTAATCATTTTAAATTAAATTTTAAGGTGCATAGAAAAATTAATCTTTTGAATATTGTCCATATTCAAAAGTTACAAAATTTTATTTTGATTGGTTATAAATTAAAGCCTAATCTATAAGAAAACGCTGGAATAAAATTATATGCTATATTAAGCAAATTAGGGGCAAAAATTTTGTAAGCGGGAGATGGAAAAATATCTTCTTGAAAAAGAGCTGGTGGTCCCAAAAGCCAACTGTGGTCTAAGGATGTTGCGAACCGTTTAATCCACACTCATCTTGAATAATATTTGATGTTTCCAAGAATATTCAATATATTCAGGAAATGAATCAACAAATCAACCGTATGATTATTATTATCAAGGGTCAACTCTCCTGAATAAACATTGATAATGAACTGGCTGACGGAGTCACGAGAAGAAAATACACGTAAAACCGTTTCGAATAACAGAGTAAACTGAAAACGGGGCATGCAATGAAACTAATTGCACGTTTTTATGTATAATTTTGAGAACAAAACAAAGAAACAATGGGAAAATAAAGTACCATCCCATAATCTTTTTGCAAAAAACTGATATTTTCTTTCTTTCTCTTGTGTTCTTTTTGGACCTTCCTATTTAGTTTGCAACAAGGGTGTAAGAAAATAATAGAAAAAAAGAACTAACTTTACCCAAATTCTCCTCAAAGAAATATTTTATGGCTACGTCACTAACATTTTATTTTATTGAAAATCGGAAGAAAATTTACAGCCAACACAGAAATTTAAATTCTTTCCTATTTCTTAGTTATATAAAGATTAAAATATTCAGATTTATAAAACGTTCTTAAATGCGATTTGTTGAAAAGACAACAAAAGTAAGATATTGTGTGGTTGAGACCTGCCCTTTAAAATATTAATACAGGGTACGCACAGTCCTTAAAAATTCCCTAGATTGCTAGTCCTTATAAAAGGGCCCTTAAAGTCCTTAATTTCCACATTAGAGTCCTTTTTAATAGAACGCAGTTTTTTCCCTCTTTATGTCCATTTTTTAAAGGGATTTTATCAAAAATATTTAAGCGTACTTTTCTAAAAGTTTTGCCGATGCATGTTACGAATTTTCAGTAAGAAGTACGCTCCACCCGCGAATTCCTTTGGCAGGATGCTTGCCGGTTGTGTTCTGAATCTGATTGCAATGTGGAAAAAATAACTTAACTCTTTACCTATGGTCAGAAACATTCCGATTATCTTTCGCGGAACCGCATTCATTATTTGTGGGCTAACGTTCTACATTATTTGTGAGCAATCAAGCAAGGCTAATCAATATCATACAAGGTTATTTATTGGTAATTTTACTTTTAAATTTTTTTCTTCTCTAGCTCTATTTAAAAACTACTTTTTGAATAATATCATACGCAATTTGACAACTGATGCAATATTTTTGACTTAGATGGTGTTAAATTATTAATTTAAATTTTTTTCAAATGTTATCTTTAAAATTTTTTAGAAGTTTTGTTCTAGTAGGCGTATTTAGAGTTGGCTCAAGAACCCTCCATTATTTCTCATGCATCCCCCTCATGGGAATACTTAAGCCATAGTTTAAAGGCATAAAAAAAGGGTCCACATAAAAATAATTACCACTTTATTTTAGAGAAAAATTATCAAACTTTTAATATAGTACCTTCAACATTTCTTTTTGCTGTTAATTAGTTAAAATATTATTATTAAATTATTAAAATATTAATTACTAAAAATTAAACTGCAAAAGTAATGGCTCCCACTCTACTATGTACGGTATTATAGTATAAGTAATGAAAATTTGAAAATACAGATCAGAAAAATATACGCAGACCTAAATTTTTCTACTGAAAAGTAACAGAGAGTGGATTTCTTTCACTTACAATCCAAGGGATATTGTTAATTAGTACGAGAAACTTGTGGATTATTGGGGACTTTATAGGCGAAGTTACACTCTACTCTAGTTGAGATATTTTGTGATAAGTTTTTTATATATTTTATTAAAATATCGTAGATTTATCAAAACAATTGACGTTTTTATAATAGGTATATGGGTGTTGTTTCGAAAATATTTTTGAAAAAGAAGCATCAGCCCTTATAAATTTCTCTTGATTTACAATATTTAACTCTTTAATGGTTACTTCGTTGTAAATTTCAGTATTTTTCCGAGAAAGCGCCCCATGGCCACATAAAAATAAGTTCGATGTTATTTAGGTAACTTTTACAGCCCGTATTTCAGCTTCACACAATATCCAACTCTTTCAAGGGCAAGGCACAAAATTCAATATGTCATTCAATGGTAACAACGGTAACAACACACTTCTTGCAAGAGTTTAGTGGAGCATGTTGTTTGGAAGTCGCCTAAAACAGCTCTGACCTAAAATTATCCACACAAGATAGTCTTCACAGAGAGCTTCTGGAAGGAGACAATTCGCGTCTCCTTTTCAGAATTCGATTTCGTAACGAGCTTGTCATACATCCCCGATCACAGCAGCGATCGGCGAACTTGAACAAGACGAAAACTAATAAATAATGAAAACATTCGAAACGGAATGCACCGCGACTTTTGGCTCCGGCACGTGTCTCGCGCATTGTTTCTAAAATCGTCTGAACAGATGTTCTAAAATAGAGCTTACCTGCGTGCGATGAGAGAGCCGCTTCTTTTAATTACTAGTAGACGGAGGAGCCAATCATGACCGCGCTGACGATAATGCGGGAGAAATAAAAGGGTTATTGCGAGAGCCACAGAATCGTCTGAAGCTCTACGCGCGTTCTTCGGAATGATGTTGACTGTTTGCTTTATTGCTGGTTTCGCCTCGACTGTAGGAGATTTTTATCGGAGTTTTTTTTCTTGTTCTTTTCTTTCCAGAAGGGATGCTTTCGTGCGGGATGCAGACTTTTAATATGGTGATTTACCGTCGTTTATATTTGCCAAACTGCAGTGAGCGAAAATCTAATGGAGATACGATCAGGGATGAGATTGACAAAAAAGCAAAAAGTCTGAAAAACTACGTGAACGACATTTTCAATATTGTTTTCCAATATATTTATATGTAGAATTTGCATAATAATGACCTTAATATAAAAAAATTTGAAAAATAGAGTTGCAAGTACTAAAAAGGGGGTTGCGGGCAGTTGGGGGTACTCCCCAGAAAATTTGATCCTAAAATTCAAGGTTTTAGCTTATTTTTAACACCTTTTTCGAATTTTTTGCAGTGGGAGGTTTGAGGAAAAAATTTGAAAATTCTCAAAAAAGTCGGAAAATCTGACAAAAATCGGAAAAATCTCATGCCGCATGAGATTCTTCCGATTTTTGTCAGATTGTACAGGATTTTTGTACAGGCATGATGCCTGTACGATTGTAACCAGGGTTTTTAACTTTTTGATTTTTGACTATCTTGAACACTGAACAGCTGGCAGAATAAGTTCTGAACTGGCTTTTGACAACTAACTTATTAAAAAAATTTTAATGGTGCAGGTTTTTAATTTGTAGATTTTTCTCACCAATAAAAACATTATGCGAAATTCCAGGTGAATTTACCATTTGTATAAAAGATCGATGTTTTCAATAAAAATCTGACTGGTGCTAAGTTATTTGGAGAAATTTTTTCACTTTAAAATTAAGAGAAAAAGATGAAGTATAAATCAAAAATATATACATATAAGGATTAAGAAACAAATTATCATGGGGTTATAGTAAAGCCCTGGATACTTAAGGTTATAGCACTCAAATTTTGAAATAAAATTTTCTGATTTCCCCAGTTAAATTTCAAGTAAATTCCAGGTCTATAATATGGTGTCGTGTTGTGAGCAGACCCCTAAAAATCGTGCAATGAGCGGACATTGATAAAAATCGAGACCGAATCGGTAATTTATACTATTTGTAATAATATTGGCTTTTATAATGATCTTTTTGTGTGTTTTGTGTAACATTAGAGCTGAGCCCCCCTTTTAAAAAATGGTTACTGATCACACCCAAAACGAGTTTGGTTATAGTTAAGGCAAGGGGGTAGCCCCCAACTACCATAAACTTTATACAGTTATTCTGATGTGGAAATTCAAAATTTTATTTTCTGTTTGAGTCCTTATTTATAGAGTTTTTCTGCAAAAGAGCATTGAAATAGCTAATATTAATACATACAAATATTATACAAATAGCATACAAAATCACAAACTTACCGATTCGATCTCGATTTTTTATCAATGTCCGCTCACAACACGCAACCTATAATACAACCACAACAATTATTTTTGACATTTCCTTCTTGTTCAAAAGTTATTACCAGAACTGAACTGTACTCTCCTGTTAAAAAGATTGGGGGAGGAAGCTATTTTGGCCTTTTTAATGAAACTTAAATCTTCCCATATTTGATTTTCTTTGGAATAGAAGAATTGCAAAGAAAAAAATAAGGAAAAAGAATGCAGTTTACAGTCCATTAGATATCCAAAATAGAAAAAAAGATGCTGCTGACAACAATAACTAAGAGTAAACCTTGTAATCTTACTGAAACAAGTCAACATCAAAGACTGAAGTAGCTAATATTGTATATAAATGTGTGCTTTATTTACAAAACAAGATAGTTCTAAGATAATCCTTACATTAGACAATTTGTAAGATAAGCAAGATTGTACATATATTCCTTTTGGGAAAGATTGTAAAACAAAAATAAGCATTGCATTAGTCTAGTAATTACAATATTACAGTAGCTTTTTTTAATCAGCCACATCGTACAAATACAACAAATTACTCTGGAAAGGAAAAAAACCATTCAAACAAAATTTAATTGTTGCTTTCTGGCTTTGTGCATTTTCCCAATAAAGCTCATAAGCAAGTTTTTCCACAGCTATACACACATACACAAAGATAAAGTTTTAAACAGTTAATCACAGCACAAACTTGAAATGTGTGAAATAAACAACAATTTGGTAATCTCGAATGAATAGCAGAATAGCATACATACACTGTATGATCAAACATTTTAAATGCTTTAGTTGGTTTTTCCTTTTTGAAACAAAAAAACATACAAAAACATAGAAACTAAGATTGATTCTCAGCATTTACAATACACAAAGTATAATTTAGTGTATAAACTGAAAAATTAAAAAAAGGATGAAAACTAAAAGTTGTTTCTCAGAAGAAATATACTGTTCTGCTGTAAAAGGCTTAATTACAAACCAATGTTGAGACATTTTAGGATACGTTAAGACGTTCTAAAAATTTTCACACTTGTAAAAAAAATTACAACATACATGAATTAAGACAAATATAAATTGAGATCTACTGACAAAATATTAGAAAAAAAAAACGCATTATACCAGTTTTGTTTTTCAACTGGTTGGGTCTGAAGCAATGGTAAAATGAGAGAACAAAGTAAAAGTAAAGAATAAGAGATGAGTGTAAAGAATAAGAGATGAGTTGACTGATCACAAAACTATGTGAGAAAGTATTTTAACTACAATAAAATACTCTAAATAACAATACGGGAGGATATATATTTATATCATTCGAAACTAGTATTTAAAATTTGTATAAATTATTCCAACATTCAATTTTTCATAACAGGTATGGCATTTAGAGCAGTACAACTTTTACACCATGGGTAGAATAAGCTTGCATATACAATTTTGCATCTCTTAAATATATATTTATATACTAAATCTACGCAACTTCATTTAATCTCGCAATCTTTATAAGCATTAACAAGGTAATTTACATCTAAAAATAAACTAACCATTTGGACATTATTGCCAGCATTTTTGACACTTATTGTCAGTATCCATCTCATAAAATTTTAATATTAACATTTATTTTACATAATCACATACACTTGGAAAAATACCCAACAGTTCTAGAAATTGTGATAGCTATTAATATTTTAAAAGACTAATTCTTACAGGAGTGAATACAATATAAATTTAATGCTTTAACTCAAGAGAACGAGCCCAACTTTTGGTTACATAGGATTTGGAACGTGTGTGAGGCCTCTAAGGCCCTGCAGTTTCCCCCTGAACATGTAATAAATATAACAAAATTATGATGCAAGTATGAACTTAAAAATCGATGATTTAAAGAAGCTTTAAAAACAATATACTACAAGAAATGATATAATGGACTTGAAAGTAAACAGTGAAAATATTAGACCGCATTTTTTTAGAATAACTAAAAAATGTCTGAAACATGAAATTGAAAATTTTTGGTAACTTTATTATGAAGTGTAACCATAAATAGTTGTATGGTAAAACTGAATTCCTACGCCTGGCAAGGTCAAATAGAGGCCAAATGAAAATGGTTTCAAGTTTCTTAAGTTTAAATAGTTTATTTTGGAAAAATAAGATTACAACACAGATTCTTGAAATTAAGGTGGTTAACAAATGTAACCTTAATAGCAGCAATAGGTAGTTTCATCTGGATATATAAAAAAGGGGAGTTCCTATGAAAGTTTATATAAGTGTCTTTGAGCCTGGTGCATATCCTCAGGGGTTAAAAGCAATAAGAAGCAAATACTATTGCCAAAAAAAGTAAAAGCTAACAAGTAGCATATACAGGGTGATTCAGAAATAATCATCAATAATTGGGGGGGGGGGGAGGTAGAGGGGCTCTAGACAAGCATATTTCGAATAGGGATGGTGGGGTGCAGCCTTACCGTTAAAGAGCTAGGACCTAATATAGTGCGAGCACGTTTCAAAAGGCCGTTTTTAGAAGGCCTGTGTGCCGAAACAAAACATAATAAAATAAAAAATCTATTGTATGAGGTAAGGAAGTATCCCTACTACTTACACCATGAATTCGATAGAATTTGAACCACTTTCTAAACCGTGGAGTGAGTTTCAAAAGTGCAATATTAATCTTTTATTCAAAGAATGGAGTTCCCTTAATGGTATTTAGAAAAATGATAATCAGGGAAGGAATTTTCAATGATCGTAACATTGATCATTGAAAATTCCTTCCCCGATCATCATTTTTCTAAATACCATTAAGGGAACTCCATTGTTTGACCAAGAGATTAATATTGCATGTTTTAAAACTCACCGCATGGTTTAGCAAGTGGTCCGATTTCTATCACCTTGAGGATTTAAGTAGTACGGATCCTCCTGTACCTCATGCAATAATGTTTACATTTTATTATGTTTTGTTTCGTCACACGGGCCTTCTAAAAGCGGCTTTTTGAAACGTGCTTGCACTACATTAGGTCTTAGCTCTTTAACGGTAAAGCTGCGCCCCACCATCCCTATTCAAAATATGCTTGTCTAGGGTCCTTATACCTCCCGCCAATTATTGATGATTATTTCTGAATCACCCTGTATGGGTACAAAGGGTAATGAAGTTTTATAGAATTTTAAAATTTCTGGAGATATTGGTTTTTTATTAAAAAAAGCATAACTTAATGAGTCCTAATTAAAATTAACAATTTTTGAACACATGTATGATGTGGTATTATAATACAAAATATGCCAGAATTTGTACAGATAGATGACAGAAGTTTTACCCTCACTAGTCTTTCTCTGTAAAATTATTCTTTGAAGTTAACCATTGATAAAAAGCAGTTTACAATAATAACTTGTAAAGGAAATATTTTAATCGATTGTTATATGCAAATGCTATAGAGAAAGAAATCAATTCAAAAGCACAGAAAAGTAGTTATTTAAAACTAAATATCATAAAAAAATTATAGGAATAATTTTTCCCATTTCTATTTCAGTTTAAATCCAACATTAAAGCATAAAAATCTCATTATTTATGAAAATATTCTAATACAGTGATCATACAATCTTTTCATGTTATTTCCTATCTTATGTTTAAAATAGGTACATGTTAAAAATTATATACTTGTATTTTGATTGAGCATTTTAAAAGCTGGTTGATCATTGGTATCATAAAAACATTTGATCCTATGATAGAACAAAGTTTTTGAGTACTTTGACAAATGAGGTATAAATTTAAACACAAATTACAAATTAAATGCAATAACTAATTAGGGGCAAGTAAACCATTTACAGATGAATTCATGATACACCAACATTGCTTTTTTATTGAATTGAAAATTAAAAATATATGGAAACCACAGTAATTGTGATTATACTAATTATATATTCCTAAAAATTTAAAGTAAACTTAATTATCTTCCCTAAGGGCACAAATTGTATTGTTGGCATAGCTATTAAAAAAGAAATGATCCCATATTACGGCCATATTCCAAGCTAACCTGACCTGCGATTAATGAGCAGTCTGACTTGATTGACAGTTAAAGAAGGAAAACTAGTTTTCCACCAATCAGAGGTTTGATCCCAGTTAACTGCCAGTCAGGTTAGATGTAAATATGGCTGTTTGTGACATTTACGGCCGTATTCACCGGTAACTTGACCGGCGGTTAACCAGGAGTCAAACCTCTGATTGGTGGAAAACTTGTTTTCCTTCTTCAACGGCGAATCAGAAGTTTGACTGTCGTTTAACTGCCAGTCAAGTTACCAGTGAATACGGCCGTTAGTGATGTTGATTGTTTTTGTTTGGTTTGCAAGACATACGAAACACTACCAAGTTAAATATAATTCAACATTTAAACCCCATTTAGAACTTCTAAATATACTTTCACTAATTCCAAAAGTTGCCACAATACAATGATGCTGATAATATTAATATAATTTATGCATTCACAATGAGAAAGACTATGATTTGAAACAGTAAAATATTTTTTAACCTTTACTCCTACAATTTTAAATGATAAAGAGCAGACAAAAGTAATTCACTATCACAGTAAGAGTGAGTGAAGCTTACATGAAGGTGGGTATTTAAGAATCGCAAATACTTAATTGTAAAGATGAATTAACAAAAATAGTTGTTCTAAAAGTACAAAATGAATATGGAGAATATACTTAGAATAGAAAATTTTCTATTTAAGTGGTAAATTTGAATTTATACTTTAAGTGGATCTATTTATTTTAAAAGGAATATTTTTTGCAACACTTCTTACCAGATCCATATTTAGGCATGCACAACTATTTTTTATAAGCACATGGTGCCAGGAATTTTCGGGGTAAAAAATAACACTTTTTAAAAAACACATTGATTAACAAACATTAGAATTTTGTTTCCTGTTACTTTTTTAACTGATTGAGCTTTCCAAAGCAAGGTACCAATACCTTATCCTAGTTCAACTCTGGTCACCTTAAAACATTTATCGTTTCTAAATATTAGTATGGTTTGTCACAAGATATAATTCACTATATTCATAATTAATTACAGCTCAAACTCTTATTTTGATTGTGCCTTTATTACAAAAGGATTAATTATTTTAAGAAATAATACAAAAATGGCTATTCTAATTTTAAGACTTTCTAACAATACTCAGTGGTAAAATTAAGGTTGAAAGGGGAAAAGAAAGCAAGAGGCGTAGAACAAAATTATAGAATAGGGTGGCAGCATGAAATGCAGGCCTATTAGTACTTGTAATAAACTTGGAGCATAAGAAAAACAAAGAGCAGATGCATCGAAAATTCCTCAGAACAGAAAGCTGGTGAAAGTTATAATTGAGATATAATTAAATTAGAAGTATTTAGTAAATTTTATCAGCAAAATTATCTTATATGACAGTGACAAGTCCATGAAGCATTTTTGGTTGGTTATAAAAACAGCATACTACAGAAACAAAATCAAATTTTTAAAAATGCAACATTCACATTGAAGCATACATTCAAATAATTTTTTAAAGAGATTCTGTACACGATACCTAAGGTTTAAAAATGAACTTGGCACATTTAAAAAAACAGCATGGAAATTATGAACAATACTCAACTCACTACATTCTGAATTGGTGGTCGAGAGTTACTTCAAACACATCTGCATCATTAACATAAAAATATAATACCAATATCACAAACCAATATAAATTGCATTATATTAATAAAAAGAAAACAAAATTGTCCATGTAGCTACCTCATAACTCTGAAAAATATTTTAGGGGAAGTATGTGTACTTAGATATTAGTTCATGAATGATTTGGTTCCTTAATCTAAGTGACTTTCTAGTACTTTGTGAAGCAAAAGGGGAGAAAGATTGAAGACTAAGCTGTAAAAAGGAGGCAGCTTTCTCCAATTAGAACATAGTTTTTATATTCCAAACAATTCTTTCATTCAATTTTAAAAGGAAAAAACAGTCTCACAAAGAAAATTCACATATAATTTGGAATAGAATTCTAGATTTTTATGATAAACTTGAGAATTGGAAGCTGACTCCATTTTGCACCAAGTTCTCCAAATTCATCGCATTAAAAGTAACATTGGTTGTTATTTCAAAGATTTGCTGAAGCTCATTCTCTAAAAGTATTTCACTATACATAAAAGAGACCTTATTTTAATACCTGTGGCTATATTGTTACGGAAAAACACTAACTAAACCTATCTTAATATCCAAAACTTGATAAGTGGAACTGCAATGTATAATAGTTCATGGAGTGAAGATACTTAGGCATTTTGAGATTCAATAATTTCAAACATTTAAAAAGTAAAGTTTCCTGGAATTTCTTATGCACTTAACTTATTATCTAGCAGGAGAAAATAGCTTTTCTATTAAAGCAAAGAACAGATGATGTTCCAGACTACACCATTAAGTAAATTTTTTACAACATACTTTTAAATCTTTATATATCTTGTGTGTGATAGTATTTATATATCTATTTCACAACTAATAAAAGGTCTTTGAACAGAAAAAGAGAAATATGTATACCTAATAACTGACAATTATATCACTTTTTGATAGCATTTAGATGTGCTGAATATTAAGATGTAAACAAGATTCCAGAAACATTAGCTCTATAGGGAATTTTCATTTAAGTAGTTCACATGCAAAACTGTTCATATATATTTGCATTTATAACAAGCTACTCCTGTAAACAATGAATGAACACATATCCTGCTCTGGAAGGATAAACTTTGTTCTAATAGGGGTTCAGTTGTTTAAAAACATCACAGTATGTAGGATAGATAGATTGATGATACAATATCTTCCTTAAGACAAGTTAACCTTTACAATCCAACAATTTGATCTGCGAATAGATAATGCATAATCAAACAAGTGTAATCAAGATAGTGTAAATAACTAATAAAAACAATGGTGGTTGGCATGACTGGTTAAAGCAAACTAAATAAATAAATTTTGAAAGCAGGGGTTCATCCAGAATTTTTTGCCAGGGGCCGTTTTTGGGAATTTTGTGAAAAACGGAATTGAATTTTGTGAAAAATAATTTTTCATTCTAAAATAAGGTCCCATTTCTGTAAATATATTATTTTTCTAAATAAAATTGCACTTGGGGAGTGTGCATATAGCTTGATTAAAGTCCGTTTTTGGGAACCGGAATTTTGTGAAGGGCCTGTTTTTGAGGATCGGAATTTTGTGAAGGGGCCGTTTTTGAGGGACAGAATTTTGTGAAGGAGCCGTTTTTGAGGGTCCGATTTTTGTGAAGGGGCCGTTTTCGGCCCCAATTTCTTTCTAGATGCACCCCTGGAAAGTAAAAAAAAAACTATCATTCTTTTAAATTAATTTGTACTTGCAAATTATCCAGTAGACTTTTCAGCAACACAGCTATTGGAGGAATTCTGAGTGTAAACAAAAAACCCCCAAGCTACCAGTTTTCCGGTGCAAGATATCAACCAAATAGGAACCCGCTTTAGTTCCTCCCTCATATAAGTCAAAACCAATCACACAACAGAATGACAAGTGCCTGAAAAGTGATTGGAAATTCCTAACAGAAAAGTGTTTTTTTACAATGCACCGAGCTTTTACAAAAGGCTACAAACCTTTTATTAAAGAGCTGTAACAGTTCAATTCAAATCACACAATTAATATTTTTCTAAGCATATATTGATAAGCCAATTCCCATAGCAAAGTATGACAATGTGTGATGTTAAGAAAGAATTGCTGGGTGGAAAATGGTAGCACCATCTAAAAAGAACTTGGAGAAAATTCCTTAATAGGACATTTGAGGCCCCTAGTTTCAAAACCGGACATATGCATTTTGGCACAGCTTCGGTAAGAGTCGACAAATGGAATATTACGATATGCTATATCACGGCTGGTCGCCCGTTCCGGCCGCCATGTTTTACACCGACTCAAATGATAACACTGAAATATAATTTTGTTCTTATTTTTAAATTAAACAGTTACCGGGGATTGAAATATGTATCTCCCGCATGCATACCACAGATCCAGCGGGATATACTGAAATCGTAAAAACTTGTTATAACATCCTTTTACTTGGGTTAATCTTTATTTGAGTCGTGGTAAAACATGGCGGCCGGAAAGGAGACCTGCCGTGATATAGCAGCAACTAGTCTTCCATTTGGCGACGGATTCGCGGTCATCAAATGGTCGACTCTTTTATCAAAGCTGTGTCAAAATGCATATGTCCGGTTTTGAAACTAGGGGCCTCATTTAATAGGCATTGATAACATTTTAGGATTCAGCGCGGTACAATCGACAGGATAATATGCAAGAACCTTAATTTCAATATAAAATAATCAGTTCTTATGTATTACACTGTCCGGCTGAAATAGAAAACATTATCAAGCCCGGTGGCATAGTGGTAGTGCTTCGCGATTCCACGCCACAGGTCCAAGGTTCGATTCCTGGGTCTCAGGCTGGGCAAGGTCGACTCATCCCTTCAATGGTCAATAAATGAGGACCAAGCATGCTTAAGAACTAAACACTGGGGATCTCTCGTTAGACTCACTACCTAACCGAGACATATGCCTCACACCCCAGGGCCCTAAGGTCAAGAAAATGAGATAGGCACAGTAGGCCTTGGCCCACTAGGGCTGTTGCGCAAATGTTTAGTTTAGTTCAGACTGTTCTATATCTGTGCTGCTGAATTTAACAGCCTCTGAACAATCGACGCCAAAAATTTGCAGCTTATATTCAGAAATAAATAGTAACTTACGAAATTGAAATGGGAAAAAAAGCATAAAAAACTTACTAAAAAAGTGTTTGTTATGTTTTGGCATGTTCAGGGTCTTCTTCCCAACCTTCGCTGTCATAATCACTACCTGAGGGAGAATCTGAATCTGAAAATTCCATCGCTACTCTCCGCGCCAGAATCGAAGCTACGTCGTGGAGTGGAGCTGCCTTTTCAACCTCCTTCTGTTTGATGTCTTCCACTCTTCTCAGTTTGATTCCTATTTGGAAAAAATTCCTAATTCAGAAAAACTGTGTGGATAAGGGGTTTCCAATTTCCATATCATGATAAACTAACTTTACAGAACTAGAACAGCCACTCCAGTTACAAAATATCAATCTGACATATTACCTAAATTTTTATAAAGCATAAGTGTATAATCCATTTTCCTTATTTTCTATCATTGTTATATTTTTACCCTTTTTTTAATCTACCTTTTATCTCTAGTATATTTCTTCAGTAACAAGGAACCTTTTTACTAATTAAGGGGGCTCAGTACCAAAATTTTGTCAAAGTATCGAATTTGAGATTTTGCAATAAAAATAAAGATAATACCCTTAGAATTATTCCTACCAAGTTTCATAATGATACGGGGATTCTAAGTGTGAAAATGTTTAGATTTATGAAGCCTAGATAGTGTTAAGAAGCCTAGTTTTCTATCTTTAAACGGCTTTTTCTCAAAACAAGGTTTTTAATGTTTAAAATCACAAGGCTTTTTTTATAATCATCCTAACCACTTCAAACTTTGTAGTCATTATTAGTAACACCTGTTTAACATCTTCAGGCATGGATTTTATAATATATTTATTAGAATTTTTTTACAGAGCAGTAAAGTGGAAACTTAGGATATTTTTCGAAAAAAAATGCCTAATTTCAGAGTTTTTTTAATTTTTCAGAAACTTTTATAGATAATCAAATTTCCATGCCTACAAGTGACTATATATGTTTGATCTATGTTAAGACAAAAAATCAAATCAAAAGAACATATATTCAGGGAGGAGTATCTATTTAAATTTAGGGTAATTTTGGGCATTGTTGTGAGGTTTTTTGTAATTTTTTTAAAAAATAAATTTTTGAACTCGCTTTTTGGGATAAATATGAATTAGTATGAAGTAAATACATAATTTAACACCTTAAAAGATAATAAAATCCTGTTATTAGAGAAAAAAATATTTTTGGTACTGAGCCCCCTTAAAAGGGCTCAATTTTAATTTTATTACAATTTAACCCATTACTGCCTGACGTCCCTTTTTAGGGACGTTTTTTAAAGATCCTCCTATTTCTACAAAAATTGTTCCTTTCAATCAAAGTTTGCACTGATGTATCTCTGATTTTCATAGAACATAAAGAACACAAGAAGAAAGCAGAATTTAAAAAAAATTTCACTTTTTTTAAAGTTGGAAGATAGAATTTTTCAGAAAAGTGCTTTTTTTTAATTTTAAAAGAAAAAGCTTAAAAATCCTAGTTGTTATTTTAAAAAATGTCAATGCCGATATATATTACTGTTTATACATTAAATCAGTTGGGATGTTTTTTTATTTTTCCAAAATATTTTATCTTGGACCCTCGAAAAGTGTCCCTAAAAAGGGACGTCAGGCACGAATGCCCCTGGGTCATTCCATGCCAAATCATCCAGTGAAAACCCAATTTGATACCCTAGGTTCTCAGACTTTCATGAAATTTTGTAAGCTTAATGTATTAATAAAGATTAGAATAAATATAAATTTTTATCCAATTCTGTCAAGTAGCTTCAGAGTTTCGGCCGTTTAAAGTTAAGCCCATCTTGATTTTGAGCGGGCGTTTGGGGCTTGTGTTATTTTGCGTTTAACGCAACCAAGTTTTTATTTATGTAGCTAAAAGCTTCAAACTTCATTTATTTACAGCCAATAGCCTACAAAATAAAATGGTGGAGTAAAATGTAAAATTAAAATACTTTATCGGGGTTAAAAAGTCGTCTAAACACGAAAAAAGTGTTTTTCATAGTGTCTTACAAAAACGCATGAAGCACAAATCTCTATGAATATTTTCTTATAAACTATGCATTAAAAGAAAGAAGAGGAAATTTTCTTTCAAACAGTGAAAAAAAATCAGTGGGGTTCGGGTTTTAAAGGGTCTTTTTGGATCGTTGAAAATTAGAAAGTGGTTCTGATAAAAAACCACCTTAACTTAAGTGCCAATAAAGAAAAACTACTGGATATAAACCTTATATTTTATATGAATAACAAAAGTACCTTATCAAAACTTCTTCTGTCAAGTTTGATAATGTTTGGTTGAGTAGTTTTTGTTTTATGGTTATTTCTGTAGAAGTCAATCTAGTTTGTTTATCTAATAAGATCCAGCACGCGTGAGCGGGAAATTTGATATCACATCGTAGTGCCATCTATTGGGGAAAAAGAAAAGCTCGCGGAAACTTAGCTTATCCTTAACAGACTTACGCCTGACTAAGTCCCCTTACCTCTTAGTTGTGTGTTTTCAAACAATTTTTTTTTACAAAAACGTGAAATCCCAATCCTTTTTTAAACTATTATCAAGTTTAGTGATATTTGGACCTGTAGTTTTTTCTTTATTGGCACTTAAGTTAAGGTGGTTTTTAATCAGAACCACTTTCTAATTTTCAACGATCCAAAAAGACCCTTTAAAACCCAAACCCCACTGATTTTTTTTCACTGTTTGAAAGCAAATTTCCTCTTCTTTCTATTAATGGATAGTTTATAAGAAAATATTCATAGATATTTGTGCTTCATGCGTTTTTGTAAGACACTATGAAACACTTTTTTCGGATTTAGATGACTTTTTAACCATGATAAAATATTTTAATTTTTACCCCACCATTTTATTTTGTAGACTATTGGCTGTAAATAAATGAAATTTGAAGCTTTTACCTACATAAATAAAAAATTTGGTAAGGTAAAACGCAATTGAACACCAAACCGAATCTTCGGCTCAAAACAAAGATGGGTAAAACTTTAAGGAGCCATAACTCCGAAAGTAATTGATGGAATTGGTTAAAATTTTGTATTTCTTCTTATCTTTATGCATAAATTGAACCCACAAAATTTCATAAAAATTTGTGGAAGGTGGGTATACCACCCTGGATGATTTGGCGTGGAATGACCCCCCCCGTGGTTTTCCCCATAGTGAAGTGCTAGTGTTTCCTTATTTTTTCATAAAAACACGTTCGATTCTTATGAAATGAGTTAAATAACTGATATTTATAAAATTAATTTAATTTTAGCTACTAAATTTATTATTTTTGTTTATTTTTTTGGAAAATACTGTTATTTCTGCTAAATTAATGGAATAAAGTCTTAAATTATATGGAATTAATTAATTTGTATTAATTAAAAGGAATAAATTAATAATTTTACTATATTTATTACTTATGCAAATATATTCCGGTTATATTTTAATTAAAAGTTTAATAATTATTAGTTACAATGACTTTTTGTCATTAAAATTGCCAAAAAAGTCGCTTGTGATAAATTTTCGGCTTTTTTCTAATTAGATGTCGCTAATAATTGTGTTCTATACTGCATATCCCACTATGCTTGATTTTTGGGGAGAAATTTGTGTTCTGCACAATAAAATTAAATAAAATGAAAAAGTATGGGCATTTGAAAGACTTAAATTTCACATATTGAGATATTTTGATGAATTTGAGGTGTGTAAAAGTAATTACTTAATATTAGGTAACAAATAAACAAAGAATGCTTTTTTCAATTAAAAATCTTAATTAATTTGCAATTAACATAGATTTGGGAGGAAAAAACGTTATTTAGAGCATAAAAAATGCTCAAATTACGTTAATTAAGGTTAATTTTACAGTTAATTGGATAAATAATTAATATTTTTTGTTAATATTCCTGTTGCAGTATGGTTGAAATCACTTTTACTGCACTTAAAAAGGTAGAAGATGTTTTTGAGGCATTAAAACAGTTTTCTACCATGCGTTTACTATAAGGAAAAAACACGGGGGCATTCGTGCCTGACGTCCTTTTTTAGGGACGTTTTTTAATTTTGGATTAGAAATTAAAATTTTAACCTTGATCTTTTTCACTATTTTTGCAGTTGTTTTGGGGCTATTTACTATGTTTTTACCAAATATTTAAGAAAAATAAAAAGTTGGGCATTAATGGGTTAAAGGAAAAAACCTTCTATTTGAAACTATTTCTTTTTCAAGAAGTTAGTTTGATAAGAATGGAAAAGGCTGCTTATCCCAAAGGTTGCATCGTAAGAGATTTTGAGATTGTAAGTTCCTTAGTATTGATAAATGTTAAAAATTTTGAAAAAACCCACTCAACTGCAGTTCTTGTTATGTTATATCGTTATATGTTTTTCTTCAATATTAAAACTACCCAAATCTTGATTAAAAAAACCAAAAATGGGTCCGAAATGAGGGTTTTTCACATAGGTGTTTTTGAAAAAACCCATTGGGTCCCATCCAGCCAACCGTGCTAGAAACTGAAAAAAGATAATTTACGAATAGTCTCTAAAAATGCAGTACAACTTTATTCTCAACTTTTGTTATTAACTCCAATAATGCTATGGTGGCTCCAATGGCATTATTAAAATGGCGCAATAAACAGATGAAGATGACTCAAACTAACCAGCTGTAAATTGGCTGTAGACTGGAATAGGAATTTCAGAAAAACTAGCTTTTTTCCAAATAAATATAAAATTTAAAAATTCTAAAGTTTTTACAAGCAAAACTGTTTTTTTAATATTAAAATTATCTAAGCTCGGGAGTGTCATGGCTAATATTTGTTGCTAAGTTATCAGAAATCTTATGGCTGCTTGCACAATCGGGTTAGGACATACATAATGTATAAGTAATGAATATTTTGAAAACATTTTTTTAAATCCTAACAAGTTCATTAATGATAGAACATAGTTTTCACCTTAATTTTATACTTAAACGTAGGAAATTATATTTAAGAAATTAAAAACAATTGTCATTACTTAAATTGCAACAATAACAAGATTTGCTTATAAATAATCTATGAACTGTTTAAAGAAACCTTACTAATTAATTATACATTCAAAGAAATAAAATAAACTTAATTGATTTAAGGAAACTGCATCAACTTATTGAATTTAGGGTGTGGCAAGTTGCGAGCCATGTGAACGGACCTGGAAAAAGTTGTAACCTTCTCCTGAACCTAATACAACTTCCATGTATTGCTCCTATGGAGCTGGCAGGGGCTTCCCCGAACCAGGTTCACACTTTTTCCAGGTCTGCATGTGAAAATACAGATCTTAAGGTCCCACGCGACTCAAAAGTATAAAAGTTATATTCGCTTCATTCGTTATTTATACCCCATTTGAATAATCTGACTCTTATAGTGGTGAGTAAGCTCACCACAAGGGAATAATAGAAGGGAAAACACTCAATCAATGCAAACTAGAAACTTATACCTTCTCTAATGGCAGCCAACAAATCACTCCTCCCGTCATTGTGCTGCTTCGACTTGCCGTCAAAATGTTCGCTGAATTTGCTGACACTCGACGTCTCGCTGGCAGACTCGGACGTGATGGACACCACCTCCATGTTCTGGTGCTCCGAGATGCTGCCGTTCTCCGCAATGTCCAGCGCCAGGTCTTCGAGGGGAGGTAGGGGCGGCGGCGGAGGGGGCTGGGTCACCACCGGCTTTGGCGGCTCATCCACCGGCGGTGCACTAGGCGGGAGGGGCGGAGGAGGTGGGAGGTCGGGTTCGTCGGCAGGCGGAGGGGCCTCGGCGGGGGACTTCTCGGGGCTGGCCTTCCCGCTGCTGCTCTTGGATCCGCCGCTCCCGTTGGCGGGCGGCAGTTTCCCGCCCTCCGTCGGCGGCGGTGAGTGGACCGACGAGGCATTGCTCCCCACCGACTCCTTCCGCTCGGCTGAGGGAGGGGGCGGCGGAGGAGGTAGGTTGTCCCGTGGGTGGCTGCGGTGGTACCGCCCTGCCCCGCTGGAGGGTGTCCCGGCGGACACGGTGGGGGTGGATGAGCCGCTGGAGCTACCAGAGCTCGGCGGGGCGGGTGGCGGCTGGGACGGCCGTAGCGCGGAGCCGCCGCCGCCGCGCTGGTACCGTGTTGGGGTGCCGGAGGGGGAGGTCACCTGACGTTCGGGGGTGGACGCCACGTAGGGGGGCGGCGGGTAGTGTTGCTGAGGGGATATGGGGTGCTCTGTGTAGGCCGGCGGGGGAGGAGGGTACTGCGGCTTCGTGCCTTCCGCGTACGGCACTTGCTGTCGGTTGAAGTAGGAGGAGTGGAGTTCTAGGCTATTTGGTCTGATTGGCTGAGCGTCCGGCTGTATGTGGTTGTTCAGTCTAGGAACTGCCCCGGTGTACTGGTAGTAGCTCACCGCTTTGACGTCGTCCGGAGCCATGTTGTTGTTGTTGTAGCGATGGTCTTTGGGTACGTGGGGTTGACGACTTTTCCTGTGTTTCTTGCATTCGGGCTTCACTCGATGGTTGAGATTCTGGAAGGCATTGGTTGTAATTTTAAGTAAAGGATGGTCCGTGTAGATAAATGTAAACTGACTTTTTTTCCACTTTCTTTAGATGTGGAGACAATAGATGCAGTGAATTTATGATTGGGGTGTAAAATTTACACCTAACTTGATTCAACTTGATTATTTGAATTTTCCTTAAACCGATATTTCTGTTTTCTGATTCATACTCGTAGATAGGCTGCGATAACAGATACTATTCCGGGTTCCGGAATTGTCTTAATCACTATGTTTATGATGATTATTAACAAAATTTATTGTACATAATTGAAAAATATTTGTGTTTTCATATTCTTACTATTCTTAGGTTCTAATAATCCTTTAATATTTAGATAGTCCATTAAAAGTTTCGACGATTAAAAAGGATTGCGAAAAGAAGAATTTCGTTAAACGAGCTGCGATTACTGATAGACATGCATTTATTTCTGACGGCACCTTTTTATTATTTTAATACTTGTTGATAAAAAAAATACTTCATCTTGAGCAAAGGGATTGCTGTGTAGATTATCATTTTAATGATTTGTAATTGTTTTACATAATTAATGAGAAGATTAAAAAGGATTGCGAAAAGAAGAATTTCGTTAAATGAGCTGCGATTACTGATAGACATGCATTTATTTCTGATGGACCCTTTTTATTATTTTAATACTTGTTGATAAAAAAAATACTTCATCTTGAGCAAAGGGATTGCTGTGTAGATTATCATTTTAATGATTTGTAATTGTTTTACATAATTAATGAGAAGATTGAATTGGATTAAAAAAGTATGTTTTCTTTTCAACTGACTTTGAGACATCCGTTTGTTTGAGAATCGAAACTACTGCGCCATCTATATGTTAGTATAATAATTATAAGTTAGTATAAATAGTTACTTTGAGTTAAAGGAAAGGTTTTTATTTCTAGACTAGAATACTTGATATATGACAAAAAACAAGTATTTTAAGTGATACATGTATTGTGTATGTGTATTCTATTTATTTCAGCTTAAAAAATTGGATTAATATTACCCGAATTAAATCGATTTATAACTAAATCGGATTTTAAGATGAACTATAAATCGATTTAAGAAATTTATATATCGCCCAGCCCTAGTGTAAATAGTAAGCTGTTAAGTTGCAGTGAAATTAAGTTGTTGAGTCCGCTTAACGGGATCATGGTTAATATTATCAAAATTGACTGGGTCTATATCATGATCAAAACTGATTACATTAAGTGGAGTCAACTGTACAAGCAAATGCTCAGAATCACTTATCCCTGAAAATCTAATAATCTTCTTGATAGATAAGTAAAATAAAAAACTACAAAATTTTAGTTTTTATTTTAGGTAGAAGAATAAGCTTAAAAGGCCATTTTAAAAAGCTATTAAGTACCATAAAACTAATAAATACTCACCTCAGTTGCTTCTTTAGAATGTGAAACCTAGGAATATAAAAATTATTAAAACTCATTGAAGCAGAAAAAGAGAGACTTGTCCTAGATTTATAAGTTTAAGTTTGAATGGTTAAAAAATTTGCAATCTTTCTAATCCTTGGTCCTCTGTGATGCAATAATAACTTATATAAAATAAAACACAAATAGAACTCAAATTTAAACACATGTTGACAATTTATACAAAACAAAGTAACAAGCTAAACTTGCCTTTTTTCCTCTATCATGCAGTATTTTCTCAGTGTCTTTTAACATTTCTTGCTTCCACAGATCAAAAAAGTAATTGGCATCAGTATAAAATTTCAACCCATCTTTGCCATCTTCTCTGTTAAGCAAAAGGATGCAAAATAAACATTATATAAGTATCTTATCAAGTTAATACTTTTATAAGAAAAATAAAATATGACATTTTGAATATTCTTTTTACCAACACCCAATCACGGATGCAGAATGTGTTTGATCCCGCAATCTAGGATCGGGGGAAATTTTAGCAATATGGGGAATTTTTTTGGGAAAAGTATATCATAAATTCAATTCCAGAACAGTAATCAAAATTTACAAGGCAATTTTTTGCCTTCACCACACAGATCTAAGGTTACCTTTCGTTTTGCATTTCCGATCGTTACTTGTAAACATGAATCAGATTTTTTTAGAACTATGCTATCCCTTTTAAAATTTCAGGGAAATTTTTTATTGTTCAGGGGAAATACATTTTCAGCATCCCTGCACCCAATCAACTTAAAATAGACTTCATACTATAGATCAATTTATTTTAAAAATTTTTTGCCATTGGGCTTTATTTAAAATTCTAAATTTTTATTTTCCATTTTTTTATATTCAAGCATTCATTTGTAGTTCTATACATTTATTACATTACATTATTTTATACATTATAAATTTCTGCATAAGCATTAATTAACTTAAGGAGTGAAATTAAACATAAATCTTTGGTCAGAGCAGTCAGCCTGTTATACAACTCTGAAACATGGAAGTTGACTGAAATCCAAATTAATAGGCTAAATGCATTTTAAAACAACTGTTTGAGAATACTTATGAAGATATTTTAGCCCAATACAATTACTAGTGATAAATTATGAAAAGAAACAAAAATGAAATCAATAGAACAAGAAATTAAAACGAGGAGATGGATGGTACTTTACTGGTCATGTGTTAAGAATGGAAAGAAATGAAATTCCAAGTGTTGCAATGGAGTGGACACCAGAGGGAAGATGAAGAAGAGGTTGCCTAAGGCTAACATGGAGAAGGCAAATGGAAAGAGAGAGAGAGCGAGGGGAGCAGGATGGACCAGCTGGCAGGAGGCAAGGGTGGCTGGAGCAGACAGGGCAGGGTGGAAGACAAGACTGAGGGCTTTTTGTGCCACAAGGCACTAGGACATGATGATGATACACACAAATTACCTGTATGGGTTGAGTTTGTCCAAAGGTGGGGGCTTGTCGCACATGAAGTACACTTCCCTCATGGCTGCCGGCATTGATTCTCTAGACACTACTTGCTGCTCAAAAACTATAGAACTCTTGAAAGCTTTTCGCATATGTATATCTTGCAAGGAAACTAGAAAAAAAACATTTATTTTTTCTAAAGGACAATTTTCAATCAAGTACAAACAGTTTTAATAGATTTTTATTATAGTCTAGTTTTTCAAATAATATTTACATAACCTTAAAGCAGGGGTCTGTTTAGAAAAAATTTGAGTCCGTTTTCGGACCCTTCACAAAATGTTTCTTTGTGAAAACGGACCCTTCACAAAGTATTTTTCCTTAAAAACGGACCCTTCACAAAGTATCTGGCCTTTAAATAGACACTATTTTTTACAATACCGCAAATTTGTAAGCTTATTTTCACAAAAACAGGCTCCTGGCTTGGAAAGAACTTATTTAACACTAACTAAAATTCACAAAATTATAAGTAGATTTTCACAATTTTTACAATAACCGGACCCTTCACAAAAAGTCTGGACAGACCCCTGCTTAAAGTACCTAAATGAGGCAACTTTAGGCTCCAAAAAATTAGCTGCAGGCTTGCCTTTTGCAAGGATGTTGTTGAATGTTAAAGCTTGTTAGCTGTCTAATAACTTGAAAATTTAGTGTGTTAAGATTCATCTGCATAAATTTTATATTGGTAAGATTTGCACCTTTAGAAGTAAAACCTTTAATAATGTGGTTCAGTATGACCTTCAGCAAATTGTTTGAATGGTGTAAAAATATTTATATAAATAGGATGCAGTATACAATTCAGGCATTTTCAGGAAGAAGGTTGTAAAATAATAGAACTTAATAATAGGCACGGCAGGCCTGAGCTGCATTTACTAACCATTAAATCTCAAATAATAAAATAAACACAGCTACTTTTTTAAAATTAAAACTATTGCAAAAAGTAATTAATTACTTATCATAAAAATCAGAATTAACTTTTTCTGTTTGAAAATAGGTATCTTAGAAATAATATCAAGAATACACGGATATTTGGAACTACAACAATAAAAACGTAATGCAACAGTATCTATAAAAGCTATACCTTCTTCAATAGTCGAGTCTAACTGGGTAACCTTAACAGCAAGTCTATCAATACGCCCTTGGAGGGACGTGGTCCTGGCCACAATCGCCGAGGACTCACGGAACAGGCTGCCAAACAGATCTTCTGCATGTTTGGACAGGGAGGACAGCTGCCTGATAATGTTGGATAGAGTTCCGTTGGTCACACACTCCAATTCGTTTGGCACATCGACAGCTAAAACACCTTGGTCGTCAAGAGGCAGTGTGTTCCTGCACACGTACGCAGGCTCGATGACTCTTTGCAGAAATGGCATTATTCATCACAGAGGAAGCCTTTGAGAAGTACAAGTAGACATTCAGATTACATCAAATATTTCAAATTTATTGATAAACAGTAATTGCCCAATGGGCAATTCAAGTATTTTTATTTTATTTTTTTATTCGATGGAGGTACCCAAGAGATGAATATATGCACAATTTATTTTAACTACAATGATTATTTGTTTTTTAATTTAATTTCAAAGTTGGACTTTAAAAAATGTGAAATGGTAACGTACTCAATTCTAAACATTTGTTTTCAACCTATCAGGATTCAAAGCCATCGTTGATTTCACTTTAAAACAAGGCCAAAACAGATCTGACGTCATTCAATCTTAAACAAATGCAAAGGGATTGTCAATTTTTATTTTATAATATTGAATTAACTAAATTTTATTAAAACTTTCCTATCGATTTTTGAATTTTATTTATTTTATTAGAAAAATACGCTTTTTCCATTTTTGAAAAATGCTGATATTGCCCATTGTTTACAAGTGGGTCATTCCATTTCAAGTGGTCCAGCACTGGTTGCTCGACCATTTTTATAAAAAATCAGAAATTTTTTTTACATTAACCCTAACCTAAAAGATGATCAAAACAATCATTCTTTTTATTTTAACCTGTTTTGTTTTCAAACAAAGAGTCATAGAGCAATTGATTACCAACAGCCACATTATTGAAAACATCTCATTTAAATCCACAATTAACACTAAAAGCAGTCAGTGTTTTGAAGATTTTACCGATTGAATATTTGTATTAGGTAAAGCAGTTGATTGAGATTTTTTCACAGGATGCCCATATTTAATCAGGAGGATTCATATTCTGTTTAGTTTCTCCCACAGAAAGTTGTTTAATCCAAAGAATCCATGCCTGCGTCAAAAAATATTGATAAAATAGTGGATTCTGGCAACCCAGTTCTATAAAAATTGAATGCTTACTCGCCAATAAACGGCAATGGCAACACCAAATATGTCACCCAGATTATTTGAATTTCAGAAAGTTAGTTTAGGAAAATACATTTGATATTTTCCAGATATATTTAGTTACTTAAAAAAGTCAATATAATAAGCTAGCATCTAAATTAAGTTTTATTTTTAAGAAAGGAAAAAACGATTCAACTAGAATTTTAATAAAAATCAGATTAAGAAATAAAATTTCAGCTAAATCAAAAGTAATACGGAAAAGACCTACTGTTATTGGAAAGCACCATAAACCAGAGAAATATTGTCTGCATATCTAGCACTGGTTGATGGTCTGTATAAACTACCAAATTTTATTTTGATGGTAATTTGAGAATGCTGAAAACTAAACACTCAACTTTAATAAGTTATTAATAAAATTGGATCCTTTGAACAAATTTAATTCAAAGGTGTTGAAATAATCTTGAGTATTTTTGTTCCCTTGCACATTTGGATGATCTATAGAATCTAGGCCATAAAAGGGTGGCCTAAAATGATCAAATATCAGAATGTAAAACCCTTAAAATACCTCAACTAGCAGTGTTTCTTTTAATTTTAGTTACATTATTATGAGTTAATAATAGAGTGATACCAATATAGTTTGATGTAGGAATTTGCACTCGGCTAATCCTTAAGTACCAACAATCTAATAAAAATTTATTCTAAATTTAACTTAACTATTAAAATTTCATTTCTAATGCAACAGGAAAATCGCTTGGTACAGCTTTAGAATAAGTCTGCTTTTTGAACAGTCGCCAAGTTGGTGGTATTTCGCAGCCGACAGGATGTGAAATCGTAAGTAACATGGCGGTTGGTTTCAAATACAGCGTCTGGCGCCAAGGTTGCCAAAAGCGGACTTATTCTAAAGCTGTTCCAATTGTTCAAACCAACTTATTGCTTATCTTATGCATTTGATTTCATTGGTAATTATTGACCTAATATTTGACTAGTTCCAATACTCTATGATTATTTTGAGTTTTAAACTTATCTATGAAAATATTCTTACAATTTAATTTAGAAATATAGATGATCAAATACTGAGGTATAGGATATCATGCCTTTAAATAATTTACACTAATTTTATAGATTTGATTATTTATCTTTTCATAAGAAATTCAAAGGATGGATCACAATTAATGTTTACAACCGATAAAATTTGATGCAATTGAATATATATAAATCCCAAAACCAAAAGAATAAATTCAGTATAGAGGCTATTCATATACCACTGCTCTTATAACACAGCATATAAGAACAAAAAAATGAATCCACTTTATTTTAGAGAATTTGTATTCTAACGTCAACAAATTCAAAGTAGAACATCAGGAAGTTTCACGAAATCTTCGCTGTCAACGAGATAACGATAAATTTAGAATTTCTGATCGCAAGTGCCTTACACTTCGACCATCACTGCAAATAGATTTTTTCATCACAAAGCGCAACTTCGTTGCACAACATGCGAAAAACTAAAACAATAATTAGTTTTAAAAATCTATGCAACCGAATAAATGGATTTTAGCAAATATATACGCACAAAGCTTAGAGATTTCTTGTTTGTTTACAAACTTGGCAAGGGATTAGCTGCTCCTAAATTTTTCTCCTTTCTTGCCGCATTTCTCTTTCGATCAACCCACAAGTTGAGTTGAGAGTAGTGAGCAGAAATAGCTGCATTTCACCTTTTCAGCCAATCGTTTGCTCTTTTTCAGAACAAGTTACTAAAAAAGTTTCATAAACGTAAATTTACTTTACATAAGTACAAATTGGGAGTATATTACCTTTTTATACATCCAGCAAGGTATATTTTAGCAGCAGGGTTTGAATTTCAGTTTAAATTCAATACACTGATTTTTAAGTCCCTTAATTCAAATCAAACCACAACAAACAGCTTCAATCATCTAAACATGATGTTTTGATGTTTACATTTTCAATTTTCGAAGTTTCAAAAATGCGGAAAAGTAATAATAGTTCATAACTAACGCCTATTAAAATTAGATTTCGAAACAATTTGATGATTAGTGATCCGAAATTTTCTTTTCGTAGAAGAAATTCATATAAAAGAGTTATTTCATCCCAAAAGTTGAATATGGAACATCCTGCTTTTGTTAATCTGAAAAATGTTGAATTTGTTTTGATGTCGGGAAAGACAAAGAGCAAGAAGCGTGTGTAGAAAATGCACGTAAAAAGTTTTGGCACGGCTTCGATAAGAGTCTACTAACCGGCATGTTTACCCACAGCTCAAATTATGACTGACAACCATAGAGATTTTACTATTAATATCATCATTATTAGATCCTAAAATAATAATCTACTAAATATTATTATGTTAGGATCCAATAATAATGATATTAATAGTTAGATCTATATGGTTGTGTGTCATCATTTGAGCTGTGGGTAAACATAGCGGCTGGTAGACTTATATCGAAGCTATCAAAATTAATTTGTCATAACATTGTAGCATACAAATTACAACATTGGAACAGCTTTGATAAGAATCGGCTAGCCGTCATGTTTACCCACAGTGCAAATGATGACACACAACCACATAGATCTAATTTGAGTTGTAGGTAAACATGGCAGCTGGTTGACTCTTATCAAAGCTGTGCCACAACATTTATTATAGTTGCTTAGCTTATAAAGTGTAAGTAGTAGATTAAAGTGAATCTACACCACTGGAAAGTTTCCGATATTTTTTTACTCAATTTCACTTCAAGTAATCCTTATCCAAAAGCTAATCTTTAAATACATGACATTATATCCAGGTAATTCCTTATATGACTCAAAGAACAAGAATGGTATTATAGGATGAGCCGAGCACAAGCATCAAGGGTTCAATTCCGTTAACGTTCCCGCTAAATATTGCCAATATCTTTTGAATGCCATATATTCAAATATCGACAAATTTTTCTGATTTTTAATGATAAACTGAACAGTTATTGATCTAATTAAATATTTTAATCTATGAGCTCGAAAATATTTTAGCAATATTTCTACTTTTCGGTATCCAAGAGAGAATGGCAGTATTTAGCCGGAACTTTAACGGTATTGAACCGCATCAAGTTTTATGCTTAATTGCTAAAAGGTTTAAAGCAATCGATTAAAATATGCAGTAATATTGATGTCAATGGAAAATATGGGTTTGTTAGGTATAGGAAATAGCATCTAAAATGTTATAAAATCTCACTCATTTTAATATGTACTTTTATTTTTATGACCAACAATTGAGCTGGTCAGGATGAAAGTGGTCTAAGTCCAAAAATTACAAAAGTTGAGTTAAGTGTGGATTTGGATATAGTTTTAGGTCCTTTATTCAGTGCAGTGGTTGGTTAAGCGAAATGTTAAAATTTCGGCCCTACACAGCGACTCAAAAAATCACTCCTTATTGAAACAGCACTTTTCGTCAGGATGAAAGTGGTCTTAGTCCATTCGCCCGTTCCGTTCAGTGAGAAGAAAAATCAAGGTCATTAACGCCAGCTGCAGGAATGGGGGATCTCTAAGCAATTGAAATCTGTTTACTAAAGAGAAAGGCTTTTTTTTGTAAACTTTGATTACATTTTTTTGGCTGACCCCTTTTTGTAAGAAAATATCCGAAAACAAATCCTCGCTTTATTCAATTAGGCGGGAAAGCTGTGGCCTTTTAATCATCGTGGGCCGTGGCTAATACAGAGGATTCAAACACCAAATCTAACTTATTACAGACACATCATGTAAGTTTTTTAGAATCCATTATAAACTACAGTAGGTATGCTAATGCGTATGCTAGTAGCTTTAGGTACTGATGTTGGTTTTGAGATAAATGTATATAAGGTTTAAATTTACGTTTATGGTACTAGATTTTCATTTTAAAACCTGAGTGAAGTTACCTTTTGGATAACATAATGCATAATTTATAAGGATTTTTTGGGGGGTTCTGATTAATTCAAGTTGCTATCGACTAGCACTAGTCAATACTTCTGTGAAATTAAATATATATATTTTTTATTTTAACAATATCTTTAAAAGCAATGATGTTTACAGTGCTATAACTGTTGAATTTATAAAAACAACTTAATGATATAAGAAAATTTTCGAATTTTATCAATAAGGTACTTATTGTAAATATTAAACCATGCAGTATAACAACGTTCAAACCGTCTCCATAAAATTGTATTTTTAATAGAAATTTTAAATTTTTAAATTAGTACTGAAATAAATAAATAATATTTATTTTTAAAAATATTGTTCGGGAAATTCCCAATTAATCTTTTTTTTGTATAATATCACGAGACAAAAAGAGAAGGTCAGGAAAGCTAAATAGGGCTAGAAGAAGTAGATTGACCACTGGTCAAGAGATATTGACCAGTGGTCAAGACCAAAATGTTACCCATCTCAAGGCGTTTGGTTTGAGCCCATAGTGACTTTCTTCAGTGCCAAAGTATAGAAGTAGCAAAAGGTTGACCGGACTGACCAATGGTCAACCGGAACAAAAAAGACATGTTATAACAATAGGGGATACAAAATATCAATTTGAAACTCCAACATTTATTTTATGATGATTTTTAGCCATATAGAGTAACCTTGACCACTGGTCAAGCAACCCAAAATATTCGTAAGCTACGCATCAAAATCAATGGAACAGAACAATAAAATCAAATTTTGTACAAACCAGTCGTCCGTGAAGTCGTATTTACTACATCCCAATAGCAATCTTCCTTACCGAAACCGGCCAATCTGTTAGGATGAAAGTGGTCTAAGTCCATTAAAGTCAATTTAAAGCACTTCCAGTTGAAATTCGGTAAAATTTGTTCCGCAGCAAAAATTGTATCCATGGCTAGAGGCGAATCCACCCCAGAAAGTAAAAATATAAGCAATCCTGATTTTTTTGGAGATGTTTTTAGAAAACCTTCAATTACACAAAACGAAGTTCAGTGGACTTAGACCACTTTCATCCCAACCAGCTCAATTATTAGGCTATTTTAGAATATTTAGCATCTAAAATTGTTTGGTATTTTTGTGGTTATTGATGAAGTACTCCCATCATAATAAAGCCTCTCATTGTAAATAATACTATTATTTTCTTAATATTTTGTGTTTAATAACGTTACTTATTACTTTAAATGTTTTAGGATGTGAAATGCCTGAGTGCAGTTTATAGAGTGAAAAATATTTTCCCCACCCTACATAGTTGAATTTTTCAAGTATGGATGATCCTAGTTCAGTACAAAATGGAGGCATAATGAAACAAAGCGTGTACTTCAGTTCACAGCATTCTGCAAGTGGTCTAATTAAGAAAGCATCTGGCACTAATTCGAGCAACTCTGAATTTCATAGGGAGGAAAACACATCAAAAACTTTAACCAAGAACATTGGCGTTACAAAAAACAGCATTTTTAATGACAGTTTAGATGAAGACTTTCAATGTTCTCAGTTGAAAAATAGAATCAACAATGCCATTAAAGCTAAGAAGAAGCAAGAAGATAAGTCATTTTTATGTGCCGTGTGTAATAAAGATCTGACTGCTGCAAACATTGATGAGCGAGCTGCTCACATGAATCAGTAAGTATTAGTGGATTATTAGTAAGTATTAGTGGAAGATTTGGATGAATATCGTATTTTATTTAATGTCTTGTACTTGTGCCTGATATTTTTACATTAGAGAAACAAATGTGTGATGTGTGCATACAAATTGGAATAAATCTTAAAAAAGTTTTACTTTTACAGTTAAACATATGATTTACCTTTTACATCAATGGGCTTAAGAACATTTCTTTATAAGTTTTTCAGAAAAAACATCTTGTCTTTGACTTCTATAGACAATTAAGTATTGGTTTACTGTTCTAAATATAGTTATTGCTTGAATTTTACTTTCAGGTGCATTGATAACCAGAAATTAATTGATGCCACCTGTGAAGCATCTACATCACAAACTTCTAGCGTTTTTATTTTGGATTGCCCTCTATGCTTTAAAAGCTTTCCTTCTCCAGAGGTAAAACCATCTGTTTGGGAACAGACTTTTTCCTTTTATAACTTCCATACTTAGCAAAATAATACTTAATAAAATGGGTGTATTGCAGTTGCGATCTGCTCATATTAAGAAGTGTGGAAAATCCCGAGGGCTCAGCATACAAAGCATAGTGCAAGCTGTTCAACTGCAAGAAAAGCATGCATTGGAAAGAAGAGCTATGGGCCTTCCTCTACATAGAACTAAGTATTGAAGTTTTTTTGTTGTAGATATTCATTTTTAACTAACAGCAAATATTTATTGTTTGTTCGTTTAAAATGTATTGAAAATATTGATTATAATAATGTGTAGTGTGTATTTTATTATTAAGAACCTTTTCATAATTACTCTTTGAAAATTTAGTTCAAAA
Organism: Tetragnatha versicolor; assembly: GCA_024610705.1. Taxonomy (NCBI): domain Eukaryota; kingdom Metazoa; phylum Arthropoda; class Arachnida; order Araneae; family Tetragnathidae; genus Tetragnatha; species Tetragnatha versicolor. Next base: position 67,848,298 of record JANDEH010000002.1, read on the forward strand.
ATATTTGAACTTAAAAATTTTGAGAAAACTCTTGAAATACTGTTTTATATAAGATATATACAGAAAACTTTGCAATGATATAAGTTTTAATGAAAAACCCTGTGAAGGAATTCCTAATAGCATTTTTACTTGATAAAATATAACACTTTTCAAGTTCATTTTCTCATTTCAGTCAGTTAAGGCAATCAAAGAATAATCAAGGTCAGTCTAAGAAAAACCCTTCTAGAAGACTTCCAGTTGCACCCAAGAGGTACAGTATATTTTATAAAATATTTTCAGCTTTTGTTACCTTAATAAATTTGCTTTTCTTAAAACTTAATAAAATATTTTGGTAATTCAGCTTTACCAAAAAATAACCATGAAAGTGTTACTTATAGAAGCAATTAAGTTTAGTATGGATATTTCATATTTATTTGGGCATATGCCTGTTGGAAGATGTTTTTTTAATTTTCATGCATTATTGGCCTTTAAACCTAAGATGAATTAAAATTTTAAGTAATTTTTCAAATATTCAAGAAGCTAATCTGGTCTAGGATTATTTTCCTTATATATTCTAGATTAAATTAATATAGAAAATTTTGAAAATTATCTTGTATTAAAATAGAGGAAAATAAAATTTCCTTGATGTATTAGTGTTTTTAAGCAGAAGGCATATGGAACAAGGAATTCATTTTTTCAGGGTACATTATCTAACAAATCAGTATTTCATTATGATTCTCATTGGAATAATGTTAGAGTGAAACATTTTGTTTAATGTATCAAATGTATTTTTTAGCTCTTTGCAATCTGATATACAGTTAGCCAAGGCATTGTCTTTATCACTCAAGGAAAATGAATCTCAGTCACAGCAAAACTTCATTCAAGAGGTTTATCCTTCTCTTCAACCTCCATCTGAGTCCCAAAATCCTGGCAGAGCTACTACTAAAAGAAAGCAATTGTAAGTGCTATCTTAGTCATACCTTAAAATTCACTTAGTAAAATTGGTTAAAAAAGAATGGACTTCAATATGAATTTTCTTAGGGGTGTTTTGATCAATATTTTATGGGTTTCTTTTGCTTTTTCATGTGAGTTGAAGTATATTTGATACTGTGTATTTGTTTTGAATTTTATACTTCACGTGTATGTAAATAATGTATTATCTAAAACTTATTCCATTTATGCTCTTATCTAAGGAATCAGCTATACCCACTCCTTCTTAGAACTGAGGAAGAGAGAGAAAAGATCATTCAAGACAAAATAAACGCCCTTGTGATTCAAATGGTACTCTCCATTTTGCATTTAACTCAAAATTTTTAATTCTTCAAATAATAGTTAATGTAAATTCATTTTGCTAATTTATTTTAAATAAGCTCAAATATTATTTTTTTGCTTGTATAGTTTAATTATCTCACTCTTTTGATTGTTTTATGGACAACTGTGCTTTGAAAATTTTCAATCGGCTCTTTTAAAGTAAATAATCAAAGCAAATTTGTTTGGGTTGAATTAAAAAGTAATCATAAAAATTATCTCTAAGATGTTACTGTGTATTTCCATTTATGTTGTAGATTTACAATAATAAAACAAATCCACAAAAATATCTGGTTTGTATTCCAGGATCAATCAAATAAAAAAGGATCAGAGTCACCCACCCAAGACTCAGAAAATGAAAAGGTACACTTTAAAAAAAATTATTTTACATATTTATTGAATGAATAGGTTTTTTGTGAATAGGTTTTTATATCATTGTAAACTTCGGTATCTAATAATTTTCAGTCCCAATATGGTATATGATACTATGAGAGCAATAATTGTAGCATGGTCAAAAAAACATATCAAATTCATGATAGGTATGAAATGTTTAGGGAGGGCCATTTCTACTTAGTTAATTGAATTGTCTGTAAATTTTTTGTGCCATAACCCTACCCTGGAAAGTTATAATAAGGGGTTAAGATTTCCCCAAAAAATATTCTGAATATTGATTTTAAGTATTTTTATCTTAGGTTCCCTTTCTATGGAATCTAAGCGGTAAATCTGAAGATAAAAGTTCCTATTATGTAGAGCAACTACTTGATTGGATCATGCCTTCTGATGTTGAGATTGGAAGCAAGCTATGCAACCTTTCACAAATACCTGGACATCGTATTTTTACACAGTTACCATGTGATTACACTTTCAGTTTAGATAAAACTGTTGATGTGAGTATGTAGTTGATACATCTAAGCACTTAAATTTTCAAAAGGAATTAATCATAATTTCTATATTCAACTTATCTGTATCCGGCCATAATTTATTTTTAGGAACTTTTTTAAAATTCAAATTTGAATAACCCTGTTAGTGTTAATTGGAGGTTTTACTTTTTTCTCAGGAAGATGATAAAATTCTCAAGAGCAGCCAGCTTCCATCCTTACTTAACTCCCTCCAATCCCTTATTGGGAACTCGTGGATGAGCGATGTAGATATTTATACTGCAAGTGGAATTGTCATTCCTGCTCATAAACTTATACTAGCTCTGAGATGTTCTTCCTTAAAAGATGTAAGTAATTTTTGTATTGTGAATACATATTTATGCAGCATTTTGAAACAATCCAAGACAGTTCAGAGATTTTACTAAACAAATTAATTTAAAAAAAATATCTATACCTTTGTAAAGGTTATGACAGTTAAAATACTTAAAAATATTTATTAGTGTTAAAATGCTTACTTTTCTTTGAAATAGCTCAATGATTAACTTTTTTCTGACTTAATTTATTAAATTAAGTTAATGTTTGGTAGCATATTATTTTTTCCCTATGTATATTTTACATGAAATATCAATTTGAACTGGCTTTCAAATATGGCAACTCAATTTAAATTAAATTACTGTGTGAAATTAAGTTTGAAGTGCCTAAAAAATTAGAGTAAAAGTGTTATTATTGTGCTTAAAATAGCTAATATATTTTAAAATACATACCTTTTTTAGGCATTTGATGATCTACCAAGTTCTGGTAAACATATTTTAAATTGGCAAGACACCTCCTTTGATGCAGCCCTCCATTTTCTGAACTTTTTGTACACTGGCACCACAGAATGGAAAGATGATATTTTTGACGAACTCTTTCAACTGGCAAAAAAGTATGTGTTATTCAAACTATTACCCAATCACTGGTTGTAATGTGTAGACTGCTTGCTCTTGTATGGTTTATAGCACTTTTCTTTGCGCAATCGTAGGTATGAAGTGAAAGATCTACTTTTCATTTTGAATAGTAATAGAGAAGTGGCAGAACTAATTAGTGATGAAGATTCAGCTCCCGACATCAGCAATATATCCAGTAAAGATAGCCTGTCTAAGAAAGGTGATAAACTTTAAAATTACTTTTAGTTTATGATAGGAAAAAACTTAAAAGATAATAAAAAAAGATTTGTCTTTTACAAATTAGTTTATGTGCTCATTTTTTCAAGATTGTTCTAATTGCACTCCCTATAGTAATTTTGTGCTCTTTTTTTCATGAAGGTTAAAATTTAGTTACATAGGAAAATCTTTAGTTCTTTTCCCTGCTTGCTACCCGATATTTGTAAATTTAATCTGTGAATATTGTTCAGAGTAGCATATTATGCCACACATTTTTCTTGCATAATTTTTTACCTTTTACAAAAAAATGCATTTAAATTTATCTGGTTATTGCACTTTTAATAATAAGCATAGCATTTCCTTTCTTAGGTGAAAAGAAAATAGAATCAACAGAACAAGAATGTTGTTTGGAAGAGGGTGATTTGGGTCATTGTGAACCATGTGTTAAAGACAAAGAAAGTTCCACTGCAATGAAAGATACAAGTGGTTTAAAAAGTCACAAAAATTCTTCATTTTTTGATAAAAGTATAAAATCTGTTGTGCTCAATTGTGAAGAAGAGAGGGACAATTTATCATCTGGTGTTAAAAGTTACATGGAGCAAGATTTGTTTGAGGCTAAAGACAAGGACTCTGAAAACCAAGATAAATGTAATTTTAAATCTCTGCATGAGAAAAACCTAGTTGATCTAGATGCAACATTGCCTCTTAATGTTGAGAGTGAGTCGTCTAATGACTCTTGCAAAATTCTTCATGAATGTGTTTCTCAAACACCTAAGAAAAATGAGCAAAGTAATTTCTTGTCATCCAATCCCTATGACCATGATAGCTGTCCTGGAAGTGGTACGCCAATTAAAACCAAGTTTGCCACACCCACCAAAAATCTCAGTAGAAGTAGTACTCCGGATAAATCTAATCTTTTATCTCCTTTCAAGTTTTCAGATGTCTGTATGCAATCCCCTCAAACCCCCAGGAGAAACGAACAAAGTAATTCCATTTCATCTGAGACCTTGGATAACAATAGATTTCTGGGTAGGGATACACCAACTAAAACCTTGTTTGCTACTCCCACCAAGAATCGCAGTAAAAGTAGTACTCCTGAGAAACTTAATCATCTGTCAGTGCCTACAGTCATTGAAAGTTTAGAAAATGACTTGAATGAGGACATCATTGTAATAGGGGGTTTTAGTAAGTCGAATGAAAATTCTTCTCCAGTTGTTCGGAATAGGTCATCTTCAAGTAAAGATAGCCAATATGACAGAATGTCATACGACTTTCTTGGCTCCCCATTCCATATGGATGACGATTTCAACTGTGGTTTTGGTTTAAGTCAAAATGAAGGTCTGCACTTGAACACCTCAAAAGAGCGTGAATCCAGTTCTTTTGTGTCTCAGATCATTAAAAAATCCTCATCTCCCTGTAAGACTTTGAATGAGCTCAACAAAACTCAAAAGAGTGGGGAGATGGTTGAAAGTGCTTCTAAAGAGGACAGTACCAACAAGGGAACTGAGAAGGTCGTATCATCTCCTGAAATTTTCATTTGCGATTCCGATGGGGAATCTGATCTAGTATTGAATGAAAACAGTTTTCGAAAATACAGAGAATCCAAGGAAGATCCCCTGAACTGCTCACCAATTACTTTTTCTGACTCTTTCAGTGCGAGTTCAAAAAGTGTGTGCATGTCTCTTGTAAATGATGGGCACAGAGAATCGGAGGATGAATACAAACGGCCCAATCCACCTGAAGTCATCTGTTGCAATTCAAGTTCCTCTGAGGAAGAGTTATCCAAAAGGATTTTATCCCTCAAAGCCTTCAAATCTCCTAGCAAAGAAGTAGCCAATTCTTTAAAAGCTGTGGATGAGGGATGTGGCAGTTCAAACATAAAACCTGAAGTAAGTAGTTTTTTTATCTGAAATACTGCTGCCTATTTAAAGCATATTTGCCTTGTTTCACATTTCTGTTCATTCTGTTAAGTGGTTTATTGACTTTAGCATTAACTATAAGTTTAATATCTTTTTCTTTTTTAAGTCAAGAATGTCAATGTGAACTTGTTTCAAGATCGTAAAGGAATTGCATAATTTTACACATTAGAGGCATTAACAAAACATCAATTGATTTTTCTTTTCTTTTTCAAGTGTATAGATTGGTTGATATTTTACTCTAAAGTTTCTATTATAGGTGTCATCTGAAAATTTAGAATCTCCAGATAGCCCATGGGTTTTTCGAGTTTACAAGCCACCTAGAAACTTGAAAGAAAGTACTAGTACTTGTACTGCTCCTGAAGATGTTCCGAGTAAAAAGAAAATAAAGAATTCTACTTCAAAGGAACAAAATAAGAGTAAAGGTAAGTTTCAGATACCAATTCATTCTGACCGTGTTTCCATGCCTTAATCTCAAGATTATTTTCTTCTCTTGCTATTGCCGGAAAGTCCTTTCAGCAGTGGTCATTGCTAAGTCCCAATTAGTATTAGGGACTCACTTTGGTCGGTTGAGTGTCCGGCAGCTCTCGAGGTTTGTGGCAGAATTAGCTTTTTTAAGGCTCCGATGTTGGTGATGTCAAAAAATTTTAAATTGGCTTATATGCAAGTGTTAAGTTTTTTGGTGATTTTTTGAACAAAATTAATGGTTTAGCTTTTACATGAAAATATACTGTATGTTTTTTAAATTTTTTGCAATTACCTTTTGGCCTTTACCTTTTTGGCAATTACCTTTGGCCAAAATGCTGTTAGTTTATGGTAATCTATCCATAAATTTAGATTGCATCTATTATTTTTCATATTGTGTAAAAATGAAAAACTAGAACTTGTATGTTGTTGTCGTGTATGACTTTACATACAATAAACACAATACTAGAACTTGCATAAATTCTGAATACAAACTAAATAGTTGTTTACTATAATTACTGGCTTTAAGAGGTTAAACCGTTATCCTAAAATAAATGCATGGTAAATAAAGTATAACATTTTAGTTTTGTAGTGATTTCTAAGTATGACTTAACTTTTTAGGCATGTTGCCAGCAACACCCAGTACTGCTGCTCTTAAATTCCAAATTTCAAACTCTCCCATCACTCCCTTACCTGATTTTAAGATCATGCAGACGCCGGAAATCAAAGAAGCTTTAAAGAAAGTTGGTGTCAGAGCTTTACCTAGGAAAAAAGCAGTAGCCGTGCTTTCTCATATCTATGATGAAACACATCCATGTAAGTGAAGTGAAAATATTTATCCCAAGAAGTTTGTAGATTGTGTTTTGAATTAAGGTATTGGACAGCCCTAACCAGATAACGGTTTCAAAGTTCCATATTTGTTATGAAAATTTGCATTTCTTTATAAATTGTGCACCTTTTATTTTAATTAAAAACTTATTTTTAGCTGATAAATTATTTTCTTTATGATCTCCAGAGTTCAGCTCTGTATGCTTTAAATTGAGTTATTGGTTTTTTTAATTTTTTAAAACGATAACCTGACAAAAGGTTTCATAGTGTTTACTTTAAAAATTTCTTCTATAAGGTATTAATTCTGGAATGTCTGAGTTATCCATTTTCCTCATTTTTGTGTTCATTATTTTTCCCTTTTCAAAAGAAAGGTAGAGATATTGTAGTTTTATGTAGAATATGATAAAATTCTTTATCCCACTTCTTTTTTATTAGCGTTCTAGTTCTGTCATTAATACAGTCAGATTTTGTTTAGGGAATGAAGCAGAAGGAGGTCAAGACAAAGATGCAGATCGTAGTCGTTCGGACAAAACCAGTAAGGTGTTGAATGTCCCAACCAAGAGAAAACAGCCTGCAGAGAAGAATGTAAAGGCTACTAAGAAAAAACAAAAAGCCAACACCTTATCGTGTGCCATGGGAGATGAAGACGTTTTTGAAAAGCAAGAAACAAAGAAGAAAGAAACAAAGAAATCGAAGCCTGGTTCTTCTCGTCCTCCCATATCCAGTTCCTCATCACAAGACTCAAAGAATATGGTGGAAAACTTGAGTGCTAGTCCTACAGAATCTTGCAACTCTAGGTAATTATAGGGGTTTCTTTTATAATATTTGTCTAGTTTTTTAACACTATGAGTTTACTCTTTAGGGTATACCTGTTGTCCGAGAATAGGGTGAATTTACTCAGGAAGGGCCCCTATGAATTATTCATTTAAAACAACTATTATATACCATTAATTTTTCAGAGAAAATCTGTCCTTATGATATAAAGTGAGTATCATTATCCATAAGAGCAAGATCATAACATTGAATATAAATTACATGTAAGCTGCTCAGTATGAGGTCTTATGCACTGTTGTAATTTTTAGCAGCTTATTTGGTGTTGAGAGTATATAATTGTAACTTTTAAAAACAATCTAGAGACCATGAATGCAATAAGAAATAACTTATGCCTGTTTAACCAACCTTAATTTAATCAAGAACTAAATTCTTTTTTAAAAAACAGCAAAATTGTGTTGTAAGTTATTGAATTTTAAGGTTTTTGTTTACAAAAATGTCCTCATTACATCTGTAAAAAGAAAAGTGTATTGAGAAAAGCGGAAAGAAGCTATACTGTTTTGTTTATTTACATGAAAACATAACCCTGTGTCTCAGTCACATTGAAATTTAACTGCATGATTTTCAGGGAAGAGTATGAAGGCAATTTGAGTTTTATGTCAGATGGCAGTGATAGCGGTAAACTAGAATCTAAGGAAGACCCAGAATCAATTACAGAGTACATACAGTCCAATGAAGACCTGTACAGAAGGGTTTTAAATTATGTAGTAAGTATCACACACACACAGATAAATATAGTATGGATTATAAATTTTTTTCTAAAAATTCCAATTTCTTTGGTAATAACTTTTAAGTTCCAAAGTTGTACCTGAGCAAACATAACATTTAAAAGAGGAAAAAAGCATCTCTTATTATAAAAATAGAGGGATTGAACAGTTGAAATATTTTTCGTATTAAATTTTTTTCCTCAAAAAAATGGATATTTAACAAGTGTAGCTGATTCCTTTAGTAAATCATAAAGTAAAAGTACTGTTCCCACAAAATTATATCATAATAATTTGAGAGTTATGAAAAATTTGAGGTGTTCCATGACATGACATAAAAGGATACTTTTTTTAATAATGAAAAATAAGGGAGAATCCAAAAAAAAATCACATAAATGTGTTTTTATTTTGACATATATTAAGATAAATAACACTGTTCTACAAATTTGACCTTCAAAATTTTTTCCTTGATGAAAATAGTCAATTCTTATAGATTTTGGGTCGCTGAATACGAAAATCACCATTAAAATTCTCAATTGACTCAGGATTTTCGGGGAACAGCCCCTCCCCCTTTTTACGTTTTTCGACGACCTTATAACTTTAAACTCGATTTTCAGGGTCAAAAAGCATTATTTTAGTCTTCAAATTGCTCTCCAGTTAACAAGAAATGTTCAAATTAATAAAATATGATAAATGTATAACAAATGGATAGGGTTAAGGGGTAATTACCCCTTAATACAAAAAAATAGCTAAAAATTATAGAGGTTTCTATACGCTATTTTTCCTCTTATTTTTTACGCAAATCCCGTTTGAAGGGTCCTAACCCTTCCCCAAGGACCCAAATTTGATGACAATATGCAGCAATAATTTTTACTAAAAGCGGTTGAGGTGTTAGCCTCCCAGAAGTCCCCGCGGAAGAGTTCGGAAGACTTCCAGAATCGCGAAGGCGCTCGCGAGTTCAGGAATTAATATCGATGATTTTGAAAAGATTACAAATGATGTTTTTCTTATATTTTGAGTGTATCCTAAGTAGAAACTCTTCAGTTCTTTAAAAACTGACCGGTTTTCGGGAGTGAGGATTCCATGTTTCAAGATGTTAACAGATGCACGGCTGTGGATAACAATTAGGGGGCATCCCCTTAAAAACTGAGGGTGATGGAGGAAAATGGGTGTCATATTTGAATTCAGCAGATCATTTTACACAAGAATCAGCTGAAATTCAGTAAGTGGCTTCAAATTTTTTTTTGTACAGCACAGTTAAACTCTAAGTGCGGCATTGAACCCTTCCGTGGGTGCTCTGGGGGCGCTCTCACCTCAACCGCTTTTAGCAAAAATCATTGCTGCATATTGCCATCAAATTTGGGTCCTTGGGGAAGGGTTAGGACCCTTCAAACGGGAATTGCGTAAAAAATAGGAGGAAAAAATAGCGTATAAAAACCTCTATAATTTTTAGCTAATTTTTTGCATTCTTAGGGGGTTAACTACCCCTTAAACCTATCCATTTGTTATAAATTTATCATATTTTATTAATTTGAACATTTCTTGTCCCCTGGGGGGCAATTTGAAGATCAAAGCAATGCTTTTTGACCCTGAAAATCGAGTTCAAAGTTATAAAGTCGTTAAAAAACGTGAAAAGGGGGAGGGGCTGTTCCCCGAAAATCCTGAGTCAATTGAGAATTTTAATGGTGATTTTCGTATTCAGCGACCCAAAATCTATAAGAAATGACTATTTTCATCAAGGAAATTTTTTCAGTGTAGAACAGTGTAAGATAAAATTGAGGCTTTGAATGATTCATAGAAATTTGAAAATGGCTAAATACAACCCAAACTTCACTTTATATTTAAAAAAACTTTTTATGGTAAAGTTTTTTAAGTTACAAAAAGTTTTCTCAAGGCTATAATTTTTTTCCATTTATTTTAGCCTCTGAACTTAGGAGATTTCCATCAAGAACTTAAGGAAAATGGAATCAAAATTAGTGTGAAGAATCTTATGGATTATCTTGATGAACAGGTCAGTTAGGTCTTACTGTGTTTCACATACATGACTTTCAGAAAATAGTTACTCCTACCTACTAGAATCACAAATAAAATTAAATATTGTCATTTAAAAGGACTGGACTGTTTTGCCTATTAATAGTTTTATAGTCAAATTTTTATTCATAAAATAAAATATGCTTTTAATGCAAAACAGAAAATTAAAAACCTATTGTATGTTTGTTTTGACAGATAAATCTGACCATTTTCCCTTCAAATAAACTAGATGAAATCAATAATTAATAAATTCTTATGTTATTGGAGCATATAAAAGCTCTAAATTTATAATAATAAATTTTGCTTCAATTATAAATTTAATTTTAATAACAAACAATGGTATATGGGGTCTTTTAACCCTTTCACACCGGATGGGACATTGCCACAGGCTGGAAAAATTTTTAAATTACGGCTGAGGCAACATTATGTCCCAGTTACTGAAAAACATCTAGGAACTGATTAAAAAACTTAAAAAAACACTAAACTGATTTGCTTGCTGTATTGAAAGGGTTAAATTAGAGTAAACCTCAAAAAATGTTTTAATTAAAAGCTCAAAAGCGTGAATATTAAAATGCATTACAAATTATGTTGTATATAAAAAAAATCATGCATGCTGTTTTCAATTTTATTTCATTTATAATAGTTGTAGGTACAAGTGCTAATGAGTTTTTAATATTTTTAGTGCATCACTTTTACCTGTCCACGGAAAGAAGAGTATAAAAAGAAACAGGCACAACGTTCACAACGGTTTAGAAAACGTATGATTGCTAAGCTTTCTCAGCAGCAAGGTGCATCATGATACTAGACTTGAAAAGCATTTCGAACTTGGGAACAAATTTTTATATATGTTTGTAAATATTTTAATTGAGAATTATATTATATTACCCTTTTACAAATCAATAAATATTTTAACTTGTTACATATACTTTTTAAATGTTTCCTCTGACAGCGAAATGCTTAACCGTTAGTTCCCAGGTTTTTTTATTCAAATATTGAACTATATATTTATAAAAGAAATTGTTGTTATAAATAATCAAGGATAATTTTTAGAATTTTATTGCATTTTAAGCATGTACTTTTAGTGTATAGAGGTATGTTTTTTACCTGGACATCTAATGATAAAGCTGCAATACTTGCAACTAACAATATTCATCCTTTGTACTAGAAGTAATGATCATATGCTTGTTAGATTGTTGTGAACAGAACTATTTAGGTCAAGCTGGTAATAGCAACACCTGTGATACAGACTTCAAAAAATTTATGTTCAGTATTTGTATTGTAATAAGATTAGTTGTCAAACACATCTAACCTTAAAATGGGAAAAAAATTTGAATCAGTGTATTATTTTGATAGCTCAAACATGTTGTGCATAATGTATAGATGTCTTTTCTTTAGTAATCGAAAAATTATGATGTAAAAAGGCAAGTTTTTAAAAAATGAAAACAGCGTGTCTTGAAACAAAAATTTATACAATCATATATTTACAACCATCACAATCAATCACCAAAATACATAATTTAGCGTAAATATCTTACCCACTTTCAATATGTACAATCACAAAAGAGTCTCATGACTTTTTGATGTTCACAATAAAAGAACATTTTGAAACTAGATTATTGCATACATGTCCAATCACACGACATATCGTCCACGCGTTTTATCCTGATTTCCACAGTATTCGTTATAAATGAGTTTTGCTAAAAACAAATGAAACACAGCTATGAGGAAAGCTATCGAAACCCAAAAGAAGGCAGGCAAGCCTCCCAGTTGATGACCATGTCTGTGAAGTGCGATGATATGATGTTCGTGAGCAGGAGCTGAAAAGATTAAATCATTTAAAGGGGGCCACCCGTAAATGATGTAACACTTTTTTTCAAATTTCCCCCCCATTTCCCAAATTTTTAACCCCATCCATTAAACCAACTGTTTGTTGCTTTATATGGCACATGGTTCCTATCAGGACATTATGCACCAGACAAGACAAATTAAAACAATTTTAGCAGCAAATCCAGATAAAATTAAAACCTTTCTGCAAACTTAAATTTTTCACAAAATATTTCTGCAGCAGGAATTTTATATACTAACCCCTACTTATAAAATACTCTAACTGTTTTCACAATCACGCAAAATTTTCTGCAAACACCATTTGTGCGTTTATGTGTATTATTTGGATATCTGTTTAGAAGGCACTATGCCTTTGTCGGATGTACTCTATATATCTCAGAATATTCAACCAACTGTACATGCATTAAACTTGTTCTCTCCAGTTACTCAGATTAAAATCCAATGTAGGGAGGGCTTGAACAAAAACTCACTTTCATGGGATTTAACATTTGATACTAACTTCATCACTTGTTCCTTTAAAAGCTTCCTTGCTTACCTAATCATCAAATTTTACAACTAAAGTTAATTCCCCATTGAGCCCTGAAGGAAAGTTGTAGAGAAACCTTACCTTCTCCAACTTCTGCAACATGAATGGCATGTTTTAGTTCTTCCATGTGCTGCTTATCGGCCGTCACATACAATATGGCTGTCATAGGATTGGTTAGCTTCACAGGGAGCATTATGGGCTCAGACCTGAAAAATACAATAAGTAACTTAAAGTCTTCAAAACCAGTCCTCAAGTAGTGAAATTGGCAACCTGCTAAGATCAAACATCTCCATAGATTTTGAGATGGATCCAAAAGAAAACTTTAAGATAAGTGCAAAATGCACAAGAAACTAATTACTTCTTAGGTTTAAGTTTAAACAAAAATAAGGAGATACTATCAGCCATTCTAAGACAAAAATTAATTAATAAACTGAATTAACTTAATAATAAGTCAAAATCACTACAAATAGTTAAATTAGTCTAGAAGACCAATTGAAACAGGGTTAGAGTATCCAAGTTTTGATATTCAAAAAGCATTACATTATATGTTAATAAAAGTATCAACCCTTAAATGCATTTAGTAATACGTTTTCCTTAAACTAAAGGATTTATCAAAATTAGAATTAATTAAATTTAGAAAATTAGTACACTCAAGGAGAAAGATAAGAATACCAAAATCCATAAATCTTACCCAAGTTTGACAGGAGGATCCAAACAGCCACCATCACAGGCGTAGTAGTCTTTGTCACTTCGATCTAAAGCAGCATAAATGACAGCTTTGTTGTCTTCTTGAACAATCACACTAACATTTACATGAGTGGAGTTTCCATAAATGATGCGCCTGAAAAAATAGTCTCTGTGCAAGTCTTTGGGTTCAGTGTCAAATTCCAAATGATGGTCACTAAACTTGAACCCACCAAAACTCAAAATCATGGCTTGCATTGCACCTTCAGCTCCTGAATGAGAACAAAAAATAATCAATAAAAACAAATGATTTAGTGCTGCAAACATCAGAGAAGCAATAATAAGCCTACCTTTTTTATGAAGGGTTTCAAAGCATATTGATCATGCAGATTTTTACCTTAAAACTTTGATTTTTAAAATTGCAATTAATATTTCATAAAAGAAAAATGGTGATCAGAAAGGTAAGTGTACTCTCATCGAATTAACGAAAAAAAGATGAAAAATGGAGTAACTTTGATAAAATTATGGTACTTGGCAGCTATGCACATATAAACCAGCCCCAGCTAGACTTTTTTATAACTACTTTTTCAAAAATTTTTTGATTGACTTAATTTTTATCACAAAATTCACTAAAAGTAAGTTTTCTGGAGTAATACAGACGTTAGAAAACGTAATAATACGCAATTTTAAATAGTTTGGTCAAGAATTTTCCATAAAAATGCCTGGCAAATCTTAAATGTATGAAACCACGGAAATTTTAGTGTCCCAGGACATTTCCCCGGACAATTCTAAAACCCCCGGACTGTCCTGGGTAATTCCGGACGTTATGGTAAGCCTACCCAGGTAAGATAAATTTCAGTTAGAGAAGAGAACAAAAAAAATATTAAAGTGATGTATAAATGCAAAAAATATTACAAAAGATTTGCATACCAATTAATAGGGATGGTTAAAAAAATTTCTTTTCTGCTGAAACCTTTTAATTCAGTGACTTTAAGGCATGACTATGCCATTTTTATTTCATAATTAAAAGGGTTACAGCCGTTTAAGGCAGAGGTCTGTTTAAGAGAGAGTACTGTTTGCTGTTTTATAAAAGTCAGTAGTCAAGATCTAAAATATACAGCTTAAAGATTTCTTTAATAAAAACTTGTAAGTTAAAAGAGTAACCTTTTTAATTGATAACAATATATTAAAATTATTAACACATTAATTTAAAATTATTAATTTAAAAGAAAACATATTTTGCATTTTTGTGCATTAAAAGTGACTTCAGTGGCAATCTAAAGTATAACTTACCAGCTAATAGTAACCGATGGCAGCCTTGTTTGGTCAGTGTAAGAAACCATAAATGGACAATTCTATTGACATCAGAAATAGTTTTTAAGTCAGACCACAGTGTTGATGCTTGTCTAGAAAAGAGCAAATATTCAAGTAGAAACAAGAATTCAGATTGATAGTTCATACACAAGAAGCTTTAAATAAAATAGTGAATTTATAACATCACTTACAAAGTGTGATGCCCACTGTAGCATTTATCAGGAACGTACAGATACTTTTGATGCATGAGCCGCTGTTGAGGAGTGATGTCAGATTCAGAGGCATAGTCCCTAGAGTTGGACAGTATGTAGTAGAGTGTTGCGTTGATTTTGTCCCCATTTAAGGCCCCTTGTGCTTTGGAATCGCTGATAGTAAATCCACTATGCCACAGCTGAAAGAAATTCATAAAAAATCAGCATGACCACAATACAAAACTGTACTACAGATGAAAATTTCATAAAAATATCATAAGATGCATACATTGGAAAATAATAATTCTAGAGAGTCAGGTGGAAAAGGGATTTTAGGTTTGAAAAATACAATACTGATTGTAAGGAATAAAATAGGAATAAGTTTGAAAAATCCTGATAGGATGATGATGGAGATTATTTCCCTGCCTTTAGGAAGCTTTCTTTTTTAATTAAATTTTTTATTAAGGGGTTAGGCCTACTTACTTAAATTCTCCAAATTTATTGTACAAAAATCCTTTATCTTTCCTCATTTTTTGTGAAACTCAGGAGATTAATTTTAAATTTGTGAGCTTCAGAGATGGCATCATAATTTATGAGTATCAGAAAGGAAAGTGCTGAAGCTACAGAATTAGTATCTTACCTTTTTCCAAGCCTCCACATGCTTCATTCGAAGGTACAGCGGGTCTGTATCCAAGGCATTCCTAAGATCCTGTAGAAGTTAAAAAGAAATCAAACTCTATATTCATGAAAAAAATGATCAAATGAAAGACAAGGAAGAAAGAGATAGATTCTTGCCATTTGAGACAGTGACTCCAGTTTTTGCTTGGTCGATTCTGGTGCAGGAACTGAAGATGGCTCTGAATAGTGAACAGAAGTTCTAATGACTAATTTCTTAGAACTGAAATAAATATTCAAGAAAATATTTACTGCAAAAATACAATTGAATTCATTCACAAGTTAACTATTTATTATAACTGACAAAATGAATACCTGGGAACTTAAAATATTGTTATTTTTTAATATGAATATTTTTTATTATCCCTTATAGAAATTTCTAATTATCAAGATTTGTTCAAATAACACTTAATGGGACTAAGTAAAGTATAAAACATAATCATAAAAATGCACTCAATTTAATTTATTCAAGTTTGAGATAGTTGTTTTGTACCAGTCTTCAAAATAAAAAAAGTAACAAAAACCACAAAAATAAAAAGAAAATCCAAAGAGGTTTTTTGGAGCTAATATACAGGGTGATCAAAAAAAGACTGACACATCTTAAAATTCAATAACTAATAACTCGGAAAGTAAAAAAGATAAAACTACGCGGTTTGTTACATCGTACTCCTGGGAGTCTTAGGTGTAGGATGCAACAAACCACATATTTGAATCTTTTTTTAGTTTTTGAGTTATTAGTTATTGATTTTTAAAATGTGTCAGTCTTTTTTGGGACCACCCGGTAGTAAACATATACCTCTTAGGGGGAATGGTGATGGTGCTTGGCACTTTAGTGGCTGCAATAGAAATTCTAATACTTTTTGATGAATCAGGAATTTTGATCTCTTCTGAAAATACTTTGTACTCAAACTTATTTCCATTAGGCAAAGTTCTGTAAAATAAAAAGGATATTAATAGTCTTGTAATAATCTCTACAGTTTTCAATTTATATGTGCAATTATCAATTTACTGAAGACAAACTACTTATATTGTGTGTGGAAGAATAAGAAGGAAGATTAAGTTAATGACGAAATACCTTTTTCTTAAATACAAAAAAAAAGTTTTACCAAAGCTTACATCAAAGAAAATGCTAAGTAAGAAATAAGACAGAAAATCAAAGCACTTAATTTAAATCCTGAAAACTTTTTCCATGATTGTTTTTTCAGTAATTGCTTTTATTGCACATTAATTTAAACCATAAAGTTTAGTTAGTAACACAATGTCTCACTAACTTACATGACTAGAGGGCTATTTTCACTACTAGTGGAAGACTCTTGTCTTAATATTAAAGTTAGGTCATCATTCTAGGAAGAGATACAATTATTTAACACATGATTGAATATAAAGTTCATTACATAGATGTTATTTTGTTAAATATACAGAACCTTAAGTTTACAATTATATTACATATTTCAAAATTTGGCATTTGGAAACACCAAAAAAGAAAATTTTATAGTTTATTGTGTTAATATAAACCCTGACTGTTAAATTTTAAAACAGTTTACTTAAAACATAAGGTAAATAAAGATAAAATTTCAGAATTAAAAATATTTAAACATTTAAAGGAAACTGCATGGTAAATAATAAAAACCTAGATGCATATTTACCAGTGGATTCATTATTTCAATTTGTTGAATTAATAACGATGGAGAAATTCTATAAGCATACACCTGATGAATCACACTGACTGATCTTCTTTTCTAAACACCAAATAATGGATTATTACTATTATTATTTTAAAAGATAAGGAGAGGAAGATATTATATTATTCAGTACAACACGCTTAAGTTAAACTTTTGCAGGCTCAATATAAAATTCAAGATCTTTAGGTTCATTACAGCCGATATCATTTTTAAAAATAAGTGAAAATCAATGGCAGGAATATGAATTATTTATATTTGACAATTTCTGTATTACATAAATATGCTTTCTCTAAAACAATTGATGGGCATCAAACAAAAATTGTTATAGCTAAAACAAAACTAACAGTTCTTCAATAAGTTAAAAAAAGTCTTAACAGGATATGACACTAAAAACTTTACTACCTACACCTACTGAAAATACAGTAATAATAGTGTTCTAGTAACTAAAACATGGGCCAATTTTCAAAATTATTTTTACACACCCACAAAAAAATTTTTGTTTTTTGAAAGCACAAAAACTTGTTTAAGTTAGCAGAATTATATATTAGAAATCTTACCATATTAAAACACTGAAACTTGTAAGCAATGCCACTGGTGTACTGCACAGCTGATCCATCTAAAGATAAATCAACACTTAAAAAAACTTTGACTTATTTTAGAATTAAACTGTCATATTAAATTTATACAATAACAAGTTTCCGTACAAAAACATTCTTGTTAAAAATAGAGTTGAGTATATTCACACCAAAAAATTCTGATTCATTAATTAAAAGTAAATTTTACTAACCTTGATTACTGGCACCTGGAATATCCACTTGAACTATGGGGTTATAGCTAATGGGAACAGATAGTGACCTTCGGTAATATACATACAGTTGTTCGGGTTTATCAAGTGGAACCCCAATTTTGCCATTACCTGCATCAATATTTTTATGGATTAAAAACTAGAGAAGTCAATTTTACGACAGATGATATAAGTCCCCAAGCTATTTTAGTCAATAAAGATTTGAAGCACTAAATAAAGAAAACCAACTAATTTTAGCCATTAGATTTAGAGGAGCTCTTATTCACTATTAAGTAATATAATCATGAAATAAAAAACTCTCTCCCTTATTTTATTTACAACCTTATAATTCAATAAAAAGGTTCAAATTTCAAAATTACTCAAAAATTTTTTTGAAATTTATTGATTTGGTTTAGACAAAAATTTAAATTATTGATATGAACCAGCAACCAGTTGCTTTCTTTAAACAAAATTTGTTGGATAACTTTATGGTCTAAGTTTTAGAAGTTATTTAAATAAGATTCAAAATGAAGACAAAATCCTTTGTGTCAAGAGTAAAACTTTTAAAAGAGAAAAAGACGACGTTTTAAAGACACAAATACGAAAAAAGGATAAAAAGCCCTTACAGCTGTTTCGGAAGCCTAAGAAGGCTTCCCTCATCAGAGGAAAAACAAAAACACGGACGAAGTGAACAGAAACCGTTAATATAGGGCAACAAACTTGTGATGCCACAAGTCGAAATACTAAAACCAAGATTCTAACAGCGTAAAAAAGGCCAACAGCGCAAGCCAGCTACTCACAAAGGAAGAGAGCATTCCAAGCAGATGGTAAAGCTGGCACCACGGAAATGTCGTTGACTAGGTTATTTATATTTTTTCTGATGTAAAAAGTTTCAAGAAAGTCTAATTCATGAACAGATGTGCATCTCTGTATGATTCTAGCTGTATCAAAGTTAAATCTATGTCCACTAGCCCATGAGTGATCAGCAATGGATGAACCCTGGATTTCTTGCTTTTTCACACAGTTCTGATGTTCTTTTATTCGAAATTTGAAGGCCCTTCTTGTCTGGCCTATGTAAGCTAAACCACACTGACACTGTATTTCATATATACCCCAGTTATTTAAATCAGGAATCTTATCCTTAACCCTTGTAAATTTCAACTTGTTAAAAGGAATGAACACAGTTTTAAAGTTAAATTTATTAAGTATGTTAGCAATCTGTTGGCTTATTTTTGGAAAAAACGGGATTGTAACAGGGTATGTTGAATGTTCAGATTTAGATTTGCGTTTCTTTGGATTTGAAAATTTCTTGAATATACGGTCAATTATAATGGAGGGAAAACCACGGTTAATTGCCACAGCTCTTAAATAATCAAGTTCAGCGTTAAGTGAATCCCGATTAGAGGAAACCTTAATGGCCCGATATACATATGTGTTAAAAGCAGCAAGTTTTTGTTGTGGAGGATGGGAGGATCTGAAATGAGGGGGTAAGGAAACCGCAAAAGGTTTTCTATAAACACTAGTATCAAAGTGAGATCCATTTCGAGAAATCAAGACATCAAGGAAAGGTAAACAATCTTCACTTTCAATTTCATAAGTAAATTGAATTGCAGGATCAATTGAATTCATTATTGAAAGAATACTGTCTGGTTGATGGGTGGGGTTTAATAATATAAAGCAGTCATCGACATATCTGGCGTAAAATGGGAAAGAACATAATTCAAACAGCTTGGTCTCAAAATAGTGCATGTAAATGTCACTCAACAAAGGACTCAAAGGGTTGCCCATGGCCAAACCGTCCGTCATTTTGTAGAAACAATCATTATAAATAAAGGTATTTTGTTTTAGACAAGCATGGGTCAGGGACACGAGCTCATCTATTTCCTTTTGGGGCAGATGAAATTCCAAAAGTCTGTCACGGAGACAATTCAGGGAGCCTGCCACCGGGACATTGGTGAACAGAGACTTTATATCAAAAGATGTCATCAAGAAATTAGTGGAATTCACTCTGGTTAGTCTGTCAACAAATTCAATAGAATTTTTAACTGTATGAGTGTTGGATGACAGAAATGGAGATAGTTTCGAAACCAAAAACTTAGAGAGGTTGTACGATGCAGTGCCTATGTTGGAAACAATAGGTCGGAACGGAATATCCTGTTTATGCACTTTGGGAAGAGCATAGAATCTTGCAGTGTTGGCAATAGAAGGAGACAGATGTTTTTTAGTTTTATCAGGAATAATAACAGATGATTTAATTGCATTCTTGATTTTGTTTAGGTCACTGGTACACGGATCCCTAGAGATACGAGCATAAGGACCAGTGTCAATGATATCCTGGACCTTCTTAACATATTGAGATTTGTTTAACACTACGATCTGTCCACCCTTGTCAGCCTTGGTAACAACTAGATCTGGATTATCATAGATTTCTTTTAAGCTTGATCTCTCTGTTTTGGTCAGAAACGGAGAGATCAAGACTTATGAAATTGAAAGTGAAGATTGTTTACCTTTCCTTGATGTCTTGATTTCTCGAAATGGATCTCACTTTGATACTAGTGTTTATAGAAAACCTTTTGCGGTTTCCTTACCCCCTCATTTCAGATCCTCCCATCCTCCACAACAAAAACTTGCTGCTTTTAACACATATGTATATCGGGCCATTAAGGTTTCCTCTAATCGGGATTCACTTAACGCTGAACTTGATTATTTAAGAGCTGTGGCAATTAACCGTGGTTTTCCCTCCATTATAATTGACCGTATATTCAAGAAATTTTCAAATCCAAAGAAACGCAAATCTAAATCTGAACATTCAACATACCCTGTTACAATCCCGTTTTTTCCAAAAATAAGCCAACAGATTGCTAACATACTTAATAAATTTAACTTTAAAACTGTGTTCATTCCTTTTAACAAGTTGAAATTTACAAGGGTTAAGGATAAGATTCCTGATTTAAATAACTGGGGTATATATGAAATACAGTGTCAGTGTGGTTTAGCTTACATAGGCCAGACAAGAAGGGCCTTCAAATTTCGAATAAAAGAACATCAGAACTGTGTGAAAAAGCAAGAAATCCAGGGTTCATCCATTGCTGATCACTCATGGGCTAGTGGACATAGATTTAACTTTGATACAGCTAGAATCATACAGAGATGCACATCTGTTCATGAATTAGACTTTCTTGAAACTTTTTACATCAGAAAAAATATAAATAACCTAGTCAACGACATTTCCGTGGTGCCAGCTTTACCATCTGCTTGGAATGCTCTCTTCCTTTGTGAGTAGCTGGCTTGCGCTGTTGGCCTTTTTTACGCTGTTAGAATCTTGGTTTTAGTATTTCGACTTGTGGCATCACAAGTTTGTTGCCCTATATTAACGGTTTCTGTTCACTTCGTCCGTGTTTTTGTTTTTCCTCTGATGAGGGAAGCCTTCTTAGGCTTCCGAAACAGCTGTAAGGGCTTTTTATCCTTTTTTCGTATTTGTGTCTTTAAAACGTCGTCTTTTTCTCTTTTAAAAGATTCAAAATGTAAATAACTAAAGTAACCCCTTAAATATTGTAAAATTTTATATTAAGGAATTTAATTATTCTAATAATCATTGAAATCATTTACAAAATTTACTATATTTTAATTAATTTTGTTGGTAATAACATGGTAATGTTTAAATCTTTGGCAACTAAAATTGCTTGGGGATTTTTAGAAGAGAAATAACAGAACAATATACTGAAAAAAGCATATCTTTCAAGTTATTGACATATTACTGCACTTTTTTTCAGTTCTTCCAATGTTATCGTTTTCAAAATTTTAGCAATAAACTTAACAGGAAAATCAGCAAGCAAACCCAAGAATTAAAACATAATTGCATAGAAATAAAATTCAATTGTAATATGCAATATTAAAAAATTTTATATATGTATCAATAATATTTAAATTTAACTCACCCACATAAGGAGGAAAGTAGGGCTCGTCAGGCTCATAAGATCGATAAACACTAGCATCAAAATTCTGGGACTCTCTTATGAGAGAATTCATATTAGCTGCTATACAACCAATATTAGGATCTAAAATAGCATAACATAATGGATAAAAATTACTCTGATTCAATATTTAGGTAACTATATTAATACTTAAAGAAAAGTAAATTTTAAAACCATACCAATCATTATTGGAGTTTTTTTCTTAACCCACCGAAACAGCGATGGTCCAACGTAGAGCAAAAATCCAAAAGTGATTATTGCCAGAAGAAAGGCTTTTCTTAATCTAAGCAATAAAGATGTTTATAAACCAAACCAGTGGGTACTATAAATTTAAATTCAAATCAAATTTGATTTTTATTTGTCTTAAATATGCTTACAGCAGGAAAACATTAATTTGGATTAGATAAAGCAGCTACAGCAGCCATAAAGGAAAAATTTCAGAAAACATTTTAATAAGTATTGAAGATGTGCCAAAGGGAATACTTCAGGCAGTAATAGGCCTGATATTCTAGTTAATGTAATTTAAGATATAATTCCAGTGTCTGTCTGTTCAAAACTACAAAAATATATTGAATGTCATGTTTAAATATTTCCAAGTCATTATTATAATTGTTATCAACATTATAACAGTATATTTTCATGTTGGTTTGCAACTTTAAGTAATAATCCTTTTTTAGAATTTCCTGCTCAAAACTACTAGGTTGTTTTTAATGGAATAGATGTTCTATTCAGTTAAGTGTCCCTATTAAATATCACCAAGAGGTTTCAGGTAAAAAATATAGTACTTAGTATTTTCCGTCGACTGTTCAGTGACTGCCAAATTCAGCGGCACAGGTATAGAACACACCAAATGGACTTTGATAACGTTAATGGATTCAGAAGCATAGTCGACAGGATAATACGTAAGAACCAAAAATATTCATATACTGAAAAATATTTCTTTTTCATTGATATAACCAGGGCTCGATTTCTAAAAAAAGAGGTACCGGAACGATAAAAATTATTGGTATCAAAACTGAAAAAGCGAATACTTTTTAACACCAAAACTTAAGCACACTTAACTTTTGGTTAGGTAGTTACTTTTTGGCTGAACAACTTCCACCACGATATAAAACTTCGGAACGTATTTGATTTAGGTTCTTTATGGTGACTGCCAACTAGAGCTGTTGCCAACTTGGTGACTGTTCTATAGCAGTTGTAATTCAACCAGTCTCCAGTTCTTGGTGACTGTTCTATAGCAGCGGTCATTCGACCAGTCTCAAGTTCTTGCCGACTATCACCTTTTAGCCATGGAGGACCTATACATCATATCCGTTCCGAAATTTCAACAGTACCTTCTGTAAACTCAATATTTAAGTTGCTTTACAGTAATTGTACAATTTGAACTTGTGTTAGGGAACCCCCAAAACCTTTTATCACAATTTTAACGCCCAATGCATTGAAACAAAAAATACCGCGCCTATATTTGCATGAATCGTGAAAACTAATCAAGGGATAAAATGGAACTTACGACATATAACTGTCGAGTAATCTCTTGCATCTTCGGAAATAGTCGCATAGTTCATATAACATGTTCCTGTAAGATGAAATAAAAACAAATAAGCACATTTATGAACAATGCTTTATCAAGATTAATCAGGTTCACATAGCTTAATAATTGGAAACATTTTAAGTAAAAAAAATACCTAGTGATTGTCATTTATGCGTGAAAATTTCATGAAATTGTGTACTGGGTATGTGCTTAAATCGAATGTGACCCCGGTGGAGACTTTAATTCAAACTTTAACCCCCCGTATTCAAATTAACAATTAGATTCAACTCTCCTCAATTTAAAAACGAGAATTTTATGCAAGTTTTCTGGAAAATACGTGACTATTTGATCACAGAAAATCATTGTTTTCGATAAACTCGGCTTTGAAGCTAAAATGTAAACAATTTTCTGCACGTTGCCAATATATTTCTAAGAAATAACTAATAAATTTATTCCATTTTCGGGATGGATCGATGGCCGTGTTTGTTGGTCTGTTGCTAAGGCCGTTGCTAGGTCCGAGCGGCGGTGACGGATCTACGGGGGGGGGGGCTTTTGGGCTGAAGCCCTCCTCAAAACGTCTTATATTTTACTACGTTTGTCGAAACCCAAAAAATTTATATCCGAAAGTCGGATGAGGCGTACCAAAACGAGTTGAAAAAGTGGGGTTTTTTATTTAAATTTCCAAAAATTTTATGGGGGAGGACCCCCAGACCCCCCTAGTGGTTTCAGTAGGATATTTCACTATCCTGGATCCGCCACTGCCGAGCGGTCCCGCGATCCGCGAATGCTCTATAGAGGTCAATATCACAACATTACATTAAATATGCTAATTAAAGAGGAATCTTGGAATAAATAGATTATCTAGAAGGGATTTATTAATGAAGTCTTAAAATCGGCAATAATCCAATAATATCCTCCCTCCTATCCCACAGTAGGTAAGAAATGGTTCAGAATCCTGAGACAAATATAAATGCAATTCTATTTAATGAAAAAAAATATTTGAAGTCCTGAGTATCCCAGAAAGCCTTGCGTGACCGGTCCAATGAAGGGTTCAAATTCCGCGACCAAGTCAGGGATCGAGGGGACTAAATATACCACTGAGATAATGACGTTCCATCTTCACATTTCCGAGTGCAGTGTATTCTGGGACATGGGTGTAGCCAGGGTTCAACTTAGGGGGGGGGCAAGCAGGGTCGACTTTTTTTATGTTTGTGGAGAACAATTTTAAAGCCCCGTGAGAGAGGGCCGTCCAGTTTCAACGGGGGGTCAGGGAAAATTTTTGGAAATTTGCCCCTAAGAACAGGGTTGTAAACTGTTTTTTGGTACTCGTAAACCCAAATTTGGACATACATTTTTAGGTAGAATTTTGATTTTAATGAACTTATTATAACAGAAGTGTGAATAATAAAGGTTGAAATACTAAAGGGGGGTTTGGGGGTCCTCCCCCAGGAAAGTTTTGAAAATTTTACCCTAAAATACTGGGTTTCAACTAACTAAAAGTAAAGTAAAAGTTAAATATTCGGAACTTAGGGGGGCAGCTGCCCCCCTGCCCCCCTTGGCTACGCCCATGTTCTGGGATTGCTATAGAAACGAGCTGATGCGCAGAACTGGCAGAATGGTGTATTTCGTCTCCTGTTTACTCTTTCCTCCCTGGTTACTGTATTTCTTAAAACACATTTCCCCTAGGGCTTAAACACATACTTCCATTGAAAATTTTCATTTTAAGAGATAAAAATTAAGAGAGGGAAGTCTTAAGATAATTCGGAAAATGAATTTTTATAGTTATAACCAGTCAAAATTTTCAATCATCAAAATTTTCTTTATTATTTCTTGAATAAGACACAAGAAGTTCTACTTCAATATTTTCGAAATTCTCAAAGATATTAAAATTTAAAATTGGTGACTTACACCTCTTTAAAACACTCTTTTTGAGAGGAGAGCAAAATAGGGTTATATCCCCAAATTTAAGTTGAAACCAGTTTAACCTTCCTACCCTCTTGAAAAAATAGTCACATATTCCCCTCGTGGGGTCTAATAAGACCCCATGCGTAAAACATGCCTATGACTCTAATAAAGGTTAAAAATTCCTTAAATGGAGAAGAATTATCATTTTTTATTTCTAGAAA
Source organism: Tetragnatha versicolor (assembly GCA_024610705.1). NCBI lineage: Eukaryota > Metazoa > Arthropoda > Arachnida > Araneae > Tetragnathidae > Tetragnatha > Tetragnatha versicolor. Next base: position 67,873,712 of record JANDEH010000002.1, read on the forward strand.
GATGCTTCAGAAAAATTTATCCATTTTTTTTGGTATTTTTCTAATTTTTTTTGTTTTATTACGGCGTAATTGGGTTTCTTTTGATACACGTTTTTTAAAACACCTGGACCTTCAAACAAGAATTAAATTACAGAAATGAACTACAATGAAATTGTTTTACTTAAAATATTTATAATCACACTGTTTAAAGCATACTAGTTGATATACCCGGTCTTGCACGGGTAGAATTTAGTAGTTTATTTTAAACGATTTATGAAGTTGCATATATTCTCTATTCTGCATTATCAGCTACCTGTCACCCCAGATTAATTTATTTAGTAATATGAAACATGTAAAGTGTGGATTCTCCTTTTTAAAATTGAAATAATACGAAAAAAAAAAGATCGGTTCAGATTTCTTAGTGAAAACAGTATCTCGTTTGCTTATGTAAGTTTTAACGCAAAATTGTTTTTTTTTCTTGATAATTCTTCGAAATCACATTCTGGACTTCCGTAAATACTCATAAATATTTGAAAGCATTCTTATTTTTCAAAGAAGACTGAATATAAAAACCTATTTACAATCAACCATGAATTTATATAGTTTTTGTAAAGAATGTGTTCAACAGGAAGCCATGGCGACTGTTGTCTGAGTTTTTTTGCTGCAACTGTTAGATACTCAAAAGATTTCTATAAATAGCATATTTTTCTTAGAATGTTAATAAAAAATTTAAGAAATAGCGAGTGATTCAATGTATTAAGCAGCCGCAATCTTCTTTTTGTAAAAAAATGACAATTTCTACGAAAATGTCTTTCTAATATTTCTCCAAACGTTCTAAAAAAACATATAAACCTTTTTTTATCTATAATACAACAAAAAATAAAATACTAAACTTTATTTGATCCTGTTTTAACGCCATTCATGCCTGGGGTCTCAGAAGACTCCAGAGGGGGAATATGTGACTATTTCTCCCAAGACACTTAAAAATGGAATAATAACTCCAAAATTTTTACCCATTGTAAAACTTTGCGTAATGAAGGAATAGTAGCATCGGAAATTGTCAAAACAAAAATGCATGGGAGATATCAAGCGTCAAAGTACGTCTGGGGTCGAAATAGACCCCAAAGGGGTAGGAAGGTTAAGGCGGTGATTGGAATAACTTCAAAAATTAATTTCTGACGACCTCATAAAAACTTATATATAACACGCAAATCTCAGTAGAAATTTTTATTATTGATATTAGAAATATTTTAGCGGTCCAGCAGTTGCCGACCCTTGCTGTATAGAAGGACATATATAGAAGGACAGTATAGACAACACAAGGGGGTCTCTATACTACGGCCTGAGGGCCAGATGAGGGCCGCGAAGCTCTTTTATCTGACCCGCGGATACCTTTCCATCTATGAAAAAAATATGGGTATGAAGTGTACTCAATGAGCTTAAAACCTTGTTTTTTAGGGTAAAATTTCCAAAACTTAATTGTATTTTGTATTTTAAACTCAATAAGTCACATTAATTTTTATATTATAAGTTAAGCAAAATATGATAATCCTACCGAAAAACTGTATATTAAACCTATACATGAACTAACTAAACAGTGGGGCAAAGGCGCTACGGGGCCAAGGCCTATGATGTCCCCATCTTCATTTTCTTGATCGTGGGGCCCTGTGGTGCAAGGCATATGTCCCGGTTAGGTGGTCAAGCCTAAACCTATACTAAATATAAAACCTATTAATATATGCATAAGAGGGGCCTCGGGGATAGTTATACGTCTCCTTTCGGTGAAAAAATCTAACTTGGAGCTTGATAATGACTTAATTTTCTTAGAGGATATTGGGACCATCTCGAAATAAATTTCTATATAGCGCCACTTGTGTGTGAATAATGATTTAAATTTACATTTCCAAGTTATTTCAAACCACGAAAAGGCATTTTTATTCAAGTAGGTTTATTATTTTAATCCAGACAGTATCAAGTGAATAATTACACATTTTATGGACATTCATCAAGTTTATGCAAATAAGGCGTCTGTGAAATGATACTATTGATCACTCGATAGGTCTGAGGAATCAGAATCATCATCGGTATCAAAACAAACATTAGTCCCGGCGTCGTTATAAAATATTTCATCATCAAATATTTCCTCGCTTGGGACAGTCGGTTTTATCTTTACTTCTCGGACACTCTTACTTGGACTCAAAGTCGTCTTTTCCATGCGGTTATTTCTTGTGGATTCCCTAGTTGTTCGAGAAGTATCATAACCAGTCGTGGGTTTCACCTTATCTTCCTGTGTATCTTCCCTTATTCGAGGCCTTTTGACTGACAGTGGCTTTTCTATGAGATTCCTTTTGGGTCCCTTGACTGGGCATAAAATTTTCTCGGGACCTCTCGGTGTCTGCACATAGGGGGTGTATTTGAGCCATTTTAAAGTTTGGGTTCTGTGGATCACGGGTGCTTGTCTTTCACCTGTAAAATATCCAAATTATCTCGTGTCTGAAAATTAAGGGTGATTTTAATTTTTGGGAATAATTACTCAAATTTCAATTCCTTATCAATGAAATTCATGTCATAGGATCTTCTAAGATTGGAAATATGTGGTCTCGGATCAAAATACAGTAATAATAGTTTAGGGGGTATAGAGACCCTCCATTGATAATGAAGATCCATATACATATTCAGAACGTTACCAGAAACGCCCATGGGAAAATTCACTATTAGTTATAAAGGATATGATATTCCTGATACTCATGCAAAATTTTAAGAGGATATCTTTATCTTTAGGAGGTATGGAATATCTTTAGTATTTTTAGGAGATATTAAGTGACCTCCTCAATTTTCATTTTGGGCAGATATTAGCCCTTGGATCCTTTATTTTTGTGGGATAATCATATTTTTTGAAGCTTTCATATGTTTTTGTTTCGATTTATGTCAGGGACCCTGAAAATAACATTGTAAGAACTTAGATTTGTGTCGATTAGATTGTTGTAGGAATTTTTGGAGACGAGTGTGGGAAATTATCTTCATAAAACGAAGGGGGGCACAAACATTTATTTAAAAAAACTTTATATATGAAGATTATTAAAAAAAAGGGAAAAAATATTTTTTTCGAAAACGTAGTCAAACTTTATATCAAAGTAAACCTTGGAAAAAAATTGTCTTAAATCAGATATAACTATCAAAGCTTTTAATGTTCAACTAAAGAAATGGTGTGTTAGAAGTATCTATAAAAGTTAAATTATTCTGTTAAGAGAAATTTTGTATTTGTGGTTAATTTATTTTAGTATTTTTATCAGATACCCTTTTTATAAAGAAGTTCAGAGTCCTTGAACTCATTCTCCTCTTTGATAAATCGCTCCAAATGATCTTCTATATTGGCTGCAAGAAATTATATGTTAAAGATAAGTTACTTCGGAATATTTTATTTAGATAATCATCATCATCATAATTTGAGAATATCAAAAGGTTGGGTATTCAATTCGTTTTTAAAGTTAAGATTAAAAAATGACTCGTAGTTTATTCTATTTATTTATATGTTAAAAATACCGCCAAGCATTTTGACCTCTAGAAAGGATGCGCGCATAAAAAATACTCGATATGCAGTATAAGTCGTACAATTTTAAGCCGATAACAGCAATTCGATTCTTTTTTCATTCCTAAAATATTATTATTACACGTTTTAGATTGCAGCAACGTAACGGATCAGATGATTTAAAACTTTTCTAAAATGGAAACCTCATTTTTGTTCTCTTGAGGTTTTATTTAAATCTAATGTTTAGCGAGATACTTACTACTAAAGCTTAATTCTTGCCAGGGATTTCTCATTCCAGGTTCCAGAGTTTTTTTATTACACTCTAAAAATAAAAACATGGAGAAAAAATAACATTATTAGTTTCATAATAACTGGAAATTTCAATAGAGTCGCTACAGAGATAATTAATTACAATATTGATTACAATGCTAAGTTTTTTCAAAGCTTACCTTAAATTTTATTAGTTCATTTTAAAATGCCTCATTATCGCCTTACAGGAGAAAAGTACTAAGTCTTTTTGGGTGAATCTTTTGAAAGCGGTAGAACAGTGGCCAACGTATACGAGCCGAAAACCTTGACTCATTTTAAAACTTCGCCATGCTAAAAGCAATCTTATTTGTTTGGCTTTAAAAAAAGCAAATGAATATCGCCAAATTTGGCATAATCTTGTACAGAGTAGTTGAGTCAAAAGAACTTATTGGCTTTTTCCTGCAAGTCGACGATATAGTGGTGTAAAAAAGGTTATAAACCTCTTTAGTCCTTAAAAATATTTAGATTTTTAGTAGCTTTTATATTTCTTTGTAGTACTACTCTTCAAACTTTCTTAACTCTAATAATAATTTCCTCTCTAAGTATTAACTGATTTAAACAAATATAACAATCTTACAAATATAATTTTAACCATTTATCTACTGAATTATGATTTTCTGCAATTTTTTGGTGCACATATTTTTTTAAGTCACTAAATTAAAAATTAAGGGTATACGTAAATAAAATAATCATCTTTTAGAAATTTAATTCGCTAGAGGTAATGAAATTAAATTGGTCATTTTGAGTACCGTCAGTACACTGAGGGCTAAAATATTCTCACAATACAAAAAAAAACCGTATGGATTTTTATCGCATTTTTACACTTTCCTTTTGCCTTTAACTACTTTTGAAGGAACAAACGCTATAATCAAGGGAATCCGATCAATATGGCAGCTGAAAGCACTTCAGTTTTTAATCTATTCGCATTTCTCGCTAAATACTCATAATAGAACCCGTGCTGTAATTTATCCTGGTCCTGGAAGAGGAAAATAACTAAAAGAGTGTTCCTAGAGAGTATCGTCAGTTTATTCGTAAGGATGGTTGTTCTATGTAATTTTAAAGTTGATGAGACTTAAAAGTACCGTCAGTAGATAAAGGGTTAAGATACTCTTCTCGTGCCGTACACTGAACGGTGGCTTCTCTGCATACTAACAATTAGAAAGGAAAAACTCGTTTTACAGGGAACTGAATGTATCGTAAGGAAAACTACATCAGATAGGTCAAGAACTTCATTGTTGTTGTAATGTAGTCTTTTTTGCATATGAACAGTAATGAAGGAAAAACTCGTTTTACAGACATTTTTATGTACGGTTGAAAAAAAACTTTATCCCTCTCAAAAAGTTTAGTTTGCAGTATTGGCTTCTCTAGTGATCTAAATAATCGTTCGATTCGATTCCGGAATCAATTCCTGACGTTCGATTCTTGGATTCGATTCCAGAGGTTCGATTCCCACCTGGAATCGATTTCTTAGGGCCAGTATCGAATAAGTAGAATCGAACTTTCAATCATAAATCAAGGATAATAAAATATTATTATTAATTTAATTACTAATCAGCAAAATGCTGATTAATTATTAAAATACCAATTAATTAGTGACCAAAATTTTTAATAATTTTCTGTATTAGAAAATTAAGTTTGATTCATAAGATTCGATTCCTGCTGCAAAATACTAATTAATTATCAAAATATTAATTAATTAGTGAACACACTTGTTAATAATTATCAGTATTATATAGAAAATTAGGTACGATTCCTAAGATTCGATCCCTGCTAGAATCGATTCCTTCAAGGGTTCGATTTCTTGGTATCGATTCCAAGGTTTCCGATTCCGGATTCAATTCCTTCAGAAATATTTAGAACCCTAGGCTTCCCTGTAATCTGATGACGGAAAGGGAAAACATTTAACAGGCCATTGAATATATCCGAAAGGGGAAAATAACGAGGGCGGAAAAATTAGCATAAAGGACATTCATTTGTGTGTAATAAAAATTATCAAGTAAATATGCTGAAGTTCAATCTAATCCTGTGAATGTTTTAGCTCTAACTCAGGGGAGGAACCTAAAGATTTCCTTAAATAGTTTTTCTTGCACCCCTCCCTCAAAAAATAAATTCAGTAGTATGTATATTGTATTGTCCTACATAAGTTTTATGACTCTTTCAAAACTTTTAAAGTGTTAAGATTTTAATGAACATCTAAGGGAAGTTTTTTTTCTTAGATTTCTTAGCTTAGTAAATATTTTAGTTTAATTGCCAACCTCACTTAAAAGTTACTTTCCTTTGCTTTCAGTTGACGAATATAGGAATGACTAGATTCATTTGTAATTTTCGAAAGATACCAAATTTGACTTTTGAAAACAAATTGAATGCCAAATTTTTAAAATCCGGAGAAAAAAAAAGGACGGCTGATAGATTTGAGCAAAATTAGATAAATTACTATAATATTAATAAAAAATATTCCTGACTGGCCACAACATCTGGTTCGAGAATACGACGGCTCTGGATACTACCAGGCACTTTTACACCCGCCTCTGCCGTGAAGCCATCGAGATTTGTAAACATGAAAATAATTTTAATCGTAAAGAAGAAACAACAAGAATCGATAAAGCGTGGGTTGGAATATTACGCAGATTACCGCAGATTACCGCATCACATCCAGCTGATTCATTGTGAAGGATTTTATTTATATTTTTAAACGCCTTCTACTGATGATGTCCGGCGAAGTTTTCGGACGAAACGTTTAGAGTTTTAATTTTAATGATTTTAAAGAATTTTTAAATAAAATTTTTATTTTTGACCACAGCTTAAAAGCTCGAAAGTTTTTTATTAATATTATGGAAACCGGCTGTGAAAATTTCTCATCGTTACTCAGATAAATTACTGCTGGAAAAATCGGGTTAATATTTCTATCCCCTAACCAACCTGAAATATTCATTTAAATTCTTCAGTGTGTCACATTTTCATAGCATGGTTCTGTGAATTTTCAATTTAAGAACTGCTAAAAATCAAGCCAAACCGTGATAAAACATTTTAAAAGTTCTTACGAAATTAAAAACTTTTTCTGCTTATCATGACGGGGTTAATTATTTTTACATGCATGGTTGCCGCCAATATTTTGGGTAGGCTTTCAAGCAAAAAAGGTTGAAAAACTCTTCGACCTTTTTAACAAATGAATGCACACGTAAAAAATGGATTTGTCTTACGTTCAGAAATTTCTTTATCGTTCACAGGAAGAGAACTGCGTTTCAAATTTCTTGCGATCTTTTCAAAATCGCTTGCTGAAAATACTTCATTTTAGTCATTTATAACATTAAAAAAAATTCTATTCACAGTGTAAGCTTATTATTTCCTTTCTAGACAGACTAAATTTCAAAGTTAAAAAAATTACAGTTAAATGTCATTAAAATTGTTAACATAGATGTAGTCAAATATTTAGGAAAAACTGTTCCTTAGAAAAATATGATGAACAGTATTAGCAAATGTTTTTAAAATATTTTTTAGAATCGAATATGCATAATGGGTTTTGCTTAAAATGTTTTTGAAGCAAGGAAAAAATGGATTATTATGATTTATACAAATTTTTTTTTCAATAAATGTATAATTTATACTAAAAACGGGAGGAAAAGACGATTAATAGAATTATCATACTTAAGAATAAAATTGCTTACATTTATTCAACCTTGGTATTGGGTATTCCATTTTCCTTTTACAAAGCCGAATTATCACCTGAAATCAATTAAGATACAATTAATAACACTTCATGACGGTGTTTTCAGCCTTTTCTTTTCTTCAGTTTTGGTAAGAGTTATTGTTAACTTACCAATGAATTTAGATGCCATAAAAATAGGATATTAGATGGTATTTTGTTTTATTTAATCGGGGTTTAGTATTAAGGTATCCGACTGGTCTAAAACCCTCGGGGTTTTTTTCAAAAAATGTGAAAAACATTTTATGACCCATTCTTGAAGCCAGTTTAATAAGGTTTCCAAAAATGTCTTACTTTTTATCCTAAATTATAAAAAGAGTTACACCAATTTTAGTATCCAAAAAGTTATCTCATACTGTGGCCAGAAATATCTTTACACGCGTTTTGTGAGGAATGGTATTTTTGAGCAGTAGGGTTCACGGTAAACGTGATTTCTCCTTACTATTTTAAGTATGATTACAAAACTTTCTGAGTTTGTTGTTCATATTATTATGAATGTTTTGTTCTATTATCAAAACCAGTTCTTAAATAAAACTTTTTTCCAAGTGGTTTTGCATTAAAAATCGGATTTGTTTGGCAAATTTCCATAGAAGGTGGTTTTGAACATCTGTATCTCTGAACATCGTGTTAATATTTTAATTTCTGTAGTTCACGACATAGATGTATATGTTAACAGTTTTTTTGTAGTTTTGAAACATATCCTATTACAAAATAACCTTTTAAAATTTATTTAAGGAATATTTTAAAAAAATGTCTCCTAGACCAGTCGGATACCTTAAACATAAATAACTAGGCGCGTATATTTGAAGTTTTTAGCCCCAGGGCTGCATTTTAGTGTCTTTCATCTTTTAGAGTTATTTCCCCTTCCATCAATTAATAATATTAACACTTTATCACCCCAAGCTAAAAAGGATTAATAGGGGATATTTAACTATAGTGCAAATGTACTAACTTGTGTAACAAGAAATACAATAACACATATATTCCTGTAATAAGGAAGTTGCATGTGTCAGATTTTCAAAAACAAACAAGTGTTCCGTATGGTTTTTTGTATGGTAAAATGAAATATCTAGTCAGTTTTTCAGAAAAATGTACAGTTAATTAAATATTTTAATTTAAAAGTCGAGAAAAAAACACGTGACTGAAAATGTTTATTGTTTAAACTATAAGATGACGTCAACAATAATACCATCAACTCCATTGCTTTACAACATTGTTTAGTATAAGATGACGTCACATCCAAACTCTTGGCGTTTTCGCGCGCTTTTAAAAAGGGGATTTTTGTTAATTTTTTTGACAATCAAAAAATTTCTCGATTGGCCTCAAATTTTGGGTAGTTGCTTATTTTTGCAAGAGGAATCGATTAAAAAAATAAAAAAAAATCATGCAACTTCCTCATTGGAGAAACTATTATGAAGGACTCTCCTTTTTTTAATTTTAGAGAAAAATTACAGATTTAAGGGGGTGATACTAATTTTTAAGGAGACAGTTCAAATATTTTGGGGATGGGCACTTATTGGCTTGGAGAACTGACAACTGTATTTTTACTGACAAATTCACGACCCTCTTTCCTCTACTAAAAAAGCTGCGAGGGTTATTATTTTGACTTTGCGTCTATTATATTGCGATGTAACTTGCCTGTTGATTTTAATTTCTTTGAAGCTTTTTTAAGTCATAAAAATTCTAATTCCTTGGTAAATGATTTTTCCAATGCGCCCCCTTTCAGATATTTGGAAATCGTGATTTTTTGCCTTTTTGCATTATTCATATTCAATTCATGCTTATTTTTGTTCTGTAACTTTAACCGTACGGCTCTGTATATATGTTTACAGCCAGACTCTTGGAACCTATTGCTGACGAAGGGGATCCTTGTATCCTCAAAACAATTGTACATTTAAAATTTTTTTAACTAGACGTGCAAATAAAATCCGTTGTATTTTTAAAATTTGTCATTGTCTTTGCACGGTGGATATTGCTCTTGCTCTTAAACTAGACGCCACACATGTCAAATGTCAGAATACTTATTCGCTTTAATGAATACTGATAACTTTCATTTAAAAGAAATTACTCAATAGGTTAAGGGATAAAAAATACTCGAATTTTAGAAATAATTCAGATAAACTTGCGTAGAGTAATATGACTGGGACTCCGTAAAGAATACAGGATGCTAAAAGAGTTATCCCGTTGATCACCGCGATTTGTATTTGGAGACAAAGCTTTTCGTAGAGCGTGAGGTGTTCGGTCGAAAGTTCCTGCAGCCCTGAAGATCCCAGATCGAACATGGTTTTCCTCAGACACCGAAAATCGTAAAAGCCTTGCAGTGTACAACAAACTCTGGACCTTTCTCTGCGTAGCACTAAAAATTTAAAAAGAAAATTTTAACCCTACAATGCATGATTTTTTAAATTCACTTGAAAATAATTTATGTGACTTCTATTATGGTGTACATAAGTAAAAAAATACTAAAAAATTTAATTAAATTTTTTTTCTACTTTTTATTGGCAAAAAACTTTGTCCTTGTGAAATTATTTTGTGTCTCTTGTGAAATTAATTGTGAAGTGAAATAAAATCAAATGCTCTTAAAATATAAAAAAACAACTTATCCTTTCAAAACATATCTTTTTCAAGCTGAAAAAAATTTTTATTTTAATTCATATGGTCCTTTTATTTTGGAGTTTTCTGTGTCTTGACTTTTGTTTCACTAGCTACTAACAAATGTCTCAAAATAGTACCCCTGCTGTGATCTACTGGCAATCTAAAGTGCTAATACAATGAAATGTTATCTCTATTGTACTTATTGCATGGTGTTGCCATTTGGAAATGAAAGTTCAAGTAGGAAATGGGGGAAAATGTCGTGTTGCCAAATGGCATCAGTATGCACTGTAGGGTTAAAAGTGAATATAATGTCTCTGTGAACTATTAAGATTTATTAATTTTAATAGCTCTTAACTTCCAAATTATCTTGCATGAATAGAAATTAAATTTTTTGTATCAATCTTTTTTTAAATATAACTATTACATTAAATACAACTATTTATTCATAACTATTACATTTCATGATTAGTATAGTTACACTTATTTTTCCTTAACTCTTCAATCTATTATCCCTCGTCACTATGATAATATACGTTTATATTCTTTAAACTTTTACACAATTAATGTATGATAGATGGTAGAACCATAATAGATAAACTATTAGAGACTAATATTTGAGACTATTTTACTTATGCGATATCTTACCTCTTTCGATTGCATATTCTTGTGCTTCTTCTTGAAAACTTTCTAGTTCTTTGTCCAGTATTTCTCCTAAAACTGAAACAAAGGTTTTGCCATAGGTATACAGTAAATTACTTGTTGAAAATTTAAATTAACCGAAAGGTCCTTTTTCTTTAGCTGTTAAGTTGAAAGAATCAAAAGTAAATTTTTTCTCAAATTTTTTACTTTATTTAACAGAAAACGAAAAATTTTACGTAAAAATTTAAAAACTTAAATTAATTTTCTTACTATAATCAGCAACTACTGGAAGAATCACAGATAAAATACTAAGAGATGAGAGGGAAAATCCAACAAAAGTAACTATCCAACCTGAAATATAGATACTAATTTTTATGGAGTGCATAAAAATATGATCTCCTGTATTGATTATAAATACGCACTGACGCGTTCCGAAATGGATTTCTAAATTATTGTATAATGGGGAAGCCTGTTTTACTGAATCAAAAATTTTTAACGCAATGCTATTTTTTTTCAAAGAATTTACGATTGTTTGTTCTGGGAGAAAAATGTTATAATTTTATGGTTAGAAATCTTTTTTAATTGTTAAAAATAAAATTTTCAAAAATATCCTTTTAGAAATTTTTTAATGATGGAAGAAAACCTAAGATAAAGGCCGAGTAAAAACTAGGTAAGAAGATCTTTTGTTTGCCTCACTCAAAGGGAATGTATATTTTTTTAATTACAACTAACTTATGAGATTATCTCATAAATGTTCCTTTCCTTAAGAAAATTTTCAGATAACATGTTGTTCGCATTTTACAATAAGTATCACAATTTTAGATGCTACACGAGATCTTAAAAAGAGAAGAAAATAAGTATATATATATTTACTTCTGGAAAGGGAGACATTTTCTTTTTTCGTCCATCTCATCGAATTCTATAAAAAGCGTATAATTTATTTTATAACTATTTTTTATATTAACCTTTTTTACTATTATCTTGCAAACTAAGAAAGTAGTTGATAACACCTAAAGAACATCTTAACCGCAAATTTGATTGCTTCTAGAGTTTAGCTCGTTATACGTGAAGCAAAAAAGCTTGTTTAAATAATCTCTCGGTAATAATTAAACTGCGACCATTCCAAAAAAAATGTACTATAGTGCGAAAATCATGGAATACAATTTTTAAGCTTCGGTATTTTAAATATTAGCTTGTATATAGTGTCACTTGCTTTCTTTAAAGAGGAGCAACTAGCAACTATTCATTAGAACTGTTCTTTACGTAAGAGATAGGTCAGTGGTTTCCTAGTTCTATCAATCCGACTTAACACTTATTTTGTTGCTATACTCACCTTATTCAAATGATAGAGAGCTACGAGTGTTCCACTGGCGAAAAAAGTACACAAACAGATCAGGGGCAACCAGCGAGCCATATAAAGGCTGAAAATTTCAAGGAATCTTCTAACCAAGGTGTAGCAGAGAATATAAAAGGCAGAGGATGTTTCAAAGAGCTGTTTCTGTACTTTGGAATCATTCTCCATGTGATTGATACTGACACAGTTTCCAGAGACGAATTCTATCATGTCCATACACTCTGTACTGGAGGAGGTGAGCCAATTTTTGTCTATGGCGTTCAGTTTCATCAATTTGTAGATCCACTGGCTGAGGACTTGTTCTAAGTAATTCTTTTCTAAAGAATCGGAGAATCGTTAATTTTAAGAGGAAAAGTAACTATAATAGACTAAGGGCCGCCGAGAACCAAGCCAGGCCCTGGGGGCAAAGTTGAGAAGGGGGCCCCCAGTGACATAATATATACTCATTTCGAGGGAGGAGGGAAAAGTTTTCTGAAGTACCACCACCCATGCATCATAGACTTAATGTAGTTTTTAGAATATTTCTAGTCAAGATTTGAATTTCGCTAAACTTAAAAATTTCGTTTTCCTGATAATTGCGATGAGTAACAAGCACTAAAGGGGGTCTGTGGAAATCCCCAGAAAATTTTTGGAAATTCGACCCTTTAAAAATGAAGTTTTTAACTCATTTGTGGATATTTTTTTACAATTGAGCGCCACCCAGGGATGGTCTTTTTTCTGAACTGATGATAAACCCTTTAATGATGATATATCATATGCATTAAATTCTAGTAAATTGTTATTATCTCCTTGTTATTTACCCCCCAGAAAATTTTGGAAAATAAGCCCCTAGAAAAATGGAAAATTATTTATTTTTGGCTTTTTAGGTTAACAAGTTAATTTCTAAAATATTCATAATGATGTCCCTCTAAGTCAAGTACTCAATATAAAAATATCTGGGTCCCGGGCCCCCTGCAGGCCCGGGTGATTATACCCCTCCGCCCCCGTCCTCTCTCGTCAGGCCTGACTAGACTCCAAAGTTTCTTGACAATGGAGAAATAAGATGAGAGCGAATTTAAGAAAGTAGTTGGTTCGCAGCGCAATCTCCGAATGCCGAGTGAAATTAGGCATTTTTTACTTTAGAAATGTGATTAGTTTGTTAAATATATGTTTTAGTTCATAATTCTCGCAAAATGTTCAGTATTTTCGATTTCGCGGTGTAGTGGAATTCAATGGTGGAATTGATCACAATGCCCAATAGTAGGATTGAAAAGCTTCTAGACTAGAGCGGCGGCACTTGAGTGCGGCTTTTTTGATGGCATCTACTCCTTTTTGATGTCATTATGGACCCCAAGAAAAAAAGTTGCATTCACGTGCTGTTAAATTAGGATTAGGAACGAAATATGCTTCTCATCGATGCTAAGTCTATGGCACTGGTTACCCATGTTAGTCTATGGCTGTACGAATATTTGTTTGGGCTTTAAAATTGCATCCCTTTTTTTAATAATGTTTTTCAAACTGTTCTGATATTTTTTTGTTCTTTTTTGGTACATTATATTGAAAGATAATTTTTGCATTTTTGGATTTTGCACGTGGAATTCAGCCGTAGTAGGTATACAAGAGCAAATTTGTTGGGTGTACGAATACTTACCGGAGTCTCTTTAGTTTACGTTTTAAAGAAATAGTCGCGATATTTGAGACAACCTGTAATTTATATCTTTAAGGAATTATTGTAAGCTTGGCTCACAGGGAATGAGATCGTATCAAGGTGGCGAAATAATTTATTAATTCTGGGGAAAATTAATTTTTCTCAGTAAAAGTTTTTAAGTAATCGCTTTTCTATTTAAAAACTTAACTTCCTTAAGAACTTACGTGATGTTTTTCCTATCGGTATGACTTGAATTCCTATTATTAACAACACTGTAATCCATATCATAATCATTCTGTTATTATTTTCACAGATGCTTGAAAATAATACACTGTTCTATAGATGTGAAATTAAAAGGATGGTTAGTATAGTGTTTAAAATTCATACTATTTAAATGTCTTGTAAGTTTAGATTTAATGGATGTGTTTGATTAGAAATTCGTTGTTTTTTATTTTTCTTTCGGAGTTCAGTACTCTTCCTTTTCTGACTAGCTTCCTCACAATTGTTTTAACTTATTAGGTAATTCCCTCATACTTGCCAAAAATATCAACTAAATTAACTAGTTTTCTGAACACGGCTTACTAGTTTAAAGTGTTTTTCTCCAAAAATTTATGTTCCATATCTAAAACTAGGATGTTATGAAGGTAAGCAATTGTTTCTTGTGCGCACTAGAGACTTTTGTCACGGCGACAAAGACAAAATTGTCTCCCTGACTATTGCAAGAAGCTTGCGCGCACAGGTGACGAGACTCTTTGGCCGATTGCCAAAAATCTACCATAGAAATGCATTGCTCTCGAGTGACCTAGTGTTTATAGTCACCGTGACAGAAGTCTCTAGTGCGCACTAGAAACTTCTGTTGTGGTGACTATAAACACTAGGTCACTCGAGAGCAATGCATTTCTTTTCTATGGTAGATTTTTGGCAATCGGCCAAGAGTCTCATTGCCTAATGCGCGCGCTCTAGCTTCTTGCTATAGCACGAGAAACAGTTATGTTCCAGTCGCTGCGACAAAAGTGCAATAGCCAAAAGTGCAAAAGTTCTTGCAATAGCCAGGGTGATAATTTTGTCTCTGTCGCCGTGACCTAAGTCTCTAGTGCGCGCTTAGCCTTAAAGTAAGGCCGAAACAGATATGACGTCATTCAATCCTAAACAAATGCAAAGGGGGATTGGCATAGGGATTTTTATTTTAAAATAGCTAATTTTTTTTAACTTTTCATGTCAATTTTTTAATTTGGATCTATTCCTTGGACCGGGAAAATGTTTTTTTTCTGTTTTCAAAAAATGGTGGTATTGCCTATTTAAAATTTTAGTAATTTTTTGTATTGAAAATTAGCCCAGATTGGTACACAAATTAGTTGAAATCCTGTTTTAAGAGTCACATTTTGAATTACTGTGTTTGGGGGAGAACTCCTTCAGAACTTTAAAATTTAAACAACTTCTTAAAGTTGTACGTAAAAGCCTGCATTTTTCTTCAAATTAGTAGGTATACAGGGTGTTTCAGATAAGTGTTTCATAACTTCTAGGGGGAAGTAGACACCTAGACGAGTCAGAATCATAGGATTTGGGGGTCCCAGACCAAATCCCAAGGAGTTAAATATGGAGCGACACCTCAAAAAAATTATTGAAAAATTCAATTTGTAGAAGAACTACTATTGGTAAAAATTTAATTATGGTCTCAAATTTTGTGATTGAATATAATCTTTAAAATTATCGTAAAAGTGTTCACTTTAAAATTTGTTTTAGTATGAAAAAAGTTAAAAAACCACAAAAAATGTGAAAACTCTGCTATAACCTTCCTTTCAACCATTATTGCTGTTCAGGAAACAGCTCTAGAAAACTGTTTGCGCACGCAAAAACAAACTATAACTGGCTTTAAAACTTTTTTTTTTCAAAATCAGCTAGCGGTTTATGTAGAGTTGAAAAGTATAGGGGAAAAGAGGGTAAGAGTACGCACAGAGATGATTTTGAGCTACAATAAAATCGAGAATTTAAAAGTTACATCTTAAAAAATTTGCGGAACGTAAAATTATTGACTCACAAATCAACCCTCAAAAAAAGAAGTTTTTGGGTTAAATAAAAATATGTAAAAAAATAACAAAGAAAATGAAAAATTGAATGCGTACTTTTACCCGACTTGGCTTGAGGCTAAGAGAACGTGCTCTGAAAACTTGGTATATATCTCCAAAAAAATTCCCCTCTGCCTTCGTAATTGAAAAAATCATCCCTCATATCACCCCTCTTTAAGCATGATCCATACAGGATTCATTCTTCAAAAATCCATGAAAAATCGCTGTGTTACATTTCCAGGATTTTACATTTGCTAATTTTTAGCTTTAGAGGGGTGGAAAGCTTTCAAAGGTTAAATTAAAAATTTATTCATGAATTGCAGCACATCTTTCATGTGGTAAAAAGTAAGATGAATTATGATCATCTCTACAAAATTTCAATAATCTTTTATGTGCGTACTCTTTGACGTCTATGTATTAATCATATAAGTTGTCCGTGAATCAACCCTCAAGTTCACTTCAGATACATTCTAACGATGCCAGTTGTTTAGAAGGAACCTCATATTGATATTCCCTTTGAAAGCAATCATTAGTTCTTTATTTACTAAAAAATTGAGATTCCTTTGCAGAAAAATTAGATGCTAACTCAACGAAACCACATTTTACCTGATAAATAAAATAGACAGAGTGTATGAAAATAATAATGACAGTCATAGGATAGCTTATGATACATGTGTTCATGTGATCATACATATTTGCTCCCCTTGTCAACAGGGGAAAAACAGCTGCGTACATTAAACTGCTGCGCAGTGCGCACTCTTAACCTCCTTCCCCCTAACTATATTCAAATCATTTAATACTATGCTACACTGCTGTTCAAAAATTAAGGACGGAACGGTTTTTTAAACATAACACCTAGTAGAATTATTGTTCATCCATGAAAATCTTACCAAAAGATGTTCAATGGGTGAGAATACAGGGCCCGAGAACAAATTTTTCCTATCAATATTTTAAGGGGGTAAATGGGCCCTCCATTGATAATGGAGTTCCATTACACATTTGGAGCAGTGGCAGAAACGTCTGTGAAAGAGGTATTTAACCGAGAAATTTAAGATTTTTTGCAATGAATATGATTATTCCTGAACTCAATGCATATTTTCAATCACTTGTGCTGCCTTTAAAGGGTATTTTTTAGGTTCTATTGAGAGATATAGGTCTTACCATCATTTTTAGCAAGTTTTAGCTTCAGGATTATTTTTGGTAAGTGGTATCTTACCGTCAACCATGTTTTTATTGGGTCTCATATGTGTCTGATTGTGTTTAGGTCTGGGGGACCCAAAAAGTATCTTTATTATTTCAATATTGTTTCTTATGAAAAACTTTGAGAAAGCCAAATTGTGATTATCTGCGGATTTTTCACTAATAGAGAGAAATTATTGACTCGAAAGGTCTTCTAAAAGAATCAAATGGGCCATGATAATACAGATATGCAATTTCAGACATCACGGAAAATCTCTTTTTAGTATAGGGGGTGTTGAAACGTCTATAAGTATAGTACAGATTAAAAAGAGAAATTCGATCTCTTTAAACTTCATTTTAAAGATAATGGAGATATTTTTACAGATATATCTTTCTTTTTAGACATGTATAAGTCCATAAAAAGTAAAAATACTTCTTTTTTTAACGTTAATAACAAATGTTCTTTCTGTGAAACTAATGCATCTCTTTGGGCCGTTTCAGCACTCCTTAGACAGCACAGAAATTTTCGCTGATATCTGCAATCACATGTATGTGTCCTCATGTCCCTTTTACATCTTTTGGAAGACCTCTCGGTTCAATGATTTCTCTTCATGAGTGACAAAGCTGCACAAAATCACAATTTTACTATCTCAAAGTTGTTCATAAGTAACGATATTGAAAGAATAAAGTTACTTTTTGGGTCTCGAGACCTAAACACTATCAGACACATATGAGACCTACTAAAAACCTGGTTGACGGTAAGATACCACTTACCAAAAATAATCCTGAAGCTAAAACTTGCTAAAAATGATGGTAAGACCGATATCTCTCAATAGAACCTAAAAAATACCCTTTAAAGGCAGCACAAGTGATTGAAAATATGCATTGAGTTCAGGAATAATCATATTCATTGCAAAAAAATCTTAAATTTCTCGGTTAAATACCTCTTTCACAGACGTTTCTCCCACTGCTCCAAATGTGTAATGGAACTCCATTATCAATGGAGGGCCCATTTACCCCCTTAAAAAATTGATAGGGAAAATTTGTTCTCGGGCCCTGTATTCTCACCCATTGAACATCTTTTGGTAAGATTTTCATGGATGAACAATAATTCTACTAGGTGTTATGTTTAAAAAACCGTTCCGTCCTTAATTTTTGAACAGAAGTGTATAAACTATAAGCAGTCACATTGATCAATTCTCAAAAATTTAATTGGTGTGAAAGATTATGTTTAATAAACTAATAAACACAAAATTCACAAAAAGATATTTTAATAAACAGTTTAAAAAAGTATACATATGAAGGCATAAAAACTATTGCGAAAAAAGTTATAATAAGTAAAAAACAAAAATATATACATATATTTACAAAACATGAAACGAAAAAAGTAATTTTGTCAAATTGTATTTGTTACGGCGTGCAAAAGTTGCCTTGATGAAGTTTTGAAAAAAACCCCGCTGATTTAAAAAAAAAACAAAGATTAAACACACATTTTGTTCGGTATTTTTATATAGAACTACAATATAATGTTATTGATAATAATGTTACAGGTTTTGTTTTTTTATCACCCTTCTTTTGGTAGTAATGTTTTAATATCAAAGAAATGTGTTAAGTTATTTTTCTTAAAACTTAAACACATGAAATAAGACCCATTTTGTTAGTCATTTTTTATTTGATTTGATGTGCTTAACTACCTCTCTTCAAAAAATTTTTAAAAATTAAAAGTTTCAAGAATTTTTAATTAAAAAAAATATAAAGCTTTTAATTTACCAAATAAACATTTCTATCAAATTTCAAGTTAGAAATCAAATTAAATCATGTCGAAGAAAGAAAAATTCCGAAATTTTGTAAGTTACAAAAATACCCCTCAAATAATACAACACAAGAAAGATATACTACTCATGGAAAATTCATAAAATTCCTTGAAAGTGTTCATATGATTCAAAAAATGCAGAAAAAAACCCATAAATTTCATAAAACACAACTCTTAACAGGTACCGTACAAAATATTACACTAAGAGATTCCAACTTAGACCAATATGCAAAGATTTCATCTTAATATTCATTATAATTATGTTTATATCTCTCTAATATTTTTTACATCTTACAACTTAAATCAAAGCGGAATTAAGGTTTTAGAAGATAAAAGAGAATAAATAAAAACATTTCTAAATATTAAGTTGACTCAGGCCTTTCGGGCACCTCAAAATATTTTTGATCAATTTCCGGTTTTCACATAATTGATGCTAATAGCTAAAGGCAACTTTCCACACCATTATAAATTTAATATACGAAAAAAAATTTTGCCCATTTTCGTTCCATTCTATTGCTATGCATTGAATCAATCACTTGAAATTATAGATATGGTAGGTGGGGGCAAAGCCACGCAATTTTCAGTATTTTTAACATTGTCGTCGAAAGGGGGTAGATAATCCCGAAATTTCAATTGGAGATGTTAGATTGAGATCCTACCTACAAAACCAATCCAAGTTTAAACTCTTATCGATGGTATTTTAGGAGAAATTTACAATTTAGTAGAAAAAAAATTCGCGGGGCTTTGCCTCGCCAAATGGGGCAAAGACCCGCACTTGCAAATCTTGGTGCCCAAATGAAATAAACAGTGATAAACAGAATTTTTCATTATAAAAGCACTAAAAATAATGCTCTTAATGTTGTTTTAATATTTCTAAGCCAACCAACAATATTAAATATAAATATGATCAGTTTTAATGAAAATTGTCAATCTGTTGTAGCAATTAATTTCAGATTGACCAGATATCTTTCAAAATGGAGAAAGAATGGTTTCAGGTAGAGGGATGGCATCTCGGACACCTTTATTAACCTCTTTAGAGATCAAGTAGTCCCATTTTCCTTTTGGGACGAATTCCTGAGCTTTTTAAGCTGCGTAGATTTGCCCCAAAACAACTGCGTGGATTTGCCCCGTTTTACTTTAATTTGAAAAACAAGCCTTATTATATTTAGAGACATGCTGAGGCAATTCTTTCAAAATGAAACTGAAGTTGAATTGCTATCTTATCATAGGGCTATTTGTTTGTATTTCTCCTCAAGCCTTATTTTATGTAATTTTTAAGTAAAAGATCAGAAAAATTACATCAAAATGATGAAAAACAAACTTACAGCCTTTTTTAAACTCATGAGTGACTTAGGGGTACGAACTTTCGCAGAACAATAGGTCACAGTAAGACAAACCAACCACCTCGTTTTTAACTTTTGAATCGATCATTAACAATTAAAAATCGCGGTGCGTGGTTTTGCCTCGTGCGGGTTTTTACCCCCACCTACCCTATTCCTAAAAACATAAAGAAAAAATCCTCACCATATCAATAAGACGTTAGAAAAGTTGAGTGATCTTTAATTAGTTTAAATGAATTAAAAGCAACGAAATGAAATTTTACTTAAAAATTAATTAGTAAATGGCTAATAATAAGCTCACCTACCTTCAAAGAAAATAAAGATGATGAAAATGATACTCAACATAATGTTTAATCACTACTGTAATAATATTCACAGGGAAGATATTATAAAATGAGAGAAAAGTTTAAGATTGTGCGAACTACATTTGATAGGTAATATTTATACATTATCTAGATTTAGGCCTAAATAACAATCAATTAATATACCAGAAAAATAATAGTAAATAATGATTAATGTTGATTAAATCACAACAAATTCTTATTATTAAAACTTCTACCAATAATAAAAAAGCTGAAAACAATAAAAGCACACTTTAGAATAAATTTTAAAAAAGAGATGTTTCTGTCTAAAGTTTAGATACTGCTTTTAAAAATATTGTTAAGTTAAAAAAATTAATAGATATATTCCTTTTTTAATTTAAAAATCACTTAAATTTACAATTAACTTATATTTCTACCTAGTAGTTCACAACTCAATATTGAGAAGTATGCAACGATTTTAAGTAAAAAAATTTTAGATTTTAGGCTGTTTTCTTTTTTCAAAAAGCAGGTCTTTTCTTAAAGTAAAAAACCTGAAAGTATTTTTAAAACGTATAAAAAACAAGAAAATCTACCATGTATATACTAGGTAGTATATACCATGTATATATCAAGCATATAATGTTATACTTGGAGGAGGGTAACTTACTTTCAGACAATCAGTTTGGATTCAGGAAGGGTAGATCCTGTCAAACTAATCTTTTAAAGTTCTATGACGGAGTAACAAAGGAGTTGGATCAAAAACATAGTGTAGACATATTTTACTTAGATTTTCAAAAAGCATTTGATAAGGTTCCACACGAGGCATTGCTACTCAAGTTAGAAAAATTGGGTATCAGGGGTAAAACATTATTGTGGATTAGGAATTGGTTGATAGGTAGGAAACAGAGGGTGCAAGTCAAGGGTAATTATTCACAGTGGGCGGAGGTCATTAGTGGGGTGTAACAGGGGTCAGTATTGGGGCCAATTCTCTTTATAATCTTCATTAACGATATTAGTCAGGACATTAGGAACAAAATCAGCATCTTTGCTGATGACTTAAAAATTTGGGGTAGGGTAGATACTCAGGAGCAGGTACAAAATTTACAAAGGGATCTAGATATTATATCGCAATGGGCTGAAAAATGGGGTATGTCCTTTAACATAAGTAAATGTCAGGTACTTCATATGGGTCGGGGTAATGGTAGGGCAGAATTTTCTCTGCAAGGGGACAAAGTTAAAGAAGGTAATATGATCAAAGATTTAGGGGTGATTGTAAATTCGGACTTTATATGGGTTCAACAGTGTTCATCTGCTAGTAAAAAGGCTAATAGGATATTGGGATACATTAAAAAAACTGTTTCTTCAAGGTCCGAGGATATTATTTTGCCACTATACAGAGGCTTGGTGAGACCTCATCTAGAGTATGCTGTTCAGTTTTGGTCTCCATACTTAAAAAAAGATATTGATTCAATTGAAAGGGTTCAGCATAGGGCTACTAAAATGGTCAAGGGTATATCCAGTTTAAGTTATGAGGGAAGATTAAAGAAGCTAAATATGTTCACTCTAGAGAAAAGAAGGATTAGAGGGGATTTGATTCAACTTTTTAAAATGGTAAAGCAAGGGGACACAGAGGGACTAGATTTCAATACGGGTAATAGAACAAGGGGTCACAATTTCAAATTGAATAAAGTAAAATTTAAGACGGAGTGTAGAAAGCATTATTTTTTTAATAGGGTAGTGGATAGATGGAATGCGTTGGCTGAAACAATTGTAAATTCAAGAGGGGTAAACGAGTTCAAGAGGAAAATTGACAGATACTGGGATTCCGGTAGTTTGAGTTAAAAAGACTGGACCAACCTTGCTGGGCTTACGCCTGTAGTTGGTCGACTTAATTTGTATTTGTATTTGTATGAGTCTAAAAAAGCCTTATCCCTGTATTATTATAGTGATTGATTCAATGACAAATAAAAATTCACAGATAAGCTCAAAATTTTAAAAACAATCAATACATAAGCTTAAAATCCTTCAGAAAAAGGAATCCAATCCAGTTTTAGATAACCTTTAAGGGTATGGGGGATATCTAAGCTATCGATGGCTTCCTCACCAATGCAGTTGGCTTCAAATAGACTATTGCGGATTTGGACTCGTGACAGGTGCTTCAGGGACCTAGGCTGGGTGACTTCTGGGACCTCAAAGATAGTGTTGCGCTGCTTATAGTGTCCGCAGAACTCCTGAAGCGAGAGTTGTTCGCCTTTAAAGAATGGCTCCAGAAGAGCGAACATCTCAGAGGAAGAGATGAAAGGGTGGGGCACAGCCTTCCATTGCAGGCTGAGGATCTTCCTTTCGTAAGTCCCTTTGGAAGTGAAGAGGGCCACCAGAGACTCCAAAAGGAGCTGCATCCTCAAGCTGCCGAACGCCATGATCTCTGGGAGGATTTCGTACTGCAACACTTTATCGTCTACCTTGAAACTGGAATATAAAGTAAAGTCAGTAAGCATGAAAAATAGCAAGCGGGTAATGGGAAAGTCCAGTATTTTACAGGGTTGCTGATTTTTTTGATTTTTTTAAAAAAATCAAAAAAATCGGATTTATTTGATTTAAATCGGATTTTTTTGATTTAAATCAGATTTTTTTGATTTAAATGAATTACTAGCTCTGAACTTCTCGCAAGTGGTTAATAATTACTGATATTGTAATTTTAATGTGATATATTTGTTTAGCATTACTTAATATCCCAATTTTGATCTCTTTATGCATTAATTAATTGAATTAATTAAGGGAAGCAGTCAGCTGCCATTTCATGGTGAGATGCCCAAATCCATCCTAAAATGATGAATGAATAAACTATTGGTTACTAAAACTTTTATCCTTCTTTCTATAAATATTTTTGCCCAATTGTAAAATCAATATTAGCAATAAAAGGAATTGTAACGATGATTTCTAAAAAAATCTATGCTTCGTTTTTGTGTAAAATTTTAATTAATCTTTTAATTATAATAATTCAGTTAAATTAATTTTACTAAAAGTATTATGTATTTATTTCTTAAAAATAATAATTAGTAATAAAAATGTCATCAAATGAGCAACTTATTGACAGTCATGTACCCAGAGAATAGAGCTCTATTATCTGTAGTTATGTAAAAGAAAACAATAGTTTGGAAAACATGACTAAAACTATAAAAGGAAGCTTTTTCGATAAAAATCATTCACATGCTTGTATTTTAAAAAGTTGATGTACCAGATAAATAAAACTTTAAGATTTTAATTCTTGTTTAGTTAATACAATTATTGATTCCAAACCCTGCTACTTACCCCTTTTTGTCATAAATATTTTTGTTATTGGTAGTATATTTTGTTCTTGAAATTGCAGGCAATTTAATGTAGAGTCACCTAAACCCATTTCCCAGTTACATATCCAGCAGAATTTAAAAAAAATTGTAATGCAAATAACCTTGCAAAATGTTTTAAAGCATACAACTAATTTTTTATTTAAATTGTGTCAGTTTAACATTTTTGATTTAAATCAATGATTTTTATTAAAAAAATCAAGTGATTTAAATCATGATTTAAATCGTGATTTAAATCAAGTTGATTTAAATCAAGCAACCCTGGTATTTTATTTTATTTTTTATTTGATAGAAGTAGCCAAGAGAGGGATATACGAGCAAATTGTTTTTAACCCGCGAGGACACGCGTGGGGTCTGCGAGACCCCAACGCTTAAATAAACCAGGGTTGGCAAAAAACCGGGTTTTTTTTTAAAAACCAAAAAAAACCGGGTTTATTTGGTTTTTTTTGGTTTAAACCAGGTTTTTTTGGTTTAAACCAAGTTTTTTTAGAATTTTTTTTATCAGAATAAGTTATTTTAGCATTGATGTTTGAAATTGAGTTGTAAATGAGACATTTATTTCAGGGGTTGTTTATAATTGATAAATGATTTGTATATTTCAATTAATTAATTAAAATTAAATTAATTTGTTTTAAAAATAATTTTTGTTTCTAAAATATTCCAATTTGAATATCTAATATTATTGTAGTGAATAAAAATCAGTGTTAATTTATCTTGGATAAATGGTTGAAATAATCAAATTATTTATCTTAATTATATATGGATTAATTTATGAACTTAAGAAATTTCTTTAGAAAGAGAAAATTTTATTTTTTAAATGAGAAGTAAAAGTGAAATGTAAACAACTAATGTTAATTGAAATTGGATAATTGATAAAGATAATTAATTTGATTAATTATTAAATGGTAAAATAATCAAATTAATTATATGGATTATTTATGAACTTAAGAAATTTCTTTAGAAAGAGAAAATTTAACTTTTTTAAATAAAAGGGAAATGTAAGCAACTAATGTTAATTGAAATTGGATAAATGATTGAGATAATTAATCCGATTAAGGAAATTAACGGTTTTTATTTATTTAGTAAAAAAACCCAACTGGTTTTTATTTGTTTATAAACAAACCAACTGGTTTTTAGTTTTTATCATTAAAGAACTCAACGGTTTTTATTAATTTACTAAAAAAACCAACTGGTTTTTATGACTGACAAGTAAGACAAATTGGTTTTATTAATTAATTAAAATGCAAGCCATATTTTATCAGTGAAAAACAGATAACTTTTGTGTATGTTTAGTTACTCTTTGAAATAATGCTTCATTTTAAAGGAAATTAATAAATGAACTATCTCTTGCAAAATATAATAAGTTTAACTTAAGCATTTAAGGTTAAGTTTAGAGAGAATTCAATAATTAAAACCATTAAATTAAAAGATTTCTGATTTTTAATCACCTTAAAATGTCAATTTTTTTATAAATCTGACCTTTTAATTTTGTGCAAAAGATTATACTTAATAACACTTTCTTTAAAAAATCCTGAAAATATTTTATAATTTCTAAAAAAACCAAAAAAACCAAGTGGTTTTTATGGTAAAAAAACCATGGTAAAAAAAACATGGTTTAAACCAATGGTTTAAACCAAATGGTTTAAACCGGCCAACCCTGAAATAAACCTTCATAAAAACTCTAATTTTTAATGAAAATATATGAAACTCCGTGTAGCTGCCTAAAAGGTTTCCACCTATCACCTCATAAAGTTTAAATAAGGTAGGCATGTTATTTTCCGAGTTAGGTTGTTGTTTTTAAGGAAATGCTTCCAAAACTGAGAGGATTGGTGCGAATTATAGCCAAAGAGGTTTCCAAAAGTAAGGTAGAGGTAACTACAATCCATAATTTTTCTATTTCTTCCAAAAAAAGGAATTAGAAAATAAAGGATTTTGTAAAATAAACATCGGTTCAGTTTAGCCAAAGAAATTCGTTACCTCCGCTCACGTTCCATTGCATTTCTTGCTTTCCCTTGGTATATTTTCGAAGAATTCGGGGCTGTCCAGAGTTCCCCCTTAGGTGCTTACCTAATATTTGAACGGCCCCAAAGGGAGCAAAGCCTTAAACGAGAATAAAACTTTCGCATAACCTTGAAACTTAATCAAAAAATAAATAAAACCGTTTTCCGTTCTAAACGTTCAGTGCATGCAAAATTTTTATCACGGAAAGTTTTTAATTGTTCAATGTGCATTATTAGTTGACTGCTTCTTATTTTAAGATCTAATATAATAAAATCAAGTGTGGGTATATGTGTTTGTCTTTTATACAAATCCACAGTTTACTTCCGATCTGCACCAAACTTGGTATACCTACGTAAAAAAACTCGGGAAAAAACATAGGCTATGTTTCGAAAACTTTTATTGACCCCTTGACCCTTTTTTTGTTCTTTTTATGGTCATTTTGCTGAAATAGCTTTATTTCTCCTCCAAAAGAGATCTGTTCACCACATTGTTACAAAGAAAATTTAATGCTAAACAACAAGTCTTTAATAGAAACACTAGGTACAAGTCTATTTAAAAATTATATTAATAATTTAAAAATCTATTTCAATGAAATTTAAAAATTTTAAGTACAGTTTAACATATTTTTATTTGAGAGTTTATCTAATTTTTATATTTTAAAAAACTTTATGGAATGTCATTGTTGTTAAGATAGTCTCCATGGAAACGAGGATGAAAAATCAAATGATGATCATATTTTAGCGTTTAAGAAAGTTGGTTAACAGACTAAAAACTAGAGTTAGTATTCAAAACCCTTTTATGTGGAATTGAATTTTTTTATTAAATTGCAGGAATATATTTTATTTATTAAATTTTATACCAAATGTTACATATTAATATATTACTAGTGTTAGAATTTATCTACTAGTCACAACTTAAATTAAACTAGTATCATTGTTTAAAGAAAACAACTTCTACTATAGAGGTATTATTCTAAAGATATTTAATTTCAGAATGTTTGGATTAGAGTATGTAGAATGTAAATAAACACAAGATATATTTTTTACAAGCTCGCCTGTTCTCTTCATAAGTAAACCTACAAAGGTTAATTATAACATAACCAGATTATGTTAAATGGTGTCAGAGTCAAAAAGCAAATCTTCCTTTTAATTAAAATTGAATGAGAATGGCTACAAATCTACCTACAGTGTCACCGTTTAGCTCAACAGCTAACCCTTCAGAGGCCTGGAGATACTGGAAGCAAGACTTCGAAGATTATATGGAAGCCGTCAAATACACTGAGGAAGAGGAGAAAACGAAGACTGCACTATTCCGTCACATTTGTGGAGAAGAATTAAAGAAACAATTAAGAGCATTTGACTTGAAACCAGAACAAGGAAAAAAGGAGGTAACCCTGGCACAAATAATCAAATCATTTGATGAGTATTTCAAGGACTACCAAAATGAAGTCTATGCATCTTTTAAATTCTTGGAAATGAAGCAAGAGAAAGGTGAAGCTTTTTCAGAATTTTATTCCCGACTTAGATGTGCTATTGTCGACTGTAACTACGGAACATTGCAAGATAGAATGTTGCGAGATAAAATAATTCATGGGCTTATAGATAAACCCTTGCAAGAACGCCTAATTCGAGAAACTTCTAGAAAAGAGAAAACCCTTCCTGAGGTAATAAGCGAATGTAAAGCTGCAGAACATAGTAGAACACAAGTCACAGAAATGAATGAAAACAGAACAGTGAATTCAATTGCGAAGAAAAAGAATTTTTCGAGACCCAACCAATTTTCTCAAGAAAATTTCAATCGGGATCTGAAAAGAATTTGCAGATGTTGTGGAACTTCTCATGAAGCAAGAAAATGTCCAGCATACGGATCAAAATGCAAAAAGTGTGGGTACAGCAACCACTGGGCTGTAGTTTGCAAAACAAAAATGAAAAATAGAGATCATAGTTCTAAAAAGGTCAACGTGATTGAAGAACAAGATCCAGATGTTATTTTCATTGGTGAATTAAAATCACTTGATGAGCTGAATTCGGAGAAAGAATCTGTTTGGCTCCAGAAAGTGAATGTGAACAATCATGAAGTAATATTTAAGTTGGATACCGGATCACAAGTGAATATAATTCCAAAGAAAGAATTACTAAAGTGGAAAGTAAAGCCAACTGTGAGAAGAAGTTACACAAGAGTTATGGACTTTAGTGACAACATCGTCCCTGTCTTAGGTGAGTGTCATTTAAAATGCCAAACTGATAAAAGTGAAAATGAATTTAAGTTTTTAGTCACAACTCTTGATTCCTGTCCTATATTAGGTCTTAATGCCTGTAAAAGTTTGGGTTTGATACAAAGATTGAATTTAATAAATAAGAATACAAACTTGGTCGATTCACCCCAAAAAGTCTTAAATGAATTTTCTGATGTGTTTTCGGGTACTGGTCGCATAAGAAAACTGTGCACATAAAATTAAAACCGAATTCTAACCCTCATGTAGCAGCTCCGAGAAAAATTCCCCTTGCTATGCATGAAAAAGTTAAGGAAGAGCTAGCAAGAATGGTAGAAAATGGTATAATAACCAAGGTAAATGAACCTACAGAATGGGTCAGTAATATGGTTGTAATTAACAAGCCTAATAAATTAAGAATTTGTTTAGACCCCAGACCTTTAAATGAAGCCATTCAGAGACCTCACTACCAAATACCTACTGCAGATTCCCTACTTTCAAAAATGAAGGAATGTAAAATTTTCACAATTTTTGATGCAAAAAACGGTTTTTGGCAGTTACCCCTGGATAAAGAATCTTCATGTCTGACAACTTTTACTACCCCATGGGGTAGATATAGATTTCTTGTACTACCATTTGGATTAAATAATGCTCCAGAGGAATTCCAAAAAGCAATGGATGAAATTTTTGAAAATGAGTCCCAGATAAATCCCTATTTTGATGATATAGCTTTGGGTTCATCTTCAATGGAAGAACACTGCAAACTGCTGCGCAGAACTCTTGAAATTGCAAGAAAAGCCAATTTGAAGTTTAACAAAGATAAAACTCAACTTTCTTTAACATCGGTTAATTATTTAGGCCATGTATTGTCTGATAAAGGTATTAATCCTGATCCTAAGAAGATAAAAGCAATAAATGAATTTGCAATTCCCCAAAATAAAGAAGATCTACAGAGATTCCTTGGCATGGTTACTTACCTAGCTAAATTCACACCACATTTATCGAATTTGACACATTCTCTTCGTCAACTTTTGAAGAAAGATGTTAAGTGGTTGTGGGACAGCAATATTCAACGAGATTTTGAACGTATCAAAGAAACAATTACTAAAGCTCCATGTCTACAATATTTTGATGAAAAGAAACCCTTAACTGTGTCTGTTGATGCCAGTAAAAATGGTTTGGGAGCAACACTTCTTCAAGAAGGTAAACCTGTTGCTTATGGATCAGCAACTTTAACTGATGCTCAACAACGATATGCTCAGATTGAAAAAGAACTCTTGGCAGTTGTCTATGGATTGGAACATTTTAACTACTACACGTATGGAAGAACTGTTGTGGTTGAAACTGATCACAAACCACTACTAGGACTTAGTAAAAAGCCATATGATGTCATCTCACCACGACTCCAACGCTTGCTGCTTAGGTTGAATAAATATGATATAAAATTTGTATATGTACCTGGAAAGCAACTCATCATTGCAGATGCCTTGTCAAGAGCACAATCAACTACAGAAATTTTTGATGAGAAAGAATGCTACGAGACATATGCCAGTATCAACCTTTTGACACAAGCTTCAACTACAAAGTGGATTGAATTAGCAGAACTCTCAGCTAATGATGAAGAATTACAAGACGTTCTACATCACATAGAAAATGGATGGCCAGAAAAATCCAAAACTAGAGTGGCTGCACAAGCTTATTGGCATTGCCAGGAAGAATTACACCAAACGCAAGATGGTATAATTTGTCGAGGACAACGACTTGTAGTCCCAACGGCTGCTAGAGAAGATATTTTGAAAAAGTTGCACATATCTCATAAAGGAGTTGTATCTATTAAAAATAAGGCAAGAGAAAATTTTTATTGGCCAAACATAAACAGAGATGTTGAAAATTTTATTTCTAATTGCAAAATTTGCCACAAGTATGAAAGAGAAAATCAAAAAGAAATTTTAATGGATGTCGAAAGATCTTTTCTACCAACCCATACAGATCGTCTAAAACCAAGATTTGACATAGAAGAAGCACAGAGATCTTTGAAGAAAAGGCAAGAAATACAAAACAAGTATGCTAACAGACAAGGAAAACATCTCCCAGAACTACCAGACGGTGCAAAAGTTTGGTTTAGACACAAGAGTAACAATCCTTGGAAGCAAGGTACTATTGTGCGCGTCGGACCTCAGCCTAGATCCTATCTCATAAAAGCAAATGAAGGAAGTTACTTTAGAAGAAACAGGTACCACATTAGACTGGATAATTCGCAAGAAGATGACGATATAATCCCTGTTGCTGCCTCAACAGTTGAAGACCTTTATGATACGAATAACTTTGAAGAGACCCGAGAGACCGAAAATTCCAGTAGTGAACAAACTGATGAAACTTGTCCCAATGATGATGACGATGTCCCTGAGAGTGAACTTACTGAGAATGCACCTGATAATGGACTTACTGAGAATACAATACTTCCTGATAGACCAAAAAGGACAATAGTAAAACCTATTAGATATGGACACTAAATTTTAATATTAAATTTTCTTTAAAAAAAAAAAAAAAGGGCATGTTACATATTAATATATTACTAGTGTTAGAATTTATCTACTAGTCACAACTTAAATTAAACTAGTATCATTGTTTAAAGAAAACAACTTCTACTATAGAGGTATTATTCTAAAGATATTTAATTTCAGAATGTTTGGATTAGAGTATGTAGAATGTAAATAAACACAAGATATATTTTTTACAAGCTCGCCTGTTCTCTTCATAAGTAAACCTACAAAGGTTAATTATAACATAACCAGATTATGTTAAACCAAAGATATAATAAAATCATGAAAATACGATTAATTAAGCATTTTAAGTGATTTTTGGAAGAATATATTTCTAATATTTGTTTTTTTTTATGGGAATCATGTGGTAAATGCAGAAATCGTTCAGAATTTAAAATGCTTGATTCAACACCTTTTACTCATTAAAATATAGGCGCGGATCCAGCACGGCTGCAAGGGGGGGGCACTTTTCCAGACAAGATCCCTATTGGTACCATTAGGGTATGGAGATCCTTCCCCAGAAAAAATTTTAAATTTTACGTGTTAAAGTAGGGTTTAATTACCATTTTTAGAAACGTTTTTAGTCTAAGGGGGGCACTTTTCAACACTATTACCTTTACTTTTTCACCCAAAATGTCAAAATATTGGGGATTTCCTAAAAATTATCACTGAAGATCCCCTGGTGGTACTATTGAGAGGTATGGGGGTCCTTCCCCAGAAAAAAAATTTGAAATTAGACCGGTAAAAGTAGGGTTTTACTCATTTTGACAACCTTTTTGGGTTCCCAAGGGGGGGCGCTGTCCAGAGTGCTACCCACTGGATCCGCACCTGGAAGGTAGAAAATGAATTAAAAATTTTAAAGAAAAAAAATCTCTATCTCCACCCGTGCAAGGCCGGGCACATCATCTAGTATAATATAAGACTATTTCATTAAACCATTTCATATTTTATATATCTTATAGTAATGAAAAAGTTTTTTGAGAAATTAAACACAAAAAAGGATGTTATTTTCATTTTATAATATCTTGTCTAAAATGCAATACTAATTTAATACAATACATAGATATCCTTGACTATAATACAATAACAATGTAATACGTAAGTTTATTTCACATATATTTTTGATCATATCTTTGTACTCCCCTAATGAGATGAAATTTTAAATCATATTCTTTCTCACATAATTAAATTTAGATTAACAGGCCACTCACTAAAATAAAGGATAATGGGTTTCAAGTTGAATTAATATAACTAAAATAATACTTATGTGAGAAACGTCGGCTAATAATTGAGTCAATCTTCTTATTTCATCTTCATAACTCAAATAACGAGGCATTTTGCAACATTCACTTTGCTCTCAAAATAGGATTGAATAAGCTTTTGACTTTGGACATGTGGTGATGGGGACAATAGTCGGCTTCCTGGAATCAGTCTACAAATTTTCTTTCCCATGGGAGGGGAGGGGGGAAGGTGGACAGCCCCGGGGAACTCTTGGAGGTTTGCTCTTTGCTTATTTTTCCTGACAAGGGGGAGGAGGGATATGAGTGATGCTTACGTAAGACTGCATTTTCGAAAATCTCTTGCTTCTTGCAAAAATAATCTCAAAACTCAACCAAAAATAAAACATTTAGTTTTATTTTTGGTTATTTTTTCTCAAACATTTAGTTTTTAAAATATAAGCAAAAATCAGAAAAATGTGAATAAATATGAATCCGACCTCCCACGTGGCAGCAATTTGATATTCGAAATCAGCACTTTAGTAGCTAAAAATATATAAAATCATCAAAAAAAGAACTTCTGAGTGATTCTCTAGAAATGTGAAAAATTCCAGTCCCGGGGTCAAAATTCCATAGAATGTCTTAAAATTAATTTTTCTTTTCAACATTCTGATAAATAGCCTTATGATAAGTATGGCACATAAATAAATATAACAAATTTTGAAAGCAAAATTTAAGGAATTAAAAAACTTGAAAGCTCAAAATTTCATCATTTTGGCTTGTCCCACTACTGACATTAAGCTCAAATTAAAGGAATTTTAGTATACTAAAAGCCTATTTCCCCCCGAATTTTTTATCTAATATTATTAATCATATCTTATAGTATATGTATTTGTGGAAGAATTTTTTTTTAATTTTTTAAATAACATTTTCGAATTGAAACATGGTTGTCCCAGGCAATAGCATTATTTACCGGACATGAATATTTTAGTTATTTATGAGGCATATAAAAATGACAGAATAAAGCAATTCTTTTTTTTTAATAATTAATTACAATCAGAATAAGTGGATATTCACTTTTAGTGCGATCATAAAGTGTTTTACTTGGAAAATTTTTACTTTGAACTGTTCATAACAGAGCGTATGCTTTTAAAACGTCATTATCCTGGCATCCAAATCTCCTAAACGAAACGGAGTAAAAAATTTAAATTTGGATATGTTAGAGGTATCAGGATTTTATGGTTATTGTGAAATTTGTAGCCTTAAATATCAAAAAATAAAAAATTGGCGAAAGAATTACTATAAAAACGTCATTATCCTGGCATTCACGAAATCGGACAAAGGAGGAATAGCAAACAACTCTATTCATGACCCCCTCCTACCAAACCGTGGTCATGTTAATTCACTGACCGTTATCCGTTATTGTTGGAGATCCCGAGAAGCCCCTTTTTCCTTATTTCTCCCAATTTCAGACCGAGGGGGAACTTTCTCCAGTGCCCCCCTTGAATCCGAGCATAGTGGACAGTAGGATTGAGTCCGTCCATTGAGACACAAAAGCTCCCCCTCACCTGTTCCATCAGTGGGGGTCAACAAGTGTCAAGTGCATGAAAAGGTTTCAGCCCCTACTACAGATTTCACATGAAGTATCGTAAAATTCGGTCAGTGGGACACAAAAGCCATCTCCCTTCCCACCTGTTGCACCAGAGGTCAACAAGAGTATAGTGCACGAAAAGAATTCAGCCCCTCCTACTCAGGCCCCCTTCTTCTTTATTTCCTTCTAGCTAAGTTATAACCCAGTTTTTTAGCTTCAAATTTTCAAAATTTTTGTGGGTAAGGGCCCCCATACCCCCCATTTGTATTTCAATTTTTATTATTCACAATTTTTTTAAATATCAAGTTCATCAAAATCAAAATTCTACTAAGCGAGCGGGGGTAGGTAGCCCCCTATCCATTAATAATAATAGTAATAGTAATAATAATAATAATTTATTTCTGAAACATTTACAAAATACAAAACATTAAAAGGAAAGGAAATAGTCAAAAAAAAACATATTACTCACTAAGGGGCCAAATTGCCCCTTAGGAAAAAGGATCTATCTACATAATTTTTCAAGTGATAAAAGATAAATAAATAATAACGGAGTTTATTTATTAAAAATTCTATGTGTGATGCATATTTTAAGTTTGGTCGATGTGTAATCCTAAATATTTAAAGCTACTTACTCGTTCAAGGTTCCGACAATTACAATTATTAACAATATTGGAACAATCATGATATTTTATATTAAGATCTAAACTATTTCTGTAAATTAAACTGAAGTTAATATATTTCGTTTTGTTACTATTTATTGACAAATCATTTTTTAGAAACCAATCTTTAAGTTTTAGTAGATCTAAATTTATTTGTCTTTCTAAGGTATTATGATCTTCAGCAGAATATATTAAAACAGTATCATCTGCATAAGATAAAATATTAGTGATGGGCAAAATCGATAATTTTAGGTATCGAATACTTTGGTATCGAATACTTATAGGTATCGAATACTTTGGTATCGAATACTTATAGGTATCGAGTACTTTTTTCCGAAATTGGGAAATGAACCTGAATGGACCATTTTTTCTAAGGTTTATCCATACTCGATCTGAAATTAAAAAAACTGAAACCGATCCATCAAAAAAGAATAATAATATATGGTGCAGAATAAGTGAAGTCACCACTATTTAATTTAATAACTTATAAATAACATATTTTAATTCATTCCTTCGATTAAAGTTTTCCTAAAGTTCCTAAATAGTTTATTTTCAAAGCTTAAAGAAACAAAATTAAATTTAGTTGATTAGAATTCTACGCAGTTAAAGCCAGATAGCGGGAATACAAAATAAATAAAACATGCTTATTACCTACTCGGTCGTTTTGCATTAAAATTGTAATTAGTATACATAATTTTTGAATTAAACATTTAAAATAATCCTTTTTGCCAGAAAGATTACTATGCTTAAAAAATTTTGAGTACTAAATTTTATATTAAATACTTTTTACTTTGCTGATAATATTTTATTAAAGTAATAACATATTAAAGGACTTTTTTGATTTTTTTGGGAATGCATAAAATCCTAAAAAAATTCATAAATAAAAATATAAATGAAATTTTAAAATTTGGGTCAAGAGATGAGTTTTATAAACTTAAACCCTTTCCGATTTTTTTATACTAAATGCAATACGGATCTATCCAATAGTTATGGGAAAATTATGTCACATTTGTTTTGCACCCTCCAGATACCCTCTTATCTCTACTTTTTTTAAATGAGACATTTCTAGAAAACTTCCTTCTTCGCAAATTCTATTAACTTATATGGAACTTCATAAACAGCTCCCCCTGCCTAAAATATAGTTTTTTACTCCTTTTTGCTTTACAAATAAAATTGGTTATCTAATTTCAACATGATCGAAATACATACTCACCAGTAAATAGTAATGAAATGAATACATAAATAAAGAACTTGCCTATATTTATTTCGAGTATAGTTAATTTTAAGGTGGCCTATACACATAGGTGGTTAATTAAAGAATTTAATTCGTAATTACTTAACAATAGTATTGTAGATGTTATTACACCAAGTGAATTATAATCAACATAATGTATTATGTATTTACAAAACCTACCAAATACTGGTGACTACTCTAATTAACCATTAATTGGTACAAACAAAATATGGACTATTCGTTTAAAAATATTCAGCAAGCAATCTTAATAGAATCTTATGTCAACAGCAAGTAATTGATTATAAGATTCGATTACTTAGGTACTGATATCGGAAAAAGTACCCGCATTAAATATTCTATTTCAAAAGTACGTATTTGGTAATCGATACCAAAATTAATGATCTCGAAAAAAGTATCACTATGAGAAGGGAAAAACCTGGCCGCGTCAAATTTCTCTCGCGGATGATTTACGACTTGGGTTTGAACGTTGCAAAATGAAAACAGAAACAGGCTGCGTTTGATCTACAGTAGGTATTTCAAAGATTATTTCATTGAAAAATTTAAAACGAAATATGACAATAAAGTATCGATACTTTTTTGGGTATCGAATACACTCGATACTTTCAGGTATCGAGTACTTAAGTATTTGGTATCGATACCTGCCCATCACTATAAAATATCACCATATAGTTTTAGATTACATAAATCATTTATATATATCAGAAATAGTAACGGGCCCAAAATAGAGCCCTGAGGTACTCCCTTCTTTATTAATTCGAAGTCACTTAATGTATCACCAAGTTTTACACATTGCTTTCTATTTTTGAGATATGATTTAAACCACAATAGCTGCACACCTCTAATACCTGCCCTTGATAATTTTTCAAATAAAATATCATGGTTTATTGAATCAAAAGCCTTTGATATATCAATGAAAATTGCAACAGTTTTTAAGTTATTATTAATGTTATTATAAATTAAGGTAGAAAACTTATGTAAAGCATTTTCGGTGCTAAATCCCTTTTTAAAGCCAAATTGATTTTTAGCAATGAAACTAGTTGAGTCCAAATAAAATAAGTAAAAAAAGATTTTTTAAAAAACGCTTTTATTGAAGTGTTCTAAAAGGTCAAAAATATTTTTTTCGGTTTGACAAATAATTTATTGGGAAATAGAAAATAACTTTTTGGTAAGTAAAAAAAACTGATTTTCTAATCACTAAAAATAAAAGCGTGTGAGCTAGTAATTTTTTAAATTTAAATTTTTTTACAGGACAGTAACAATAACATCCCTGACGAACGGGGATTCGAACCCCAGACGTACGGCTTTGCAGTTAGATGCTCTTACCACTAGGCCATTACGTCGGCATTTATGTATAACTTTATATAAATAAAAATACCTAATAGAGAATTTAAAGTGAATCCATCCCACTCAAAACTCATGAATGAGAAATTTGTAAATTTAACCTCATAGAACATAGAATAAAGAAGTTAGAATAAAAGGGAATTAAGAATTACTAGCGTCCAAGCTTTTATTTTTAGTGATTAGAAAATCAGTTTTTTTTTACTTACCAAAAAGTTATTTTCTACTTCCCAATAAATTATTTGTCAAACCGAAAAAATTATTTTTGACCTTTTAGAACACTTCCATAAAAGCGTTTTTTAAAAAATCTTTTTTCACTTATTTTATTTTCTACTTTTTAGTCATGGTATTTTTTAACAAAAACTCACAAGAAAAAATGTATTTATTTCAACCATATTTAATGTTATGTTAGGATGGAATTTTAGTTTCATGTATAAGAAAAATTTTTCACATATCTGACAAAGTAGAACAATCCTCTGACGACTCAGCAGGACAATCAACTTCAAAGTTAATTAAAATATATTTAATATTGCTGGGTACGTTATAATAACAGAGCTGAGCGGGGAAAATACCTCGCACAAAGAATATACCTCGCATCCACTCACTCGCCGATGAAACTTTAGCCCATACCTATTACAAAATAAATGAAGCAAACGCAAAAAACACAGATAGGATTGAGGGATGTTTTCTCTTGCCATATGTGCAGTTTGGTTACTGTTGGGTGAATTTAAGGTAATTTAAGAGAGCATTTATGACTCTATATTTAGCGATCTAGAAATAGATCACTGGGGGGCGCTAATGGGTTAAGCGTATTCGACAGTACTGCCAAAACGTCCTTAGTCTTAAAATTAGTATAAAACCTTTAAAAAAAAGGAGGTTTCTAAGTATGGCCTGTACCAAACCTCAAAAGAATGAACTTTTCCAATCACGGATACTGTTTTCATGTAATAAAAAAACAGCAGTCCCAAACAACTTGCAGATGAGTCGAAATGAATGAAGTTCCCCGCAGTTTAGGTGCAGAAACCAGACAAGCGACGTCGCTTAACTGGTTTCTGCACTATAGCTAAAATTTAACACCTTAACAAATTACTTTAGAATCAAGTTATTTTTATTGTTTCAACACTAATATGTGAGTTTACCCCTACGGAATCTCGTGACACCAATAATTCATTTTTGAAAAAAGTGGCGTTTGACATGATTCAGAAACCATTACAGATTCAATTATTTCTAAGGTACCACCTAAAGAGTACATTTATTTTAAATTACTTAAAAGTAGTATTTTTGAATAAGAACTCTAAGAGCAAAAGAGAGTTCTGGGGAAACCCAGTAAATTTTGGAAATTTGCCTCTCAAAGTAGTGTTTCACCTCTATTTGAGACCCTTTGGGTTACATCTTAAGAGAACGAGAACAGCTCCTTGTAAAGCACATAATTTTCAAGGGAAAAATAATTTGTAGATGTAAAAATTTTATGGAGGCCTCCCTCAGAAAAATTTTGATATCTGCTGATTAAACTAGTTTTTTATGTCACATATATACTACTAATTAAACCTTTATTAAATTGTGTCTTGGATTTACATGTAATTAAAAACTAAATATATGAATATACAATATGCGTTCACCTACAAGTGTAGAAAAGTCTACTATGTAGTGTAGAAGAGTCTACTAAATGTAGAAACTACTTAAAAATTTAATATGTTTGCTTAAGAAATAATCAGATTTATATTATTGCTTAGTGAGTTAAAATTATTATATTTTTTAGAGGTGAATTTAAAGCAATTATTTAATCACTGTTTTAAAAAACAAATTTTACGTACATTTTGTTTTCATGTATGTATATTATTAAATTTAGTCTCTTTGTAATAATTTTCAACAATTTTTATATGGGTATCAATCGACTGTTTTATTTTATTCCCTTTTAATTCAACTGTCCTATAAATAGGACAGCGGTCCAATATGGATAACACACAAAATTGATTTTTTAAACTAATTTAAGGTCTAGAAAACATAATTTATCAACAACTCTCCTAGATATATGGAACCACTCGTAAAAATATCAAAAACAAGGAAAACACATGAAAATCTTGAAAAGTATTAACATTTATGACACTATAAGAAAACATGGCAACCAACGGATTCTTTTTGTTAATCACTCAGAGAAATCAGATCCTTTGCAACCTGGAGAGCCTGTTTTTGCTTCACGCAAAATCTGGTTCTAAATATTTTTCAAATGGACTTTTTTCATTATTTTAATAAAAGGAAAATTTCTTGTTCTATTGCAGATCATACCCTTGCGATTGGAAAACTAAATATTTTCTAATGGACATCTTATAATAGGCAAGAAAATAAAAAGTTTTGGCGAACGACGATGCAATCGTATGCATAACTCATAAGGCAAATGTTCTTAATTTTAAAACGAAGGAATGAAATATTGTAAAGACTTGCTAATTTAAAAGATGATGTATTACATTACAAGTAAAATCAATGGAAATAATAAACTATAAAAATTAATTAACGTGCAAAAACAATGATGAAATGGCTGCGAAGGCTTTGCTA
This sequence comes from Tetragnatha versicolor, assembly GCA_024610705.1. Lineage (NCBI taxonomy): Eukaryota > Metazoa > Arthropoda > Arachnida > Araneae > Tetragnathidae > Tetragnatha > Tetragnatha versicolor. The sequence continues at coordinate 67,912,863 of JANDEH010000002.1, forward strand.
ATGTCTAAACAAGCAGTTTCAAAAATGATAAAACAATAACTTACTTCTCATCTTGGAGCTGGATGAAGCGACTGTGGTAGTAAAGATTCTCGAAATTATAGTTGATACCATAGAGTATTAGGGCGTCACTCCTCAATTTCCACTCCTTGAAATCTTTCATAAGCGGGATGTTATTTCGGATTCCCCAAGGGTCACTCCTCAACGCGGAAAAACTCCGCAGAACGACACCGGCGTGCTCTGGTAAAATCAGATCCACCAGGAACACGTCGGCGTCCATTTTCAGCTCTGTTTTGGCCAAAAACAATAGACAGACAACCGGGTCCGGGCCCAAAGCCCTGGCCGCCTCCATTAACAAGATGAAGGCCAACTTAAAAAGATTCTCCGGTATCCTTCCCACGTATTTTGATGCGTAAAACATAAAAAAGTTTACTAAGGAGGAGAAGTGCTCTCTTCTCTCCTCTAATCCCATCCTGCTCAACATATCTTTCACAAGGTGAAAACACGCGGCTGGTTCTGTTTTATTTTCTAGTATCGCCCATTCTTGTTGTATTCTCTTCGACGGCCCTTCCAGTCCGTAAAGTTTGGCGTCTCTCCGAAACTGTCTAATAATTCTGGCAGACTCTCGGCACCTCCGGTAGTTCATCTTGCTGCTGAGGCACTACAAACAAAATGCGGCCGGACCACAACGAATGGACTGAGTTTGTAAAATGGACACCAAGGGTCGAGCTGTATATATAGGTGAAAATTGTTCCGCTAGGGGGTGATCCACCTTCCAAGTAATTGACCGAAGATGTCAGTCAGGGGGTTGTCCCCGGCTGGGAGGTTCTCACCTTCTTGTAAACCCCCCCGAACGGAATACAATGGACTTACCGTCCTAAATTTGACCCTTTTCGAATTATCCCAGTTGTACTCAAAAGATGGAGGATTTTCAATGGGATTTACAAGGGACAGTATGACTTTTGTGGAGGACCTGTATATCCGCCTGTAGATGGTTCCTCATAGAAGTTTGTGCAAACAACTTCGGTTTCCCACGCGCGTTTTTCAATGGTCAAAGATAAGTTTGTGAGCTCTGGGGAAAATCAAAACCGTAATCCCCCCTTGGCTACGCCCATGTCAACAAATGAAAATGGGAGGTCTTGGAATTTTCGAAAATTTACAAACTTTGAATCGCCTTCTTTGAATCTATGGATGGTCGGCTCGTATTCATTGAAGTATGAAGTCGTATAGGGGAGGGTGGGGACGATTGTAACACGGGCAGTTGTAACTCTTTGATTTCCTTAAAATGAGAGGCTGCCTGGGCGAAAAAGAGTTACCAGTACGTACAAGGCAGGTGAATGAAAGAATATCAGATTGCCATGGCTACATTTGAGTTGTGGCTGTGTAATTGAGAAAAGAGTGTTTTTCGAGCATCGCAAAGTAAATTTCTATTCTTGTGTAACTTTCCTTCCCCTTCACTGCAGGTATGAAATAAAACAACATTGATTTTATTATTTTGTATGTATACATGTATCCTAGTTTTATTCCTCTTTGCCAGTCGTCCAGAATGGACGGTAACCACTTTGTCAACCTGCCACAGCCTTCTTCACCTTTCTAATGAATTGTCTTTGCGCTACTGGGAAGCTCGACGTCAAATGGCCGTAAGGTCAAGGACAGGCATTGGATAAAGAAAGAAATTAAGAGTTTATTCCGATTACGATTGTAACATGTTACAACTGACCCCAATGTAGAAAATGACATGTTTTAAAAGTATTTTCGATGTATTGATTTATAATTCATACTTGCCCGTAATATTGGCATATAATTATGAACTTTTACGGTTTTAGGATGCCGAGATCACATAAAAGAAAAACTGAAAGGGGGCTGATTAGTCTTCAAATATGGAGGGAGAGGCTGTTGAGGTTTCGGTGTCAAAAATCTATTAGAAGTGTTGTTCGTGAGCACGATTTTTGTTACAATCGTCCCCACCCTCCCCTATTCATTGAAGTTTTCAAATTCCCCTTTTATGTGTTCAGATTCTTCTACTTTCATTGTCCATCTTGGAATTTCGTACAAAAGGGTATTTCTGAAAGTTGGTCAAGAAATATACAACTCTCATTTTTATTGCAACCGAGTGACGTCCTGGTTTAACCCGTAGCAGAGGACGTGGGGTCTCCCAGACCACACAACATTTTCCTCCCCCCACCACATGCTTGGTCAAATTGAATGGATTCTTCCGCTAGCTTCACCTTTCGTGACCTTGGACCTGACCCCTTCTTATCAGCAAGTTTTGACAAGTGCGACTGTACAGAAATTTCACAAATTCTTTTTCAGGGGTCCCAGAAACCCAGACTTGACAGGTCCTGTCAAGATGCTCTACTCTATGCTTTTCTCCCCAATTGATTGATGGACTGGCGTAGCTACCCTGAGATGTGGCGCGCGCCTTAGTATGCATGGTATTGAAGCTAGGTCCGTGGAGATTATATTTATGATCAGGGCTCGATTTCTAAATAAAGAGGTACCGGAACGGTAAAATTACTGGTATCAAAACTGGAAAAGCGAATACTTTTTAATACCAAAACTTAAGCATTTATTTTCAAATTAAAATTTAAAAAATAAATTCAAGTGTGTTGGACTAGATTAGGAAGAATGTTCTATTTTAATTATTGAATAAGACGATGAACTCTCTATACCACTTTTTTTTACGGTGGGTTACACTTTTTTCCCCTAAAAGGGTGCCTCTTGTAGGAAGCGGGACGGCTTATCATCAATGAACCATTAGTGTTGTAATATTTTGCCAATTTAAGGAATATAATGCGTTTAAGCTCCTGCTTTCCTCAATTTTAAAACTGGTGCCAATCCTCAATCGCCAAAGATATGACTTGCAAATACTGTGGCAACCTTAACCCGCAATACTTGATCCATTTTTTCAAATTTAAACTCAGAAATTCTTTTAAAATGTGTTAACTTAAATAAATGTGTGTTAGATATATTTTGATTTTGAATCAAGTTTATCAATCCTTTCATCTATTCAATGCAATTCAATGTTAGATTTTACATGAGGATACGGCCTGAAACCTAGATCATAATTTTAAAATATCTTGAAGCTATAGAACCAGGCTTGCTCAACGGCTAGAGGGCATGATTACCAAGACATGGAACCAGGTTCAAATCGAGCTCTCCCCCAGCGTAACTGAAAAGTTTACTTTTTATACTAATCTATTTAGCCCCAATATTTTCCAACTTCTTTAGTTATAAATGTTTTAAATCGACAACTTTCACTTACGCTAGAGAAATAAAATCTCATCGTATCAATTATGTTTTAGCTTACTTAAAGAGTTTTTGAGCCAAAGAAATCCGGAATCGGAAAATCCGAAAGTAAAATAATTATTATTGTCTCATTTTGAAGAGGACCTCTTTTGGACCAAAACCTTAAGCTTTTATGCAGACCAAATTAATTGTAACTTAACTTCTAATTGCTCAACCGTTAACGCACAATACTTCTTTTCCATTTCTTTTTCTAACTTTTGATTATTCATAAGATTAGGATAAAAGTTTTCTTCCGGGCAATTAGGCCGTGGTCGAAAGGTAGATGTTATAAGTCCAAACGTTGCATATTTCCGAATTCAGCATGAGAAGCGCAACAATGATACCGATCGACCAATATGATTCAATGATTGCCGTTTTAGCTCCTCCCTTCAACTACGTCATTCAAAATTAAAAGAGGATCAAAATAAGAACACGTGTGCAAATATATTTTTATTTTTTAATGAGACGGGATTTGTGTGCATTAAATTTAAAAGTTGTGAATGAAGAGCGATTCTTTTTTTTTCGTTCCGATACTTTTTTTACCAATATGTTTAACTATGGATCAAGTATAGTATTATCAATTCTGAAAATTCATTCATTTCATAAGTTAAATCCATTTTAATACTACATCGCTTGAGTAGATTGAGATAATTAAGAATAGGGATTTTTGAAATCACGTTTGTTCTAAAGATTTCTTTCATACGTAATCAGAAGTCTTATTCTTTAAGTTAAAATAATTTTAAAATAGAAAATCTTTATTTTTTTTCCATGCATCCTTATCTAAAGAGAGCATTAGGAATACTCAGCAAAGTACAAGTTAAAAGCAAAATTCGAATGAAAATTAAACGAATCCTAGAACATATTTTATTTGAAAACTTTAATTTAAACTTTACCTGACTTGATATAGTTGAAAGGAGGAGCTAAAACTGCAATCTTATTGGTCGATCGGTATCACTGTTGCGCTTCTCATGCTGAAATCGGAAGTATGCCCAAACGTTTCGTCTGCAACTTCGGCAGACATTATCAATGGGAATAAAAGGCTAAAAAAATTTTTAGAAAGTCAAAATCAAGATTACTGCCGTCTGCGTGGTCGAAGGTTATATACAGTAGGAACATCAACAACTGGATGCGATGCCACACCAGACTCAACAGCGATAACTGCAGCAGGCGAGTCCATCCTAACATCGATAGACGACTTCGGAAACGAACCACCAACCACAGCTGGCAAAGGTGCAGAGGTCGACTCCCGATCCGAACTCTCAGGCCTGTGACCAAAGGCAGCCAATACAGGAAACCACGTTCTATTCATCCTGAGACCCTCCTCCTTTCTATTGATGTTGTGAGGGTGCTTAAATATTTCAATAGCCTCCCTCTGGAGGCGCGTATAATAATGTGTTGTAGTATAGACAAGACCTCTGTTTCGTCGAAGTTTATCGTGTGGCCCGGTGCAGATAAAACATGTTCGATTACCTGTTGAGGATACCATCGCCAGTATTGAATCGGCAATTGGCACACTACCGCGTGAGTCAGCGGAGGAAATTCGTAGAGAATCAGCTCGCATTATCCAATACGTGAAGCCACCTAGGTCCAATCTCACTGGTAAGGAAAGAAAAGCTCTGAGAGATTTGAACTCTGATAAGGATATCATAATTCTCTCCGCAGATAAAGGAAATGCGACAACAGTTCTTAATACAAAGGACTACCATCAGAAAATTCTTGACCTGCTGGATCCTTCCACTTACAAGGTTTTAAATCGGGATCCTACCACCAAGATACTCAGGAAGACAAACCAACTTATCAAGGAGTCGTCGATTCCAGTTGAAGACAAAACCCGCCTTAGGAAATCTGAGGCCCTACCTCCAAGATTGTATGGTTTGCCAAAAATTCACAAGCCCAACATTCCACTTCGTCCTATAGTCAGCGCTATTGGTTCGCCGACCTATGACGCCTCATATCTACACTCCCTACCATTTCCGCACGGTAATTTGATTCCCCTGTAGAATTCAGAGCTTCGAATATCACAAGGTCGGGAGCTGTACATCCCAAACTTTGCAATGAGTAATCAAAGGTATTTTGGGTAACCCCAGAACGGATACCTAAACCTGGAAAGCGGCAGATATCATCAAATTAATATTAAATATTATAATGGTGACCAGTATTCAAAATAAACAAGTATACAAATAAAACTTGACCACCACTTTTAAAAACGTTTTTGTATAATTAATACAACCCTTGTGTTCATCCAGTCACATTTCCCTTCAGTGATGAGTCTCCTTAAACACATTGGAGAGGCTTGTGCTGTTGGGAGAATATCCTTCAAAACTAGATATTGATTGATAGGCGAAGTCCATTTTTTTATTAAAAGTCGCTAGTGTTTGAACCTGAAAGTAAAAATTCAACAAGTGATTATAAAACCTATTTCACGGGGTTGTATTTTAAATGTCAGAATTGATAGTGTCAAGACCTGGTTTGAGATTATTAAGTAGGGTGGGTTGGGGTAAAGTGGGTCTTGGGGTAAAATGGGTCAGTTTTAATTAACTCGATATAAATCAAATTTAATTTGAATTATTTTCGCTCGTTTTTTGTATTATAATCTTTTATGTGTTGGCAACATTTTCCGACTGTCAAAAATTTAGATTCATGAATTTAAGAACTGAAAAAATATTTTATTTGAACGGTAAATGGTGTTGTCTAAAAAACAGGGCTTACCAACTTCCAAATATCTATATATTGTAATAAATTACAGCAGACTTTTGTAATATTTTTCAATAAAAGAAAGTCTGAGAGACATTTCAAGGCAATCAGCTTAGAAAAATTTAAAATATTTAATCTTTTATAACAATATTTTGTTTTTGGGGTAAAATGGGTCATAGTAAGGAGGCCTTCTGTATTAAGTAAAAATTTAACTTATTTCAAATACAAATATACATTGAATATTCCTTCAAATATACATTAAACTGTCAAACAAGTTTATTTTTCTCCAAATGAAGTATTTTAATTGCTACATTTGAACAATGTTCATTAACTTCGGACTTAAAACAAATTTTTTCAGATAAAAACGGCTTAGCCAATTGCCTTTTTTCTTATTTTCATGTATATTTAGTAATAAATATATTTTTGACATCTTTTTGCAATGAGACCCATTTTACCCCACGGTGGGGTAAAATAGGTCATTATTTTGATGCTAAGTTTAACCAACTTATAACTAAAAATATTTGATAAAATTAGATGAAAATGTTCTAAAGGATTGTAATGCCAGGATCCAATTGAAAGAAATCATTAAAAAGTAATAGTTTTGATGAAATAAATCTTAGAATGTGAAAGTACCTTAAAAGTGACCCATTTTACCCCAACCCAACCTATTGAGTAAAATTGCAAGAATCGAGCCTAGTTTTAGGCAAAAAAATCATAATCATGTTTGAGTTTAATTGGTTTTGATTAAAAATAATTATTAATTTTGGGCGATAACAATCATTAAGTTATGATGAAAAATATTTTGGTAAAACAATAAACTGAACAGTAACTCATTCCCTCCTTGCCAAAACCACTAACCTAATTTTTAAGGATATGTGTTCTCTTCAGTATTTTCAGATTAATCGAAAATTTCAGAATATTTCAATTGGTAATTTGGTGATCTTTCGTGCAACAAACGATTTTTATTTTCGGAGCAAAATATAAAAATCAAAAAATTATGCAGGCAGATAATCGTCAAAATAACGATCACTAGTAATGATTACGACGCTGAAGCGAATTTTTCTTTTCTGATCACCAAACGATGATCCGTTTGATGAAAAACGCTGTCTGATTCTAATTTCTATGATCTTCTTTCAATCGAAGCCACCCGAGATTTCCATTGAATTATATGGAAAATTTGAAGAGAATAGAATAGAATACTTATTTGCTTTTCAAGCCAAGGCCCGCTAACAAAGGATGCTACATGATTAATAATTAATCCATTAATAGAAACAAAATACAGAAAATTTGAAGAGGCTAGCACTGAAAAGGTTAAACCCATTATTTCCTTAACTTTAAGAAGATCAAACCTCTAGAAACACCCAGATATAATATTAAATAATGATATTTGCTACTACGAAAGACTTGAGACCCATCCCGCAATCTTTCGATTGCAAGCTTGATCCTCTACGAACTAACCTACCATTTCCTTTTCTCGTTTATTTTGAATTCGCCAAATTAGAGATAAGTCGCCAAATTTTGAATACATTACCTTTCAAACTAGAATTAAAGCCAGCATGATCGTTCGATTCCAGCCTTTATTTCAGATATCTACCTAAAAGACAAAAGTTTCAGCAAAGTCTTACAATCAACCAAACAACTAACTCGAAGGATCGTATTCTCGGGCTTAGAGAGAGAAGATACACTTTTTCAAAGCGCAGAAATAGAAGTTGTGAATAACCAATGAGATAGTTTCGAAATCCCATATTAGGAATGACAGTCTGCCGGTAAACCAATCAAGGTTTCCTAAAGCAATCTGTATGACTTCAGCGAGTAGTACTGTAGGAAAACTTGCCCCTTACTGTAGGAAAACCTGCCCCGCATACGGGGCAGATTTTCCAACCTGACATGGTCACCTTTAATCCTAGTTTGCAAAAAAACTAATTATCGTAATAAAATTTGAATGCTACATTTTGTAGAGAACTGTCCGAGGATCATAATGAAATCTTGTTTATCCAAAAATAAGCAAAAATAAAATGTATGGAAAGAAAATGCATTTAGGTTGGAAAACTAGCCCCGGTCTCCCCTACTTTGCGTATTACTTTTCTGAAAAAACTCTAATAGGTGTCAAACTTTTTTTCACGTATTTTTCTTGTATAAGGCTTGTATTTAGTCATACAGGTGATAATTTGTGAGAACTTTGTTGAAATTAGTCAAAACAGGACCCCTGAAAAAAAAGGATTCCAGGAGATCTTTTCGTACGTTTGACGCAGAATTTTAGCAACTTCCGAACAAGTGACGAATAATATATTTAGCAGGTTGTTTAAGCATCGTGTCTGAACTATTATCCAGCAAGAATAATAAATTTAACTCTAAAAACGGTTCCGAGACATCCCCTTAAAGTTCGACTTTTTACGATTTTGGCCCTATTTTGAAGTGGAAAATATCAAAATTGCATCGTTTCAAAAACAAGCGGTCTATGCCAGAAGATAATATAAGTATTATATTATAACATTCCGTCTCCGTTCCTTGGGACCTCACTTACTTTTTTTAATTTTTAATTTTTTGTAAATGAAGTTTTCGGTTCAAAGGAAATGTCAATTGCTTCTTCCATATTATATGCAAAAGTTTTCTAGTGACTACTTTTAATGTTTTTAGGGTGCTGAATCCGAATTTAAGGTTTGCGATCAAAATTTCGTAAACGAAACATTCGGAAAATTTGAAAAAATGGCAAAAATTCTACCTTTTTATTCTTTTTTTGCCCGTAGAACATAACCTTTGCGCTTTTGAGTAAAACAGTCGGTACAAAAATAAAGAAGAGAAAACAAGCAAAGAAAAAGTCAATCACAACTTTCCTCTCAGATGAAGGGGTCAGACGCTAGAAAACGCTGAATATTGGGACGTTTTTGTTCGATTGGCAGAAAATCCAAAAAATTTCACTCCTATGACCGAAAAGCTGCCTGTTTTGAAATAGAATATTAGTTACTACTTTAATTTTGAGTTCAGTCCACGAAATTTACCTTCTGAATACTCCAATGATAATTAAATTAATTAAACATACATTAAAATACTAGCAATTACAAATTCGGATGTTTTTGCAATATGCTCATTGTTATAGCATATGCTCATCAATAATACACACAAATAATAAAAATAGGAACTTGCAATTGAATTTTATGTAATTTTTGAAATAATTAACAAAATGCATAGCATGTCACACATATTTAAAGCAGTTCTTACTACATTCTATTTCAAAATAGGCCGCTTTTCGGTGATAGGAGTAAAATTTTTTGGATTTTTCGCCAATCGAACAAAAACGTCCCAATATTCAGCGTTTTCTAGCGTCTGACCCCTTCATCTGAGAGAAAGGTTGTGATTGACTTTTTCTTTGCTTGTTTTCTCTTCTTTATTTTTGTACCGACTGTTTTACTCAAAAGCGCAAAGGTTATGTTCTACGGGCAAAAAGAGAATAAAAAGGTAGAATTTTTGCCATTTTTTTGAATTTTCCGAATGTTCCGGCACGAAATTTTGATCGCAAACCTTGAATTCGGATTCAGCACCAACTGACACTTCCTTTGAAACGAACACTTCATTTACGAAAAATTAAAAATAAAAAAAGTAAGCAAGGTCCCAAGGAACGGACAACGGGATGTTATAATAGAATACTTATATTATCTTCTGGCACAGACCGCTTATTTTAGAAACGATGTAATTTTGATATTTTCCCCTTCAAAATAAGGCAAAAATCGCAAGAAGTCAAACTTTAAGGGGATGTCTCGGAACCGTTTTTAAAGTTAAATGGATTATTTTTGTTGTATATTAATTCAAACACTATGCTTAAACAACCTGCTAAATATAATATTCGTCACAAGTTCGGAAGTTGCCAAAATTATGCGTCAAACGTACGAAAAAAGCTTCTGGAATCCTTTTTTCAGGGGTCCTTTTTTGACTAATTTCAACAAAGTTCTCACAAATTATAGCCTGTATGACTAAATACAAGCCTTACACAAGACAAATACGTGAAAAAAAGTTTGACACCTATTGGAGTTTTTTCAGAAAAGTAATACGCAAAGTACCATATTTCCAATCGGACTCGAAAAATGGCGCTCAGACGCGAGACAAAAATGGACATACCTCCTGAAATTATTTTTTATGTAAAACGCTTCCATAGTATTTACTATGACACTTAGGAGAATATTTGGTGAAAATTTCAACCAAATCAAAAATGTGAACTATCACAGCCCCATAGGAAGTGTACCTCGCTCCCAGAAAATCACTCTAATCAGCTAAAAAAATTAATAGAAAAAAAATTAGGACGAGCGAGTAATTTCAACAATGCTTAGATAAGCTTTTCCCATTGTGAATGATCTGATTTTATCAAAATTAAAACCCTATAAAAACTAAATTAATCTAGTTATATGTATTATTTTGTTTTTAAAAATTATTTTGAACTATCATATTCATCTATCCAGTAACAAGCTCCAAAAGACAAATTAAATTTGTAGAAGTTAGTTATTTTCGTCTGTTTTTATGCACAGTTTCTCATAGGATTAACATTGGCAGACCAACTTTCTGTATGTTGTGACGTAGCGACCTCGCTTTGTTTACATTTTATGAGCCAACCTGTAGTACTCTATATATCCGCCATAATTATCATCCATCTCACAATGTGCTTAATTTTTCTATTTTCTCCAGAAACAAACCGTCAAGTGGGTAGAGAGATTCTTGCCCCTTTAGTTAATGAGGTAAGGGGGCGAGGGATATTGTTGTAGATGTAAGTAATAAATCATTTCAATAATTGCGAAGTGCATAAATTTCTTAAAACATTTTAGGTTTCATAGCTTTTTTCTTTCCATTTTTCAACCGAAAAATTTATTTTTTATTGCTGAAAATTCAAATATGTTTTATGTTGACAAGAAAACAAAAAGATCTTAGTCTTTAAGCTATTTCTGCCTGGTTACATTTGATAAATCACTATAGTTTATTTTATAAAATTCTTCTGGGGACGACCCCTAGCCTCCTTGAAAATTTAGCGTCAATATAAATTTTTTCCTTGAAAATTTTGTGGTTTACAGAGTCTCAAAATAAGCTAAAACTTAACTTTTAGAAGCAAGTTTTCAGAATATTTCAGGGGTAGACCCCCCTTTTGATAAGATATTAAGATAAGATATTAAAATCTTGACATTATGTGTAACATGATTCCAATGTTATTTTAACGAAGATCATGATTATAATACTGCTTCTCTTTTGAAAATTCTAAGGAATACACAAGAAGTGATCCTCTTTAGGTGGCTTTCAAAGGGTAACAAATGTATAAAAATGAGTAAAAAAACTTCTTTTTGAAGCTAAATTTCACAAAACTTTTTTGGGGAGGACTCCCCCCCCCAGAAATCCCCTTTTTTACCTAGGTGTAAGTATTAACTAAAAAACCCCAGCTTTTCATACTTTGACATAGTTTTGCACACCATTCTGGTTATGGCCCTACGAAAAATGCTTCTCCCCCCCACTCTTAAAAACGTTGGCACGTCCCCTGGCGCCACTGCTTGTGAACCACATAATTTTTAAGTCAAAATTTGTAGGGGGCTGGGGGACCTGCCGCAGAAAATTCTTTGAAATTTACTACTGTAAACTAGTGTCTTATCTCATTTTGAAACACTTTGGGGAGCAGCCACTGAAACTCAATTTAGTTGGGGGAAATTAGCTCAAAAAAGTGCCGAACCCGGAACAAATTCCAAAATGTTTTTCATCGGTTTTAGACTCTACTAGGTGGAACAACCTAGACCCCCAACAGGATAGACCAAATTTACTGCATTATCTGCAGTTATTGACTTAATTTACGTCAATTTTTATCTTAATTAATGGAATTTACCCTCGAAGTTTACTGTCACTTACTGAAAACTTAGGCCGCCATCTTGAAAAAAGCGCTCTTCTTGTTGCCAGATCCTTATAAAGGAAAGGTTTATAAATTACTTCGTCAATAAAAGACAACTAGCACCTAATGTATAATTTAACACAGAGAAAAAAAATTTGTTTTGTCCTTATTATCGTTTTTAGAGGATTTTTAAGTTTTTAAAAAAATAAAAAAAAACACACACTTCCGGTCATCAGATTGTGGTAGACTTTTTTTCTGTCAATAAGGACACCTAGTAGAGTCTAAAACCGTTGAAAAACCTTTTGTTGGAACTTGTTCCGGGTCAAACCGTATTTCCCCCCTACTAATTTGAGTTTTCCCAAAGGCAACTCGCAGACCCTTTATAGGAAAGCGCTGAGGAGCCCTGGGGGGTCCGCGGACCACAGTTTAAGTACCACTGACCCCCAACACTGTTGGTTTGCACAAAGATTTCCTTTTTATACAGATCCTAGTGTGGTTTGCACACTTGTCTGTCTATTCAAAACAAGAAAACCGCACAACATGATGTATATAAATCTCATTCACTCTTTATTTTCCGCGTATAATCAACAAACAGGCTATGAACAGGGTCTTGAAGGGGGGGGTGGTGGTCAGTGGTCGGGTCACTCCATGTCATCGTCCAGCGAGTCCTCGTCATCGTCAGGGCGGTCGTCGGAGCGGACGAAGTAGGCGTCGATGCCGGTGATGGTCACGTTCTGTCCGTCCACGATCATGGTGTAGGGGACGGAGTGGTCGTCGTCGAACTCGTCCCCGCCGAACATGGCACCGGCCACCGATTGCGCCTCCTCGGGTGCCTCGCGCTTAGGCTTGGTGGGCAGTTTAGGGTTCATGTTCACCTGCGAGGAAATCAACGGGCTTTCAAATGGATAGTTATGGAGAAGAATAAAAGCCTCACAATCGGGTCAGAATTTTTATTTGCTTTTTTTTTTAAATCAGGCAGCGTTTCTCATCAATTGCGGATCCGAAAAGAAAATAAAACACGTTTAAGGGCTATCCATAATTATGTCACACACTTTCTTTCAATATTTTTGACCCTCTCCCTCCCCTGTGTTACAAAGTGTCACACTTTACTAGTGGCCGTTCAAATATTAGGTAAAGCATGTTTTTGGTCATTATTGACCCCCCTTCGCCTTGTCAGCAAATATATATATACAAACCAAAAACCCCTTCACATAATTACGTAAGAAAACTGCCTAACCTCCCACCCAAAAACCTCAAAATGCGTGTTTCCTAGTTCCTTAAAAGTTTTTTTCCCGTTCAAATTTTATTGTCAAGTTTATTTTTGGTTGAATTTTGAAAATATGTATGCAAAAAATAAGATATTATCGAAAATGCAGTATTTTTAACACCTTACAGAAGCATCTTTCAAATACCCCCTCTACCCTTGTCAGGAAAATCAGAAAAAATAGCAAACCCCCTCCCCCGTAAGTGCTTACGTATTCTAACTCCCCCAACATGCCCCCCTTTTGCCACATCTGAAGCTCTCCTAATAGTAATAGTATATTCGTAAGAATGTGGGGACTCACAATCATTCTAGTTGAATTATTGCAGACCACCTTATAAATTCGAAGTAAACTCTTTTTTCTTTAGTATGAATTTTATAATATCATTTATAGTTATATATAAACCTACATTTTTCGGGGGGAAATGTTGTTATTTGGTAATTTTGTTGATTTCCAATTAAGGATGTCCCAATTCTTGAACCTTGATTGAGGTTGAGGAACTTGTCACAAAGTATCATAGATTAAAGGAGTCTTTCCCTCACTTTCAAGCTCGACATCATTTATGTATGCCCTCTTAGTCATTGCTGGTGATCTAAATTTTAAGGATTATCCGGTATCATTTTTGGAACTCAGCGACTAAATTATAAAAAAAATAACTTGGTGACATTTATTTTGAATGACAAAGATGTAACGCATTTATGTTTTTCTTCAAGTTCTAACCGTTCTAATGAAAATGTACTTAAAATTTTCCAATTCAAAATTTCCGAATCGATTCAGAAACGAAATATCTAAAAAAATAAATGCTTATGCCATATGACTTCTTTGTATACTACAGTAAGTTTATTTCCCTTTAAGACCTAAGCTACATTAGATTATGGTTGAATCCAATTGGAATTTCGGAACGGCTAGGTCTTAAAGGGTTATAGTTTATTACGTTAGCTTTGTTCACCAATTTCTTTGTTTGAAAAATCAGTTTTATTTTTAGTACTATTTTATGTTAACCTACTACCTACTATCATTGTAGAAGTACAAAACTTAACCTCCCAAATCATAAATCATTTAATTCTTTGCACCCTCCTTAATTTAACTCTCCTAAATGGCAAGAAATATTATTTCAAAAAGTGTAAATTTACCGCGCAGTTTCCAACGATGCAGCTTGCTTGGGAATATGATACATTCAGAGGTATGGCTGACTGCGAAAAAGGAAGTTTAAATCAACACACATGAACTTACTACGGAATATTAAAGGAATACTTTTTAAATTTTTTTATAATTAGATCACATAAAGCTTTTGGTTTATGTTATAAAAAGCCAAAAAAAATTTAATTAGCTTACGAATATATCTGGAATTAAATACTGCCTTTAAAGGGTTCCATAATTAATATTTAGAATCATTTTACAGACTCTTACATCCAATCCATACTTTTACATCAAAGAGAAAGTTTTTAAGTACTTTAGAATTAGCCGGGCCAAGCGCCAAGTTTTCTGAAAAATGGGGAGAAATATTGACATTGAAATAAAAAAAAGTAAACAAATGAATTAGAAATGTTGCTTTTAATTTTTTTAAATGTTTTATGTGAAATATGTAAGATGTTGCCAATAAAGTCCGATTGACGAGATTTGCGCCAGGTTCATCCTAAAGTATCAGTTTTTTTAATAATAAAACAAAATGAATTTTAATGATAAGAATGAGTAATATTCAGTAAAAATTGGAATGATATTAAGCTAAATTGTTAGAACCTACTTATTTTTTGGTCTCAATTAATTTATAATTGTAATTATGATTACCCTTAAAGGAAATAACGATTATTTTCTATTTCTTACAAGTACTAGCTATACACATACTATATCAATAAGTTAACTTGATGGTGTGAGATGGTTAAATGCAACAAAAATTTATTATTTTACTGAAATGCAGTAGTTCTTTTAATTTTGATACTTACTCCCATTACACAGGTATTTAACTGCAAAATAAAGAAGAAAAATATTAAATTCACTTATCAACAAACACATTTCACATATTTTTGTAAAAGAGGAAAAACGTTTTTTTAACAAATGTTTTAAAATAGTCTCTTACATCATTTGTGTATTAACTTACGAAATTAAAGTTTATTTTTAAAAAAAGCATCAATACCCGGTTTAAAATTCCATAAAAACTGTTTTGAATACGACTAGATGCCTCTTATTCAGACATCATTTATTTAAACGGATATCCGTTTTAACCGGTCTTAATTTATTTAAGTACAAAGTTAAAACTGTTCACAGTAATTTATTTTTTCAAATATCTCTTCTAATGTTATGCAAAACTTTTAAAATGCTTTGACAGATGCATTACATGTTATAACTGTCATGTAAGTTTTTAAACTATGAAATAAATAGTTCATTAACGTTTTTTTTCTATCTTCCCTTAAACAGTTATTTCTCTTTCCACCTAATACCTTTTCCATTGGAGTCTACTGTATTTTCTTAATATTTTTAATATATTTTTGTTGTTTTGAACTGGCTATTTAGTAATTTCATTAGTCCTATTAGGTAAATTTATGTAATTAAAGTAAGAGAGCCATAAATAAATCTTATACCGTTACATGGTGATTATTTATCATCGAATACATTAAAATTGTAAAAATTCGGAAAAAGAATGTCATTGGAAAACATTTTTTATCGGTTTAATGCAGGTTTTGTTTCTATGAGATACAAGACTTCATGTATTGTGTTTTAAACTTAAACTTTAATTTTATTTTTAATACTTGCTGAGAAATAACATTTTATGCTTACCACAATGGGATACAGAGTATTTGGGCACAGAATACACATTGGCTGCAAAATGAAATAAATTTTGTTTTAGGACGGATAAGAAAATACAATTTTCATGTTGAATTTGTATCTTATATTCAATACTGTACCGTAAATTTTGAAGGATCATTAGACCATAAGCACACTTTTGTGAAGGAGGGTTGATTGTTTTTCCAAAACGTTGTTCCCTGAAAATAAAATATTATTCATAGCATCACTCATATCTCATCCAGTAAATATAAAAGATAATTATTCCTTTGATTGTTTTAAAGTTTAAATTTTGCATCATTACAAAATTAACAAACTCAAAAAATATAAACACATTTTTTACATGTGTATCTGTTTTAACAATTACCACTTAGTTAGATTAAAAAGTGTCAACACTTACAGGCCATATTATAGCAGCTGCTGTTGTCAAAAAACAGAGTGAGAGACAGTAAGATTTCATTTTAAAGAGTTTCCTGGAAAAGAAAAATTACATTGTAGAAACTCGGATCGCTCTCTGGACAGTGCCCCCCTCGGACCCAAAAAGGTTCTAAAAATGAATAAAAACTCTACTTTTACAAGTGAAGTTTCCAAATTTTTTCTGGGGTGACCCCATAACCCCCAACACGGTACCAAAAGGGGGTTTCGGGTGATACTTTTTAGAAAATCCCCAACATTTTGTGTTAAAAGGTAAAGGTTGTCCGGAAAAGTGCCCCCCTTGGATCCGCGTCTGGTCATACCCCTCCTAGAAGTCCTGAAACAACCTGTATATCACTTTTTGTTCTTCAATTTAGGGTTGTGGGTCATTCTTAAAAATGCCCCGTTTCTTATTAGCCCATTTAAACAAAACTATGGGGTAGTAAGAAACTCTATAATTTTATCTCTTAACTATTAACTATTTATTGTATTTTTCTCTGTACTATTTCGATATTTCATTGTTTTTATTTTATTTATCTAGTTAAAAAGTTTAATTCAATTACGTTTATAATTACTTTTTTCCTGAAAACGGGGGGTAGTTGTAAAATGCCCTTTTACACACTAATTCAATGTTTATTAAAAACTTTTGTCATTCAATTAATATTTTAAATCAATTTTGCGTTTTAATTTAAATTATGGTGAGGGAAATAGACTATTAAGTTGGGTTTTTATATTCATGTTTCCGAAAAACAATATGGAAACACAGTGGAAGGAATAGTTTCGAATATGGAACGGAGAAATAGTGCTACTTTCCGGGGTAGACCTGGAAATCCGTTTTTTAACAGCATGGATCCTCAAATTCATGGTTTTATCAATTTTTTTAAAAATATCGAGCCAAATAGTTTGTATCGTCATGAGTGGAGTATCCAGACAAAAATTTAGAAAGGGAATTGGGAATTTAGTGGGGATATATGGGGCAAATTTAGTTTAGTCCTATGGACAAAAAAGAATAATTTCTGACTTTCAGGAACATATTTTAAAAGGGTTTTTCTTTATAATTACGAGTAACTTTATAAATTCCTCACTAGTTTAATTTTTCATAAATATAAGGATGTTAAATTCAATTCAGTGAAGGATTTTCTACTATTTTTAACCCTAAACGGCTTATGTTTCTTGTTGCTTGCGTTTCCCCACAATGAACACGTGGCCTTGTGTTTTATTAATTTATTTAAATTACAGCGGGCCCTCGCATATTCGCGGTTGAGTAATGTTACTCCCACATATTCGCGGAGTTCGCAGATTTCGATCTCAAAGGTTTTTAGCAATGAAACTTGCATATTAGGCAGAAAAGATATAATTGTTCGATTTCAGTATCTATTACGTAAAACCATTTTGAAAAATGTAACTTATTCTACTAAGCAAGTTTTCTAACTAGTAACCCTTTTTATTATTAAAAAAGTTTTTCAATTTAAACCCTATGGAACTAGGAAAGCGGGGGAGACCGAGGTTGAGATGGGCTGACTCAGTGGAGTCTGATTTTCTAGCAATCTACGAGAGGAACTGGAAATCCAAGATGGCCCGTGGGTCCTTGTGGAGGGGTCTTCAAAAGAAGGCATTGGCGCATACCGGGCTGTCTAGCCTTTTATGATGATGATGAACCCTTTTGATACTTACAACAAATTATTTACAGTTATTACAATTATTTACAGTAATTTACAGTTAAAACTACTTTTTGCATGAACCAGTTTTATTAGTAGTTTTTTTATGTAATAAATGACGGAATCGAACCATTATTTCTGTTATATTATCATATATGCGCGTTTTAAAACTGGGTTCATTATTCGCGGATTTCACGTATTCGTGGTATATTTTGGAATGTAACTACCGCGAATAACGAGGGAATACTGTATTGCGTTATTGACAGGGTCATATAAAATGTCTACAGGTTATATGTTAAAAGCCCGGGGGGCGTAATGGTAGTGCTTCGTACTTTCACGCCACATGTCAGGGCTCGATTCCTGGGGTCCGGGCTGGGAAAGGTCAACTCATCCCTTCAGTGGGTTGATAAAATGAGGACCAAGCGTGTTTATTGTTTAGGAACTAAAAACTAGCCTTTATTTATCCTAACATAAAGATATTTAAAATAATGGAATTTTATTTTATTTAGGAGGAATATGTTTAAAAGGACAAGATTTGTTAATTCGTGGTTTTCCAGGAGCATATAACTGGCAGGTATAGACATTTTGGAACAGCTTTAGAATAGGTCCACTTTTGGCGACCTTGGCGCCGGCCGCCATATTTGAAACCTGTCCGCCATGTTTACCTACATTTTCACAGCCTGTCGGCCATGAAATACCGCCAACTTGGCGACCGTTCAAAAAGTGGACCTATTCTAAAGCTGTACCGACATTTTAAATAGTGGTGATAAGGAAAAGGTTAAATTTAAATACTAGAAAGCAAGTTGGCTTGTTTTATTGAACTTGAATATGACATAACTGTCTGGATCTGAATGAAATTCACTATAGTAGAGAGCATAAAACAAACTCTGAAGGTTAACACCACATTGGTCAATTCATTAACTGTAGACACAAAGAAGTTTATCTTTTAGGCCAAGCTTTGATCGGGGAACATTTTTTGTTTAGTATTTAACCTTCCAGCGGACGCGCGTATGTGAGAGATACTTAGGTTGGATTTGATCATCGAATATTTCAAATATATTTAAATGAAACGTAATCGTTTTAACCATAAACGGATCACAGCTGTTTCAAAACTTGTTATTGTTGAAAATATACATTTCCGATTGTTTTTAAAGGAGATACAAGCGTCCTTTTATTTCTCTATGAAAAGCACGCCTGTTGGAAGTTTAAAAAAGTATTAAATCATGTAAATGTTTAATCATCATCATTTTGTATTAAATCATGTAAAATATTCAAGTCAGAGACAAAAACATGAAACACTACCCTTTTAAACTCGCATTTTTTTATGAAAACAAACAAAAACTCTCCATTTAAGTACTACTTTGTATCACACGAGGTTTACAGAAGTGAATAACTAAAATTCACAAGAGAAAAACACAACAGTACATATAAAACAAGAGGTTTACATTTTTAGGAGGTATATCAGGCTTAGGTTAAAGAGATCTTCAGAGTGCTAGATCATTAGTTAACTTAAGGAAAAAATCAAATGATCTCATATATTAATAAACTAATACCAAATCAAAATTATCGATACGATATCAAAATTAGTTTTTCTGCACAGATATGATCGGGATGGCTCTGATAAGCGAGGTTTTCCATCACTCACCTTGACGATTCCGAACCGAGAGAGGAGAGGAAAGGAAAGGCCGAGCACCGAGAGACCGTCCCCGGGCGTCCGGCCGCTTATATATACGGGAGGGGGTCGGCGTCCGGGAAGCGACCGCGCCCCGTCGTCCGCCCGCGCCGTGATATACGAGCGGCCGCCGATTGTGCGCCTTTCCCGTTGCAATATGGATGGGGTCAGGCGCGGGCAGAAAGGGTTTTTTTTATTCTTGTTATTATGATGATTATTGTCGACAAAGAGGGTGATTCAGGTAGGAATTCGACGCGGTTTGAAAGAATGGGGAGAGATCGTAACGGGGGTTTTCGCATCCATCAACTACGACCCCGGGATTTGACGTTAGTTTTTATGGAGATCGTCATCAATGAACCCGTTGATCTACTTGTGGTAATCAATCACTACTCAAAACTTTGCGTTTTCTTTTATTATTAGATTCACTCTAGCTTTTCCCAACCAGTGATCATAATCGGGGCAAACGGCCATCCGTAAATGATGTCGCACTTTTGTTTTTCAATATTTTTGACCCCTCCCCACCTTTGTCAGAAGTCAAGCTCTAATACCAATAAAAGGTTTTGAATAAAGTTGGTAATAATCTGTGACCAACCAGTTTTTTCCCAAGTTTAAGTGCTCCCCGCCTTATAATTTCAAAATGCTCTTATGCCATTAGTAGGAATTTTATAATAATGTCGTTTAAATGGCATTTTTCAGAAAACATTGTGTAGTTGATTTGATTCTCTTGATATTTGTATGTGATATTTTCTAATTCTCCAGTATTTGTAGAATCTTACTGTCTTTAAATAAGATGAAGATACTCTTGAAAATTTACAAATTTTAATCAATGAGGAAGTTTATTTATTTTTTATTTTTTTAATCGATTCCTCTTGCAAAAATAAGCAACTACCCAAAATTTGAGGCCGATCGAGACATTTTTTGATTGCCAAAAAAAATTAACAAAAATCCCCTTTTTAAAAGCGCGCGAAAACGTCAAGAGTTTAGATGTGATGTCATCTTATACTAAATCAATCAATCAATCAAAGTCTGCCCGGGCCTAGTGGCCCATCAGGCGGTGCCCATCTCCGTTTCTGTAGCCTTTGGGCCTGGGTTGCTAATTACTAGCGTGTGTCCAGGCCGAGTGGCTAGCCCTAAAGCCCTAGATCCTCTACCTTAAGTAGCGACATCACGCTCAATCGGCCGCCATTGTAGGGAGAACTCACTACTAGTGACGATAAGCAAGACTATCCAGACTAGTAGTGAGTTCTCCCCACAATGGCGGCCGATTTAGCGTGATGTCGCTACTTAAGGTAGAGGATCCAGGGCTTTAGCTAGCCCGACGCTGGACGATCTTATACTAAACATTGTTGTAAAGCAATGGAGTTGATGGTATTATTGTTGACGTCATCTTATAGTTTAAACAATAAACGTTTTCAGTCACATGTTTTTTTCTCAACTTTTAAATTAAAATATTTAATTACCTGTACATTTTTTTGAAAAACTGACTAGATATTTCATTTTACCATACAAAAAACCATACGGAACACTTGTTTGTTTTTGAAAATCTGACACATGCAACTTCCTTATTACAAAATTTAAAACTTGCTATGGCTCGTTAAAAACAAACTTGAATTTTTCTGCTCAGAAAAAACTGTCATGACAGATATTCCATGCTGGAAATGTTTGCTAGACCAACAATTTGCAGGAAACCCGACTGCATCTCAATTCTGGTGTAATCTCGTTTGGGGGTGTTTTTCTTGGATCCCTTAACTTTTCTTATCGATAAATTAAATACTGATGCCAGGATGAACGTTTCGGACTGTTAGATTCTTCCCACCTTCTGTCAATTTCATAAAATGGACAAATTTTACTTTCCGGAAGGAAATGCTTCCTGCCATGTTTGAGCCTCTGCCAAGCAGGGGGATCAATGTATAGATGTGAAATTTTTTTCTATGGTCCCTCTAGAGACCCAAAACAAACCCTAGGAAACATTTATGAGACAACATAACGCAATATTTAAGGAGTGGGTAACCACGGTCAAAATCTACAACTGAGATAGCAATGTTCTCAAGGGCAGAAAGGGACACGAATTTCCAAAACTGAATATCAAAATATTGTTGAGAATATGCCTTGAAAGGTCAATAATGATATTGCAGCACGTAGAAGTCAATCACTTCAAATTAAATCATTTATTTTTTTTTCAGTTGAAGCATCACACCTTGGTGTGCGGTCAATTATTGTAGGGTAGTGTAATAAGAAAAAACCCATTTGTGCCGTTAGCCCCCACTTTCCCCTAAGCATCGTAATTGAAAAAATTTGCGCGTATTTACGTATTTACTGTTGGATACTTCTATCAAGTAAAAGAATGAAATAAAAATACTGGAGTTGCCCATTCTTGTGACCCCCAAACTCGTCAAAAAGTGTCACAGATTAAAGAACCTCCTCCCTTCATATATGACTATCTAACCAGTGGTTCGTGAACATCCTTGAGGGTTTAACAAAACATAGGGGAGAATGGGGTAATAAGAAGCGTTTTTATTTGACTCTTTTTGTGTGTTGCCCTAAAAATCTGAAAAAAAAATCGCAGAATACTTTACATCCCTTAAAAACTTCATCGTTTTAGAATAATTATTTCAGAAAAAATTCTTGTTTGAAGTTAATGCCGACAGCAAAATAATCCACCTAAAGTCATGCTTTTTCAACTGTTTCAATTTATTTTGTTCATGCAATAAAATTATCTTGAAATTTTTTTAGTGAAATTTTTCGGAAGTTAAAAGGGCTTTTATATAATTCACTTTTTTTATTTAGTTCAGTGTTATGGATCATTCTTAAAAGTAATTTGTTTCTTATTAACCCATTTAAACAAAACTATGGGATAGTAAGAAAGTGACCGCGGTAGTGCAGTAGTTAGCGTGTCTGGCACGCGCATTACCGACCCAGGTTCGATGCCTTGCGGCTCCTGCTTGGGTCATGGGTGAAGTCATCCTTCTGGGGCCGATGAATGAGGACCAAGCTCGCTTGGGGAATCACCTGGGGTTTCAGTGTCGGGCTAGCCACTTGGCCTGGGCACAAGCTCAGTAATTAGCACCCCAGGCCCAAAGGCGAATGAAACGGAGATGAGCACAGCCTGATGGGCCACTAGGCTTGGGTAGAGTTGATTTGATTTTTTGATTAATGGGATAGTAAAAAACCAAAAAAACACTAGCTATTTATCCCTGAAAATTTATTTATCCTTTTTTTCTCTTTTACTATTTCATTGATTTTATTTCAGTTATCAAGTTAAAAAGTTAAATTCATTTAAGTTTCTTCTTACTAAATTTTCCCGAAAACGGTGGGGTAATAAGAAACACTTTACTCATCGCTTTAAACGTTTAATTGAAAAATAAATCGGATTTCCTCCCCTAGGTAAGTGAGCATCAGATACTCGGAGAAGAAATAAATTTAACGAATTTACTTATTTATTAATTACAATTTAGGTTAATTAATTTAAAATATTATAGAAGTCAAAGGTTGTTAGATTAAAGGGGTTTGATCTGAGCACCATCAGTACACACTACACAAGGCACGACTGTACCAACTGAACCATCAGGGCACAGATACACGCGTATTAATTGATGTTTACTAGTGGTTTTACAGAATACTTTACATTTAATTTAGAATTAATTTCAAGGAAAAATGATTATCCAAAGATCTGGAATAGAACCTAAAGCTATATTCTCTGTCTTTGTGCTCAACCAAATAAGCCATCGGGGGGAACAATCAATCCTTATTTATTTATTCGCGATGTTTCGATTTAGAAACAGATAAAATAAAATTTGAAGGAAAAATGCATTCTGAAAACTGAAATTGTATCTGAAGGAAATTATACACTCATTAGGCAACGGAGTCAATCATGTGAACCGTCAGATCACAGATCCATTTGATTTATTACTTTATGGCTACTTAGAATAGTTTAATTTTTTGAGCAAAAATGAATTTTCGAAGCTGAAATAGAACCAGAAATAATATAGGGTATTGTTTCAAAGTTCGTTTCACGGCTTTTTCTTTGGAAAACATCTTTTAAGGTCTTGTCAAGTACCCCTCATAGATAAAGCGAACATGCTGAATCCATTGAGTCGGCTTACAGCGCTCCTCATGGCATAATAAAAAAGTTTAAAAAGTTAATAAAAACACTAAATGATAGAACAAAAACTTTTAGTTAGAAAATTTTGAACAATATCCTAACGAAAGCGCAGGAAAAGTTTATTGAAAATAGCTTCATTGTTCGAGGAGATATAAGTGATCAAAGTTGGCACTTTTTTAACCTTTAAAGTAACCTTTTAAACCGTACACAAATTTAGAAACTTCTCCGATATCATTACAAATTTGAATTCAAACATTAACGAAACCGCGTAATAAAATTGAAGATGATTTTAACTTCAAACGCGCGCAAGCGCGGACACTGTTTCAAGATTTAAAAAAGTGCTAACTTTGATAGCCGATTTCTCCTAGATATTTTCAAGAAAATTTGCCTGTGCTGATATTGCACTTTTTTTCATTCTATCCTCTTTAGTTTTTTAATTAATATTTTAACTTTCTTATTCTACCGCTAGAAACGCTGTAAGTTGTCTCAATTGATTCAGCATGGTCTTACGTACTACTATATAACCCCTGAAGTTGTTTCCAAATAAAAGCCGTGAAACGGACTTTTGAAACAATGATCGGTTGGGTTAGGTTGCTTTCTTGCATTACTCGTAGTTTCTGTAGAACTAGTTTCTCCTTGATAGTGGATAGTATGTGGAAAAACCAACATTAACACTAGGCGTCTTTCAGAGGGCAGATGCATGAGTCAATTTCCGGCCATATTGGGTTTTGTATAAATATATTTAAGTGGGCTAGACGTGTAGCCTCTTAGATTTTTAAGTTTAAAATTTCGAAACTTTTTGTGATGATTATGCATCAAATTCAATGCAAAAATCACTAGTTCAAGTTTTCAAAAGGGGGTTTTAAATATTTAATTCAATTTTAGGCGAAAAAGAGGGGTAGCACTAAATTAAACAAAAATATTTTTTAAATTGTGATTCAGCACTTGTAGAAGGAAACTACTGGGTGATTTTACAAGGATTTTTTTTAATCTGACGATTTTTGTTTCCTAGACCCCCTTAAATTTAAAAATTCATGGTAATAGAAACTTGTGGATCCCTCAGCCCCCCTCCAACAAATAATCTGGATTCTCCACTGCCAAAGGATAGAAGTAGTAACAGTGGAACTCGCAACTCTTCCTTGTGACTATAATTTCAGTATACTCACAAGGAAGAGTTGCGAGTGTGCACCTAGACTCAAAGGGCCTTTAATACTCGGTACAGCTGGCTGCTTAGTTTAGCCTGGAATTAGCTTAAGTTTATGAAGTGTCGGCAAACATGCCACGTTTTTCCCCTCTTACCTTCCTCAGGTAGTTAAGTAACACTCATAATACAGTGAAGTCCCGTTTGAACGAATAACGATACAACGAAAAATCCGGTTTTTACGAAAGTACTGAAGTCCCCAACCGTTTTTATTTGAATATTATGGAAATGCCGTCACAAAGAAGAAATTTTACGGTCCAGTGAAGTTCGTTAAAACGGGATTTTACTGTAATCAGATCCTAAAATATCAAACACCGTAAGTTAGTTATAAAAGTGGGGTAAAATGGATATAAGGGTTTTTGAAGTTTTTTTTTAACCTCAACGAGTATGGTTTCAAAGATTTTATTTCCCTGCATCCCTACCACATATAATTTTATTGCTCCCTCCAAACCGAAGACAACAAGCAAATGACATAACTCAAAAGAGATTGGTGTGTATCCTAGGGTTTTCATATGTTAGTCATCCAGTTGAGTTACTGTATTGAGGTTCAATTGTTAGTGGTCGGCAAGGGAGCTTTCAACATGAATAAGAAGAGTGTTCTAACTGTAGAACAGCATTTGGCAAAAAAGAGTGAAATTCTGATATGTTCCCTCTTTTTAATAGAATGTAACATTTTATTCTATATTTATGAGTGGAAATCAATTGTTAAAGAGCTTTTTACCTACAATAGTTTGAAAAATGCTTTAAGCAATAACAATAATGAGGAAGTTGCATGATTTTTTTTATCGATTCTTCTTGCAAAAATAAGCAACTACCCAAAATTTGCGGCCGATCGAGAAATTTTTTGATTGCCAAAAAATTAACAAAAATCCACTTTTTAAAAGCGCGCGAAAACGCCAAGAGTTAGGGATCATCGTATGTTGACGTCATCTTACGATAAACATTGTTGGAAAGCAATGGAGTTAATGGAATAATTGTTGAGATCTTTAAACAATAAACGTTTCCAGTCACGCGTTTTTTTCTCGACTTTTAAATTAAAATATTTAATTACCTGTACATTTTTTTGAAAAATTGACTAGATATTTCATTTTACCATACAAAAAAACCATGCGGAACATTTGTTTGTTTTTGAAAATCTGACACATGCAACTAACTTCCTTATTGTAAAGCAATAACTTAATGTTTTTTTAGCAAACTGATTTTTCTTCAGATTAAAGAAAGAAAAATAGATTCGAAAATTCAAAAAAAAAATTGCTCATTTGTTTGATTTTCTCGAGATCTACAAGAGAGATTTTGATGAAATTTGGTTTGATTATTGTTTTATGGCATAAGAATGAAATTCAGCATGAATATAAGTTAATATAGTGCCTAATAATCATCCGAAATTTATTATACACTAAAGTAACAATGATCATAGTTGAAAGATAAGAAATAGCGGTTCTAGAATAAAGCACAAAAAAAGGTTTTAAGGGGGTATGATCCCCTATTACTGACATGCATACCTCCTTAGTGATTTTAAATAACAGTGAATAAGGCAGACATTAAATTTTCTTGTTCATAAAATCCTTCCTCGAAAAGTTTAGAGGCCCTAAAGGGTTTTTTAGAAAAGGGTAGAAACACAGAGAAAAATCCTAACAGAGGGTCCAAAACGATATATTCAAAAGTTGGATGGTTTGGAGGGCGCCACGATGAACTAAATGATTGACAGAGAGATCAAACCTGTGATTGGCTGTCACTCAATCTTCTATTTTCGAAGGAGAAAGTTTTTCTCAACCAATCAGGCTTTTCTGTCCCGCCTCTCGTGACGTTGATGCGATCGCAGCGCCAAAATAGCCCCACACTCATCCAACTTTTCGATTTCCAATAGCGCCTATGGCGACGGACTCTCTGTTCTGGTACTCTGTGGGTAGAAAGATGCAATTTGAAAAGATGATCTTAAATTTTAGAATTAAATCCGTATTTTAAAACTACCCAACAGTATTTCAAAACCTAGGTCCTAGCTCTTTAACGGTGCAACTGCGCCCCCATTCCTATTTGAAATAAAATATGCTTGTCTAGGTCTCTACATACCCTACCCAGTTTGTACCTCGAATTTAGGACCACCCTGTATAAGTTATTTAGTTTATCATTACCTTCAAGTAGTTCTAAAAGGATTGCGAGAATTCTGCATGATCATAAAAGTATAGAAAATGCTTATATGAATCATTCTAGATATCATACCTGAAACTTAAAATAATTCTCCCATCTAAATCCTTAGAACTTGGAATAAAAGTTTAGATTTGAATTAATATGTATTTGATATCACAACTTTTCAAATTGACATTTGCACAAGGAAAACTCTTACCACGCCTAGTCAAAATAATGGATATGTTTTAAACAAAGTATTTCTTGAATACATTATGGTTTTCATACTACTAAAACTTTTACTTTCTAGCTTAATTGTCAGCAATTTTTAAAACATGATTGGAGTATCCTCCACACAAAAATTTTACTAGTTTAATTTAGTCATAAATATAATTGAATTAAATATTTTAAAACACCAGACTTTCCAAGACGCAAGTGAAATGAAAAACTCAGTGTAATAAATATTACAGAGAAATAAAAACACACAAATGAATTAAAAATTTTATAAAATAAAGGCAGTTTATTTACATTATGGTAGGACAAAATAGTATTCTGACAGGGGAAAAAGTAGAATGCAACTGTGTCCAGCACAATGAGCAAAAAACTATTGCAACACAGAAATTCAGGAAACTAGTGGCTAACTACTTTTTCTTTTCGCTCAAAATCAAATATTTGTCCAGGTGAAGGGATAACATGAAGACAGGAATTATGAATGCCGCGACCACGTAATTTCCTGAAACATTCAACCCCTTTCGAGTGTGGGTGAGACATTCTTGTTTAATTCATTTCTGCAACAAGCAGCGGTGACACCGTAGCACCTTCTGAGAAAAATACTTCTGTGAACAGGATACGGCACAGAAAACAATCTGTACACTTCACATACAAAATAAAATACACACACACAATTCATTTACTTAGGATCTGACTCGAAATCTAGAACTAGAAGCTTTGTTTCTTCCGTTCCGTTTCTACTACCAACGGCACATATTAATTTAGTACTAGATGCTCTTATCCTCCAAACCACACCACCACTGCCGCCACTTTCCAAGGCCACAATGTTCCTCAGAAACTCCCCAGTTTTCAAGTCCCACAGCTTTACTGTCCCGTCGTCGGAAGAGGTAACTACAAACTTGTTGTTGAACTGTAAGCTTGTGACTGCACTTTGGTGTTTATTTGTTCCTGAAATTCAAACACTTCATGAGTACAAGCTTCATCCAAAGAGGGTGAAAAAAATTTAGAAACTTCCAGAGAACAGATTAAAACTGAACTATTTCATTAAGACCTTAAAGACAAGATTACCACTCATGCATATACAAGAAATTGAAAACTGAGCCATTCTTAAATATTTATGTAAACAAATAAAGATCTGTAAGCAGAACTCAAAATTTCAAATTTAAAACTGACTTTGGGTTACCAGACAAGTTTACAGCTTTTCTATATATATATTCCAATAAATTCAAGTTGAAATTAAAATCTGAAGTAAAATTTGGGGAAAGTTTCAAATGGGTGTAACATACCAGCTAAAGTTTGAAGACATTGGCCACTAGTAATATCCCACACTTTCACAGTGGAATCTGCATTTCCTGATACTAGAGTGTTGTTTCTTAGTTCCATTCCAGATGTAAGAGATTGATGACCCATTAAAGTGTGTTTGCAAGCTCCGGTTTCCACGTCCCAAACACGAATGGAAGTGTCCAAAGAACCACTGACCACATGCACACCATCAAACTGAAAGGGGAAAAACTTTGCTAAAACATAATAAAGCAGAGTATAAAATAGACAAAATATCCATTTTTATATTGACTTTGGCAATTGTAAAAGTATAAAATAAAATAATGTGTATAAGAGATCAATGAAATATTTAATAAATGGAAAACTTTTGCAAAAAAAGTTGGACTCTTTGTTGCTTATCTGTCATTATTGATTGCTTTCACTTTTGCCTTTTTTCGGACCTGGAAAAAGTGCCCAAATCTGCGAATTTGGTTTGGGGGAAGCCACTGCCAGCTTCCATAGGTGCAATACATAAGGTTCGGGTAATTTTCGGTTAAGTTTGGAGGAAGGTTACAACTTTTTCCAGGTACGCCTTTCTTACAGGTGGGCTCCATAGCTGTTTTCACTTCTCTGTCTAGTTACAGGCAGGGGTCGATCCAGGTTTTAATTTTTGGGGCCTGTTTTTCATAATTTTTGTGAAAATCAAATTATTTTTTGTGAAAATAAAATTATTTTTGTGAAAATTGTGATTTTTTTGTGAAAAATATATATTTTTCCGTAATTCATTGCAGAGCATAGGGTTGCCGGATTGAAAACGCAAACTGCTGGGCACAGCTTTAGAATAAGTCCGCTTTTTGAACGGTCGCCAAATTGCCGGAATTTCATGGCAGACAGGTCATGAAATCGTAGGTAAACATGGCGGCCAGGTGTTAAATACGGCGGTCGGCGCTAAGGTCACCAAAGCGGACTTATTCTAAAGCTGTGCCAACTGCTGTTTTCGTCGATCTATGGATTGTACGGTTCTTTCTCAACCGAAGAATCGCGTTCGTTTTGGAGAATATTTGAAGGGCTTCGTTTGAAATTTGAAAGTGGTAATTTTTGTCACTAGAAATTGTGAAAGGGCCGATTTTACGAAGTTTATTTTTGTGAAGGGGCTGTTCTTCCGAAGTTTATTTTTGTGAAGGGGCCGTTTTATCGAAGCCAATTTTTGTGAAGGGGCCGCAAAACGGCCCCAATTTTCGCCTGGATCGACCCCTGACAGGATTAAGTCCTACAAACTTGTAGCAAATATTATTCCAAAACTAGCAAATATTTATTCAGCTTTATCTTTAATGAATATCCCTTTTGATCACTTAAAAGTTAATGTTTTTTTTAAATATCAGCTTTTAAAGATTTTTGGGGAAAAGAGAATGGGACATTTATGCTAAGTAACAAACAAAAAAATAGTTAACTAATATCAGTAAGAATATATCTTTAGAACTTGCATGATAGGCATTGCTTTTGTATATTGAATGAATATAAAAAATTGTACAGCCCATTAATAATAGAAAGAAAAAGTATGGAGGGAAAGTCTTAAAATTTTATTCAGATATTGTGAAAGACAAAACTTCACTGAAGGAGCACAACTTTCTTAAATGTATACCGTCGAACAAAACCTTTTCCCAACTACTTTCCTATAGCTAATTTTATTACTTTGTCTCATTTAATGCCAAAGTGAAAATACTTGTAATAGTTCTCTTCCAAATAAGGATTGACCGTAAAAACCCAATCTAAAAAATAGGTACCTGCAAGGAATATACTCTGTTGGTGTGCCCTTGCAACGTATGAATGCATTCTTCCCTTTCCGGATTCCAGACCTTGACCATGTAGTCGTATGCACCACTGACAACTAGTTTTCCATTGTACTGAACACATCGAACGGCGGCCACGTGCCCCACTAACACATGGAGGCATTTCCCTGTGTCTACATCCCACAGGCGGAGAGTGGCGTCTCTTGAACCACTAACAACTCTGGAAGAAAACAATAGACTTTAACAAAGGGGTTTAAAAATTAAACTTATTGCCAATATCCAATTATTGGTGCTAGTCTGCGTGCTTGTAGAGTTAGCATTGGAGACATGGATTGCTAGCGACTAGCACCGTATATACCAAAACTGGACCGAGAATCGTTCCAACAGTGTCGCGAAAATTCCGGTCAATGCAAAAACCAGTCAAAAAACTCGTAGCTTTATACATGTAATAAATTTATTTTTTATTGAATGGTTAGGTGCTGACTTATTTTAGCATTGACCAGATTTTTCGTATATCCGTTTCTTCTACTGAATGCTTCAGCTAATTCTTTTTTACAGGTTATACTTGAACTGATTGTTATTCCAGAATCACAAAAACTATCGTTACTTGCGTATTATCTGGATGCCAGCAATTATTAACCAAAGATTTTACTGTATTTCTCAGGTATCCTACGTTTAGTTTCATTTTGTTCTTGTTAATACCTTTACTTAGTGGCAATTGGATAGTTTGCAATTTTTTTGTTTTAATTTTATTCTTGAAAAACTGCAATAATAAGTCAATGGCACAAGTGGATAATATGCAAGTAACAAACTGTCTTTTTACGAACAAAAAGTTACAAATCATTCCATTTATCAGTTAGTATTTGTGAATTTCCCCTTTATATTCAGTTATTTTACAATTCCAAGTGTTTTTAAAGCCAAATAAAGAATAGAATGAATTATTTTCTGACAAGTAATAAACACTTATAATGTGCTCACTGCTCAGGTTAAGAAATTTCGTTAGCAAGTCAGTAACCATGTGACCACTATTGGGAGATTTTTAAAACTTACTTATTTTCGTGAAGATGCATGCAGCGTACAGTTGAGGTATGGCCGTACAGTGTATGAATACACTGACCAGTATCTGCATTCCAAACTTTTAAAGTTCTATCAGTGGAGCCACTAATTATGATATTTTGCCACATTTGGGAAGACCAAACTCCACCAGTATGACCCAACAAAGTTCTTAGGCACTAAAAAGTAGACAAGTCAATAATCAATTTCTACTTTAATCTATCCAGGCGATTTGTGTTGCAAAAAGTATGATTAGTTTAAGAAACGAGATCTATTAGTATAAGGTTAATAAAATGATCATATCATTTGTTGTAGCTCAGATATTTATAAGTGTTTTCATTGTGGTGATGTGTGGAATGTTTTTAAGATTCTTCTCTCTAGCAATTCTAACTCAAACTTCATTAAACTGCAAATGTCTCATTTATATTTCAATATAGAAGGTCATATAATTGCAAAATTTTTAATATTATTTTGTGTTAAAGATCATAACTGAAGTTACATTTTTTGATTAAATAAAGCTGAAATAGAAAATTATGAGGAAACTGTTTTAAGAAACATAACTCAAACATTGATAACAATATCTAATATTTGGATAGCTTGGATAACGGCATAGCTAAATGTAGAAAAAAAAATAAGTTCAAGGGTCATAGCTTTCATTATAACCTTACTTAACTTGCACTTAATACAGCACAGTACACAAAAGTGAAAAGATAACTTATAACACTAGGGAGCTACCGCCCCCTGCTCGCTATCGCTCGCCAACCCCCGTAAACTGCTGACGCAGGACCTTTTGGAATTGCTTCGCAATTCCCACAAATTCTAACTCGCCGAATTTAATACACTTTACAAAACAATTAAACAATTTACAAAAAAACGTCAACCAACTTTCCGAATATACTTCCCCAAATCCCCTCCATGAATAAAGCTCCCTTAAAAGTTTCAATATACAGGGTGTATCTGAAATGGTGCAACAAACTTTCAGGGATGATAGTACTCATCAAGACGAACAAGAATCGGTATAGAAAGGGGGTCCCAGACCAAATCCCAGGGAGTTAAAAATGGAGCGACACCCCAAAAAATCATTGAAAAATTCAATTTGTAGAAGAACTACTATTGGTAAAAACTTACTTATGGTCTCAAAAATTGTAGTTTAATATGATCTTTAAAATTACCTCAAAAGTCATCACTTTAAAATTTGTTTTATTATGATAAAAGTTAAAAAACACAAAAAATGTGAAAACTCTGCCAAAACCTTATTTTGTATTTCGAAATCCTTTCTTTCGATTTGATAATCTGAAAGATCATAGTTGAAAACCCTTAAGTCCAAAGTTTCACGTAAATACAATCAATATTAAACGCTTGAGATTCTGTTTAAGTTTGTTTTTTGGGTGCGCAAGCTGTTTTCTAGAGCTGTTTCCAAAACAGCTGTTTGCGCACGCAAAAAAAGAACTTTAACAGGATCTCAAGCATTTAATATTGATTGTATTTACGTGAAACTTTGGACTTAAAGGTTTTCAACTATGATCTTTCAGATTATCGAATCAAAAGAAAGGATTTCGAAGTATAAAATAAGGTTTTGGCAGATTTTTCACATTTTTTTGTGTTTTTTAACTTTTTTCATAATAAAACAAATTTTAAAGCGAAGACTTTTGAGGTAATTTTAAAGATCACATTAAACCACAATTTTTGAGACCATAATTAAGTTTTTACCAATAGTAGTTCTTCTACAAATTGAATTTTTCAATGATTTTTTGGAGTATCGCTCCATTTTTAACTCCCTGGGATTTGGTCTGGGACCCTCTTTCTATACTGATTCTTGTTCGTCTTGATGAGTACTTTCATCCCTGAAAGTTTGTTGCACCATTTCAGATACACCCTGTATATTAACTCGAACTTAAAATTAACGAACGAATTAATCGAACTCAAAAATTTAAACGAAATGTTTTTAAAAATATTCATCTTAATTATTTTTAATCTATGATTATATAAAAATAACTATTTCTAATTGTTTATCAATATTCGAACCAAACTAAAACCCGTTATTTTAAAATAACTCGTTAGTATAATATGCCTAGTGTTTATCATTCAAATTTTTTTTAAACCCAGACTTGTTAACCCAGACAATACCGTTTAAGCAATCGAAAATAAAAAGAGACAAAACATCACTCTATGTTTACAATTAATTTCGATAAAATCAGACTAAAAATTATAAATATTGGACAAAAACTGTGAAATTTTAGTATGAAATGGCGTTCATGTAAGTTTTTAGAATATGTTTTTATCAGTCTTTGAGTGATATTTCATCAAGAAAGTACTTTTTTTAAAAGGTGAATAACATGTTTCATCTTAAAATATAGCGTCAATCGGTCGTTGTGATTGGATGCATAATAATTTGAATGACAGTACTTGCTTTGTAACTGCGACCTTATCCGTTATCTTAAAAAATGGAAATATTTTAAAATTGAGAATTTTTTTGAAAAATCGAAGGGCTTACTCGGAAATCCGGAAGGAATCCGGACATTTTGATACCATATATGTGTCATTCGGTTCAGTAATTAAAAAGCCTTTCTCTGGAAACCGTTCACTAAAAACTTTTTTTTAGAATAGAGAGATATTTATTTATAGACTGTTAAGTGTTAACTCACTATTTTCCCCAATAGATTTCAAAAATGTATGGCTACACTTATTCGAAATGTGATAAAAAAACAAAACATACACTTTAGATAACAATGAGACAGATGAAAGATAAATAAAAAATGCAGAGTAAACATTACAATCTTTATAATGAGCAAAAACTTAATAACACATGTCATGCTGAAAGTAATTTCAAAACTTACTTTTCCTGTACTAGCTGACCAGACTTTTAAAGTATTGTCATCTGAACCGCTAACAATGCGATTTCCAGAAAACTGTAGACAGGTGATCACATGATCATCATGACCCTTCAGAACCTACAAAAGCAACATGTTAAGCATAAAGGTTTTTTTTATGTTTTTTAAAACATCCGCTTTGACTGAAATATTCCCAAATGAGTAGGTTTTAATGCATTCTTTTGAAAGTTATAAAATAATGCCCCGTTAAAAACAAAAACTTGCTTCCGCTAGGTTTTCTATGATTACCCATCATAGCAAGAATTATGAATCATTGATGAAAACATAACTGCTTATTTCTTAATTATTAATTAGTTATTATTTAATTAATGCTGTAAGTTATAGATAGCTTTAATTTTTTATTTTACAGATTGGAGATTTATTTTTATAATGGCATACAACAGTTTTACAAGTTTAAATTTGACCGAACAATACAAAACGACTGACTAATAAATTTCTTATATTAAATACATACTTTTGGTGGTTTAATAATGTTGCACCGCCAATTCATTTCAACGTTGTGCTGACGCATAAATGCTGCCTTCCATGGGCTAGGAATAACTTGACCTGAATTGGCAGTGGTATTGGCACTAATATTACAACGGGAACGACGTCTACCAAGAACTTCCCGAACATCATTGATTCCTTCTTCTCTGCACTTCTCTCGCCACAGCAAATTGTCTTCGGCTAACACTCTCCAGTATCGACACGTTTGAGCAGCTTTCAGCAAATCCTTAGGTTCCAAAAAGGATAAAACATACAAGGCCAGCTGTTCAAGGAAAAAAGGTCATGTAGTGAATTTAGGATGCGAAAAATTCTCCAGAAACAAATATCTGCTCTTAGGTGAATATTCAAACTACAATCCAACTTCATAATCAATCACATTGGAAAAAACAAATTCAGAAGATTACAGTGGAAAGGATTTAGAATAGGGTAGTGGCACCAGAAGCTGACACTTTGCGAGATAATTCATAATATTAAGCATTACTTTGAGAAGTTGAACTAAATGGAGGCCTCTCTTAATAATTTAGACATTTATCTTTACTTTAGGCAGTATTTATTTTCTACCAATGGCTTTTAAGTTGAATAATTGTGAATTTAGTGTCAAGAATCTTCTCGATTTTCAGAAGTTGTTTTAATGCTGAAATTAAGGAAATAAATTTTTGTTTAGTCTAATTTTCTTTTTAAAACCTATTTTAACTAAAAAACTAAAACATATCTGATAATAGTACATAAAATCATGCTAAAGATATGTTTCAAAAAATATTTTATTTAAAATGGGTGTCAGTAACTAGATCCAAAAAATTCAATTTCACCAGTCTCAGTAACTGACATGGGTGTCAGTTACTCAGGGTTGCCAACCTGAGACAATGCCTATCCGTAATCGCCCCCACCCGCAAAAAAAAATCCCGGTATGTTTGTGCACGTAGAAAAAATTACCAAACATTTTGGAAAGTTTTAGAAAAGTCCTGAAAACGCAAATATTTGAGAAATTGCCTTTTTTTCTCCCATGAATCAATCATCCATGCAGATAAGAATATTCCGAATGTGATTCCCCTTTCTTATTGCCCATCACATCAGCTAACCGCGACTAGCGTTATTGTTTTTACTCGCAATTCTAAGTAAAAAAAATATGTATAGAAAGGATAGAAGCTAAAAACAGAGAATTAAGAAGAAAAATTTCATACATTGTCTTCAAAATATAGTTAGCATATAGTTTCCGTAATTTTTCTAGCTTTATCCGTAATTGCGGCATTCGGGGCGGAAATGCGGAATGATTCCGCAAAATCCGGAATAGTTGGCATCCCTGGTTACTGATGATTTAGTGAAATTCAAGGTAACTGCGTTAAATTCGAGGAAAATAGTAAGAGCTATATTTAAATTGTTGAGCAATTAATATTTTTAAAATCTAATACTGTTGATGTAACTACCATGTAGTATATATAACTGGCATATAGCAGTGTTTTCATTTTGCATATTGTAACAAATCATTAGATGTTAAGAAATATTAGTGGATCAACTTTCTTAACCCTTTCACAACTGCAGGATATAAAAAGTGTGAAAATAATTTTTTTAAGTACACATCAATATCACAAACCAACACTGACCTCTTTAGGTAGAAGCGAAATGAAATCTCTTTGAAACTGAGGTTCAATGACATTCATCATATATCTCACTTGAGCTGGATCACAACTATCAATTAGCCTGTCCAGGGCTGAGAGACGGTCCAGGTTGCTCCATTCCTTTAAAAAACAAAAAAACAATTAAGTTCTTTTTGCTTATTCCAAGGTCTTTACAATAGATCTGTACCATCCCTAGTCTTATTCTAACTCATATACAGTATAATTTCTTAAATTCAACATTACATCTCTACTAAAAATAAAACCTTAGTATTCAGATACTATGAACAATAAAGATGGAATCCTACAGTCTGAGTCGAGAAGCAAGAAAAGCAATCAGTTACCAACTCTACCACTCACCTTAAGTAAAACAGATTTATCTCCCTCTAGTTTCTAGTTATTTTACATGACATCTTAATTAATGCCACAGTAATTTTATACCTGAAACTTAGATAGCCACTCATCTAATCCAGGAGGAGCTGGTGAAGGAGTGGTTTTGACCTTTCTAGCCATAGCTACTGGGCAGTCCTCGGTTTCTGAGGTAAGGGTTTCCAGCTCGTTTTGGCTGTTTGAATCTTCATCACTGTCGGATAAAAAAATTCAATTCATCTGAACATGTAAATACCAAAAGACTCAAAACTGAGGATAAGTATCACCAACATACTCTATAAACTCTGATTTGCACATTCTCTTTTCAAAGCTGCTGTCATTGAATGCTTCTGACTTCCTTTTCAGCTAAAATAATTGAAAATGCATAATTGGACAATATAAAATTGTGAGGAATACTAATTCACAAAACGCAATTCATAAAAAGAGGGGAAAATCGTACTAAAAAGCAGCAAAACCCAAAAAATTACATTAATATGCAATTAATCATTAATTGAACTAGGCAGCAACACAATAAAAATGGGATGCACCAACTTTGTAATCAACACACTAGAAGCTCAACACATAGCAAAAAATTACAACCCATTAGCAATTATTCCCAGCTTATACTGTTATCTTTATGGCAAAATGAAACGGATAAAAGCATTTATAGACATGGATAATGCACACACACATGTGCTTGCCAAGCGCAGAAATTTTGCAGAAAACTGTACTTAGGTGATCAAGTGACTAGCATACTTTTTTAAGTTAAACTTTAAAGGTTAGAAGGGATATAGTTAAAATGGCTGCAAAACTTGCATAGAAAGTTTTTTATTTTATACAAGTCTGAGCAAATGTTTATTTTTGAAACAGAAATTAATATATGGATATGGTAAGCTTTTAAGTCCTCCAGCCATCATGTTTACCCACAACTCAAATGATGACCGACAATCATAGAGTCTAATATTATTATCATTAGGTCCTAAAATAATAATTAGTAGATTATTATCAGAGATCTATGCTGATACCACTTTGCTGTAGGATCTGTGGTTACACATGGTGACTAGAGGACTCTTTCTAAAGGGGTTCCTGAATATGTAATATGAAATTCATTATTCTTAAAAATTGTTATTTAAAACACTACCTAAAAAGAGAAAAATCAACCCCAAAGGTTTAACTGATAATCCAGTAATATGGGAGTACACTGAAGAACATTATGACCCCTGATAAACAGAATAATATGCCTCTACAGCAAAACTTACAACTTTGTTATCCAGTAAGCATTGAACATTGAAGTTTTCATCATCTTCATTGAAGTTTGAATCTTCAATTGCAGCATTGTCATCAGAAAGGCTGTCCTCATCCATATTTTCTTCCTCCTCTTCAAACTCTTTGATGCAGCAGGGTGACTCAAATTCATGGTCACTCGCTACATCTTCATCGAAATCCAGAGTTTTTAAGCAGTAGTCTCCCAAGTTCACTTTTTTCAGCATGTATTTTCACCTGAATCAAAACAGTAAGTTTAGAAAGAAAATGTAGTCACAATAAACAAAAAAGTATTATCTAAGGCTTTAATATCTGTAAAATTTTTTTAAACTGTTATTTACAGCAAAATATATTTTTAACTCCTCAAACTATGGTTGTTGCTTTTATAAATTTTTGTAGGATTCGAAGGTGTTGGAGAAATACGATGAAAAGAAACACAGTGAGGCACCAATACTCAGATTAGACTAGTGTTCCCCAGTGAGAAGCATGAAAGCTTTCACTCTTTTTGCAACTTCTTAACTGCGAAACTGAATTTTTAGAAGCTGCTGCAGTAGCTTTAAAACCAAAGTAACTTTTCAATAAATCAATGTATATAGTAAGAAAGGGCAACTGTAAAAAAAGAAGAGGAAAATAGAAAGCAGCAGCCAAAAATTATAGGATAAAAATTCATTTTAATTTAAAGTAAAAACTGAAAATTTATATATACCAAATATGCATACTCATGAATAATTCAGACTATAGTAATTTTATTTATGTACATAATAAAATGCAAATTGATAAGAACACTAAAGGGACTAAACTTACGAAAAAGCATAAATTTTCAATCGGAAAGTAGTTAAGTCATTAATGAGGGAATACTAATTTCAAGGTGAGTAGTAGCCTTTCTTAGGAGATGGAGTACGGAAGAATTTGAGGGGACTTTAGTTGCATATGCTTCAGCGCACAAAATATGCTCCACGCAGCATAAATAGGTGCACTGATGAACATAAATGCTGTCTTCTGGCAAAAATCCTCAAATTTGGAAAATTTCCTTCTGAGAGTAGTTGGAAGAACTCTGCTCCCTATACATATCTTGTTTGAAGAAATGTATCAGCCAAAATGTTATTCTTATCTGTTTTTCCATTATCAATAACTCTCTTTTGTTAAGCTTTAGTTCGAGAGAACTGAAATCAACTTCTCTTTCCAAATGCCTCTACCATTTGAACTGTAAATATCTTCACTTTGATTTCCCGGTGAAGGGGTTTTCCCAAGGACAAGCTCAAGGAACACAGCAAAAAAAATACATAGCCCAGGACTGATCTTGTGATATCTTTGTGAATATACTGATTTGTAGTTTTACTTCTAATTTCTATTTTAGTCAAATTACGGTCAGCAGGATAATACGCAGAAACTAAATTCATTTGTAAAAGCCGTCTTATTGTTCTCTACTCGGGAAAAATTGAAAACTTTCAGTTCAATTCCATTAGAGTTCCCGCTAAATATCACCATGTTTTTTTAATGCTATTGTATTCAAATATCAACATATTTTTCCGATTTTTATTGATAAACTTAACATTTTGTTGGTCTAATGAAACATTTTAAACTATGACTTTGAAATTAATTAGAAATATTTAAACTTTTTGGCTTAAAAACAGGGCGATATTTAGCGTGAACTCTCACAGAATTGAACCAAATTTTCTTATATTTGGCAACCAATATAGTTTGGCAATATCTAGTGGGATAGATAACGGTATTGAACGCTTAAACTACTAATTGTTTTAAGAGGAAAGAATTTAGAATCGAGTCCTATACCAGGGACCAATCCAGAATTTTAAACATAACCCCCATTTTTGTGAAAAAAAAGTATACACATTATTTAAGCTTTTGTGAAAAATTGTAAGATCTTTTTAATTTATGTGAAATTTTTAAGACTATTTTGCAATAAAAACTAAAAACTAGTGAAAGCAGTATTATATTACTTGTTTCTTCAGTCGCATATCAATTTACATACTCAATATTAAACCATGTATACTACCATTTCCATGGCTGAAAAACAATCCCTTAAATCTATATTTAAAGTAACAATATGTTTACAGGGATTCAAATACCAAGATCACTTTTGTAAATAACACAATAAGACTTTCGGATTAAGGCCACCGCAACTACAGATTTGGCAGTTTTAATTAAGACTTTAAGATATATTTATAAGAAAGATTATAAGGTTTTATTATTATTAGATTATTAGGTTAGATTATAAGGTATTTTAAGGCCAAATCTGTAGCTGCAGTGGCGTTCATACGCAAGTACCCAAAAACATTATAATAAATTATGTACACTGAAGTTGAAATAACTACCAAGGTAATAAGATAAAACTGACATTTTTTGATAATTGAATATATGAACTATGAAAGTAATTATTAAGATACTATATTAATTAGTAAAAAAATATCCTTGAAAACATCATCTATTTTTCTCTGATTATTGGTCATTGTTAAGGGTAATTTATAAAAAAGCAACCCATTGAAAAATTAAAATGTAAACAACTAATCCACACAATTTTCACAGTAACAACAGGGTTCCGTAAAATGCAATAAATCATTGCTTTTAATTCAAGGCTAAACAAAAAGCAAGTACGTGGAACATACAAAAGCCATGGACATCTAATTAAGATAGTCTGGAAGTACAAAGGTAAACATCAGTGTTTGTTAGTATTAGGCTTAACCTTTTACCAACACTATTAGAAGGAAAACTTGGAAAATTTGAAATACTTTGAGAAGTATCAATAACTTTAAAAATATTTAACTTTATTTTAAGCCAAAAAGATACAAAGGAATTAAAATGAGGGGGAAATAAACCATTGCGGGTGTAGTAAACAGAGGTGGGGAATTAGTAGGAAGTCGATTGTTGACTTCCAACTACGGATTCATTACAAGATAAAATAACACTTACCTGCGAGAAGGTTTGTATCCAATGAATGAGACTTCTTTCGAATTTAAGCACATATAAGCTATCATTATTTAAATTACACACTTGTAATGACGTGACTCAAGCTTAGCACAAAGAAAATTTTCAGATGGGAAAAAAGAGCGACTTGCAAGGAATTTCAATAAACAAGCTATTTTAAGTGTTTTGTAAATATTAATCACAATTAAGACGAAACTAACAAGTCAAGGATGCTTATTTTTTGACAAATTAGGTGGCAAGTCGCTGCTTTTTCATATTCTAAAAAAATCCTATGAAATCGATTCAGAAATCTGTTTTGTGCATGATAAACAATGACATTTTAATCGATTCAAAATTTAGTAATTTTTTAAAAAGCAGAAACTTGAGAAGTTCACTTTTATGGCCCTTATAACTTTTCAATTATCCTAAAATAATTGAACATTAGTTAAAAACCATTATACAAAGGTGTAATATTAACATCAAACGATTTGAAAATGTTCAATAATTTGCAAGTAAACGCGAATCTCAAAAATTTAAAATATATATTTAGTAAATATGTATATGAATATCATAATTATACTTATTACATTCTTTGATAATAATAGTTATAATAGCTCATCAACGATCTGAGGAAATTTGTGTTTTAAGTCCGACGAAATATGACCTTGAGAGCAGAACAAAACCACTCTACCCTACCACTTCCACATCAATACAAAGTGTCTGTCTATATACCCGAGTACTCGGTTTACTACAAATTTGTACTATCGAGCCGAGTATTGCGCAGTATGGAATTGCGCAGTTTTAAAGCTTAGTTAGTGTGACGTCACTTCCAGAATTTGGCGGGCGTGCTTTCTGCTTTCGCGTATCCATTCCATCCATCGTGTTTTAGAGATGAATTTTAATTGAATTGTTACTTTCTGCCATGTTG
This sequence comes from Tetragnatha versicolor, assembly GCA_024610705.1. Taxonomy (NCBI): domain Eukaryota; kingdom Metazoa; phylum Arthropoda; class Arachnida; order Araneae; family Tetragnathidae; genus Tetragnatha; species Tetragnatha versicolor. The sequence continues at coordinate 67,954,713 of JANDEH010000002.1, forward strand.
TACGAAAATTTTTGGACGAGTCAAAAGTGCAAGAAGCCGAGATGAGTTTGTCATCATCTGTAAGGAAAAAAAACGTGCTTAAAGGCACTATTACGTCCCGGGATGTAGTATGAGCTACCATAACAAAGGTAAAGAAACAACCTTCTCTTATTAAAATTCATCTAACAAAGCCCATAGAAAATGTCTTTTAGGACTCATATTATGAGATGGGCAATGTGATCGAAATTTCTTTGTAACTCAATTTTTGAGATGGAGAATACAGTCAGTCCAGAAAGAATTCTTAAACCCAGCAAATTTGTACTTAAACCAATTACAGCTAAAATAATCCCAACATCGTTTGCTATCCTTCATTATAATCTACCAGAAAAAAGCATCAAAACTTTGTAAAATTTTCCAAAATGAAGCAATTTCAAAAACCAAATAAGAATTTGTACAGCCATAGATTAACATGAGAAACCAAAAACCGTTGTCTGGCACTCCTACAGACATCAAATCAAATTATTTTTTTCAAACACAACATTCAGGTGCAGTTTAGAGTATTTGGTATACTACTAGTGCAAATTTGATGGGTGTACGAATACTTGGACCTGGAAAAAGTGCCTGTGAATCTACGAACCTGCCAGCTCCGTAGGAGCAATAGGGGTTCAGGGGAAGGTTACAACTTTTTCCAGATTGTGAATACTTCCTGGACTCACTGTAAGCTTACTGAATGCTTCAGTCTTTTATCCACACAAACTAATAGCATATTAGATTTTAAGACTAGTTAAGATCCCTAAAAGATGGTTGGCTGTGAAAACCTTTAAGTTGAACTTTACAAAGAAAATAATAAAATTGTTTAATTTAATTCAACTACATTTTGAAATCAAACAGTAAGTACTACTTTATACAGTGAGTTTTAAATTATTTCCAATATGTAATCAATTAAAATACTTTTTTTGCAATAGTTTTCATTATAGTTCTATTTGATAAGTATATTTTAAATATGAACTAAAAAGGTTCTAATATGTTGTAATTGAGTAGATAATTAAATTACTTAAAATACTCTCGTGATGTATGAAATTTAATGTTTTCAGATTAAGTTGTTCTTCAAAAAGTCAAGTTAAGAATGGAATAAAGAAATCTTAGTTGCCCGGTGAAAGCCCTTTAAGGATTGTCCTTTAATAGAAGGCTTTAATTAAAGGGTGATCACCATGGCTGTCACGTTGTTGCTTTTGTGTGCCACCTGAAATACCCAAGCTCCATTAAGGTTTCAATGCATAGTGATCTTAACTATCAATAACTATGCTGGTATTTCCTTGTAAGTGCATATGTTTTCAGAAACTTGATATTGCAGAATTATCCTACTGATTTCAAGGAAATTTTGATTTTGATGTACTGTTTTTTTACATATTTGGTTTATTTCCTTGATAACTTATATTGCTCTGGGGGCGGTTGCTCCCCAGGTTGGAACCACTGTACTAGTAGATACTCAAAGTATGTCTAAGTTAATTGCCTTTTTAACTTTTATGTTCTCGGGGGTTCCAAGGTCAATATTAAAATATATTAATTATGCTATAAAGCAATGAGCTCATATTCTACAGAAGTGTTGAACAGGTTCCTGTATTTAAAATTACATTGAACTTTATGAATTCAGTGTTCTCAATTTTTCTGTTTTATTATCTGCTGTATTTAAAAGCTTGTTTGTATTATAAATATTTTACATTCTTAGTTTAGGCTAAAAGAATCCTTATGTGCTTCATAAACATGTTTTTATGTTCAATTCTATTTTACTATAATTTGATTTAATATCGTTAAATTATTTAAATGTGATATTGTGTAGTTAGAACTGCTGTTCTCTGACAGGTAGCAGGCTCTTTTTTTTGTGTGACGGTGAAAGGAAGCACTTTTGTTATTTACTGCAGAAGGTTGCTGATAATTCAATATAAATTTATTATTTGCACTCATTATCAACAATCAGCTAAACTGTTACCTTTTTTTCATAATAAAATAAAATTTCTTCTAATCCTGTCATTTTGATTGTGCACATTATTATCCAAGGTTGGAAGAAACTTTTTTTAATCCAAAGAAACCAGGTTTTTTTGGTTTAAACCAAGTTTTTTTAGAATTTTTTTTCAGAATAAGTTATTTTAGTAGTGGTAATGTTTGAAATTGAGTTCTAAATGAGACATTTATTTCAAGGGTTGTTTATAGTTGATAAATTATTTGTATATTTCAATTCAATTAATTAATTAAATTAGTTAATTAAAATGAACTTTGTTTTAAAAATAATTTTTATTTTTAAAATACTCTAATTTGAATATCTAATATTATTGTAGTGAATAAATATCAGAGTTAATTTATCTTGGATAAATGGTTGAAATAATCAAATTACTTATCTTATTTATATATGGATTAATTTATGAACTTAAGTAAGAGAAAATTTTATTTTCTAAATAAGAAGTAAAAATGAAATGTAAACAACTAATGTTAATCGAAATTGGATAAATGATTGAGATGATTAATCTGATTAAGGAAATCAACAGATTTTTATTAATTTAGTAAAAAAACCAACTGGTTTTTATGACTGACAAATAAGACAAATTAGTTTTATCAATTAATCCACACAAGCCATCTTTTATCAGAGAAAAACATATAACTTTTGTGTATCTTTAGTTACTCTTTGAAATAATGTTTCATTTTAAAGGAAATTCATAAATAAACTCTCTCTTGCAACATATAATAAGTTTAACTTAAGCATAGGTAAAAGGCATAAAGTATAGTGACTTATTCTAGTCACTATAGTACAGGGTGCGTCAAAAGTCTGGGTAAACTTTAAAAATTAATAATAAAAAAACTAAAGAAGATAAAAATGTGCCGTCTTCTGCTATGTGCTCAGGGGGAAGGCGGATTTTTTGTCACCAAATTTTGAAAAATCGTAGTTCCCTCACCTCTGGGTAGATGGAAGCACCGATTTTAGGGATTATCAGCATCCAAGTTACCACTTTTATTTCGAGTAGGGATATATCAAATATTGCGATTGAATCGATTTCAGAATCGAATGAAACTCAATTTTTTGTAATCTAATCGCCAAAGCCGGTTTTGAGCCAAGTTGATCCGTGTTAAACTTTTAATTAGAATAAAAAATGGAGATATTTTATAATGATTACACTGTTTCTTATCAACATTTAACCTTTTCAACGCAATTACGGATGAATTACGTTAAATTTGAATCTTTTTTTTCTGTCCTTAAGAAAGATATCAATCTACTATAATCTTAGAAGTTTTCCGATTCCTTCTTTTCTCTAGTTATTTTCAAATTATTTTATGAAGTTTTAAAACTCAATGTTCTTTATCAGGATCAAGTTAAATAACCTTCTTTTTTGGTAATTGGTTTTGAATTATACTTCGCTATTAAGGATAATCTAGACTTCAGTTTGAGGGAATCATTAAAAATGACAGGGGTAAATTGTCTTTTTGAGGACTTTTCACACCTCCGATTTCCTATGCGATGTGATTCCGGTGAGGATCTCTGATAAATTATGGAACGTGAAACGATTCAAATTAGCCTCTACATCTACATCTACAGTTACCAATAAAGATAAACACTAATCAGTATTTTTCAAATGCCCTACGGATCTTCAGATTCTATTTGGATTTGCTTGAATATGATCGGAGAGGGAATAGAGGGGTACCCAGATCATGGGTGTGTTTAGGTGGTAGGTGGACCCTTTTGGAAGGCATAGTGGAAACCTTGAGGGGACAAGCTGTCGCTGATGGATTTTCTGAAACATGATTATCCCTCATATAAACGGAATTTTCTAAAACAGTTCGGCGAGGTATTACCCCCCATGAATTCTCCCATGACCTAGATTTCCTAGATCCACCCTTGGTTATAAGAGAAGTAAATTTTATGCATAAAGATAAATATTATTTTGTCTCGAGTGACGAATTCACAGAGGAGGGTAGAGATTGGGATGATCGTACCCTTTAAACAAATGCCAGATAAATTACTGCTAAATAATAAATAAAGGTTCTACAAAAAAAGTTAAAATAGATACTTTTTTAAATTTTTCTGAGGGGGAAAACCATCATTCCCCATCTTAGCTCGTTATAGAGTATTTACCCACAAAATTGTAATTTTAATTACATCACCAAGATTCAAATTATTCCTGTAAGTGTTCTAAAAATCTGCTTTATTGATGTAATCAGGCACGCTTGAGGGGGGAACATCAGAAATAATTTTGAAGCAACCCCCTACATTCAAAACAATAGATTTTGGCCAAAATATTACCCCCCTCTGAACCGATTCTATGGAAACACCACTTGATTGTCTCTGATCCTCTAATAATTTTCACTTGCAAACCGAAATTTTATCTCTGCATTATTTATTTTACCCCCTCGACAAGAAATGGGATCAGATCATCTAAAACCCTTAGTAAAATTCGATCATGAAGAATGTGTGAATAACGTGAACCTTTAGAATAACTTAAAAATAACTAGAGAAAAAGATAAATTTTAGAACCTTCTTATAGATTGAATATTCCCTTAAAGACAGAAAAAAATAAAAGTGTCATCAAATAAATAAAGTCCTGTATGCGATCGAGCTAAATTCATCCGTAATTGCGTTGAAAAGGTTAAATGTTGATAAGAAACAGTGTAAGCATTATAAAATATCCAGGGCTTAAATTGCACCGGAGCGCACCGGAGCGGAGCTCCGGTATACTTCTTGGTTTTCAGTAAATATTTGCATTTTAACCAGAACGCACCGGAGCGCATAAAATCGCGTTCGGAAAGACCAAAATTTACTCCTCGATGTTTTCCGATTACCGAAAATTACAAGCGCCTTTCACCTCACTACCCCCGACTCCCCCGACGACTACCGGTTCGCGCGCCTAGTTCTCTTCTGTTATTTAAACTTAAATTAGCTCCTAAATTCGAAATTAGAGTAGTTGTTTTCAAGATAAAAACATACGATACGGATGCGAGGACAGAGAAGTGGAATATTTACATCAAGTTAAAAAGGATCATGTGGAGAATCAAATGATCAGGTGTGGTTTTTATTTCTTTAAATATTTAAAATACTGGGCTTGTTAGCACTTGAATTTAAGTGTATATCTTTAAAGCACTTTATTTACAACTAATTTTATACTAAGTAAACTTTTATAAGTTTCAATATCTGTTATTAAATGTTAGCACTCATTCTACATTTTTAAAAATTAGTTTTCTTTAAATTTATATGAAAATATGCGAACTCAAAACTACTACTACCTAAATTTTATTTTAAATTATTGAAGTTTTATTTAATTTGGGTTCTATCTAAAGAGGTTGTGTTCAATCTCCCCTGAAAATTTGGCTTTTTATAAAATATGTATTGTCCCCTCTTGAAAATTCTGGAGGGTACAAGGAGTGGTTCCCTTTGTGTGTAAAAAATGAGTTCAATATCCAAAAATGAGTTGAAACACTACTTTTTAAGATCAAAATTTCAAAAAATTCCCCAGACCCCCTCTATATTTGGTGCGGGGGTATAAACAGACCTTTGTCACCAAGTACGCGAAGGAGATATATTTGGTGTGGTAATGTAAATTTATGAAGTAACGAAACAGGAAACCATGTTTATTATGCTGAATTATAATTGATGTGTATATTGTATATAATAATGATTGCATTTGAAATTTATAAGCATGATATTTATTCACTGAGGGGGTATTTGGTATATTTGTGTTTTTACAGGGGTTAATATAAAATCCAATAATTAAAGGTTTACAAACAAAATTTCTTTATTCTTCTGGAAAAAATAATTAGAAAGAAGCAACAGCAGCATAGGTAAAATTTGTTAAAACATTTATGTATTTTACTAAATCTGAATCTCCTTCATGAGAAAAAAGTTTCATTCATCTAACATTCATAATATTAACAGGAATTTTAACAAATGTATAGGTAAGTGAAAACTCTTGTCTTGTATACCAAAACAAGTTAAAAACCCGTTTTGAGGGTCAAATTTTAAAAAAAATTTCTGGGGGAAGGACCCACAGACCCCCCTTTCGTACTTGAAAATTTATTAATCGCAACTTCATATTTTACTAATTTATCTTAGTATTTAGATCACTCTGGATGTGATTATATCCGTTTACGATTTCTTTACAATATATTATACTTACTATTTACGACCCCATTCTGTCCCTATTAAGCGGAAATGTCCCAATTAAGCATATTGCCGAAATAATAGCGCTCCGGTACTTTTTTGATTAGAATTTAAGCCCTGAAAATATCTCCATTTTTCATTTTAATTAAAAGTTTAACATGGATCAACTTGGCTCAAAACCGGCATTGGCGATTAGATTACAAAAATTGAGTTTCATTCGATTCTGAAATCGATTCAATCGCAGTATTTGATATATCCCTACTCGAAATAAAAGTGGGAACTTGGCTGCTGATAATCCCTAAAATCGGTGCTTCCATCTACCCAGAGGTGAGGGAACTACGATTTTTCAAAATTTGGTGACAAAAAATCCGCCTTCCCCCTGAGCACATAGCAGAAGACGGCATATTTTTATCTCCTTTAGTTTTTTTATTATTAATTTTTAAAGTTTACCCAGACTTTTGACGCACCCTGTACTCTATAAACTTATTAAATTTATTTTATTAAATGAAAACAATAAGAAATTTTCTGTGTCATATCATAATACAATTTAAAACTAGTGAGTTTAATTTAAACTTGACACAAAACCCATTTCAGTGAGAAAGAAATTTTTTTAAAAATCAAAAATCTTATTTTAAAAAGATATTCTCTCTTTATGAAGTTTAAAAAATTTTATCAAGAAAATTAATAAGAACATCCATATAGCTGTATCCAATTTGGTTTAATGGGTATTCTGTGTGTTTTTCTTATTAGAAAACTAGTGAGTGTCTAGTCAACGAAGCTGGCCGGGACATGACAGCCTAAACCAATTTCAAAAAATTAAAATTTTAAACAATTTTAAATTTTGAAGTACAGGCTATTTACGAATATCAGGTCAATTTTTCAATAAAATTTAGAATAAGTGAGGACAAATTGAAGCATTCTTCTTGATACTTTTTTTTAATATGCCTCAATTTTTCTACACTCATGCAAACACTCGTGTGTGTTTGTCACTTTTTAGTATAGAACCACTTATTATTATCAACCGTATCTGGTTATCACTCTGATCTTGGACGAATGTGATCACATTAAGTGGAGTATAGACTGTATTTGAGCTAAATAATATTAAGAACTTAAGAAAGAATATGGAGATTGTGAGGCAAAAAGCGAAATATCTGGTCACCCAACTCTGGAAATATGTACATTTGAGAAAACATTTACACCAAAAATGAAGTAAAACACAAAAATTTGATTTGAAAAAAATACACAATGTACAAAAGAAAAGTAGTATGAAGGGCGATCCCTGGACCCGTGCGTATAAGTCGCACCAAAGTCGCAATTTTTACTAAAATCAAAAAACGATATTACGAAATTGAGTTTCCTACCTTAAAAATCTTAAAATATACCCTGCCATGTAGACCTCATATTCGATTTTGGTGAAAATCGGTTGGTAATTAAGGCAGTAATTGGACTTCGTAAAAGAAGTTCAGATCTCCACGAAAAAAACACGAGTCCAAAGAAAGCTTATAAATTCGAAATTATTAATATAAATTTTTTTGAAATTTTTTTTATTGTAACTAAATTGTTATGGCAAAGTTTTTTCATAATTACGTGTTCCATGGATATTTTTATGTCATCCAGGATTTTTTGAACAAGACCGGGGCACCGGGGCTTACTTACATTTAATGCCTACTCCATTTTTTGGGGCAAGTCGTGTAAGTAGAGTTTGGGAAAAAATTTGACCCCACCCCCCCTAAATGCCTTACATGGATAAAGCGGGAAATTTTCACATGTAACGAAAATGTAAATCATTAAGGTGTGTGATAATTATTTCGGGATTTTTTCCTGAAAACCCGATATTCCCAAAACTCCGTTTTTACCGGATTACAGTCGAACCGCTTGCTCAGAGCTTCTAAAATTTCGGTATATGTGTACCCTAAAACTAAGGAATCGAAACATGTATAAGGGATGGGTAAAAATTAAATTCCTTGTTTTTTCCCGCTAAAAGACTCACGGACCATTGGTTCCTTTTCCAGGACGCTCCGGGCAGTGGCGGATCTACTAGGGGGGGCTTTCGGGCTGAAGCCCCCCAAAACGTCTAATATTTTACTAAGTTTGTCGAAATGCAAAAAATCTATATCCAAAATTCGGATGAGGCGTACCAAAACGAGTTGAAAAAGTGGGGTTTTTGACAAGAAGATTCAATTCGATTATGAAAATTCTTAGCCCACCCCAAAACTAAATCCTGGATCCGCCATTGGCTCCGGGTAGTGCAATAACACCTTTCTGGGGCAATTCGGTCCAAAAAATTAGAATTTTGTAAATTCTAAGCTCCGACTTGCTTTATTCTAGAGACAATGAAAAACCATCATATCAAATTTTGACCATTCACCATTTATCAATATCGCGAATTTAAAGGATCCGTTACAGTCCAAGAGCTGGCTTACATGGGAATTCAACAGGAAAGACGTAGTTCTGAAAATTAAATATTTTGAATCTTAAATCTGCAATGACTTTGAGAAAAAGGATACTACTACGCTTTCAAACTTTGATCTAAAATACGCCCCGCAATATGGAGAACACCCCTTAGAAATTTTTATTTTCTTCAAGTATTTTTAATTACCTTTACAATGATGTATAACATTTGTAATTCGAACAAAATGTAAACAAACTTTGAACTCGAAATCAGCCGAAAATAATTAATGAAAAAAACCTTTTTTAAAGAACAACGTTTTTAAAATGCACTAAAAAGTATAAAATAATTTTTTGCAACTCCTTGTAAAACGAAAAACGTGGGGATCATGCATTAGGTATTTAATCCAACTTAATTTCATCATTAATTTCATCATTAATTTAAATAATTTTTAACTGTGGATATAATGGTAAATAGAGTAGTGGCTGTAAATATTATTGCATGATCCCCACGTTTTTCGTTTTACAAGGAGTTGCAAAAAATTATTTTATACTTTTTAGTGCATTTTAAAAACGTTGTTCTTTAAAAAAGGTTTTTTTCATTAATTATTTTCTGGTTTTTAGTTTTGTTGTGTAAAGTTTAGAATTCGCGACCTGAACGCCTTCCAAGAATTTGATTTTTTTCTCTTTTTAATAAAACTAAAAAGTGTTTTTTTTTTCTGAACTTTAGCTATAACACATGGCTTTACTGTTTTGTTAAAATCATTGCACAGCTTTTGCCTCTAGCTATTATTCAGATGATCATATGACGTTGGAAATTTTTGAAACACTAGTAATATAAAAAAAGTGTTTTAAAAATATATTGGTAAAAAACTTGTCAGTAACTAATTAATTAAGTCAGTCCCTTAGATGCATTACAAATACAAAACTTGCATGAAGTACTGCATGTACTGTGTTTCTTACAAATTTTCATTTTACTAATATTTTATACAGCACTTCTGAAGCCATCTTGATAACAAGAGGAGGCAAACTGCACAACAATGATTTTTTAACAATAAGGTCCTATAGTTGAACTTCTAAACTTTAAGTCCCCCTGGGGGTTCAGGGACAGCAAATTGAACCGAACTAACGAGATAATATCGTATTGTCATCCAGATCTGAACTATGTTCAAAATTTCAAGTCTCTAGCTCATGGGGAAGTATATTTAAAATTGATTACTAAATTCCTCCCGAACAGACAGATAGACGGACGGACGGACGGACAGACAGACAAGATTGAAAGCGACCTAATAAAAACGTTGTAAAATGGAGTAATTGGCATTATGGACAAGTAGACTTCATTCTGCTTCAAAAAATCCTGAAGTACGTCCTAATCACCGTAGCAACCCGTAATTCTGGAAAAATTTTGCCATAACGGTCCTTTACTCATAAGTAAAATCAAAAAATTTTTTAAAATAATTATTATTGATTTATAAGCGAAATGTGGACTTGTGTTTTTTAACGATACCGAGAACTTTTTTTCAAACTCTAATAACTTACTAAATATGGAAGGTATATTCATGAAAATCGAATATGATGTGCATATAGACGTATATTTTAAGAAACAATCACTTTTTAAACCATTAATAAAAAATATTGTGCTTTATTTAAGAATTATCGACGTTTTTCGGTAAAGCATCGGACTATCATAGAATCCGTAATAATGACCGCAAACCTGCAATACACCGTTTTAATCAGCTAATAAGGACGCACAACATATCAAAATTATATAATCATAGGCATAGTACAAAGAAAGTTATGAAACCTATGGAAAAACTGACATTATTTTTACAGCACATTTTAACACAGAAAGAACTCACAAAAATTTGAAAAAAAACACTTATTTTGTAGGAGAAACCACTAATTTTTGAAAAAAACCCACACTTTTTCCGAAAAAACCCAGTTTTATATGGGTTTTTTCAGGGTTTTATTGAAAAAACCCGACCCACTTGGTTTTTTTTAAACCGGGTTTTTGCCAACCCTGAATTGCAATTAGAGATTTTTGAATAAACATCTATTACATGTTTTAATACTGAATAAATTGCCTACAGTTTAAGCCAAAGTTTACTTGTGTAGCTCAATTATTTGTTAAGATATTTAACTTTTAAGTTTTTAAGTTTTTCAACTTTTTCTCTTTGTCCAACAATGCAATTTCCTCAAAACATATTGTTGTAACCGAAAAAACTGGAATTTTAAAGTCGAATATTTAAAAAAACTATTCAAACGATCTACGTAAACTAGGACTTAAAGTGTAGTGCATCCATTCAATAAAAACATGCAAATAAATGTATGATTGAATATTTTACCGTTTGCTTGCTCCAAAAAAATATTTTACCGTTTCTTGCTGCAAAGTCCAAAAAATCACAAATTGACTTTTTGTGCTCAAAACAATCTCCAAGCTATGCTCTACACTCTACACATGAGTGATAAGAGGGGTTATAGGGCGATAACGCCCCTTGAAGTTTTGAAATCGATGTCCATTCATTGTATTTTTTAAGTTAATTTGTAATTAAAGTTAATTTGTCCTTCTTTTCATATTCTTTGAGCTATTAACTTTACTTAAAATAAAAATTCTTTTTTTCAAACCTTTTTTATGCAGGGAATTTTGACTCCGTTCATATTCCCTCCAATTATTCCCAATTTAAATGTGAATTTAAGAGTTTTTTAAAGTTTTTTCATCACAAAAATTTCATAAGGTGGGAGAAGGGAATAAGTCCATCAACTTATTTTGACTGTAAATTATTTTTGAATATACTTATATTTGTTTTGATGATTGTATGCTCTGTGTTCTCTAAATAGGGTTCTGAACTTCCACTAAAAATTTGGTGGTTACAATGAAAATTTCTTAAAAGTCCAGTCAAATTGGACTCAATAAGGTCATTTTGTGAAAATTTTGGGGTAAAAGATATTTTTCGCTATTTGTTTTTTGGGGGGTGCTGAATCCGAATTTGAGGTTTCCGAACAAAATTTCTGGACGGAACATTGTGAAATTCGAAAAATTCGACCCTTTTTTTTCGTTTTCTGAACCTAGAACATTTACCTTTGCGCTTCTGAGCTAAACAGTCAATACAAAAAAAATTATTAAAAACTAATAGAGTTATTCTTAAATATATAAAGGGTGTTCCATAATACCATCCTCTCGTCTATGTCCAAAAACCAAGGTTTGAGAAAATTGAAAAAAACTGTATAAGTAATTGAATTTTCATAATATAACCACCAAATGTTTATTGGAAATTCACGACCCTATTAAGAAAACAGAGATATCATCAAAACAGATCTAGGTACACTGAAAAATATTTTACAGCCAAAAAAAGTTAATAGACTTATTCCCTTCTTCAACCTTATGTATTTTTTCTGAAGGAAAATCTTTACAAAACACCTCTTAAACTGACATTTAAATTATATTTCTTCTTAGTTTACACCACAAAAGGGAGAAATAAGAAGAATAAGACAAATAAAATTCAAAATTATAATGAAACTGATTCATTTGGGCTGTGTCAATGTGGAGTAAGTGAAAATGAATGGAGTCAAACATTCTCAGCATAAAAATAGTTTGAAAATACTTTTAAATTAAGAGCAAAGTTTATTTTGGCTAATTTTACAATATAAATAATTGGAAAAGAAAGACAAATCAACTTTAATCCCAAATTAAATTAAAAAATACAATCAATGGACATCGATTTCGCAAATTTAAGGGGCTGTCTGCTGATCAGATTTAAAAAATACTTTAAAATGGTTTAAAAAAAAAAGTGAGAGCTCAATGCGGCAGCAAAATTAATGACCTTGAACATATCGAGGTAATTTTTTTCAATGTTTATTAAGGAAATTTGGCTAGAAATCTGCACTACCCGAAAGCAGATTTCGAAAAAAGCGTTTGTTTTCGACCAACGAGTTCTAGTGGTTCTCTCCCAGTTTGAAATTTCGTTCTTAAATTAAGTGCTTTAATTAATTTTGAGAATCGAAAAGCACCGCACACAGTAAAAGAAATCACAGTAATTAAAAGGAGATTAAAATTTCGGAGGATGCGCAGTTGAACACCCATTCCCTCCCTCTGGAAACGGCTCTCCTCCACCTGAATTCATATATTCAGGAGTTTCTTGGTAGTGGGATTGGTGTGACCCCTGGCTACTGTTTTTGTATGAACGGTGCGGACAAAGGCAATCAGTTGTGTCAACACGAAAGAAAAGACGTCATTGCATTTCATGGTGTTCTTGACCAAAGGCGTAAATAAGGGGGGGGGGCAAGGGGGGGCAGTTGCCCCCAGAAATTTTCGGCAATATCTTTTGCCCCCCCCCCCAGAATTTTGGAGCGAAAATACTCAAAAATCGGAAAAATCACACACTTTTTTTTAATCAAAAATTGGAAAAATCAGAACTATATAAGCGCTAAATCCAAAAACAGGAGCGCCGGTTGCGAAAGTTTGTCTGGCCTATAAAAAATTGAAACAGACCCCAAACATCTCCCCACTCCAACTACCCTGCCTATGGAATGCGAGGGAGAGAGTCCCGTTAATCCCCCTGATGATTTATCTTAACCACCCCCGACCGAAGTTATTTAAGCCTGGCCGACGCAGATTCTATTCCTTTCCATGTCTCCCCCATTATCTCTTTTATTTATTCCTTGAAATGAAATCTTTTTTGAAAATGTTATGAAAGAAAATTTGTTGTTTAAATTTGTTGTTGAAAGAAAATTGCTTGTTACTTTTGTTTGTTTAGTGAAAGGATTTATATGCATTTGTATTTGTATTTGCCACTTTTGTTAGCGGGCTTCGGCCTGAAAACAATAAAATTTCTTCTTCTTCTTCTTCTTCTTCCACCACCGAGGTAAAGTGTTTAGGTATGCTGCACCCCCAGGATCTAACTCCTAAATCCACCCATTACCATAAATGGTTTCTAACTTCTATTTGGCCTGCTGTCTTTATAAATTCGACCATGTATTGTTTTAAAATAGAGGTAAATTGGAGTAGAATTATTTAAAAGTCATTTTTATGAAAAACTTAATGAAATTTCAAAGTTAAACTAAACCGGTACCTGAAGATAGTAATTGATTTAGCTCATATTTTGGATTATTAATATTAGGCATAGTAATCCACAACTATTCCCACCATAGGAGTTTTCAATTTCCGAAATTCAGGTATTTATTAGCTTGAGCCAAAGTCTAATTAGTTAAGGTCTAATAGGTTCCTCCAGTCAAAAACATTTACTATTAAGGTATATGTTGTTAGTTAGGCCATTCCTAAGTGAAAACAGTTGAAAAAATAGGTATTGGGTATTACAATTTGTTCCAGGTGCTGAGACTAGTTTTGACACACTTAAGATTTTTTCAACTTTAAAATCATGAAGTTATTTCATTTTTAATTGCAAAGATAATATTTTTATGTGATAGGAATAAATATCCACCTAAAGCCTATATTATAATATCAAAATTTTAAATTAAAAAAATATTTTGTAATTTATGTATTTATAATATATTTTTATTCTTAGTTAAATAAATTCTGATGAAAATATGCAAAAATATTAACTGTTTTTACTTCTTTGGAAATCTCCAATTTCAAAATTTTAAATTTTTAGCTACCTAATTAAGCGTTAAGGTTAATTCCACCGGTTTTCCACTATATAACTACCTGAGGACAATTCCACTTTAAAATGACCTCTTCAAAAGCCTCGAAAGTTAAGGGCACCAATTAAAAGAAATAATTTATCGCCAAAAAGGAAATTCTTAAAAAATAAATTTAAAAAACTAAATATATTTATTAAAAATATATTTAAAACAAATATCACTTATTTATATATTATTTATAAGAACAAAAAAAACGTAAAACATAAGAGTTGTTTAAATTATTATTTTGAATTTTTATATAAAATTATTATGATATGACGAGGAAATGAAAATATTAAAACTTTTTAAATTAATGATTGTAAATCTCTAAAACACTAAAACTGAAACTGCACTTAATTCGTCGCTTATTGCCGCTCAGTGCTTATTATCTTACAGTGGCGTAGCCAGGGGGTGCAGCGGGTCTTTTGCACCCCCCCCCAAGCCCCAACCTTTTTTTTGTGAAATTAAATATTTCAGAATTTCTTTTATTCCCCTAGGTACACCAAAACAAGTTAAAAACCAGTTTTTAGGTCCAAATTTTCAAAAATTTTATGGGGGAGGACCCCCAGACCCTCTCGGTACTTGTAACTTTATTCTTTTCTTACAACTCTATTTTATATTAAGTTTGTTAAAATTTAAAAATTCTGCCATAAAACCTGTATCCGAAATTCGGGTGAGGCGTACCAAAACGAGTTGAAAAAATTAGGTTTTTTGACTAAAACTTCCAAAAATTTTCTGGGGGAGGACCCCCAAACCCCCCTTTATTAGTTGGAGCAGGATGATTCACTGCCTTTAACATATTAAGATCATCAAGAGCATTCATAACCCCAAGTAAAAAACCAAATCCTGGATGAAAAACTTCGTTCTAGTTTGTTGTTAACAATGGTTTCTTTGTTTCATGATTAAAATACACCACATTAATTTAATATTAAGTTATTCATTCAGTGAGAAAAAATTAGGATAATTAAAAACCTTAATTTTTTTCTTTCATTCCGATATCATCATGCACCCCCCAAAAATAATTTCTGGCTACGCCACTGTTATCTTATTATTATCGCACCGACCACCACTTTAGTTCACATAAAGTGGTTTTGTCGGACATGGTCGGCGCAATTAGTGCCGACCACTTTAGTTCACATAAAGTGGCGCTGATGTCCATGGTCGGCGCAATTGTGAGTACGGTGAGTACCGACCACTTTAGTTCCCCTAAAGTGGCGCTGTTGTCCATGGTCGGCGCGATAGTGTTGTTTGTTATATTCCCGAGTACTCGGTTCAATAGCAACAGCCCAATACAAAACAACAAAACATAAACAAATATCTTATTCTCTCGAACTGAGATTTAGTTCTTGATCCTATTATTAAAATATATTTATTCAAAGATTTCTGGACAAATAAAATGGATTTTGTTCTTATCAGGGATGGTGTCAAAAAGAAATTATTAAAAGAGGGTGCGGGTGATATTCCAAATTACCAAGATGATACGAAGGTATTACTAAATTGATGGGATCCTCAGTTGCATGAGAAATACTGAAATATTATCCAAAGGCAATTCTCCAATTGCCTCCTAAATTTCGGTTTCCTACCCTTCCACCCTATTTTACATGGTTCCCTTTTCCATGATCTCAACCATTGTGATGTCCCATCTTAAAAACATGAAAACGTAGCCAGTTAATGTAATCTTTTTTCAAATTTAGTTTTAAAAGTTGAAGCTTTAAAATATCGGCAAAAATTGTCTCCTGATAAAATGCTAGTGGAGAAACTGCCAATCTAGGCAAATGAAGGAAGATAGTACATAACGTATCCTAAAAATTTGATAAAATCCCACTTGATGAACCGCCTTCGTGCTTTTTTTGGTCCTTAGGTTTTTTTGTCACTAAAAGCAAAAAGTACCAAATTTAGAGCTGCGGAGGAAAGTTAAAAACATAGACTAAGCTACTTAAAACTTGGTAATTAGGATACATATTATAACCATTGGCGGCTCGTAGCTAAAATTATAGGTGGGTGCACCAAGTTGACAACGCATATTTTAAGCAATACACGTGGGTGCCACTCTTCCGTACTGGGGACGGAATTCCGCCCCGATATTTTAAGAGGCTAATCAGCTGACCAATCAACTGCTATTTATACTAAATATTAGTACTAGCATCTCACATTTTGCCCTCAAATATGTAGTGGCAGATCCAGGGCTATAACCAGACTTTCATTTCGGGGGGGGCAGGAGTTGACTCAACATTATTTCTAAGGTACCCCTTAAGGAGTACTTAAACTTTTAGATCACTGTGTCAGAGTAGGTCAGCATTCTAAGATACCAGACTCAAGGTATCCTTTCCAGTACGACTGGCCGACCTGGAAAAAATTTTAACCTTTCCCTGAACCTAATAGAATTTCCCCAAACCTTATGTATTGCTCCTATGGAGCTGGCAGGGGCTTTTCCCGAACCAGGTTCGTAGGTTCGGGCACTATTTCCAAGTCTGAAGACTGATTTCGAGTGTTCTGGTACACTTATGTGGGGGAATAAGCCTCTTTTACTCAGATACAGATTTACCTTAAAATTTAAGGCACTATTTAACTGCTTATCTGCAGTTTTTGAAAAATTTGCTAGATTGGGAGGAAAATGATAGTTTAAAGTTCCGCCTTGCAATTTTTGAAGAGTGGCACCCATGGCGATACAATGCTAAATAAATTTAAAAAACGAGGATAAGGACCTCTTTTCTTTACTACAATTTTCTCATGATAAGACAGTAAGGAAAATTTAAGCTGTTGAAGTTCACTTACAGCCACAGAAATTAATTCTTGGGGATGCAATTCAATCCTATAATTTCTATTAAACAAAATGTTGAAAAAATCAAAATGGAGACGGGAACAATATTATAAGAACATTATTGAATATTGTAAGAGCACTATTACTAAGCCAATTGTTTTAAATTTTGAAATAACTCATAAGTGAGTAATAATTTAGCCTACCTTTAAAGAACTTTTGAAAGATTACCCCCAAAATTTAAAAAATCTAAGTGTTTCTTTACATTTTTGACGTTTTATGAAACTTTGTCAGAAAAGCTGGAGTTGGATAAAAAAGCAGATCGTCTGGTCATCCTACATCTTATTAACAATAAAAAACATGTCACTTATGTATTAGCTCATTAATCCCATTTTACAAAGACGAAGTTGGTCCTAGCGCGCTGAGAATGAAATAAAAACTGCAGAGAGCAACTGCTGAGAGCTTTTCTTTTTTAAAGCCCAAGGGCTAAGGCAGCTGTACCTAATCATACAGTTTAGTCCTGAAATATAAGAAAATTTTTGTTTTGAAATTACCAATGAGCTATTCTTCATGGTATCATAATTAATTATCTAAATTTTGAAAATCTATTGCCTGTATATTGTCCACCAATAAAAATAAAAGGAGGAATAGAAAATGGGTTAGTCCTGTCAGCTAGGAGGTACTTTAGGAGCTTTCAGGCCATACTTAGGGGTCTCAAATGTGAAATCAGGATTTCAGTGCAGCAAATTTCCCTCTGCTATTTGTATAATAAATCCAGTATATTTTTAGGTCACGTTTCATTTCAAGACTTACCTATTGAGCAAAAAAGATCTCTCTAAGCCCTTAGATGATTCTAAAGCTCTTGGAAGACCCATGGAGCTGGTGTTGGGAAAGCAGTTTAAGATGTCAGTGTGGGAAGAGTGTATAAAAACCATGAAAGTTGATGAAGTATCTCAGTATGAAGTTTTGTACAATGTAAAGTATTTAACATTTTATAATGATTTTTTTCTTGGCATATAACTTATTTTTCAATTCTCTGCAAAGATAATATAAAATTGAATATTGCAATGATAACACACACATCTATTGTTTAAAAATTTATTCTAATATAGTTTAAACCTGCCCTCACACTCAGTAAGATTTAAATCAAACAATGATTTTATCATTCTTAGTAAAGAAAGATGAAATCACAACTCAAAGAAATTTTTAAAAGTTCAATCATTCATGCTAAAAATTTTTTCTGAAATGTATGGATTCTTAAGATTCAAATATCATCAAACTATTGTTGTGGCCACATCAATATGTGTATATTTTATTTGGATGATTTCCCATAACCTTCATACCTCCCCATTTCAGCTAGTCGATTCATATCCCACAGTATCTAAACACTTTCGAGAATTTGCTGATGATAAAGCTAAAAAGCACAGAGGACACAGTTGTGGCATGATGGCGTTTTCTGAGGGAGTTGGTCATAAGGATTTGGACTCCCTTATAAGGAATCCCAGTGATTTACTATTTGAATTAGGTATGCTTTTTCCAGGGATGCACAAAATGTTTCCACTCTTAACATTTACCCCAAACCAAAATGAAGCACAATGGTCCCCAGGTTACGTTTTGAAATTACCTTACGTTCTGATTGGGTGAAAGGAAATATCGCATCACCAGTGGGAGGGTTGTTTATAATTCGCTGTGTTCTGTTGAATTGTTTCTCTAGCCCAAGTAAAGCAATTAGATTTCTAGTTCTTTCAAAGCCCACCAGTGATGCGAGACTTGTTTTACTCAATCAGAACCAAAATGTATATTTGGAAACATAACCTTTGAACCTCTCATCTTATATCTCGCATACTTAAAGCTTTTTTCGGTTTTGTTTGTTATGCTCACATTTTTATCAAAACTGAATGTGGCCCTTCGTATTACAGTTAGTACAATTTGAATTATGCCTACAAGAGTTTCATATTTAAAAACTTATAGAGACTAAACTATTTTCATGCCTAGGTATTTAAAGGGTGAATTAAGTTTACATGAAAGTTTTAATTTAATTCTAATTCCAAACATACTTATATAAGTATTTGCTCAGTTTTAACCAACAAATACAGTGATTTTATTAAGGGCCATTCATTAATTACGTAAGGATGATTTTGGCAATTTTTGACCCCCCCTCCCCCCATGTAAGGGTATGTAAGATTTTTCAAACCCCTCCCCCCCCTATTCTTACGTAAGATTCCATTATGTTTTTCAAAATAATAAATTGTTAGAAAACTCTCAGTTTGACGTAAATCAAAGATTTTTATTTTTCAACAGATAAATAATGTTCTTGCTGTCAACTACATATTATAATTTTATAATTATAGGTCACTTAAGTTATTATATTACTATTATATTATTATCTCTTGATTAGAATACAGTAGAGCCCCGATTATCCGCGGTGCGGATTATCCGCGAGTGCCACGAAAACAAATTTTTAATTACGAACCTTAAATTTTGGAAGAATTATACAATTTTGGATAGCATTTAAGATATTGCTTCAAAAAGGCATAACTGAACACTTTTTTTAAAAGTACAGTATATTGTTTTTGTTTACTGTTCTTTATTTTAGTGATTTAGATGTAGTACAGGAAAAGTTTCTGCTGTACTGTACATATTTTAAAAGTTTTAATGACATGTTTTTTGTACAATAAAACATAATTTTTATGCTGAAATATTTTTTTTCATGTTTTTACCTCATTTTTAGTCTTTTTTCGGGTTATCCGCGATTTTCGCTATCCGCGGTACCTTTGCCACCCAATTCCGCGGATAATCGGGGCTCTACTGTAATTGGAATTTGTTTACATTAACTAGGAAAATCTTACGTAAGAATTGGTTTGACCCCCCCACCCCCCAAGTAAGGGTATGTAGAGATTTTTCCAACCCCCCCTCCCCCTCGGGACCCTTACGTAATTAATGAATGGCCCCTTACTGTCTTTGATATAATTGTCAATTATCGAGGAACTACAATATTCCTGTCTTCAAGAATGTCTATGAATTTGATATTTTACAAATATTTGGTATGTTTCTTGAAGAAAATATAGTGGATTAATCTTGTAGTGACAAAGAAAATTTTCCATCTTGGGAAATTTGTGATTCATTGTTAAAATCGGACCTGGAAAAAGTTGTAACCTTCCCCCGAAATTTACCCGAACCTTATGCATTGAACCTATAGATAGGCTTACCATATTTTTTCGGGGCCAACCCTGGACATATTTTTGAAATTTCTTTATAAGTGCCATATCAAATTACCAAAGATTAAAAACTAAGAAAAACTATTCAAACTAATAAACACTAAACAAAAATATCAAACTTTATATTTTTCATTTAACATTACTTTTTCAAAAATTGTTTGATTGACTTAATTTCTATCACAAAATTCACTGAAAGTAAGTTTTCTGAAGTAATAAAGACGTTAGAAAACGTAAAAAACGCAATTTTAAATAGTTTGGTTGTGATTTTTTCATAAAAAAGTCTGGCAAATCTTAAATGTATGAAACCCCGGACATTTTAGTGACCCAGGACATTTCCCCGGACATCTCTAAAAACCCCGGACTGTCCAGGGTAATCCCGGACGTATGGTAAGCCTACCTATAAAAGCTGGCAGTGGCTTCCTCCGAACCAGGTTTGCAGGTTCGGGCACTTTTTCCAGGTCCGGTTAAAATCAGTTTCATATTTCTCCACAAAATTTCTAGAGATGGCTAAAATTTCCTCTGATCCTAAATTGCCAGATTGGACATATTCTTGTTCCTTAACCCTTCATTCCTAGCCGCCCCAAAATTTCTCGTTGGATTCAATGGCAATCTTGGGCGGCTTAGGATTAATTGTTCTATCAGTACTCTTTTTTTATTTAAATTCATCAGATCAGGTAATCTCTAAGCACTTCTTTTACAAAACTAAAATAATGTAGTCAAAATTCCTTTAATAATCTTATAAGAAAAAAAATGGATTTTCCAATTTTTTTAAAGCTAGTAAATTTGTTAAAACTAAAAATGCATACGAGGGTAGTCCCAAAAGTACCCGGCCTGACCTACAGATGGCGCTTATTAAACCGAAAAAATGACTGGAGGCGAAAGTTCAAACATTATTAGGACCAAATTCTTAATCGGAATGGAGAAAGTTAATTAGAATTCGTTTTCGCGGGTTCTAATAGAAAACAAGTGCAGTAAAATTTTAAAGATGAATAAAAATGGGCATCGTTTCGTTGTTCAATACTTCCATTTGAAGGGCTTAAGTTTCACGAATATTAAAGCGAAGCTGGATTCCACACTGGGGGACTCTGCCCCTTCATTTTCCACCATCAAATACTGGGTGGCGGAATTTAAATGTGGTCGCACGAGCTGCCAAGACGAACAACGAACCGGCCGACCAAATGAAGTTCCTTCTCCAGAATTGGTTAAAAAAATCCATAAAATGGTGGTGGATGATCGCCGATCGAAGGTGAGGGACCTAGCAGATAAAACAGGGATCTCAAAAAGTGCAGTTTACAGAATTTTGACAGAAAATTTGATATTGAAAAAGCTTTGTGCAAGATGGCTGCCGCAATTGATGAAAATTGCGTCCATTGTCGGGATGGCTAAAATCAGTTAAATCAATGTTTAAATTACTCAAACGTGCTGTTTTCCCCAGATTTTGTCCCCACAGGTTATTTTTGCTCCTAAACCTCAAAAAATGGTTCGATGGGAAAATATTTGCAAAAATTATCAAGTAAAATATGCTGTTAACGGTCATTTTGAGGGCTTTTACGAATCCTTCTAAAAATAGGTCATGGAACCCATGGAACTTCACTGGAAAAGGTGTATGGGGCTAAAAGAAGCCTATCTAGAGAAATTGGGAAAAATTTTCCAAAATTTTTTAGTTTTTCTTTGTTAGGCCGGGTACTTCTGGGACCACCCTCGTATATGAGACTGAATCAAGGTTCAAATACTGATTCTTTGTTACAGAAATTGTGAAAGTACAGCTTCCTGGTGAATATGCTAAAGACCTTTGGATCATGAATCCAGAGGAGAAGCTGAAGACTATACCCACTTTGAAAGAAAAGGGAAACGAGCTGTACAAAAAGCAACAGTACGAGGAAGCTGCAGCACGTTATGGAGAAGCTTTAGGGCTTTTGGAACAGCTTTCACTGAGGTAAAAAGATATATTTACATGTATGAATGACAGCAATTTTTTTATTTAACCTTAGTTTAGAACTGCTGGCTTGGGCAGATGGGTACCTGTGTTAATCTTAATTAATTTTTCAAATCTAGCAAGATAAAACTGTATAATATCTAACTAACTGTATAATAACACAGTAGCGGCTCGTGGGTAGTTCAAATGGGGGTTCACAACTATATTATGAAAATTTAATTAAGTTACAGTCTCACAATGAAACCACAACCATAATTATTTATATTAATGGTTACGGAAATAAATTTCATGGGAAACTTAATTCATTCATTCAACGAGAAGTAGCATTTCATTTTGCCTTAGACAAATAAATTATGACTTCTTAGTTTATGTATGAAGTATGCCGATCAATATACAATGAAAATCTAGTGAAAGTATCCTTTTTTTCCTCTAGCGTGTGTTTTGCAAACTGTATTTTCGCACAAAATGTTTTTTCCAGGGATTAAAAAATGAAATTCTTTAACATGTTCACTCCGGCGCGGTCCACTGGTGACCCGCACTAGACTGCCTCATCGAGCGGCCTGCACCACCGCCTTATCGGGTTCGGGAAGTTCCTGTAACCCTCCACGTCGGCACGTTCGGTCGCATGTTATTCTATCGGAGGCTGTCACTCCAGTTTGTTTTATACCTCAGTGGAGCCTCCAGATGAAGCACACCAGGAAGTTGAGCTCAGCCTCCCAGCAAAAAACATGAAAATCGGCCCCGGCGTGAAGGTGTTTTACCCTTTAATATGTAAAACTAAATATTTTAAGCTAAAAACACTGAAAAGTATTGAAAACTGGTGAAAAACTATTAAGCAAATAAAGCTATAACAAAGAAATGCAAGTTGCTGCACACTTAAACTGTGCGATCGTGAAGTTCAGAGCAGTCGGCCAAGGAAAGAATTTTTTCAGCCAAGGAAAGCTTTCTTGTCTGCCTTTTTCTCAGTTAGGTGAAGGCAAAAACTCATAGTAAAGCATTGAAAGCTCTCAAAATTTTTGTAGTTAATTTATCTTTATAACGGTTTGAATAATAGGGAGGCTAGAAGGTCATCCTAAATACGGCATAAGTTTGAATATATTCTAGTTTTTTTATTTATTTTAATTAATTAACTTGTGTCATTTTCACTGGGGTTCACTTGTTCATGTGCTCCTATGGACTCTTGTATTCATAGCCAC
Source organism: Tetragnatha versicolor (assembly GCA_024610705.1). Lineage (NCBI taxonomy): Eukaryota > Metazoa > Arthropoda > Arachnida > Araneae > Tetragnathidae > Tetragnatha > Tetragnatha versicolor. The sequence continues at coordinate 67,977,967 of JANDEH010000002.1, forward strand.
ATTTGACAATAGAAAAGAACTATATAATGCATTTGATGTCTGAAATACTTAATAAAATTTTTCACAATAAACAAAAAGGAAGACTACCTTAATTTGTTGAATTTAACCATAGTGTCTTGAGTTTTGTTTGTGTGAAAATTTGTGTTTCTTTTTTTTAGAGAAAAACCAGGAGATGAAGAATGGCTACAGCTTGAAAAGATGAAAGTTCCATTTTTGTCCAACTATGCCCAATGTAAGTTATTGCAAAAAGATTACTATTCTGTAATTGAAAACACTACCAAGATTTTGGAAATAGATGCTGGTAAGTAGACTTTTAAAAATCTATAACTGCTTCTAAATTTTAAAACATGGAATTCTTTTTAATTGCCATTGAAAAACAAATTTAGGTTATGGTTTCAAGGAATTTTTAGGCCTAATAGTATTTTGTAAGAAGTAACATTCAAATATAAGCATTTCATTTCTTCTGAAAATTAATGTTGCTTAAAAAAGGGATGATATTTTTTAATCTTCTTATAAATGTATGCCACAGTCATGTATACAGGGTGATTCAGAAATAATCATCAATAATTGGGGGGGAGGTAGAGGGGCCCTAGACAACCATATTTCAAATAGAGATGGTGGGGCGCAGCCTTACCATTAAAGAGCTAGGACCTAATGTAGTGCGAGCACGTTTCAAAAGGCAGTGTTTAGAAGGCCCGTGTGACGAAACAAAACATGATAAAATGAAAAAATCTATTGCATGAGGTAAGGAAGTATCCCTACTACTTACACCATGAATTCGATAGAATTTGAACCACTTTCTAAACCATGGAGTGAGTTTCAAAAGTGCAATATTAATCTTTTTGTCAAAGAATGGAGTTCCCTTAATGGTATTTAGAAAAATGATGATCGGGGAAGGAATTTTCAATGATCGTAACATTGATCATTGAAACTGTTTGATCATTGAAAATTCGTTCCCCGATCATCATTTTTCCAAACACCATTAAGGGAACTCCATTGTTTCACTAAGAGATTAATATTGAACGTTTTAAAACTCACCCCACGATTTAGCAAGTGGCCCAATTTCTATCACATTCAGGATTTAAGTATTACAGATACTCTTGTACCTCATGCAATAATGTTTTTCATTTTATTATGTTTTGTTTCGTCCCACGGGCCTTCTAAAAACGGCCTTTTGAAACGCGCTCGCACTACATTAGGTCCTAGCTCTTTAACGGTAAGGCTGTGCCCCACCATCCCTATTTGAAATATGCTTGTCTGGGGCCCCTCTACCTCCCCCCTAATTATTGATGATTATTTCTGAATCACCCTGTAGAGTTGAAGGGTAGAGTATACAAGGCATGTAAAGTTAAATAAATAATTTAACTGGTTAGAATAAAGTGGTATTAGGTCATTTAAATCTAGTTTTAAGTAGCTAAATATTTTTGTTAAAAAATAGTAGTTGCTCCTATTAATATTAGGAAAGGGCTGCTCATTCAAGCCAATAATTAATTAATGACTCCTAACTTCAAAAACTACCACGCTATATAGGGACTAAAAAGAAAGCCAAACTTTTACTTGACTCAAATGTTTATTTTGTGAGTTACAACTGCTTTTATTCTAACCAGCTATTTAGTACTTTCCCCTATTTTACCCAGACTTTCCTTCATAATAACCTATTTGAATTTCGCAGATAATGTGAAAGCCCTTTATCGAAGGGGAAAAGCATACATGGGCACCTGGGATTTAGAGCTTGCGCGTAAGGACTTTGAAAGAGTGGCTGAACTAGATTCTTCTTTCCAAGAAGAAATACAAAAAATGCTGAAAAAGCTGACTCTGCTTCAAAAAGAGAAAGATGCTGAAATTAAGTCTAAACTCTATGGCAAAATGTTTGGTGAATAGAGTAGCATATTTTTGTGCCAACTTTATTTTCTAACATCCTATATAAAGCACAGCTACAGCCATTTTATTTTTAAGTATTTTACATTTGGCCAATAACGCACTCCTTGTAAATTTTTCTCATTTATGTAGGTAGAGCTTTTTATAACTGCGAGATGAAAAGAAATTAAAATTTGGTAAGTGATTTACTTACTATAAATAAACAAATATTTTACTTGAAATTCACAGGGGGAGAAAGTTATAATCTGACATATGCCAAGTTAAAATTTCTGTTTCCAGTGTTGTTTTAGAATTAGTTAAGTGAGAAAAAAGTATATATGTGCATTATATGACATTTTTAGCCAGTGCAAAACTGCTGAATACTTGTGATGCTTTTTTGCATATTTTGATAAATAACACACAACAAGGCTATTCAAGCATTCCTTTGAAAGAATAACTAGTTTAGTACCAATAGTGATTTGTGAAGTTATTTTATTTATTTTAACCAAGAATTACACTACATAAGAGTATTTTATATTCATTTATTGAAATTATGTGCCATTGAAGCTAGGTCCCATAATTTTTATTGAAAATCTTTACCTTCCGAAGACGTTTGTAAAAGTTTTAAATGCCCATTTGTTTGTTTTAATATGAGCTTCATATGTACAGTAGACTTATGTTTTATGTTATTTAATATAAAAAAACACATCCACTTATAAACAGAGGCATAACTTATGCATTTTTATATGGGGAGGCTTAGTGCTTCGTACGTACGTGAAGGTTAAGAAAAACTATTTTTGCCATACAAGTTACGGAGCTTTTGAATTTAGATCTGAAATGTACAGAGAAGGAGAATTTTATATTATTGATAACTTTTACTAGAAAAACTAAGCAGAATGTGTTTCTACATGTGATCTTACCATCAACATTATATTAGCTACCTGTAAAAGAATCCTTAGTTAGATTACTGAGTATAGCTCTATAAAATAGCTATACTATGTTGTTCCATTTTCTAAATGAAAATATACTTGCTGATGTTTGTTTCAGGTATAAATAAGTTCTCCTTTTTGTAAAACATATTAATTTATTGTGTAAAAAAGTATGAGTATACATAATGTGCAATCCTTTAAATGTATAATGATAAATTATTTTATATTGCTCTGACAAGTATTAAACTGTGCAATACTTCATTTGATCTTCTTTATTTTATACTCATTCATTACTGGTAAAGACAAAAGGCAATACCTTATCCAAGCATACATCACACCTGCTGCACAATAAGTAGAAATAAGCATGAGAGACAAAAACGGCAGCTTTTGCTCAACACCAAGAGCTTTTGCACCAAAACTATGGAAAACTTGCAGCAGAATTAACCCACATAAGTAAATTGCTTCAATAGTAGAAATCAGCGACTTTTTAAACCTTAAAAATAACATGCATTATAATGTGGAATATGCATTGAAACTTTTAAGAGATACCTGACACTTATGATAGAGTATTAAGCTTTTAAGAATGGCCTCTCTGACAATTTTTGAGGGACAAATTAATCATTTATCTACACAGTATTAGATACTGTGCAACCCTTTATCAGGAATAGCAATTACTTTTTAAACATCTGATGAAGAAATTATCTTGATTTCTATAATATCGATCATTTAAATTTTTTCTTAGCAGGATTTAACTTTTTAATTCATTCATTAATTCAAAATGAATAAATCCAAAAACAAGAAATGGAAAACTAATTACAAATTATTTAAACACAAGCAATAAAAGGTTCAATATCATGAACTGTCCCATCATATATAGCTAAGTTGTTTTGCATGCCAAATATTAGAAACATTGCCAAAAATTTCAAACTAACATATAAAAATATATAGTTATAACCATGACAATAAGGAAGTTGCATGTGTCAGATTTTCAAAAACAAACAAGTGTTCCGTATGGTTTTTTGTATGGTAAAATGAAATATCTAGTCAGTTTTTCAAAAAAATGTACAGGTAATTAAATATTTTAATTTAAAAGTCGAGAAAAAAACATGTGACTGAAAACGTTTATTGTTTAAACTATAAGATGACGTCAACAATAATACCATCAACTCCATTGCTTTACAACAATGTTTAGTATAAGATGACATCACATCTAAACTCTTGACGTTTTCGCGCGCTTTTAAAAAGGGGATTTTTGTTAATTTTTTTGGCAATCAAAAAATTTCTCGATCGGCCTCAAATTTTGGGTAGTTGCTTATTTTTGCAAGAGGAAATCAATTAAAAAAATATAAAAAAATCATGCAACTTCCTCATTGTACAAATTTAGCAATGTTTGAATATTTGGCATCCAAAACAACTTGGTTACATTTAATGGGACAGTTAACAGAATTGTACAAATAAAGTATAAAATTTTGGCTCTAAGATTATAATGTTATGCTATATGATTATGATGTTAACTCAATGAACAAACTAATTCTTAGTTAAGTGCATTTTCATGAAAATAAATCCTCAAGGACGATATTTGAGGAAGTTTAGAAAAACATCAAAATTGCATTTATGCAAATATGCATAAGATAAAATCCCCTTCTCACATTAAATATAACTTATCTGTAGTAGAATTACCACTGTTTCAAAGTTAAAGGATAGATTGGACAATCGACTACAACTTCAGTATTTCACCCTCAACTAGCTCTGAATCTGAACATTAATTTATACTTAAGTTCTGATTTAGAAAATCATTATTAGTTTTTATCATGAAAGGCTATGCAAAAAAGCTTTACTTCACAATTCATAGCTTTGTAAGTTAAAAAAAATTGGTATTAGTGTAATAAATTAAATGACATTAGCGAAACAGGAAAATTTAGTTCAAGAATAAAGACATTTACTTACATATGCAGATGACTCAAATTAGAAAACATATAAACTGTGTGTAGCAAAAGAAGTAGTATTTTTAAGACTGTTTCTGTAATGAAATCAAACATTTAAATAAATTCTGTATGCATAACTTTTGAAAAGCCTTATCTATACATAAAATGTAAATAACAAAATACCTCCTTCTTGGTATAGAAGAGGAAAAAGGGAAAAATGCCCAACTATTGATAGAAAAGCATAGACGTGTGCTTCTTCCTTATGAAAAACTGCTGAAACTCTAAAACAAATGCAATATGGTTTAATTTATGAGATGCATAACAATTTTTAAGCAAATTACTTTTCTATACATAACAGTAAATTTAATATAGAATGCTGGTCCACTTAAAAATTTGACAGTGAAATTATACTTTTTAATTATAAAAATTACTAGCCAAGCTAAGAAATTTTAAAATTTTATATTGTTTATCTTTTAATGTAAAGCAAGGTTTGACTGTATCTGCACAGAAGTGTAGCTAGAGGAGGATTCGGGGATATATCCTTCCCAAAACTTGAAAATATTTCGTTTTGACCATAAAAAACAACTGAAACTACTCATACCCCCTTAGAATTTTCTCCCTAGCTACACAACTGCACTACTACATGAAATACTGCTACTATAAAAAGGTGAAAAGACCTTTCTAATTCAAAAATGCCAAGAACACTTACTTTGATAGCTACAATTAATGAGTTAATGTTTTTATTATCATCTTTACAATTGAATATTCAAGGTTTGTACTAATGTTAAGAGATAATCTCAGTTTTGAATGAGCTGCTAAGAGAAGAAGGAGGTCTAACCAGAAATTTTCTGATATTTATGTAGTTTCTGAACTTTTTCCTCATTTGGAAAAAATTTTTTCCTCTAGTTTAATTCTTAAGCATAGAAATACGGAATTAGAAGTAAACCTTAAAGAAACTTTATCAAATCCACTTAAATGCAAAACACTTATTTCTAATAAGAAGTTTTAAATGGAGTTAGACAACTTTTTCCTCTCAGTGGATCAAGTGTCAAAAAAGTCATAACAATAAAATAAAAATTATTGAAAATTAAACTTACGTCAGAGGGAGTATTATCAATAGTATTGCCTTTTCGTGCACATGGTATCCAAATATAAAGCTCCCAAATGAGCACAAAATAACACTGTTTAAAAATAATTTGAAATCACCAGATCTTTTCAATACAATCCAAACCATGGGCTAAAAAATAGGATAGTCATCAACAAAAAAGCAATAAATATTTTTCCATCAAAAATAAATTTTTAAATATTTTACTTGTAAAGAAAAATCAATTTGTTAATTGGTGTTACCTTAATGAGAACAGCATATGTTAATAGTTAAAACCAGAAGTTTATTTACAAGAATCAAAACTTTTTTAAAAATATTTAAAAGATGGTATTCTTTATTATTTTTTGTGTTTTAAACAAGGTAAAGGTAAGATGTTTTACTTACTGCCAATGATAATAAAGCTAAAATAAGGGTGATGTTGGTAGAGATGGAAGGTAGAATGGCATGATCACATTGCTTCACCAATCCTCCAGTTAAACAAGCTTGAACCTCCTTTGCACTGTGCAGCTTTAGAGATGTAGCTAAAAAGAAAAAAGTTAATCAATACAAAAAAAATTTCCAATACAAACAAATTTTATCACTTTTAGACATTGCAAAACTAAATCTGAATAAACCCTGTTTCATACAAGGTTAGTTTGACAGGCAAATCCAAAAGGGAATATCTAATAATATTTTTAATGTATCACAAAAGAAAAGGAGTTTGAAATGTGTTAATCACAAAAGAAAACAAATAAGGCTGTCAGAGATGCAATATTTACTGCTCTATTTTTTTTATTTAAACCAGTGGTTCCCAAAGTGGTCCATATGGACCCCCAGGGGTCCACAGTGACTTCCAGGGGGTCCACGGGCATGAAAAATAAAATTGGGGGTCCACAGTAACTTCTAGGGGGTCCACAGCTACTTTAATAGATCCACGGAAAAGTTTCTTTAGAATGAAAAATTTTGATAAGTTTCAAAAATTTTGTCTTTTTTATAATGAATTATCTTTTATTATGAAAAGTTGGATATCACTGAGTACTCAAAACGCGAGCAGGGGCGATGGAATATTTTCTCTCTTATCGCGGAGGAGAGCCCGTCACTCATAAGCCATTAACTTTGACAAGCTTGTAACCAAAACAAAAAATTTAAAGTTTCTATGTCTTGAAATGTAGTGACATTAAAAGTTAAGGTTTGTTTTTATTACTTTTTAAATGTTTGATTGTTATAATTTTCTTAAAAATACCGTAACCTATGAATGGCAAAAGTAAAAAAAATGATTTAAGGTAATGAAAAATAGGTAAAAATTTTAAAAATTTGTGATATAACATGCTTAACAAGGACGAAAACACACTTTAAAAAAATTTGTTTATGCGGGGCTTAGAAATATATTCAGGGTGTTTCAAAATTGCGTTGCACGGATTTTATTCGTCACCAACGCCTCCTAGGGTCATGGAAGTTGGGTCTACCCCTGGGTAAGTGAGCCTGGAGAATGCACTGAAATGACTTACAGCGCCCCTAGCGGCGAAATTAAAGAGTTAAAAATTAATTTAAAAACTAAAAGAGATAGAGTGTTGTTGCCAACGTCATTAAGAACTCTCTGAAAAAATTTTGATCAAAATATCTTGAATATTCGCGGAGATATTAGGATGTGAAAACAGCACTTTTCAGGGGTCAAAAAAGAAAATATTTGCATATTTGCAATTTTTCAGTGTTATTATGTTGTTTTGTGTTTTTTAAATTTAACGAACACAAAATTTAAACAAATAATAAAAAAATTTGCAAATATGCGAACTTTTTCTTTTTTGACCCCTGAAAAAGTGCTATTTTCACATGCTAATATCTCGGCGAATATTCAAGATATTTTCATGCAATTTTGAAACACCCTGTTTTAAAGATTTTTAGCTACTTTTTGAATAGTCCCTATAACATGGGGTCCACGGGGTACGAAAAATGTCGTCAGGGGGTCCACGGGCCAAAAAAGTTTGGGAACCCTTGATTTAAACAAACAAAAAGCTCCCTGTGCACCACAATGTATATCACGGGGCTTACAGGAGTAAGTAGTTGAAATTTAACAAGAAAAACACAATACACATAAAATAAAACAAAACTAAAAATAATAAATAAACAAAGTTTAAATTTTGAAATTTCGACTCTCTCTATTGACCTGCATATCACATTAATTAATTAATACTAACTCATATTTTTAAAATAAGTCCTTTCTTTAAAATAAAACCATTGTTATTAAACTAAAAACATCACAGAACACATCTGGGCTAGGGTTATATGTACAGCATGCATTAAAATGTAACATTCCAGTTCAAAAACAGTTTCTTAAAATAGTCTATAAAAAAGTTCAATTAGTTTTAAAATATACAAGGTGCTTAATAGACATTAGCGCAGATTGGTATACTAACCAATGTAACTCAGAATTCTATCAAGGAAGTTATACAGGGCCCACACATTAGGAGCCCAGTAAGAATGTGTTAAGCCTCGTTTAACTGGAAACAAGCGCTGGAGAACTTTTCCTAATTGCCCCTTAAACACAAAAAGAGAAATATATTAACAAAAAACAAGGCCCACTTTAGATAGCTATTAAAAGGCACGGTGTTCAAGTGACTTTTCAAGATAAATTCTTTATACAGAGTGTTTCAAAACTTTGGTTCCCACTCTTTGAAAACATTGAAAATCAAGGACTTTTCAAGGACCTTTATCGCAGACATTTAAAAATTAGTCGTATTTCAAGACAAGTTATTTTTCCCGCATACAATCGGAACGAGCGGAGAAGTCGCTCTTCACTGTCAGTTTGTAAAATTGGCCGCAAGTTATGTTTATTAGAGTAGTTTAAAAGAAAATTTCAAGAAAAAAACAAAGAAAGATCTAAAAAAATTAAGTTCGATTAGAGGCTGAGTGAACATTCAAGGACCTAAGTCATTTTTCCAGGACCTAGAACGTTTTTCAAGGACTTTCAAGTACCTAAATTCAGCCTTAAAAAAATTCAAGGACCGTGGGAACCCTGTTATAGTAAAATTTTTTTTCAAAATTACAATTCATAATTTTTTTAAATGGTTCAATTCCAATAACGTTCCCGCTAAATACCACCATGCTCTTTTGAACATCAAAAAGTAGAATTATTGCTAAATAATTTCAAACTCATAGATTAAAATGTTTAGTTACATCGATAACTGTTCAGTTTATCTATAAAAAATAAAATTATCTATAAAAAAAGTTGTCGATATTTGAATATAATATATTCAAATATCAACAATTTTTTTCTGTGCAGTCAAATATTGTTGTGGTAAAGGGATACAAGTGAATCACTGTGAGTCACTTGTACCACTTGGCTTCTTATATGGCGTTCAAAAAAGCTAGACGATATTTAGCAGGAACGTTTACCGAATTGAACCAAAAAATAGCGTAATATATTTTTAAAGGACATAGTACAGATAAAAGTTAGAGGTTCTATTTTGAGAAATGAATAATCTCTACACAAAAATAATTATCTAATGCATATTTTAAATATAAAATTGGTACTTTTCCATTAACCAGGCCCAAATGTTGCCAATGGAATAAAAGTCAAAAACGTTCAACTATAAACAAATATTAATGAATGATTTTGTGATTTTTTATGGTGATTTTTTTGCTTGCACCCAGCTAACGGAAAAATACCATAAAATGAGGAAATTGCATGATTTTTTTTATTTTTTAATCGATTCCTCTTGCAAAAATAAGCAACTACCCAAAATTTGAGGCCGATCAAGAAATTTTTTTGATTGTAAAAAAAATTAACAAAAATCCCCTTTTTAAAAGCACGCCAAAACGCCAAGAGTTTGGATGTGACATCATCTTATACTAAACATTGTTGTAAAGCAATGGAGTTGATGGTATTATTGTTGACGTCATCTTATAGTTTAAACAATAAACGTTTTCAGTCATGTGTTTTTTCTCGACTTTTAAATTAAAATATTTAATAACCTGTACATTTTTTTGAAAAACTGACTAGATATTTCATTTTACCATACAAAAAACCATACGGAACACTTGTTTGTTTTTGAAAATCTGACGCATGCAACTTCCTTATCATATTTCTCCAGTTTTCTGCGTTAACAAACATATAAAAGCATGTTTTACTTCACTTAAAGTAAATATTTATATCATATCTTTTCAAAAGTAAGTAATCAGAAATTATAGAAATTAATAATGAATTCATAACTTAAACATCCAGCTTTAAGAAAACAACATACAAAATTTTAACTCAATTAAATTTTTAAACATTCAGCAAAAAATATTATTACCATATAGATATAAGGTCCGAAGGAAACAGTGACAGTAAGAATGCCAACAGTTGCAAGTTTCATGAAATTTGGAAAAGAAAATTTCGGTCCAGTATCTTTCTTTCCTACAACAGAAGTTTAAAAAATAAGTTTCTCCAACTTAAATTTAGAATCAGAATAGCTAGTATCACACTTACCAGTCTTTTCAAAGCAGTAATTTTTTAATAGGAAAAAAAAATAAGCAGGAGCCAGGTATAAATATATGTGTTTCAGATTTATCAGCACTGAAAACCAAAATGCTGCTCTAACATACCTTTTCTGAAAAGAGATAAAGTTGGTTAATCAGCTTTAACACATTAAAAACAGGTAAGAAAAATTTTCACTAAAAATCAATTATACAAAATTTATTGAACCCATGTTTTTTAATTAAGGTTAGAAACAGTAAAGATATTACCAAAATTTTCCAACCATTTTTAGGTACTAGATTTTAAAGAGTGAAAAAACATTTATCATTAGTTCTCTGAGTTCCCTGCAAAAAGAACACACAATTTCATTCTTTCTTAAATCTGCTTAAAGTGTCTTTTGACCCCTAAGTCTTCATACATCTCTTTGAAGACCTCAAAAAACTCTTAGTTTATGCCTGTACTTCAATAAATTTTAAAGAGAATTCAAAGAGTGGTTTTGACTAGTGATGGGCAAAATCGATAATTTTAGGTATCGAATACTTTGGTATCGAATACATATAGGTATCGAATACTTTGGTATCGAATACTTATAGGTATCGAGTACTTTTAGGTATCGAGTACTTTTTTTCAATGTCGGGAAATGAACCTGAAGGAACAATTTTTTTAGGGCCTATCCATAATCAGACTAATATTCAAAAAACTGAAAGCGATCCATCAAAAAGCCCCGTAGCTACGGGCCTGGAGGTGGATAGAGGCGAAGGATTTGGCGGGGGAAAAACCTAGCCGCGTCAAATTTCTCTCGCGGATGATTAACGACTTGGGTTTGAGCGTTGCAAAATGAAAACGGAAACAGGCTGCGTTTGATCTACAGTAGGTATTATAAAGATTACTTCATTGAAAAATTTAAAATGAAATATGTCAATAAAGTATCGATACTTTTGTGGGTATCGAATACACTCGATACCTATAGGTATCGAGTACTTAAGTATTTGGTATCGATCCCTGCCCATCACTAGTTTTGACATTATAAGGAGTCATTGAAGATAGTTTAGTTTAGTTCATTCAGGCTTAATAAGTTCCAATATCAAAACTAAACATGCTGAGAAAAAGATTATTAGTAATATTATTACATAATAATTAATAAATAAAATAAAATATTAATGATATTTTCAAGTGGGAAATTTAAAAAAAATCATGCAAAATAAAGTAAAAAATTATTTTCACAATAAAACAAGTATAATTTTAAACATGTTTTTATCGCTATTTTTTTATACTGGGCGGATTAATTTTTCCTTGTTAATTATGAGTTTAGTTGTTTATGATAATTTTGTTATTTTTTTAGAATTAAATTCACAAAAAAATTATACATAAGATTTTTTTGTACATAATATCAGATAGAAACAAATTTTTTAAAAATTATTTGATTAAAACAACACCCTCTATATATAAAGCCTCCCAACTAAGTTTTGATGACCTCAAACGTATGGAAAATCCTGTATCGTATGGGAATATGCTTGCAACGTCAAAGATGAGAGAAAGTGATAACGTTGCACGCCCAAGTTGTGAGGCCATTTATATAGAGGGTCTTGATTGAATATTGAAAAAAAATCTATGTAAAACTTTTGCAAAATGCATTGAATAGTAGTAATTCATAAAGATTAAGAACAAGAGAAACAGTGAAGTCTTACATAATTATTTATACAGATGAATAAGTCTATATTCTAAGTGTGTGCTTTATAAAGGCAAGAAATAGTTATACAGGTTCAAAATTTGAGAAAGAAAATGGGAACTGTACCTCAAACATATCTGCAATAGACATCAGTAGGAAACCATTTAAAAATCCATTATACTGAAAGTGGATGTGATCAACCAGTAACAAACCAGGATTCCACAATAACAACATGGCTAATATAACTTCAGGTGATGACCACGGGTCAGTTGCTTTACTCCTCTTGTTTTTGACTAAACTATAAATTCTTAAAGACAATAAAAATAGTTTTATCCCAGATACTGAACTTACAATTGCATTTTCATATTCCAATGTCACAAAAGAGTTTTACCTATCAGAAAAAGGTATATTGCTTTATTAATCATCAACAAACGTTGGATTGAAAATGGAAATAACTATAGTGCAAATGCAAATAGAAAAAATAGCTTAGATTAGCTTTTATAAAAGAGATTATTCTTAAAGCAGACTTAATAAAATACATACAATTAAAAAATAAGCAAATCATATCAAATGTAACAAAAAGGGGTTAAATCTGAAATACTGAAGCCATGGGTTAATTCCTGCATCCATTGGGATAGGTATCTATTAGTTTTTATATTTAGAACCATAGTAGCATAATATACTGAACCCGCAGAAAATTTTCTGCAAGGAAAATAATAAAAACTTTTTAGAAATTTTTCTGCACTTTTTTTATTGATGAATTTTTATCTTGTTTTTCGCTAAATAATACATCCGTCTAGTAGTCATGAGTTTCTTACTAGGAATCGTGATGTTCAGCGTTTTAATTAATTTGCTGCCCGTGAATTATTATTGATTTTTTCATATAATTCCTACTTTTTTTACTTTCCAGATTATTTCAAGAAAAATCACAAACTATCGCGGAAAAAAGTCTAAAAATCGCGACTTCTCGTAAAAGCTTTGTTTTGCTCTGTTCCTGGCCGCAGACATCAAGTTGGCTTCTTCTCGCGTTGTTGTTGTGATGCAAAAAAAACTCACCCTGGTCAGAAGCAAACAGAAGTAAATCGTAAAATAGCGATTTTTTTGTAAAAAATATTGCAAGACTGCAATAGACTACTTTTTAGGGTGTCACATCGGTTGAAGTCAGCTTCTTCTCACGTTGCAATTGCGATGCAGAAAAATCTACCTTATAAATTTAAGTTTGCAGAAAGGTTTTGATTTTTATGAGTATTTAGAACATAAATACAAGGGAAACTTTGTAGTGATGGTACAAATCCCCATTCAGTTTACATCTAGAGAAACTTGACCAGATCCATGGACAAGGCTATGTATTTCTACAAAATCCAAGAACATGGATTTTGTAGAAAGTTTGGAGTTTTAGAATTTATACTTAACTAAACATACCTCACATACCTAGAAAGACAAGTGCTATAGAGTGAAAAAATGAACAATAACCATCAGAAAGTCAAATCACATAAATCAAGTTTTCTTTCAGAACTTACCTAAAGACACCATAACAATAGACCAAATCAGACAGGATAACAGATATTCTCATGAAGAATATAGTTTGAAGGCTGTCGTAGTTCAGGTTGGCAATACGCAACATTTTGGGGTCAAAATATTTCGCCACTCTTGCTAGAAGAAACTCAAACCAGGCAAAGAGGGGAGGGTAATCTAAAGTCCATTCAGATGTTTCCTTAAAGAAGCAAAAATAGTTGATCACTCTTCAACATGTTTATGTTTACTATAACAAAACATCATCCAGTCAAATGAATAACATTATACTTAAGGAGGCATTTATGAAAATTGCACAGTATGGCAGCGTGTGCTAAACATTTATCTTGTAGTTTGCATATTAACTTATTTACCAACTTAGAGACTAAAAAAATTTATACTGATGTAAAATCTGCATCATAATCAAATATTAAAAACAATTTTGAAAGATTAAACTTCAGACTATTTAAGTTACTAATACTTCCCTTTTCTTTCACATTTCAGCAAAAGTTACAGACAAAACTTTTTTCAATATAATATCTAAAAGAATTATTTTCCATTAATGAAAATCCTACCATATGTCCGATGGGTGGGAGTATAGGGATAGGGCCCTAGATGAAATTCATAAATGCAAAATTAACCCTCTCGCCACCCTCGGCCTCATATGAGGCTCCTACTTACGAGCTCAATTTTTGTATGATGTAAACACGCAAATTTATTTTCTTTTCATCAGTGACTTCACTGATTCATGTAGATCACATATGAGACTTCTACATGGTTTCTGAATTCATTCCTAAATGGCAGCAAGATGATTTATACCTCAATGTGTACATTTTAAGCTGTGATGCTTCTGAAGAGAAAATACTAGCTAGATACTAGCTTCTGTGGAAAATTTTTTATGGTTGGTAGATATTTTCTTATTTCGTAACCTTCTAATATTATGGCCATGTCTTTTAATAAGCTCTAAAATAAGTATTTTCTCTTAAAATGAAAAAAACATGGCCTCATATGGCTCTAACCTTCTAATATTATGACCATGTCTTTAAAATGCGCTAAAATAAGTATTTTCTGTTAAAATGAAAAAAATATGGCCTCATATGGATCATAAAAATAACTAGGAAGGAGTGCACACAAGAAAAAAAAATCCAGACCAATTATAGGGGCATTTTGGATGTATTGAAAAGAAGAAAATTTTTTTTTTCACTTTTTTGATGTTCTGGTGCCGAGAGAGTTTAATAAATTCAAAAAATATTTCAAGACCAGTGCCACTCTTGCTAACACGAAAAAGACCCAATCTCGCCAAGGAAAAAATATTGCGTTGGCAAGATTGGCACCGTTCTTGAAATTTTTATCCAATTTTTTTTCATCTTTTACGGTCACTTTGAATTTTTTCCTTTTACTTCAATGGGATACTTTCACCTGACATCAGGGGTCACATGTTGTAGGGTAAAGACCATTGCATGGACCTATAACAGGGGTCGGCAACCTATTGAAACGGAAGAGCCAAAAGTAACAGTTAACGAATTTCCCAGTTTTTAAAGAGACTAATTTTTTTTTGCTTCAATGTAATATTTATAGTAGTATATGCTTAATATATATTTTATTTTAGATTGGGAGGGGGATTTTACTTGGGGAGCATTTTTACCCAACTTTTTTTTCTGTTGGGTAAAAATGCTCCCCAGCTAAAATCACTATTTCCTCCTTTCGGGTAGGGTTCTTTTTTTTACATCAAGTTTTAGATGACTTAATTAATTTTAGTGAATTAATTTTAGTGAACTTAATTTAAAAATTTTGGAAATTTCCCCTTCAAAACCCCCTTCGTTTTGGCTCATTTTTGCCTTTTTTGATTGCACCCCAGTGGCGAATCCAGAGGGGGGGCTGTGGGGCTGCAGCCCCCCCCCCAGGAATAAGACATTCAAGTTTTAGTAGTAGCAATAAAGCCAAAAAAGAAATTTCCACACGTTGCGGACATTCGGTGGTGTTACCCAAAGGGTCTCAAAATGAATCGGAACCCTACTTTTAACGGTAAAAATTCCAAAATTTTTCTGGGGGAAGACCCCCAAACCCCCTCGAAATTTTGGAATCTAATGATTACAGCGGTTTTTCCTTGAAACTTTAGGGATTTACAAGGAGTGATCCTCTTTGATGTAACCTAAAGTGTCTCAACATGAGTTAAAATGCCACTTTTAGGGGCAAAATTCAAAAAATTTTTCTGGAATAGGAACCCTTAAACCCCCTAGAACTTTTCCAATTCATAATACTATAAACTTTTTTTCCTTGAAAATTCTGCCGTTAATATGAGTGATGCTCTTTGGGTGGAATTTAAAAGGCTTCAAAATGAGCTAAAACACTATTTTAAAGGGCAAATTTTCAAAATTTTTCTGGGGGAGGACCCCCCAGACCCCCCTTTTACTTGGAGTTGACATTTTTACACAATTTTGAAATTTAGTGCACCAAAATTAAAACCTTTCGAAGTCATCTCACCTAAAACTTAGTATTTTTAAGATAGGACCTCAGAAAAGATGTTGAGTACCCCCTACACAAAAATCTGGCAACTGGCACTGGCAATCCCCCTCACCCTTTCAGTTGCTTACATTAGTATTTGAACAGCCCATAATAGCAATTAAGTTATTTGTGAAACTCAGCCCCCCCCAGACAAAAATCCTGGATTCGCCACTGTTGCACCCTAAGAGCACCTCTCATTATTTAAGTGGCAGAATTTTCAAGGAAAAATAGTATAGTTATAATAAACAGCATAATTTGGGGGGGGTGGATCCCTCTTCAGAAAAATTTTGGAAATTTGCCTCTAAAAATATTGTTTTAATTAGTTTTTAGAACTTCTATAATGACCAAATAAGGATCACTCCTCATAAGTCATAGAATTTTCAAGGAAAATCAGCACATATTCCAAAATTTTTAGGAGTGTTAAGGAGTTCTCCCCCAGAAACTATATGGAATTCTTATCCTTAAAAGTAGAGTTTTGATTTTGACTCATCTTGAGAATTTAAAAATATATTATCTGATTTTTAAAAGTTTTGATTAATAAATTATTAATTTTTTTGAATGGAACTGGAGAGCCGCAACTTTACATCGAAAGAGCCGCATGCGGCTCGCGAGCCGCAGGTTGCCGACCCCTGACCTATAAGAAAGTTTGCAGAGCAACTGGATATCCCAAATTAGGATATATGTCCTATCGACAAACCAATCAACGCTCTCTTATAATAAATATCCTGTTACGACAGTTGTCTTCTTCTCTGGGTGAAAACAGGGGTTTATCTAGAAAAAAAATGAGTCCGTTTTAGGACCCTTCACGAAATTCCAATTCCCAAAAACAAACTCTTGACAAAAGTCCAAACATCAAAAGTGGTTTGAAAAGTATTTTTCAAATGGAGTCTTACCATTTTAGAATGAAATTTGCCACTATTTAGTCCTAAAACTCTTCATTTCCACAAAATTACATTTGATTTTTTACAATATTTCATTTGCTTTTCACAAAAATCCTTGCAATTTTTTACAAAATTCCTAAAACACGGCCCTGAGAGAAAAACCTGGATGAACCCCTGGAAAGTATAGGTTTACCATACGTCCGGGTTTACCCCGGACAGTCCGGGGTTTTTAGTGCTGTCCGCGGTCGCAATATGTCCAGGGTTTTCATACTTTGAAGATTTGCCAGACATTTTTATGAAAAATCGTGGGTTGGATCCTAGCAGAGCCCACACCCTGCCAAAAATGGCGATAATTCCGCCATCTTGGTAACCCTATTTTAACACACTAGATGGCGCTTGGCGCCATCTTGTTCTGGTTTGGCGCTTTATTTTGGTATATCGCCAAGGGTGTGGGCTCTCCTAGGATTTTACCAAAATCGTGAAAATACTCTTAAAAATTGCGTTGTTTTACATTATCTAACATCTGTATTAATTTGGAGAACTTACTTTCAGTGAATTTTATAATAAAATTAAGTCAATCAAACAATTTTTGAAAACAAAATGTGGAATAAAAAAATAAAATTTGATATTTTTGTTCAATGTTATTTAGTTTGAATGTTTTTTCTTATTTTTTAATTTTTGATGATTTGATATGGTACTTATTAAGAAATTTCAAAAATATGTCCTGGGTTGGACCCAAGAAAATATGGTAAGCCTAAAAGTATCCCATTTAAAGGATCCTGATGTCAAGGAGATTGTTCATGATTATTTGAATAAAAAGTTCCAATACTTAAGGTATTACATACTTCTAAGTACCACTCCTTAAATGGTTTCTGATAAGTTATAGCCATCCAGTTGCGATGAACTTCAAAATCCGTTGATTTACTGGAAATACAAATCTTGGGTATTAGGAAAAAAGTTAAGCATTAATTAATTAAAATATGATATGCAACCAATGATTCATCAGATATGTCAATGTATCATGTTACACTGATAATGAGGTGTCAGAATACTCATATTCGATATAAAATCATGCTTACTAAAGAGGTATGAAGAGAAGTTTCAAGCATGTTACAGCGGCAAATGATACTAAACAGTCGTTAAAATACATATTTCGGGGTACTTAATTAAATCTCCAAAATTAAAATAAAAAAACAGATCCGTTGGTCGCTGCTCCGAGACCGAAACAACCAGCAACATCAACAAACAAACTCGGCATGTTTCTCAATGTTTTCATCACAGAGAAGACACTCTCTGAAGAACACTGATTCGGAATCATATTGTAGCGTCCTCTAAACTAAAACTGTCAACTCTAGTTCTAGAGAAAATCATTATTTTTCTCACATAAATCACAATGATAAACGATTAAGCGGATACATGATTTCCATTTCCAAATCTTCCGTTCCTAATATCCCGTTATATTCCACTCCTTTAATGTGAAAAAATACCTGTGTTTTCGGAGTGTTGGGTGATAGATTAAAGGAGTGGAGTTTACAGTTTAGCACTAAAATAGTTAGGGATCGGCTGATCGAAAGAGAGCATATTTTCCAATTCCCTCTTGAAAAATTTACACCTCCACTTAGGGGCTCGTTCATTAATGATGTCACACTTTTTTGACCCCCTCCCTCTGTCACATGTCACTCTCTTAAACCAACAACGAATTTGAAAGTGCCCGTTTCCAACTTTTTTTCCCTCTGAGCGTGAGAGATAACCTTAATTCTATATTAAAGATTGAAATTATCTTACGAAGTGAAATAAAAAAAATAGGAGTATCACCCTTCAAGCATGAGTGGTATTAAAAGGGGTCATAGGGAGCAATAAGCCCTATACGTGTTTGAAGAAATTTCATTTTTAGTAAATTACGCTTTTTAAAGCCATCAGGTACAGCTCTCCTCCCACCATCCATGGGCGGATTTAGATGATGAACCCTGGGGGTACTTACTAGGAAACTTGGGGGTGCAAGCTGCCCCTGATGACTTTGAAAACATGATTTTCCCCCCAAAAAATGGAATTTTCTCAAAAAGTTGGGGGTGAACCCCTTAAATCCGCCCATGCCTCCCACTAAATCTGTAACGACATAACTGTTATTTCTTTTCTACTAAAAATATCCCACTCGAATGTAAACTCCGTACATTATTCTAATTCCTTGATATATTAATTTTGAAATAGAATATTGAACACCTGTTTTTTTATATATTGGATTGGATTTGTTAACATTTATTTTTTAGTTTGTTTGCTTGATCTCAATTACATATTGCCAACTCACAGGAGAGGTACTAAGTCACTTCTGAAATAATCATGGAAATCTTTCATAAAAATAATTTGAAAGCGGTAGAATGACATCAAACGAACCCCTCCAAGACTACCAAAATCTTTAGAAGTTGAACACAATCAGTGTACTAGTGGAATTTCACAGCGCAAAAGAAAACCAACATCACCAGCTTTGGTGTAACCTTGTAAAAATAGAAACTGAACTAGAAGTAACTGCCTTTCTCCTGTAAGGGGACAGTGGCAATATATTTGGTCAGAGATAGAGTGGAGGATTATTATATTGCGACTGAAATGCCAATGTTGGAATGTCTTTTAAAGTGAATGGGATTGAAAGACAATTTTTTTTGGTTAAATATACTTAGCATTGATTCCACTAATATTTCAACTATAATTTTGAATGTGTCCTTCTATTATGTTAGTAGTTTATATAGAATTTGGAATTTTTGAAAAAACTAAAAACTGATTAATATGTAGAAAAATATGTTCTGTGTGTGTGACATATTCATACAAAGGTTATTTTAAACAATGTTTTTGATTGTTTTCATTATTATTTTTTATAACCAAGCCTTTCCTTTATTTAGGCAACAAACTCACTATTCTCATGTATGAATCACCCAGAGCTTAAAAAGATGGTGTCAAGTATAAGGCTTGGGTACAAACCATCATGACATGACATAGGCAGTACATTGCTTGATAAAGACCATGATGCTGTGAAGAAAACTTACAAAAATCATTTAAAAGAACAAATTGTATGCGGTGTATTAAAAAGTATAGCTTTATTAATCTTATTTCAATTTGAAAAGTCATTTAAATTTTTAAAAATCATGTTTTTTTTAGTTATTTCTATGTTGAGGGTAAAAAACAAATAAACATGTTTTAAACAAAAAAACATGTTTAAAACAAATAAAACATGTTTTTTTATTAAAAAAACCTATTTTTTCCCAACCCTGAGGTTAACACCTTTACTCAGAGACTCCAATCTCTAGAGAAGAATTGTTATTTTTCATGCAATCAAAAGCTATTATCTTGTTTTTTTTATTCTATAACTATGCTATGCAAAGGTTTAAATTACTAACTATCAACTTTTAAGTTAACTGAAAACCTTAAATTGAATTGAGCCTAGAAACTACGGAGAATCTGTAGTACTTGGAGGATCCGCCTTTACTTGGCCAACCTAAATATATGAAACATTGGTTGACCTTTCAAAATGTTAATGTACACACACTTAGCAAAAATTTAACATACATGCAGGAACATGAAACATTAATTTATTTGGCAATTTACATTTATTTTTTAATAGTATGTTGACACATTTAAATAATAAGTATATGTACAATTCTGTCCCATATAATATCAAAAAGCTGTTTTATGTAACCATAATCAAGGACTGAAATATCACAAAATATTTTAAACCATCTTATTAAATATAGTTTTATTAAAGATGACTTTTAATTCAACCTTCAAAACACTTTAAAGCAATTATTAATGAAACAGGTAACAGATTGAAACCACTATTTTTCCATTCTTAATTTTAATTTTTAATTGACAACTTAATAAAATCAGATACCTCATCAATAGAGCTCATTTAACCAATTCAACAGAAACATTATTTGAATAAAAACAATGAATCAAAAATTAACAGTTTATTTGATTAGTAATTTAACAACTTTAAATCATTCAAATAGTAGTTGTAATTCACAAAGTTTTGTTCAGTAAAATACTGAAATTAAAAATCATTCAAGCTTTTATTTCTACTAACTTATTTTACAAGAGCTGAAATAAATGAAAGTTGAAAAGTAAGCACAGAATTTTAGAACATATCCTGATAGTACATTTCATCTTGAAGTTTTAATGTTTCTTGAAGCAGGTCCTCTACACCATGAATGATAAATTAGACTATTTGTATTATTCTACATATTTGTGCTTAATGTCTTTCCACAGTTTCTAAAAAAAAAATAAGGCAATTGAGTACAGAAAATTTAAGCAAAAATACATGAAAAATCAACAATGCTTAGGAATATAAGACAAGGAAAACTTTAATGTTGTAACATGCTGTTTAGGGTTTATTTATTGTTAATCAAAGACATGTCATCACTAAATGACCAATATTGATCAAAGACAGTATTTGGTAAATATGTTGGCTCATTATACCTCAAAGCTGTTTTAGTCTAAAACCTTATTGTATTACCAATTTTTTAAGGTTTTATTGACAAGATTGGTTCAATTCTGTTCACTGTCCCATCAAATATCCCCAAATAGTTTTAAATAAAAAATATTTAAATATCTCCAACTTTACTTCATTTTTTAAAAACTGGCGATACTTTTAATGAGGAATTCAGTTTTTAAATTTTCAGTTTTGGGTTATATTAATATAACATAAGTTGTGGCAAATTGAAATCTGCAATCCAAATTTTCCTTACAAATTTATTTACTTAGATAAAAGCTGAAAAAAGTTGTAAACAAATGATGCAATTGCAAGCGCTTAATAATCAAATTTGACGTCACACGATCCTTCACAAAATGCATCTAGAATCTAATTCTTGATGTTTATTCGTGATCATAATATACATGATCTGGGACAGATTCCATACTCGAGGTTTTCGCCAAACTTGGCGAGATCGGATTTAAAAGGGTGGAGGAAATCCCAACAACATTTAACATTGTTGCACACATTAAAATGGTTATCGCCAAAATTTGGCGGAAACCTCGATTATGGAATATTACCCCAAGATCTAGTAAATGTAGAGTAGAAGTCTAGAGTGAACTTTCTCCATAAATATTTTTATTTTAAAGGAAAAACCATAAAGTAAAGTAATGTTTAAAATAAATTATTAGAATTTATTTTGGTGTTTTCATAGCTGATAGTTTTTAAATAGGCAATTATAGAGTTTTTCTAATTAAAAGTATTAACGTTTCTTACGAATTATCCAGTCAACCGTACTGCTGAATCCGAAAATGGTAAACGACCCATTGACTTTTCTATGGCTGTGCCGCTGAATTTGATAGTCACGGAACGGTCGACAGGATAATGTGTAAGCGCCATATTAATTTTATATTTGAACAATACGAAGTAAATGAACAACAATAGGAAGAAATCTAGAAATGCAGTCAGGTGAACTCAACTTAATTCATTCAAAAAATTGCCAACAGCAGAATTTTGATCAGAACAACTCAAAAAATTAATTAGGCTCATTTGAAAAGTTATTCTAAAAGGAGAAAAAAAATTCGCGCAAATTCAATCGCGTGTTTTGGGTGAGACAAAAAACTTTTCAAACTACCCTCATAGGAAAAAATGCAGTTGCAGATCATGTGACAAAATGTGTGACATCACAAAACTGAAATTGTCTCCGGGCATCGTTTTCCCCCTGCCTTTTTCCGATTGCAAACTTTGAGTGATCTCTATTTTAGGGTTTTCTAAAAAGGTGGAATAGATTTAAAATTTTTTTAAAAAATGTGAAACTACCTCATTCTTGACATCTAATACAGCTTTGCAATATTTAACTAGACAAATAACAGAATTGAACCATAAGATCCTATATGTTCTATTCTGTAGGTGTGCAACTTAAGTTAGATTTTTCGAAGTAAATAGGTAAAATAACTGATGTTTTTGTAATAAATCTTTAAAATGTGTAAAATACTTCCATCTTTGTGGTTTTAAATCATGTATTTAAAAATTAATCATACATTTTAATTTTTTATAAAGTGTCCCATCCCACCCTGGGCCGGGGTGGGACAGTTTTAGACTAACTTTAATTGGTTTATAAATCTTAAGTTTTATTTGCTATGACATTGGTAAATTTTTTAAACATGTTAAAATGTTTCAAGATGTTATTTTGAAAGTTTTAAATTTATACAAGGAAAACTGAATTTTGTAAAAATATTCTTGTAAAAAGTGTCCCATCCCTCCCCGGCCTCCCCTATGGATCTAATTAAACATTTTAATCTATGAGTTTGAAATTATTTAGCAATATTTATACTTTTTGGTGTCTAAAAGAGATTGGCGATATTTAACGGGAACTCTAACGGAATTGAACCAAAAAACCTAAGTGGCAGGGGTGCAGAAAATGTTCCAAGATCCAAAATTTCCCCAGAACACAGTTTTTTTCTCTAAAATTTCCCCCAAAATGAAATTTCATTAAAAAATAGTTTATTCAGTTCTTAAACTTCCTTCAGATTCAATAATTTTCAAATAATCCATGAATTTAAATTTTAATGATCTTTATACTCTTTTTTAGTCTTTCTTACACACTTATAATCTTTGCTAAAAAAAAGTGCCCCTTTCCCAAAAATATGAAAAATTTTCCAATTATCTCAAATTTTAGCTACCTGTAAATTTCTCCTTAATGAACTCAACATTTTAATTAAGAACATCGATGTGATTGAACGAGAACGCTATTAATAGTGAAAATCACCCATTTTACCACGGATAGATTGTTTTTCCTGCATTACCAATCGAAAAGCAAGGAAATGCCAACATCCAGGTTAAGAACCTAGAAAATTAAGTTTTTTAGCGCAGATCCGTAGTTTTTCCTACTCTACATCCGTAACTCCGCTGTTTTCACGTTGAAATTGGAGGTTATGATGTAGTCACAGCACAAAATACAGTGAAATTCCGTTACAACGAATACCGATACAACGAAATATCCCGTTATAACGAAAGTCCCCAACTGTTTTTATTTGAATTAGCAATAGTACGGATACAACGAAATTTCCGTTACAACGATGAAATTTTATGGTCCCGTGAAGTTTGTTATAACGGGATTTTACTGTATCTTTTTTTCAGCTAATGATGTTGGATTTTTTAGTTTTTCTTTCTATCTTGTGGAAAAATTTCCCCAGAGCTGCTCGAATTTCCCCCGAACATCGTTCGGGCGTTCGGACATATTCTGCACCTCTGCAACCCGGTTGTAGTATGAAACCAAAAGTTTTAGGGCGAAATGAAGTATCAGAATAATGGTAAAAATGTAGAAGTGGGTTTGGGTTGGCGCCTCTTGGCGAATTTTTAGTCGTCGCAACTTCACTTTGATATTTAGGCCCTACTATTTCACTTGGCGTTTGAACCTACTTCTAGATTTAAGTGAATAAAGTATCTCACCAAATGGAGGAGAAAAATAGAGAAATAATAAAAAAGGATAAAATCAAATCAATCAAAAAATCAAAGTCTGCCTGGGCCTAGTGGCCCATCAGGCGGTGCCCATTTCCGTTTCTGCAGCCTTTGGGATTGGGGTGCTAATTACTAACTAGCGTGTGTCCAGGCCGAGTGGCTAGCCCGACGCTGGACCCCCAGTTGATTCCTCAAGCAAGCTTGGTCCTCATTAACCGACCCCGGAAGGATGAAGGGCTGAGTTGATCCATAAAAAGGATAAAACTTTTCTAAAATATTAGTTGTTTTTATCATACAATCTTATCATAATACATTATTGACCAGTGAATCTCAGATACCACTAAACGATCAAGTGCAAAATAAAAGAAAACAAGGAAAGGGGACATAAACATTTGATTAGGGGTTTTGAGGTGAATAGTGGATGCAAAGAAAGTCAAAACATACCCCTTCATTGTGTTTTTCAAAAATATAGTCGCATCCGACATCTACCGCTCTTTCGAAGAAGAAAGCCCCGACAATAACAGTTAGAGCGAATGTTGAAGTTCGCCTGAAGACATTTCTGTATAGTGTAGCTACTATTCCTGCCATTTTTTGCTTGAAAATTGAAATTAAACTTCGCTTTCACGTTAATTTTAACAGGTAAACAAGAGATGAAAAAACGAGAACGACCTTCGTGTTTCTCGAAAAGTGTTAG
Organism: Tetragnatha versicolor; assembly: GCA_024610705.1. Lineage (NCBI taxonomy): Eukaryota > Metazoa > Arthropoda > Arachnida > Araneae > Tetragnathidae > Tetragnatha > Tetragnatha versicolor. The sequence goes on from JANDEH010000002.1 coordinate 68,002,893, forward strand.
TTGTAGTTGTGTCTTAAACTTGATGTTTTTTTTCGTTCTTTTGGCCATGTGCAAAGAATATAATCATATCTTCAAACGAGAGCAATATATAATTTTTTTGTAATTAAATAATACTATTCTAAATTTTTTAGACTATTTACTACACATACTGTAAATTTATGGTTTTAAAGAAAACAATTATTTTTTACTTGAAAAGATTTGAACTTAAGTACAATTAAACTTACTTGTTTTTCTCGCGGGAGCTAATGTTTTGAAATTGGAAACGAGTTTCTGAATGTAAACATATCAAAGAAATTGACCCTTAATATATCTTAGGTAAACTTATTTCATGCTTATTCAGAATGTATGATTACACCAAACATGTAATCTATAATCTTTTCCCATGAAATGAATTTTCTTGTGATTTAATTTCCCGTCTTTGCGGTTGTCCTGTTTCATAGTTTGCTGTTTTATATAATATATTATTCCTTGCTGTTAAATTTTATTTAATATTAAATTTAAACTTGAGTCTTTCTTTAATTTTAGTAATTGTAAATTTTTTTGTATTAGCTTTTGAGTATCACGTTTAATTCCATAGAGCAGCGGTTCTAAAACTGTGGTCCGCGGACCCCTGGGCCCCTGGGGGTCCGCAGCGCCTTCCTAGGGGGTCCGCGAGTAACATTGGGGAACACAAAAGTTACTTTTGAGTGTTTCCCAAAGATTTTTAAAATGAGAAATAACCCTAGTTTAAAGTGACTAATTTCAAAATTTTTCTGGGGGAGGACCCACCGCCCCCCTAAATTTTGACCTATATTTACAATATTTTCCCTTCAAAAATCTGTGGTTCACAAGGGGATGTTCTCTTTGGGTGAAACCAAAAATGACTCAAAATGAACTAAAACACTACTTTTTAAGGCAAATTTTTTTCTGGGGGAGACACACTGACCCCCCATTATTATTGAGAGTAATTGTAAAATTTTATATATAATGTGGAACATTAGGGGGTACCTTAGGAATAACGTTAAATCAGCCCCCCTTGAAACAAGTCTGGGCACTGATGTTTGTGTTAGAAATCTTAGGGGCCGCGATGTCTGGCTGTTTTATAAAGGGGGGCTGTAGCAGTCAAAAGTTTAAGAACCACTGGCATAGAGCATAGCTTGTTTGGGAATGTGTAACATAATTTATACTTTAAAATTCTATTCCTCTCTAAGCTAAAAATATCATTCAATGTGACTTGCTCTGGTGATTATTGAGCGGTGTACACTTCTTAAATGTCTTGTTTTTCTAGTAAATGGCTTTACCTTCATATTGGGTGTCGCAAAATCGAAAAGATTTAGCTGAAAGAGCTATTGTTTCCAAAAGAGAAAGAGATGCTTCTCGTGTTCAGAAATGCCTTGAAGTAGATTCATATCACAAAGAATTAAGGGCTAAATCTTCTAAATACAGAAGTCTAGAAGAGGGACAACTACTGAAAACACCTAGGTAATTTGATTACTTCGTACCATTCTTTTATCTATTCTATTAAAAACTAACAAGAAGTTTTGGTTGCCAAATTTTACCATATAATTATAAACTGGTTTGCAATTGTTTTGGTCTTCTGTATTATTTGGCATGTAAAAATTTGGTGACAGAATAAAATAATGAAATTGTGCCAATTACTTTTTAGTAAAAACAATGGTTCAATTCCGTTAATGTTCCTGCTAAATACCGCCATGCACTTTTGGGCACTAAATAGTAGAAATATTGCTAACTATTTTTAAACTCATTTTAAAATGTTTAGTTAGATCAATAACTGTGGGGACATCCATAAATTACGTGAGGTAGTTTTCCAAAATCTGGACCCCTCTACCCCCTTGGTGAGATTTTGCTGTACCCCCCTCCCCCACGTGAGATTTACCTGAAACTTTTTGGTTCTTACGTATTATCCCGTCGACCGTACCGCTGAATCCGAAAACGGTAAACAGCCAATTGACTTTTCTATGGATGTGCCGCTGAATTCTTCTTCTTCTTCTTCAGCAGCTTAACAACCTGTTGCAGGTCTTAGCTGCCTCAACAGCACGCCTCTTCCAACTCACTCTGTCCCCCGCAACTCTTTGCCAGTTTTTGATTCTCAATATTTTAATGTCGTTTTCGATGTCATCAAGCCATCTTGTTGGCGGTCTTCCTCGGGTACGGGATCCCTCGGGTTTCTTGAACGTGCATATTCTAGTTGGGTTGTTTTCTGGGCTTCTCCAAACATGCCCAAGCCATCTTAGTCGATTACTTCTGATGACTTGAGTGATTTGAGGCTGTTTATACAGCCTATATAACTCGAAATTATACCTGGTTCGCCAGCATCCTTGTTCTTGTACAGGCCCGAAGATGGTTCTTAGTATCTTCCTTTCGAAGATTTCCAGGGCTCGCTGGGTATCTAGGTTTAGTGTCCAGGTTTCGCTTCCATACAGAAGCACAGGTAGTATGAGTGTCTTGTATACTCTCAGCTTCGTTTTTCGGCTGATAAGTTTTGATCTTAATTGTTTCTTCAGCCCGAAAAAGCATTTATTAGCAGATTTTATTCTGGTGGTTATTTCAGCCTTCAGCTTGTTTTGATTGTTAATAATTGTTCCTAGGTATTTGAACTCACTGACCTTTTCAAAGGTATGACCGTTTATGCAAAAGGGGGTGTTATAGTTCACGGTTGAAGATGAGACTTCCATAAACTTTGTCTTGTCTTCATTAATGGTGAGGCCCATATTAGTGGCAGAGATTTCTAGGGCTTGGAAGGCCTCTTTTACTGCCCTTTCGGATCTTCCAATGATGTCTATGTCATCTGCATATGCCAGTATTTGCAGTGACCTATTCCAAAGAGTGCCTCTTCGGTCTAATCCACTATCTCGGATGCATTTCTCCAATGCTAGATTGAAGAGCAGGCATGCAAGCGAGTCACCTTGACGCAGACCTCGCTCTGTTGCAAAGGGCCGAGATAGATGGTCTTTGATTTTAACCCTGCATCGTACGTTGCTTAAGGTAGCTTTAGTGAGGTTGATGAGTTTAGTAGGTATACCTAACTCAGTCATTGCTTCAAGCAGCTTATCTCTTTTTATGCTGTCGTAAGCGGCTTTAAAATCTATAAATAAATGGAAGGTTTTTATGTTATATTCCTTAGTTTTTTCTAAGATTTGCCTCAGAGCATGGATTTGGTCTATAGTAGATCTTTGAGGTCTAAATCCACACTGGTAACTTCCAACTATTCTGTTAGTATGAGGTTGGAGTCTAGCAAAAAGTATATTGGAGAAGATTTTATATGCCGTATTGAGGAGTGTGATGCCCCTATAGTTACGACATTCAAGTTGATCTCCTTTTTTAAATATGGGGCAGATGGAGCCTTCTTCCCATTCAATGGGTATTTTCTCCGTTTCCCAAATTTTCATCATAATCTTGTACAGAGCATTAATAAGCTCTGGTTCATCAACCTTTAAAAGTTCGGATGGTATATTATCGGAACCAGCCGATCTGTTATTTTTGAGTTTTTTAATAGCGAGAATTACTTCATTAAGGGAAGGTGGGGGGTTATCCATGTCTTCTATGATGTCAGGTGTATCTGAGTCTTCCTGGGAAGCAGCAATATCATCTGTTCCTTCAAGTAGATCTAAAAAATGTTCTTTCCATACTTCAGATACTTCCTGTGGTTCACTAACAAGTTCTCCCCTCTTATTTCTGCATGTGATAGTTCTTGGCTTGAATTCACTTCTCATTCTATTGATTGATTTGTAGAACTTCCGACATTCATTTTGGTTGTTTAAGCTCTCCAAATTTTTTAAGGACTCTTCAAGGAAGGCTTTTTTCTTTTGTCTATGCAATTTTTTCTCCACCTTTCTCAACTCTTTATAATTTTCCTCATGGGTTCTTGTGTGATGTTTTTGTAGCATCAACCTGTATGCTTTATTTTTTTCTTCTGTAGCTTTTCTACATTCGTCGTCAAACCACTCATTTCTGATACGACGTCCCAAACCTGGCACGGCTTCCTCTGCAGATTTCAAGATGACTTCCTGTACCGATTTCCAGCTGAAGTCATAACTTGGTTTCCCCTTCTCTAGAGCGATGCCGTTTGACAGTTTCAATTTATATTCATTGAGTGTATTCTGCTCCTTTAGCTTAGAAGTATCAGGTTTAAAGTTGTTATTCTCCTTCTTTTGAAAGAAATTCCTGCACAGTCTAAATCTGACTTTAGATCTGACAAGTATATGGTCGGTGTCGAGGTTTGCACCTCTGTAACTTCTTACGTCCATTACGTTGTTTCGGTGTCTCCTATCTACAACTACGTGATCTATCTGGTTGGTAGTTACGCCATCAGGGGATATCCAAGTGTACTTGTGTATATCCTTATGTGGGAATGCCGTACTGGCAATAAACATGTTCTCTGAGATGGCAAAATCCACAAGTCTCTGACCGTTTCCGTTTGTGTCATTGTGTATACTATAAGCACCAGCATGGGAGTGAATATATCGCTCTCGGCCGATTTTAGCATTAAAGTCCCCAATGACGAGCTTCATATCTTGCGCTGGGCAAGAGTCATAACACTTCATGAGTAAGTCGTAGAACAGATCCTTTTCTGTATCATCTTTTTCATCAGTCGGTGCGTGGGCACAGATTAAGGTGGTATTGTAATGTTTTCCTTTCAGTCTGATTTTACAAATTCTCATGTTAATAGCCTGAAAGTCGATGACTGCGTTACTCAGTCTTTTACTCACGATGAATCCCACGCCGAAATGGTGAGCTTTGTCTTGACAGCTGTAATACACTCTACAATCTTTTTTATCCAGAATTCCCTTTCCCAGCCATCTGATTTCCTGAATAGCTAATACATCAATACTATAGCTAATAAATACATCAATTAAGTTTTTCAAAGCGCCTCCCTTATACAGGGTGCGAACATTCCATGTTCCAATATTCAGGTCCTTTTGCGTTCCGAGTCGTCTGGGTAAGTTCGAGCCGGCTTTAGCTTTCTGTTGAGGTTTCATAACAAGAGTCTTTTTACGGGGTAGGGCTGTTAACCCTACGCCCAACCCCATTTTAGTACGCCTCTTACGACATGCATTGGGATACATTGGTGCTATTCTTACCCCTTGGTTACCAATTGGTCACCGTTGGGGCATCCCGGTCACCACACGGGATGTGCCGCTGAATTAGACAGTCACAAAACAGTCGACGGGATAATACGTAAGTACCAACTTTTTAAAAATAATTTTCCATCCTATTCGTTCGCATTTTGTGCTTCATAGCACCTAAAACTTTTACATTATTTATTATGTGGGGGGAAAGGACATTACACTATCATCAGGTTTTCTTTATATAAAAATCACTCAAAACTATTTAAAATTTTACAATATCTAGCTTAAAATGATGTATCTTTACTCATTCCATAGACATTCCTTTACGCAAGAAAAACTGCCAATGAAGTAAAGAAATAATCTATTTAATTTTAAATGGGTTACAACAAGGTATTCTTATCTCCACAATTAATTTATAACCGATTAAAAGATTATGTTGGACTGAATAGTTATGACTAGTCAGGCAACAGAGAGGAGGAATTGAATAGTACAAGAAAGGCTATGAGCGTGGGAGCGTCGAAAGATGAACAGGCAAACGGCCGCGCAAAACCGCATAATTTTGATTGTAAAGATTTATTACATGCAAAGGAGATGGAAAAAGCCAACGGTTTGCTCAAACTGAGAAAGAAGGAATTAAGCCTAAAAATCACCACAGTATCTGATCTGTGTGTATTCCTTTCCCATACTTGAAAAAAAGAAAATAGTATAATTTCTAACTTAAAAAGTTGACATGAGATTTTAATCGACACCCCTCCCTCCTTGGTTAGATTTTTCCAAACCCCTCCCCCCCTTTTTAACCTCACATAAATTATGGATGTCCCCTAATCAGTTTATGAATAAAAATCAGAAAAATTGTCAATGTTTGAATATATGGTGTTTGAAAATGCATGGTGATATTTAGCGGGAACGTTAACGGAACTGAACCAATGCAACCTGGTTCAGATTTAATCCTGCTAGCATAATTGAAAGTGTTTTTGTTTGCTGATATTTCAATTCTGATTATCTACCAAGCTACAAATCCTCAAAATATATCGGACATTTAAGAGTATATCTTATTTCAGGGCTCACGAGGAATCCAGAGTTAGAGAGCAATTGCAAGCTCTTCAGAAAGAGAAGTTGGAGAGCCGCAGACAGAAACTAGCCCATTTGTTGTCTGTTGAAAATGAGCAGTATATGGTAATGCAGTCCTTATTCAAGTCCTAAAATTCCTAATATTCCTGAAATAAAAAAACACACAGAAAATTACTTTTTATTGGATTCCTGAAGTTTTCTGTGCTATACTTTTCATATTTTTATCAGATTGGATGGAGATTTAGATAAATACAAATAAACTAAACATGGATGTGTATTTCTATCTATTGGCTTAAAAAGTTGGGTTCAATTCTGTTAACATTAATCACCCAGCTCTTTTGAACGCCATATATATTGAAATATCGACAAATTTTTCATATTTTTATGGATAAACTGAAAAATTATTGATCTAACTAAACATTTGAATCTATGAGTTTGAAATTATTTAGCAATATTTCTACTTTTTGGTGTCCCAAAGAGCATGGCGGTATTTAGCGGGAACATTAACATTGATTTTTTGTTAGTACCTAATTTTAATCAAGGGTCGCTATTTTTATTTGTACTGTAATTTTTTTTTCATTTATCTGATCCCTGTGATGGTGTTTCCTTTTATCTGATGATAATACCCATAATGCTGTTTTTTTTACTTCCCATTGATTTTCTAGATTTTAAGTTCCTATTGTGCATTCAGTTTTCAATTTCAGTCTTAAATGTGACCAATTTTTTTTGGCAAAGGATTTTTAACATACTTTATTTTGTACTTCAAGTTGAACCTTGGTAGAGCAACCCCTTGTAGGCCCAACAATATATAGTAATTTTAAAGAATAAAATTATAACTATTTAAAAAATCATTGCTTTTATTACTGGTCGTTTTAATGTAGGAGTCATAATGTTGGTGGATTGTTGTAAAGAGGTGTTACTGTAGTTAGAGAAATCTATCCTTAAGTAGTTTGATAAGAACTAGCTTTAGAGGTTCAAATAGTAATAAAGAACTCCAAATAAATACTCAGGCAGATAATTGATATGAAATTAAGGTTTTATGAAAACATTTTAGTAAAAAAAATTCCCTTTATTGAGTTTTATTGATATAGGTTTCAAATCAATAATATAATAATCCCTCCATCAATAATGTGACATTTTGTCCTGACATAGTCCTGAATCTTTTTAAAAAGTTGTCCTGAAATTTTACTTTAGGCCTTACAAAGGCCTGTATACCTGGCTATGGCCATATTAAAGACATTTTCCTTATTGTACTGTAGGAAACCATTTCATGCAGTCCTCTTGCATACTTGTATAATACAGGGTGATTCAGAAATAATCATCAATAATTGAGGGGGAGGTAGAGTGGCCCTAGACAAGCATATTTCGAATAAGGATGGTGGGGCGTAGCCTTACCGATAAAGAGCTAGGACCTAATGTAGTGCGAGCGCGTTTCAAAAGGCCGGTTTTAGAAGGCCCGTGTGACGAAACAAAACATAATAAAATAAAAAACATTATTGCATGAGGTACAGGAGTATCCGTACTACTTAAATCCTCAATGTGATAGAAATTGGACAACTCGCTAAACCGTGGGGTGAGTTTTAAAACGTGCAGTATTAATCTCTTAGTTAAACAATGGAGTTCCCTTAATGGTATTTAGAAAAATGATGATCGGGGAAGGAATTTTCAATGATCAAACAGTTTCAATGATCAATGTTACGATTATTGAAAATTCCTTCCCCGATCATCATTTTTTTAAATACCATTAAGGGAACTCCATTCTTTGACTAAAAGATTAATATTGCACTTTTGAAACTCACTCCACGGTTTAGAAAGTGGTTCAAATTCTATCGAATTTATGGTGTAAGTAGTAGGGATACTTCCTTAACTCATGCAATAGATTTTTTCATTTTATTATTTTTTGTTTTGTCAAACGGGCCTTCTAAAAACGGCCTTTTGAAACGCGCTCGCACTACATTAGGTCCTAGCTCTTTAACGGTAAGGCTGCGCCCCACCATCCCTATTCAAAATATGCTTGTCTAGGGCCCCTCTACCTCGCCCCAAAATATTGATGATTATTTCTGAATCACCCTGTATACACGAACGGCGTTCCCAGAAAATTTTGCCCTCTGCAGAAAAACTACAAAAAAATTTTTTTTTAGAAATTTTTCTGCAGAACTGGATGGATTTTAATACCTTTCACCTAGTAAAATAAGGTATAAAATATTTTGAAAAATTTAAAAAAGAAATTCTAAAGCCATAACTCCACCCGTGCAAGGCCGGGCATATCATTTTTTTTCTGAGGGAGAGAGATTTAAAAATGTGTAAATTCTTGCAGAAAATTTTTTGGAAAAATTTAAGTTTGCAGAAAGGTTTTCATTTTATACAAGTACTAGCTGATTTGCCCGGCCTTGCACGGGTTGAGTGTAGTGATTCCTTTTTAAAGTTCTCCCAAGTTATATGTCCAATTTTTCGTATCTCCAATCACCCCGGTGTCCCCAGTACAGAGATGCCAACCATTCCGGATTTTGCGGAATCCTTCCGCATTTCGGCCCCGAATTCCGTAATTACGGTTAAAGCTAGAAAAACTACGGAAAGTACGCTACTTATATTTTAAAGACAATGTATAAAATTTTTATTCTCAATTCTCTGTTTTTAGCTTCAATTCTTACAATACATACACTTAATTTACTTAGAATTGCGAATAACGCTAGTCGCTAGTAACAGAATCGGAATTTGGAATATTCTAATCTGCATGGATGATTGATTCATGGGAGAAAAAAGGCTTTCTTTTCTCAAATATTTGCGTTTTCAGGACTTTTCTAAAACTTAACAAAAGATTGGGTAATTTTTCCCTGTGTTCCCGGAAACTTTTCATATCCGGGTGTTCCCGGTACCTTTACATATCCCGGTTCCCAATAATTTTCATCCCGGTATTCCCGGTTCCTTTTTCCCATCCCATTTCCAACTGTGCTATCTCATTCCATCCCGATTCTTTGTCTATTATTCATTTATCCTTTCCATGTGATAAAAACAATCCAATTGAAATCATCTCTGTTTTTTGAAATCTAATGTTTAAAATCTTAAACTGAATTTTCATGAAGTATTCCCGCTATCCTTTTAAAATTCCGCAAAAATTCAATTTCAAAATTAAATAAATTTCAAAAATATCTCGATGAAAAGTTATAGTTATCAAGTAAGCCTGTCTTCTTAATAATAAAACTAACTTCTTTAAAAGCTACTTTGAAAAAGTAAAAACAGATTGCCAGTTATAATAAAAAATCTAGTGATTATAGTCTAGTAAACAATTTCCTATGAAACAAAGAAATTTTAGCTCTGTTTCCTTGGAAACCTTTTTTGTTATTCCATAAATATATTTATTTTTAAGAAAATTAAAATCTTAAAGAAAGTAATCAATTATTTAAATTTATTTCGGTTTTCTGATAACTGTTATAATATTTAAATACAGATATTCACAGTTTTTCTTCTTAAATTTCGTTGTAAATTATAAATTGTTTTCAAATTATATTTTATCAAGTGAGGCAAGACGTCGCCTTAATATAGAGAAGTAAACACTGCACTTTATGCATTTCAACAATGTATAATGTTATTTCAATGGGTAAAACGGAGTCTAAAAAGCGCCGAAAAACAGGGAAGGAGTCGTTCGATTTTAAAATTGTTTCTTAGTGCGCCTCTAAGGCTAAGCGCGCACTAAGAGACTTCTGTCTCGGCGACTTAAAACACTAGTCACTCGAGAGCAATGCATTTCTTTGAGGAAATTCTTGGCCTAGTGATCTTGGTCTCGTCGCCATGTGCGCGCACTCTAGCTTCTTGCAATAGCCAGGGAAGCAATTTTGTCTTTGTCTCCTAGTGCGCGCTTAGCCTAATAGCTGAGAGGAAGGTCTCTGTCAAATTTTAAGCCTCTGGGTCCAGCAGTTTTGGAGATTTCGTGATGAGTGTATGTCAGTCAGTGGTATTTGGATTATATAGATATAGATGTCCTCTTGAAGTATATTTTGGCTAGCTGGTGTATTAAAGATATTCATGACCCATGAATATATTTATAATTGTTAAAAATGGTGGTATTTTATTTATCCCAAGAAAATTTCATCTTATGTTTAAGCACAAAAGTAACTGTGAACCAATTGTTGATTACTTATTATTCCCAACTTCTGCAATGGATTTTCTAAAAACATTTAGCTTTGTAAAGTTATAAAGTTACATAAGTTATAAGATCTCCTATAACTTTTAACTTGAAGTTAGATCTTTTACATTTTTCTAAAAATACATGTATAATAAAGACAGTGATAATTTTAACGCCTCTGAGAGTGTATTTCACGCATTGAAAATAGGAAATACGCTTTTAAAAACTAGCCAGGCTTATTTTCACGCTTTGAATTTTTAACAAACGTTTTGCTTAAAAAATGCTGGCACCCCACCGAAATCAAAAAAAATTTTCTACCAAAATTTGTAATATTAAATAAACATTTCATTTATAATGTTTAATGTAAAATAAATTATTTTATTTATAATGTTTAATATTTTCTACTTTATATTAACAAATGCTATACTTGTTAAAAACCAAAATAGCATCCTCATTTTTTCTATTTCAGTTTGTCCATTAAAAAAACGTTTTTCATAAAAAATGTGTCTCTATATTTCTATATATAGTTAATGCTATTTCCGTATTTCACTCCTCATAAATGAATTTCACCTCTCCTAAAAAAGTCAAGGAGTATTTTTACTCCTCCAAAAAAATCCTAAGAATAACACCGAGTAAAGAGTTTTCTTTGTGTTTCATCCATAGAAAATGTTATAAATTTGCATTTATTTATTCCAACTTATAATTTTAGAAAGAGCTCCAAAAGTTGAAAGACAATGACAGGCGGGAAGATGTATGGAATATTCGGAAACTTAAGAAGCAAATTGAAGATTTGCAATCAAAACGAAAAGAAGCTGAACAGAATGTATGTATGAATAAGTTTTTTTAAAAGCGGAGCTAACTTCTCTCTGAGTCTATTCATGAATGTATTTACTCCAAATTAAATTTTAAGCAAAGTCCTGTAGTAGAGAAATGGTTTCAATGCCATGTTATTTTGCAATTATTTACATTAAATTACACTAGCTAAAAATACACAGTTGATTTGCTGGCCTTTTTCTAACTGGAATTAATATGACTTCAATACTTATTGGAATTTCTTATCCATCTCATACTTTATTTTTGTATTGGATGGGATAAAATTGGGCAAAGTCCCTCTCTTTTGCATTCCTACAACTTGTTCCAAAGCTAAAAGTGAATCTTTATGCAGGATCTGGATCATGTGTATCTCGTGTGTAAGGAGCAAAGACGAATACCCACAATCACAAATTAATTCGACAATTAATTGGTAGTTTTTATTCTGAACTTTCTCTCTTATGGAAAGTATTCTGTAAAATTGCAGGGCCTGTAGTAACCTTTATCTTGGTTTTTATTTGAAAGTTAAAAATTAACATGGCAATTCATTTGCAATTTATATATACTTATTTATTTTTCAAAAACAAAATAGCAGTGCTATATGATTGAATTCTAAACCTTGTTAATTCTGCAAATTGTTTTACTTAAAGAAAATTAAATAAGCTGCTTGGTTCACATTATTACTTTGTCCAAGCTTGTTTTCTGCAGTTATGTTGATCAAGTATTCATTTTTATAGTTATAAGGCTAGTCAGTTGAAAGTAGAACTAGTCAAACCTCTGTGTTATCCCTTAACCCATTAAGGACGACTTTAAAATAATGAAAATAAGTAACTTTTTCTTTCATATTTTATTCATTTGGACCGAATATAGTAAGAAATGCCCATTTTCAGATTTTTCAAAAAATAATTTTTATGATTTTTTAACTGGCAACTTTTCTTGCCAACCGTCCTTAGTGAGGTCAAAACTCTGACGAATGAAAAGACAAAAAAACTAATTAGAATGTTTACGATTTTGATAATAAAATGTTTTCATACATAATTTAAAGAAATAATACATAAATAAAAGTGAATGGGGACTATATTCTTGATAGGGGGTCCAAGAAAGGTTATTTCACCCCTTCTGAATAGGGCCTGTTCAGTCCAAAATATTGATATTCACCTAATTTCAGGCTTTAAGAATAGCCGAACTAGTACTTTTTAAGTCGGAACCCTTTGATTTCAGCACTTTAGCTAACTTTCAGGTTAAAATAGTTTTATTTATATCTCCCAGTCTGGAATATAGGGACTTTTTTACCTGCCAGACTCTTATATGTTCTCAATTTTCATTTTTTTGGATACCTTTGGTTATAGTATATATATATAACTTTTGCCTTCCGAAGCTTTTTCTCTTATTGGAATTCTACGTTCTTGTTATTTATTCTCCATCAAAAAGTCATCATAATTACAATATTCATCTTTGTCTCCAGATTTCGCATATTCCTCACAGGAAATGTTGAAGATTACTCATAAACTCAATAAAAACTAGGTATTGGTCCATTCAAAATGGGTTAAATAACTCCAGTGATATATTATTTTATTTTTTGACTACTGTAAGTTTCCAGAAAACCCTTTCAAGTAAAAAAAATGTATCCAGAAATGATTCAGTATGAGATTGTACCAATAAATGTGTTAGGAATTGGTAAAAATCTAAAATCGATAAAAAAACCTACTAAAATTATGATCCAAAGGAAACATTTCATCATGCTAAAGTATCAATAAGATCTACATTTATGATAAGAACTCAAAAAAGCATTAAAAATGATTAATTTGCAAAAGCTACTTATGAGTAACTCTTAAAAGTTTTGACCACAAATCGGACGATTGGCAACAAAAGTTGCCAGTAGAAGAAAACCAAACCCTTGCTATTGGCAATTTAAATACCCCCATTCAACTGTAATTGGTAATAATATTTAGAATGGAATCTTGTGAATATACTGCAATAGAAACAAGTCACAAAAATATACAAAACATTAGATTATTTTGGCGTTTTCCAAATGATCTCCCAGATATCTCCAAAATGTAGGGAAACGCTCTCATTCTAACATCAATTTTACCACCAAAACGGCATGGAAGGTATAAATTTCTATTTTTATCTGAATAAATAGATTCTTCCGAAGCTTTTATCATGCATTTAAACTTTTAGTGTCCTCTATTAGAGTCAGTAAAAAATGAAATGTCCCTTGGCAACTTTTCTTACCAACCGTCCTTAATGGGTTAATCCTTAATGTGTTTTACTGTTTTATTCCCTCAATTTGCATTCCCTCTTAATGGCCAATTTTCCTCAGAAAGGAAATGGTCGCTCAAGGGAGGTTTTACTGTATTTCTTAAAGCATAAATTCATTAATAATATTATGTATTCAATTTGATTTTTGCAGTCCTGTTATGTTTTTTATAGATGCAAAAGAGGTATTCTCATCACTTATTGAATCCCTGCTCTGCTTCTAACAAAAAGGTGTGAGGTTTCATTTACACTTATTTTATTTATTCATTTTTCTGAAATTGAAAAATTTGGGAGATGAATTTCTAAATGTATAATACATTGGTGTTACAGAAAGATGATGAAATACTTCAAAAAGAAATATCAGAAGCTTGGCAACAACGTAAAAAAGAGCTTGAAAAGGTAGGTGACTATGCAAACATTCATATTTTAAAAATATGTTCTTTTACTTTACTACTAATTTTTTCTGATTAACATTGAATAAAATGAAGAACTGTTTTGCATTATTTCAGAAAAAAATTTCTTGTAATAAATTTAAGTATGATTTATTGCTTTAAGGGGTCTTTCAACTATTTCATAAGCACCTAAGAGTGAGAGAGATTTGTCATTTGCTTATTTTTTGCTGTTAATTATTTTTAGGTTAAGTGATTATTTTTTCTGGATAAAAACCTTGATATACTGCATAAAGCTCTCTAATTTAAAGTAGTTTGATACTCATGTATTTAAAGATAAAACTATCTTTACTTTTTAGTTAAGTTTAGAAAAACAGCAGATTGAGAAAGAAAAGTTAATGTCTTTAGAATCAGCCCGATCAAAAGCAATCCTGGAAGCAGAAGAAGTGAAAAAGTTACAACTGGAAGAGGAAGAAAAATGTTCAAGTGTTTTAGAAGAAAATATAAGGAAGCTCAATATGGCTGAAAGAGAGGTTATTTTACTTCCTTATAAATTAACTATAAATTAGGTTTAACAAAGTGGATCAATAAGCTATTCAGAAAGTAAAAAATAAATGGGTATAAAATTGAAAAAAAAATCTTCAAGCATATTCTTTATTTTATTTTGTTGCACATTTTTGGAAGGTGTAGACACACCTTCAAAAATATAGTAGTTTTAATTCGTTTGTTAAAAAAAACTTGCTCATGATTTAAATCCTGTTTTTTATTTTATTCAAATGTCTCTTTGTCTCAATTGGTTATGGATTTAAATGTTAAATAGTTGTATGCTTTTCAAAATTAATATTTCCATTAGTTTTTAGATATTACTGTGTTTGAAAACTAGCAAATATTGCTTAGTTGGGAAGAATTGAAGACAAAACAATAAAAAATGGTTGAATATTGCATTTCAAATTAAGTTTCCTGATTGGTTTAAGTTGAAGAGTCTTACAGCCATAGACTAACTCCAATAGCTTTACATAGGAGGTAGCTTGTTGCTTCAATTGTAATTACTTTTGCTCTTATTGATAGCTTGTTGTTTCTTTAGACCAAAAAGCTAAAGAATGAAAAAGAGCTCCTAGTGGATCATTTGGAAACTTTACGCACCCTGCGAAAAAGAAGAGAAACTGTTAGAGATTTGCAAAAAGAAACATTTAAGAAGTGAGTCTAATCTCTTGGTATTTCGGTTTTACTTCTTTGAAAAGCCACTTAAAGTGCTGATTCTGTTTAAATTTCATTTTTTAGTTGAATGCCTATTTTCTTGTAATAAATTGCATAGTTTTTATTATTTTCTTAAGGCACTGTATTGGATACTGTTAAACACGAAGTACTTTAGTTTTAAATTATCTTAGTTTAATATTCTAACAGTATTTCAATTTTTTTTACTTGTGAAAGTTGTCCATACTTAAGTATTCAATGTCTTGCAGTGTCAGTTTTTTCCCTTTTAACATAAGCCAGTTGATTTTTTCTCCTGTATGTTAGAAAAACTTACAAAAAATATTAAAATATTTTGTCTTTGCTTATAGAATGCAAGTTATGTGGCAGCCAAAAGAAAAGCTAAGGAGAATGTTGATTGAAGTAATGCATGCCCTAGTAAGTTTCTGCATCAAGTGTTCTTATGTTTGTGTAATGATTAATATTTAGATTTAAAACTTTTCCCTAATATTGCCTTTTTCCTGTTTTCATACTTTGGAAAATTGTATTAGGAGAGAGGGATGAACCCCTCTTGGGATACTTTTACTTTTGGAATTATTGACTAATTATATTTAAATCACATTAAAAAATTTTAAATGATAATTCAGTACACCCAACATAGTATTTCTCTGTAATATATTTTTTAAATCAGCATAGCTAAAAAATAAAGTATTGAAAGAATACCTCTTAATTAGTAGTAGTAGTCATTGAATTGTGTAATAATTTTTAGTCCCCTCACTATTTCTTTGCTTTTATTCTTAAAAATTTGTATTTTTCTCAGGATCTCGATATCAAGCTCATTGCCAGTATATTAGGATTCAATTCTTCTTTTGAAGAAGCGAATCTTTTGAACTTGAGTTGTGTCGAAGATGTGAAAAATAAACTCGATATGCAGATGGCTTTGGAGCGAGAAAGGGAAGTGGAAATTCAGCACATGTACAAGTAAGGACCTTTGAGTTTAGCTTGTTAGTTTATCTGAGTTTGCTTGCAAAATAGTAATCTTGCGTGTTTTCAGTGAAGAAGCTGTGAAGGTGGCTGGGAAAAGAATAGAACAGTGGTCTTTGGAGTCCATTGCCAGAGACGAAATAATGAAAGATGTAAGTGTGGCCACTTTGATTAGTTTCTTTCATGCATGTTCAGGAGTCATTCTAAATTTTTTAAAAAGAGGACCTATTTTTTGAAAATTTAAATGCAAAATCAACATAAAAACTTGTACACAGTTTTTTAAACAAAAAAATTAGTTTAGAATGGCCAAAAATTTAACAATATGGAGAAATAGCTTATTAACGAAACTTATTTTTTTTAAATGCATTTTGTGAAGGTACCTTCTTAAACTGAATTTGGAAAAACCTATTTATCAAGTGTTAAATTTGAGGGCACTGTAAAAAGGTAGTAAAATTGCCCTGGTCAAACCACTGATGTTAGGTTGTCTGTCTGGTCTAATTTTTTTATTTATGCTTTGTTTCAAAATTTTATAATAAGTTTTTCATTATAATTTATTTAATGAAATTAAACTGTATTATTTTATGTATTATGTATTACATATTACTGTAATTATTTTATTTTGTATAAAAAACATTTCAATTATGTTATCAAACACATCAGTTATGTAATGTTTTTATGCAAACTATTTCTTATTGTTTTTTGAAGTTTCGTTTTTCACACAATCTATTCCAGGCTTATTAGGTTTCAATAAGTATAACATTAATAAACCAACTATAAAAGTGAACTTGGACTCAACCATTTCTGATTGTTGTATAAAACTTATTCTGCAACTTTATTAAACAACAACTATTATGAAACTTATTGCAAAGGCTGTTTCAAATGTTTTCTCTCTTGAAAAACTACCACTTATGGTTTTCAAAAAGCATGGGCGATGCAACACCCAGTCTTGGGGTGTAGAATAAATAAAATTCATGGAAAAATGCAATGGCGAAAAATTCAAATTTAAAAAGCTGTAATTGATTGTTTAAAATTCTGTGTTCTTTTAGATGTTTGAACTTCTTGCCAAAGAAATAAGTGGAAAATTTGAAGATAATGTTGAAAGGCATAACAAGTTAATAGAATCTAAGAAACAGTTATTGAAAGTGGTAGATGAAACTAATGACAAGGCAAAAGAGAGCATCAGGTCTCTAGAAGAAAAACGTCAGTTTTATATGTATGAAGCAAGTAGATTGGTAAGAAACTTTCTAAGTTTTATTAGTCTATTTATTTAATTATTAATTACAAACAATTATTGGTACTTTCACATTGGCCTTCAACCATGCAGCTGGAAACAAAAATGTATAGCCAAAGGCCATAAAACTTACTATTCACAGGATAATATGTAAAAACCCAACTATCTTTAACAGAGACTTTTTATTGATTCTTTGTTCTGTGGTGTTCAGTAATGTACTATCCTACAATAAGTTAGTAAAGTAATTCTAGAAAATTAAATTGTATGTTTTTGAGTCCCTAAATTTAAATAATATTTTTCCCTGACCAAATACTAGTATCAGTTTAATTTACATACTTTAAGATAACTAAAATTAAAAATATATATATGCTATTTAGTATTTGTATTATTTTTGTTTCTAGGTTTCCCCATAATTATTATTTCTGGCACTTAATATTATTATACAATTAGCTTGCATAGCTCAGAGATAATGTAATGTGTTCTAATTTAATATAAAATTTATTTTATTTGAATTAAAGGATAGAGTATTTCAGAAAGAATTCTTATTACCTATAATGCTGTATGGTTTGGTTGACACCTTATAGTCTTGTAATAAAATTTTACAATTAAGAAGTTAACATTATAAAAGAACATTATATTTTTTAGAACTTGACCTTACTTATGGTGGATACATCAATAATTAATTTCAAAGAAAATTCATCAGTTTTATTAGTTGATTTTCAAAAAATTATGCTATGCAAACTTATAATAATATAAAAACTTACTACTGTTTCCTTCTATAATTTTATTTATTAATGCTTCAAACAGGGTGAAGAATTGCAGCATATGCAATTTCAAGCTAGTGTGATTCCTTCAAGTGCTCGTGAAAAGAAACCACCCTTTTTTAATTAAACAAGGGATTCCCTTTTTACCTTAGTTTTCAAGCTTTCGTTTTATGATGTCTTTTTTTCAAGTAATGATTAATGATGACATTTCATGCTTTTTGAAAAGAGTTTTTTATGTGTGTATATGACTTATTTACATTGCCTTTACTCTTCTGTAAACCCTTCATATGTATAGCACAACCTCATATTGTAAACCTTTTATTAGATTGTTTTCTAATTTCTTTGCTTTGTTGATAGTTTTAAGAGAATATTTTATGACTATTTAGATGTGTGTTCAAAAAATATTTATTTTAAAACTTTGTATATATTGTAAAAAATATATATTTAAAAAGTGGACTTTTTAAATTTGCAGTTTTAACTCTCATTTTTTGTGCAAAATTAATTAGTTTTATTCCTTGTGTATAAAATATTATATTTTGGGATAATATGTCTGTACAGATTTGTATTAATAAAATTTTAAAAATTAAACTGGATTTTTTAGAAAATTTGAAGTTTTATCATTTTACCTCATTGCTGACTTTATACTGTGATAGTTTTTTCTGTAACCATTTTTTGGACTCATCTAGATTTCAAATATTTGTGAGTACCTTAAAAATTTGTCTTTAACCCTCTCGGCACCAGAACATCAAAAAAGTGAAAAAAACTTTTTTCCTTCTTCTCACTACATCCAAAATGCCCCTATAATTTGTCTGGAAGAAATTTTTTTTCTTGTGTGCACTCCTTCCTAGTTATTTTTATGAGCCTCATTGAGGCCATATTTTTTTTATTTTAACAGAAAATACTTGGTTTAGAACTTATTAAAAGACATGATCATAATATTAGAAGGTTACGATATAAGAAAATATCTACCAATCTATAAAAAATGTTCTATAGAAGTTAGTATCTAGCTAGTATTTTCTCTTCACAAGCATCACAGCTTAAAATGTAGACATTGAGGTATAAATCATCTTGCTGCCCTTTAGGAAAGCATTCAGAAACCATGTGGAAGTCTCATATGTGATCTACATGAATCAGTGAAGTCACTGATGAAAAGAAAATAAATTTGCGTGTTTATATCATGCAAAAATTGAGCTCATAAGTAGGAGCCTCATATCACAGAGTACTAGAACAGAGAGTCCGTCGCCATAGGCGCTATTGGAAATCGAAAAGTTGGATGAGTGTGGGGCTATTTTGGCGCTGCGATCGCAACAACGTCACGAGAGGCGGGACGGAAAAGCCTGATTGGTTAAGAAAAACTTTTTCCTTCTCCTTCGAAAATAGAAGATTGAGTGACAGCCAATCACAGGTTTGATCACTCTGTCAATCATTTAGTTGATCGTGGCGCCCTCCAACCCATCCAACTTTTGAATATATCGTTTTGGACCCTCTGTTAGGATTTTTCTCTGTGCCTCATATGAGGCCCAGGGTGGCGAGAGGGTTAACTTGCATCACTTTGAAAAGGAAAGAATTCAAAACAAAAATATTCTTTAAAAAAATTTCATGAAGTATAAAAAATATTACAAGAATTATAGGAAAAAATTTGACAGAAGAACAGGGCCTGAATTTCTAGTAAAAATTTGGTGGTTATACAATGAAAATTCCATTAGTTTTTTCGATTTTCAAAAAATTTGGTTCCTGGACTTCGCATTCTATTTTTCAAACTGGCGATCCAATTTTGTTTTAACACCATATATTCAATTTGATGAAACAAGAAATAAGTTGCTCGAAACTTAATTTAATAAGCATGACCATCAAGAAGAATAGAGTATTTAAATTGCGGCTCAAAATATATTCACTTTGAATTAGGGGTGGACCTGGCTCCAAGGGGTGGGCACTTTATGAGAATCGTTTCTTCCTTTGGATGCAAATCGACAAAATTTTACCTTTTTTTTCTATACAGGGTGTCCCAAGATAAGCATGGGCGTAGCCAGGGGGGGCAGCTGCCCCCCCCTAAGTCCTAAGTAATATACTTTTAATTAAGTTAAAACCCAGTTTTTTAGGGTCAAATTTTCAAAAAATTTCTGGGGGAGGGCCCCCAGGCCCCCCCTTTAATATTGAAACCTTTATTATTCTCACTTTTCTATATTAAGTTCATTGAAATCAAAATTCTACCTAAAAATCTATGTCCAAATTTGGGTTTACGTGTACCAAAAAACAGTTTGAAACCCTGTTCTTAGGGACAAATTTTGAAACATATTCTGGGGGTGGGCAGTCAGGCACTCCTTTAGTATTTAAAACTTTATTATTCACACTTTTTTATCATCTGTTCATTAAAATCAAAATTCTACTTAAAAATGTTTGTCCAAATTTGGGCTTACATGTACTAAAAAACAGTTTAAAACCCTGTTCCTAGGGTCAAATTTCCAAAATTTTTATGGGGGAGAACCCCCAGATCCCCCTTGAACCTTTATTACTAAACCTTTGTATATAAGTTTTTCTTTCACACAAATTTTACCTAAAAAAGTGTTGAAAAAAGGTCAAATATCCCTCTCGAAACAATACTGTCATTACGGCCCTTTCTCACATGGCTTTAAAATTGTTCTCCAAAAACATAAAAAAAGTCGACCCTGCTTGCCCCCCCCCTTAGTGGAACCCTGGCTACGCCCATGAAGATAACTGTCCACCCCTTTAAGTTTTGAACCCCTAACAGATATAGTCATAAAAGTGGGGTCTAGGTATAGTAAACTAACAATCTAGTACTAGGTATAGTAATCCGATGAGACAACTTTCACCCCCCCCTAGCGTCAATGTTAGGAGTTAAATGAAAACTATTAGAGATTTGCTAAATTAGTCAGCTACTAAGTTGTGGAGCAGCATAGATTTAGGACGAGAAGACACCTTGTTCAGGGAAATGCCTTAAATGAAACCCCTGAAACGCACGCTCAATTAGGTAGAATTTACGTAGTTTGTATAGTCCTAAAACGCTCCTCATGAGGTGAAAATGAAAAATTTTCATTTCTATGACTTGGGTAAATGATTAAAAGTATTTTTAGATCATAAATGAAAATTTTTCAATTTCGGCTCATTAGGAGCGTTTTAGGACGTCAAGACTACTCAAATTCTACCTAATTGAGCGTGCGTTTTAGGGGTTTTATTCAAGGCATTTCTCTGCACAAGGTGTCTTTTCGTTCTTAAATCGGTGCTGCTCTAGAACTTAGTAACTGACTAATTTAGCAAATCTCTAATAGTTTTTAAAATAAAAATTATAACTCCTAACATTAACGCTAGGGGGCGTTAAAAGTTGCCTCTTCAGATAGGGCATAGTCACTTTACTATCACTTTCATGACTATATCTGCAGGGGTTCAAAAGTTAAAGGGGTCGACAGTTATCATGGGACACCCAGTATAAATTTCTTAAGATCTTCCTCTATGAGGTTTTTTGCATCTCCCATGTTTGATAAACAATATAAAAGAAACGATGTTTCTAAACCTAAGATCGTGACCTTTTAATTGCGTTTTAAAGAGTGAATTTTTTCCCCAGACAATGACAATGAGTCTGGGGATCCTGCCCAGAAAATTGTATGGATTTTGACCCAAAAATAACTCATTTTTGATCAGCAGAAGTATTTGATGAACGAAAAAGTTGAACAATCTGGGAAAAGTGACCCTCTGGGCTAAAAAAGTGGTCAAAAAGGGAAAAGGGTAAAAATAACATTCTTTAAATGACCGATTTTTAAAATTTAATGAAAATTTATTGGTCTTTCACATAATTCAATTTTTTCTTTTTTGTGCCTTTTCTATATATTTTTTTCTTTCTGTAAATTTCTTGGGGTCACTTTCCGTCGGACTGCCTCCCCATTGAATGCTGCTTTAAAGAAATAAGTAGCGAAAGTGTGTTTAATAACTACGGAAATCTTGTAGTTACAACTCCATTAGAGGTATGACCAGGCACGGATTAAGGAACTTTTCAAGGGGGGGGCGGTCCGATTTTTTTAGGGTAATTTTAATTTTATGATTATTCTGCATGTAGAAAGTTATTTTATGGGATTAAATTGTGAAAACTTTAATTAACTACCCAAACCCTTTTAAGCATTCCTATCTCCTGTTGACCAGTGGCGGATCCAGGATTTGGTTTTGGGGGAGGGGGCTAAGAATTTTCATAATCCAATTGATTCTTCTTTTTAATGGTAATACGGAAAAGGTAGTGAATTATCGTACTCAAACCATTAAAAGGGGGGTCTGGGGGTCCTCCCCCATAAAATTTTTGGAAATTTAAGTCAAAAAACCCACTTTTTCAACTCGTTTTGGTACGCCTCATCCGAATTTCGGGTATAGATTTTTTGCGTTTTGACAAACTTAGTAAAAATATTAGACGTTTTGGGGGGCTTCAGCCTGAAAGCCCCCCCGTAGATCCGCCACTGTTGTTGACTTTATAAGAGCATTGCGTTTTAAAAGTCTTCCACATAATAATTTATTCAAAACTTTCCTGTGATGCAAGTATTTTCATAAGCTGTTTTTTAAAATTTCTTTCTTTCCTTACCTTACCCTTCTACTTCAACTTACATTATACAATTCAAATTCAAATTTTTATAACTCTTACCCGTTCAACTCTTTCTTTTTGAAGAAGGAAGAAAAATGTAATACTCGACGATCGCTTCATGATGTACTTTTATATTGTGTCAAAATCTGAAGCAATTTTTCTTAATATGTCCTTACAAGAATATTTTCAGAGGGGTTTTCATTATCTTAATACGGGATTTAATAAAATTAGCATACATAATTAACTTAACAAAATAAATTTTTTAAGTATAATAAACATAGACCAATGCTCAACAATACCCTTAGTGTCTAAAAATAAAAAATTTTTTATGGGTTTTAAATTAATTTTTATTGACTCTTTGGCGTTGTTAAAAGCTTATCTTCCAGATAGAGTTTTCAAATCCCTCAAATATACTAGATGCGAAACCGGAATATATAAAGCGGGTAAAATACCAAGCTTAAAAAGCCAAAACTTAATGATCGGCTAAATAATCCTTCGTTTAGGGGTATTTTCCCAAGTAGAAAAAAATAAAAGTGTTTTTAAAGTCTAAAAAGAGGACATAGGAACAAAATTAATAGATATAAAAGTAATGATTAGGAGAGAGAAGAGAGAAAGAGTAATGATTGTTATAGAAAGCTTTTTTTAAACGAAAGAAAGGCGTTTAAGCAGTTTAGTTTTTAAAAACACAAAATTGGCACATTCAATTACTCTTAATTATGTATACACAACTTTTGGTTAGTAAATTTAGCATTGGGTTCACTAAATTTCATCTACAATATTAGATTCATTTAAAAATTTGTGGTTATTGATGACAAATCTAAAATTGGATGAATTGAATAATTAGCAAAGCGCTTAAATATGGGAAAAAAAACATGTGACTAAACCGAAGTATGTACCATAAAGGTAGTATAAATCGATAAATCGATCGAAAATCCCTTGAAACGTGTAATATTCGAAACAGAACTCTTCAAAATAATAATTATAAAATAAATCTAATAACATGGAACTTCCAGACCTAGTCATTATATGAAACAAACATTCTTTTAAAAGAGTTTATAAACTTACATTTTTCTCCTTGCGTATACTTACTTCTTGTTACGAGCGTCCGGCTAATTGTAGCCAATGGCTCGGTAATATGCGTATATAATAGTCACTCGGTTTCTTGCGTATAGAAAAGTATATAAATTGGTAGGCAAACGCTTGAAGATAAAATGTCCCTTATGTCCCACAGGCCACAGCTCGAAAGTTCTCCAACAGCAATGACAATTTTCGAAGCACTGAAATTGTCTCATTAGGCAGTGACCACTGGTGTTTGAGAAGCACCTCACGTGAATATTTTCACTAGAAGGGGGGGGGCGATATCCCCTTACCGAGAACTCCCTGCATTCTTTGCCACCTATCCCCTCCCTCTCTCCCAGTTCCTCAGAGGAAAGAGGGAAGAAACCCTAAAACAACATAGGGGACGGGAGTGCAGATAAACAAGCGACAAAACGACTGTCCGGTTATCTTGTTTGAATGACCTCTTCAAGGTGACAACCAAGGTTAAAGGGGGCCTGTTTGGTGACCTTTTCAACCCATCCAACAGGAGGTTTTTCACTTGCATGGTTTACTGAAAGCTATTTTACTTCTTCTAAATTTATTACGAACAAGGTTTTGTTATTTGAAACCAAAAAAAATTTTAAGTCTCGGGGTAAGGGGGGGGCGATCGCCCCCACCGCCCCCCCCCTTAATCCGTCCTTGGGTATGACTTAATTTTTTCCTATTTCTACCTTTGGTTAAAATGGTGTTAATAATCACAGTGTAATTTGAGTTAGCTATGAAACGTAACAAAGGAAAGCGAAGAAGAGAAGTTCCCTTCAAAAATATACTCTTCTTTTTGCCTTTATTCTTACTGCCTTTCCCAATTACCCCACCGTATCGACGCTTTTCCGAGATTCCCCATTATCCTTTTAAGCTTTAATCAGATGCTTCAAAATAGTTCGAACGGAAAACACAATTCTGCGAGAGAGATTTCCGAGCCCCCAACGGGTTGCCAGATCCCTCTCAGTAATTTAACCGCTCTTAATGGAAATGGCGATGGAGCCGTCAATCACCAAGTGCGAAATTGATACCAATTTTCGGACGGCTTCCAAATTCTATTATCATCGAAATGTTCTCTAATTTTAGTTGCCTCCTCTTCCGTTGCCAAATGGAAAATACTGCCTCCCTTCTTTTAAAAAGTGTAATGACTTTTCTATAAGTTCGAGGAAGAAGGATTTAAATTAAACTTTTAAAATTCCTTTGAATGGAAGAAGCGCATCGTTCTGTGGAGAATCCGTGCTGTAAGCAATCACAGAACCTTCGAATCTAAAAAGAAAAAGAAATAATTTCTCCGTTCGTATCTTTTTCATTTCATTCGAAGAAGATTATCTTCCGAAGCGTCAATGAAGAAATTTAAATTGGACTTCGTATGCGCTTTTCAATTTAATATGGTATTGGAGAGGTTCGCCTATAATTAATTTGTTTTAAAGGATACGGATATATTTGAGAAAAGTGAAAAAAACTGTTTATTTTACAATGGAAGTTATTTAACTGGCTTAAAATAATTAACGGTTTGCGTTTACTAGAGTTTTTACAACTTTTTCTATTTGGTTTTAAATTGAACAGTTAGAGATAGAATTAACGATTACAAAATAATTTGTTTTAATAAGGCAATTTAAGTTTTTTCAAAATATTTCATCAAAGAATATTTTATTTGATTTACACTTTTAAAAAGTAAATAAGATTCGAATTAATCCAAAGCTTCTCCGATTAACTTTTCTTTCGGCTTGAAAATTTTTAAAAATTTTTAGAATTGTCTGTTAGTTTATTGTTTTAAAATGTTTTTACTGAAATTGCTTTAATTCTAGTTTTAATCTCCAAGAAAGATTTTAATTAATTTTTGAAGTATCTAACAATCTTATTTTTATATTTAATTTATTATTATTATTTTCTAATCGATAATAGACTACAATATAAAAATTCGTAACTTCTTCGGGGTATTCTTTCAAAAACGACGGATATTTATTCAGTGGCGGAATTTTAACAGTTCCTCTATGGTAACATGAATTGGAGGATCGCCCTATAATTCCAATAAAATTAACAGCAGAGCAATGTAAACATTCTTTTACTATTTCCCCATCAAGGTAATGTTTTTCACAGATTCATTAAGAAGCACTGAAACATCTCAGGAATAAATTTAACTTTCTTAAAATTTGTAATGATTTTTATCGATTGGCTGTGAAAAATGTAGTAATTATCGTAAACATCGCGAAAATTTAGAATTTTATCTTCATTAGAACAAACAAACGTCGAAGTTGTATCAGTTTCATAGCAATGACACGAATGTCTAGACTTTTAACATTTTCGATTTTTATCTTTATTTCTAAAATATTCACCCGTGTTATCTAGTTTTTTTTGCGTTTTGGCATTATGAAATAAAAAGTTACATTTTACTATCTTAAAAACATACCTGCAAAAAGATATAAAAAATAATTATTGTAAAAAATAAATGCAAAAGTTCAAAATTTCCGAAAGCGAGTTTATATTTTATTATAAATATAGTAATGATTAGGTTGTCACGTTGCCACTACGACAAATAGAAATATAAAAATATCAATTTATTATTTAAAAATGAGATATAAATTAATTATACATTATTTTTAAATACATATAATTAAAACCGTTTGAACAACAAAAATATAAACATTGTTAAAAATAACCCAAAATATGTTTTTTTAATTGGTGTTATAAATAGAAAGATGATTATTTAATCTATTTGAATAATAAAAAATCAGTGAAATATGTTTTCAATTGTTTTAAAATTCATAGTTTCTTGCTTTGTAAATGCGACCTTATCCGAAATCTAAAAAAATGGAAAAATTTTAAAATTGAAATTTTTTTTTGAAAAATCGAAGGGCCTACTCGGAAATCCGGAAAGAATCCGGACATTTTGATACCTTATACGTGTCATTCAGTTCAGTAATTAAAAAGCCTTTCTCTGGAAACCGTTCACCAAAAACTTTTTTTTAGAATAGAGAGATTTAAGTTTTTAATCTAGTAAAGAACCCTTCTAATTACTGTGTGTTAGTTACAACAAAGGCTTCTATTATAATTAAGTAGGGGAGAGTAGCTCAAAGCGTTTATGCTAACTTCGAAAGCTCAAAAATTATATTTATTGTTTGGTTAAAATTAAAAACTTGATTTTAAATGACAGGTGAGCTATTGAACTATAAAATAAAAATACACGATAGCCGTCGGATTAAAAACCAAATAATAACTTATTACTTAAAAAAGAAATATTCGTAAAAAACTCTTTGCTGAAAAGGTAGCCCAAAGCGGGCAAGCACTACAAACGAGACAAATCTTAACAAAAATTAATATTTTTTTAGAACTGATATTGAGAACATGAACTGATATAGGAGGAAGACCCTGGGGTCATGCTTAAGACTTTTGGGGGTATCATGTCCCTAATTGAACAGAAAACATTGCTTACAATGAAAGAATGGAATATCCTTAACAATTTAGGAGGATTCACACTGACCCCCATGATCTCCCGTAAATCCGCTAATGTTTGAGACCTTAGTTACGTACCTAACATATCCTGAAAAATTATTTTCATGTTATCTCCCATTGAGGATAGCTAGGCGCTATACCCTAAAGCTTTTTTCTTACTTTAAGGGGGAGGGTTAAAACCTCAAAAAAACCACACAAGTTCTTTCCCAGTATTTTAAAGTTAGATTGTGTCAAAGTAATATAAAATTATCAACAGTATGGTAAATGTTTTAGTTTTTGAAGATTCAAAAGGAACATATCTCTCTTAACAAGTTACTTTTAACAAAATCGTCATTTTTTATATTGTGCCCAGTTACCTCATATTACAAATTTGATCTTCTATCGGAGTCTAGGGAAATTCGAGAGTGTTCAGTTATATAACCACGGCATACATACACATACTTTGACACTTGGGTTTCATCCGGATTCCCTACCCGCTTTGGGCAACATACACGCTTTGAGCTACTTTTCCCTACCCAGTCAGAAAATAACGGAAACCTATTTTGGAATGATTTTATAAGTAACAAATATAACAAAACCTCTAGTTTCCAAAATGTTCTGTATGCATTTAACACAGTTTTACAAACCGTTCTTTAAACCCAAAGTTAACACACAAATTAACTCTACTTCTTAGTTTACACGATAGTTGAAACGAATAAGATATTTTTTTACTCTTTGAAATGACATAAGTAGAGTAATTTTGAGAGAGCTTTTTCCCCGCATTAATACTGTACTCACAGTGAAAACCGTTTTACAATGTGAAGCGTCCTAGTTGCTTACCTTACAAAGCTTTACTTTGGGCGAGCTAGGGGGGACTTTTCTCTTCTCGGTTCCTGCCAAAATCGTTGCTTACGGCCGTATTCACCGGTAACTTGACCGGCGGTTAAACGTCAGTCAAGTTTCTGATTGGCCGTTGAAGAAGGAAAACTAGTTTTCCACGAATCAGTGGTTTGACTCCCGGTTAACCGCCGGTCAAATTACAGGTGAATACGGCCGTTAATCATGAAAAAACTGGCCATATTAAACTTCTAGAGATTCACAAAGTACGGTCAAAGGGGTTTATATTTCTGTATTGAATTGGCCTAAAAATGCGTAAAAGATAAGTATATTTTATTTTAAAAAGGGGACTTTCTGACCTTTAAAATATACGGATTCAATTGATAAGTGGAAGATTTGTGACCCTTTGGCATTGTTTCTTTTAGAAAGGGTATATTCCAGAAGTGTTAATTGAGGATTGACGACAAAGAAAAAATCAAGAAAAGATTTAAAAAACCTGCAAGTTTGCGAACTTTTTCTTTTTTGAGGTCTGAAAAGTGCTATTTTCACATGCTTATTATATCTCTTCGAGTATTAAAGATATTTTCATGAAATTTTTTTCTGCACTTTTTTATCATTTTGCTAACAATTGTTTTACAGAAGTTTTTTCTGTCTTCTTTAATTTTCTAATTAATTTTTTAACGTTTTTATTTTGCCGCTTGGGGCACTGTAAGTCACCTCAATGGGTTCTCCAGGGTCACTTACCTAGGGATACACCTTACTTCCATGACCCTAGGAGACGATGCTTCCAAACAAAAGCCGTGAAGCTGACTTTGAAACACTGTATATTTCTCTACCTTTCTGCTTACCAATTCATTTTCCCCGAAATAGCTTTATTCCCACGAAATACCTTTAAAGAAATGATTCCATCGACATAAAAAATGAATATGAATCTCTCGCTATACCCATTCAAAATAACAACAACTCGATTTTTTTCCCCTCCTCTCAAAGTTTAAACCACCTCGGCAGCAGCTAAAAAGGAAACCCGGCCGGCCGATGCCACCGGGAAGATGCAAATGTAATCACTTCAAGCAGACGATTTTCTCATTACGCGTCGGAATATTGCATTTCGGGCACAGGGCGGGTGAAAGGGGAACGGGCAAGGGCGCAGCACTCCTCTCTGTAAACGCATTACGTCTTGGTGAGTGCGTGCAGGGTTGGCACATTTGGCACAAGAGCCCTCTTCTTTTGCAAAATAAAGTGAAGGGGAGAAATCGATATCTTTTTGGCTATCAAATGCTTTTAAGAGTCTAAAATTTTTATCAGACGTACCGTAGAATGGGGTAACTTTGACCCTTAAGAGAAACGTTGGTCCAACCATCCGAAAGAGATTCTATACCTGCTGTATCCAGGATGCGTATTAACATTCTTCACTTAGATAAAGCAAAAATAGAAGAAAATATTTTTTTTCATCTGCCGTAAAAGAGAACGACTAACAACTGGTTATTCCGACCAAAACGCTAAAAATTTAACATATGCTTTATCAAAGTGGAGAATGTTGATATGCATCCAGGACTGGTATCCAGACTTGTGTTTCGGGGGGATGGTTTGACTAAACATTATTTCCCCTAACGAGTAGTTTTACTTGTTAAGTTTTGTAAAAATTACACAAAGAATATGAATTTCGCTGCACTTATGTCAAAACTTGTAACCAATATGAGAGGTATGTTAAGAGTGGGGGTCTGGGGGTCCTCCCCCAAAAAAAATTGGGGTCCATTATCCCTCAATCCGTAGAATAATTTGAAGTCCGTATATATGATTGCTCCTCGTAAGATGGAAAATTTTCAAAGAAAAAACAGAATAAAAACTAATGAAAAATTTCGGGGCGGGGGGCTCCCTTAAACCTACCTTGGATACGACCCGGGCTGTATATATTTTAAAGAATGCGACCATCAATTTTTTAAATTATAGGGCGAACAGGAGGAATTGCTGTCCCGACATCCTCAAGGTGGTGAACTGAAATTCCTAAAATACGATCACTAGGGGCTTTCAACTTAAGTAGCATTAGAATGTCGATTTTGTTGACCTTACAACTTATATAATTGAAAGCTGATAAAGAACGTGATTCAAAAGATTGGGTCATATATTTCAATAATTAATAAAGTCTTCTAACTATTTTGAATGTCAATATTTTTTTTCACATCGTGGTTTGACTATTAATGGATTTTTATTACATTGGGGTAACTTTGGCTCAATGCTACCTACTGGAATAAGTGAACTACTATTTGAGTTCATTCACTGTTAAAAAAACTTCACCTTTCACCACAAACTGGTTAAAATTTAGCTGCAACCTACAGTTCGGTAGGTTTCACCAAGTTTTCGGTGCATCCTGTTACCGAACTTAAGGTTGCAGCTTAATTTGAACCGAGTTTGAGGTGATACAACCCAAACTTTAACCACAAACAGGAAAGGATGAACTGTTTTTTTAACACAGTGTAAAGAGAACATGGAATAATCTGGAGGAGAAATTATTTTTCAACAACACAAAATTTTTCAAATTATAAGTAAATAAACCTCACAGAGACTACATGGTGTAGATGACATTCTTATTGTGAAATACGAAGGTGTTCGAAGTAAACGAGTTTATTGTTCCAAAAAGTAGATTAAGCCCAAAATTAAAAAAAAATTAACTCAAGCATAATACCTGTTTATATTACCGTTGAACATGTTAAAAATAATATGAACCACTGACCATGTCAAATTTGTTTTGGTTTAAAAACTTTTACTACTTTTAATGTGAAAAAAGCCACTCCTTTTTGGCTAATTTTACCGACAACCGTCCCTCAAAATCCTACTTTTATGAAATTTCATTGGGATATTAAGAAATTTCGAACATTTTTAGAAAAATGTATAAGGGTAATTTTTTTTATTAAAAATGCTAATTGATGAGATTATATTAGTTCTGGAGTTATTTAATGTCAAAGTCAAATACATATACACAACAATTATGGAATTCTTTAGTTATTAGTTTTAAGATTCAAAGTTTCAATTTTTTCTTCTCTTTCTGGCCGTTCACTAGGAATCAGATTTTATCATTTGAATTTTAAATCAATCTCATTTTCTGAAATGTTGCTCCTGGGGAAGATGAGACGATTTTTCTTTTTTAACAGCATATTAAACGACTCATTACCCTGTATCCACCTCCAAATTTTTTCCAACTATTCCAATTCTCCCTTTATTTAAAACGAATTCTAATTTTCTCCAATCGCAAGTGCGAGGGAGTGAATGCATTATTTTGAATTCATTCGTCGGATAATGAAAATTGTGCATTTTGAGTGAGCGAGTTTGTCCCAAAATTAGTATTTTTCTTCAATTCTACATACACTTCCCGGTTGTTGAACAGTCCCATTTTCCAATTGAATTCCAACCTAACAATATAAAAAAACTTCTCCACTGACTGACTTTACAAAACATCTATAATAAAAGCGTGAAATCATTCCTAATAGTAGAAAGTTCAAAAGTCACAAAAAACAAAACTTGCGAACCTTCAACGTAAAAAAAGTACCGTCGGTAGTACCTCTCAGGTTGACAGAAGAGAAAATGAAGTTTTCGAAGTCCATGAAGCTCGAAATGTTCCCTTGGAAGTTCCTCCATTGTTATTGGAGATCTCGCAGCGGGAAGCGACATCCTTCTCTCCACGCATGGGCGACCGCAGATTGACGTCGCAGCAGAGGCCAGGCCCCGCCCTCCGCTCCGCCTACCTCGTTTCCCCGCCCACGTACAGCTCTCGACCGCAGAACCTGATGCTCCGCCGAACCTCACTTGACGGGTTTTTTGACAGCTCCCTTGGCTGGCTGGCCCTTACCAGACACGTGAGAGAGCTCGTTCGGAGGCGAGCTGCTTATGGGTTGTTGACTGGTTAGGCTGCTTGTTTAGAGATGTGATTTTGTGAAAAGTTCTTCTGCGAAATATTGGAAAGAAAGTGAGAGAAGATACTTTTTTTTGGAATTTTCTGAATTGGAAATGTTTTCTCGCGAGTGCCGTTCCAATATTTTACTGTTTGTGTTGGGTTGAAGCCAGCTGGACTGTGAAATCTACAAGCTAATTTGCCTGGAAGCAAAGTAAAACTATAACAGTTGGAAAAACATAAAAATGACATTAAGGTGATATGAAAGTATAAGGAAGAATTCTTCATGCAAGGCTAATGATCAAATGGTGATAATGTAAGATGAGCTATTGAAAGAGCTTCAGCTCTTTGAAAGGAAGAAGAATTTTCAATGGATTATAAAACCACACAACACGAACATTCGTAGTTGACAAGATCACTAATCAGAACTGATGTTCTGTCAAAATTTGCGTTCTAGTGGAAAAGATCCAAACTCAGTTCTCTTCCGAACAGTATAGGTTTGTGGCTCCGAACGCTGCCCGCATGTGTCTGAGGACCTCGAACATGAAGATGGTTCTGTGCGCCGGTTGTGATTCTCCGATTTTGGACCGATTCTTGTCGAAAGTTGAGGAGCGCGCGTGGCATGCCAAATGCGTCAAGTGCTGGGACTGTCAAGGGGTGTTGGCAGACAAATGCTTCTCGCGCGAAGGAAAGCTGTTCTGTAGGACCGACTTCTTCAGGTGAGTGACTAGTTTTTGTTTTAAAGTGAACACAGTACAACTTGAATCACTCAAGGCTAATTCCACGCTAAATATGAATCTTAAAATCACAACTAAATGATTATTACTTATTCGATTGAAAATTAGATCTACCTTTAGTTATCCTATTGCTTATGGTTGGTTTAAATACACAAGTCACTTACTTTCCTTTATTTTGTGATGGGTTTTCTGTTTTTGGAAAAATTTGAGTTGTGACTTATACTATCCTTCTCTGTTGTGTGTGAGTCACAACTGATATTTGCCAAAAACAGAAAATCCATCATAAAATTAGTCATGTTTAGTAGCTTGCACAAATAAACCAACCATCAACAAGAGGAAAATAATCAAAGGTAGATCTAATTTATTCGAAAAATAATTATTGAACTACGTTTTTAAGATTCAAATTTAACTCATTTGTAGTGTGATTTACGCATGGGATTAGCCTCAAACGTCTTTAATTCGATTTATCTTAATACCTTGAATTTCCTATTAACTCGACATTCAATGTTAATGAATAAGTTCAAGGTTCAACTTCTTTAGTTGAAAGTTTTTCTTATCTCAAAACTTCGGTGAAATCGTAGCGATATTTTGGCTAAGTAGTAGTAATCTTTATAAAATCCTCACTGAAATAAAAAAGGACAGTTGTGACTTTTTCAAAGAGAATTTCAGAGTGATCATTCATTCGCCATGTCATTGTGTGTCAAAACAAGAATTTAATGACTGTTAGAAATTGTAACTGTGTTGGATCGAGAAATATAAAGTTATCTTTTCAATCATTTAGTGAATCTTGAATTACAGTTAAAGAATGGAATTCGAAATCTTTAATAATTCGGCCCCTTCAGTTTCGAAATGATCCAACTTTTGTACTGTTTTGTCTGTTTTAAATTAAACCTTGATAAAATTTGTCATAAACCATGCAAGGTTTTCAAGAAATTTTCATGTTTTAGTTGGGGAGTTAAGTTAAAGCTTGAAATTTCAGCAATATTGTTATACTGTGTTTTATTTTTAATTAAAGTACAAAGTATATACAAATAATAAAAGATCAAAGTTCATACAAATAATATAGTATCAAAACAGGATGTATAAAGTAGAAATTAATTTAAAATCAATTAAAAGCAATCGAGCCATTTTAAAGTTATTTTGCATATTGTTTAGGGGTTTTGCTTTTGTCAACAGTGGTTTATGATCTGATTTATGATTCAATATGGTTGGCAACCATCTGAAGGCCTTTGTTTCAATGTGGGGTATGTAAACACCTGAAACATCGGAAATTTATGTAAACTGCTTTCATGTTGTTGATGCATGATGATTGTAGTTTGGTTGTCAAAAAATTTGATAATCTGATTCAATATTGGATTGATTCAACTCAACACCTTTAGGGGGTTTAAGTGTGATCAATTAATGGGGACATTTCCTAAAAATCAAGAATGTATATTACCCTTACTGATAATAAAATTCGAATGATTAAATATATCTTCAGAATTAAATCAGTTTTCAGAGCTGATTTTATAGGCCCTTTCTTATAACTCTTACTAACAACTATCATAGGCCCTATTGTGATCTATTGTTACTTTAAATGAGGGATTAGTTTCTTACAAAAAAATTACCGAAACCACTATATTTTGTAGTGTATTATCAGTCTCAGTAGTCTCAAGTAAAAAGCAATTCATAAAATTTAATAAATAAATATAACAATGTAATTAACATGCATAGAAAGTTCAATGGATCAATAAATATCTACCACTCAAACCATAATTTCAAATAAAAATGTTCAAGTTATCCAAATTGCATTGTATTTCTATATACTCAAACTCATATATAAAATATTGAGAAAAATGATACGAATGGTTATCTTCAAAGAATTTATATTATTCTTTGTGGTGTAAACTTGGCCAAAATATAATTTTGACTTTTCATTTAAAAGTCTTTTTAACTTTTTTTTATGCAGGAAATGTTTGACTCCATTCATATTCACTTACTCCATTGACAGTATACTGCTTTAATGACTCAGTTTCAATAATTTTCAAATTTTATTGGCTTTAATATTTCTATTTCTCCGTTTTGTGTAGTGAACTAAGCAGAAATATAATTTAAACGTCAATATGAGAGGTTTTACAATTTTTCTTCTCATGAAATTTCATAAGGTTGAAAAAGGGAATAAGTCCTTCAACTTTTTTAACTGCAAAATACTTTTGAATGTACTTATATTTGTTTTGATGATTGTCTTTTTTTCTAAATAAGTTCCCGAATTTGCAGAAAAAATTTGGTGGTTATACAACTATACAACCAATATTCCATTATTTATACAGTTTTTTTTTCGATTTTCTCAAAACTTTGATTTTGGACTTATTCCCTTTTTCAAACTGACGATTCAATTATGCTTATTCAAAGGGCTCTAATACACACCAACTCTATACAGGGTGTATCTGAAATGGTGCAACAAACTTTCAAGGATGATAGTACTCACCAAGACGAACAAGAATCGGTATAGAAAGGGGGGTCCCAGACCAAATCCCAGGGAGTTAAAAATGGAGCGACACCCCAAAAAATGATTGAAAAATTCAATTTGTAGAAGAACTACTATTGGTAAAAACTTAATTATGGTCTCAAAAATTAAGGTTTAATATGATCTTTAAAATTACCTCAAAAGTCTTCACTTTAAAATTTGTTTTATTATGAAAAAAGTTAAAAAACACAAAAAAATGTGAAAACTCTGCCGAAACATTATTTTGTATTTCGAAATTCTTTCTTTTGATTTGATAATCTGAAATATCATTGTTGAAAACCCTTAAGTCCAAAGTTTCACGTAAATACAATCAATATTAAACGCTTGAGATCCTGTTTAAGTTTGTTTTTTGAGTGCGCACACAGCTGTTCTGGAAACAGCTCTAGAAAACTGCTTGCGCACCTAAAAAACCAACTTTAACAGGATCTCAAGCGTTTAATATTGATTGTATTTACGTGAAACTTTGGACTTAAGGGTTTTCAACTATGATCTTTCAGATTATCAAGTCAAAAGAAAGGATTTCGAAATACAAAATAAGGTTTTGGCATATTTTTCACATATTTTGTGTTTTTAACTTTTTTCATAATAAAACAAATTTTAAAGTGAAGACTTTTGAGGTAGTTTTAAAGATCATATTAAACCACAATTTTTGAGACCATAATTAAGTTTTTACCAATAGTAGTTCTTCTACAAATTGAATTTTTCAATCATTTTTTGGGGTGTCGCTCAATTTTTAACTCCCTGGGATTTGGTCTGGGACCCCCTTTCTATACCGATTCTTGTTCGTCTTGATGAGTACTATCATCCCTGAAAGTTTGTTGCACCATTTCAGATACACCCTGTACAGAGTATGCATGCACTGCAAATTCATGAAACACTTTTGGAAAGCTAAATAAACACAATAATGAAAGCTCCTAATCAAAGGAGTTTTTGATTGTATTGCGATTACGTTGCAAATCGGTTGCTACAGTTTCGTGTTAGAAATAAAAGTGTTGAAAATAACAGAGTCGGAAAATGTGATCTTTTAGTGTATTCTGTCCTAACTTAAGAATTCCATATTTGGAGCACATTTTTGGATAGAACACTAAACACTGAACACTTTTCAAATATATTAGGGTAGAACACAATTCCAACAATCAAGGCCCTACTTACAAGTTTGGGGGCTCAGGGAAACAGACTCGTTTGAGGCCCTCGACATGTCATAAAGTAAAATTTTAATTTATTTTACTTAAAATAGCAAAATCAATCATCTTTAATCCTTGTGTAAACACTTCGTAAAAATTCTTTATTTGAAAACTTAATAAGCTATTTATTTTAAATTTTTTATTTAGTAAATTTATTTTACACTCTCACATTTTCTTAGCCTTTAAGCATTTTGGGGGCCCTTTTGAAATTGGGGCTCTGTGCCAAGTGGCACGAAGGCCCTTCCAGAAATTAGGCTCTACCACAATTCCAACACTCTTCAAATATACTCGTCAGAACTATCGGAACACAATAAGCTGTTAAAAGGTTTCATCTAATAGCACAATTAAAGTGTTATATAAGGGCAAAAAAGTGTAAATGAACGATAAACATGTTTATTTTTCTGTAGAACGTTTGCAGAGGGGGGGGGTTCCAATGGTATTTTTTCCCATTAAGAACGAAAAGCTTGATTCCCTGACTTTTAGTCGAAATATTAGATAAAACATATCAGGCTTCTCCCGAAACCCTAATCTTTCTCTGTGGTATCTATACTTTCCTTTTATTACTAAAGAAGATGAAATAAATAAAAAATAGAACTTATTAAATTCTGGATTACACTTATTTGAGACATTTAAAAAAATATATAACCAATTTGGGTTCTTTTATGAGAAAATTTTACACTCTTAAAACGACAGTCTAAAAACTGAGTAAAAAGTACTCAAACTGGCTCCGATCCAAATGTACTCAAATTTGAAAACATGAATAAACTCATTTCTGAAAATGTGCATTGTGCATACTCAAAAATGAAACATCATGAGCTCATTTCAGTTCAAGCTTAAGATGTTTCATTTTTGAGTATGTACATTTTCAGAAATGAGTTTATTCATGTTTTCAAATATGAGTACATTTGGATCGGAGCCAGTTTGAGTACTTTTTTTACTCAGTTTTGAGACTGTCGTTTTAAAGAGTGTATATTGCTTTTAAGATGCATTTTTCATCCAACTCTTTGTTTAATGAAAATGAACGTGGTTTTCCAAAGCTTAAAAATAAAAGAATCTTCGTTTAAAAAATTTAGTAACAAAGATGTTCTCTATCAATTTTTAATGTAAAATAGTCACAAGGGACGTGAGGCTTATTTTTATTTAGGAATACGTATTAATACGTTTTTTGTTTCTACGAAATAACCTCATTCTTTTTATGAAAATCATTTTATTATGGTATGAGTAAGATATCATACATAAGTAATTAAGGAGTTTAGAACTATTCAAGTAATAACTTTTGTTTAATATTTTTTAATGCGTGAATCTTCGTGTCTCATTTAGTAGTTTCCATTTTATTTTCTGTAATGTCAGATACAATTTGTTTCCATTATAAGAACTCATTTTCTGATGATTTGAACCAAACATTATCTTTACTTTTCAAAATCATCAAATTCTCAACACTAGCTTTTAAAAGAATAAAAACTTCAAACACAACGGATAATGGATGATAGAGTCAGGAGAGTTTTTAGTACACGCAAAAAAAAATCATCCTACCTAACAAGTAAAGTAACCGACAAATTCGTGACTATCAACCTCCAGTTTAAGAGCGAAAAAAAATTAAAACTTGAACACTCTCTCGGATAGTTTTCACTAAAAGTCGTATTTTTCGCGAACGAGGAAAAAAGATTCCGATAATTTGGGGTTTAAACGCTATAGGGAATCGATAGAGTTCTGCCGTTATCTTGCTTCTTCTCTGTCGGCAAAAGTGAGAGGGGAATCGGTCGATAACTAAATAGGGTGACTGGCGGTTAGGGATTTAAGTGTGTTCGATATTAGACCAATTGATTTTTTAGTTGGTTGGTCCGAAAATTGAAATACCAATTGTATTTGAATTAAGTTAATAGGGGACTTATATAGGAAAATAGATTTTCTGGTTAATCTTTTTTTTTAAATAGAAATGTGTCTTTTTTGGAATGAGTAATATAATTTTTTGAGTGTTGAGTTTAAAAAACTGAAAACAATTAATTTTAATTAAAGTATTGTTTATTTCGTATGTCTTCCATAAAACTATAATTAAAATTTATTATTTTCAATTTTTTATGCTCATTAACTAAAAATTATATTACTTATTAAAAAACACATATTTCTTATGTGTATCATATAATGTAGCAATTGTGTAGTAATATTCTAGAATGTATAAATATATGTACTGGGTGTTCCGAAAAAGACTGACACATTTTTAAAAAATCAATAACTAATAACTTGAAAACTATATAAAAGATAAAAATACGCGTTTTAATGCATCCTACACCTAAGACTCCCAGGAGTAGGATGTAACAAACCACTTTTTTTTATCTTTTTTAGTTTTCGAGTTATTAGTTATTGACTTTTAAAATGTGTCAGTCTTTTTTGGTACTCCCTGTATTTGGCTTCAGGTATGAACATATTAACATATATCATATGTATATTAACAGAACATATTGATAAAAAATTTAATTATTGAAAGGTTAGGGTAATGTAAAAAGGTTATAGTCAATCCATGTCACATAAAATTTCACCAAAAGGAGAAATTTTCAAATTTTTCCCATCAAAACTTAAAAACTCTCCCCCCTTACTCAGGTAATAAACGTTCACACGCATACAAATGACTTTTTTAATTGTTGAAGTGACATCATATTAAAAAATAATATGATTAAATGACAAATATTTTATTAGTTTGTTCCAGTTTGTCCATGGCTAAAAGTCAATAAATTACTAGGATCTACGTGAAATATTAGTGCAAAGCAAAAGGATAAAAATTATTTTCTAAACTTATTTTTGGTCTAAATAGGTTTAAAATTTATTTCCCTTTAGCGCGTATCGTATTGTCTGTATTCATAATTTTGTTTTTAAAGATTTTATTATTAAATTTCCGCTTCTTCGATAACTAAAGATTACTTTCATTCATCATATCCACCATATCGGGCATTTAACCAATTGAGTTTTCAATAGGTTGGCTAAAGAATTAAAAAAAAATCAATTGGAGTTAAATCATTTCAACAGATTTCTTTAATAATTGAAGCGAGTAATTAAAGAAACCAAATGACACGATGAAAAAGACTGATTCATCCTTTGTTGATGAATAGTTAAAACGAAGTAGCATTTAAGTTTCAACATTTATGTTTTGATTTTGCGTTTCTCCAACAATGGTGTGTGCTGTTGCTTAACTTTTTCTCAGATAGTTAGCTTAAAAAAGGAACTGAATGAAAAAAGAATGTATTTAAAGTCAATTTGTTATAGTTATTTATAAGTGTTACTAAGCCATTATTTGAAAAATGTAATTCAAGATATCCTTATTAATTTTTTTGCAGATGATATATAATTTGTCTTTGAAGCAATATAAAAGTTATGATTTTGTGAGACTCATTATAGTAGATATTTCCGATTCCGAATATTATCTTATTCATAAATGCTCCATACAGATATCTTTTTCTTAAAAAAATTTCCTATAAGAATTTTTTAAATAAGAAAAGATAAGGATTATAAAAAACAGAAAGCTTCTAATATATTTGAAGTTTTCAACTAGCAATTATAATACTTATAATTAATCAACACACTTTTGTAGAAAAAGATAATTTTCAAATATGTAGGATAATGGAGTATGTAAGATAAAAAATAACTCCCCTGAGCCTATTTATATAAACCCCATTAATCTTAACTTTTATCTATCTGATATTTTACCAGCATAATTCCTTGGAAAAAGTTTTTAATTAATTTATTAATATTCAATTACTTTCATTAAAAATTTATTTTTAAGGAAAATTCCTTGAGGTACCTTC
Source organism: Tetragnatha versicolor (assembly GCA_024610705.1). NCBI lineage: Eukaryota > Metazoa > Arthropoda > Arachnida > Araneae > Tetragnathidae > Tetragnatha > Tetragnatha versicolor. Next base: position 68,042,822 of record JANDEH010000002.1, read on the forward strand.
CCAGTGTTACTTTTGAAACGTTTCTTATCATAATAGAATCGATTATAATATCCAATAATCCGCTTACAAATATTCGATAACGAACTACAGTTTCCCACCTATTCCTGATGTTATCATACAATGTTTCTTCAGTTTCTTTTGATACTCTTGCTTGTTTAGTTCAATTGCTTGCAATCTTTAGATCTTCAGTGTTATCTTTCCCCTCTCATAACTAGAACTGTGATTCTCCTGTAATTAAAAACACAAGATATGCACTCATGATATGCATTTATTTTAGATAAATATGTAATAAAAATCGCGAAATATTAATTTCACAATAGGAAAAATAGCAATATATTATGTAATTTGAATTTCTTAATGAATTCTTTTATGAAAATTAATTAAAATATTAAACTCTGAATTTTACAGTCATAGTAAGTTATTTGAGGGTTATTTTGGATTTTTCCTTTTCCCTGTAAAAGTAAAAAAAATCCTATTTCAAGATAGTATTTTCGAATCCGTAAATGAACAACACCTGTAAAAATATTAAACGTAAAACCTTAATGGTCAATTAAGTAATCTTGGATTAAGGGGTACTTTTTGAACACATTTTCCCGCGTGAAGGAAACTTTTTTATAAGTCCAAAAAGGGGATGTATTTAAAGGAACAAAATTAATTAAAGTAAGTGACGGAAGAAAGGGGAATGTGTTAAGTTTCAATATCCCTTTTATAACAGATCCCTGAAAGCATATCATACATATGTTTGTAAGTAAGGCAACATTTTAAAGGAAAGGTTTTAAGTCTTTCAACAGAAATGGGAAACATAAAATTTACACATTCCAAATGACAATCCTGAATGCACAACATTTAAAACCCACATTTAGCATTTGGTTTTTCGATCAGAATACCTAGGTAAAGTATGAAATATTTTGTACTTTACCTTAGGTAATTCTCATTTTACCTTAGTTTTTCTGAACATAACCGAATTTCGGACATTAATTGTAACACGTCCATTTCAAACCCTGAGACAGCGATATTTTGTGAGGGAAATATGTATAAATTTGCTAGTAAGTTCGTGTACCCTTTCTCTAAATAAGTCGTATGAAACCAACCTCTGGCAAAAACATATCGTTTGTATGTAGCGCTGTTGCGTGCCCGCCGCTCTTACCTGTATTTACCGAGAGAGGTGGAAGGAGCCGTGTTGGGCCGAGTTTATCAAATAATTGAGGGTTGGCGAGTCGCGTAATTCGCTTAAACACGGGTCTGGAATCACCGCTTTAGTTATGATTAATTCTTCTCTGTCAGCGGAGGATTTGTGCTCTTTTTGCCTCATTTCGGACTGAGTCATTGAGCCTAATTGGCGCCCCTCCTTTTTTCGCATTTTTTCGCCGACTGGTTTCTCTTTGGACGCACACCTGCAGGTATGCTTTTAAGTAGTCAACTGGGGCGAAAAATGCAAAAATGGATGGTAAATGAATTTTGGACTTTTAGTAGTTAATAGAAATGTAACTGTATTGATTTCAGACAGCTGATATGCAAGGGTAGAGCTCAAGAATGTATTCTTTAAAATTTTTAGTTACTTTTCGTACTACAGATATTGAAAACCCATCCTGGTGGTGAAACCTTTTAAATTTTGCTCAATGATAAAATAACTAAATGATCCCAAGTTTCGAACAAAGATTAGTTACTCACAAATACTCCCCTTGAGTAGCCTTTGATTCGAATCATATCTTCGTGATTTTTATTAAAGTTTCTTGACGTTTTGAAATTAGTTCTCATTTTCCAAAAATCTTTATTGAGAAGTTTAAATACTATTATTAAATTATCATAAAATATGTTATCTCATGATAAAAAGCATATGAATTCCTGTTCTATTAAAAATTAAGTTTCTTAAAAATTAAAACTAATATTAACAAACAATTTTGGTTTATTCACCAAATTCTTTGAAATTTAATAGGATTGCCTCTATTTGTGCTAAAAAAGTAAAAACAAATTTTATTTTTAATTTAAGTGTTTTTGCCCCTTTTTTATTATTGATACTTCATAAAACTGCGTTAATCACTCAGTTTCATAAAAATTTTGAATGTTACTTGTCTTAGTTTTTCTATTTCTCACACTTTTTTGCTGTGAACTAATTAGAAATAAGTTGTCCTTGTCAATTTAAGTGGCTTTTAAGTTTTCTTTCAGCGGAAATTTTATAAGTTTAGAGAATAGAATACTAAATCCATCCACTTTTTCAACTGTACAATATTTTTTAATACTAATATACTTATATTTTTTGATATTTTATTCTATATCCTAAATAGGGGTCCTGAATTTTCAATAAAATTTTGGTACCCTATACATTGATTTTAAACAATGCTTTAATTTAAATTGATGAAAACTTCCACGACCTGAAGATACATTTATTTGATTTTCCGGGATAGATGGCCGTGTTTGAATGGAATTTCCAAACGTGTCGCTCTCAGCTTCGGAGAGCATCCTCAGTGGCAAAAAATCAACTGATTTGTTGCCACTGATTGATTTTTTGCCTCTGAGGATGCTCTCCGAAGCTGAGAGCGAAACGTTTGGAAATTCCTTTCAAACACGGCCATCTATCCCGGAAAATCAAGTAAATGCTTTAATTGTTTAAACAAATCAAAGTCATTGTTGGGTTTCTCGTTAAAGTCTGTATGAGTCAGTTGTGACGTACTTTTACCCTTAACAAAGACAAAGGGCTTGGCGATTTTAATATTAAATATTTAATTAGCTAAATTTTTTTGAAACTTTTCATGTGGATTTTTGGATCTATTTCCTTTACTGGAAAAATGCATTTTTTTCTGTTTTCAAAAAATGATGGTTTTGTCCATTGTTCGAACCTGAGTATGTCTGGTGTTTCGAAATTGAAGCATTGGGTCGTCATATTTGAACCAAAAAGCTTCATACCGAAATGAGAACATCGATTTACTCAAATTTGAAACTGTCATTTCTCTCAGTGTATTAGATCTCTATGATCCTAAAGAAAATTTGGCAAGGAGTACAGGATTGAAATTATTAAAGAAAGTATACTGTTTTGACTAAACAACAAAGTGAAGACATTCCTCCAATATAAGCTGCGAAGTGCAAAACTGAAAACACAGCTTAAAGTTAACAAACACGACTTCACCAGTGTATTCAACTCACATAACAACAACGACTACGTTTTCTCACCTGACACCCCTCCCCCCCTAAATTACTCAGAAGTGTCACCCCATTACTGGGAATGAAAGGGAAGAGGTTGCTCAGAGCTTTCGATTCAATTATCGACACCGAAAGGGTGAGCACCAGCACCGTGCAAACAAACGCCGCTGCTAATAAGCCAAATGGGAAGGAGCTTTTATTGCCCTGTCTTATTACGCCCGTTTGCTCAGTTGCGCTCGGATGATGGCAAACGCACGATAGGCGACACCGAGGGCTGCTGTGTGGAAAAACGAAGTGCGTAGAACTTTCTAAGAAATAGCGGGTTAGTAGTGAATGTGAGCGAAAGTACGGAATTTTATTTATTTCACTGAGAGAAATGACTATTTCAAATTTGAATAAATTGATGTTTTCATGTTGGTATGAAACTTTTTGTATGACGACCCCACAAGACGTACTCACAGTCTCACGCAATTCAATAGTCACCACTCAAATTGCAGTCATAACGCGTAAGATAAAAATACGCGGCTTGTTACATCCTACTTCTGTGTAGGATGCAACAAACCGCGTATTTTTATCTATTTTAGTTTTTGAGTTATTAGTTATTGATTTTTAAAATGTGTCAGTCTTTTTTGGGACACCCTGTACATCATCCTGCCCTATTTATGTTTTTAAACTTTGTTAGGATTCAGTGGCGTAACTAGAGTTGACTCATGGGGGGTGTTAATCCCACCAGTGAACCACTTCAACATATCCCTCCCTTTCAAAAATGATTTCTCATTGTATATAGGTATACTATAATCAATAGTTTTAAATTAAATAAATAGGTTATAATTTTTCATTAATTTTATTTTTTAAAAAGAGCAAACGAGAAATAGCTTTTAAATGTACTATTTATATGAATTATAAATTTGCAAAGGTCAAAAATTCATTTAAGAGGCTGAATTTTCAAGAGTAAAACACAGTATAAAAGACAAAAAAATTTCAGAGGGGGGTTTGGGGGTTCTCCCCTAGAAATTTTTAAAAAATTTTTCTTTTAAAACAGTGTTTAGGCTTATTTTGAGGCTCTTTGGGTTCAATCCGAAAAGAAGGTTCCTTGAAAACCGCACAATTTTCTAGGGAAAATTTTCAGTTCTTGTTTTAGAACAGGGGTTTCCAACTTCTAAGTCCTTGAGGACCGCAATCAAAATTTAATGTCAAGTGGTGGGCCCAAAGAAATCTCTGGCTTCTTTTTATCCATGATAGATTTTTCGGGGGTATAGAGTCTTATAGTATGGAATTTTTCCAGCGGAAGAGGGGGACATATTATTACACATTGTGAAGCTACTACTTTGTATATTTTCAAAAATTTCTGAGGATATATTTAACCCTATACAACTTGTAACACTGAATATTACTTTAATTGGGGGTCTTCCTCAAGAAATTTCCCTAAGAATATCATATAATTTTTGGATACTCCATTTTGTCCCTCCTCGACATAAAGATTGACGTAAGCCCTTGCTACGTTCCGGGGAGATTTCAGGTTATATTCAACCTGCCTCTCGAAATAAAAACTTTTAATTTTTCACCATAGAAAACAAAGTTACAACTTAACCTATGAGGTAAAATTAGTGGGGGTTCGGGGGTCCTCCCCCGAAAATTTTTTGAATTTTTGCATGCTAAAAAGTGTTTTGAAGCAACTTGGGGGGTTTTCAGGGAGCGATGCAATGGGGGGGGGTTACGTCCCCAATAACCCCCCCTCGTTACGCCTATGTTAGGATTAGCCATGAACTGTAGATTTTACTTAATTATCATTTCATCAACTTGTTTTTATGAACTTTTAAAATCGGTGTATATAGAGTACAACCTGAAAAAGGCCTTTATGCCTGTTTAAACTCTTAAACTATGCCCTGGAACTTTTTGTACAGCTCTTTGGACCATTAAACTCCGACTAACCAACTTACACTTTTCAAACATATTCAGAACACTATCACATTGCTTTACTTAACAACATAACTGAAGTGTTTTAATTTTTGGACAAAAAATGTTCTTAAATGTGCTTATATCATCTGTTATTTTTGAGGAGTGCGTTTTGCAGACTTTCAATATGGAAAGGAACATTAATTTTTTCAATTAAAAAAAGGATAACTTAATACTTAACTTAATACTGAAGTATACTGCTTAATACTGCAGTACTTATTATTAACTTAATACTTAATACTAATAATTGTAGCTTAATACTGCAAACGCTCCACACAAATACACTGCTGTGCTCAAATTAAGGACGGAACTGTTTTTTCAATGAAACACCCAGTAGAATTATTTTTTACTAGCTGTTATACCCGGCCTTGCACGGGTGGGGTGTATAAATTTATTTTTTTAAAGTTTTCTTAAAATACATTTATAATTTTGTAAATTAGCAATATTACAAATCATCCCGGTATCTCAGGCGCCTCTTTCCTATCCCGGTGTTCCCGGTAATTTTTCTAATCCCGAGGTTCCCGGTAATTTTCCTATCTCGATGTTTTCAGTAGTTTTTATATTCCTGTATTCCCGGTTTTATGGTAAATTTCCTATCCCGATGTTCCCACCAACTTTCCAATCCCGGTGTTCTTGTCTTTTTTACAATCCTGATGTCCCTGATAATGTTTAATATCTTGGTGCCTTTATAAAATAACAAATTTGAAACTATAATCAATGAGCTATAAAACAAACTGGAGTGTCAACCTCCGATACTCTAATAAGCGATTGATCATGCCAGCGCGGAAGGTCACAATGCCCGGATTGCTCTCAGCAATCCGGGCAAGCTTGAAGCAAAGTTGGAAGAGCATTTCCCCCTTTAATCCGCCCGTGCCTGTTTTTCAAAATATTATGAGCAAAATTTAGAATGGTCGTTTCAATCTGTGCATACAACTGGTGCTATCAGATGGAGAAATTTAAAAGAAGATGGAAATCCTTTCCGCGGTGTGATGCGGTTTCAGCACGCTAACTAGTCACTCCAGCTCAGTGACTATAATAAAAAGTCTAGTAAATGAAAAAGTCTAGTGTTCTGTCTCATTTGAAACAATGTTTTATTTTTAACTCGTTTTCCATGAAAAAAGTCATATTTTTCAGTAAATATATTTATTTCAAAGGGAAAAAATCTTGAAATGAAGGAAATGTCCCCGCCTTCGGCGTGGTTTAAAAGGAGATGCGGAACACACATACATACACACACAGCCACAAACGTTTTTATTTATATAGAGATTAATAAAATTGCATAGTAACTACAACACTGGTACTACTAAAGTTTCCTTATTATTGCTTACATGACTGGTAAAACAGGTTTTCAAACACGGAAAAATAAGTGAAAAAAAGCAGGAAAAATGGGAAAAAAAGAATGAAAGACTGATTTTCTCTTTATAAATTATAGCCCATGTCCTATTCTGATGTATGAGCTACATTATTGTAAAATTTCATTAAAATCCATTCAGTAGTTTTTGCGTGAAAGAGTAACAAACATCCAGACAAACATTCACAATTATAATAGTAGTATAGGAAGCCCATGTTCTATTCTGATGTATGAGCTACATTATTGTAACATTTCATTAAAATCCATTCAGTAGTTTTTGCGTGAAAGAGTAACAAACATCCAGACAAACATTCACAATTATAATAGTAGTAGGATTCACGAAAATCATACCATGAGATGTTCAATGAGTGGGAATATAGGGGCCGAGAATAAATTTTCCCTACCAATAATTTAAGGGGGTTAATGGACCCTCCATTGGTAATGGAGTTCCATTATTACATATTTGGAGCAGTGACAGTAACGTCAAAGTGAGAAGTATTTAAGCGAAAATTTTGTTTTGTTCGTTAAGATTATGGTTATTCCTGAACTCTACGCATGTTTTTAACGTGTGTACTGCCTTTAAACGCTATTTTTTAGGTTTTAATGAGAGAAATCGGTCTAATCATCATTTTTGGCAAGTTCAGCTTCTGGGTCATTTTTGGTAAGTGGGTTCTAACCATAGAGTTAGTACAAATATAGAGACAGCTTACTCTTCTCGGTCAGGCAACCTTGCATGTCGAAAAAGTCGGACCTGTGTGAGTGGCGGAAGTCAATTTTAACATGGGAGCTCTCGTAGGCGGGTCAAGTGTGAGTGGCAGAACGAAACCGAAAAACCGGTCACACTTTGAACAGCGTAGAAGATGTTTAAGCTGTCTCTATATTAGTACTAACTCTATGGTTCTAACCGTCAACCGTTTTTAGTAGTTCTCAAATGTGCTTGATAGTTTTTGGGTCTGGAGACCCGGAAAGCAACTTTTTTCTTTCAATATCGTGACTTTCGAAAAACTTGAAGATAGTCAAGTTGTAATTTTGTACAGATTTGACATTCAAAAAGAGAAAATGTATAGACCCGAAATGTATTCTAAAAGAAGCAAATGGGACAGGAGAATACAGGTACAGAATTTCAGACATCAGTGAAAATTTCTTAGATGCATGGGGGGTGTTAAAACGGCGCAAAAGAATATACCGCTGGGTTGTTTGTGCAAAACCGTAAAAATCACAAAGTAAATCCGTTTCTTACCATTTTCATCCATTTTTTAAAATGAAAAACCGGTTTGGTTACGGTTTTACTTTGTAATTTCTACAGTTTTGCACATCCAACCCAGCGGCCAGTTTAAAACAGTAAATCCTACGGTATTTTTTCGTTAGGGGGCCCGGGAAATTCCCCGGTGGCCTTGAATGAGAAAAACAACAGGCACTACCGTTCATCTCAAAGAGCTGTAAACGCATAAGATCTCCGCAAAAGAGCAAAAAGCCCCAAAAAATTCCGTCACGTCCAGATAGGAGGGAGCGAGCGCATGGGAGCGGCGCACTTTATCGAATAATAACACGTTAGCGAGCGGGCACGCCGGCGTATGACCGGTAGTTTCGGGTCTTTTAATTCAAATGTCGCATAATTGGCGACGGAGGGCCAATTTTCCCTCTTTCCCAGGTTTCGGGGCGAGGCCCGATTACCGCTGGGTGGGGTTAATTCGCACGGTGCTCTACTATACCGGCGCGTAATGGCCATTGCCAGATCCTCTCGGTGAGAGTAGTTTTTGTTTTTTACTTTTTTGGAAAGTCGGTGTCGCTTTTGGGAAAATGTTCTTAGGTTTGGATTTTTGGTATCGAAATATTGTTTAGATATGTTCCCAATGAATCGCCAGTTTGTGAAAGGGAAGACCAAAAAATGGCATATTGACTTTTTGTGCACAAACAAATTTCCAAGCTTCGCCTTACACGTAAGTGAAAAGGGAAATTACCCCCTATTGGGATATATAGACCCCTGAATTTGAAGAAATCAATAGCCAAAATAAAATTTGATTAATTTAAAAGTGTTTTCCCCCATTTTTTATCTCACAAATGTTTGACTCCATTGATATTCTATTCATCTACTCCATTGATAGTGTCTTAATGACTCAGTTTCAATATAATTTTTAATTTCTTTTTGTCTCTATCTTTCTATCCTATACTTTTGTGCCGTGAACTAAGCATAGTTGTAGTTTAATTGTCGAATAGAGTGGTTTTTAAGATATTATATCAGCTGAAATTTTATGAAGTTGAAAAAGGAAACAAGTCCATTAGTTTTTTTAACTGTAAAATATTTTTAATAACCCTATTTTTTTCGATGATTCATATATTTGTGTTCACAGGTTAATTCAAATAAAGCTAAGGTTAAGGGAAATTTATTTCTAAAACTTAAATGTTATATTATTTATTTTAATCTTTAAGCGAAAACTCAAATTCACATTTCGAAATTTTCAGTGCAAGGACAACTTATTGAAGTTAAATCTAATATAATAAAATTAAGTGTGGGTATATATATATATATGTGTGTTTGTCTTTTATACAAATCCACAGTTTTCTTCCCATCTGCATCAAACTTGGTATACCTACGTAAAAAAACTCAGAAAAAAACATAGGCTATGTTTCGAAAACTTTTAATGACCCCTTGACCCTCTTTTGACCCTTTTTATGGTCATTTTGCTGAAATAGCTTCATTTCCCCTCAAGAAGAGATCTGCTTACTCCATTGTTACAAACAAAACTTAATGCTAAACAACAAGTTTTTAATTGAAACACTAGGTAAAAGTCTATTTAAAAATTATATTAATAATTTAAAAATCTATTTCAATGAAATTTAAAAGTTTTAAGTATAGTTTAACATACTTTTATTTGAGAGTTTATCCAATTTTTATATTTTAAAAAGATTTATGGATTATCATGTTGTTAGAATAGTCTCCATAGAAACGAGGATGTAAAATCAAAAGGTGATAATATTTTAGCTTTTAAGAAAGTTGGTTAACAAACAAAAAACTATTAAAACTCCCTTTCAACTAGAAAATATTGATTTTTTTTCTTAAATTGCAAAATGGAATAAGCTTTATAATTATTGAATAATTTCACCGAAAACGTTTATTCTTAAAGAAATGATTAATTAAGGAATCTGAGAAATTTTAAATAATTTTTTAAATATTTTTTCCATGTTGTAAATGTGGAAATCATTCAAAAATTATATTGCTTGAGAACTAAAGTAATTTTAATCCACCCGGGGACACCGGGATAAGAAAAATTACTAGGAACACCGGGATAGGAAAAGCTACCGGGAACAACGGAATATGAAAAAGATGCCTGGGATACCGGAATAATTGATAAATGCTGATTATACAAAATTAGAAATGTAATTGGGAAAACTTAAAAATAATAAATTTATACTCTCCACCCGTGCAGGGCCGGGCATATCAGCTAGTCTAATATAATAAAATCAAGTGTGTGTATATGGGTATGTGTGTTTGTCTTTTATACAAATCCACAGTTTTCTTTTGATCTGCACCAAACTTGGTATACATACGTAAAAAAACTCCAGAAAAAACATAGGCTATGTTTCGAAAACTTTAATTGACCCCTTGACCCTCTTTTGACCCTTTTTATGGTCATTTTGCTGAAATAGCTTCATTTCCCCTCAAGAAGAGACCTGCTTACTTCATTGTTACAAAGAAAATTTAATGCTAAACAACAAGTTTTTAATAGAAACACTAGGTACAAATCTATTTAAAAATTATAATAATAATTTAAAAATCTATTTCAATGAAATTTAAAAGTTAAGTATAGTTAAACATATTTTTGTTTGACAGTTTATCTAAGTTTTATATTTTAAAAAGCTTTATGGAATTTATCATTGTTGATAAAATAGTCTCCATGGAAACGAGGATGTAAAATCAAAAAGTGATCATATTTTAGCTTTTAAGAAAGTTGGTTAACAAACCAAAAACTATTAAAACTCCCTTTCAACTAGAATATATTGATTTTTTTTCTTAAATTTGAAAAGGGAATAAGCTTTAATTTTGAATAATTTCACTTAAAACGTTTATTTTGAAAGAAATGATTAATTAGGGTATCTGATAAATTTTAAATAATTTTTAGAATATTTTTTTCATGTTGTAAATGTGGAAATCATTCAAAAGTTATATTGCGCTTGAGTACTGAAGGAATTTTAGTCCATCCGGGAACACCGAGATATGAAAAATTACTAGGAACACCGGGATAGGAAAAGTTACCGGGAACACCGGAATATAAAAAAGACGCCTGAGATACCGGGATGATTGGTAAATGCTGACTATATAAAATTAGAAATGTATTTGGGAAAACTTAAAAATAATAAATTTATACTCTCCACCCGTGCAAGGCCGGGCATATCAGCTAGTAATCTAATATAATAAAGTTAAGTGTGGGTGTGTGTGTCTTCTATACAAATCCACAGTTTTCTTCCGATCGGGGCCAAACTTGGTATACATACGTAAAACAAACCCAGAAAAAACATAGGCTATGTTTCAAAGTTCTAGAACGACCCCTTGACCCTCTTTTAACCGAATTTATAGCCGAAAACGCTTATTTCTCCATTTCTCTACCAGAGCAGATCTGCTCGACTCACTATTGTTAACGAGATGAAAATCTAATATAATAAAGTTAAGTGTGGGTGTGTGTGTCTTCTATAAATCCACAGTTTTCTTCCGATCGGGGCCAAACTTGGTATACATACGTAAAACAAACCCAGAAAAAAACATAGGCTATGTGTCAAAGTTCTAGAACGACCCCTTGACCCTCTTTTAACCGAATTTATAGCCGCATTTCTCTACCAGAGCAGATCTGCTCGACTCACTATTGTTAACGAGATGAAAACCTTCAAAAATTAAATATTTTAACAGGAAAAACTCGATAATTGTCCATTTAAAAACTATATCAGATGTAAAAACACCAAATTAAATTCAAATAATTAATTTTGAAACGTTAGTTTCCCCTATTTTAAGATATTTTCCTTTAAAATTTAAATATTTATGGAAAAGTGTAAATTTTTTTTTCATGGAAAACGACTTAAAAATAAAACATTGTTTCAAATGAAGCGGTTCACTAGACTTTTCAATTTACTAGATCTTTTATCATTGTTTCAAATTTGTTATTTTAGTTCACTAGACTCATTAATTGACTAGGAAACATTGCCGAGAACACCGTGAAAAGAAAAATTACCTGGAACATCGGGATAGGAAAAAATACCGGGATTACCGGGACATAAAAATAACCTCCAACATCGGGACAGGAAAATTATCGGGAACATCGGGATAGGAAAATTACCCGGAAAACCGGGAAAAAGGAAAATTACCGGGAACACTGGGAAAGTGGAAAAATTACCGGAAACACCGGGATAGAGAAAAATTACCGGAAACACCGGGATAGAGAAAAATTACCGGGAACACCGGGATAGAAAAGATTTCCGGGAATCCCAGGATAGGAAAAATGACCGGGAACATCGGGAAGGATTAATTACCGGGAAAACCGGGATTTGAAAACCACTGGGAACACCGGGATAGGAAAGAGGTGCCTGGGATACCAGGTTGATATGTAAAATATTGCTTATTTACATAATAATAAATGTATTTTAAGAAAACTCAAAATAAAAATGCTTATACACTCCACCCGTGCAAGGCCGGGCATATCCGCTAGTCTGAAATATAAAAAGGAGAAAATTTCATGCGTACTTTTTTCGCAAAATGCAGTAAAAATTTTACTGAATTCGTACTATTTAAGTATTACACAGAGATAAAATATAATCAAAAACTGAACCAAAAAACTATTTAGATTATGAATGATTTTTAGATATTTCATTTTTTATTGTTAATGTGATGGAAACGATGGAAATGAAACGTAATTTCTCTGGGCACAAAAATATTTACTTTTAATCAGTGAATCAGTGATGCAATCCTAATTTTAGCCAATCAAGTCTGTTTTTAATCCTTTCAATCCTAAAACCGCCCGAGATTAACAATGTATCCTATAGAGAATTTGGGGCGGCTAGGACTGAAAGAGTTGAATGTGGTAATGTAATTTAAATTGACAAATGAATTGATTCTTATTTTACGTGTAACTTTCCCTTTCGATGAACAGCATGCTCGAAAGGTCGAAAGTCACAAATCTGCCACAACTTACAAAACGGTTGGTTGATCACAAATTTCATGCTTTCTGGAAACCTTTACACCAGTGGTTCCCAAACTTATTTTTTCTCAAATGGGAGAAATGCATATTGAGTAGAATTTAAGAAGTAAATTGCTCGATGATATACCCCAGATCGTTATTTTACTTCAATTTCGCAAGGGACGGGGGTTTAGTTCCTATATAACTTTTTCGACATTAATTCAATGCTAAGAAATTTAGGTTTTCAGAAAATTAAAGGATAGAATTTAAACCTTGGCGCATCAAATTTCAATTTCGACTCTTAAGAACAGGGTTTCAACGTTTCAACTCAAGGGCGTATACAGGATCTGATTTAGAGGGGGGCAGGTCATAAACTTAGAAAAAAAATTTATTTGGAGTACTCAAAAAACTATTGCCCCCTTAGGTGGATAGGTTTGCATTTCCGTGTTTGAGTCCGTGATTTCAGTGATTCTGAGCTGTCTCAGTGCCGTAACTAAGACTTTACATTAACATATGCTAAGTTTAAGATATCTTAAATGAAAAAAATATTTTAATGCGAACTTTAAGTAAATACAGGGGGGTCTGGGGATTTTCCCCCAGAAAAATTTCGAAAATTTGCCTCAAAAATTGCATTATAGCTCCATTTTGAGACCCTTTAGGTTCCATCTGAAGATAACAGCTTCTTGTAAACAAACTACTGATTTTTCTAGGAGAAAAATTTTTAAATAGATGTCGAAATTTCGTGAAGTCTAGGAGTCCTCCACCAGAAACATTTTTGATATTTGCCCCTTTAAAATAGTGCTTTATATCATTTTAAAACCTCTTCTTTGATGAAACACTCTAAGAAAACAGCAACTTTTAAGCGGCAGAATTTACAAGGAAAAGACACTGTAAAAGAGGAGAGGGGTTTGGGGGTTCACCCCAAGAAAAAATTTCGATATTTTACCCTCAAAAGTAGTGTTTTAACTCATATTGAGACCCTTTGAGTAAGTTACAGGGTTAGTTTGAGGTACTCCCAAACACAAATTGGGTCAGAAATTTTTGCCTTTTTTCTTTTTACTCTGATTGAATAAAAAATCCAGTTTTCTAGGGAGGCAGCTGCCCCCCTCGCTGCATACCCCCATGTTTCAACTTGGTATTTATAATAATCTGGAGTGATATGCGCTAGGGGAGGGTTTTGTACCTTGGGACGCTTTTCATGTTTTAGTTGTAAAGGTTATATTTACATCAGATTGAAAAACATCATTTGGAAACATCATTTCTATTCAATAAAATATGTATTTTCTTAAAACTACGACAGTTTTGAAATAAATTGATGTTGCTTACTATTATTTTATGTTAGAATTATCGAGATTTCTACTGGAAATTTGAATTAAAACTAAAAGGTAGAACTTAAACTTAAAAAGAGATGAATAGTAACTAGCCAGTAATGAAATTTAAACGACTTCATCAAATATTAACATAACTTTTTAAATCAGTAATTCCCAACCAATGGCCATTAGAGGTCCTTCAGAATTAAAAGTGGACCGCAAAGAGGTAAGACGTTACACTTTTAAAGAAATTAAAGTCACCTAGAAATCAAAATACAGAGTGTCCAAAGATAACTGTCAACCCCCTTTAACTTTTGAACCACTATACAGATATAGTCATAAAAGGTCCAGGTATAGTAAATTGACCATGCCCTATCCGATGAAACAACTTTTAGTTAATGTTAGGAGTTATAATTTTTTTGTTAAAATTTCTTAGATATTTGCTAATTTAGTCAATCCCACAGTTGTAGAGCAGCATCGATTTAGTGGGAAAAACACATTGTGCAGAAAAATGTCTTAAATAAAACCCGCATGCTCCATCTTGTAGAAGTTTTTACGTCCTAAAACGCTCTTTATAATACGAAAAGAAAATATTTTCATTTTTATGACTGAGGTAAATGACTTAGTCTAAAGTGGTAAATTGCTAAAATTTCTCATTTTCCGGTTTTGAGGAGCGTTTTAGGACTTAAAAACAACGTAAAATTCAGCCTAATTGAGCGTGCGTTTTGGGGGTTAACAAATTGTTAATATCTCAAGTTACACCACTCTCATCTACAAATTTCTATGGAAAATTCCCCAAATTAAACATTTCCCTGAAAATTTAACTAAATAATTCTCTTTTACCATTTCTATCCATCTCCCCTTGAATTTCCATCACAGACGCGCGGAAATTCCCCCACAATTCGGAAGCTTCGGCGGTTCCCATACTTCACGAGGCAGGTCATGGTCAATTGACCCGACTGACCATTAGCCGCCCCAAGAACACGGGTAATAATAGACTTGCAAAAGGAGCATTTATTTCCAGAAAAGAGCACGGGGTGGAACTTTTTAAATGGTAATGATCCGCGGCTTTCTCCTCTTTTTTTTTGTTGCGGGGGAGTTTTGCAACTGTTATTCTCTGCTTCCATAATTGCGGGGCAGCCGAGTGTTGAAAGGCGTTTTTTCGGACCCACGAAAAAAGCCTTTTCCGCAACTACTGCGTCTTTGGAGGAAAGGGAAAGCCGCTTTCCTCTTGAGGCGTGGGACGGTTTGTGCCTTCGTTGTTGTCCTTCTGTCCTGTCTAATAGGCCAGCCCTCAACAAGGAAGACGTCTTCAATGGCTTGTCCTTATAGGCTTGTTAGAAAGCGATCGTCGCTTAAGACGGTAATTCTCAACCTTTTTCGTACCCTAGGACCTTGCATTTTAAAGTTCTTTCCTCTTCTTACCACCCTTATCTTTCTTTTTCCTCTCCTCTCCTTTTTTTAAGTCCAGAGAGGCATTTTTCCCAGGTTATTGACACTTTTTCGGTCATTTAAAATATATTTCTACTTTTCGCTTTTTTTCTCCTTTTTCTCACTTCCCCCCATTTCTTTTCTCTTCCCCTTCTTTCTCATTTTTAGTTTATGGGGTTGGAGGCTCCCCAGGTGGTAGTTCAAACTTTTTCGACTAATTTTCAAAATTAGTTTGTTTTTTTAATTTTAATTTTAGATATTTAAAAGTAAATACAAACGAATATTTGATATACAACTATTTTGACCTTAGGTTGTATGTTTATATAGCACACATCAAATCAATCAATTAACAAGCATTTACAATTTTTTCCAACAAGGTGCTGATTGCAATATTAGTTTAAGAAAAATAGACGATTCTCTGAATTATATACATTTTTAATCAAACGAAGGGGACAAATACCCCTAGGGCACTAGGGGAATTAATAAAAACATTTCCACTATCTGCTTCTAAAAGTAAAGATTGATCTGCAAAAAAGTGTCCTCCCCTTATACAGCCAAGCTGAATCCGCGCTTGATATGATGATCACATGTGTAAATAACTGGGAATCACATCTAAACACAAAAACGTGTAAATGTTGATTTTGACGTCAATCTGCTAGTACCCAGTTTTTATTCCTTATTAAACTGATGAATGCCTTTTTTAAAGTTAAAAGACAGAAAAAATGACTCATAAACAATAAATTCCAGTGGCGCATGAACCTGATCTCAAATAGAGTTGCTTTAAAACTGTGTCATAAAAAGTGAATGTCATAAAAAGATCAATGGTCATAAAAAGCATTAAAACTTTTGCCGTTCTATTCCAAGCCATATTTTTCCGTATCCCGGGTTTGTTTTTATCTGCTCTTCTGGAGAGGATTCTATTGACAAATCCCTTTCGAACTCACCTGCGCAAATCAAACACAAGTTTGTCCCGCTGATTCAGGCCGATATTACCCAGCTGGTATCGAATTTCAAATCGAAGCATGGTATTGGTTAGTATATAAGACATAAGACAACGGATGACGCACATACAACGAGAGATCTCATCAAATGATTATTGTACTATACTAGATATAAAATTGTGGAATTTTTTTTACAAATTATTATTTTACAAATTATTATTATTTTACAATTATTTATTTTACAAGTTATTAACACTTTCTTGTCCTTCTATAACAATACTTTAGTTGTGTTATCAGGTGGAACACTTTAACACCTTAATCCTTAATGTGTTGTGAGAGGTAATAACATGTTTAAAAAGTGTTAAAAATATGTTTTATCCAGACAATCGTGTAGTTTAAAGAATAGGGTTTTAAAATGTGTTTGGTTGGAACCTAAAAGTTTTCTTAAATACCTATCTACTAAAGACGACTAAAAGGAGAAGCTTTTTCTGCCTCCGAAGATTTTTAGTAAAAGCGCTATATCCAAGGTATATAAAGTAACAAGGTATGCTCATAAGTGACGTCACCCAGGATATAAAATAACGGACCAATCAATGACGAGCATATCAGCCAATACAACGCCATTGCAATGCAACAGATCGTAGATACCACAGAGTAAAGAGCTAACAGAGGGTCCAAAACGCGATTTTACTCTTTAGTTCTTATGTTATCACATAGTGGCTCTGCGGTACCAGAGTAGGCGGGATCAACAGGGTAGGCGGGAACTAAAGGAAACGAATGATTCTCATTGGATATGGAACTTTGTATGGAAGCTGCATTTTAATTTAGCAATCACTGTTGTTTTTCCCCATAGGAAGGAAATTTTCCCTACAGGTTGTGAGCTTTCCCTCTGTCAGAAGCAAAGTTTTCCCTTTTTTAATTTTATTTTTAAACTTTAATGGCGGCGTTCTCTTCGTTGAAACTTCGCTATCTCATCATTAATTGCGGTCGTCGAAATGATTTGCATCATTGTCCAAGTAAGTCGCATCTAGCATTGTTTTGTTCATTTACTTAAATCCTATCATTCATCCATTCATTATAAAAATGCCTTTTTTTAATATCTTTCTTTTTGCTTTTAGATCACTGTTGTTGAATAGTAAACAATGGCGTCCAGTCAGTTGTGATTTCAGGAATACATCCGATGACTATTAATTTATTGAGGCTTCTGGGTATGAAAATTTTCCTTTAAAAGGATAAAAAAGTAAGTAGGAAATAATTTTTTAATGAAATGTTTTGAAAAACTAGATAAATTAAAAATATTTGTTCATCAAATGAAAAAAAGCAAACGATTAAAGACACACTATTGTTAATTAAAATTTACCGATTTTCAAATGGAAAAAAGTAAACAAAAACGGGTATATTTTCCTTTAAAATGGCCTGAAAGTAATCTTAAACTGTAAAATAAATATTTATTATTTTTTATTTAACATCGTTTGGTTTAGCTGTTATTGAATGTTACTAATGGCTGAGTACTACTTTGTTTCTTAAATTTACTCCTTGAATTTTATTAGTATTCAATTTATTATTTTTATAAAGCAACTTTCTAATAGCCCATAAGTTGCAAGTAGGTGTCAATGCTATTCTTGCCTATAAATGATTTACTTTATTACTGAGTTTTATTGAGATACTTTACTTGTAAAAACAATTAATGTTCTATTCGTTTTTTTAAGTTATGTTTTTATAACTAATTTAGATCTACGAATATCTTGTAATTACTGTTGACTTGTAAATCAAGTCTTTGTCCCTTTCCTTTATTGTATATCCTTCAGTTTATTGATTAATATTTTAAATGAAGCCATGATAAACTTTTTTGGAGTTTTTAATTATTTAAGTAGGTTCAAATAACCTTCACTTTATAATACTTATTTTGAAAAAAAATCTGATGAATTCGTCAACTTTCAGGGGCTTTTGAATCTGCATTGGTTGAATTCAAAGCTTTCAAGAAGATTGCATTATATTACCCCTTCATGGTCAAAATTGTACCTTTTTGAGTTATTCAAAGTTATGTCAGTTTATGTAAAGTTTTAAGTTTAGTTGAGTATTAGTGTGTTTGAAAGCAAAAGCCTTATATCACTCAGATACTAAAATAAACAATAATCTGATAAATTATTTTATAAATAAAGAAAATATGTACTATCCTAAATTCTATTGTGGAATATGTTGGCAAAATCCCTGAAGGAAGTCAAAGCTTTTTAATTTGTTTAACTAAATCATTAAAATTTGCTGTTAATTTTTTAAAAGGAAAAATTCTTTATTTCTAAATGACTTGGAAATCACGAAAAATTATTAATGTGACTAATTTTTCTTATTAAATTCTGTAATATTGTAACTGGGAATTTTCCCACTTGTATCATTTTATTTAATTTCAATGTCTTATATTTTTGCTTAAATCCCTTCAACTAACTAGTACTACTTAAGATATCAGAAATGCTATTTATAAAACTTGTCCAGTTTGTGTAATATCTGTAAATATCTATTCAATAAACATTTTTTTTGTTACTACTTGCATTCACTGTGTTGAAATTTATATAAAGTAAGAATTTTTTCCTGTTTCTTTTAATCTTTTCACCTTATAAATTTATATCTATTTTTATTTATAAATATTTTTGAACAAATAATTAGATGATATAGATGTTTAGCAGGTAAGTGGTATTTTATTTATTTTGTAGAAAAACATCTTCATTTTGATAATACTATTGTTTTATTTATGCTTATTAGAGTTGTTTATATTATAAATCAGTCTTATCCATTTTATCTCACCCTACTATATGGAATTGAGTTCAGTTTTTGAATATATAACACAATCTAATGCATTTATTGTAAAAAAAATTTGCATTTGTTTATTTTTGGTAGAGATTCCCTTTTAAATTTTTAAAAAGTAGAGAGACTATTCTAAATATAAAGATTTTTGTTCTGCAAAATGCTAAAAAATGCTAACTTTGATCATAATCACTCAATTAATCACCTCATTTTTTTAGTTTAATAAAAAAAAGATAAGAATAGTCTAAGAAATTATTCAGATCGATCACAGTAAAACGCGATTTCCAATTCAGAAGCAGAAGTTGGAGAAATTTCCTCTTTCCCCGGCGCATGCTCAAGGTACACGAAGCTGGGAAACTGGGGAAATGAATAAAAACTTTTTCCCTCTCTAGCGGGCGAGGTGGGCGGGGTTAATTGAAAAAGGGCAGGTTGCGGAGAGAGAGATTGTATGCGGCTGTAGCTCGATTGTAGACAGTCAATAACGTTTCGTCCTATTATCTAGTTTAGTTCCTACGTTATCACATAAGGGCGCCACAGTCTATGCGAAAACCCATGTTAAAAAAGTTTCCATTAGCGTCTATGGAGATGGACCCTCTGTTAGCTCTTTACTCTGTGGTAGATACATCAGGATTAATTGGGTCGATATTATTGAAATTCATTATTTAGTTTGTTTTAAAACTTATGAATACAATTACCCACTTGTTTAAAAAAATTAGTATAAAAATATTAAAAAAGATAATTAAAGTGACAGACGATTTTAGAATACTATTTCTGAATCTCAAATAAAAATAAACAAGCTGACTGGACTGTAAAAGGATCATTAAAGGTAAATGCACTAAAATTTTGAATAAATCCATTATTAAATTAAATTAATTGGTTCTTAGATTTTAGCTCATTGTTTTCCATATTTTCAAGTACTTAATTTATTTAGATACTGAATATTTTTTGTTTTAAAAATCTAAACTGCTTCGATACAATGGATATTCAAGTTTGACATAACAGAACAGCGATATTAATTTTATCATAACAAGAATGTTCTGAAAAGTTTTCATGATTGAATATTTGCTTAATATTTTGTTTTCTTTGTATCAGCAGCTGTTTTAATTTCATTTATACAAGTTAGTAATTAAAATCAATAAGCAGAGAGATTGAAGCATATCGTTGTAGAGCTCAAGGTTCATATTTTTGATCGGCTATTATTGAGTTAAAATTACTGTTCTAATTCAAAACACTTGATACCTATAAATATGTTCGTAATTGTGTCCAGTGTAAACTGTTATAAAAGTTTCTTTGATCCTTATTTTAATAAAAATCACCAAAAATAAGCATTTTCCCATGCTGTGAATAGGAAATATATCCTGGGTGACGTCATTTTCAAAAACCATGCCTTTTTCGCCGGAAGAGCATACCTTGTTAGTTTATATACCTTGCGCTATATCTTTTTTTCACACAACACAATCGAAATGCCTATGGTTACGGTTAGAAGTGTTTATTATTGTGTTTACTTAAAAAAGTGTTGCAAAACATCTGTGAACATGAGGAAAATATTAAAATTCTAAAATCCCGAAACCAGGGCATAGCTGTAAAATAAAAAAGTTAAAAAATGATTAAAAATTTAAAGGATAAATATTAATTTAGAAAAATGCGTGTTATATTTTGGAAGATATAATATCAAGTCTAAAATTATTCCTTTTCGGGAAAAGGAAAAATAGCTTCAAACGTTTTTTACTGGTTTTATTTTTAAGTTAAAAAATATAATAAATCATTAAATTCAAATAAAAAATAACTTCAAGTTTGTGCGGATTATTTTTTTAATTGTAAGAAAAAGTGTAATTTTTTAAAGTGAAACTGTTTCCTGTGTTCTTTCTTTATGCCATTATTGCTCACACTTTAAACATAATTCCAATTTTCATTTAGATTCCAAAAATAGTTTTACAACTACTAATATGTAGAAAATACTTAACAATTTTCATTTGAAGACCAAAACAAATTTACAAAACAAACATGCAAATTCGCGAACTTTTCCTTTTTTGAGGCCTGAAAAAGGTCTATTTTCAGATGTAAATGTTACGGAAATTGTGTGATGAATCGGGCATTATTAATAATGCTCTGAGTGGTAGCGGGCAATGTGATAAATTCAATGGAATTTATCAATGAAATTTATCACTTTGCCCGCCTCCACTCTGGGCATTATTGATAATGCCCAGTTAATCACTTTGCCCGTAACATAAATATCTCCTCGAACATTCATGATATTTTCATGAAATTTTTTTCAGTACGTTTGTCATGATACTGCAAACAGTTTTTTAAAATGAAAGTTTGGTTGTTAGAGTTTTTTTCACTTAATATTTTAACTTTCTCTTATTTCGCCGCTCTGGGCGCTCTCTGTCAGTCATCTAATAAATGGATTCGGCCATAGTCACTTACCTAGGCATATGCCTTACTTCCATGACCCTAGGACATCGATTCCGGATCGATTCTTGAGGTTCGATTCTTGGATTTGATTCCCGAAGTTCGATTCCTTAGGGCCAGTATCGAAAAAGTAGAATCGAACTTATCTATTTCTATAACAAATCAAGGATAAATTATTAATTTTACTAATAACCAGTAAAATATTATATATGTTACAGTTAAAGTCCGGAAATCAGCTAATTTACAGATAACCTAGGTAATTTGCAGATTAACGAGGGTGATCCGTTAAAGAGCGAATTTTTTTTTCAATTTCTAAGATTACCTAGGTAATCTTGAAATTACCTAGGTATTCTGCACCCTACCGACTAGACACTCGTTAATCTGCATACTACCTGTAATCAGTTATTTTACATATTAACGAGGGTGATCCGTTAAAGTACAAAATTTTATTTTATTTTATAAAAAGTTTAAGGAGGTTGGGGGGGCTGCCGCCCCCCCAAACCCCCCTGCCCTAACTATAACCAAACTCGTTTTGGGGGTAAACAGTAACAATGACGAATCAAAAAAGGGGGATCGGTACTTTTTTCATATTACACAAAACACGCAAATCCCACAAAAATAGTAATGAAATAGCAATTTTAAAACTAGAATATAAAAACAATAATAATAGAATATTAAAGTACCAACTGAGATTTGTATCAATTGTGGTTTTCGATCTCGATTTGACAGCGTATTTCAATGAGCACTTAAACTAGCAAATCTTAATGAAAGCGCGGTGTAATCGGCTGGCAGCCTGCACTGAACTATTGCTAGGATTCGCGATCGATTACATATGTTAAACCCTTGCCCAGGTTCCAGCGATTGTTGAATTAACGTTTGTTGAAAAGATATTTCAACAGCTGGGACATTTGCTTTCGTTAAAAGAAATCTCTGTCACTCTGAAGTCGGAGCTTCAACACAATTTTTTCAAAATACCCGTTTTAGTAGTAATATACTGTACTTAATCATGTAAATTTACAGTACTCACTTGCTTGTATTATTTTGTTTTAACATTCAACATGACAACTACCAGTGCTACGCTCTAAATTTGAAATCAAAACACCAAATATGACAACAAACTACGTATTGAAACCCAACTGCGCAGGGGTAAGCGCATGGCGCAGTAAGCACCTCAACATTTTAACAGAAAGTATTGAACGAAACAAACTATTTTGAACTTTAACGATCAAGAGGCCGTTATAGTGTAGATTCCCTAGGTAAAATGCGAAAAACTCAAAAATCCGCACATTAACGACAGAAATCAGTTAATCTTAAGTTTACCTAGGTATTCTTCAGATTAACTAATTATCAACTTTAGCGGTAACATATATAATTATCAAAATTTAATTTTTCTGTAAAATGTCCTGTCTTGCGTAACAATAATTTATTTGTTATACCTTTATGCAAATATAATTATACAAGTAATCATCCACTGTATAGATTTTATAGGAATTTTAACCTTCTTAGTAACGAACTTGATTTATTTCCTACTTTTAATGTATTTAAAAAAGAATGTCTACGGATTTGATGTATTTGATTTTATGTACTCTTCCCACCACTATAATTGGGTTGTAACCTGTTGTGTGTGTTTTTCTAAATAAATAAAATACTAATCAGTTAGTGAAAAAATTGTTTAATTTTATGTATTAATTAAAAAATTAAGTACGATTCCTAAGATTCGATTCCTTGAAGGGTTCGATTCCTTGGAATCGATTCCAAGATATTCGATTCCGGAATCGATTCCTTTGGAAATGTGTAGAACCCAACTTAGGAGACGTTGTTCCCAAATAAAAGCCATGAAACGCGAACTTTTGAAACACCCTGTATATTCTGTTTCTTCCTCATAAGACTCACGTTGTTTCCCTTTGTCGTTGCAGGCGCTTCGGTCCCAAGTGCGGCGCGTGCGGAGCGGGGCTGCTGCCCACCGACCTGGTGCGGAGGGCTCGCGGCCGGGCCTACCACGTTGCGTGCTTCACGTGCCTGCTGTGCCGCAAAGAGCCCTCCACCGGCGAGGAGCTCTACGTACTCGAGGGCGGCACTCGCTTCCTCTGCAAGGACGACTTCCACAGGCACCGACCAGGTATATCCATCCCCTTCTCTGATGATGCTCCATTCGAACTATTTCTCATACTTCTGAATTTTTTTATCTCTATTTCGCTCTCACCCATTCCTTATATCTTTTCTTTTTTCTTCCCTCCCTCTTCATTCATTCCCGAGTAGTAAATCCACTACACTTCAAGCAAATGAAGGAACAACAGTTTTAAAAAAGAAATTAAGGTCCCTCTTTCTCCTCTTCTCTATTATCTTCTCTCTGTCATTCTCCGTCTCTCTTTCCATTTTCCCACTTGCTATCATTTAATAAAGCCTCTGGGCGTATAAGCGGTACTGGGGGAAAAATATTTGAATCCATACACATTCCATCTTCTTTTATTTTCTCTATTATCTTTACCATACTTTTTTAACTTTCTCTTCGTCTTTTTTTTCTTCTCCTCCCCAATCCCCTTTCCTCTCTCTCCATATCATTCTCTCTCTTTTCTTTCTTTTTCTTTACCGTATTCTGTCATAAATATTTCATTTCACAGCCGAGAAAGAGTCTGGATAAAAATATAATAAAAAAATTGTGTTTAACCATGGGCTCATCTCCTCCTTCCTTTTACTTTATTTATCCCTTATATATCCTCTTTATAACCTCTCTTCTTCTTTGACAAAATCTTAATCGTCCTACCTATGTTACTCCTTCTATCTTTCCATTTTCTCCCCTCCCCTATCTCCTTCGTTCTCATATTTTCTCCTTTGATTCTCATTCTTCTAATCTTATTCTCTCCTTCTCTACCCCTTTTATATCTACTCCTCTCCTTACTATATCTGCTTCTCTTTTTTATCATTCCCACCCTCTATCACAGGGGTTTGCAACTGGCGGCCCGCCGAGTCATTTTGTGCGGCCAGCGGAGCTCTCTGAAAACCCTCCAAAAAAGTAGCTATAAAACACTTATTAGCACACTAAAATTCAAAATTTTTTCGGGGGTGAACCCCCGACCACCCCATATACCTCCCAGATTATGGACTACCTTCGATCGTTTTCTATGGTGCAAGAATTAAAAGTTTGAAGTTTCGAGAGTTCGTTTGTAAAACCTGAAATTCCCCCTGAGCCGTAGCAAGAGGGTATGAAGGCTTTTATAACCTTTATCATGAGGAGGGACAAAATGGAGTATCAAAAAATTAAGTAAAACAATCATGTAAGGAAAATTTACAAATATTTTTTTGAGGAAGACCTTTTCATTTAATATTCAGAATATTAAATATATTCAGTATTCCAACGAGTTGTATTAGAGTAAAAAAATTCTTATATCCTCTGGAATTTTGGAAAATACAGTGTAGTGCATACATTCAAAATATGTAAACAACCTTCGTCCCTCTATTGTTGGAAAAGTTTCATATTGAAGACTCACACCAAAAAAATTATTATCGTTAAAAAGGAGCCATATTACTTTGCGGCCCGCCACTTGACTTTGATTTCGGTTGCGGCCCGCGAGTACTTAGAAGTTGGAAACCCCTGCTCTATCACTATCTTTCCCCCATATTTGCCACTCTTCAAACGACAGTCTCAAAACTGAGTAAAAAAGTACTCAAACTGGCTCCGATCCACATGTACTCAAATTTGAAAAGATGAATCAACTCATTTCTAAAAATGCGCATACTCAAAAATGAAACATCAGGAGCTCATTTTTAAGTTCAAGCTCAAGATGTTTCATTTTTGAGTATGCACATTTTTAGAAATGAGTTTATTCATGTTTTAAAATTTGAGTACATTTGGATCGGAGTCAGTTTGAGTACTTTTTTACTCAGTTTTGAGACTGTCGTTTTAAGAGTGTGGTCGTTCTTATCTGTATCTCTCATTCCTCTCTCATTTTCCTTCATCTCTCGTGATCTCCCTCCTATCACAAAAGAATATTAATAGATAGGAGTTAAGCACTTTTTTTATTTTCAAAACACATTCTTAGATAGAATATAGTTCCAATACTTTTCAAACATACTCAGAAAACTATTACGACTAGTGATGGGCAGGTATCGATACCAAATACTTAAGTACTCGATACCTATAGGTATCGAGTGTATTCGATACCCACAAAAGTATCGATACTTTATTGACATATTTCGTTTTAAATTTTTCAATGAAGTAATCTTTATAATACCTACTGTAGATCAAACGCAGCCTGTTTCCGTTTTCATTTTGCAACGCTCAAACCCAAGTCGTTATCATCCGCGAGAGAAATTTGACGCGGCTAGGTTTTTCCCCCGCCAAATCCTTCGCCTCTATCCACCTCCAGGCCCGTAGCTACGAGGCTTTTTGATGGATCGCTTTCAGTTTTTTGAATATTAGTCTGATTATGGATAGGCCCTAAAAAAATTGTCCCTTCAGGTTCATTTCCCGACATTGAAAAAAAGTACTCGATACCTAAAAGTACTCGATACCTATAAGTATTCGATACCAAAGTATTCGATACCTATAAGTATTCGATACCAAAGTATTCGATACCTAAAATTATCGATTTTGCCCATCACTAATTACGACACAATGAGGTGTTAAAGTGTTCTACCTGGCAACACAACCAAAGTGTTTTTAATTTGAGGAGAAAAAGAGTTAATAAAAATGTGTTTATATAACGTGTTAATTTTTGTGTGGAGCTTTTGTGGTGTACCTTACAAAAATGTTCTTATCTTTTTTTCTAAGTTTTTCTCTATCAAAAATAAAAAAGTAAGCATTAATAAATTAGGGAGAAAAAAAAAGATAAATTTCTAACACCATCAATTTATTCAAAATCCTTTTTCTGTACTAAAAACCCCAGCTGATAATCTCCCCAATTCCCTGAAAAATTCACAGCTCTTTCGTCTGATCGCATTACTGGCTTGAGTCATGCGGCGCTAACCTCTTAATAAGTGACCGCCAGGGATCGCTGATGCATGAATCACAGCCTCGCCCTCGGTTGACCCCTGGTGGGAGGAGGGTTAATTTCCAACCCTCCCCCGGGGACTCTCCCCTTGGTCAGAAAGTCCGACGCGTGCGTCTTTATTGAGTTTGGATGAGTAGCTACATTTGTCATGTTGTTTGTTTAACGGCCACAATGACTAAATAAACAATGCCTATAACACTTGTGTATGCTTTTAAAGATATACCTATACCTTATAAGAATAACGACCTTTTCTGCCTCATTTTTCTCTTTTCACTTTTTATATTATCTCTTCCTTCTTTATGCTTCTTTATTTTTAAGGATCATTTACAATGTTTCACTTTCAATAATGTTCATCATGATTCATGAGTGATCCTCACCAAGAAATCACACATTTGCATAAGAAGTCGTAGGAGTAAAGAGTGAAACGTCTATTTAAACGAATCATTATCGATGATCCCTCGAAAAGGAAGATAGATCGAAAGTGAAAAGTCTAAATAAGCTTTTTCTATTAGTTTTCCTCTCACTATGTGTTCTAAAATATTTGAATTGAAGTATTATTTATTAAAGTTATAGTTAAAAATTAATAAAGTTATGAAAGAAGCATTCCTAGAAAAATTGATATTCCTTCTAAAGGTAGTATAAGCGGACATTTTATTTCAATTTATTTCAAAACATTGAACACACATTTCTAACATTTCCCAAACACATTCAGACCACTATAACAACACAATAAGGTATTGAAGTGTTCTATCTGATGATAACACAAGAAAAGTGTCCTTAGTTTGAGGTCAAAAAGTGTTAATAAATGTACTAATAATGTGTTTATATTTTTGAGAGGAGCGTTTAGGTTGTAGTTATTCTACTTAATTATATAATTTAAGGATGTATAATACACATCACTTATTTCAGTCAATATACGTATTACAGGGTTCGTAGAGAAGTTTAAAGAGTAAATTAAGTACTTTTTAAGGACTTTCTAAGGACATTTTTAAAATTCTTAAGGACCTTCTTGAATGCAATTTATAATTAAACTGTAAACCTCCCAAATGTAGAACGTTAGCGCATTAATAATGAATGCGGTTCCGAGAAGGATCACCTTCTTTCTGAAAATTCGTAACATGCATCGGCAAAAATAGAAAGGCAAAACTTTTAGAAAGGTATTCAAATAATTTTGATAAAATCCCTTTGAAAAGAGAAAAAATGCGTTCTTCTGAAAATTAAGGATTCTAATGGGTAAACTAAGGACTTAAAGGGCCCTTTTGTAAGGACTAGGACAGTCTATAGCAGTTTTAAGGACTTTTAAGGACTGTGCATATGCATATACCTTGTATTAAGTTTTTTAAAGTAACTTTTTGAACTGAACATTTCAGAGAAATGTTTCTCCTAAATACATTTCAATCATTAAAATAACGCTACCCTACAAATCTCCCAAAATGCTTCATTAACAGTCCAATGTTAGTCGTTCGCATTCAACACCTGAAGAGAGGGGAGAGTTGGGAAAAAGAGAGCGAGAGAGAGTAAGGGCGGCGCGTGAGAGAAGTAATGGCGCTGCAGCCGATATTCGTCTCTGTCAAGGAACACCTGCCCCGAGACCCCTCCCACCCGACCGCACGATTCATCACCGGCCCCGTTAATTGTTCCTCTTCTTGAGGGGTGACTTTGTCTTCTCTTTCACCTTTTATGGGACACTGCTTAATTTTCAAAAAATATCGATTGCTCAAGGGAATAGAAAGAAATATCGATATCCAGTGTTCGATAGTTTCTTTTATTGTGATTTAAATATCTAAAGTTGTTTTTCATCTATGTTGGGTTGACGGCACGTTAAAAAATATCCGGAATTATATGGGCTACATATAAATTTAAAAAATTACGAAATTTATTTTATGGAACTTTTAGAAAGGTCTAAAACACAGAGAAAAATCCTAACAGAGGGTCCAAAACGATATATTCAAAAGTTGGATGGTTATGAGTGCGTCACGATGAACTAAATGATTGACAGAGGGATCAAACCTGTGATTGGCTGTCACTCAATCTTCTATTTTCGAAGGAGAAGGAAAATGTTTTTCTCAACCAATCAGGCTTTTCCCTCCCGCCTCTCGTGACGTTGATGCGATCTCACGATCTCAGCGCCAAAATAGCCCCACAACCATCCAACTTTTCGATTTCCATTAGCGCCTATGGCGACGGACTCTCTGTTCTAGTACTCTGTGGTCTAAAACAGGTTTTACTTGAAAAATTTAATCGAAAGGGATTAAATAAAATCATCAGAGAGATTCACTTCAGTTACTTTCTTTAGTTATTTTCTTCTTTTTGGGGATTGACTCCCTTATGCTGAAAATCCAAACACATGAGCTAAAAAATGAATATTTCAGCATAAATTTAAGTAAGTAATGTTTCTGTTTTAAAGGACTATGAACTTAAGTCAAAAGGATCATCGGAGTATGCTGGATTGGTAAAATAAAACAAGCGAATCACTCATTGGAAAAAGTTGCAAAGCAGTATGGGGGAGGAAAGCGACAGAGACCAGGGGGCAGAGACCCCTAGTTCAACCTAGACCCCCTAGACCAGGAGTCCCCAACCCTATGCCCGCGGGCACCATGGCGCCCGTCGATCGGTTTAGGTGCGCCCGCCTGCTTGTGCAAAAAACTATAATATATTTCAGTTTTCCATTATCCCATAAAATACAATGCCATTTTTTTGCTTTTTCAATATTAATGATAAGCACATCCAAAATAGAAAACACCAGAAAAAGAGCAGCTTATAAAATAAAATCGTTTTTTGGTTCAACTTACTATTATTTTCGACAATGAATCAAAACATAGATCACGAATTACAGATGAACACCTAGACGATTGTTTGCGAGCAGGAATTTCATCATATTCTCCCAATTATGAAGCACCGCTAGTGAAATGTAATGCCAAAGATCATATTGACTGTATTTTATATATTTTATAAATAATTTTTATACTTCGTATGTTTTGCAAGCAAATTAAGTAATCATTTATTTTTTACAAAATAATATTAATACTAATAATATTCATTTGTTAAATTAATTTTATAATTAATTTTTTTGTGCATTATATGTAGTGTGTATTATTAATTATGTCCGCCAACTATAAATTTAACTTGAAAAAATAAATGGTGCCCGCCATTCGACCGTTATTCTGGTATGTGCTCTTAGGTACAAAAAGGTTGGGGACCCCTGCCCTAGACCAACCCCCTAGACCTAGATCAACTACTCTTAGTAGTTGATCTTTTCTCCACTGATGATGCTCTCCGAAGAAGAGAGTGAAACGTTTGGACTTAAATTCCAAGAAACACGGCCATCCATCCCGGAAAATGGAATAAATTAAATCAATGACTTTTATTTGAACAAATTTTTACATTTTTTTACTTGGTTCTTAAACGATTTACGGCTGATTAAATCTGATATTCGGTTAAATGGGGAGATACCGCTAAGGGAGGAATCTACTGTTCAATTCACACAAAAATAAATTGAAATTTTAACGCATAGAAAGTTTTATATATTATTGGGTATAAAGAATTTGAACTTCCCAGGTGTAGTACTAGATTCGTTAAAAATTACACTAAATCCAGCACACCCTTCAATAAGTTCACAAACAAGATCGACTTACCATCAGAAAAGGTAATACTACCTGCAGATAAATCCCCCACCCTGCAGATAAAATCACATCAGACACGACGAGGGGAAAGAATCATTGAAACAAATACCCCTTCCCCACCCTCCGATTACCACCCCCCCACTTTCGCTTACGTCACGCCCTCCTTCATGTTTCATACATGGCCTTCATTGCCTATGCAAATCGCCTTTGGCATCAGGGGGTATCGCCCCACGTTTTGCACCCCGATCAGCCGATTTTTGTTTCGAAGTAAAACACCGCAAGGAGCTTAGGTACTTGAGTCCGGGCCCTAAGCCGGACTTAGTGCTCCGGTCGGTCGGGGAGGGGAAGGAATTTTTGTTTCGTGTCTGCTTGAAATTAGCGACCGCGCTCTCTACCATTTGCAGAGAAAAGCCGGTCTTCGCTCGTCAACCTCCTTATTTATCCAGGTAGCTTTTACTTTTCTTGGATCAATTATGTTTATTTGATTTTAGTACTTTCAGTAAATATATATGAAATAAACTTATGTACTTCAAACTATCATCTCTTTAAAAAATTGAATTGGGGTGGGGG
This sequence comes from Tetragnatha versicolor, assembly GCA_024610705.1. Lineage (NCBI taxonomy): Eukaryota > Metazoa > Arthropoda > Arachnida > Araneae > Tetragnathidae > Tetragnatha > Tetragnatha versicolor. The sequence continues at coordinate 68,073,508 of JANDEH010000002.1, forward strand.
CGATCGCCCCAAACTTCCCCCTGTGGATCCGCCTCTGGACAGGTTGTGTTGCTTGGGAAAAATTGCATTTTCAAGGGGTTACGGTACTCAGTACACGATAAAAAGGAATTTAAATTTTGTTTATTTTATTGCTGAATTCTTGTCTTTACTTTGCCCAATATTACTTTGTGATAATCTATTGTTGGTATGAAATTATACCTAATTTAAAAGACAAAGAATCCACTTAGGTCTGGGTTTCATTGTTTTTCAAGTAGGTTTTATTTAAAAAACCACCGGTTTTTTAAGGTGTGTGTAGAAAATCCTACTAAAAGGAAATCCAAATTCATAGTTTTCTCAAATTTTGTATTTTTAGATTCATGCCATTTTTTTTTATCCTGAGCAGCTCATATATTCTTACATCATATCTCCATCTTTCTCCTCCCTTTTATATCCCCTTATTACCTTCTTCTCATTCACTCTCTGCTCCGCGTCTTCCCTTACCCCCTCTTTATCCTCCAATTTTCTCCTTCTGTGTGTTTCATATTCTTCACATATATTCCCTCATTCTCTTCTTCCCAACTCTTAATTCGTCCCCTTAATACAGAACACTACTATATCTCGGGAATATCTGCGTTCGGATAGTTGGAGAAGCTCATTTGATTGGTTCGTAAGCGCTGACATCATCGTACTGGAGAGATGCAAACCGATCAAATGAGCTTCTCCAACGACCCGAACGCCGAGGATCGGGATTCCCGAAGTTTGCCGAACGGAGATGTAGTAGTGTTTGGTATTAGGGCACGATCACCCTGAGCGAATCTCTCCGATCTCTTTGTGTGGTAAGGTGAGGTCAATTAGCGAACAAAAGAGTGGGGTAGATATCCACTGCCAGATAAGATCATCAAAAAGAGATCGGGGAGATATGCCTGATCCTACGCTCAGGGTGATCGTGCCTTAATACCAAACACTACTATATCTCCGTTCGGCAAACTTCGGGAATAAGGTGACTTGACGAACTGTTCCTATTTCAGTTATAAATGCAAATTTATCAAAGTATGCAACCACTGAACTACTTCTTCAGGGGTGCAGCATTCAGAGTGGAACACAGAGTGGAATTTTCAAAGCTTTCAAAATTTTAATAACTGTAATTATAAAAATTGGTATTAAGAAGCTTTAAGCGCTAGTACAGAGTGGAATTTTCAAAATTTTAATTACTGTAATTATAAAAAGGATATCTATTCTTTTCCCTCATACATACTCATTTAAACAAACAAGTATATTCTAACCACAGAGTACTAGAACAGAGAGTCCGTCGCCATAGGCGCTATTGGAAATCGAAAAGTTGGATGAGTTTGGGGCTATTTTGGCGCTGCAATCGCAACAACGTCACGAGAGGCGGGACGGAAAAGCCTGATTGGTTGAGAAAAACTTTTTCCTTCTCCTTCGAAAATAGAAGATTGAGTGACAGCCAATCACAGGTTTGATCACTCTGTCAATCATTTAGTTGATCGTGGCGCCCTCCAACCCATCCAACTTTTGAATATATCGTTTTGGACCCTCTGTTAGGATTTTTCTCTGTGATTCTAACTTAATACATAGAGTATATAACAAACTTCTCTCATTTCAGTGTCCACCTCCACACCTCCCCCGCTGGACTCCCCGGACTTCGACGAAGGGGAGCCCTCGTGCAGCCCCGTGGACCCCGGCTACCGGGAGGTGGTGAGCGGGGGCTCAGGGGCCAACAGCCCCCCTCCTTCAGGGGCGGCGGAGCCCCCTCCCACCGACTGCGACGACGAGGGGGCTAGTGGGGGCGGCGGGGCTAAGCGAAGGGGCCCCAGGACCACCATCAAGGCCAAGCAGCTGGAGACGCTGAAGGCCGCCTTCGCCGCCACCCCCAAACCCACTCGACACATCAGGGAGCAGCTCGCGCAGGAGACTGGGCTCAACATGAGGGTCATACAGGTGAGACATTATTCTTATTGATTCAAGGGTCAACGATTCCCATACCAATTTATATGCATGGTTGCCATAGGTAACACTAAAATATGTCTATGAAAAGGTTGAGAATCGCTAGTCTCAACATGAGTATATCTGGTAGTAATTTTATGTAGAAAGCCAAAATTTCAATCGATTTTATCTAATAGTTTTTGATAAAAACGAACGAGAAAGAAATTCGCGGTATGCATTCGGCAACGGTATACCGCCCCTTAAGATTAGAGTTCGTTTCTATCAAAAACTATTAGATAATATGGATTGAAATTTTGGCTTTCTACATAAAATTACTACCAGAATCGATTACCATAAAAATATTACTACATGATTTTAAAAATTAAAAAAAATTATCAAATAAAATTTTTTTTGAATTAATCTAGATTAATCTAGTTAGTGTTTCGTTTAATATGAAGACGACCCCCTAAGGACTCGAAATTTTTTTTGGTAAAAGAATACTTTAATTAATGAAAAATGACACCTCTTTTGTCTTCCTAACCCAAGTGGTTCGCCAGAAATCACAACTGAGTCATTTTTCCCCAACTGTACAGCGCAAACTATCGGCCAGGAACTACTTTTTCTTTAAAGGAATCTTTTTCACTTAAAAGTATTCAAATGAAAATAAATAAAAATACTTTCACATCGTAAAACACCATCTTGGTGGATGTGGCTCCCCATCTTGGTCATCAAGAAGGACAAAAACTTACTGAACTGAAATGTCAAAAATCCAACATTCACACAATCGTCTAATAACAATAATTGATCACCTCCTTTTTTGAATCTGGTAAAAAATAGTGTAGTAATGTAAAAAATAGTATAGTGATCTCCACTTAATCGGAAACGAGAACAACTTGCAAGATTGATAACGATATTTGATTGTAATTCTCACAAACCCACCCAGTAAAGATGAAGCGATTTCTAATGATGAGCTTTGCTGCCGAAGGTCAGCTATTGCTGTAAAGATAGTTTTAGGGGAGCCTTGGCTTCACTGCCTCACACAACCCCTGTTTTAACGGGGATCAGACGCTAGCAGTTTCTTAGCGATGTGATGATGGAGTCAAGTGTGTGATTCGATTTTTTAGACTTTATATTAAAGTTATGTCTTTACTCAAGAGCAATTTTAAAGTGCAAAATAAATATTTTTGATTTTGTAACTCCCTTTTATTTTGTCTCCCATCTTTCCTTTTCTTTCACCCCTTCTTTATCTCCCTCCTTAATATCTTACTCTGGAATTCCCCCCCCCCATATTTATTTTTATTTTAGCTGCTCTCTCTAAACTAAACTATCTGTGTTTCCATTCATTATCGATTTCTCTTTCTCCGACTTTCTCTCTGAACCTTTCCCAATTCATTTTATCCCTTTTTCTCTCATTTCTCTCCTCATCTCCTCAATGGTTCTAAATCTTTAACTCTGTCTTATTCACTTTTTTAAAATTGTCTGTATTTATCCTTTTCTTCTCCTTTTGCCTCATTCTCTTTTATCCTTTTTCTTTTTTTGTTTCTTTCTCCCTCCTTGCCGAGTATTTATATGATACAGCTCTGTGCGGAAGTTACCGAATTCTCAAGGGACCTGCAGTCACATAACTTTTCACATAACAGTAGAAACCTTGGGGGGGAAGAATTGCCCCTCTAAATGACTCCCATGTCATCATTATCTCTCTTTCTCATTTTACAATTCTGCATTCCACTCTCACATTTCATTCATTCCTTCTCACTTTAACTCTCCCCATTTCATTCCATAACAAGAGGGTCAACGAATAAAGCGAGGATACCACCATTCATAACGAAAAACCACAGTTACCTAATACAACACAATGTGAACTGCGAATACTCTCAACTGTACAGTTACCGCCCCAAACTTTATAGAGGACCTAACAGAAATCTCAGGCGGTCTAGGATCAAAAGGGGTTAAAAAACCAAACCATTGCGAAAACCTCTCGTTGCGCGGGAAGAACTCTTTATTTTTTCCCCTTCCACAGCGAAATCACTGCCTTCACTCACACTATGTACGAATTAGCCGCGCGTTTTGCAAGTAAAATCCGTTTGCTTTCCAGTTTTTTGAGCCTCCGTTTTTGCCTTTTCCGTGCGTTCTCTCTCGCGAGAAATTTAAATGCAATTCATTAGGCGGAATGCAAAACACGTATTTCTCTGCTCTTTTTTCCTCTTCCATTCGCATCAGGGAACTTTCCCGATCCCGAAGAGAGAGTGAAAAAAAAAGGATCGAAGCCTTGTCTGTTTGGATGCGGCACGCGAATTGCTCGTCTTGGAGGATATTTCCGGGAGTTTCCCGGATTTCAAGGAACACTCGAGTGGGTAAACTTAGAGAGCTCCGGGATTTTTTATTTTTATTTTTCGTTTTTCTCCTTCTTAGGGCAGTATGGTTCTTGCGTTGCTGGTGGTTTGGTTGGAAAAGCGTGTTTTTCTGGATGGGTTTATGCAGAGGTTTAGGTTAGGGTTTGCTGATGTGTCTGAAGAGAAGATGACTGATGGTTTGCGATGAATGATTTCTTTATATCTCCTTAAATTTTCAGTTAGAAGGAGAAAGATAGTAATAGAGAAATAGGTAGAGGAAATGATGAGGAATGCTAAAGACAGTAGGGTTAGGAAAGAGAAATCCGGGAACGAAAAAGAGAGAAGTATGATAGAGAGTACAAGAGAAATAGGCTGACAGGAAGACGGCATAAGAAGGAGGTAATGTGTAATGATTGAAATAGAGGAAAATAATAGAAATGAGATGAAAAGTATATAATAGGGCAATTAAATAGACTCAAAGAAAGAATGAAGTGATAAAAAGGGAAAGCAAATAGAAGGATGGAGTTAACAGAGAAAATGAGAGATCATGATTATATGATGACTGGGAGAGAGAATGAGATAAACATAAACAAAATTATGAGAAAAAATAAAAAGGAGGAGATATACTGAAAGAGAGTATGATGGAACTGAATAAAAATAAAAGAAATTAAATAGTTAAAATATTGTGAAGCTTAGAAAAGGAAATGGGAGGAACATAAGACTCAAATAAAAAGAGATAACTATAGAGAAGGGAAAATAGAAGGATGGAGGAAAAGAAAGAGAGAATGTTTAACTATCTGAGAAATAAAGAAGCATATAGAAAAAGAAATGGAAAACCATCATAAGACGGATTGAGAGAGATAAACATAGAGAAATAAAGAGAGGAAATTATAATAGTGGAATACAAGAAATAGAGAGAAAGTTTAAATGTTGAGAAATAAAGAGAAGGGTAGAAAAGGAAATAGAAAGACTATCAGACAGATGAAGAGAGATAAAAAATGAATATAGAGAGGGGAAAATAGAATATAGGGGAATACAAGAATGATGGGAGACCAGTGAGAAAGACTCGATGAAAGAAAAGGTGAGACTTTGGAAAAAGGAAGAGAAAGACAGGAAGAGAATGTGAGTTATAAAATGAGAAGAAGAGTGAAAAAAAACCCGATGATAAAGAGAAATACAGAGAAAGAAGAATCGGTAAAAAGAAAAATTAGAATGGTTATAGCCCAACAACTCTTTAGTTTTAATAATGGAAAAAATTATTCGGTCATACGAGGCATTATCCGGCCCGTTGAATATTCATCATTGTTCGTCCGGCCATAAACACACTCAAAAAATTAGCGATCCCTGCTGTACAGAGTCAACTAGCCGGGAAAAAATAGAGAGCGAAACTGAATAGCACAGACGAAACCCAAAAAGTCCCTTACAACCAAATTAAAACTCGCTAAACAACAAAAAAGAGGTAAGAGCCGACATCGGCAATCACCCTCAATCGCCATTACTTTCTTTTTATTTCTGGAAGAAATCCCCCCGAAATGCAGGTGGCAAGAAGAAGAAAAAAAAGAGAGGTGTGGCGATAGAGAAAAAGAGAAAACAGCGTAATAATAATCAAAAGGCGCAGCCGAAGTTATTAACGAGAAGAGGCACATCAGTGCTGTTGGTCAAAAGAGGCGATTTCCTTCGTTTTGCTTCTTGGCCTTGGAGGGAAGGAAGAGAAAGAAAATGGTTTGCCCTGAAGGCCGCTTTTAGATTGATCCGCTACTGATTAAGCTGCTCTGGCTTCTGTGTATAGTCTTTATCGGTGGTGGAATGCGCTTTGGAGGTCTTTTTTATTATTATCATCATCATCATCTGTTGGAAATATGATTTGAATAGTTAAATAATGTTTGTCTTCTGTGAGGAACTAGTTTGCGTGTGTGATATTTTTTAAAAAAAGAATCGTGTGAAATTTGCGGAAATTTAAAAAGCGATGCGAAAAGGATGTTTGTTTTTGAAAAAGATAATATTTTTGTACATAGATGCCTTTAAAATAAGGCGGCATTCATATATTCATTAGGTAGTAATGAGGAGTTTTATGTTCTTTTCTTCTACCTGTGCTCCTTCCCCATGTAAGACGGATATCAAGCCACTTAATTTACCTTTATAATCTTAAGAATTTTAATTACCTTAATTTACCCTTATAGAATCAGTAACGGCTATATTCACCACACCACTAACTTAACCTAAGGTTAACCTGGACTCAAGCTTTTTTGACAACTTTGATTGGCTTAAAACTTGTTTTCCTTTTTCAACTACCAATTAAAAGCTTGATTCCAGGTTAATCTTAGGTTAAGTTAGTGGTGAATACAGCCGTAACTCTTGTATTACTGTTAAATCAGAACGAGTAAACGACAAAACGAAGTGTCTGCCTCTTTTAGCATTGTAAGGCTAAGCGCGCACTAGATACTTTTGTCACGGCGACTGAGACAAAATTATCACCCTGGCTATTGCAAGAAGCTAGAGCGCGCACATTAGGCGACGAGACCATAGAAATGCATTGCTCTCGAGTGACCTAGTGTTTATAGTCGCCGCGACTGAAGTCTCTAGTGCGCTTAGCCCAAAAGTATTGAAATAATAGTGGGACGTCACAAATGTTTTAGCATACTGCCATCTTTTCATTTTTTTATTAAGAACTTAACTAGTATATTTAAAATTTCCTATTTTTATCTCTACCTACGGTAAGTTTTCAGAATTTGAATTTCATAAATTAAAAAATTCTGAAAGTTTTAAAACTAGTTCCCCACAGTCACTATTAATTTAAAAAGATTAATGTAGGGAAAACTATGAACTTCCAAAATAACTTGGATGTTATTCTCAGTGCAGTTGATTGTTTTCAAACGATGTAATAATACTAGCTTAAATAGGGAGGGTGGTCCTCCCCCAGATATCTCTTTAGAAGTGGTTCCCAACCGGAGGTCCCTCAGAGAACATTGAAAGTAATTCATGGGAGAGTCCCATGTACAAAAAAGCTCTTAGTAGTACTTTCGAAAGCGATGGGTATTTAATGATAGGGGAATTATAGGGTGAGCTGGGAGAAAGTGCGTATACGTGCTGGGGGAAAGTGAGTATACATCTATTGAAGAACACCTATTATCTCTTTTTAAACAGAGGTATTGTGAGTTTATTCTTTTTCTAATACACTTTATTGAAATCGAGACAAATTTGTATCATAACTTTTGAATCTGTTAAAAAATTCTTTGCATTTAATGCTCATTGCATTTGTTGATTCAAGTTATTTATAAACCTTTTAGTAAATTTTTAAGTATAAGTCAGTTAAAGAACACTGAAGATTTACATAAAATAATACCACCAGACCCTGTAAACGATCATTTTGTTAAATTTATAATAATTCTAATCATCCCTATACAGTTAGCAGCAGAAATTTTAATAGTTGAAGAAATGGTTTAAATTTTACACTTAACACTTTAAAAAAATATTTTTACCGTTTGAAGTTGAACCAGTTTCTTTTTATAAAATGGATTAAATTGAATAATTTTTTCCAGAGGATAAAGGATTTTTCTGAAATACCGTACAGATTTTACTAAGAAAATAAAAAAGTTAAGGTAGTATTTAAGTTAGGACTCTATCTATAAATTTACAGAAACTTGCTTAATGCTTAGCTACGTTAAAAAAATAAGCAACGATTGTACAAATAAAATCTTTTTCTAAACCTTCAATGAATTCTACATATTTTTAATATTCCATTTTTAATAATTCAAGATATAAAAGGACGGTCTGAAAAGGAGATAATTCTAAGGATGATATACAGTAGAACCCCGATTATCCGCGAGCGGATGATCCGCGGTGCGGATTATTCGCGAGGACCAAGAATTTTTTTTTAAATGATGAGAGCAAATTTTAGATGATATAAGAGTCATTTTAGATGTACAGCAATTGTTTCTGCTGTACTGTATTTATTTTAAAAGTTTTACATATCATGTTTTTTTACAATAGAACATAGTTTTTATGCAGAAATATTTTTTTCGTGTTTTCACCTCATTTTTAGTCTTTTTTCGGGTTATCCGCGATTTTCACTATCCGCGGTACCCTTGCCACCCAATTCCGCGGATAATCGGGGCTCTACTGTATTTATTATTTACATAAAACTCTTACCGGCTCATTACTTAAAAAGTCTCTAGCCTATTTAATATTTAATACTGGATTTGCAAGACAGCGGATGTCATCTTAATTTTTTATCCCGAGCTCGTATTATTCATATTCATAAATACTTCTTCATCTTCATGAAGTATTCTGGTTTTAAAAACGAAAATCGTTTACAGATAAGGGTCAAGATATTTTTCTCAGTAACGTTAGTAATAGACTAAGGGGTTATTAATAGACTTACTTTATATATCCAAATTTTAAGTAAGTTAAAAAACAGTTAAGCAAGGTTAGGAGTTTAAAGTGGAATTGTGAAAAGGTAACGTTACTTTGGTTGTACAGAATAATACATGAAAAGGGATGAATAATGCTAATAATAATAACTCTTTATTTCTAAAGGGTGGAAAATTTATCATAATAGAAAGTACTTAAAAATACTACATATAAAACAGCAGTCTTGTGAATGAATATAGTATTGGTATATTAATTTGTGAAAACGATAAAAATTATAGAAGGATTATTAAATAAACGCTTTTAAAATGGGGAATTGCATACCAAACATTGTTTTCAAGCCTTTCTAAAGTTCTATCAATCAATGTTACAGGTGCAAACTTTATTGTCCAATATTCAAATTTTTTCTTATGATTAAGAGAACATTATTTGGAACATTTTTAAAGTAATCACTTTGAAAATTTTTAGTAAATCTTCAAAACATAATCCAGAACTGAAATATAAATGTGAAATTATGTGGTCATATAAGCTAGCGAGCTAGCCAATATGATAAGCTAATAGTAGTTATCCAACTTAAGTAACAAAAATTACCAATTTAACAAAGCAATGATAATCAATGCAACAAATAAACAATTGATAAATAAATTAGAAAGAAAATTTATTTAGTAATTTTCTTGATTCAATGTAATAAAAGGTTTTTTACATAGGTTAAATTTACATTAAAGGTTAAATTTACATAAAAATCCTAGTTTATCAAAAACACAGACCTACATAATTTATGAAACAATTTCATTTACTTTCCTCATATTCCTATTTTAAAAAACTAATTGAAACTTCTCTCAAAAAATTAGCTGGAATACTATGGTGAAATATGTTGTTTTTCCCGACTGGTCCGGTGGACAAGTTAAATTCTTTCTGTGGTCTCGGACCGACGGACCATCGTGGATTTCGATCGCTGCTGATTTATTGGTTTGCTATTGATTATATTATTTCAGTCCCAGCTGCCCCAAATTTACCAAAGGATTTTAATAGTTATATCGGGACTGAAAGGGTTAATTAGTACCATAGGCCTCCTGAAAATTGAGGGATGGGGATTCGGGAGAATCCTCTCCTGAGAAAAATTTGATATTTAGAACCTTGATTAACTACTCCAAAATAACCTTTTTCATTAAAGCCCCCCCCCGCATTCAATGACTTTCAGATCGATGAACAACTAATTAAATTGTGTCCTACGTTTTGTTGAACTGGGTAACTTCTCACTTAAATTGGGGGGGGGTTTGAGGATCCTCCCCCAGAATTTTCTCTTTTTTTTAATTTGACCTTTTAACCCTTTATGCCCCAAATTATTTTCCTCATCCTCATCCAAAATATGTCAAGTTTACGTAACTGCAACTATAAGTAAACTAAATTTGGCCTTACATGACGAAAATTGGACGAATTTGGAACATTGGGAAGTGGGACTTACAAGTCCCGTCTGGACATACAGGGTTAAAACAGGCTCAAACTCATTTTCAATGTTATATGATTACACAATTTCAAAATCAAATTTTTTATGCTTTAGCTAGTGCTGTAGTTGAAAAAACATTTTTGGGGAAGCTCTCTCGCTCTTTTTTGGTTAGAAACAAAATATTTTGTGGGGATGAGTATGAGTTATGTCCCCTCCAATCTCAACACTGGCTTAAACTTATTTTAAATTAAAATTGTGTTCTATATCATGGGAGGCTGCCCTCCTCTTTATGCCCCTTTATGTTAGGTGCCATTGGTAAATTAGCACCATCTTTGCATTATTAATTATTTTCGGTTTCCCACAAAAGTTAAAAATAAAGTTTTTTAAACAATGTTTCTAATTATGGGGGGTGTACCCCCGGGATCGAAGCCACGATTACCACAATCACTATACACCAACTAACAGGCAGAACTTATGCTCCGAAGTTCCTTAAGGGGACATCCTTAAATTACGTGAGGTGTTTTTTCCAAAATCTGGACCCCCCCCTCCCCCCTTGGTGAGATTTAGTGAGATTTTTCTTGACCCCCCCTCCCCCCACGTGAGATTTACCTACAACTTTTAAAAATTATTTTCTAAAAATTATTTGCATTTCATTTTGTGCTTCATAGCACCTAATTAAATTATAATTAAGTTAAAAAAAGTTGACGTGAGATTTTAATCGACCCCCCTCCCCCCTTGGTGAGATTTGGTGAGATTTTTCCAAACCCCTCCCCCCCTTTTTGACCTCACGTAATTTATGGATGACCCCTAAGAACATATTCAAACTAGACGATTCGCATGTAGCGAGAGCTCAGGAACGCCAGACAAGCGACATTATACGAACCATCTCATCGGGGGCAACGGGTTAATTACCTGCAGACGATGACACTCCGCACAAAGGGATGATGGAACACCTGGAGAAGGAAAGAACGAATGAATGGACCGTCCAAGTGATTGGCTCGCTGCTGCGTTCCATGGGGCGATGACAGCTGCAGATGGCATCGCTCTCCATTCCCAAAACTGTGCACGAGGTGTCATAATATTTACAAGAGAATACGTGGTCCTCCTTTTAATTATATGGTCTTGCCATTGGATTACACATTGTGACGTTTCGTTGTTGGGATTTGGACTGTAATGTCAATTAGAAGGGAAGTGAACTAAATATTGTTTAATTTATTATTATTATGTTTATTTTATTTGCACTTCTTATTTCATAGTTATCTTAGTTACATACTAATTTTTATAATTACAGTCACAAACATGTATGCATCAGAGCTAAGGAAAAACTGGTTATTATATGCGAATTAAGAAAATGTATTGTTTGTCGTGAGAGAAAAACTGATGACGAATAAGATTAGTGGTCGTTAAAAGATTTTTAAATAAGAGTTTAGGAATTAGTTTTTTGGTTTTTATATTTTTTCGAAATTCTATTTGTATTGCTTTGCTGTTTTATTTCGTTTATTCTTTTTTTGTGGTTTTCAACACTTTTTATTTTATTTTGTTCAAGGAAAAGTAAATTTTAAGAAATGAGCTTTGAATTTAATGTCCCTTTACACTTAAGAATTGAACAATATTTTTTTCTTAATAAAAAGAGGTTTTTCTCTTTATAAGAAGACGAAAAAACTGATACCTATACCAATGGAGATCGATATCTTTTTTGGGGATCACAAATTGTGTAGTAATTTTTATATTTATGCAAAAACTGTGGTATGGCATTTGTTTCATTCTTATTTTGCAAAAAAGCCTAACTGTCATAACTAAAAGTAAAATTTAAGTTTCTCTTCGGTTCTAACTTTCAAACTGAACGTGCATTAAGAGGGGTCCAGATCCCCCTTCGATTTCATCCAAGTCTGTATTCATTCTGTTGTTTCAAGCAAATCACAAAAACTTTTTAATTAAAAATGCGAAATCCTCTCTCTTCCCAACCTTTTAATTTTAACTCACTAAAAACTACTTCTCTTCTCTACCGACCAAAAAAACCCACCTCAACATATCAAATCACAGAAGAAAAAAACACCTTCGGAAACATCCGTTTTAGCCACCAAAGAAGAAAAGCCTCCAACTCCGGCCTTTATTTGTCACAATTTGAGTGGCAATGTCGCGTACCGCCCCCTGGCGGGTACCGGGTGTGGCCGCGGTTCCGTGCGTTGTCATTTTCGGCCGTCCGCGCTGCAATTTACACCTGGCCCTAATGGCGGGGTCTGGTGTGCTAAGTGCCACCTTGGTGGTTAGGGGAGGCCGGCCGGCTACTAATTTCGAGACGTAGGTGTGAAGGCTCGTGTGACGTAACCGGTTGAGTTGTTGTTTTGGCACCTGTCGGGGGGTTGACTTTTTTTGACTGCCGGTTTTGTTCTCTCTATGTGTTTTTTAATGAATTTTGTTATTATAATAACTTTGTATTTAACGGAAATTAACAAAAGCAAAGGAAACAGTAATAAAGTAGTAAACGGTAATTCCGTTCAGGAGAAAAGAGAATAAATACACAAAAATACGAAAATTATTATTATTTTTTGATAAAATGATGAAGGCTTACACAGTAGAGTGGGCCGAAAATACACTTTATTATTTATTTCTGTTCTAATAGCGCGGAAAAGGTGCCACTTGGGTCCAATAAAGGACGGTGTAAAATATTGTTTTGAATGGATAATGCCTTCAGCTCCCGCATAGCACTTAAAGTTTGAAAAATTGGATGACTTTTTTACAAAACAACTAAAAAACCAAAGATTAAACTCTCATATATTGTTCATGATTTTTAAATGAGGAAATAATATTGTTATGGACATAATGTCACAGGTTCCATTCTTCTATCACCCTTCTTTAATGTTCAAAGAAATTTGGTAAAGTTGTTTTTTCTGCATTTTTAAATAGCTAATAACTCTAGAACTAAACAACTTATAAACCTCAAATCGGTCCCATTTTGTTCGTAATTTTTTTGTCTTTGATTTGATGTGCATTATAACCATCATTTTCAAATATTTTTTTCGAAATTAAAAAAATTACAAAAACATTTAATAAAAAAATTTTTTAGAAAATATTTTTGAAAAAATATTAAAAGCCTTTTAACTCTTAAAATGAACATTACTACATAATTTCAAGGATAAAATTAAATTTTATCATGCTTAAAAAATTAAAATATTCGAAATTTAGGCAAGTCCCCTGAACTATCCCTAAAATTATACAGTCACTCATGGAAAATTCATAAACTCGCTTGAGGGTGTTCATATGACTTAAGATATGCAAAAAATGCCACATTAATTTCAGAAAATACGACAATTAATAGATTCCGTACACAATCTTACAGTGCTAATTCCCAACTTTAAGTTAATTCAATTTGCATGCATTTCTCCTAAAAATTCCATAAATTAATGCTTATATCTAATTGTTTTTACTTTTAACAAGTCAAATCAAAGTAAATAAAAGTTTTAGAACATAAAAAAATTGTATTTAAACACATTTCTAAGGAATATTCAGGTAAAATTCATGCACATTGAATTAACTTAAAGTTGGGAATTATCACTGTAAGATTTTGTACGGAATCTATTAATTGTCGTATTTTCTGAAATTAATGTGACATTTTTTGCATGTCTTAAGTCATATGAACACACTCAAGCGAGTTTATGAATTTTCCATGAGTGACTGTATAATTTTAGGGATAGTTCAGGGGACTTGTCTAAATTTCGAATATTTTAAAATTTTTAAACATGATTAAATTTAATTTTCTCCTTGAAATTTAGTAGGTAGTAATGTTCATTTTTAGAGATAAAAGGCTTTTGATATTTTTTCAAAAACTTTTTTAAAAAAAATTTTTCTATAAAATTTGTTGTCATTTTTTAAATTTTTTTTTTAAATTATGGTCATTATGCACATCAAATCAAAGACAAAAAAAATTTTGAACAAAATGGGACTGATTTCAGGTTTTTAAGTTGTATAGTTCTAGAGTTATTAGTTGTTTAAAACTGCAGGAAAAATAACTTTACCAAATTTTTTTGAACATTAAAAAATTATATCTAACGAAAGAAGGGTGATAGCAGAATGGAACCTGATACATTATGTCAAAAACTATATTAGTTCCTCATAAAAATCATGATCAATATTTGAGAGTTTAATCTTTGGTTTTTTTAGTTATTTTGTAAAAAAAGTCAACTTTAAGTGCGATGCGGGAGCTGAAGATATCCCATCGAAACAATATTTTACACCCTCCCTATTGGACCCAAGTGGCACCCTTTCCGCGCTATTAGAACATAAATAAAAAATAAAGTGTGTTTTCGGCCCACCCTATTACACAGCCGGCATCTGTATTTATTAAAAATGAGTTCATCGAGCTGTATGTTCCAAATTAAAAAGGGTAAAACAAATTTTTTTCTTAATGATTCAATTTTAAAACCTATTTTTATCGGAAAAGATTCACTATCTCAGTACCAATAATTTTCACCTATAATTACGGCTATAATTTTTTCATGAGCGATTCGTATAAATCAAAATATAACAACTGCATGCGTTTTTTATCATGTGTCCAGATATTTCAGTTAATTTTTCAATCATCGACACCCTTATAGGAATATTTTTAGTGTGTAAAAATTGTTTTACAACTGGAAAAATCTTGACGATTTATGGACAAAATGATTGAAAAATAGGATAATTTTTAAATGCAAATAGGATAATCACCCTGAATACATGATCCCTTTTCTCCTAACATCATTTTGCTTTAGGATCCGAGTAAATTTCTCGTCACAGCAGATGGTCTCAAAAACACAACTGACTCTTCCCGACCAAAAAAGAACACACCGCACCACCCCTCAATGACGAGAAGGATACAACGATCATTTTTTAGCATTCAATAAATACCCCCACTCCTTCCCTGGGCGCTCGGAAATAAATCAAAATCACGAAAAAGATGACTACCAGAACCCTACCTCCCCCCGATCGGCATGTAAATAAATCACTTCCCTCCCCTCAATTCATTCACGACTAGAAAGAAAGAAAAGAGAAAAAAAGAGAAAGAAAGAATTAAAAAAACAGCACCGGGAGGCAATGAGATTTTCGCGTGAGTTCGAGCAACGTTTTCGGGTTTATATATTCACTGGTATTGTTCACTCCTCCCTGTTTTAGTTCTGAGGGGGGGAAGTTCGCCGGGGGAGAGAAAAAATTGTTTTAAAAAATGTATTTAGTTGTGGAACGCTTGTGACGTATTGCAAATGTCGTGAGCGACTCGTAATATTTTTTAAGAATGATTTCTTGCTTTGTTTTTGGTGTTCTGTTGTTTTTGGGTAGGTTTTGTCCCTTTTTATTGCTTTTGAGAAGGTAGGTGAGGATCATACTCTTGGTATTGATTTTTATCACTTTTCCTCAATATTATTGCTCTTATATTCAATGCATAGAAAGTGAAATTGACGTATTTAATATCTTTTAAAATAATATAAAAAGTATATTTTTCAAATATTTAACATAAAATAAACTGTTTATTTTTGTCATTTTAATTAAAGATTTACGAAATAGTTGAAATGTAAAGTGTTTTTGAAAACTGGTTTTATTAGGGGAATGATTTTTATTATAATCCTTTTCCTTGTTATCTCTTTCATTTTATCTTTTCCGTTCCTTCTTTTAATTTCTCCGTCATTTTATCCTTTCTTTTCTCTTTTTTATCTTTATCTCTGATTGAAATACTAATGTTCCTTTTTCTTTCATTCAAAAGGAATTTGCGAAATTGAAGAACCGACTCAATATGTTTTTAAATTTATTTAAAGAGCAAAAACTGTTTCAATCTTTTTCCTCTCTATATCTCTCATTCCCACCATTTTCATAAATATATAAAATTTTTCTTTTCTTTAATCTCTCTCCGTTTCCTCCTTTCGATATCTTTATTCTCTTTCGGCTGCACACCCCCAAATAATATTTTTCCAATCCCTTTCTCCTTCTACCTTTTTACCCCTCTCCTATCATCTCATTTCTTTTCTTTAATCCTTCTCATCCTCTTTCTCTTTCTCATCCTTTTTTTAATCCCAAATTCTCACTTTTCTTTTATTTCACATCCTTTAATCTTCTTTTCCTATCTCTGTACTTTTTTAATATCTCTATTTTCTTCAATTAAAATTCTTTCTCTTAAACTATCTCTCATTATTTCTCTCGTTCATTCTGTCTCATTATTTCCCTCTTTCACACTCTCTCTCATTATTTCTCTCTCTCCCTCATTATTTCTCTTTCACTCTCTTTCATTATTTCTCTCTTTCACTCTCTTTCATTATTTCTCTCTTTCACTCTCTTTCATTAT
The DNA here is from genome assembly GCA_024610705.1 of Tetragnatha versicolor. Lineage (NCBI taxonomy): Eukaryota > Metazoa > Arthropoda > Arachnida > Araneae > Tetragnathidae > Tetragnatha > Tetragnatha versicolor. The sequence goes on from JANDEH010000002.1 coordinate 68,089,886, forward strand.
TTCTCTCTTTCACTCTCTTTCATTATTTCTCTCTTTCACTCTCTTTCATTATTTCTCTCTTTCACTCTCTTTCATTATTTCTCTCTTTCACTCTCTCATTATTTCTCTCTTTCATCCTCTCTCATTATTTCTCTCTCTCATTATCTCTCTCCTTCACTCACTCTCATTATCTCTCTCCTTCACTCTCTCTCATTATCTCTCTCCTTCACTCTCTTTCATTATTTCTCACTCTCTCATTATTTATCTTTCACTCTCTCTCATTATTTCTCTCTCACTCTCTCCTTATTTATCTCTCTCACTCTCTCCTTATTTATCTCTCTCATTTTCTCTCATTCTCCCATTATATCTTCTTCAATTACACATAATCTTTCTCTTAAACCTTCATTCACTCTCTCCCTCTCTTCTCTTCCTTCTTAAATCTATCACCCTCACTTACTATACTCCTCTATCCTCCCTCACGCTTACAAAGCCCCAGGCCAACGGCTCCTCCGCAACAGTAAAAAAAACCAACCAAAATCCCTGGTCATCTCCCGGAGAGGCGTCGAAACGGCCCAAGATGGATCGCCCTCTCTCCTTCGAAACAAAAGAGAGAGAGCGTGCAAAGGCCTTCCTCTCTCCGGCCCCCCTGCGGAAAGACGGTCCGGCCAGCTTAATTGATGTGCCGCCAGAGTTCAGGCCCTCCCGCTTTCCCACGGCCTTCCTCCGCCGTGGGTGGACCTGCCTACCGTGCGCTCTTTTACCCCGACACCCACCTTCCTTCGAAATGGGGTGTTTTAAGTATAGTCTCCCAATATAAGTACACTGTTCTTCAAATAACGGGAATTAACCGGCAGCACTGTTGCCGGTCAATTTCTGTACTTTGGGGAAATATCTTTTTCCTTCTCTGTCGAATAAGAGAAACTTCCCGTTATTTAAAGAAGCTTGAGAGAGCTTTTAGATTAGTTATTTAGAGGAGAAACAATATAATTATTACAAATTTCTTTATCCCGAATGACATTGCAACGTCACCGGCAAATTTATTACACACCTAACTAAAAAAAGATTGCCCTCCATTTAACTGTAAGTGATCGCGAGAAATTTTTGACTAGTACATATAGTGCTGTCCTTTAAAAAAATCCCACTCTTTCATTTTTCCTTTATTAAAAGCTTAAAAAAGATGATAATTAAATCGAACAAAATAGTGTTGTAACGGATCATCCTCCGCTACATTCCAACTCTCCGTTATAAATTGGCAGACAATTAAGTAAGAATAAAAAAAACCCCCAAATTTCCTAAAAAAAACCCACGTTTTTTTTGGCAAATAGACATTTTCTGCTTATTCGAAAAACTAAATAAATAAACGGTTCTTTGACTTGTTTTTACGTTCCCTGTAACTCTAAATGGCATAGAAAGACTTTTTTTATTTATTTATTCGTGAACATAAACACAAATACAAATAACATAGTCGCCTGAGCCTCTTGGTCAATGCAGGTGAAGGTGACCATAAAAATGGGTGAAAAAAATACACTAGATTTAAAATATCTCGATGGTTTTTTTACGGTACATCTTGGAGTGTTTTTTTTAAAGGAAAGTACTATGCTTATTTTTAAAATTTATTCTTTTAGTGTTGGTTTTATTAAATCAAAATTATCTTAGTGGAAAAATTCACGAAAAAGCACTTTTTCTAGGCGTACGGGAAAAATTAGTCAAAAACAAAAGAAAGTTTTGAAAGAAACAGAAAAAAAGAAAAATACAAACTTTTTACAGTGTGCTGTGCTGTACACTTGTAATAATTATTTACCATTTATTTGTTAATAACATTGTTAATAATTATTTACCATTTATTTGTTAATAACATTGTTAATAATTATTTACCATTTATTTGTTAATAACACTGTTAATAATTATTTACCATTTATTTGTTAATAACATTGTTAATAATTATTTACCATTTATTTGTCCCCCTTTTCAGGGAAAATATTTTGGCGACCCCCTCAGACCTAAAATTTTAAGACTTAAATAATTATTTACCATTTATTTGTCATTTCACTCGCAATACGCTGCCCGATGCTTCCTATATTTACTCTTATTCAAAATAGTTCATGCATGAAACGAACTATTCTAATAATCTACAATTTATAAGTTTTGAAAATTTTTGTGTCTGTAATTCTTTATAAAAAATAACTGTAAATATGACTGTTTTTAATTTTTGTTTCGCGACCCACCGGTTAAGAACCCCTGGTGTAGAGAACGGGTTTTCCCCCTTTAACAAAAGAATTTAGATCTAATAAAATTACCCCTAAAAGTATTTTAAAAGCATGTATCAACAAAGTCAATATGTTTCGTGATAGAAGAATTGAAACAAGGCCTATTTACATTTGTATAATGATAATATTTCTTGTTATGAATGCTACTTCCTATAACATTGCTAAAAAAGAGTTAAGAGGTGGAAAGAGAGATAGGGTGGAAAGGAAAGAGGGATAGATATTCGAAAAAAGAGGCACAGAAAAAGAGAGGTAAAAAGGAAATGTGAAGGAGGTTCATAAAGAAAAGAAAATAAAGAGATAATTCTTATTAGGGGAGGGAGAATAGAAGGAAAGGGATAGAAGGGATTTGTAAAAAGAGACAAACACAGAAGAAAAGAGAAAATAAAACATGAAAGGAGAAAGGATAGATATAAAAGGAGGGGAGGAGGTGGGGATTGGTATTAGGAAAGAGAAAAAGAGGGGAGAGGAAAAAAGAGAGAGATTAAAAGAAAAAAATTATTATCAATAAAATATTAGACTTATTACAATAAAACTATTTTCTGCACCCTAATATTGGATCTTTCATGTTATCTTTATTTCAGTTTTGCTCCAACTTAAATCTGAAAGATAAGCCCAAATAAACGTAGGTCTGATTGTAAAAGTTTAATATTTTCTAATTTCCATAAAAGTGTTTTCTTAAATTTTTTTTTGAGAAATCTTGATGCTATTATGATAATTTTATTACTTCAAATTTTTCGGTAACACGGCTGCAGTTGAAAACTTAATGAACTGATTTGAAACGAGAGAGGGGAAATTAAGAATGCATTCACGTGGAGCTTTGCATTCGTAATTGAAGCACGATCTTCACATCTTTTCTACATCAGGTAGGCGTCATTAAATCGTGGGGAAGTTTGATTTCACACCTTTTGTGTTTGATCTCATTTTCCTGTTTGACATGCTCGGAATACTTTATTTCAAAGCGGAAAAACTTCTAAGTATGATGATACAACAAACATTTTTGAACTGTAATTTGGGGTAAGATGTTAAATATTCTGGAGGGATTCGGGCATCTTGTATGCTTCGTTCTTACCATTATCTGGCTGTATTTTAATTTATAATTAACCCTTTCAATCCTAATATTAAATTCACACATGAAAAGTTAATCTAGTTTAAGTGCTAATCTAGCTTAAATATAGTATTGACACAATGCTATATTTAAGTTAGATGAGTACTTAAACTAGATTAACTTTTCATGTGTGAATGTAGTATTAGGCACCCGAGATGGCCATTGAATCCTAGGGAAAGTTTGGACAGGCTAGGATTCTAAATCGGTTAATTTCTAAACTGATTGTGATAGAACATTTAATTTTTAATGGGTTTTGATACGATACGCTTAGTTTTTTATTATTTTACTTTCGCTTTCATGTAAATGGTTCTTTCATCGTTTAAGTTAACAAGTGTAAACTCACAACTCTCAAGCGTCGCCTCCAACCGTGGACCGATTTCGTCCTTGTTAGGATTTATCAGCACGGTATAGGAAGGCAACGCAAAAGAGCGGGAGGGCAAGTACTAGTCTAGCCTACTATAACTGAAAAAGTGGTAACCTTTGATTAGTCCTCCACTCATCTGCTGGAATGACTTAGCACGTAAACGATAACGTTCTTTTAAATGTAAAATACGTAAAAGTCTACAGTAAGATAAATGCTAAAACAATGCAGTGGTTCTCGAACCTTTTTTTTTGATGATCCTGTTTTTTCTATAGCCCCTTAACACTAATTCTATTGTTAATAATAAATAGCTGAATACACATAATGCGATTGCAATAGTTCACAAGTTATATGAACCAAATATTTTCTAATTGTCTCTCTGTTCTAAAAATTATAAGCATTTTTTACGAATGTTTTATTAAGCTTGTTTTTGTGTGAGGATTGCGAAGGGGTCCCATAGGTCTTGGGAAAGCAGTTTATGGGGGTTGTTGAGTGATAGCAAACAAAGGGATGTAGCTCCTTAGTTAGAAAAATGAATACTAATGAAAAGCTTCAGATCTCTTTGGATCAATATCTTCCATTTTGAAAATCCACTGTTTTAATGAATACTGATAAAATGCGTCGAATATATCACTTTGAATCACCAATTTACCTCATCGGTAGCTGAGCCCTATGATAGACACCGCCCAGTGGGCAGGTTCACCTCTTTTCCTTCTGACTAAGGGGTTGTGGACTTGGAAGCAAAAAGCAACTCCGGCTCGAAGTCTCCATGGAGTTGGAAAAAAATAGGTCGCACATCGCACTCGTCTCTCCTAATAAGCCGTGGTGCCGTTTGAAATCCCAGATAGCGTGTAATCTTACTGTGAACTTGGTTAACTTTCTCTTTTAATTGTCATTAGGTTTCCCTTAACAAGGTTTGCCGAAAAAGCTTTCCGCAATATTATATTAGGGTCTGTTTTTCAAGGTTGTAAAAACACTATAGGAAAACGTCTATCTGAAAAAACCAAAAGTACTAGGATTTTGAGGATGTTCCATTTTTTAAGAACATAGGTGCAGGTTAAAGGTTGATACTATATGTATTTATAGCGAAATGTGGCTTTCTGACCATAATCGATAGAATGTTTTTTGTTACTGTAAAATGTATCTCAAGATCCCTTCCTTTATATTCCGTTCCCCATGTTTGATAAAAAAAAATACAATTTATCGAAAGGAAATGATTTTCAATCAAAGATAGCTATCAAAACGTATACTACAGCTCGAAATCCCACTATCTAAACTACTTCGATAGTGAAAAGATAGAGAAGATATATTTTCCAACTTTTTAATTATTTAAATTCGTATTAGTTAAACTAATCATTAAGGTTGGAAAACAACATTTGTGTACTGGTTTAAAATTGAAAGAAATTTCCAGTGAATGTATAGAAGTTGTATAGTTTCTCACCAGAATTAAATGAGTTTTTTAGTAATACTTTTATACTCGTATCAATTTTGTTCTTTATATCAGGGTCTCACCAAACAGACGTTCTTGAAAACTCCCAATCGACCTGGGAGTTATAAAATATTATAATTAATTATATGGGTATCGAAAGTTCCTCAGGGGGGCGTTGACGTTTTTTTATGGATGACAGATATGAGTCTAAGGAACCTTAGGAGATGGAGCACTTTTTTTAAACGCTGTTTTTTTGTATCCAAACCAATCCTAAGTAGAATCATCTAGTAATTGCAATCACCTACCTAAATACCTACTATTTTCAGGGTATTTTTGCTTGAAGTTACTAGACAAGACCAGACAAGAAACTTTATTATAATGGGCACTGCCCGTTTACAAAATGACAAATAAAAAGTAGCAGTAGGAGACTACAAATAACAAATTTAACACAGATAAATTAACATTAGTATTTTAACAGCAGATAAACATATTTTTTTAGCATACACACAAATTTTATTGCAATTTTTTTAACAAACTGTTTAAAGTATGACTATGTTGATTCAAGTAATATATTGCGGCGAAGTTTTAAAACAGATATAGTAAAAAGGAAAATTAAATTATAGTTTTTGTTGCTTGAAGTTACTATTTCTTTTGGAATTGCGTTTTCTTCCCATGATAGATAAAGATAGTATTAGCTTCTTATCTTATAAATTATTTCAATCAGCATTTAGTTAGGGTTACAATGGGGTAAGTGGGACTCCCCCCTAAAACTGTAATATGTACAGGAAATAGGACAGGATTAGTGTGTCCGATTTCTTTGTTATCTTACAATGTTTACTAAAGTGCCAAAATAAATCTTAATCAACCTTACTATGTTTTTTCAACACTATTTTTATGATAAAGTAAAGCATATCTCTTTGGCCTTTCAAAACATTCTTTAAAATACTTATTTTGCTTTTCATTCTATTCTTACCTTGTCCTATTGATTTTAATGTGAGTAGATTTCTCACTCATGGTTAGAGTTACAATAAAATATTTAGTGGTGAAAATTTCTGCACTTGATCATCAAGTAAGACTCACTTACTTCCTTTTAAGTTTTGCTTACTTCCCATATAAATGAAGAGGGGGTGTCCCACTTACCCCGTCACTTGGGATAAGTGGGACACCCACCTCATTTTTTAAATAAAGACCAATTAAGAAAAATGTAAAGCTTTATTTTAGAAACTACTAATAAATGTTTGTTTATGGATAGTGTCTTTAACGAAATTAGTCAATAAGTTCAAATTTAACCCTCTCAAAATTCTTCTATTGAGCTCCAAAAATGCACTAGGCCAAAAAGGGGTTGAACTTACCCCAAGTGACCCTACTTAAAATAAGGTAAAAAAGCCAAATTTTTGCTTCAGTTCAAAATCGATGAAATCATAGGGGAGTTACGCGTTAAATATGATTTAAGCATACTTCATGTAATACCAATTGCATGTATTTACATTGGTTTTAAAATAAACGACTTTTGAGATATACTATATATTATGTTCAGTTTTATTAATAATACAAAATTATTAGAAGATAGTGATATTATTAAGGTAACTTGGGGTTCCCTACAAATAGGACATAATAATAAGTGTAACACGACGAGAGTGAAAAGTTTGTAAACCGCTGCTTAAGTGTATACGAATTTCCATTACTTTACCCCTACAATCCATTAATGGCCACGCAAGGGTTACAACCCGATATTCTCTCTAGTGCTACTCCAACTACGGTAGCTTTCCTTGATGGATCATTTCTCAATGGTCCAAGGAAGGAGAAATGCCGAAGACGGATCATCGGGGGATAGGGTTGAGATGATAAAACGCTCCCCCTGTTGACGGGACGGTGGTCAAAAGGGCAGCCGCCACCCCGTACTTAAGGGAACCACAAGCAGGGCAATTAGGGAAAAATGCGATGTTTTTCGCAAAAGGGTGGGGAGATATGAATGACTGATGACCGCCATTTTTCAAAATGTCTGATGTGTTCGTTTTTCTCAGCATTCTCCAAAAGTTTGGGAATTTTTTGGGGTTTAAAGGAGTTTTATTGATTGCAGGTTGTTTTTCGAGTGAACTTTACTCCTAAATGAAGAATTCGCGGAACAACACTAAATACAGAATACAACATTTGTGGAAATTCAATATTTCGACTATTGGAAATCATTGATGGATTTATAAAACGAATTTCTTCAAATTTTTAGATTTTTTCATCATTAGTTTTTAAAAATTAATTTTCAAAAATTATGCTCGCTAGAATTGGAGGTGGGGCCTACGTGACGTCACTTCTGTTTTCGCCCGAATTTTCAACCAATTAATACTTTCAAAGGAAAGGATTTAACCGATGTCGAATACGCTTTCGTACAAGTGTGTCGTGCCGAAGACAGAAGTGACGTCATGCGCCAAGCCCGCACCCTTCTGGGTATTGTAATTTTTTATTTTTTAAAAATTAACTCATGATCCGATTTCTAAAAAAAAATTATTTTATTTTTTAAAGAAGTTCTATTGAGTAAATTGAATTTGGAAAATCGTTGAATTCCCCATTGGTAAAGAGTAATATGGAATATAAATAGTATCCCCAATATATACTACGTATCGTAATACTGACAAAGAAGAGACGTCAGTTTCTTTATGTCTGTCTTCATCAAAAGTTCTAAGAAGTGATTTTGCCTTTCTTTTATATGATTTTTTCAAAGAACGTATTTAGTCACTCAAAATACAGCACGAAATACTCATAAAGCAACGATAAAAATAATTTATCAAATGAGAAAGATTAAAAAGAGCTAATTATATTTATTTATGTAATGATATTTTTATAAAAAAGTTTAAATTTGAATTTATCACATTTTTCAAGGTTATATTTAAAAAGCAACAACTGTTTTTTCTTTATTTCTTCGTAGAAGTTTAATTTTTTTTTATTATTTGATATGTACTAAATGTTTTTATACATGTCGTTTAAAATGATAATAAATAATAGTACTCCATAGAAAAACTCCACTAAGAAAAAAAATTCTTATAGGGTCACAAACATTTATTGTTGCATTAAACCAATTCAATGTATTAAATTGAATTGATAGATTTTTGAAAAAAATCTGTGGCAATTTTTATTCAATTCTATTAACTTATAAGGCTACCCAGCCTTTTTTTAATTTAAGGATTATTTAAGGAACATATTTTAGTCGATCAAAATACAACAGCTTGAAATCGCACTCGGTTAGCAAACAAAAAAATTCCCTGTATGAAAATGAATAATCTAATGGGGGAGATTAAAAATATCTATAGGTCTGCATGGATATTTTTAATGAAAAAAGCTTAAATATGAATTTATCATATTTAGCAAAGCTATATTTTAAGAAGCATCTGAAAAGATTTTTTAATCCTTAAATAATTGAAAAACTAAGATTATATGATGTTGCTATTCCAAGTACATTTGTTTTCATCAGCTCTATCTATAATCCCTGAAAAACAGAGTAACAGTACTCAATTATTAACGAATTAATTTCCAATTAAATTAAAAAACATCACATCTCGCATGTTTCTCATTTTTTATTGAGATTTTCAGACGTGTTCTTAATTAAGTTTCTCTGCATTCGATATTTACGTGAATTTTTGATTGTTGGGAAACTTTAGAAATAGTGAAGAGGAAAAGAGAGTATTTCATAGATTTTTTAGGCAAGTTGGCTTCGTATTTTAAAGTAAACGAAGAAGATTGGTGATTCTATATTCTTTCTTTTGCATCAGGGAGTTAATGTTTTATTAATATTGTTTAAAAGAATTTCTTTTAAACAATAGAAAGATTAAACACTCTCTAGTAAACAATACTTGCAAGCAAATTTCAATTTTTAACGAATAAATGTATATAAAAAACCGAATTTCCAAGAATTCTGGAAATATCTAGCCAAAAATGTTTTTAAACTTAAAATTACCTTAACATTCACAGTATCACATCGCTAGGATTAGACTTTTCTTTTGTATAGTTGCAGTTTGCAGTTTCTTTAGTCTTTTCAAATAACGTTGAAAGTTATCAAAAATTAATGCTTAATTTAAGAACTGCAAACTTTTGCTAGTAAAAAAATCTTATTTGAGAATATTTAGATGATTTTGATTTTACTTTCTATCTTTCATTTAAAATAATTTCAGCACTAAGATATTCAAGCGATGTATGAAGTTAGTAATAATTATGTTAAAACCGAGAATAGTTTCTTAAATTTAAAAAAGTGCTTCACTGCCAACAATGTATGATCACAGTGAAACACATTTACAGAACACTGTCCTGTTCAGTACTTTCACTGCCAGACATAATTTTTACAGAGTTTGTAAGCCTCTTGAAATTTTTGAAAACTCCTGTTGCTCGAATTTGTTTTTTGGAAAATTTGTTTTTTATATAGGCCCTTAAAACTCTTGAAAATCGTGTTTTTTCTCTTGATTTTTTTCATCAACTACTGAAAAACTTTTATCGAAGAAAAAAAAGGACCTATTATTATAGATTTTAAGGTGAAGTAATTGTTTTTTTATACGATAAAACTTCGTTGGAATATGAAATTCTAATTCCTTTTTCAATCCTTTCTTCCAAAATAAACTCTGAACCCATTCTACTTGGCAGGAGCAGTATAAGGTTAATAATTATTCAAGTTGCACCTTGATTATATTTTATAATTTAATCAAGAAAAAATCCTTAATCCCATTTTTATATCACACTCAGAAAAATGACACTTTCAAATCGGAGCGAATAGATGTTTTCATTCTGATATGAAACTTATTTCAAATATGGCGACCAAAATAATTCAATTTTGAAATACCAGAAGTACTCCCTTTCAACACTACAGTCACTACTCAAATGTGTTTTCATTTTATGTACGAAAATTGGAAATTTTAAAATATAGTGGAAATTGGAAACACCATAAGAGGTGTGACGACACATACAATTTACATATCTACCATACGTTGCATTATGGTCATAGCACGTTATGGTCTCCTCTAGACTGTGAGTACATTAAGTATCAATTTTGAGTACACTGCATATTTTCAGAATTCAGCATGTTTATTTATGCATGTGTTTCAAATTTGAGTAAATTTGATTCGGAGCCAGTTTCACTACGTGATATACTTAGGTTTGTGTAAAGCCCTGGATGAAGCTACGTTACTTAAGTAGCGACACGAGTTCAAATCGTCCGCCATTTTGGGTTTTTTCCGTAAGTCCGCTATGAGGAAACGGAGTTGCAATAGTTGAAATGCAACAATCAGAAAATGGAGATAACTAAAAAAAATAATAAAAGGAGTCTTCCGCAAAGCTTCTCTGCTATATTTAGGGATTTTTTGGTTTGTTAAATTCATAAAAAATATTTATTTAGTTTTTGGTATATCAGCCATAGTTCAATTCTATTAAATATTTATGTGTTTTAAATCATAAAACCTACCTTTTCTCTCTTGAAGCTAACTTAAGTCAAACTGAGTTAACTTAAGTCAAACTAAGTAAAGAATTTAAATAAAAAGAAACAGAAACTGTTAATAAAATGTAATACTTATTTAAAATATAACGAGATGGTGCAAAGAATATAAGGTGCCTGTTTAAAATTGAAGATATGTCACACACATATATTTTACAGTATTCAATTTCTTTATTATTTTAACAGTAAAATTTAATTTATTACTTTAGTAGTAATGGAATATTTTTAAATGTATGAAAACATACTTAAAATATATTTATATATTTTAACTTACAGCTACTTAATTTCTGATGCTGATACTCTCATTCCAATGCTCTTACTCGAGTATTTTTTTTGATTTCATACTTTGATTTTTATTTTTAATTAAAAAGTGAACTCTTTGGGTCCCTAAATTTCTTATTGCAAGCTTTTCCATTAAATTACAGGACGTGGGCAAGTTTTTGAAATGATCACAGGCAGAACTAATCCTCAAAGATTTTAAAATTTTCGTATCAAAATCTTCCTTCAAAATTCGTTCTTCATTCGCCCGAAAAAATTTTTCTATGTGAAGTAGAATGCAGTATACCTCCTGAGAAACATAAACTAGATTCGATTTATCTTTATGAAACTATCTCAGTTTGGAATTAGTGTTGCAGAGTTTATGATTGAGAGTTTCAATACAAGTTTGGCAAAGGTTTCCTCGTTTAATTACAGTCTTCCCAACACATCCACACAAATACATAATATAATGCGCTTTCTTCGATTTATGACAAGTCCCTCTCAACAATTTCAGAAAAAATTTCTATACTCACCTTTTCAGAATCTATATCAAAGCTTAGTTTTTCATGATATGATACATTCAAAACATCAAAATTAAGTATTTCTTCATCATACAAAAATAATTTTAATATTTTTCTAAAAACAATTTTGTGCTGCTAGGGAACTAATGCTTTTTATTAACCAAAGAGGAATTGCATGAAATATTCATTAAGATTATGTATATTTCTACAAAGATATATTAAAATAATGAGCTCATTAAACACGTATAAAATTAACTTCAGTTATTAACAATTTTATTACCATTTGGAAAATCAACATAATTTTTCTATAATATATATGAGGGTTTTCTTGACCCTTGTATAGAGAGAAACATGTAGGAACTGCATTTGCTTCAGAAGGCGCCTGTTATCATCTTCATGATTTTCAAACTTGTCCTCCGTAAAATGGACCTAGATAAAAATTTAGAATAAGGTATGTATTGTAAACAATTATGTATTACTATCGACCGCGAAGCACAAGTGGTGCTTTACAAATTGGTACTTTAGGATCAGCTAGGCACAAGCGTCGAGGTTTGTTAAATCGCCAAAAAAATCGATATTAACACCATTAAAATATCTCAACTAGCAGTGTGTCTTTCAATTATTGTTACATTTTCATTTGGGAAATAATATGCATAGCCATTATAGTCCGATTGAAGAGTTGCGCCGGTTAATCCTAAAATATTTTTCTTTAAATACATGTGGAGAATCGGTTTAAACAGTAACAGTTTAGGGGAAAAAAACTGTTTTTTTACATTATCTCTACGAGAAGTTGGTTATTTTGAAAGAAATAATAATTATTACTCAGACTGTATTTTATAACTTTAACTTTATTATGGAAAACGATTTTAAGATACTGGATGGATATTATTGTTTACTATGTATTTTTAAGGATATTTTATATTAGTTTTTTTTAAGACACACGAAATGCATATTAAATCTGCCACAGATGTGTGTTATAAACATTAATCAAAAATGCGTAATGAAAACTGTGTTACTTTTTATAATGACCGGATCACCTCACAACATCAATACGGGTTTATTAATTTTTAACAAGTGAGTATAATAAATGCAATACATAACTTGAGCCACATTACTAATAAAACCTTAAAACTTGATTTGGATAAATATAATTAAATGATTTTTATAAACTTACCTCACACACTTTGCAGTGGTCATTTGGTTTCCACTTTTCTCTCCCGATGTTATGCAGCCAGACTTTTCGTCTTCCTTCGTAAAATTTCCCAGCAGGTAATCGATAGAACTTGTAGCCACCGGTTCAATTATTTGTACACCCAAAAGCATAACAACTTGGCATCTTTAATAACTATACAATCTGCAAATTAAATGATCAAAGGTGTTTCCGTATGAAAATCTATCGCACTGGCTCGGAGCTTGAAAAACCCATAATGGCGGCTGTTTACATGCGTGACTGTGAACGTCCAATCAAAATCGGAAGCGGCAACATAAAAGTGAATCGCTACTTAAGCTTTGCTATCCAGGGCTTTAGGTTTGTGTACTCTTTACTCTGATTTGAAAATGTCGTTTTAAGAGTGCATGGCGTTTTAAATTTAAAATATTTTTTTTCTTAAAGTGACATCATAGCAGTACACTGAGAGAATTTTTCAGTTTCAAATTTGAGTAAATCGATGTTCATACTTAGAATGAAACTTTTTGTTTCAAATATGACGATCCAATGCTTTCAATTTTGAAACACCAGGCCATAATCAGTTTCAAACAATTTAACAGTCACCACTCAAATTATACTTATTTTTAGTTTATGTCTGAAAATTGTAATATTAAGAAAATTTCGAAAGTACATTAGGTTGGTGTGATAACGTGTAACACAACGTTGTGACGTCACACGCAACTTATTGATCTACTTCCCACGTCATAGTAAAGTGGCAATATGGTCATCATAACTGTAACACATTGCACTCTCTTTATAAGGATGCCACGGACGAATTAAAAAATGAGTACATGATGTTTTATTTTTGAGTATCTGCATATTTTTAAAAATGAATACATGCATAAGTGTAAACTCACTACTCTCAGACGTCACCTCCAACCGTGGACCGGTTTCGTCCTTGTTAGGACTCATCAGCACGGTATAGGATGGTAACGCAAGAGTGCGGAGGGCAAGTACTAGTCTAGCCGACTATAAATGAAAAAGTGGTGACCATTGATTAGTCCTCCACTCATCTGCTGGAATGACAATGGCATTCCTAGGACAGATTTAATTCCAGAAAGGCAAGGTACATGAAAGCAGAATTTCACCAATTATTGCTGGTTAAGCGGACAATAAGTGTAAACTCACAACTCTCAAACGTCACCTCCAACCGTGGACCGGTTTCGTCCTTGTTAGGACTTGTTATACCGTGCTGATGAGTCCTAACAAGGACGAAACCGGTCCACGGTTGGAGGTGACGTTTGAGAGTTGTGAGTTTACACTTATTGTCCGCTTAACCAGCAATAATTGGTGAAATTCTCCTTTTATGAATACATGCATGTTTTCAAATTTGAGTAAATTTGGATCGGAGCCTGTTTGAGTGCGTGACATACTCAGATTTGAGTAATTTTACTCATTTTTGAGACTGTGGTGTTAAGAGTGTATATCCTCTATTTGTATCATCTTTATCATGAAAATAAGTAGATCAAATCGGTGAAGGAAACATTACACTTGAAGGAAATGTTGAGCCCCATAGACTCTTTAGTTTCGTCCTCGGATTCTCAAAAGTTTTGCACGAGGATTTCAAAGCGTACAAATAGAGACCTTTTTACAAACCAACTTCTGAGTTTTTTTTTAGTTTGAAATTTCTGACATGAATGAATAAATTTCTCAATCAACTATGATTAATTAATTAACTGATTTCAATCGTTTGTGGCAGGTGTGGTTCCAGAACAGGCGTTCGAAGGAGCGACGCATGAAGCAGCTGAGCAGCCTGGGTGCGAGGCGGCACTTCTTCCGCAACCCCCGGAGGGCCATGCGCCCCCTCAGGGCCGACGAGGGCATGCCCCACGCCCCCTTCGCCTCCTACTTCTCAGGTGAGCCCCCCCTCTCTCTTTAATGAAAAGGGATCGAATCTTTCTATTGAAAAGCGCTCTGTGTCGAGTATATTTGTAATGTAAAGTTCTTAAATAAGACCTGTAAAAAAGTGCTCTATGAGGGGCATTATTTTCTGCACTGAACAGTGATTCCAAACTAATATTGTATGCTTCGAGAAATGAACTGTGAGAAATATTTGTATGCTTGATAAGAGTTCCGTGTCTAATATCAGAGTAGGTGTGTAACAACAACATTAACTATAGATTCATCTGGCACATTTACATAATAACAAACAATAATATTAACGGAAAAAGAGGAATAAGAAATGTACAATATATTGTTTACTATGGAAACTCTGTGATATTTTTGTCCCGAAAAATGCCTTTAAAATTTTCCTGTTACAATTATTTTTTGTATTAAGAAGTTCTCCGTAACAAACGTCTACCCTTAGAAATGCTAATATCCTAAAAATTTCTCCATTAAAATTTGTATGCTGAAAAATACTCTGGGAAAAATGTTTATCCTAAAAAGCAGTATGTTATAAATTTTACTCTAAGCCAGTGGTTCCCAAACTATTTTGGTCGTGGAACCCCCAAATTTGCTGCCGATGATCGCGGAACCCTGAATATTTTTTAATCAACGAATTTTCAAAATTTAATATCTGATATTAAATTAAACCAGGGGCGAATCCAGCCCAAGGGGGGCACTTTTCCAGACAATCTCCTTTACCTTTTGGGAAAAATGTCAAAATGGTGGTGATTTTCCCAAAAGTATCACGCAAGATCTCCTTGTGGTACCGTGGGGGGTCTGGGGGCTCTCCCCCAGAAACAATTTTGAAATTTGAATGGTAAAAGTAGGGTTTTAACTCATTTTGAGAACCTTTTTGGGTCCAAGGGGAGCGGCACTGTTCATTATTATTTTTTTAATGAAATAAAGTTTGTCCCATGGGAACCCCTAAATTTTTTCGTGGAACCCCAGGGTTCCACGGAACCCACTTTGGGAACCACTGCTCTAAGCAGTGCTCAAGCAGCAGTTCAAAATATGGAAACTTGAGGCTTTTATCATTTTTTTAAAATCCCTCTGTGACCAAAAGGATTTAACACCAAATCTGATGGCTTTGAATATGGCTGCAAGTCTCGCGAACGATTCATAGTGAAAAGTTCCAAAATTGCCGAAAAAATGCTGTTTTCCAGATTAACTGCAGAATGTCTGAAACTAAGTTAATATGAATAACAATTAGAATACAAAACAATATGCTTTAACTTGTAAGGATTTACAAACTTTTGTGGCATAATAAATATTTTTAAAGTAACTTTTTTTATCACTTTTTCAAATTTAGCATTCTTTGGTCATTCTCCGCAGTGCAAAAAGAAACGGGTGTTTTTACAGCGAAATTCCCCTCATTCATTCCAAAAAACACCCCCTCAAAAATATTATTCAGAATTCATTTTCAACTCTTCCGAGAAAGTGCTTTTTCCCTCCAAAACTTCCCTCTCGGATAAATTTACATAAGTTTTTCATTCCGTGCGTGGAAACCAGGAATCCATCTCTGAAAATGTGACACTGCTGGAAAATTTCTAAAGAAAAAAAAAAGAGAGAAAAAGAAAGACGAGAAGATCTTCAATTAAAGAAACTTATTCGCGAAGGAAGAAAGTTTTAGCGAAGGAAATTAAATGAAGGGGGAGCAGAGAAAGGGTGAAAAACAAACGGGGGTAAAAAGCGCAAGAAACATAACTCACAAACGCCCGTGTAGCGCTTTTTAGCCTCTCGCGCTTTGCATTTTGCTAACAAAGAATGGCGGAGCTCGCGTAGAGTAAGGAACACAGAGGGAGCAATTGAATCGTCCGTCGGTTTGAAAAAGGGATTAAGTCCAAAAATCTAGTTTTGAGAAAATCGAAAATGCTACAGCAATGGAATTTTCGTTGTATAACCGCTAAATTTTTACTGGAAATGCAGGACACTAATTTTATAATACTGAACAATCTTCTTCTTCGGTCGCCCTAGAGTCCTTGATGGGTCTTGGCCTGCTGCACTATTTTATTCCAGGCAACTCTATTACACGCGTTTTTTTACTGTTGGTTATTTTCATTGTTCTAAGATCTTTAAGAATATCGTCCAACCATCTCATTTTGGGTCTCCCTCTAGGTCTATTATTGCCCATTGGCTTCCAATTCAATGTCCTTTTAACTCTGAACAATCAGTTAATTTATACTGAACTTATGCTGAGTGAATTTATACATTTATACTAAACAATCAGAGAAAAAAATATATGTAAATAAGTACTGAGTAAATAAGTAAAAATAAAAAATATTGTAGAATAGAAAAAAGTTGATGCAACTGTGTAGCTTTGGATTTTTGTTTTGGTCTTTTTCCCTTTTCAAAGTGATAATTCAATTTAAACACATTTCTTTTGTAGCCGTGTCACCTAAAGCATAGCATATTCTGCTTCCATAACTGACGACAGTGTTTTGAACTTTTGAGTTCATTTAATTACCCACAATAAAAACCAATTAATAACAATAAAATGAGAAAGTTGCATGATTTTTTTCATTTTTTAATCGTTTCTTCATGCCAAAATAAGCAACCACCCAAAATTTGAGGCCGATCGAGAAATTTTTTGATGCAAAAAAATTAACAAAAATACCCTTTTTCAAAGCTAGCGAAAACGCTAAGAGTTTAGAATGTGACGTCATCGTACGGTGATCATTGTTGGAAAGCAACAGAGTTGATGGTATGATTGTTGACGTCATTGCACGGTGTTTTCACTTGAGCGTTTTCAGTCACATGTTTTTCTCGACTTTTAAATTAAAATATTTAATTACTTGTACATTTTTTTCTGAAAAATTGTGTGGGACTAGATATATTTTATTTTACCATACAAAAAACCTCACGGAACACTTGAATGTTTTTGAAAATCTGACACATGCAACTTCCTTATTGTAATAGATTAATGTATTAAGAGTGTAAAGGGGGAATTAGAGTAGGAAAAGAAAATTAGTTTTATAAACAAATACACACAGTGATTTCCAATCCCTAGTAGTTCACTGACATCTTGTTTAAAAAACTGCATATGAAATTAAACAGACTAGTTACCTACTAGTTTCAACTAGTCCCAGGACAAAATAGTTAACTATTAGTTGCAACTAGATTTTTCCCAGGCTAGTTGGTAGTTGCCGATTATTACCCGAGTGTGCGCGCAAAGGGACAACTAAAACGCGCGCTCTATTTCTTCCCCATCTCTCTCCTCGCAATGATCATTCCTCGTCTGAGAACGAGATTAAAAAGGTGAAAATACACGAAAAAGGAAGCGGCGGCGCAGGTGAGCGAGAGTGTGGGTGAACACACACTAAAGAAGAAAAAAACACCACCAAAAACCAGAGACAACCGGCTGGAAATTAATAGCTCTCGAGTTAATCACGTTTTTCTTGAGCGTGCGTTACGCATTAAGGAAGGGGAGATGCACCCCGAGTTGTTATTAATCACCGAATAACGGCATCACTCACGGCCATTTTGTTTACGGTTTATTTGGAAGGGGAAAAAATGGAGGTGGTAGTCATAAAAAGAGGGGCTTCTTTTTTTATAAATTGAAATTACGGAGGTTTTAAATGGAGTAATTTTCGAGTCCCCCCTTAATGAAATATCTTTCACGTGTTGTGATTGGCTTTTGTGGTGGGTTACGTTTCACTTGTATTGCTTGACTCTGTTTTTGGGGAAAGTTTTGAACGCATGTTTTTTTTTCGCGAAGGTCGTTTGAGTTTTGAATTTTTGTTGTTGTAATATGAAAAGCGGGAATAATTGATGAGCATTGTTTGGAAGAACGTACTATGTACTTTTTGAGTATCTAAAGTGTTCTTAAAAAACTATTAGTTAGGTTTGAAAAAAAATTCATTAAACTTTCTCAGATCTTTTAATTAACTTTGGTGGAGAGATACAAGGTATCTTAAGGCCCATTCAGACTTTTCGCTTTGTGTTCATTTTGGAGGAATCATTCAAAGTGAAGAGTGGGAATTGACGTTTCACTCTTCACTTCTTTACTTTTCTATGGAAACTAGACTATAGTGATTCATAGGAGTGAATAACTCAGGATGAACAGTGAAAATGTTGCAGTGTGAATGAGCCGTTACGAAATAAATCTCAGTCTTTCCGGAAAGGAAATCCACAACGATCCTCTTATGATTGACAGATTTTATCAGAGTCAACGGACTTTGGGACTTCGTTGGACCTGGAGAGTACGGTAGATTTTTTTGTTTCAAATGTTTGACAAATTTGATGTATACTGCTTCTTAACATTAAACTAATCATAACTTGAATGCTTTTCAACATAAGTCTAAAATTTCGATTACAGACAATGTAGAACGACATAAGAAAGCAAAGATTGACGAATGCAATCATATTAATTTACACAACTTTTTTTTCCCTCCGAATTATCGTCAAATTAGAAGTAAACCGTGTCCCCTTAAACCACTGCTAAACAACATTATACACAATGACAATCATCAGTGCTTTTCTTCTTATGTCGATTCAGGCAATAGTTGTGTGAAGGGAACAGAACAAAAACGCCTAGTTAGTCTATTCATTTGACATCCACGAGACAAGAGAGTAGAGAATGACCGTTTCTTTAAGTTCGACGACAAGTTCAAGGTATGAATTGAGTCGTTCACATGTCACAGAGAGATCTCTCTCTTTATCTCTAGAGTGCAGTCGTCACACTGCGACTGTCACTGATGGATAGAGAAAAGCATCATAATGAGTGGTCATCCGTCTTGTTTATGCAGACGTCCATTGTATGGTAATTGCTGCAAATGATTCCGTGGGTTTGCCGTTCAGCTTTCTATGGTGATTTGCTGACCCCCTCTTTTGGCTGTTGCATAAGAGAGGAGTTTAGGTGTTATTTGAAGCATAAGTTTATTGATTGGTTTATTTGGTTTTATAGAGCCTGAAAGCTCACCCGATGGACATATGGATGGGTCAATTGGCCAGTAAAGGGAGGTCCTCCCCGCACGGGATTGTGGGGGAAAGTCCCCCAAATAGCTAATCCCTTTCCTTTGTTTGTTTTAACTACCCTTTTCCCTTAGGAGAGCTTTTGCGCCATAAAGTCTAAAGTTGTAAAAGTCTAAATCGACTCCAAGTGGAATTTAGATAATTGAGATGTTAGGCATTTTAGGAGATTGGGCATTTATTTCCCCCCCCCCTGTTTTACTTGTTTATCGTGTGGTTAAGATCTCAATCTATGAATGTGTTAACAAATCATCAAGTTCTTATCTTTTATCAAGGTTTTATATATCAAGGGCTTTATCAAGGGCTTATCTTTATTATCTTCTTTTTTTATTAGAAATGAGTGAAGTATAATTTACTTCCTTTACATCAGAAGCCAATGGGTCGTGTTATATAAAAAGGGACATGATATTGAAATATTGAGGGTAAATCGCATATTACAATGATTATTATAAATTTAAAAAACATGAACAAATAAGGAAATTAGGGGGTGTCCCTCAGAAAATTTTAAAAATAATCTGCCCTTTGCAAATGGGTTTTTAGCACATTTCGCACGAATTTCAAATTTTTCACCCGTCTTGACGTTCGACGACAAGTAGTACTAAGGAAAGTATCATGAAAACAGGGATTATGGTAGAAACATCCCAGAATCTCCATTATATGTTTATGATATTCATTGATATTCTCTCCCTCCCCTTTAAATGACGCCCCTGAGAAAATATTCTCAGAATTCCCCTACACCTGACAATTCGGACAGACCTTCAAAAGGAGTGATGACACTTCAGAGCTAATAATAAAAATCGCTCTAAAGAGAAGAGAGGGGGGGATGACCACGAGAATTCCTTTTCCATCATCCCCGTGAAGGATCGTCTGGTTGCGTGTCCGCCCGTCATTATGAGAGGACTCAATCTGGAAAAAGCGGTTTTAATTGGAAAATTAATTGAATGTGTTTTCGAGCGAGGAAGATTTATTCAGAGGGATTCCTCGTCGGAATATTGACTGATTGAGGAATTTGCAACAAATTGTGCTTTTGGAAATTTTTTTTTCATCCCTGGGTCAGAAGTTATCACATTAACGGGGGTCTACTTCCTAGGGCGCAGGAATTGGTGTACTTTCCACGTTTTGAAATCGATTTAAATAAAAACAAAAATTCCATCGTGTATAAGTCATTTAGCAAACAATTTCCTGTTAGTATTTGTAAAGGTTGTGATATTTCTGAACTCCATGGGCGTGGTGCAAAATTTTAAATGATATTAAGTGACATCGTTTCAAGCTTAATTTTATCAATGAAGGACCTCTGTACCCCTCTTAAACTATTGTTTGGGTAACTTGATCCCTAATTACATATTCCCACTCTCAAATTATTCTATTTCATGGATTTCATTGAATTTTATTTGTGTAATTATTCCATAAACTCAAAATTATCCTTAATTTTTAATACGAGTGTAGTTTAAAGGTATACAGACACGGATGCCTCCAACTGACGAGGGGAGGTAATATTTATTTTTCAATGAAATAATGGAAGATTTAAAACTTAGCATGAAACATACTCATAATTTTTTTTGGAATGGGGATAAACCAATAGACTTTGAAAAGACTAATTTGCATTACACCTCATAAGGTAAAGGACGCTTTTAAGACCACCAAAAAATACTTAAACTTCACATTCACATTAACATTCAATTTAAAAAATGAACGTCAAATGGACGTGCTGCTAAATTTCCAAATGTGTTTGAAAATCACTTATGAGGGAGAGACTAATCTTAATATTTTGTTAGGATAATTTGATACTGGACAAAATACTCCCACTATTAGATGATCCTTTGACATGAAGATCGCTAAAAACTATAATTTTGATCATTATTCAAAAAATAATATTATCCTTAATTTTGGGACAAGAGTCAGTTTTAAGAGTATTTTTAAACTCAAATTTTAATTTGCCCTCGTAGATGGTGCTACGGAATGAGTTTCATTGACAAGGAAAGAAGATTTGCTTGATTATCCCCCAAAAATATAAACTAGCTATATTTGAATCTCCAACCACTTTCTTTGTTCGATCTTGCATCGTTATTCCAGTCGTGTTGTGACCTCTTCCAGGGACATTTTTCATTACATGCTGATTAATACGACAGATCTGATGAAAACTAATTGTCATTTATCTCTTCCCCCCCCAAAGTCTCTTTAATTTATAAATGTACAATAATTTCAATATTTTTCTTGGGTGTAATAAAATAACTTAGCTTTTGATGATTGGAAAATAAGTATTAGTTAATCCCTCATATATATTTTAGTTGTTTTAGATATCTGAAATTTTACATTGTAGGCTAGTGTAAAAAATTTGCTTACATATTGATAACAAATTTTGGTATTTTGCATGAAATTTCCATAAAATTATTTTAAAATTTCTGAAATTTCTATAATATTACAGCTTAAACACAAAGATAAATTATAATTAAGGTTGATTTTGTTAGTTGTTCCACAAAATTTGGGTTGTGCATATTAAGATAGTCTCGGACAAGATTGCGTTTGTTTGAATGAATGGAATTTGGATTCTCTCTCTCTCTCTCTCTCTCTCTCTCTCTCTCTCTCTCTCTCTCTCTCTCTCTCTCTCTCTCTCTCTCTCTCTCTCTCTCTCTCTCTCTCTCTCTCTCTCTAAGGACTTCACATCTAAAGAAACTTCACATCTAAAGGTTAGCAATAGAGGTGGACATAGGCATCCGTTGATGTTTAGGTCATATTAAAATTTTCATGAACCATTTCCATGAAAGCACCACTCTCGATTATCTAGTTCGAGAACAGGTGAGGTCCGAATCGGATCTACCCCCCAAAAAAGGTGACTAATTTTCATTAGTCCGGCGGCAATAATACTGTCGAAACTCACCTGTAATAAAAGATGTCCTCTATCGCATTCCTTCTCTGCTCCCGAGTGTCATTTCTTCAATCTGCCGTATGGATACCGTTTCTCTTCTGTCAGCTACCTGAAAGAACAAGCGAAAGCACCACTCTCAATTCTCTAGTTCGAGAACAGGTGAGGTCCGAATCGGATCTACCCCAAAAAAAAGGTGACTAATTTTCATTAGTCCGGCGGCAATAATACTGTCGAAACTCACCTGTAATAAAAGATGTCCTCTATCGCATTCCTTCTCTGCTCCCGAGTGTCATTTCTTCAATCTTCCGTATGGATACCGTTTCTCTTCTGTCAGCTACCTGAAAGAACAAACGAAAGCACCACTCTCAATTCTCTAGTTCGAGAACAGGTGAGGTCCGAATCGGATCTACCCCAAAAAAAAGGTGACTAATTTTCATTAGTCCGGCGGCAATAATACTGTCGAAACTCACCTGTAATAAAAGATGTCCTCTATCGCATTCCTTCTCTGCTCCCGAGTGTCATTTCTTCAATCTTCCGTATGGATACCGTTTCTCTTCTGTCAGCTACCTGAAAGAACAAACGAAAGCACCACTCTCAATTCTCTAGTTCGAGAACAGGTGAGGTCCGAATCGGATCTACCCCCAAAAAAAGGTGACTAATTTTCATTAGTCCGGCGGCAATAATACTGTCGAAACTCACCTGTAATAAAAGATGTCCTCTATCGCATTCCTTCTCTGCTCCCGAGTGTCATTTCTTCAATCTTCCGTATGGATACCGTTTCTCTTCTGTCAGCTACCTGAAAGAACAAACGAAAGCACCACTCTCAATTCTCTAGTTCGAGAACAGGTGAGGTCCGAATCGGATCTACCCCAAAAAAAAGGTGACTAATTTTCATTAGTCCGGCGGCAATAATACTGTCGAAACTCACCTGTAATAAAAGATGTCCTCTATCGCATTCCTTCTCTGCTCCCGAGTGTCATTTCTACAATCCTCCGTATGGATACCGTTTCTCTTCTGCAGCTACCTGAAAGAACAAACGAAAGCACGACTCTCAATTCTCTAGTTCCAGAAAAGGTGAGGTCCGAATCGGATCTATCCCAAAAAAAAGGTGACTAATTTTCATTAGTCCGGCGGCAATAATACTGTCGAAACTCACCTGTAATAAAAGATGTCCTCTATCGCATTCCTTCTCTGCTCCCGAATGTCATTCCTTCAATCCTCCGTATGGATACCGTTTCTCTTCTGCAGCTACCTGAAAGAACAAACGAAAGCACCACTCTCAATTCTCTAGTTCGAGAACAGGTGAGGTCCGAATCGGATATACCCCAAAAAAAAATGACTAATTTTCATTAGTCCGGCGGCAATAATACTGTCGAAACTCACCTGTAATAAAAGATGTCCTCTATCGCATTCCTTCTCTGCTCCCGAGTGTCATTTCTACAATCCTCCGTATGGATACCGTTTCTCTTCTGTCAGCTACCTGAAAGAACAAACGAAAGCACCACTCTCAATTCTCTAGTTCGAGAACAGGTGAGGTCCGAATCGGATCTAACCCAAAAAAAGGTGACAAATTTTCATTAGTCCGGCGGCAATAATACTGTCGAAACTCACCTGTAATAAAAGATGTCCTCTATCGCATTCCTTCTCTGCTCCCGAGTGTCATTTCTACAATCCTCCGTATGGATACCGTTTCTCTTCTGTCAGCTACCTGAAAGAACAAACGAAAGCACCACTCTCAATTCTCTAGTTCGAGAACAGGTGAGGTCCGAATCGGATCTAACCCAAAAAAAGGTGACTAATTTTCATTAGTCCGGCGGCAATAATACTGTCGAAACTCACCTGTAATAAAAGATGTCCTCTATCGCATTCCTTCTCTGCTCCCGAGTGTCATTTCTACAATCCTCCGTATGGATACCGTTTCTCTTCTGTCAGCTACCTGAAAGAACAAACGAAAGCACCACTCTCAATTCTCTAGTTCGAGAACAGGTGAGGTCCGAATCGGATCTAACCCAAAAAAAGGTGACTAATTTTCATTAGTCCGGCGGCAATAATACTGTCGAAACTCACCTGTAATAAAAGATGTCCTCTATCGCATTCCTTCTCTGCTCCCGAGTGTCATTTCTTCAATCTTCCGTATGGATACCGTTTCTCTTCTGTCAGCTACCTGAAAGAACAAACGAAAGCACCACTCTCAATTCTCTAGTTCGAGAACAGGTGAGGTCCGAATCGGATCTACCCCCCAAAAAAGGTGACTAATTTTCATTAGTCCGGCGGCAATAATACTGTCGAAACTCACCTGTAATAAAAGATGTCCTCTATCGCATTCCTTCTCTGCTCCCGAGTGTCATTTCTTCAATCTTCCGTATGGATACCGTTTCTCTTCTGTCAGCTACCTGAAAGAACAAATGAAAGCACCACTCTCAATTCTCTAGTTCGAGAACAGGTGAGGTCCGAATCGGATCTACCCCAAAAAAAAGGTGACTAATTTTCATTAGTCCGGCGGCAATAATACTGTCGAAACTCACCTGTAATAAAAGATGTCCTCTATCGCATTCCTTCTCTGCTCCCGAGTGTCATTTCTACAATCCTCCGTATGGATACCGTTTCTCTTCTGCAGCTACCTGAAAGAACAAACGAAAGCACGACTCTCAATTCTCTAGTTCCAGAACAGGTGAGGTCCGAATCGGATCTATCCCAAAAAAAAGGTGACTAATTTTCATTAGTCCGGCGGCAATAATACTGTCGAAACTCACCTGTAATAAAAGATGTCCTCTATCGCATTCCTTCTCTGCTCCCGAGTGTCATTTCTACAATCCTCCGTATGGATACCGTTTCTCTTCTGCAGCTACCTGAAAGAACAAACGAAAGCACGACTCTCAATTCTCTAGTTCCAGAACAGGTGAGGTCCGAATCGGATCTATCCCAAAAAAAAGGTGACTAATTTTCATTAGTCCGGCGGCAATAATACTGTCGAAACTCACCTGTAATAAAAGATGTCCTCTATCGCATTCCTTCTCTGCTCCCGAGTGTCATTTCTTCAATCCTCCGTATGGATACCGTTTCTCTTCTGCAGCTACCTGAAAGAACAAACGAAAGCACCACTCTCAATTCTCTAGTTCGAGAACAGGTGAGGTCCGAATCGGATCTACCCCAAAAAAAAGGTGACTAATTTTCATTAGTCCGGCGGCAATAATACTGTCGAAACTCACCTGTAATAAAAGATGTCCCCTATAGTATTCCTTCTCTGCTCCCGAGTGTCATTTCTACAATCCTCCGTATGGATACCGTTTCTCTTCTGTCAGCTACCTGAAAGAACAAACGAAAGCACCACTCTCAATTCTCTAGTTCGAGAACAGGTGAGGTCCGAATCGGATCTACCCCAAAAAAAGGTGACTAATTTTCATTAGTCCGGCGGCAATAATACTGTCGAAACTCACCTGTAATAAAAGATGTCCTCTATCGCATTCCTTCTCTGCTCCCGAGTGTCATTTCTACAATCCTCCGTATGGATACCGTTTCTCTTCTGTCAGATACCTGAAAGAACAAATGAAAGCACCACTCTCAATTCTCTAGTTCGAGAACAGGTGAGGTCCGAATCGGATCTACCCCAAAAAAAGGTGACTAATTTTCATTAGTCCGGCGGCAATAATACTGTCGAAACTCACCTGTAATAAAAGATGTCCTCTATCGCATTCCTTCTCTGCTCCCGAGTGTCATTTCTTCAATCCTCCGCATGGATACCGTTTCTCTTCTGCAGCTACCTGAAAGAACAAACGAAAGCACGACTCTCAATTCTCTAGTTCGAGAACAGGTGAGGTCCGAATTGGATCTACCCCAAAAAAAAGGTGACTAATTTTCATTAGTCCGGCGGCAATAATTTATTTATTTATTTATTTATTCTAAAGTCAAACAGATAAAAATCCAATTACATGACTGGTAATACAAAGTAAAAGACACACAAAAAACACTATAAAAGACACACAAAAACCCTATAAAAGACACATATTAAACAACAAGAACAAACAATGAATAAGAAAAATTTAAAAGTCGAATTTCATAACCTAATTACCCTGACAAGATCACTGCAAGAATTAAAGAAAATATCAGAATCAATTGGCAAGTTGTTTACCAATTTGCAGAATTGAAATATTGACTGGTTTAATAAATAATTTTTGTTACAGGAGGGAATTTCAAAAACAGTTTTATTTCTTGTCATATATTGCGGAACGTGAAAATTTAAGAGATTAAGTAGGTCAGAACAATCAATCTCATTATTTAGAAGCCTAAAGAAAAACTTAAAAACACAAGTATTACGTCTAGTTTCAAGAGTAACAATGTTAGGTAATACGTTGAGTGAATTATTCGATTTAAAGGAATGAAAACGAAGAAACATATTTTGAATTTTCTCAAGAGATTTAATGTGAGATTTATTATATGGATTCCATACTGTACAATTATATTCAAGAATAGAACGAACCAAAGAAATAAAAAGATTATATAAAACAAAATTGTTGGTGAAATCATAAGTGGTTCTCTTTAAAATTCCTAAAGTCTTAATTGCTTTGAGTCTGATGTCTTTAATATGCATGTTAAAACCAAAATTGGATTCATAAATTATACCCAGGTCCTTGATATGCGATATTCTAGTGATAGGCAGATTGTCAATTAAGTAATTTTTAAGAAGAGGGTTAAGTCTACGCGTAAAAGTTAAAACAAAACATTTATCTATATTTAAGTATAATTTATTTGAAGTGCACCAATTGCTCAAATCATTAAGTTCGTACTGCAAAACTTCCAGATCATCCAGATACTGTCGAAACTCACCTGTAATAGAAGATATCCTCTATCGCATTCCTTCTCTGCTCCCGAGTGTCATTTCTTCAATCCTCCGTATGGATACCGTTTCTCTTCTGCAGCTACCTGAAAGAACAAACGAAAGCACGACTCTCAATTCTCTAGTTCGAGAACAGGTGAGGTCCGAATCGGATCTACCCCAAAAAAAAGGTGACTAATTTTCATTAGTCCGGCGGCAATAATACTGTCGAAACTCACCTGTAATAAAAGATGTCCTCTATCGCATTCCTTCTCTGCTCCCGAGTGTCATTTCTTCAATCCTCCGTATGGATGCCGTTTCTCTTCTGCAGCTACCTGAAAGAACAAACGAAAGCACCACTCTCAATTCTCTAGTTCGAGAACAGGTGAGGTCCGAATCGGATCTACCCCCAAAAAAAGGTGACTAATTTTCATTAGTCCGGCGGCAATAATACTGTCGAAACTCACCATTAATAAAAGATGTCCTCTATCGCATTCCTTCTCTGCTCCCGAGTGTCATTTCTACAATCCTCCGTATGGATACCGTTTCTCTTCTGTCAGCTACCTGAAAGAACAAACGAAAGCACCACTCTCAATTCTCTAGTTCGAGAACAGGTGAGGTCCGAATCGGATCTACCCCAAAAAAAAGGTGACTAATTTTCATTAGTCCGGCGGCAATAATACTGTCGAAACTCACCTGTAATAAAAGATGTCCTCTATCGCATTCCTTCTCTGCTCCCGAGTGTCATTTCTTCAATCCTCCGTATGGATGCCGTTTCTCTTCTGCAGCTACCTGAAAGAACAAACGAAAGCACCACTCTCAATTCTCTAGTTCGAGAACAGGTGAGGTCCGAATCGGATCTACCCCAAAAAAAAGGTGACTAATTTTCATTAGTCCGGCGGCAATAATACTGTCGAAACTCACCTGTAATAAAAGATGTCCTCTATCGCATTCCTTCTCTGCTCCCGAGTGTCATTTCTACAATCCTCCGTATGGATACCGTTTCTCTTCTGTCAGCTACCTGAAAGAACAAACGAAAGCACCACTCTCAATTCTCTAGTTCGAGAACAGGTGAGGTCCGAATCGGATCTACCCCAAAAAAAAGGTGACTAATTTTCATTAGTCCGGCGGCAATAATACTGTCGAAACTCACCTGTAATAAAAGATGTCCTCTATCGCATTCCTTCTCTGCTCCCGAGTGTCATTTCTACAATCCTCCGTATGGATACCGTTTCTCTTCTGTCAGCTACCTGAAAGAACAAACGAAAGCACCACTCTCAATTCTCTAGTTCGAGAACAGGTGAGGTCCGAATCGGATCTACCCCAAAAAAAAGGTGACTAATTTTCATTAGTCCGGCGGCAATAATACTGTCGAAACTCACCTGTAATAAAAGATGTCCTCTATCGCATTCCTTCTCTGCTCCCGAGTGTCATTTCTACAATCCTCCGTATGGATACCGTTTCTCTTCTGTCAGCTACCTGAAAGAACAAACGAAAGCACCACTCTCAATTCTCTAGTTCGAGAACAGGTGAGGTCCGAATCGGATCTACCCCAAAAAAAAGGTGACTAATTTTCATTAGTCCGGCGGCAATAATACTGTCGAAACTCACCTGTAATAAAAGATGTCCTCTATCGCATTCCTTCTCTGCTCCCGAGTGTCATTTCTACAATCCTCCGTATGGATACCGTTTCTCTTCTGTCAGCTACCTGAAAGAACAAACGAAAGCACCACTCTCAATTCTCTAGTTCGAGAACAGGTGAGGTCCGAATCGGATCTACCCCAAAAAAAAGGTGACTAATTTTCATTAGTCCGGCGGCAATAATACTGTCGAAACTCACCTGTAATAAAAGATGTCCTCTATCGCATTCCTTCTCTGCTCCCGAGTGTCATTTCTACAATCCTCCGTATGGATACCGTTTCTCTTCTGTCAGCTACCTGAAAGAACAAACGAAAGCACCACTCTCAATTCTCTAGTTCGAGAACAGGTGAGGTCCGAATCGGATCTACCCCAAAAAAAAGGTGACTAATTTTCATTAGTCCGGCGGCAATAATACTGTCGAAACTCACCTGTAATAAAAGATGTCCTCTATCGCATTCCTTCTCTGCTCCCGAGTGTCATTTCTACAATCCTCCGTATGGATACCGTTTCTCTTCTGTCAGCTACCTGAAAGAACAAACGAAAGCACCACTCTCAATTCTCTAGTTCGAGAACAGGTGAGGTCCGAATCGGATCTACCCCAAAAAAAAGGTGACTAATTTTCATTAGTCCGGCGGCAATAATACTGTCGAAACTCACCTGTAATAAAAGATGTCCTCTATCGCATTCCTTCTCTGCTCCCGAGTGTCATTTCTACAATCCTCCGTATGGATACCGTTTCTCTTCTGTCAGCTACCTGAAAGAACAAACGAAAGCACCACTCTCAATTCTCTAGTTCGAGAACAGGTGAGGTCCGAATCGGATCTACCCCAAAAAAAAGGTGACTAATTTTCATTAGTCCGGCGGCAATAATACTGTCGAAACTCACCTGTAATAAAAGATGTCCTCTATCGCATTCCTTCTCTGCTCCCGAGTGTCATTTCTACAATCCTCCGTATGGATACCGTTTCTCTTCTGTCAGCTACCTGAAAGAACAAACGAAAGCACCACTCTCAATTCTCTAGTTCGAGAACAGGTGAGGTCCGAATCGGATCTACCCCAAAAAAAAGGTGACTAATTTTCATTAGTCCGGCGGCAATAATACTGTCGAAACTCACCTGTAATAAAAGATGTCCTCTATCGCATTCCTTCTCTGCTCCCGAGTGTCATTTCTTCAATCCTCCGTATGGATACCGTTTCTCTTCTGCAGCTACCTGAAAGAACAAACGAAAGCACGACTTTCAATTTTAGCTGATCGAGAACAGGTGAATTGTTTCTCTTCTTCAGCTACCTCTATCTGCTCCTGGAAAAATAAATATAAACATTCATAGATTTACAATTATCTATGAAGTGACCCAAAAACTATAGATTACTTGCTGATTATTTGGGAGAGGAAACTTAAACCAGTTTTTTCATAAATCCGTTTGTCACAACTCATTAAGATTAAGATTATGATCCAGTAAGATTTTGACTAGTTGGTCAATCAACTTTTTGAAATAATTTTCTTGTAAAAACTATCTTTCTCAAAAGGCCCCGGTTGCCTGCTTGAATCCTTATGGAGCTTAAGTGGCTCATGTGACAACGACAACCGATACTCGTCATCAGACCTAATATTTTATTTGTTAAATTTTATTTTAACATAATTTCTAAAAAAAGTCTTTTAACCCATTTGAAATAGTAGTATGCTAAACGGTACTTTAGGATAAACTGGGCGTAAATACCATTAATCAGAATTTATTAAAAGATGCAAATTAAAACATATTTTTGATAAGTGCATCTAGAAAACAATTTTAAAATGGTATTTAAACGGGATAGTTTTTAAAAGTACAAGTACTCTTTCTAAACATGAAAAATGAATGCTTCAATGGCGTCAAAAGTGTTTAGTAGATTGAACAGATAAGTTCAATCAGATAACAGAGTATATAACAGATTTGTACCATAAAACTACTACTTATAAAAGACTAAATAGATAAAAATGGTGTAGTATTGAGATTTACCTAAAAGTGCACTAGGGGAATCCTCAAAAGAATCCTTACATTCTTAATCCAAAAATTTGTCTAGTAGGTAAATTGTTTCCTTTGAAACCGTTCATCAATATTTTTTAGAACAGTCTGACATATTTTATCTTGATGTAGTATTATTTAATTTAGAACTTCAGCTCTTTGATTTTTTTAAGTTTTTCATAGCTTGAATATCATCTTGATTTTTGATAAAAATATAATTTAATGTATTTTTGAATATTACGATAGTAACCATAAATATGTTGAATTAAGATAGGATCTAAGGTAAATAATATTAAAATTCATATTTTTCTTTTCAATATAATATATTCGATGTAGCGATGTTCTCATAAAATAATTAACTGTTAAATTAATCTCTACATTTTTAAAGAAATTCAAATGGTATGAAATGATAAACTTAAAAATAACGAAAGTGAGCTCACCTGTACGCGAGTTACTCCTCTCGTCTTGATGTCGGAGAAGGAACTGAAAAATTTTTTTTGTTGGTGAAATTTTACTTTTACAACTGTATTGTTAAATGACATTTTATGTATTCAGTTTTCATTGTTGTAATTTTTCATGTTATTGTTGAAGATGCAATTAAGGTAACTTGTTGTAAGGTACATTGTTGTAAGCCATTGTAATATCCTCCATTTTATCCAACATAATTTTGTTAATATAGAATTATACAGGGTGTTTCAAAATTGCGTTGCACGGCTTTTATTCGAAACCAGCGCCTCCTAGGGTCATGGATGTAAGGTCTACTCCTAGGTAAGTGACCCTGGAGAATCCATTGAGATGACTTACAGCGCCCCTAGCGGCGAAATGAAAAAGTTAAAAAAATTAATTTAAAAACTAAAGGAGATAGAGCAAAAACCTTAGTGAGAGTATTGTTGCCAACGTCAAGAAGAACTCATTGAAAAAAATTTGATCAAAATATCTTGAATATTCGCGGAGATATTAGCATGTGAAAATAGCACTTTTTCGGGGGTCAAAAAGGAAAAAGTTCGCATATTTGCAAATTTTTCAGTGTTATTGTGTAGTTTTGTGTTTTTTTAGTTTACTGAACACAAAATTTAATCGAAAAATAAAAAAAATTTGCAAATAAGCGGACTTTTTACTTTTTGACCCCCGAAAAAGTGCTATTTTCACATGCTAATATCTCCGCGAATATTCAAGATATTTTGATCAATTTTTTTTCAATGAGTTCTTCTTGACGTTGGCAACAATACTCTCACTGAGGTTTTTGCTCTATCTCCTTTAGTTTTTAAATTAATTTTTTTAACTTTTTAATTTCGCCGCTAGGGGCGCTCTAAGTCATCTCAATGGATTCCCCAAGGTCACTTACCTAGGGGTAGACCTTACTTCCATGACCCTAGGAGGTGCTGGTTCCGAATAAAAGCCGTGCAACGCAATTTTGAAACACCCTGTTTAATTTTCCATTATAAAGAATTATATCATCAAGGGAACTCTGCCCCCCTGAAATCCGGACTTGGAGTACCAAAACAAGCTAATATCCTGTTTTTTAGGGAGAAATTTCCAAAAATTTTCTGGGGGAGAGCCACCAGAAAAAAAATTAGGACTTGGTGTACCACAATAACTGGATGTAATCCTGTTTATAGGGTCAAATTCAGGGTTTTCAACCCACCCACAAACCCAAAAAAACCGGGGCGGTTTTTTCAATAAGGTTTTTTATAATTTAAGGTTTTAAGATTTTTTTATAGGAACCCTTGTCCGCAAATGTAAACTGTGTCCGCTAGAGGACAATGTTCGCCGGCAAAGGGCCAACAATTATCTATTTTTTCTAAGAGAAACTTTAGATTATTATTTGGAGAGAACACCCCCTAAAACCCAAGTTAACAAAATTTCATTAAATTCTGCCGGTAATAATTAGCAAAGAAAATCACCTCTTTTTTCCCTTTCAATTTCAATTAAAAAATTTTCTGACCAGAAATTTTTCATTCAAAGAAATTTTGTTTATAGGGGGTTTTGGTGGGTGTTCTCTTTGAATATGTAATAATAATTGAAGAGTTAAACGTTGCCGACCAACACTAAACGGTTTTCGCTCCGTTCGGAAAAACGGCAGAATTCAAAATTTTATTTTCCCTCCTCTTGCAGAGGAAGGGAGGGGGCAGGGGAAAAAACGGGACGAGAAGCGAGGAAACTGTCAATCTCTAGCAGCGCCTGCCAGCTGTCTCTTCTGTTGCACAACATGTGTTAGAGTCGGCTTCATATACAAACCGATTCGATGTGGTACTAACTTTTGGGTCTCTTACCGTGTACCCCATTGATTTCCGCGTATGCACGCAAAAATACCAACTGATATAAGCACTTAAATAATATATTTAAAAAAAATGTTTGCCATTTTTTTTAACTTTTGAAGGATTGATTTTAAACAGTTTTTCGATGCAGTACAGTGTTGATAAAAATATATATTATTTATGATTATATCCATATTAATTATAAATTATATTAATGTATAAAAGAAAATATCGATACTTTCAAGTGAAATTTAAGACCTCTTACACTATGATTATCTCATAACATATGACATTTCACTTGGCGTTAAATATGAGCCCTGTATGACAGAGCTATATGACGTCAAGATAATACCGATTATCCCCGCAATAGAGGTAATAGCAGCTTCCTTAAGGGATGAACAAAACTTCTTTTCTATGTTTCTTTAAAACACAGTACACATACATTTAATCTTTTTCGTATCATTTTCTAGAAAAAGGATAATAGAAATTTAAAGAGTTAAGGATGGTATTATATGGAAATATTATTTTACATAAGTTTGAGTTAAAAAAATTGGACCAA
This sequence comes from Tetragnatha versicolor, assembly GCA_024610705.1. Classification (NCBI taxonomy): domain Eukaryota; kingdom Metazoa; phylum Arthropoda; class Arachnida; order Araneae; family Tetragnathidae; genus Tetragnatha; species Tetragnatha versicolor. The sequence goes on from JANDEH010000002.1 coordinate 68,123,472, forward strand.
CCTTGCTGGGCTTACGCCTGTAGTTAGTAGACTTAATTTGTATTTGTATAAATTTCAAGAATAAACCTTGATAATAAAAAAACTCTCATGACTTTATCTTCTTTACTTGACCAAAATCATCGTACATGCTTGATTCTATTTTGTGGCTTTTAAGTTTGAGTACCCTCCTTTCGTAATACCAGGGTTTTCAACCCACCCACAAACCCAATAAAAACCCGGGTGGGGTTTTTAATAAAACTCACTTAAAAACCCAATAAAACTCTGCTCTAAGTGGGTTTTTAGGGGTTTTTTTTAAAAAAAATGGGTAAAATTTCATTAAAAACAGCATGACCAAGTCTTTTAATGATGCAAATTTCTCAAAATATAATATTTGAGGAGAAATATATTACGCAAACTATTATTATTGCAAAATAATATCGGGCAAGTTAAATGAAGGGCAATAAAACTCACGCCCAAGTGTTGTAGTGTTTTTTTTTTGATAATATCAAATTTTTTTTACAGTTCCTGTAAATATTTTGCTATATCTTATAAATATGAATTGAACTTACCTTACCTGCATAACAAACCAGACAAAAAAATAATAAAACCTGAAAAACACAATAAAACCTAAAAAACCCAACAATACACCAAAAACCCAATAATACCAAAAAAACACCCAATATTACCAAAAAAACCCATCCGGGTTTTTTTCAAACCCTGGGTCATACCAACCGGAATACGGTTTTTAGACAGAATCCTTCTTCTCCTCATAGAACTATTAATCCCTTTCTCCTTTTTCTATTTTCTTTCTCGTTTCTACTCTCTTCCCTAGCTTCTATATTAATTTTACTTATCCTCTTACCCCCTTACCTGTCGTTTTTTACTCAGATATTCTATTCTCTATTTTGTTTAAAAAGAGGAAAAAAAACATAATATAATGCTTTAGTTAGACTCCCTTTTCATCCAGGAAAACACTAATAAATTAAGAAAACTAGCATTGTAATAAAGAAAACATACATTAAAACTTATTATAGATCCCTATGAACAGCCGGACCGAAATCATCAACTCCCGAACTTAATTGCCAACACCAATGACTCGCGTAATGAAAAATAAATCCACACTATCTCCTTGCATCGCTCCCCGTTCCATTCCAGCAAAAATAAATAAATAAAAATCTTCCACGTTATTTCCCCGTCCGATTTCCACGCCGATGTAGGCTATCCCCTCCCCAATCCTCAAGGAAACAACAGCAGAGGGAGAAGAAAGGAAAAAAAACTACACCTATGGAGAGAACCCAGTGCATAGAGGTAGAATATTTAGAGAGCACTCTGTATGGTCAACCCTGTATGGCAGCGTGGTAAGGTGCGCGTATTTCCAGATTCTACTATTCTCAAGGCCCCCACAGACGATCAACCTGGTTGTCAACTAAAATAAACCAAAAATTATATAAGATTGTAACAAATTAATATTTTTTTGCACTTTAAGTATAAAACTTTCTTTTATTTAATTTTTCTCTCATGCTAAAATTATGTATTTTTATTTTTAATGCTTAGTTTTTTTGTATTTTGTGAAGGCACTGTATATTTGGACGGCCATTTTTCAACTAAACTCTACTCTAATTTCCACGGCTCGGCGTTCCATTGGTTCCATCACTAAGCGCCGAGACTGCTACGTAACCTCGAGACCTACAGCGCATGCGCCACTGGCCGTTTTAGCCGTCCAAATATACACTTCGTTTTGTGAATAACATGTTCCAAATTAAGCTCCGCCCACAAAGTTGAAGACCAAATCGTTAAAACCTAAAATTCAATCACATCATCAACTTCCCCACAGACGGCCAACTTGGTTGCAAACATCGCAAATTCCGCGTTGACAACCAAGTTGATCGTCTGTGGAGGCCTTTGGATCACAGATTATAGAGCTTAACAGTAGCTAACAGTAGCTCTCCATAGTAGCTAATGGCAACTTTTTTAACATGGGTTTTCCCATAGACAAACTTCATGTACTACATCGGCCCGCCTCCTTCCACGTCATTCCTGCTAATTCTCTGTCATTCGCCCACTGAAGCTGTCACTCAAATCCAAATCGGAAGTGGAGGGAAAAGAGCAGCACCGATGAAATTAAAATGCCATAGAAGTTCCATATCCAATCAGGAATCACTTTCGCATTTCGTCTTCTCTGATTGACTGCTAGTGAAATTAGTTATAATCTGGGAGAAGGAATTAAATTAAGTACCTAAAGAGGAAAACTGCCGTTTGGAATCTCTGTAAGCTCTTTACTCTGTGCTTTAGATATCTCTATCGAATGATAAAATAAAATAAATATGCGGGAATTTCCCACTCAACTCGCCGTCTGAGTAGGAATATCTGAGTATCCACGGTCCCTACAACGGGAACAGGTACTCTAAGTTCCCTCCATCTCTATAGTAACTCCATGCCTTCACCTCTGAGGACCCCGTGTATCAGGCCGCTCCATCGCACTACAGGTAAGACAGGGAGCGGGAAGCGGCTCTTGATGGATGGATTCCCTTTTTTTTTCTTTTTCCGCGAGAAGTCAATTCATCAAGCGGCCGAAATAGTAATTCCTTGATGGGGCCCTCCACCCCTCCCGTGATCTACCATTTTTCAACGGAGATGTTGTTTGTTGGTGTTGCGTTTCGTCGATTCGTATCGTTTTGTTGGTTTGATTTATTACGGAACCGCCTTAGTTAGGGTTACCTATTGTTTGAGTTGATCTGTGTTCGTTTGTGTGATGTCATTCATTAGCAAGGGTGATTATTCAGTGCTATTGTTTGGTGCGCGCGACTTGCGTTGTTTAGTAAGGATAAGTTAGAAGCATAGACACTTTTAGGTATCTCTATTGAAGTGTCAGGTATTTTTAAGTACCTAATGTAAAATATCTATTCTATAACTTCATTTTGAAAGATTCAAATGCTTTAATAGGTAATTTAATGAGAAATTCATAAATCGAGTAGCTTAATAGTTCATTCTTCGATTTAGTTCAATATTAGAGCTGCTTCTAACAACTGCTGATTTTTTTTTCAGATTCTAACAGTCCGAACGACTTCAACTACCCTCCCCATCCGGGCTTCTACGACTACTTCCCCGGCCACCACCCCCACGGGGGCATCTCGGACTTCCCGGGTACGGTCCCCCTCCAAGGGACGAACAACCCTCCTGTGGACCACCCCATCAATAATGGTAAGGGATAGACGTCTCATTTTCCCCATCAGTACATAAAATAAAAAATAGGATAGGATTGTTTTTTAAAGTCCGTTTTAAGCCTTTAGATTTGAGACAACGTCTTGTAGAGTCAAGGAAGGAAAGGGATACCCATAACAAAGTCTGCCGAATATATTGAGATGAATTAAAATGCTTCTTCTGGCAAAATTTGAAAGTACAAAAGTGAATTTAAAATTTAAAGGAGATAGAAAAAATATAATTAAAAATGTGTGCAATACAATAACTAAAACAGCCCGGAAAAATTTTCTTGAACATTTTTAGTATTCAATAATATGTGTTTTTTAATGAAATTCGTGATTTTTCAGACTTTGATAAAGGAATTAATTGTTTTGTAATTTAAAATCGTGTCTATTTAACTAAAAAAAACCGTAATAACAATGGAGAAACTTGTAAATTTTTTGGATTGGTTTACCAGATATTCACCCACATATGACCGAGTAAATACTCTGATTGAGCTTGGTCCTTCAGAATCTTACCGAGAGGGATCTGTAAAAATTCTGGAATATGGAACATCGTTACGTTGAGGCCTCACACATATTTACAGGTCCTACTAGGCAACATGTTAGTGCAAACTGTGATTTGATTTCCCGGAAGGATATCATTCTTTTTTTTAATATAACAACATAACTGGTCACCCACCATATGATCTAATAAGTCCTTAAGAATCTGTAAATATGCTGGGACGTTGAAGATTTCAACGCGAAGTTCAGTTGTTGGTAAAAAGGTATTATTCGTGACGTCAAGATCGTTTATACCACGCAGTTGGTCTTATTCGTTTAGTTAGCCATATCTCAAAGCACGCTAAAAAGAGTGAAAGTGGTTAAAATTCTCCCATGAAACAATATTACTATTTATTTTTAAACTAATTATTTCTCTGTTCTTTCCAGGTGTCCTAGGGTCCGATGCTCCCTTCCCAGACTGCCTTGGGCCGAGGTCGAGTCCGGAGAACGTCCTATCGTCCGGGGGCTTCGGCCCCCGAACCGACCCCTTCCCCCCTCACCTGCCCGAGACCAGAGTCTGGTGACCGGTCGCCATGGAAACCATCCCCATCTGTGACTACGAGACTGATGTGTGTAAATTGAGTCGATTGGTTGCTGAATGTTGAGGGCTTTTCACAAATTACCCAACTTGATGTTCGAGGGGGTTCAGTCCCCTCTCCCGCATAATGCATCCCATGTCCCATGTGATGTCATTCTTTTTGAAAGTAACTTCTAGCAGTGAATTGGTATTTGAGCATGACAGTTTTATTTACAGAAAGAAAAAAAAACAAATACATATGTTGTTCACTAATGGAGGCTTTACACCACTCGGTTTGCGACAGCGATTCCGCGGTTTTCGGGAATTTCGACAACCGCAGTAACTCGGCGACCTCTCGAAAGATGGCGCTGTTCAATTAAGGGAAGCGGGTCAATTTTTTTGTCGCGAACCGCATGTCGCAGAATCGCTGTCGCGAACCGCGTGGTCTAAAGCCGCCTTAAGGGGCACAAGCCCTTCCAAGTGAAGCACTAAATTAATAAACAAATATTTATACTAAGAACAAAATAAAACAAATAATCGAAATACACATACAGTCATGAACAAAATACAAATATACATACAAAATAATACACACTAAGTACACACCAGAAAAAAAATAATTTGGCTAACACAGAGCAACAAAATATAGTCAAATATCAGGCTCATCTTCATTTACAAGACCTTTATAGATTTGTGTCTTTTAAATTCAATAAATATGTAGACAGACCCTTTTTAAAAGAAAATTGGGTCATCAATTCAATTTTTAATTTGGCATTTAAAACTTTGTAAGACTAGTGAATATGCCACTTCATTTGGCAGTTTGTTTTTACTCCAGCCAAAAATTATCGCCTAATATTTGTTTTAAAAATTTGCGTGAAAGTCACGATTCTTCTTGCCTTGACGACTAGAGTTTTAGGGGCAGTAAGAGCATTAGGGAGCAATAAGGGCCTTAACGATGCAATACAACCTTGTAAAAGAGTAACAAGTGGTGAAATCAAGTGAGTTTTACATGCCTATACCAATTACAAGGAGGTATAATGAGGCGTCAAAAAAGAAAAAAAATTAAACTTCCCCTCCTTATTGTCATACACAGGACCCCCGAAACACGTGGTGTAATTTGTGAAAAGACCCTCATCTGAAAAATATGGTGAAAGTTCTTTGAAAGAAAAGATTCCCAAGTCATTATAACACTGCTTTTTGGAGTTCTTGAGAGATTCCTTTGCTTTCACTCTGCTGACTGTTGGACTCAAAAACACTTTCAAAACAAACGTTTGAATCTGTGTGAATAAAACTGGACACTTGAACTTAAAAAGAGACTGAAGAGATACTTTTGTTTCTGAACGTGTTCCTTGTTGTGGACCTGTGAAATTTTCTCTTCTGTGTAAATAGACGAATTTGTACAAAATGTTTTCCGAGGGAAAATTGATGTCTTCGAAAATGTTTCCCAGGGCATTAAGGATCTATTTGAAAAGGAATAACGACTTCTTTTAATAGAATTAGAGGTGAAAAAATCACTTTCTCACAGTAACGTATTTTAAACGCAAATACAACTATTCTGTTACGATTGTTTTACAAAATTATTCCATCTCTTTTAGACAATCTGGTGACTGAGCTTTTGAAACACTGAAAAATAATGCTGATATACTTGGCAAAACGCCTAGTATATAAGAAAATTTTAAAAATTACAAAATTTTTAAAAAAATTAAAATTTTTCATTGAAAGGCTGAAAAACTTTATGAATAGAAATACTTACAAACAACGATTAGTAAAAACAAGGCAGCTCCAGAAACTCTTAATTTTTAGATTTGAACGGTAAAAAACTGTCGGAAATAAGTAAAATAGTGTACAAGGTTTAGAAAACTTTATTTTATATTCTCCATAAATTTTTTTAATAAATCAGCAACTCATTAAAACATTATGGTTAATAGACTTTTGAGCACTTCAAAAATATTTGTATATAATAATAATGATAGAAGAAGAAAACATATGCTTCATGCCTTACGAGTTTGCTTCACATTTATAAACTTATTCTTTAAAACAATTGAATTTTTGATTTACATAGAAGTCACTCCCTTGCATTCAGCTTGTGTTATAGATACAGAAGCCTCTTTAACTGTCTGATTTTGTAAATTTGAAATTTTAATGGGCAGTATTAAAGTATTTATTAAATATGATTCTTTTGTTTTCATTTAGTAGTTTGTGTTTCTCACTTTTATGAATGTTTCTCGAAGTTTAAAAATAAATCAACATACCATAGAGAAAAACACACTAAAAAAAGAGCTGTTTGAATTAATTTCCACTTAATTGGAATAGTATTTTAAAAATCAATAAATTATCTTCAAATAAAACTTCATAAGCTTTGTGTGTATCATAATCAGGCTCGGACTGGCCTTAAGGGCATTTGGGCAAATGCCCGGAAGGCCGCTACCCACTGAGGACCGTTTTTGATCCACTAATGACTGCAACTATGAATTTTTAATAACAAATGTTAAATTTAATAAATGAAACAAAAATGTTTTACGAATATTTTTTAAAATGTAGACCAAATGCTGACTTAAATTTTAAACCCTTACCACCTAAAAAATTTCAGGCAGGATCCTGAGATTTTTAGAAATTAAGTTTTAAACTTTTTTTAACTTTAAAGAAAGTTTTAACATGAAATACATTCATCCATGCCTTCTAGCTGATGTGCATCCAGTGGCCTCATTGGTTAAGAGCCAGACTTTACTGCCGAAGGTCCCCGGAACAAACCCAGGCGGGATTCTGAGATTTTTTATAAGTTTTCTACCTTGAAGAAAGTTTCAACATGAAATATATGCATTTCACCCATTGCCTTCTGATGGTTGATGTGCATCAGATCAGCCTTCAGTGCAAAAGGTTCCCGCATCAAATCCTGGCGGGATTTTGAGATTTTAATAACATTAATAAAGTTTTAAAATAAAATACACATAATCCATTGCTTACTTGCTGATGTGGATCCAGTGGCCTGGTGGGTTAAGTGTCAGTCTTCGGTTCAGAAGGTTCCCGGTTCAAACCCTGGCGGTATTTTGAGATTTTAATAAAATTCCCTAAGTTTTATACTTTAAAGAAAGTTTTAAAATAAAATACACATCATCCATTGCTTTCTTGCTGATGTGGATCCAGTGTCCTGGTTGGTTAAGAGTGACTGTCATCGGTGCAGAAAGATCTCGGATCAAACCCTGGAGGGATTTTGAAATTTTAATAAAATTACTAAAGTTTTCTACTTTAAAGATAGTTTTAAAAGGAAATAGATTTCATCCATTGCCTTCCTACTGATGTGCATCCAGTGGCCTGGTTCGTTAGGCGTCAGTCTTCAGCTCAGAAGTTTCCCGGTTCGAATAGTATTAAGATTCTAATAGAATTGGTAAAGTTTTCTACTTTGAAGAAAGCATTAAAATAGAATGCACGTTCACCATTAAATTTAAAAAAACTGACAGTTCCGGTATACACTATGACAACTAGCTGGTTACGAAACATCCTTAATGGCTCAGTTGGTAGAGTCAGTTTGCTGGTGTACAGAAGGTACCCGGTTCAAACCCCGGTAAATTAACTTCCTGTTTTAGTGTATTTTACAGTTACATTGAATTTAAAAAACTGACAGTTCCACTATGCACTATGACAAAAATAGCTGGTTACAAAACGTCCTTGCTGGCCCAGTTGGTAGAGTCACTTTACTTGTGTACAGAAGGTACCCGGTTAAAACCCCAGTAACTTAACATCCTGTTTTAGTGCAATTTACAATAATATTAAATTTTAAAACGGACTGTTCCACTATGCACTATGACGATTAGCTCTTTATGCAACGTCTTTAATGGCTCGGTTGGTAGAATCACTTTGCTGGTGTACAGAAGGTACCCGGTTCAAACCCCAGTAAATTAACATCCTGTTTTAGTGCATTTTTAGTAATATTAAATTTAAAAAACTGACAGTTCCACTATGGACTATGACAATTAGCTGGTTATGAAACGTCCTTAATGGCTCAGTAGGTAGAGTCACTTTGCTGGTGTATAGAAGGTACCCGGTTCAAACCCCAGTAATTTAACATCCAGTTTTAGTGCATTTTTTGTAATATTAAGTTTAATAACCGACAGTTCCACTATGGACTATGACAATTAGCTGGTTATGAAACGTCCTTAATTGCTCAGTTGGTAGAGTCATGGTCCTGCTGTGCAGGAGGTGCTGGGTTCAATACTACTATCCTCACTCTTTCTATCGGTGTGCAACGATTGGAGGTTCGATCCTGTAGACTTTTTTATTTTAAAATATTTTGACTGATATAGTTACGGTCACAGTTAAACATACCTATCAATAAAATCATGCTTAACACAGGTGGCTAAAGACGGGTAATGGAGTCAAAATTTTGCAAAGCAATAACTAAGGGGGCCGTCTATATATTGCACTCCGTTAGGGGACCGTTTACAAATTGCGAATTGTACCCTAAAATTAAAATTTTAGCAAAACTGGCTTCCTGACGGACATTTCTCCGCTGGCCCCCAGGGTGAAGGGGCTTTCGGGGGTTATCCGAAGAACCCCCTAGACCCGCGACCCCCCGGGGAGCAGATCAGGTCCGCCAAGACAACCTCCTCTCATCCGAGCCCCGCCATCTTCGACGAGTGAACGGACTCGACTCGGTCACCAGTTTCTTAGGTCACATGCATCAGGTGGAGCGAGAGAAGAGAGATATAGAAAGAGAGAGAGAGGATAGTAGGGTTTGAGCTCAGCACCTTCTGCACAGCAAGACCACGACTCCACCCACAGAGCCATTAAGGACGTTTCATAACCTGCTAATTGTCATAGTGCATAGTGGAACTGTCAGTTTTTGAATTTAATATTACTGTAAAATGCACTAAAACAGAATATCAATTCAATGGGGTTTGAACCCAGCACTTCTGCACAGCAATACCACGACTTTACCAACCGAGCTTTTAAGGACATTTCATGACCAGCTAATTGTCATAGTGCATAGTGGAACTGTCAGTTTTTAACTTTAAAATTACTGTAAGTTGCTCTAAAACAGGATGTTAAGTTACTGGGGTTTGAACCAGGTAATTCCTGTACACCAGCAAAGTGATTCTACCAACTGAGCCTTCAAGGACGCTTCGTAACCAGCTTATTATCATAGTGCATAGTGGAACTGTCAGTTTTTTAAATTTGATATTACTGTAAAATGCACTAAAACAGGATGTTAAGTTACTGGGGTTGAACCCAGCACCCTCTGCCCAGCAGGAACACGACTCTACCAACCGAGCCATTGAGGACGTCTCTTAACCAGCTAATTGTCATAGTGCATAGTGGAAATGTCAGTTTTTAAATTTAATATTACTGTAAAATGCACTAAAACAGGATGTTAAGTTACTGGGGTTGAACCCAGCACCTTCTGCCCAGCAGGAACACGACTCTACCAACCAAGCCATTATAAGGACGCCTCTTACCCAGCTAATTGTCATAGTGCATAGTGGAAATGTCAGTTTTTTAAATTTAATATTACTGTTAATTGCTCATAAACAGGATGTTAAGTTACAGGGGTTTGAACCGGGTACTTTCTGTATACCAGCAAAGTGATTCTACCAACCGAGCCATTAAGGACGTTGCATAAATAGCTAATTGTCATAGTGCATAGTGGAACTGTAAGTTTTTTAAATTTGATATTACTGTAAAATGCACTAAAACAGGATGTTAAGTTACTGGGGTTGAACCCAGCACCTTCTGCCCAGCAGGAACACGACTCTACTAACCGAGCCATTAAGGACGTCTCTTGACCAGCTAATTGTCATAGTGCATTGTGGAAATGTCAGTTTTTTAAATTTAATATTACTGTAAATTGCTCTAAAACAGTATGTTAAGTTACTGCTGTTTGAGCCGGGTACCTTCTGTACACCAGCAAAGTGATTCTACCAACTGAGCCATCAAGGACGTTATGTAACCAGCTAATTGTCATAGTGCATAGTGGAACTGTCATTTTCTTACTTTAAAATTACTGTAAGTTGCTCTAAAACAGGATGTTAAGTTACTGGGGTTTGAACCGGGTACTTTCTGTATACAAGAAAGTGATTCTACCAACCGAGCCATTAAGGACGTTGCATAAATAGCTAATTGTCATAGTGCATAAATGGAAATGTCAGTTTTTTAAATTTAATATTACTGTAAAATGCACTAAAACAGGATATTAATTACTGGGGTTTGAACCGGGTACCTGCTGTACAACAGCAAAGTGAATCTACCAACTGAGCCACCAAGGACACTTTGTAACCAGCTGATTTTGTTATAGTGCATAGTGGAACCGTCAGTTTTTTAAATTTAATATTATTGTAAAATGCACTAAAACAGGATTTTATGATACTAGGGCAGTAAACGAGGAAAAAACAAAGTTTTTGGTAAGCACTAGAATAAATAATGTACAGTCTCTTAATATTGGAAACTACACTTTTGGGCAGACGGATGGCCGGTTGGATCTGCTCACTGCCCTTCACGCCAGCAGTATGTGTACTGTTTCCGTCGTCAGTTCGATTCTGACCTCGCCCCTGGGTGTATTTTCCTTCTTAGTGTCAGTAAAAATTCTGTTGTGTCTGTCTCACTTGACGGTGTATAAGCGGATCATTGAGATCAAGCACACATACCGGAAAATTTATGTTACCCCAACCCAACTACACTTTTGAAGGATTCACCAAGTTTAAATACTTGGGAACGCTTATTACCAGTAGAAAAATGAGATAAAGGTTGAAATTAGAAATCGAATTTTGATGGCAAATAGATGTTATTTTGGTTTAAAGAGCCAATTAAAATCTAAACTCCTCTCCATTAATACAAAAATAAATCTATACAAAACCCTTATAAGGCCGATCATTTTGTATGGTAGTGAGACACGGGCAATTAACAAAACTGAGGAAAACAGGCTACTCATTTTTGAAAGAAAGATTCTTCGGTCAATTTTTGGAGCAGTGAGGGAAAATGATACCATGGAGAAGTTTATATAACCATGAAATATATACTAAATGCAGACAACCTAACATCTTGAAAGTTATTAAATCCAACATAATTAGATGGCTGGGGCACGTTTTTCGACGTGCAGATTTGGACCCTGTAAAAAACTAACTTTTTCAAAGATTGAGGGTACAAGGAGAAGAGGTAGATCAGCAACAAGGTGGTTGGACTGTGTGGAGAGAGATTTGGAGATCTTGGGAGTAAACAGGTGGAGAAACCTGGCCAAAAGTCGTGCCGCCTGGAGGATGCAGACGGAGAAAGCCTTGGCCTGCACCAGGCTGTAGTGCTACTGAAGAAGAAGGGTTCAAACCCAGCACCTTTTGTACACCAGCAAAGTGACTTTACCAACTGAGCCATTAAGGACGTTTCTTAACCAGCTAATTGTCATAGTGCGTAGAAGTGTCAGTTTTTAAGTGGAAGTGTCAGTTTTTAAATTTAATAATTCATTAAGCCCCCTCTCCTTTCGCCCTGGGACGAAGGGGCTTTCGGGGATTATCCGAAAAACCTCCTAGGCCTGCGACCCCCCTCGGAGAGCAGATCAGGGTAGCCAGGAAGGTCTCCTCTCGTTCGAGCCCCGACATCTTCAACGGGCAACATCAGCTACTCATAGAAATTAAAGTTCATTTTGCTTCGGTTAAGTTAGAGGACAACTATTAAGAAAGTTCAAAGGATATGCAGATATTACAGAATTACAAAAGGAATTTAAGATAGGGGGGTTGAACTGAGTACCTTCTGTACAACAGGACCGCGACTCTACCAACTAAGCCATCAACGACGCATTGAAAGCAGCTATTGGTCAAAGTATATAGTGGTATCAATGTTTATAATTTGATTAAACTGTAAAATGCACTAAAATAGGAAGTTAAGTTAGTGGGGTTTGAACTTTAGAACATTTTGTGCATCAAGACCGCGACTACACCATCTGAGCCATCAACGACACTTTTAAAACAGCTACTGGTCCAAAAGTATAGTGGAATTCTGACTTTACCGACTGAGTCGTCAAGGACGTTTTGGAATCAGCTTCTGGTCAAAGTATATAGTGTGGAATTATCAGTTCTTAAAATTTTAATTTAGCTGTAAAATGCACTAAAATACGAAGTTTGAACTGAGTACCTTCTGTACCATAGGACCGTGCTTTAACAAACTAAGCCTAAGCCCTAAAATTTTTACATCTATAATGTTACATTTCCATGAAAATTTTGCGGTGGGCTGATTCCGACTTAAAATGCCTGGGCCAAAATTTCTCCCGAGTCCGGCCCTGATCATAATAAATAATTCAGGTGGAATTTATTACTTCAAGACATATGCAAAACGGATAAATTATAAAAAAAAGCTGTGTATTAAATACAATGCTGCTTTCACATATCAAGCTTCGCTATAATAACAGGCAGTTTTTTTATGTATCAAAAGGGTTTTCCTTTCAAGAAGTTTTCTGGTTTAAAAGTAATGTATAAGTTATTCCGAAGTAACTCATGATTAATGTAATCATTATTGATCACTGATATTTTGACTTCGAAACAAGGATTTTGGAACAGCTACAGTGGCTGGGATAGTGTGTCGTTCGCCAATACCAGCTATGCTAAAATTTTTCTCCTCGTTTCACTCCTCCGCTTGGTGTCGCTGCTGTTAGACGTGCATGCATATAGGCGCCTGCGCATTGCGACTTTCAGCACCAAGCCGGCCAAAGCCATGGTATGTTGTTGTTGTTTACGTTTTGCTACAGTGGTTTACACGGCGTAAACAATAACATAGCCGCTGAGAATGAGAGTCGCAATGCGCAGGCGCCTATATGCACGTCTAACAGCAGCGACACCAAGCGGAGGAGTAATTTTTTTTTCAGTTTTCATCTTCGAACGACACACTATCCCCTTCTAGCCACTGTAGAACAGCTTTAGAAAGATCCTTCCAGACGCCATGTTAACAACAGCAAAATAATTGTTGTCATCATCGATTAAATCGTATTAAAAATTTACTAAATATCATTATTTTAGGATCTAATAATAGTATCAATAATTAGAATCTTTATGGTTGTCCTTCATCATCTGTGCTAGAGTAAAAATGGCGACTGGAGGACTTTTTCTTATGCTGTAACAGTTTTTTCACTGTCATCTCTAACTTCAAATGAATTTTTTTTGTCATTCTGTTAAAAAAGCGTAGGGGAGACCGGGGAGGGATGGGACACTTTTTACAAGAATATTTTTTAAAAATTCAGTTTTCCTTGTATAAATTTGAAACTTTCAAAATAACATCTTGAAACATTTTAACATGTTTAAAAATATAACCAATGTGATAGCAAATAAAACTTAAGATTTATAAACGAAACAAAATAAGTCTAAAACCGTCCCATCCCACCCCGGCACGGGGTGGAATGGGACACTTTTTTAAAAATTAAAATTTACGATTAATTTTTAAGTATATGATTAAAAACCACAAAAATGGAAGTATTTTACACATTTTAAAGATTTATTACAAAAACATCAGTTATTTTACCCTATATTTACCCTATATAAGGGGTCATTAAAAGTTTTCGAAAAATAGCCTGTTTTTCTTCGGGTTTTTTTACGTAGGTATACCAAGTTTGGTGCAGATCGGAAGAAAACTGTGGATTTGTATAAAAGACACATATACACTAGGGTGGGCCGAAAAAACCTTTTATTTTTTTTCGAAGTTTTAATAGCACGGAAAAGTTGCAAATTATATAGACAAAGAAAAGGAAAAAAAATTTTCAAAATCAGTTAATATCTTCCGATCGCGCAAAGGCCCCAAAGTTTGAAAAAATATGAAAAAACTTGATTTTTGCGATTATTTTTTAAAAAAAATCAAAGATTAAACTATCAAATATTGTTCATGATTTTTTATGTGAAACTAATATAGTTATAGACATAATCGTTCAGATTCCATTCTTCTATCACTTTTTTTTCGTTAGATATAATTTTTTTAATGTTCATACAAATTTTGTAAAGTTGCTTTTCCTGCATTTTTAAACAGCTAATAACTCTAGAACTATAGGGGAGAGTGTTGTACCTACGGACGGTTGTACCTTCAGCCACCTCATTTTAAAATTCGGGAAAAAATGTAAATTTGAATTTGTGGTTGATTTTGAATGTAAACAGATGCTATCTAGTTGCTAACGTGAAATCAGCTGTTTAAAATATTATTTAAATTTTCTATAATGAAAATACTGTTTTTAGGTGCTCAAAGTTTTTTTTAGTGCATCACTACATTAATTATTTTCTTCCTCTATGATTATGATATGATAAAATGGGATATATGGGGGGAATCCCCGAGATTTTGACTTTTTAGTTTTGATATTAGAAATCGTCAGATCTCAATTCTTTTATCTTTTATAGAACTTTGAATGCAAAAACACCTGATGCTGTACCTTCGGACACCATAAGTGTTGTACCTACGGACACGTTCTTGTGGGTGTCTGTAGCTAATCGGCGTTTTAGAATCAGGTTTCATTTAACTGAATACATTTTAATAAATGTTAAATTAATTCTAAATGGTAATCTATTTGTCAGCGATTATTTTCAAGTGAGTTTTTGATGAAAAATCAAATATTTTGTGATCTAAACTACTTTTTAAAATTTATGATTCTACTTGGAATTTAATTTAAAATATGGTGTAAAACCCTAAGCACCCTATCGCATTTAAGTATGATGATTAAAAAAACTTAAAATTTCCCCTGAAGAAGATTTACCACCAAATTATTATTGTTATTACCACCAAATGCTTGCACAACTAAGTGTCGATCGAATTGGGGTTTTTTTGGATCAGTGAAGTTGTCAGATCAATCAGCATGATTGATGAAACTATTACCTTAAATTCTGATCTGAAAATACTATGTGATTTTTGTGTTTTTGGTAAAAAATCAAGACTTTTATTATTCAACTTCGTTTTAATGATCATTTACGATCTAAAACTACATTACTTTAAAAAATCTATTTTCAATTTTAAAAAGGCTTGAAATAGGTTATTAAAAGGTAATTCATCAATAAAAATGTTCATTCTTAGCTTTTTTCAAGTAAAACTCCCCTTTTTAAGGGTGTCCACAGGTACAACTGGGTCTGTCCATAGGTACAACAGGTTGTTGTACCTTTGGACACAAATTTTTCCAAGTTATTATAAATGATTAAAAATCCAATTTTCAAGATTTTGACTTATAAAAAATATCTCTATACTCACAAAGGTTAGGACTTTAGGTTGGGCACTTTAAATGGTCAAAATGTGATTTTACCTGTCTTAGAAAAATCCAAACGTGATTTTTGTCCATAGGTACAACACTCTCCCCTACAACTTAAAAACTTGAAATCAGTCCCATTTTGTTCGTTAATTTTTTGTCTTTGATTTGGTGTGAATCATGATCATCATTTTCAAAAAGTTTTTTTTTTAATTTAAAAAAAGTGAAAAAAAATAAAAAAAAATTTTTAAAAATTTTTTTTGAAAAAATATTAATAGCCTTTTAACTCTTAAAATGAACATAACTACCCAATTTCAAGTTGAAAATAAAATTTAATCATGTATAAAAAAATAAAAATAACCGTAATTTAGTCAAATCCCTAAACATTCCCTAAAATTATACACCAAGAGCGATTCACTCATGGAAAATTTATCAAATCACTTGAGGGTGATCATATGACTTAAAACATGTAAAAAATGTCACATAAATTTCAGAAAATAAGACAATTAACAGATTCGGTTCAATATCTTACAGTGCTAGTTCCCAACTTTAAGTTAATTCAATTTGCATGAATTTTACCTGAATATTCCTTAGAAATGGGTTTATATCAAATTTTTTTATCTTCTTAAGTTTTTAATTTACTTTGATTTGACTTGTTAAAAGTAAAAACAATTAGATATAATCATAATTCTTAGAAATTTTCAGAAGAAATGCATGCAAACTTAACTAAATATGAAAAAACTTGATTTTTGCGTTTATTTTTTTTAATTTTATGCTTTCGTGACGTAATAGTTTGCAATGTCTTCTAATAGAGCCTAAAAACATTGTGTTTTAATTTGGTTTAGATCAGTTAATATAATCCGATCGCGCATAAGCCCCAAAATTTGCCGATTATATATATTGAAAATTTCACATTTTCATATTTAGTTAAGTTAATTCAATTTGCATGCATTTCTCCTGAAAATTTCTAAGAATTATGTAATTTTTTTACTTTAACAAGTCAAATCAAAGTAAATTAAAAGTTTTAGAACATAAAAAATTGGATATAAACACATTTCTAAGGAATATTCAGGTAAAATTCATGCAAATTGAATTAACTTAGAGTTGGGAACTAGCACTGTAAGATTTTGAACCGAATCTGTCAATTGTCTTATTTTCTGAAATTTATGTGACATTTTTTACATGTTTTAAGTCATATGAACACCCTCAAGTGATTTGATAAATTTTCCATGAGTGAATCGCTCTTGGTGTATAATTTTAGGGAATGTTTAGGGATTTGACTAAATTACGGTTATTTTTAAAAACGGTTATTTTTATTAAATTTTATTTTCAACTTGAAATTGGGTAGTTATGTTCATTTTAAGAGTTAAAAGGCTATTAATATTTTTTCAAAAAAAATTTTAAAAAAAAAATTTTATTAAATTTTTTTTCACTTTTTTCAAATTTAAAAAAAAACTTTTTGAAAATGATGATCATGATGCACTCCAAATCAAAGACAAAAAATTTACAAACAAAATGGGACTGATTTCAAGTTTTTAAGTTCTATAGTTCTAGAGTTATTAGCTGTTTAAAAATGCAGGAAAAACAACTTTACAAAATTTGTATGAACATTAAAAAAATTATATCTAACGAAAAAAAGTGATAGAAGAATGGAATCTGAACGATTATGTCTACAGGGTGTCCCATAAATGTTGGGTCACACTTCTAGGGGGGATAGTAGACACCTAGACGAGTCAGAATCACATAGGATTTGGGGGTCCCACACCAAATCCCAGGGAGTTAAAAATGGAGCGACACCCCAAAAAAAGTATTGAAAAATTCAATTTGTAGAAGAACTACTATTGGTAAAAATTTAATTATGGTCTAAAAAATTGTGGTTTAATATGATCTTTAAAATTATCTCAAAAGTCTTCACTTTAAAATTTGTTTTATTAAGAAAAAAGTTAAAAAACCACAAAAAATGTGAAAATTCTGCCAAAACCCCATTTTGTATTTCGAAATCATTTCTTTTGATTTTATAATCTGAAAGATCATAGTCGAAAACCCTTATGTCCAAAGTGTCACTTAAAATCCATCAATATTAAACGCTTGAGATCCTGTTAAAGTTCGTTTTTTGAGTGCGCAAACGTGTTTCCTATAGCCGTTTCCAAAACGGCAGTTTATGGACGCTAAAAACGGACTTAAAACATGCTTTAATAGGATCTCAAGCATTTAATATTCATGGTTTTTACTTGACACTTTGGACTTAAGGGTTTTCGACTATGATCTTTCAGATTATTAAATCAAAAGAAAGGATTTCGAAATACAAAATAAAGTTTTGGCAGATTTTTCACATTTTTTTGTGGTGTTTCAACTTATTTTGTAATAAAAAAATTTTAAAGTGAAGACTCTTGAGATAATTTTAAAGATCATATTAAACCACAATTTTTTAGACCATAATTAAATTTTTCCCAATAGTAGTTCTTCTACAAATTGAATTTTTCAATAATTTTTTTGGGGTGTCGCTCCATTTTTAACTCCCTGGGATTTGATCTGGGACCCCATAATCCTATGTGATTCTGACTCGTCTAGGTGTCTACTATCCCCCCTAGAAGTGTGACCCATTATTTATGGGACACCCTGTATAACTATATTAGTTTCATATAAAAATATCATGAACAATATTTGATAGTTTAATCTTTGATTTTTAAAAAAAAATAATCGCAAAAATCAAGTTTTTTCATATTTTTTCAAACTTTGGGGCCTTTGCGCGATCGGAAGATATTAACCGATTTTGAAAAATTTTTTTTCCTTTTCTTTGTCTATATAATTCGCAACTTTTCCGCGCTATTAAAACTTCGAAAAAAAAAAGGTTTTTTCGGCCCACCCTAATATACACACATTCACTTTTACTATATTAGATTTCTTAAAATTTAGACTTCTAGATTAAAAGGAAAAATTTTTAAGTATAGTCTTATTATCTTTTTCATGAGTAACCTAATAACGCTTCTATAACGGCTCTTATAATAAGGTTTTGTAATTTAAATGATTGCTATTTTTTCCAGATATTTATGATCAGGTTTCAGCCGGAATAAAATTTTAACTTATATAATCATTTTTCTTTCAACTGTAAATTATGTATTGATATTCCTTCAAAACTAATTTAATATTTTTTCTAAATTAATTAACTATTTAAAATTTGTGAAAAATATCATAAAGAAATTTAGCAAAGTTAGTCTATAACTGATCTTGATTACCTCAAACTAACCTTCGTTTCCTTCTCCTAACCCAGAGAGGTTAAGGGTAAAGAAAAAAACCCACGAGATCGTACATAATTACAATTGTTTCATACATCTTCTGATCCAAACTTGTTATTGATCTAATAACTAGAGGTGTAATGTGTTTGAGGACACGAAATTTAGCATCTTTGAATGCCGAATATAATTATTAAGAAAACAGTGTTGTTTTGTCCTATATACAAATTGTTAAAGTGACGGAATAGTCTTTGGTCATTCATTACCCACGACTTTTTTTTTTGCCAATGAAATTGGCAATCAATATAGATTTAATGGTAGATTTAATTGGTGTTTCAACCACAAATCTAATTGCGTATCTCCTAATTTTATTTTAAAAAAGTAAAGTTAGTTTTACTGCATACTATCTACCCTAAAGGAAAAACGAGTTCTACAGGTTGCCCAACCGCCGAAATCTGGTTTCTCATTCAAATTGTATTTGGTCCAAAAGTATTTGTTCCAACTAACGATAGTATAAAAAATGTATTTTTTAAAAATAATTTTACTTTGAAAAATGCTTTAAAAACACAAAATTTAGAGATTCAAAGGAAGAATTATCGGTACACTCCACCGGGGCAGTCACTGTTAAAAAAACAGTTCAACATTTCACCAGTTTGTTGTGAAAGGTTGCAGTGTTTCGCCACAAACTGGTTCAAATTTAGCTGCAACCTAGGTTTGGTAACAGGTTTCACCAAGTTTTCGGAACTTTCACAAGAGAAAGCACGAAAACTTGGTGAAACTTTTACCGAACCTAGGTTGCAGCTAAATTTGAACCAGTTTGTGGCGAAAGGTTGAACTATTTTTTTTAACAGTGTAGAAACTTTAAAAAATGTCCATCAACAGAAGTTAGCAGTAGACAAGGTCAACTCACACCCCGAGTAAAAAATATTTCCCCCTACATCACAGAATTTCGAAGAAAAAAAGTAGCAGCAGCATCTCTGCAGACCCAGCCCCTTCTTCCATTATCGTCAGACGTTTAACAAATTGAAAAGCAGTGATAAATCTGGCGGGGCAGTATCAAAATTCCAGTCGCGTCGCCGAGGGAGTGGTTCCGGCAAAAAGAAGCGCCCGCTGCTGATGGAGCGACTCGGTCACGGCATTGGTTATAAAAGAGAGAGGAAGAGATAGATGGTGGGTCAGCCGGTGCACCTGCGTGGCCAATGTGGGTGGAAAGAAAAAAACAATCCAGGGATAGGGGGAGGATAAGGCGCGGATTAAGGGGGAGCCTCCGAAAAGTGCCCTCTACTTGGCTAAAATAAGGGAAAAGGCGTAGCAGGCGCATATCCAAAGGGGGAACCCTGGACAGTGCCCCCCCTTGGACCCCAAAAAGGTTCTCAATATGAGTTAAAATCCACTTTTACTAGTCAAATTTCAAAGTTTTTCCAGGGGAAGACCCCAATACCCCCAGCGGTACCACAAGGGGATCTTGCGTGATACTTTTTAGAAAAACCATAAGATTTTGTGTCAAAAGGTAAAGGTCTAGAAAAGTGTCCCAACCCTTGGAGCCGTGCTGGATGCGCGATTGAAAAAATGAGAAAGTAGATTATGGAATACCAAAAAAATGTTTCCTCCATTTAAAAAATGTATCGTTTTCTACCGTCTTTTTCCAACTTAGCCCCTCTTTTAGGTTAGGGGGTCCAGGTGCGGATCCAGCACTGCTTGCTCCAAGGGGGGAGCACTTTTCCAGAAAAGATCCAATTGTGGTATGTACTATTGGGGGTATGGGGGTCCTCCCCAGAAAAAAAAAATTAAATTTGACGTGTAAAAGTACGGTTTTAACTCATTTTTAGAAACGTTTTGAGTCTAAGGGGGGCACTTTTCAACTCTATTACCTTTACTTTTTGACCCAAAATTCCAAAATTTTGGGTATTTCCTAAAATGAAATACTGAATTTTGACATTTGAATTTGACATTTTGATACTAATGGGGGGTATGGGCTCCTCCCCCATAAAAAATTTTGAAATTAGACCTATAAAAGTTGGGTTTGTACTCATTTTTAAAACCTTTTTGGGTATCCAAGGGGGGGCACTTTCCAGATTGCCACCCCCTGGATCCGCCACTGAGGGGGTCATATTCAGCATATTACTCAAAATTTTTCCTTCATCCAGCTTTGTGCTGATCAAAAATGAATTATTTTGGGTTAAAATCAATGAAACTTTCTGGAGGAAGACCCCAAGTAATTCTGAACCAACGATAGTAAACGTGATTTTGACAACTCTGGAACTAGTATTTCGGAGGGGAGACAGGTGGAAATTGAGGGGTAGTTTATCGAAAGAGGAAGAAATATTTGCTTGTATATAGAAGCAAAACCCCAACTATCGGCCGTGCAAAGTCTGTAAAAATTACGTGACCCTTTTACTATCGTTGGCTGATCAGTACTATCATCGTCTGAAATAAGTTTGCACTCTTAAAAAAGCAATTTAAAGGTTGAGATTGCTATTAAACTAAAATAAATATTTTTCAAAGGGGATCTATCTATAAGAAAAAATAAAAATTTCGTTTGTTTGGTTACAAAGGGGTGATTCTCAAAAATCGCTCTACCCTTGGAGCCCTGCTGGATCCACGCTTGAACGATAGAGAAGATACATCATTTTCAACAAATGAAAGAAGAGAAAAATTAGAAAGGAGAGAAGGGAGAGTATGGAAAAAAAGAGGAATTGAACAATTTTAAACTTAAAAGTTATTTCTTGCTCTCAAATGAAAAAAAAATTATACGTCAGTTTTTAAAAAACCCCTTTTTCAAATAAATCGACAACTACTTCTAGTCATTTCTCATTGCATTTCTATTGCGTTACCATGGTGACGAGCCACCTATTCTATTTACACGGAGTATAGGCTTATGCATTGAGAAAAAAATATGAACCAAGAAGAATAATTCAGAGGAAATCAATTAAAAGATGTCATTTAAGTGTTCTTTAAAGGTTCATTCATTCGTCAAGTATAAAAAAGGTTTAAAATCCATGCTCAGTCTGTTTCCTTCTGACTCTACCGCAGGCCTCTGTTACTAAATTCCCCCTTGTGATTTATAAAGCGACGCCGAATCATCGGAATCCGAAAGGGACTTTCTTCGCAACTGGACTCGGAGCCAGTGAGAGCGTCAGGCCCCACTTCCTCCGCCAATGGGGAGACCGAGGGCGGGGTCTGCGCCGGGGAACGCCCACCAGTGTGGACCGCGGAAACATTCGGATCACCATCTGGGACTCTTATATGGAAGTTGAATGGGGATAGAGAAGTTTTATTGTGTGTTTCTCTCTGAGCTATATGGGTGTCGGCAGGATGACGGATGATATTACCCATCATTCCGAACATTTTGAAATTTCCATATTGCGTTAAACAGTGCAGTAGGTAAAAAAAGATCACACATTACTACTCCACAGAGTATGGTCGAGAGTTAGCTTAATTCTAATTTATTTTTTCTTTGCTTTTAGTCAGGCCCGGACTGGCTACCTGGGGAAAGCCAGGCAGACAGGGGCCAAATGAGTTGGGGGCCAAATCATTAACTTCATCTTATTTTTAAGAGTAGTTCAAAAAAACTAGATCTTCAATTCAACAAATCCCTGCCCAAGGGTCCGAAGAAGACGGCTTAGCGACCTCCTGAGATAAAATAAATTACTGTCGCCCAATTTCCAGAAATTTTCTGGGGAAGGACCCCCCCTTTGGCACTTGGGCCTGTAATTTATTTTTTTATAATACGTTCGTCAAAATGCAAAAATTCCTCATGCCAAAGAAACGTAATAAATTCGTAAAAAAAAGGTATTGTGCTCGAAATTCGGATTAGGTGTACCAAAATGAGTTTAAAACCTGCGTTTTAGACCTAAGTTTCCAAAAATTTTTTGAAACATTCTTAGCCCCCCCAAGAAAAAAACACAAATCCTTCATCCGTGTATAAAAAATAACTCTGTAAATATGACTGTTTTTAATTTTTGTTTCGCGACCCCCCCTAGCTATGCCACGCGACCCCCCCATAGGTGATAATCTAAAATAAGAAACTTTATTATGACTTTATGACACAAAAGTTCAAAAACTCTACCAAAGGTTTAAAACTATCTCCTTAATCAGATTAAAATGATCGGACGTTATTAGTAGGATGAAAAAAAGATAGATTTTTTAGAAAAATATTTTATAATTAAAGGCAAGATTTGAATCGTCATCGTCGTTTTAAAAAAGGAAATAATTCCAAAAAATGACAAATTGTGTCTTTTTGGGGCCTGAAAAATCTCCAAGCTTTACACATAAGCAGGAAGAGGAAAAAAAACAATAGAAATCAATGTTCAATCACTGTAGCTTTTTAAAAAATTAAGATATAATTTGCCTCCCTTTTCTTATTCTTTTTGTGCTGTAAAATAAGCCAAAAGAAAAATTGTCTTCAATTTAGAAGTGTTTTTACCTTCTAACCAGTGAATGTTTGACAGATACTGCCTTAGTACTTCAGTTTCATAATAATTTTGAATTTTTTTTCTTGGTCCTTCTATTTCTCACTTTTGTGCAGTGAACTAAGCAGAAATATATTCTAATTTTGAATTTAAGTGGTTTTTACACTCTTCAAAACTGAGTAAAAAATACTCAAATTGGCTCCCAAATGTACTCACATTTGAAGACATGAATATACTCATTTCTGAAAATGTACATACTCAAAAATGAAACATCTTGAGTTTGAACTCAAAAGTGAGCTCAAGATGTTTCATTTTGGAGTATACACATTTTCAGAAATGAGTATATTCATGTTTCAAATTTAAATACTTTTTACTCAGTTTTGAGAATGTCGTTTTAAGAGAGTGTAAGTTTTTTCCTAAGCTGAAATTTTGTAAGGATGAAAGGGAGGGAATAAGTCCATCAAATTTAATTTCCCTGTACAATAATTTTGTGTGTGAATACACTTAAATTTTTTCAATTATTATTCTATATTCTAAATAGGGTTCTGATGGATTTTCAGTTAAAATTTGGCAGCTATACTACGAAAATTCCATTACTGATACGGTTTTTTTTTCATTTTTTCAAAACTTGGTTTTTGGACTTTTCCTTTTTCAAACAGACGATTCAATTTGTCTTGAAGCAACACTTGGGAATACTGTTTTAAAACCTCGATGATTCATAAATTTTAATTTCAAACAGGATCAAACAGGTTAACGATGAAAAAGCTACTAAAGCGGAAATCAAATTATCCGAATTCCTTTCACAAAACAATAGTTTTACACTTCATAATATTGGACATATTTACATGTCGTATGTATTGCAAAATAATATGTAGAATAAAGAGGAGTTTTAAATCATCGATCAGTTTTGTTGATGCATACTTAAAAAAAGGGGTAAGAATGAAAGAAAAAATGGTTATTTTCCATGCATCAAACACCCTTATAAATTTAAATTAAAAATATAAATCCAATCAGAGGCCAATCAAAAATGACGTCACATTTTATTTAGGGGGATGAGGGGGTAAAAAAAATAACCCAACTGATTTTTACAGCTGTTGCAATGTAAAGGAAACATTATTATCACTTTTAGTTTCTACTAGCTGATGTGCCCGGCCTTGCACGGGTGGAGTGCATAAATTCATTTTTTTAAGTTTTCTTAAAATATATTTAATAATTTGTAAATAAGCAATATTACCAATCTTACTGGTACACCAGGTCCCTTTCTCCTATCCCAGTGTTCCCGGTAATTTTCAAAACCCGGTGTTCTCGGTAATTTTGCTTATCCCGATGTTCCCGGTAATTTTCCTATCCCGATCTTCCCGGTAATTTTCCAATCTCGGTGTTCCCGGTAATTTTTCCCCTCTCGATGTTCCCGGTAATTTTTTCTTTCCCGATGTTCCCGGCAATTTTAAATATCCCGGTATTCCCAGTAATTTTTCTAATCCCGGTGGTCCCGGTAATTTTCCTATCTCGGTGTTTCGGGTAATTTTTTATATTCCGGTATTCCCGGTGTCTTATTTATGGTAATTTTCCTATCCCGGTGTTCTCGGTATATTTTTTATAACCCGGTAATTATTCCTATCCCGATGTTTTCGTTAATTTTCCAATCCTTGTGTTCCCGATACTTTTACAATCCCGGTTTTCCTGTTTATGTTTATATCTTGGTGCTTTTATTAAGTAACAAATTTAAATGATTATAAAAAGTCTAGTAAATTTATAAGCCTAGTGAACAAAATATAAAATTTAAAACTACAATAAAATATCTAGTAAATTTAAAAGTCTAGTGAACCGCCTCATTTGAAACAATGTTTTATTTTTAAGTCGTTTTCCATGAAAAAAATTTACACTTTTCCATAAATATTCAAATTTTAAAGGAAAATATCTTAAAATAGGGGAAAGTAACGTTTCAAAATTAATTATTTGAATTAATTTTGGTGTTTTTACAACTGATATAGTTTTTAAATGGACAATTATCGAGTTTTTCCTGTTAAAATATTTAATTTTTGAAGGTTTTCATCTCGTTAACAATAGTGAGTCGAGCAGATCTACTCTGGTAGAGAAATGGAGAAATAAGCGTTTTCGGCTATAAATTCGCTAATTACTCGTAATTATTCGATTTTCGAACTTGGAAAACTTGACAGTGATCGTTCTCGCCTCGAGATACGTCTATATACCGAATTTTGGCCACGCCTGCGGCGTGGCTTGGAAGGAGATGCGTCACATACATACATACATAGCCACAAACGGTTTTAGTTATATACTAGCGGATATGCCCGGCCTTGCACGGGTGGAGTGTATAAATTCATTTTTTTTAGTTTCTTAAAATTAATTTATATAAATTTGTAAATAAGCTATATTACCAATCATTCTGGTACCCCAGGTCCCTTTTTCCTATCCCAGTGTTCCTGGTAATTTTCAAATCCCGGTGTTCCCTGTAATTTTGCCTATCCCGATGTTCCCGGTAATTTTCCTATTCCGATCTTCCCGGTAATTTTCCAATCCCGGTGTTCCCGGTAATTTTTACCCTCTCGATGTTCCCGGTAATTTTTCCTTTCCTGGTGTTCCCCGTACGTTTTTCTATCCCGGTTATATATTCCGGTATTCCCAGTAATTTTTCTAATCCCTGTAGTCCCGGTAATTTTCCTATCTCGGTGTTTCGGGGTAATTTTTTATATTCCAGTATTCCCGGTGTCTTTATGGTAATTTTCCTATCCCTATTTTTATAACCCGGTAATTTTTCCTATCCCTATCTTCCCGCTAATTTTACAATCCTTGCGTTCCCGATACTTTTTACAATCCCGGTTTTCCTGTTTATGTTTATATCTTGGTGCTTTTATTAAGTAACAAATTTAAAGGATGATAAAAAGTCTAGTAGATTGATAAGCCTAGTGAACAAAATATCAAATTTTAAACTACAATAAAAAAGTCTAGTAAATTTAAAAGTCTAGTGAACCGCTTCATTTGAAACAATGTTTTATTTTCAAGTCGTTTTCCATGAAAAAAAAATTACACATTTCAATAAATATTTAAATTTTAAAGGGAAAAATCTTGAAATAAAGGAAAATAACGTTTGAAAATAAATTATTTGAATTTATTTTGGTGTTTTCACAACTTACATCCTTTTTAAATGGACAATTATAGAGTTTTTCCTGTTAAAATATTTGATTTTTGGAGGTTTTAATCCCGTGAACAATAGTGTGTCGAGCAGATCTACTCTGGTAGAGAAATGGAGAAATAAGCGTTTTTGGCTATAAATTCGCTAATTGCTCGTAATTGTTCGATTTTCCAGCTTGGAAAACTTGACAGTGATCGTTCCCGCCTCGAGATACGCCTATATATCCAGTTTTGGCCACGCCTGCGGCGTGGCTTGGGAGGAGATGCGTCCTCCACGCATATTCACAGATCCCGCAAGGTTTTTATACTTTGATAACAATGCGCATGCGTATGGACTTTATTTTTGCTGTTTTTTGGAAATTTTAATAAAATATTATCTGGGGATAGAACCTACGAACCGCCGCATGCTACGCTGGCATCCTACCACTGCTACAGCGGGATTCAATAACTTTAAAACTTATTAGCTATTAGGATGTTATTTCTTTGTGACGCATGCGCATTATATCAAAGCATAAAAACCTTGCGGGATTTGTGAATAAGCGTCCTCCACATACATAGCCACAAACGTTTTTAGTTATATACTAGCGGATATGCCCGGCCTTGCACGGGCGGAGTGTATAATTTTTTTTAAATTAAATTTTCTCAAAATATATTTATAATTTTTAAATCAGCAACTACCAATCATTCCGGTATCCCAGACGCCTTTTTCCTATCCCGGTGTTCCCGGTAATTTTCCTATCCCGATGTTCCCGATAATTTTCTCAATTTAAATTAAATTTTCTCAAAATATATTTATAATTTTTAAATCAGCAATTACCAATCATTCCGGTATCCCAGACGCCCTTTTTCCTATCCCGGTGTTCCCGGTAATTTTTCCTATCCTAGTTTTCTCGGTAATTTTTCACATCCCGATGTTCCCGGTAATTTTCCTATCCCGATGTTCCCGATAATTTTCCTATCCCGATGTTCCCCATAATTTTCCTATCCCTATGTTCCCGATAATTTTCCTATCCCGATGATCGAGGTTATTTTTATGTCCCGGTAATCCCGGTATTTTTTTCTATCCCGATGTTCCCGGTAATTTTTCTTTTCCCGGTGTTCTCGGCAATGTTTCCTAGTAAATTAATGAGTCTAGTGAACAAAAATAAAAAATATGAAATAATAATAAAAAGATCTAGTAAATTTATAAGTCTAGTGAACCGCTTCATTTGAAACAATGTTTTATTTTTAAGTCGTTTTCCATTAAAAAAAATTTACACTTTTCCATAAATATTTAAATTTTAAAGGAAAATATCTTAAGTTAGGGGAAACTAACGTTTCAAAATTAATTATTTGAATTAATTTTGGTAGTTTCACCACTGATAAAGCTTTTAAAGGGACAATTTTAGAGTTTTTCAAGTTAAAATATTTTTTTTTCGAGGTTTTCATCTCGCTTACAATAGTGAGTCGAGCAGATCTACTCTAGTAGAGAAATGGAGAAATAAGCGTTTTTGGCTATAAATTCGCTAATTACTCGTAATTATTCGATTTTCGAGCTTGGAAAACTTGACAGTGATCGTTCCCGCCTCGAGATACGCCTATATACCGAGTTTTGGCCACGCCTTCGGCGTGGCTTAGGAGGAGATGCGTCCTCCACATACATAGCCACAAACGTTTTTAGTTATACAGGGTGTCCCACGAGAAGTGGCCCAACCCTTTAACTTTTGAACCCCTACAGATATAGTCATGAAAGTGGGGTCTAGGTATAGTAAAGTGACCATGCCCTATCCGATGAGATAACTTTCAACGCCCTCTAGCGGAAAATTTAGGAGTTCTAATTTTTATTTTAAAAACTGTGTGAGGTATGTGAAAAAAGTCAATGACTAAGTTGTAGAGAATCATCGATTTAGTAGGAAAAGACACCTTAAGCAGAAAAATATCTTGAATAAAACCCCTAAAACGCAAGCTCAATTAGGTTGAATTCACGTAGTTTTTACGTCTTAAGACGCTACTCACGAGGTGAAAATGAGAAATTTTTATTTTTATGATTTAAGTAAATGACTAAAAGCATTCTTAGTTCATTAAATTGAAAATTTCTCATTTTCGCCTCATGAGGAGCGTTTTAAGATGTAAAATCTACGTAAATTCAACCTATTTGAGCGTGCGTTTTAGGGATTTTATTCAAGATATTTTTCTGCTTAAGGTGTCTTTTCCTACTAAATCGATGATGCTCTACAACTTAGTCATTGACTTTTTTCACATACCTCACACAGTTTTTAAAATAAAAATTATAACTCCTAAATTTTCCGCTAGAGGGCGTTGAAAGTTATCTCATCGGATAGGGCATGGTCACTTTACTATACCTAGACCCCACTTTCATGACTATATCTGTAGGGGTTCAAAAGTTAAAGGGTTGGGCCACTTCTCGTGGGACACCCTGTATACTAGCGGATATGCCCGGCCTTGCACGGGTGGAGTGTATAAATATTTTTATTTTGAGTTTTCTAAAAATACATTTATAATCATGTAAATCAGCCAATAACCAATCTTCCCGGTATCCAAGTTAATTCTTTCCTATCCAAGGGTTCCCGGTAATTTTCAAATCCCGGTTTTCCCGGTAATTTTCCTATCCCTGTGTTCACGGTAAATTTTTTTTATCCCGGTAGTTTTCCTTATCTTGATGTTCCCGGTAATTTTCAAATCCCGGTGTTCTCGGTAGTTTTTCCTCTCCTGATGTTCCCGGTAATTTTTCATCTCCCGATGTTCCCGGTAATTTTTCCTCTCCCGATGTTCCCGGTAATTTTTCCTTTCCCGGTGTTCCCGGTACGTTTTCCTATCCCAGTTTTCCCAGTAATTTTCCAATCACAGTGTTCCCGCTCTAGTAAATTAATAAATCTAGTGAACAAAGTAACAAATTTGAAACTATAATAATATATCTAGTAAATTTAAAAGTCTAGTGAACCGCTTCATTTTAAACAATATTTTATTTTTAAGTCGTTTTCCATGAAAAAAATTACACCTTTCAATAAATATTTAAATTTTAAAGGGAAAAATCTTGAAATAAAGGAGAATAACGTTTGAAAATAAATTATTTGAATTTATTTTGGTGTTTTCACAACTTACATCCTTTTTAAATGGACAATTATAGAGTATTTCCTGTTAAAATATTTGATTTTTGGAGGTTTTAATCTCGTGAACAATAGTGTGTCGAGCAGATCTACTCTGGTAGAGAAATGGAGAAATAAGCGTTTTTGGCTATAAATTCGCTAATTGCTCGTAATTATTCGATTTTCGAGCTTGGAAAACTTGACAGTGACAATCGACACCTCGAGATACGTCTATGTACCGAGTTTTGACCACGCCTTCGGCGTGGTTTAGGAGGAGATGTGTCCTCCACCCAGTCACCCACATACATAGCCACAAACGTTTTTAGTAATATACTAGCGGATATGCCCGGCCTTGCACGGGTGGAGTGTATAAATTTATTTTTATAAGTTTTCTGATAATATATTTCTAGTTTTGTATATCAGCAATTACCATTATCATCCCGGTATCCAAGGCACCTTTTTCATACACTTGTGCTCCCGGTAATATTTTCTATCCCGGTGTTCCCGATATTTTTCCATTTTCCCAGTGTTCCCGGTAAGTTTCCCGGTAATTTATTTTGGTGTTTTATAACTGTTGAAACTTTTAAATGGACAATTATTGAGTTTTTTTCTAATAAACATATTTACTTTTGATGTTTTCATCTCATTTACAATACTGAGTCAAGCAGATTTACTCTAGTAGAGAAATTGAAAAGATAATAAAAAATCTAGTAAATGTTTTTGGTCTAGTGGGTCGTGCTTTATGAGCTATTCCATAAATATTTAAATTTTAAAGGGAATAATCTTGAAATAAAGGAAACTAACGTTTGAAAATAAAATATTTGAATTTATTTTAGTGTTTTTACAACTGATAGTGTTTTTAAATGGACAATTATCGAGTTTTTCCTGTTAAAATATTTAATTTTTGAAGGTTTTCATCTTGTTAACAATAGTGGGTCGAGCAGATCTACTCTGGAAGAGAAATGGAGAAATAAGCGTTTTCGGCTATAAATTCGTTAATTACTCTTAATTATTCGATTTTCGAGCTTGGAAAACTTGACAGTGACAATCGACACCTCGAGATACGTCTAAGTACCGAGTTTCGACCACGCCTTCGGCGTGGTTTAGGAGGAGATGTGTCCTCCACCCACCCAGTCACACACCCACAAACGTTTTTAGTAATATATAGATAGATAGATAGATTAAAAAATTAATAAATATTCAAGTAGAGTGAAATCAATGAATGTGTCACATTTGTGTCCAATTTTGAAGCTCAAGTAGGGGGAGAAGGTGATAATTTGTGACAGCACATAAGGGGAAGAAGGTGATAATTTGTGACATCACATAAGGGGGAGAAGTATTCCTCCCTGATAATTTACTCACGTGAATGGCCCCTAACTCACGGTACTATAACACAAAGTATCAAAAGGAACCGAGCTATAGATTAATGTAAAAAGTTTATTTATTCTTTGTACACTAGTATACAGTTTGATATCACTGGTTCTTCATACATATAGCACCCATCTGAAAAAAAAAAAGAAATCAATGAATGCATTATTCAATTTAGAATAATTGTTTAATTTAATGCAGTAAAGATAAATCATAGTTTACGGCAACTTTTATCACCAATGTTTCTCAACCTTTTAAACTAAGGGCCTACTGCTAAAAATGTCTGGAATTTTCGCCGGTACACGAGAAAATAAAAAAAAAGTTTGATTTGAATGAGGAATGAAAATTGAATTAGCTTCACCGGAATAATTCCAATACCTGCCCTCTTCCAGGCTGATTACATTACATGTCTATGATTTCAAGTTGTATTTTCAGTTGCCCTAGAAAAAGATTTGAAATTCAAATTCTCCTCTAAACATGTGAGATAATAATTTGCAAATGGATCCCCACATAGGATACCTAAATTTTGGTCTCCTTCGTGATGAGCGCAAACATGAGTTATTCACCGCAGTGCTTTTAATACTTCATTTAGGATTATTAGAGCTTCCTCTAGTCTAGAAACAAGATCAATGCACCTCTCAACAGAAGAACTATCAAAAGATATAACAACTATAATGTTAAAGGGGGGTTTTCATTTGTAAAAAGCGAGACCAAAAATTTTTTACAGTCTAAATATACGTGTGAACTTAATAATTTTTGCCATAATACTGCAAAATCAAAGTCTTTGTCCATAAAAAGCTAAAGTGTCGTATTAGGAAAGATCCTGCCCTATTTTAACTTTAAAGGTAAATACATATCGTAATAGGTGTAATACTATATCCACCTTGATCAAGATTAGATTTCTCATTGTTCTGTATCCATGGTTCCAACCCAAAAGACACCTCAAAGACCCCCTCACCCCCCCAAACCCAACTCCCCCATACCCGGACGCAAACAAACCATAACCGCGCCTGAAACAAACAGTAGGCAGATGGCTCATCACTCCAGGTAAAGAAAAAAAGAACTAGAACCGGTGGGCGTTTCTTCATTAACTGTTGCGGCATCCATTAGAAAAGAGGCTCCATAAATCAGCCGAGGCTTGACCGCTCGGACACGCCCCTAGAGGAGGGGGGGTCCATACCTGGTTAACCTCTCCAACCCTTCTGGGAGCATTTGTTTCAGATGACGGATGCCGGTAGCTCCGATGGCGACAGGGATCGCTGAGGATTTTTTTTAAATTTTTGTTGATGAATGAAAGGAATTTCATGAGTTAGTGCTGCTGGAATGCCAGCAGATGGGAACTAGAAGCACCGGTGGATTCATTAGAATGTTTTTCAGAACGAGGGACACACACGCCTTTAACCGAGGTGGAGTTACATATTTTGGGAATTTCCATAAGAAATGTTGTGCAACTGCAAATTACCACAGATTACTCGAGTAATCTGTTTTAATGAGTCAAATTAAACAAAAAAAACTTTCACCCCCAGACCCGACCTGTTCGACACGGGACTCTTGTGTTACCCACAATATTTAATGACTGACGCAGATGATTTTGTTATGCACAAAAATCCTACCATCGAACCTCCAAAGAATGCATAGAATTAACGTCGAAAAATAGTTAAGTCCCGAAACCCCAAACCCTCACGAAACTGAAGTCTAGATACAGCCCTATGGAGGAAGGCTGGAGGGTATAGAAAACTTGGGAGTTAGAGGGGGGAGCCAAGAAAAAGGTTGAGAAACAATGGTTTGCTTTATAGTCTGTTCAAGTTCAGCCCCCTATCTGTTAAGCAGACCCTGCATATTGCAATCCCTCTAATGCCAGATGGGAAAGAAGTTTTATCCTTTTTATCAGGGATGAGTTTGGTGAAAAACAAAAAAGCTGAAACCAAAAATCCAAAATTTTACGCGTAACACATATCGAGGATGTTGCACACCTTCAAGCATTTTGTAACAGTTATTGTATCAGCTAAACTTAAATTTTGTAGCTTATTTTTTTGTTTTAGGTTTGATATTTTGCATTTCAAATTAGAATTTAGTCAAATATTTTATTTAGATCCTCTTAAAGCAGAACAT
This sequence comes from Tetragnatha versicolor, assembly GCA_024610705.1. Classification (NCBI taxonomy): domain Eukaryota; kingdom Metazoa; phylum Arthropoda; class Arachnida; order Araneae; family Tetragnathidae; genus Tetragnatha; species Tetragnatha versicolor. Next base: position 68,156,260 of record JANDEH010000002.1, read on the forward strand.
ATATTCTGATTCTCAATAGCTCGACAAACAAAAGCATGTTTACAAGATAATATTAATTGAAAATACTTGTTTGCTTTATAAAAGAACATAAAGCAAAGAACTCAGATTGCATATATTTAAGTGAATTGTTTAAAAACCTATTAAACCTTCTTAAGATTAAGGGCAGACCTTCCAACATTGAAAAACAAAATGTATTTTTAAACGCTTTTATTCTACTTGCTTTTGGCGGCGTTTTACGGGAGGAATTTTAAAACTCGATTTTCGGGCACTTCCCGATATGTTAGGGCCCCGAAACTTTGAACATAGGTGTAAACCTCATAACACTCCAATATCCAACCATTCTCTAGTCAAACAACCAAAGGATTAAGTTAATTAACGAGTATTTTTAATTAACAGAAAAACCAGATTTTGAGACCTTTCCCAAGGGGCTATTCTCCCTAAACCGTGCACAATGTTGTATAAGGCATAACTTCATCATATTCAAAAGTCAAAACGAGAATTGCCCAGTAATTACAATATTTATGGACGATTAATCACTTTTTTCTTTCTGGATGCTTGTACATAATATTTCAGGCACTTCCAAACGATATAAAGTTCTGAAACTTTGCACCGTGGTGGAAACTTGATGACAATGCAATATTCAATAATCAACTAGTCAAAACCTCCGTAATTAAGGTAATTAACGAGTGTTTTTAGTTATCCTTTTAATTCAAATTTGAGACACTTCCGTGAAGCCAATGGCTCCCAAAACCAGTAAGATAATATATTAGGTATATCACTGCAATATTTTATCTTCAAAACGTGATTTCTTACCTTCCAATTAACAATTAAGATAATTAGCGATTTAAGATAATAACCGCGAGAAAGAAATCGCCAGAAGAGCGAGAAATCACCAGAAGAGCGAGAAATCGCCGAAAATTGGTGCCCATCGCGAGAGCAGAAAAATACGCTACTTTTATAATTTATGGACTACTGAAAAGTCTGAATGGGATGCTTTTTTTTTCTTTTTCTTGTGAATCTTTTTGATATGGACGGATTTTATCAGCGAGTGAGCCGATGTTATATTTCACCATCATATTGTAGAAAACTAAAATTCCATTCTAACATCAGATTAAATATGGTTGAAATAAATACATTTTTCTTGTGAGTTTTTGTTAAAAAAAATACCATGACTAAAAAGTAGAAAATAAAAAAAGTAAAAAAAAGATTTTTTAAAAAACGCTTTTATTGAAGTGTTCTAAAAGGTCAAAAATAATTATTTCGGTTTGACAAATAATTTATTGGGAAGTAGAAAATACCTTTTTGGTAAGTAAATAATAACTGATTTTCTAATTACTAAAAATAAAAGCGTGGGCTCTAGTAATTCTTCATTCACTATTTATTCTAACTTGTTTATTCTATGTTCTATGTAAAATTATACATAAATGCCGACGTATTGGCCTAGTGGTGAGCATCTGACTGCAAAGCCGTACGTCTGGGGTCCGAACCCTCGTTCGGCATAGATGTTAGTGTTACTGAACTTCAATTTACATATACGGATCCTTACCTTCAGGTGAATTTGTACAAATTTTAAAAAATAAATAAACAAAATTTTGAATTAAAAAATATATATAAATTACTAGCGCCCACGCTTTTATTTTTAGTAATTAGAAAATCAGTTATTATTTACTTACCAAAAAGGTATTTTCTACTTCCCAATAAATTATTTGTCAAACCGAAATAATTATTTTTGACCTTTTAGAACACTTCAATAAAAGCGTTTTTTAAAAAATCTTTTTTTTACTTTTTTTTTATATTCCTTTTATTCATACCATATATTAAATTAACTTGATAAAAATCAAATGAAAAAATCTTTTCTACAGATATGTATGAATTTATAGAGAATAATACATTTAATTTACAAATGTATTACATAAGTTTTTTAAAATATCCAAGTAATTTTTTTATTTATAATTTTTTAAACTAAGAAAGAATGTAGTTTACAGGAAGCTGTTGAGAAAATTAAACTGATTTATCCTCTGGAAAAGCTTTGATCAATTCCTAGACTGAGCAAGAGCTTAATAGGTATTAATGGGCATTAAACATGAGTGTCAAAGACCTAATTTTGTTAAGTTTTGGTCATATTTTTAGGTAAAATTTGCATTTTCTTAAACTCAATATAAAAAAAGTTGTGAATAATAGAGTTCCATGTACACAAAAGGGGGTCTGGGGGAATTTTTCCCCAGAAAAATTTTGGGAATTTGACCCTAAAACACAGGGTTTAAACTTGTTTTGGACACATAGTCCAATTTTTTTAGAGGAGGGGTCGGGTCCCCTGGCCCCTTTATATATGCCCCTGATGATATTATGATCTTTTAAACAGATTATGATCTAAAAGGATTAAAAAAACCACTCCATTATTTTCTTATAAAGTTGCTTCAAAGCGATTTTCCACTAAAAATGTACAACTTATAAGATCTAGATCCTAAAGTAAAATATGAAGAAATGCTGACTAAAATCGGGAAAAAATTATCTGAGATGTTTCACTAGACCTATTAGTCTCCTCTGACTCCTATTAGGCTTTTCTGCATCGCAATTAGAACGTAAGAAAAAGCGAACTTCAACTAGGCACAGGAAAAACGGAACTTTCGCGAAAAATCGCAATTCGACATTTTCAGAGAATATGATCCAAAACACCGGACTTTTTGGCTTCTGACCACTGTAAAGTTGGTTTTGCTACATCGCAATAGAGATGCAAGAAACGGACTTCAATTTGGCGCCCACCACGGCCGTCCAAAAAAGTAGTCACGGGATGATACGGAATACTCCGCGAGCAAAACGAAACTTACGCGAAAAAACGCGATTTTTCCGACGTTTTCACGCGATAACTCGTAATATTTCTCGGAAATCTGGAAAATTTAAAAAGTTGGATTATCTGAAGAAATCCAAATCAGTTCGCGGGCCGCAGGTTATGCATCCAAAATATCTCTCAATGAAAAAGCTCAAGTTTTTCCACAATACCCAAATACGAGCCGACTTTACCGAAGGTTACGTCGTCCATCTCTAGGTTGCATGCTAGAAACAGCAAGAAAAAAAAGTTTTTCCATAATACAGTAAACGAACGAGAAGAAGCCATCTTTACAGGCTGCGTTATACGAACCTATCGCCGATGCGCGTGCGAGGTAGGAATGCCGAAGACAAAGTACCGGGAGATGACGGAAGTTTTTTTCTCTGAAGTAGAAGGAGACGAAAAAACGGATTTTTCAGGATTACAAAAAGCGGAAATTTCCTTGAAAAGCGGAATTCTTAATTATCAAAAAAATAAAAAAAGCGGAATTCCGCCACAGGGCGGAAAAAACTCATCCCTGTTTTTATAGGACGTATGTAATTAAAATCGTGGTCATTTTAAAATGGATTGGGACAAATAACGATAACACAAAAATGACGTATTAAGTACTATTTTGCAACTATGATCCAGACTGCAATACACACTATCAAAACTTCCGGTTAAAATTAAGTAGTGCAACTTAAGTATCTCAAACTTATCTAATATGAAATGGTGGTTGCAGAATTTGAAAATATCTTCTTAGTCCCTAAAATCATGGTAATTCCATTTTATTTTTTTAAACTCAAGAGTTATGAACATTTTCTTTTGCAACCCTTTTCAGCTTTGAATTAGTCAAGTAGCATTGTATTTATTTTGTCAGTGGTAGGTGGGTTGATGCAGTTATCAAGCTTCAATTTATCTGTTAACGTTACAACGTACGAAGGGAAATCTTACCTTATTGCTTTAATCTTCAGTGCCATACTTCACAGAAGCCATGGCGACGTCTTCATTCAATTTCCTCTTCCTCAATTTTTTTCGCTGTTCATCTGCAAAAGAAAAGGTATTTTAAGATGTTATGGTTATACCACAAGAACCAGGTATCAAACAGTTCGCGGTGACGCATTTGAGAACTCTTACCAGAAATTAACTAAAGGAAATTATGAACACACTTCTAATCAGAGTTTTGATTGTACTGCGATTATGTTGCAATTGTACCTATTGTGTGAGAAAAAGTGTTGCTAGAAACAAAAAAATACGTGTTCTTATAGTGTTCAGATATAAATTTAAATATTTTAAATTTCATTCCAATATCCAAATTTCATATTTGAAACATATTTTACAACACAATTTGTTTTTTTGTAAAATGTTTTCAGTGATAGTAAACGCTAGAGGCATATTTACAAAGGCTCAGGACTAGGGAACCTCATTAAATGTTTTCATTCATTACTCATAAAAAAATCGCCTATGTTCACCAGTCGTAATATGCCTTCGTAAATATGCAAACGGGAGTGAGAAAATTAAATATTGCCCTTTCGACTCCCATCAGGTATCGAGAGTACGCCGATTATAAAAAATATTTTTAAGCACAATCTTTCAGAGAATCTTCATCGGAAGCTCTCTGCTTTGAAGCTTTCACCTGGTCAAAGGCGCGCATAACAAACGACCCTCAAGAGATAGGCATCATCAGCAGCAGTTGAAAGGCTCTCTCTCTCCAGAGAGAACGAAATGAATCAACCCTCCCTCCCCCCTTCCCAGAGCGAAGAAGTCATTAATCGGCCAACCCCTTTTTTATTCGACGCCTCGTGGGCGTCCGAGCGCTAAATTCCCATTTAGCACCTTGGCAACGCTGGCCAAAAGGAAACAGGATACGCAAGGGAAACAAAGGGAAAGCATTCTTATGCCATCGTTGGTTGGAGATAGATAGATTGGGATCTACAACAGTGAGGCTGGCTGTATATAGGAGACAAAAGCAGAGTCGGGACAACTTTGGCACCTTTTATGGAGGCGAGAAAAGCCATGGGGAAAAGTGATACCGCGGAAGCTTTTTTAACACCCTGTGGGACTACTTTGTGAGATTGCACACTTTCAATGTATTGGGTTGTCCCATAAGTTCTGTTACTTTTTACGAAGTTTCGTGTTTGAAAATTTTTTATGAAAAACTGGTAATATGTGGAGATTTCAAACAAAGCGGATTTTGATCTATGTACATTTATGAACATAATGTGTTATTTTGGTAGTTCTCATGATATTATTTCTTTTCAAAATGGCGGCTTGAAAAAAAGACCGCAAACGACGATTTTTGTGTAATTTTTTTCTTTTGTTTAAAAAACTAGGAAGAACCCATAATTCATGGCTAAAAATTTTTTTGCTGTATGTTTGAAATGTTTAGATTAAGATGTCATAGTTTCAAGAAAATTCGATAAGTTTAACTTAGGAAATTTCGGTCTCAAACATAACATCGATTGCAAAAAACTTTCCTCAGTAATGTTAGTCATTTCAAAGAAATTCTCACAAAAAATCATCAAAAACAACAAAAAAGCTTACAGATAGACCCCAGTATTCAAAATGTGCAGTATATTAAATTATCTCTGTAATTAAGTTTATAAAGTAGTGCGCACAATTCAAGCGCGCAACATTTTAGCTTATCCGAATTACACTCGCTGAGTTTATACGCTATGCGAACAAAGCAATTATTTGCTTCATACGAAAAATGTACAATAAAAACAACTCGTTGGAATTTAGAAATATATCTATTCACCTATTATATGAAAAGGTTCTTTCAATGTTTAAACTGTGTAAAAAAGCATTATGGTTCAAAAAACATCTGCCTTTTATTTGCTTCATACCAGCTGCTTAGAAAAACAATGGGCGTGCTTTAAAAAACACGTGAAATTAGCAATATATGAAGTTTTAAAGCCGAAATTTCCTACCTTAAACTTATTGAATCATCTTGAAATTATGACACCTTAATCGAAACATTTCAAATATACTGTAAAACTTTTTTTAGCCATGAATTATGCGTTCTTCCCAGTTTTTTAAACAAAAGACAAAAATTACATGAAAATCGTCGTTTTTTGTCTTTTTTTCAAACCGCCATTTTGAAAAGAAATAATATCATGAGAACTGCCAAATTCACACGTTATGTTCATAAATATACATAGATCAAAATCCTTTTTGTTTGAAATTTCCACGTATTACCAGTTTTTCATAAAAAAATTTCAAACACGAAATTTCGTAAAAAGTAACAGAACTTATGGGACAACCCAATACAAAGGCATCAAACTGGTATCTATAAAAATATATTTGGTACTATTTTCAGAACATTTTTCAGTTGGTATACGAGAATATCAAGACCGTGTTAACGAAAAATGAAAGTCAGAATTAGCTCTTTTCTTAGGTTTACAGAATCCAGGGGTGAGATGGACAAAAAGCAAAAAGTCGGAAAACTGCGTGAACCACATTTTCAATATTGTTTTCCAGTTTATTTTTAGGTAGTATTTGCAAGAGTTAATGACGTTAACATAAAAAATATTTGAAAAATAGAGTTCAAAGTACTAAGAAAATTTTGGGAAATTTGATCCTAAAATTCAAGGTTTTAGCGAATTTTTTGCGACGGGAGGACAGAGGGAAAAATCGGAAGAATCTGATGCCTGAGAACTTTTGTATGATTTTCCAAATATTTAGCAAAATAAGCAACACTGTAATCTTTTATTTAGATTCTACATACAACTCCAGGTCTTCTCTGACCCGTGGGAAGTTATTCTTCAACACCCCCACCCCAAAACAGTTTTCCTTCCAATCCAACACCCCAAAAACATCCCGCAACAAGAAACTTGATAACCCCCGATCACTTCACTTCACGTAATAACAACAACCGGAAACAGAGCGATAATTCATAACTCCAGATAGAGAGAGCATCGTTAACGATAAATAAATAGGGGACATTCCTCGAGCACATGATATAAAAAAAAGAGTGACAGTGTCACGCTCAACGAGACACTGACAGATGGGGACAATATCCGACGACAGATTGCGCGCGGTCGGGGGCGGGAGGTAATGGGGACCTTCGCGGCGGGGAGGGGTCGAGAATGGGGTAAACGCAAAGGATTATAATTTATAGAGAGCTCTTTGAACATGCGATCCAATAGTATTGAATGATGGCTATGGCCAACCAGACGTGGTGAAAGATGGCCAAGAGCAGAGATATGCTGAGGAGAAGACTCTTCTCCTCAGCATATCTTGCTCTTGACCATCTTTAGAGGATCTCAATTGCAAATGAATGCTGAAAGGAGATACAGACCATCAAAGAGATGCTCAACCCTTTATTTACCATATTGTTTTCGGCGCAAGTTTAGAAATGCTGATGCGCCAAGTTTTTAGCGATAAAAACCACTATATAGTTACCCAAACTAATGTTAAGTGAATTATGTGGCTTCTAAATATGGCGACAAATAGCCAAAACTCGCCAACCATCAGCAGTTCTAAACTTGCGCCCGACGGTACTTACAAGTACCGTCGGTAAATAAAGGGTTAAGAGGTGAAATACGTTACGCTTAAGAGAAGAGGTAGGCTTCAGATCATCAGAGAAACTAAAAAGAGAGGAATAAGAAAAAATGGATGCTAAAGAGAAGAAAGAAGCTCAAGATGAAATTGATGGTGGAGAAGAACGATGTTCACGATCAGATCAGTCAGAGATAAATTTCATATCCGAAAGAGAAGAGAGAGGCTCAAGATAATAAGAGATGCTAAAAAAAGAGAATCAAGAGCGAATGGAAGCTAAAGAGACTCAAGATGTTTAAAGCAAAGGGATGCTGAAGAGAGTAGATCGGCTCAAGTTTAACAATGAAACATAAAATATGCTGAAGGATGCTGAAGAGATTAAAGATGGTCAAGATCAGACGTTAAAGAGAAGAGAGGGGCCCTAGATCTGATAAAAGATGCTAGAGGATCAAAAGCAAACGGATGATGAAACGAGCAAAGAGATGCTAAAGAGACGTAAAGCAGCTCAAGGGGAAAAGCCAGCTTGTGGAACTTCCTATATTACGCTCTTCATACCACTAACAACTAGCACTTCGGGTACCACACCATCGCACGGGCTAAATATAATGACTCTACAGATAAAACGGCCACGGATTTCGGGAGTTTAAAAGTGAATTTCATTCAGATCTCACAGAGAAAGTGAGGGAGACGAAATCGGGGGCGGGGTGGAAAGAAAAAGCAAATCGGGTTATATGGAAAATTAGATTGTGGGGGATGGCCCGGCGTAAAACTTCGTTAGACACCCCGGCCGACGATGAAAACCCAGGCGATGTTTTGTGTGGAATTTTGAAAGGGAAATGACGATGATGTGAAATTTTGAATACGGAGGGGTCAGAGGGCGAAAATTACTTTTGAGGTCTTTACAATGGTGAGTTTTGTGGACAAAGTAAAATGGGGGAAGGTTGTGCACCTTGGTTGGACCTAACTGAACCTCGGTGCTTCACTCACTGTTTTTAGCTTAACTTTCTGTGGTATGGCAACACTACACAGGTAGTTAGCATCCTTTCAACCAGAGCTGTTAGTATAGCCACAAGTTACTTTTAATATAATTCAATATGGTGACACTGGTAATATTTCATCCCCACAATAAACTACAAAAACAGCAACCCCTTATAGGTTTTCAAACCATTCAAAACTGATGGCTAAACAGGTCTTGGTCTATGACTCATTGAATAAGTACATTCGAAAATGTTTGAAAGCAAGCAACCAAATATGATGAGGTTGAATCAGTTCGGAGAGCATTCGAATTACCCATATCCATATCCATTATACAGGGTGTATCTGAAATGGTGCAACAAACTTTCAGGGATGATAGTACTCATCAAGACGAACAAGAATCGGTATAGAAAGGGGGTCTCAGACCAAATCCCAGGGAGTTAAAAATGGAGCGACACCCCAAAAAAATCATTGAAAAATTCAATTTGTAGAAGAACTACTATTGGTAAAAACTTAATTATGGTCTCAAAAATTGTGGATTAATATGATCTTTAAAATTACCACAAAAGTATTCACTTTAAAATTTGTTTTATTATGAAAAAAGTTAAAAAACACGAAAAAATGTGAAAACTCTGCCAAAACCTTATTTTGTATTTTGAAATCATTTCTTTTGATTTGATAATCTGAAAGATCATAGTTGAAAACCCTTAATTCCAAAGTTTCACGTAAATACAATCAATATTAAACGCTTGAGATCCTGTTAAAGTTTGTTTTTTGCGTGCGCTAACAGTCGTTCTGGAAACAGCTCTAGAAAACTGTTTCAGCACGCAAAAAACAAACTTTAACTGGATCTCAAGCGATTAATATTGATTGTATTTACGTGAAACTTTGGACTTAAGGGTTTTCAACTATGATCTTTCAGATTATCAAACCAAAAGAAAGGATTTCGAAATACAAAATAAGGTTTTGGCAGATTTTTCACATTTTTTTGTGTTTTTTAACTTTTTTTTTAATAAAACAAATTTTAAAGTGAAGACTTTTGAAGTAATTTTAAAGATCATATTAAACCACAATTTTTGAGACCATAATTAAGTTTTTACCAATAGTAGTTCTTCTAAAAATTGAATTTTTCAAAGATTTTTTTGGAGTGTCGCTCCATTTTTAACTCACTGGGATTTGGTCTGGGACCCCTTTTTTATACCGATTCTTGTTCGTCTTGATGAGTACTATCATCCCTGAAAGTTTGTTGCACCATTTCAGATACACCCTGTATATAGGCTAAAATCCATTAAATAAGAAATGAACTACCCTTGGTACCAAGGTAATATACAACTGGTGTACCTTGGACCTATCTACATTAATTTAAACTTTCGCTTTTTATAATTTTGCACTGAAATACTTCAATTAAAAACCGAAAAGATGATAGCATGCAGTAATGTTGAGAATTATGTAAATTTATCCAAGTCTCCACCCATTCACTGCTTCTTACTTAATCCTATTGGATGCGAAAGTTTCGCGTTTTATGTTTCGTCACTGTATACGTCATTATCTTCAAATGTATATAACCGTGCAATCATCTGTAAATAAAATTTATTAGGATTGGATCTTTCGTCATGATTTTGTCGTTTTTATAACTATGAACTCATTAGCCTCCTAAAGATGCCAAGATAGGCAATCAATCGATCCTCTACATGGTAGCAGAGCGTGGTTGTCTGCTGTTTTGCATGATCAAAGATGAGTTCTGCTAAAGATCCCGCAAATCCATACATGTGATTACTCTGACAATAAAATGGCGGAAAATATTTTTTAGTGGGGGTCCATTGGCTTCTACTTCCCGAGATCTACGATTCGATATGATAGTCATATTTTTCAGCTTAAATATTAACTAGTTTTCATATTACTTCGATATTTTTCTCAATTTTACTTAAAATTTATTACGAGGCAACACTCGCGGCCAGAGTTTTCAGTAAAAAACGATTGGGGGAAAATAAGAAAGTGGAATTATAGTTTTGCAAATCGAATTGTCGGATTTTAATTTTGCTTAACGAATTGGCGGATTTCCGTCAATTGGCGGAGGAATCACATGTATGAAATCTATTTAATATACAGAAGTTGAACCGGGATAATTTCCGAGAATGGCGATTCAATCTGAAAATGCTGTTGATGCATCAAGATCTTTTTGGATTCGCGGAAGGTAGCGAAAAGAAGCCAGAAGATGAAAAGGCGATCAAGACGTGGAAATCTCGAGATGCAAAAGCTCTTTCCACAATCTGCCTGTCGATTGAGGAAGACCTCAAGAATCTGGTGATGGAATCCGACAGCGCAAAAGCAGCATGGGATAGCATCTGTGGAAGTTTTGAACCCACAACTAGAGCCCGAATCGCAGCTCTCCGGACTGACTTCATGAATATTAGATTGAAAGAAACGGAGACCATGTCGATGTTTATTGGAAGATTATTAAGAGCCGCGAAGGATCTGGAGCTGGCCGGAAAAGTCGTCCCAGATGATGAAATTGCGTACCAGATGCTATACCAGTTACCTCCACACTACGACAACGTGGTGATCCAAGTCTACCAGCTGGGTGATGAAGACTTTACGTCTTTAAACGTCAGAAAAGCTTTATTAGCTGAGTATGATCGCTTGCAGCACCGGAATGAGATCGGCGAGTCATCAAGGGCAGCTGAGACAGCTCTCGCGTCCGAAACAGAAAAGCGAAGGCAGGGGAGCGGAGGTAGACCCCGGAAAGGAAAGCTAAAGAGTACGGTCAAGTGTTTCAAGTGTGGACTTCCTGGTCACTTTGTAAGGGACTGCAAATCGGAGGGCAAAGCCTCTACAGAGACGTCCTTTAGAGTGTCGGCGGACAGTTCTAAAAATGCTTTCCTAGCCTCAGGAGCCATGATGGTGGACTCGGACACGGTGAACTTCGTGGTTGATACCGCAGCCACTGAACATTTTTGTAATGACATCAGTTTATTTAGTGACTATCGCAAATGTACTGACGTGAGTCCAGCGAAGATTGCTGAAGGATCAACTCCTATCCATGGGTACGGTAACTTAAAGTTATACGTTCATCAAAGAAAAGGTAAAAAGTTTCTATTGTTGAAAAATGTATTGCATGCTCCTAAGATGTCTAGAAACTTAATTTCTGGTAGACTTATTGACAATGCTGGTTATAGTATACACATTAAGAATAGTAAACTTGTAATTCGAGAACCAAATGGTTCCTTCTTTCTTGAATCATTTTTATGTGATAAATTATATCCTTTAAATGCTGATGTTGTTAAAAGTGGTAAATCAGAAGGGTATATTGCTACTAAAAGTAATATTATGAAGTGGCATGCGAGATTTGGGCATCAAAATCCAAGGGAACTGTTTAATATGGCAAAATCTGAATATGTTTTTGGTATGGAAAAATTAATTGGTGAAATTGAATCTTGTGAAATATGTGATGTGTCTAAATCTAAAAGGGTATCATCTAAACCTGTAAACAAAATTTCAACTAAGCATGTATTGGAATTACTTCACTTAGATTTATGGGGGCCTGCACCTGTAGAATCATTGGGTAGATCTAGATATTTTCTTAGCATAATAGACGATTACTCTCGATATTCTACTGTTTATTTTCTAAGGAATAAAGATCAGGTGTTTGGGTACTTTAAGACATATCAAGCTGAGATGGAGAGACAAACTGGGAGAAAAATTAAAAGGATAAGAACTGACAATGGTTTAGAATTTTGTGCCGGATATTTTGAAGATTACCTACAGAATTCTGGGATTAGGTTTGAAAGGACTAACCCTTACTCCCCAGAGATGAATGGTGTAGCCGAACGATTTAACAGGACTATTGTTGAGGGGGCAAGGGCTTCATTGTATCAGGGGAAGTTGCCAAAAAGTTTGTGGGCGGAGGTAGTAAATACCCAAAATTATTTGAAAAACCGGTTTCCCCATAGAGGCCTGAACGGGAAGATTCCCTTAAACATTTGGTCTGGTAAAAGGTTTTCTGTTAGGCATCTGAGGACGATAGGTAGTGAAGCTTTTATTCATATTCCTAAATTGTATAGAGATAAGCTGGATAAAAGGGCACAAAAAGGAATATTAGTGGGATATGCAGCTAAAACTAAAGGTTACCGCATTTGGAAACCCAATACTAAAGAGGTAATTGAAACAAAACATGTTAAAATCATTGAATCCCAAGTAGAACCAAAGTTAGGTGATAATCCTTCCAATGATAAGATATCTTTTGGTTTAAGTTTCCCAAGTGAAATTCTAGAATCAGATGATGAGTCAGAAGCTCCGGAAAGGTTGGAAAAGGTTTCTGATGATCGGGATCAGGGTCAACCTGATGAGTGGGTAAGAAAGGTGGTTACCAGAACTAAGGGGAAATCTGCTGGGCAAAAGGACGTGTATTATTACCCTAAAGGTAATGTAAGGTTGAGAAGTTTAAACGAAGTTGAGCGGTACTGTAATAAAGAGGGAATAAATTTTAATCCTGATGATTACGATTTTTCTAGACATTCAGATGAAACTGAAGTTGAGGCTTCTTCTAACGATGAATCGGATTTGAATTCTGATCATGAAGCCTGTTGTGCTGAAGTCAGAGTTCCTTTATCTTTTCTGGAATCGCAGATGGTTCCGGAGAAGCCTTTTTGGGATAAAGCCATGAAAGAGGAGGTAGATACTCTAAAAACCCGAAATGTGTATGAAATAGTACCAAGACCCTCTAACCATAAGGTGTTAGGTAGTCGATGGGTGTATAACCTTAAAAAAGATTTTACTGGGAAAATAAAAACTTATAAAGCTCGTTTTGTAGCCCAGGGATTCAGGCAAACCGAGGGCATTGATTTCTACGATATATTTTCCCCAGTAGTAAATTTTACCCTTGTTAAATTTTTCATGATTCTATTGGTGGTTCTTAGAAAATGGAAGCATCGTCATTTAGATGTGAAATGTGCGTATTTGTACAGTAATTTAAGGGAAGAAACTTATGTAGAGCAACCTCAGGGATTTGTTGAATTTAATGATAAGGACTATGTACTAAATTTAAAGAAAGCTCTATACGGCCTGCGACAAGCAGGAAGGGAATGGTTCTTTACATTAAATGAGGTTTTGATCAGTTTGGGTTTTCAGCAAATGAAAAATTGTAACTGTGTTTATTTTCTTGAAAGTAATGTAATCGTGCTGGTGTATGTGGATGATTTGGCTGTATTTGCAAGTGATGAAGATAACATGAAAAATGTTATTAAACTATTGAATTCTAAATTTGAGATAAAAGATTTAGGCCCTATTTCTAAATTTTTAGGGGTAGATTTTGAGGTTAAGGATCAAAAATTGTATATGCACCAGAGGGGTTACATTGAGAAAATGATTGAAGTTTTTAAAGGTGTACCTAAGGTAAAACGTAAACTTCCAATGAGTCCTGGCTTAGTTATTGAAAGGGCTGTGGATGAAAATTCGATTCTAAAAGATGTCCCTTACCGATCTCTGATCGGCAGTTTGTTGTTTTTGGCTTCGAGGACAAGGCCAGATATAATGTTTGCGGTAACATTATTATCAAAGTACAACAATAACCATACAGCGATTCATTGGAAGTTGCTATGTCAATTATTTAATTATGTAGTAGATACTAAAGACTATTGTATCAATCTTTCAGAAGCCACAAATTCTAGAATTACTGCGTACTGTGATGCCAGTTGGGCCGCTGATAGGGATGACCGAAAATCTGTAAGCGGATTTGTAGTTTTATTTGGAGGTGTCCCTATATCTTGGTTATCTGCAAAACAGCACTCAATTGCTTTATCTAGCATGGAGGCTGAATTTATTTCCATATCGGAATTGGTAAAAGAAATTATTTGGCTTTTGAGAATTTCTAATGAAAGTTGTTTAAACATAACGGTTCAAAAACCAGTTGTTTTTTGTGATAGCCAAAGTGCTATCTACTTTTCTAAAAATCTTGTTGAGACCAGAAGAACTAAGCATGTGGACACAAGGTATTTTTTTGTGAAGGACTACCTAAAAAAGGGACATTTTTCATTGTGTTTTGTCCATGGGAAAGAAAACTTGGCTGACATGTTAACTAAAGCTTTAAGTTTTGATAATTTGACGTTCTTTTGTAACAAGATATTTTCCAATGATTTGTTTCCTAAAGAGTGAATGTGTGGAGAAGGGGGCAGCATGCAGTAAATAAAGTTCAGTCATCGGAGAAATCTCGAGGAAAGAAAAGATCTGGCAACCTTTGCTGCCAGAACTTTTCTGTTTCCTGGACGATTATTTTTGCAGTGTGCAGATTTTCAAAACTTTCCCGATTACTATCAGATTTCCTAAAATAACTTGATTTCAACCTGACAATTCCAAGCTTTTAAAGTTTTCCAGGTAAAAGAAGAGGAGAAAATTTAAATAATTCAAGAAGAGAAACCTAACAGTAATAAGATTGGGAAAGAAGAGAATGAGAGGGAGGAAGAGAAAGCGAAAAGACAAGGAGAGAAGTTTACTAATGAAATAGAAAGAAGAAAAGGTCATCCGTCGCACTTCAGCCGCATATTAATCGGAAGCGACAGACATCCACGAGAGTTATTATTTTCGAGGCGAGTGGATGGCGAGCGCACGGATCCGGAGCGTGACTGGACACGGCCGGACGGTGCGGCTTGGATTCCCTAAATCACAGCAGCCATCCATTTTTAACGCTGACAAATGACTCTGGCCATCTATATGTACGAGGTCGAGTGCCTTCGACATGAGGTGAAAGCAGAGATGTGCAGTAAGGTGGAAATGTTTTGGAAGTACTATATGCAATGCTTGACCTTCATGATTGGATTTTTTTAAGTTTTCTTTCTATATTGGGGGGGGGAAATTCCCCCAGAGCCGCTTGAATTTCCACCGAACCTCGTTTGGACATATTCTGCACCTCTGATATTTACTCATTTAAAGTAATGAAACTCAATAAACCCTTGGATAAAAGCTGCACCAAAGAAGCATTTTCATTCTGCTAAGTTTTTTCCGCTTGTTCCTACTCTTCCCTTGAATTTCTCGCGTCTTACTGTTTGTATTTTTTGCACGTTTGTACAATTACTTTTCCCTGTTGATAAATTTGATCTGACGAAAAAAAATCAAATACACTCCACACCACAGGTAAAAGATGAAGTCGAAACCCACCATAGGTACGATGGGAACCTCCATGAACTTTTAGCCTGGATTCATCAACATCATAACCCCTCAACTTTCTGTACAGCAGGCAGCGACCCCTGCAGGCAGTTTTTGACGAGCTACTGGCTTTTTTCCATCAACAATTCCGGTCACGTGCGCGGGCGGCCGAAATTGGCCGACGTCAATCACGCCAGGAAGGGGGCGGGGCCACATGACCACGCCCTCTCCCCGCCAGCAAAAACAGACCTTGATTAAAGGTATTTATCAATATCAGAGGAGCAACGATTCATTCAGTGGGAGGTGGATTTTCCTCCGATATTTTTTGGTTGCTTTCGTCGGTATTTCGGGGAGTTTTAAAATTAAGGTTACCAATTGAAATCTGTTGTAAATGTGTATCGTTTTGTTAGTGTATTTATTTCTATTGGAAATGGAGAAATTGATAAATAAATGACGCCATTTAAACTTAAGAGGCCACAAAAATGCCAAATTTGTTGTAACCAAGAGCGAATTCAGGGGCAAGGGCTAGGCAGGGGCTGCAGTCCTCGACCAGAATTACAAAATTTCTTCCAATTATAGTAGAAATTCTCTCAAGAATTTGACTTTCCACTATTTTCAAGAAAACAGGTACCATTAAAGAATTTATGATGTTAATTTCAGATGTATACTTTATGCGGATATATGTCCCCCCCTAATGTTAGATTTTTTAGACTACTGAAAACGACTAAAATCGCCTCATACCCCGAATTTTTTCCTTTACGCTACTGTTTTTACGAAGGGTGTACTCAGATATAGCTAACTTTTAAAACTTTGGTTTATTATGCATCATTTAAATTATAAAAAATTGTTCGCTAAAATTGTTATTTTTTAAAAACACCAATTTTGAACGCTAAAACTAGCAAATAATGCCAAAAATTAGAAACTTCCTGATTGAAATTTGTACAATTATATTGATAAATTAAAAATAATAAAATTAGGCTATATTTGAATATTTGGAATTTTTGAAACATGTAACGGAACTGTACCAGTTAAGAATGCGATATCATAAAGGGAGTAACCGAAATGTATCATTCTTGTGAAATGGCGAGTGGAAGGATTATAATAATCCCCTGATAATTTAGTTCGAAATTTGTGAATAACCCCTTAAACCATCCTGGAATGCGGAAAAACCATTTTTTGGGGTACCATTATTGCGCATACCATATGGGCACAGAAATCATGTTGGAAGTCAAAGATTGAAAACGTGTGATCCTGAACTACCAGGAAAACATAACAGCATATCCTCCCAAAAGGAAGCTTACGTACATTGTGAAAGATGCTTCGTATATTAACCCCATATATCCTCCCCATTCATAATATAGCACAGAACGTATTCACATATTGTGGAAAAAAACAGCCAGGACCCTTATGCAATGATCCGTTAACAGCAAAAAACGTGAGGACATGGGTGACCGTTTAACCAAACCCCGAATGTCAAAGATCGGACAATGGCTCTTTGCAGTATACACAAAAGTTCATGGTGATTTAACACATCATATGCGAACTTGCAAATCATATCTTCCTATATCACTGATTATAGTATAGTAGCAATATCAAGGTTAATACAGAAATTTGGCCTAAAATTCGAGGAGGGTTTTTTGACAGTCAAAAAGTTGTCAATTCCTTCTGCTTTCCGAGATTCCTTGATATTTTCAGTATTCAAAGATTTCCAGAACTAATATAAAATAATTATTATTCACATTGCAACCGAGTGTTTTTAAGAGGTTTCCCATCCACAACATAATTTTGTATTCACATTAAAAACACACTGATTAATTATTTTTGTTCTTAAATTAACAAAACGTTTGATGTGTAGTCGTACACAACACACCTTATTGTGTCGTCATAAAGTTCCGAATATGTTTAGCTCATTTTAAGAATCTTTTTGGGTCCATCTCCTTTACATTTAGACACAAGATATCAAAATGTTGGGGATATTCTAAAGAGTATCATGCAAGATCCCCTTGTAGATGCTTGCTTCCTTGTAGATGTAGTATGGAGGTTCCCCCTCAG
Organism: Tetragnatha versicolor; assembly: GCA_024610705.1. NCBI lineage: Eukaryota > Metazoa > Arthropoda > Arachnida > Araneae > Tetragnathidae > Tetragnatha > Tetragnatha versicolor. The sequence continues at coordinate 68,173,730 of JANDEH010000002.1, forward strand.
AAAAAAATTTTGAAATTTGACTTTTAAAAATAGGGTTTTAACTCATTTTGAGAACATTTTTGGGTCTAAGGGGGACACTATTCAGAGTGCCCCCCTGGATCCACGCCTGCCAAGACCAGGATTTTTTCAATCACTTTAGAATTATAAAAGGGGCTCGAGAGGAGAAAAAAGCAAGAAACGACTAACTTAGCAGATTTTACTCTAATTAAAAATTATAACTAAAATTACCTATCAGAACTATCTCTGGAGTCAGCATTTCCCATCATGCCTTAAAAATTCATTCTTCTTTTAATTGACGCAGCAAGGAACGCATCTCAACCCTGATTTCACTCCTCCTCCCCACAGCTTTGTCTCAAGAGAGAAGACAAACAGCGGACACATTCCCACTTGGCAATTTGTCTCGTTAGGACGCAGAGTGACGCAACTAATGATGTCGAGGGCCCCAACATCGCGCTTTGATTAATAGCCAGCCGTGTCATCAATCAGGGAAAACATGTCCTCCTGACAGGAGGAATAACTTTGTGTAGTAGCGGGAGTTCTCCCAAACTTGTCCACAGAGTAGATTACTACTGTTTTCTCACGGCACCCTCGTTATTCAATAGGTCCAACTTTAACACATGAAAATATCGTGAACATACGAGGAGATTTTGGAATGTGAAAATAGCACTTTTTTAGACCTCAAGTTCACAAATGTGTGTTTTAAAAAAATTAAATTTTGACTTCATTTAACTAAAATAAAACACAAAACTACGTACTAAGTAAGACTGAAAAAAAACCCCAGGCTAATTTGCGATGTTTTTCAGTTTAGAGGCCTGAAAAGGGCCATTTTTTCATGTTAATATCTCTTCTCGAATGGCCACGACATTTTCATGAAATATTTTTCCAGTGAGTTTTTCATAATATGGGCAACAAAATATCCCCATTGAAGTTTTCGCTTTTCTATCTCCTTTGTTTTTTAAATATTTATTATTTTGCAGCAGGGGATCTGTAAGCCATCTCAATGAATTGATTCTCCATGGTCACTTACTTAGGGGTACGTACACCTTACTTCCATGAACCTAGGAGACGTTGGTTCCAAATAAAAGCCATGAAACGGACTTTTTAAACACCCTGCACACGTAACTGTCTAAATTAAATCTTGCTCAACTCTTTTTAGGCAATTCAAACTTCTGGGCTACTAAGTTTCTCCAAAAAATTTAAAAGCTTGTGATCTTTTGATTTTTGACAGACAATACACAACCACTTGTCGTTCATCCCAAATCGAGAATATTCCCCATTTCTCCTTCCCTCATCATCGGAATGTCGCATGATGCCATTCCGCAAGAGGTAATTAGCGCTGCGAAAATGAAGTCTTCTATCACCAGTGTCACGGGGAGCACACGGTAGCGGCCAATTTGGCACCTTGATGGATGGCGACTCCCGGCGGGGAGTTGGTGTCAAGGACGCCTTTTGTTCCCGCAGCAGTTGCGGGTAGACAGTTGCGGTCAGATGAGAACAGACAATAGAGCAACATATTACTCATGAATATTTTAAAAATGAACAAAAAAATAATTAAGTTAGCAGCGAAAGTAAAAAAAATCAGTTTCAAAGAGTGATGTCAGAAGTACTTCCCCCCCTAGTCACAATATGTCACTGCCACACTATAACTGAACTACCTTTTCTCTAAATTTGTGACGTTATTTGGGGTAGACCCTAATGAGAGTATGCTAGTTAAGTCAAATTTATTCACAAATCATAGAAAATCCTTCGATGATATTATTCTCGCGTTCTCTATAATTATTCTTTACAGAGGGAAGTTTTATTTATTTACTGATGATGTAGTAATAAAGTTTTGAGTGTATATGAAGTGCTAATCAATATTTATACGTATATTTTCACGAATTACGGGAAACATTCATCTATACATCGATGACAAAATACATATCGAATTTCATGCTCGGATATTAGGGAAGAGAGTGGAAAGAAACATTTGAGCGATAACATTTTTAGTCTCAAGATTTTTACTGTTTTGTTATCATCATTTATATGTTATGATTTTACACACTGCAATGCTAAATCCACATTTAAGAACACTTTTTTTGCTCTGAAACTTGAGTTGTATCGTTAGCTAAGAATTTTTCAAGCTTCATTGTGTTGAGATCATATAGTGTCCTGAATGTGTTTGTAAAGTGTTGCTATCCAGAAATGCGTTCTTTAGAGCTGTTAAGTGTTAAAAAGTTACAGAGACAGATAACGTGTTCTGTATGTGTTTCGATCTGCATTAAGAAACACATTAAGATTCTAACCGCACTATTTTGAGAACATACTCAATTTCTAAAACATATATCTGGATATCAACATTTTTCAAACATATTCATATCACTATCACAGCACAATAAAGAGTTAAAGTGTCCTAGCTAACAATACATGTGTTGTTAATTCGGGGACAAAAAAGTGCTCTTAAATATGTTGTGAAAAAAGAGAAGTAGGAAGAATCTTACACCTGAAAACATCGATATGCAAATCGTCAAATAAAAAAAGAAGAATATGCATTACACAACAGTGGCGGATCCAGGATTTGGTTTGGGGGGGGCTAAGAATTTTCATTAATCCAATAGAATCTTTTTGTTAATGGTAATACGGAAAAGGTAGTGAATTATCCTACTCCAACCACCAAAAGGGGGGGGGGGGTGTGGGGGTCCTCCCCCAGAAAATTTTTAGAAATTTAAGTCAAAAACCCCACTTTTTCAACTCGTTTTGGTAGGGGAGGGTGGGGACGATTGTAACAAAACATTTTATTTGATCTCAAACTAAGCCAATTTTTATGTTAGAGTTATGAAAATTGGTATGAAAATAGGTTTATACATCCCAATTACAATTTTGTATTGAAAGCTGTCCGGTGGATATGCATTACAATATAGTAAATAAAACATCGAAAATCGTTACAATCGACCCCGTCTCAAGGGTCAATTGTAACACACTACAAATTTAACACAAATTCATAAAAATCGATAGAAGATCATACATATTTATTAACAATATATCTCTTCTTTTTAAATAATAATTAAATACATAGACTAGAATGACAATAATGAACTTTCCACTCAAATAATGAATTCTAAATTATAATGAATGAATATGAGTAAATAATAGGGAAAAAATATTCAGAAAGGCAACTAGGGTATTTATATATGAATTCCTCTATAGTACAACGAACGTGGGACCATTTTTTGCACTAGAAATGGTCCTTTGGCATGTTACAATCGTCCCCCAGATGAAGTGTTACAATCGACCCCACGTCACCATTTTTAATTCAACCCTCGTTTTCCATGAAACTAACAACACTATCATCTTGAAACTAAGCAGAATAAAACTAGGATACATGCACATACGATACATAAAATCAGTGTTGGTGTGCTTCATACCTGCAATGCAGGAGAAGGAAAGTTACACAAAAGTAGAAATTTACTTCGATGCTCGAAAAACACTCTTTTCTCAATTACATAGCCACAACTCAAAAGTCAGATTTGAAAATCTCTGATATTCTTTCATTCACCTGCCTTGTACGTACTGTCATCTCTTTTTCGCCCAGACAGCCTCTCATTTTGAGGAAATCAAAGTGTTACAATTGCCCCGTGTTACAATCGTCCCCACCCTCCCCTACGCCTCATCCGAATTTCGATTTTTTGCGTTTTGACAAACTTAGTAAAATATTAGACGTTTTTTTGGGGGGGGCTTCAGCCCGAAAGCCCCCCCCCCGCCACTGTTACACAAGACATATCAGATCAGTATAACTAGAGTATCCACATCAAACAGATGTTATTCTTGCAAGAGAAGAGAAAGCATCCCCTGAGGATCGCCGGAGTTAATTACCAATCAAGAGATGAAGAATCGTCTGTTTTGTTTAGGGGATGAGAACGCGGATGCGCGCTCTCACCACCCCCTCACCGGAACACGCCCTTCAGAAGAACATCCGGATGCACACGGTAAACAAAGCGAAGGAATGCGCAAAACACATTCGTCTCTGTTAGGGGAGGGGGTGTTGTTGCTTTATATACGTATAAACAGGGCTGATGTAAACTAGCTGGGAAGTAAAGTATTTTTAGTCACGGCATATTTACTTTCGCGATGTCGGGAGTCGTCTCAATGGCAGGGCCAAGGGAGGTCATTGAATTCAAAGCCAATGCTCTCTTTACGGATGTATCTCCTCAACACTTAATTTTCTTACACAAGTCTGGGCATCTGGGAATACATGGTTCCCACTCTTTTCAGAGAAAAAAAATCAAGGAGTTTTCAAGGACTTTTCAAGGATCATTTTAAGTTTTTCAAGGACTAAGAGAAGGCAAAAAAGCCAATTAATTCACACACAAAAAACTCGCTCTACTTAGTACCTGTACTTCAGAAGACTATTTCTATTAAGAACCTCTCTTAAGGTGAAGACTACATTAATATTCCCACATTCACACACACATACATATATATATACAACTGTAACATATTACTAGTTTTTACTCATGTTTATAACTCATACTCATGTATACTCATGTTTATGTTTTTACCCATGGCAGAAACATCGAAAATCTTAACGCAAACGCAGCATTTAGCTTTGTACCGATCAGGGCCTTGTAGAATCCAGTGCTTATATTCTTCTTTCTTTAACCATGCGATATTGAAAACACATTTCCCGTTCGGTGGCATTTTAAATTAACAAAATCTAATAACGATAGCTCGAACTAAGACATTTGAAAAAATGGCTAACCCTCTAAACTATTTTACATACACTTGTACTTGAACTCCTCGATGTTTGACCTTCAAAAAGACCAAACCACTACTTTCATTGGTAGTTGGAATGCAACAACTTTGAGTCATTCTTTGTTTATTTGCCCTATTGGCTGGCTTGGTTAACGAGGAGGCCCATAGCGGCCCGAAGAGATAAGGCTTCGGCGAGAATCGCGAAGGGGGGGAAGTTGAAGGTCACGCAGACGATGATCGATCATAACGTATACGTTTTTGGATGTTCCACGTGGAAAACGGAAATTCGCGAAACGGTAGCGAACTCAAACCATTTTTATTAGCGAGAAAAATTTATGAAAATTCCCGTAATGAAAATCAAGGAGTTTTTAAGGAGTACAACCCAAATTCAAGGAGTTTCCATAGTGCTTGAAAATGAAAATCACTTTCAAGGAGTTTTCAAGGAGCGTGGGAACCCTGGAATAACTTCATGCATAGTTCTCGACCAAACAATGCAGGCATTTTTATCAAATTTAATTTAAATTAGTGTTTGGACATTTGGGACTCAATGCCCCCCCAAACTTTTCTGGATGGTTCCTTTTTATAAGATCATTTCAGTGGGATGAAGGTCATCCTCATTATTCCAGCTTGTCTCCAGAAAACCAGCCGTGTTTGGGACTCCTTTGATGACACCCTGAAGGGAAAGCTGCTACAGCACAACACAAAATATCCTTAAAATAGCGGACCAATCGAACAGTAATCTAACTACAACTAAAAATCAAATGCCTTGTTTGTTAATGCTAACATATCCTAAGATTTAAGCTAGATTTTAACTGGATTTCTATGTTATATTTATATTCTATATATATTATTATACCCGAGCAAAAGGAGCTACGATCGCGAAACCATCAGAAGGGACCTGCGTAAAGCAAGTAGGGGGCGGTAGCACCCTAGTTCTCAGTAAAATAAGACCATACATAGATTTCGTGTTTCTCCCACAAAAATCAAAGGCAAAAAAATAAAGTTTTCTGATGGGAAAGAAACTTGTGCAATGTTCATCTAAATAACACACTGATGGATGGGAAACCTAAAGGATTCCATCGTTCGAAACAAATTATTTTGGGTGCACCACATGAATATTCTAAGAGTATTTATTCCCACCTGTAAAGAGAACGTATACAGGGTGATTCAGAAATAATCATCAATAATTTGGGGGGAGGTAGAGGGGCCCTAGACAAGCATATTTCGGATAGGGATGGTAGGGCGCAGGCTTACCGTTAAAGAGCTAGGACCTAATGTAGTGCGAGAGCGTTTCAAAAGGCCGTTTTTAGAAGGCCCATGTTACGAAACAAAATATAATAAAATGAAAAAATATATTGCATGAGGTAAGAAAGTATCCCTACTACTTACACCATGAATTCGATAGAATTTGAACAACTTTCTAAACCGTGGAGTGAGTTTCAAAAGTGCAATATTAATCTTTTAGTCAAAAAATGGAGTTCCTTTAATATTATTTAGAAAAATGATGATCGGGGAAGGAATTTTCAATGATCGTAACATTGATCATTGAAACTGTTTGATCATTGAAAATCCCTTCCCCGATCATCATTTTTCTAAATACCATTAAGAGAACTCCATTGTTTGACTAAGAGATTAATATTGCACGTTTTAAAACTCACCCCACGGTTTAGCAAGTGGTCCAATTTCTATCATATTGAGGATTTAAGTAGTTCGGATACTCCTGTACCTCATGCAATATTGTTTTTCATTTTATTATGTTTTGTTTCGTCACACGGGCCTTCTGAAAACGGCCTTTTGAAACGCGTTTGCACTACATTAGGTCCTAGCTCTTTAACGGTAAGGCTGCGCCCCACCATCCCTATTCGAAATATGCTTGTCTAAGGCCCCTCTACCTCCCCCACAATTATTGATGATTATTTCTGAATCACCCTGTATAGAAAAGTACTCACTGGTCCCTTGCTCCTTGGCCGCCCTGAGTCGGAGGTCGTCGACGTTCTCCGAGTCCGGGTTGGCCCACTCCAGCACCATCCTCCTCCCGTACAAGTGGGTGCTGTGGCACAGGGCGTTGAAGGCGCGCTGCAACACACGATAAATCAATTACTTTACATTACGTACACCAGGAAAATTTTTAAAAGAAAATTAAGAAAATTGGAGAAATCTAGCAAATGCTACAATAATTTTCGCCGCATGAATGGATTAACACAAAAAGATAAACTTTTAGCTACAAATAGAAAATAAGATCATGTCTTAATAACAAGACTACGTACAAAAACTGCCCAAAAAAGTGGGTGTGACATTATAGGCATTTAAGACAGGATGGTGGTGTTTAAAGGGATATATAAACTGAATTAAAGCGAACTTTTTTCCACGATGGAAGTAGATTAAAACTCTTTACAGAAAATAAAAAAAACATGACATATTAAGATTATGATAGTAAGCTTAGCTTTTTCCGCATCGTTTGGGGTCGAGAAAATTTTTAGCATTCCAAACTAGTGCTTCAGAAATTTCTGCTTCTATGCCAACCCAATGAGTCTGATAAACCATCCCACACAAAGAAATCAAACACCGAACGTTACGACGATCTATGAAGCACGAATAAAGAGCGACAAAACCGAACATCTTTAATTCGCTTAGGATCGGAACCCCAAAAACTTAATATCATTCCGAATCCATATCGATAAACGAGCCCCATCAGCGAGGTCGCCCCCTACATATCAAAAGAGAGGGGAGGGGGAGGCGCGATCAATTATTCAGGCCTAATCCGCTTTTCCAGGCCGAGAGATTAAGGGCCCGACTTAAAAAGATACTTTAAAATAATCCCCCTCGGGAGGGAAAAACAGCAGGAAAGGGAAGTCTTCCGGGGATCCCGTTTTGTGCTCGAGCACTTCCGATGGTTCGTTAAACGGAAAGAACTCGGAGATGACAGAGAGGGATCTTCGATAGGGCATCTCTTTAAAATATCCCTCTTCTATTGGTAAATCGATCCAGAGCTTGAAAGTTATATTTCTTCAGGGATATAATTCCCTAAATAATTAACTAACTCGGCACACTTTTGAAAAAAAAACCCCTTTCCCAGGGATGCCAACCTGAGACAACGCTCATCCGTAATCGCCCCCGCCCGCAAAAAAATTCCGGCGTGACGCGAGGCTTGCCGACCGACGCCACGCCTTCTGCACGTAGAAAAATTACCCAATCTTTTGAAATAAGTTTTAGAAAAGTACTGAAAACACAAATATTTGAGAAAAGAAGGCCTTTTTTCTCCCATGAATCAATCATCCATATAGATATTCTAAATTCCAATTGATTCCCCCTTCTCATTGCCGCCCATCTCATCAGTTACTAGCGACTAGCGTTACCGTTTTTATTCACAATTTTAAGTTAAAAAATATGTATTTAAAGAATTTAAGGCTAAAAACAGAGAATTGAGAAGAAAAATTTAATACATTGTCTTTAACATATTACACAAAATAAAATTAGCGTAGTTTTTCTAGCTTTATCCGTAATTGCGGAATTCGGGGCCGAAATGCGGAATGATTCCGCAAAATCCGGAATGGTTGGCATCTCTGCTTTCCATACAACGCCATTCATATTAGCTATTTTTTATACAGGGTGCTTCAAAAGTCCGTTTCGCGGCTTTTATTTGGAACCAACATGTCGTAGGGTCACGGAAGTAAGGTCTACCCCTAGGTAAGTGACCCAGGGCCGCCGAGAGCCAAGCCGGGCCCCGGGGACAAAGTTGAGAAGCGGGCCCCTTAGTCCTATATTAAGAACCTTTTACGTTGGGGGTAAGGGGGTCCTCCCCCTGATAATTTTTTGAAATTTGACCGGTAAAAGGAGGGTTTTAACTCATTTTGAGAACCTTTTAGGGTCCAAGGGGGGCAATGACCAGAATGCCTATCTCCTTGGATCAGGCGCGGATCCAGCACGGCTCCAAGGGGTGGGCACTATTCCAGAAAAGACCCCCTTGTGGTACCATTGGGGGTATGGAGGTCCTCCCCCAGAAAAAATTGAAATTTGACGCGTAAAAGTAGGGTTTTAACACGTTTGGAGACTAAGGGGGGGGGCGATTTTCAACACTATTACCTTTACTTTTTGACCCAAAATATCAAAATTTTGGGGATTTCCTAAAAATAATCACTGAATACCCCATTTTGATACTATTGGGGGGTATGGGGGTCGTCCCCTAAAAAAAAATTCGAAATTAGACCTGTAAAAGTTGAGTTTTTACTCATATTGGGTACCCTTTTGGGTCTCCAAGGGGGGGGGCACTTTCCAGAGTGCCTCCCCCCTGGATCCGCCACTGCCTTGGATCTGCTCCTGCCCCAGTCACATGCACTCATTTCGAAAATTTTCTGAAGTACTTTGATGAACTTAAAAATTTCGTTTCCTTGATAAGCGATGAATAATGAGCCGAGCAAGCACGAAAGGGGCTCTGGGGGAATCCCCAAAATTATTTTGAAAATTCGACCCTTAAAAAAGAACTTTTAACTCATTTTTTAATATTGTTCACAATTGAGTGCCATCCAGGGATGGGCTTTTTTCTGAAAGGAACTTAAGCCCTTTAATGATGATTTATCTTATGCATGAAATTTTAGTGAATTCTTTTGGGGGCCTGGGGTATCCCCCAGAAAATTTTTGAGAATATGCCCCTAGAAAACTGGGAATTAACTCATTTTTGGCCTCCCAGGTGAAGATATTACCCAACCTAGGTTGACAACCAAGTTGATCGTCTGTAGTGGCCTTAAAAAAAAAACAAATTTATAAGATAGGGAGCCTCACATAAAGTAAAATTTAGTGAAAATTTCCCAATCCATGACAACTGAAAAAAAATCAAGAAAAGCTACTCTTCTTCAGCAATGTAAAATTAATATAAAATAATTTTGTTCACAAATTATTGAAATTTAGTTTTTGGATTCTTTATTTCTTTTATTATGGCATTATTTTATCAGAAAAATAATTGTGAGTATATGTCATTGAAAAAATATGATTCTACGATATATATTCGGTTTCTGCAAATATTGTATTAATATTTTTTATCATATTAATATATTTATACGGGGGGTCCCAAAATTAACTGACACATTTCAAAAATTAATAAAAAATAAACTAAATGAGAAAAAAACATGCGATTTTCTGCAAACTACTTTTTCAGCCTGGGAGGTTTTTTTTACACAAATCTTCATAGTTCTCAGCCGTTTTTAGAAATATATGAACTCAATGGAAAAACAATAGCGTAAATTACTAATTCTAAAAAAAAAACGGATATAAAAATCTGAAATAATAAATAATTCAAGAATCGAATAAAAATTATATTGAATTCTTCTTTCCAGTTAAAATTGCGTATTTCAAAGCAATTTGGCAAATTAAGCTAAATATGGATTTTCGAATAAGGAACATTTAAAATTGTAACATTCCTAAACCCTTAATTTTTTAAGTATCTGTGGAGTATGAAATTTCGTATTAAAAACTCCCAGGCTTAAAGAGTAGTTAGCAACAAACCGTATGTTTTTATCTCCTTTAGTTTATTTTTTTATTAATTTTGTAAAGGTATTAGTTAATTTTGGGACAGCCTGTAACAATGACAGGCATCAACACTATAATTTTTAATACAATTTAAAAATCATTGATTCTTAAATTTTATTTTATTTAATAAAGTAATAAATTTTATTGTTCTCTAATTATCTTAGTTTGCATTCAAGGGAGGAGGGGGGCCCGTTCCCAGGAAGATGAAGGATAGTTGGGAGAAAAATCTATGAATGGGTATTCTTGTTTCAGAATGTTTAGTAGTGTATCTCTAGATGGAGATTCTTTACGGGCCCCTATAGGGCTGGGAAAATCCCCGGGCCCGGGGAAAAGTGCCCCCTTTGCCCCCCCCCTGTCGGCGGCCCTGAAGTGACCCTGAATAATCCATTAAGATGACTTACAGCGCCCCTAGTGGCGATATAAAGAAGTTAAAAAATTCATTTAAAAACTAAAGGAGATAGAGCAAAAACCTCAGAGTATTGTTGCCAACGTTATGAAGAACCCACTGAAAAAAATTTCATGAAAATATCGTGAATATTCGCGGAGATATTAGCATATGAAAATAGCACTTTTTAAGGCCTCAAAAAAGAAAAAGTCCGTAAATTTGCAAATTTTTCAGTGTTATTGTGTAGTCTTGTGTTTTTTAGTTGAATAGACACAAAATATATAAAAATCTAAAAAAAATCAAAAAATATAAAAAAACTTTTTTAGAGGACTGAAAAGGTGCTGTTTTCTCATGCTAATATCTCCGCGAATATTCACGATATTTTCATGAAATTTTTTTTCATTGTGTTCTTCATAACATTGGCAACAATACTCTTACTGACGTTTTTGCTCTTTCTCCTCCAGATAAAAACCGCAAAAAAAATTCCAAATAAAAGCCGCAAAACAGACTTTTGAAACTCTCTGTAACAAGGTGTTTCAAAATTGCTTTGCACGGCTTTTATTCGGAACCAACGCCTCCTAGGGTCATGGAAGTAAGGTCTACCCCTAGGTAAGTGAGCCTGGAGAATGCACTGAAATGACTTACAGCGCCCCTAGCGGAGAAATTAAAAAGTTAAAAAATTAATTTAAAAACTAAAAGAGATAGAGCAAAAACCCCCAATGAGAGTATTGTTGCCAACGTCATGAAAAACTCACTGGAAAAAATATGATCAAAATACAGTAAAGCACCGTTTATACGTCTTTCAAGGGACCGACGTAAAACGGCGTATAAATGAAAAGACGTATAATTGAAAACAATTTTGATAATTTGAATGATTTGGGACTTAGCGAAAACGACGTATAAATGTAAAAGACGTATAAATGAGAGACGTATAAACGGTGCTTTACTATCTTGAATACTCGCGGAGATTTTAGCATGTGAAAATAGCACTTTTTCAGGGGTCAAAAAAGAAAATTTTCGCATAGTTGTAATTTTTTTTATTTTTTGATTAAATTTTGTTTCAAGATATTTTGATCCTATTTTTTTCAGTGAGTTCTTCATGACGTTGGCAACAATATTCTCACTGACGTTTTTGCTCTATCTCCTTTAGTTTTCAAATTAATTTTTTTTAACTTTTTAATTTCGCCGCTAGGGGCGCTGTAAGTCCCCTCAATGGATTCTCCAGGCTCACTTACCTGGGGTAGACCTTACTTCCGTGACCCTAGGAGGCGTTGGTGCCAAATAAAAGCCGCACAACGCAATTTTGAAACACCCTGTATATCAGAGGCTGTTTAAATATTACATAAGCACCTATGGGGGATGAAGAGTTGCAATTGCTTATTTTTTTAACAAGGGAGAGAGGAGTACATGAATAAAAAAAGTAATAAAAAACATCTTTTTTTCGAAAATATCTTACGAAACATGAAGAAAAAATTTCTTAAAGATAATTAAGCTTTGAAAAAAAATCCAAGTTCTGACTAGTTAGTATTTTTACAACTTTAATTTCTATTTATAAAAAAAATTTGAATTATTTCGCAGTTTTTTTACTTCATAATAAGAAGTGGTTTTCAGGGCTAATTCTTGCTTACAAGGGGGAGGGAGTCAAAAATGACCAAAAACGTAATTAGAACGTCTCCTTATATGTGCAAGGCCATATTAAAGATATTTTTGCTGTAGGATATTTTATGGTCTCCCTAAACTACAATTTGGATAGCATTAGTGTTTTTCCAAATACAACTATTGTCACATTGATTACTGAAGAATCAAGGATAAAATTTTAAGAAACACTATATTTTATTTCCACATGAAATTCACACACTGTGCCTGATATGGGAGCATTTAACTCTCTGAAGAAGCAGTACGTAGTTCGAATAATTCCAATATACTGGTGGACACTATAGATAGGGTGTAACGAAAAAAAACTCTTTTGGATTTTGATGATGCGTTAGAGCGGAAAAGTTGTTTAAGATGGCAGAGGGTACATGTAATTTTCAGAATTTTCGGATGACGTCTTTATTTGCCAACTTCACCCTGAAAGTTTCCCATTATCCTATGGAGCACACAATACAGGTAAGCCCGAAAAGAGTCTTTTCACTTCTCGGTCCCATTCTAATCGAACAGCGAATGTCTTCACCCTAGTTATGGACTTTATAAATTGTATCGAATAACAGCCTAAATCCATTTATTATGTGGATTATAGGAGTGAGAAAATCGTGTTTTTTACTGTTTAAGTTTGAGTCCAAAACCAACACAATTATATAGATTAAGGCTGTTTTTCTAGTTTTTTTAACATGCATCATATAAGGTCCATAACTCTATATAAGACATTCCCTGTGTGATTAGAATGGGAATGAGGGGCAAAAAGCCTCTCCATAGGACAACATGGGAAACCTTCAAGATGAAGTTGGCACCTAAAGTCATCCTCTTAAAATTTTGAAAAAAAATCACAGGTGCCCTCTGCCACCTTAGAAAAATTTTCAACACTAACACATCATCAAAATTTAAAAAAATTTTCAATACACCCTACTGGAGAGACTAGATAGAATTTGACAGCTTTTTTCCCTAAAAATTCGTTGGATCAGGATGCAAAAAAAACAAGATAATTTCTTTAATGAGAGCTACAGTAATATAGTTCTAATAGTGAAATAAGGATTGGTACATATACTTGGAGAACAGATTGTATTCTCAACAGACCTGGAAAAAGTTGTAACCTTCCCCCCGAACTTAATCAAATTTACCCAAACCTTATGTATTGCTCCTATGGAGCTGGCGTGGGCTTCCCCCGAACCAGGTTCGTAGGTTCGGGTACTTTTTCCAGGTCCGATTCTCAACTTCAAATTTTTAATACTATTTACTCCCAATTTCTTGCAATTCAATTAGTCCAAGAAAGATAAGGTTTGAAGTGGAACAAATTGTAAAAGAAAGTTTGATGGGTGATTCTTTTAGGAAATTTTCTGTAGAAAACGATGGTGAAACGTATATCAAAATTAACCGTGTCCTTTAGCCCAGTGGTCTTCAACCCCCGGTCCGCGGACCGGTGCTGGTCCGTATATCAAATGGAACCGGGCCGCTGGCCGACCATTTCATTGAAAATGAATTTAAATTCCTAGTTTTATACTCCAAATTAATGAATTATAAGTCACTTAATATTTATTTTTTAGTGTAACTGTATTTTATTTGAAAGCATGTTTAAATACAATTAAATTAAAATTACTAAATCAAAATAATCTAGAATGTAAACAATCAACGCCCCCCAGCGGGCCGCGGTAAAATTATCAAACGTTGACCGGTCCATGGTGGTTAAAAGGTTGGGGACCACTGCTTTAGCCAATATGGCGGATTTTCCAAAATGGCGGTCAATCGTTTTTAACTTATTACTTCCTAAAAATTGTTAATAAAATTCTAAATTTTGCAGTAAATGATTAAAATTTAATAGTAAAATTAATGGCTAACTGTTTTTTTCTCTTACGATAAGTCATTTATCCAACATGGCGGATTTTCCAAAATGGCGTCCACTAATATTTATAATAAGTTAAATTATGATGATAAATTCGTAATTTTTTCAGGATATGGTAAGAATTAAGTCATAATAATATTCATATCAGTTTCCTCTCCTCAATGTATCAAATATGGTGGATTTTTCAAAATGGCGGACTATCGTATTTTACTTATTTGCTAAAAATCGTTAATAAAATAAAACTTTTGCAGTAAATTATTAGAATTTAGTTGCAAAAATAACACTGTTCAACAATGAAAAAATTTCCTTGATGAAAATAGTAATTTCTTATAGATTTTGGGTCGCTGAATACGAAAATCACCATTAAAATTCTCAATTGACTCAGGATTTTCGGGGAACAGCCACTCCCCCTTTTTACGTTTTTCGACGACTTTATAGTTTTAAAGTCGGTTTTCAGGGTCAAAAAGCATTCCTTTAATCTTCAAATTGCCCCCCAGGGGACAAGAAAGGTTCAAATAAATAAAATATGATAAATTTATAACAAATGGATAGGTTTAAGGTTACCCCCCTAAAAATGCAAAAAATTAGCTAAAAATTATAGAGGTTTTAATACTCTATTTTTTCCTCTTATTTTTTACGCAATTCACGTTAGAAGGATCCTAACCCTTCCCCAAGGACACAAATTTCATGGCAATATGCAGCAATGGTTTTTACTAAAAGCGGTTGAGGTGAGATCGCCCCCAAAGCACCCACGGAAGGGTTCAATGTTGCACTTAGAGTTAAACTGTGCTGTACAAAAAAAAATTTGAAGCCACTAACTGAATTTCAGCTGATTCTTGTGTAAAATGATCTGCTGAATTCAAATATGACACCCATTTTCCTCCAACACCCTCAATTTTTAAGGGGATGCCCCCTAATTGTTATCCACAGCCGTGCATCTATTAACATCTTGAAACATGGAATCCTCACTCCCTAAAACCGGTCAGTTTTTAAAGAACTGAAGAGTTTCTACTTAGGATAGACCTAAAATATAAAAAAATGTCATTTGTAATCATTTCAAAATCATCAATATTAATTCCTGAGCTTGCGAGCGTCTTCGCGATTCTGGAAGTCTTCCGAACTCTTCCGCGGGGGCTTCTGGGAGGCTAACACCAGGAATGCAGAAAATGTGTTTACTTTCAAGATTTCCCCCAATCCATACAAAAATTTCCCCAAAATTTAAAAAAATTATAAAGACCTCCAAAAATTCTGAATTATTGTCAGTATCATAAATCAGTTAAAAAGTAGTGACACGAATCGCCACGTATATTTTTATTACTGTACTAAAATTCAATTCAATAGTATACTTTTCCACAAAATTTCCCCAGATGGCTAAAATTTCCCCCGATCCTAGATCGCCGGATCTGACATATTCTGCATCCCTGGCTAACACCTCAGCCGCTTTTAGTAAAATATATTGCTGCATGTTGTCATCAAATTTGGGTCCTTGGGGAAGGGTTAGGACCCTTCAAACGGGAATTGCGTAAAAAAATAAGAGGAAAAAATAACGTATAGAAACCTCTATAATTTTAGCTATTTTTTGTATTTTTAGGGGGGTAATTACCCCTTAAACCTATCCATTTGTTATAAATTTATCACATTTTATTAATTTGAACATTTCTTGTTACCTGGGAGGCAATTTGAAGACTAAAACAATGCTTTTTGACCCTGAAAATCGAGTTTAAAGTTATAAAGTCGTCGAAAACGTGAAAAGGGGGAGGGGCTGTTCCCCGAAAATCCTGAGTCAATTGAAAATTTTAATGGTGATTTTCGTATTCAGCGACCTAAAATCTATAAGAAATGACTATTTTCATCAAGGAAAAAATTTTGAAGGTCAAATTTGTTGAACAGTGTAATAAGGAACTGTTTTTTATTTTTTCTCTTACGATAAGTCATTTATCCAATATGGCGGATTTTCCAAAATGGCGTCCACCTAATGTTTAAAATACATAAATTATGATAATAAATTCGTAATTTGTACAGGATACGGTTAGAATAAGGTCACAATAATATTGATAAAAGTTTCCTCCCCCTCAATGTATCAAATATGGCCGATTTTCCAAAATGGCGGCCACTTATTTAGAGCCTTTTTATTTTTAATTTTTTTCTTAATAATTAGAAATATTAAATGTTTTTAGGTAAAATATAAACAGAATACTTATATTTTACTAAAATTTACAGGTAAATAATGTTAAATGTAGGTAGAAATTCAAAAATTACCATTTACCTCTAAGTTTGAAATATGGGGCCGCCTTTTTGGAAATTATTTCTATGTATCACAAAATCTTGGTTAATATACTATTTTATAGGTAATTTAATATATAAATATTTATGTTATGCCAAAATAAAATTTATTTATATGTAAAAACGTTAAAAATAAAAAGGATCTAAATAAGTGGCCGCCATTTTGGAAAATCCGCCATATTTGATACATTGAGGGGGAGGAAACTTTTATCAATATTATTGTGACTTAATTCTAACCGTATCCTGTACAAATTACGAATTTATTATCATAATTTATGTATTTTAAACATTAGGTGGACGCCATTTTGGAAAATCCGCCATATTGGATAAATGACTTATCGTAAGAGAAAAAGAAAAGTTCCACATTATTTTTGCAACTAAATTCTAATAATTTACTGCAAAAGTTTTATTTTATTAACAATTTTTAGCAAATAAGTAAAATACGATTGTCTGCCATTTTGAAAAATCCACCATATTTGATACATTGAGGAGAGGAAACTGATATGAATATTATTATGACTTAATTCTTACCATATCCTGAAAAAATTACGAATTTATCATCATAATTTTACTTATTATAAATATTAGTGGACGCCATTTTGGAAAATCCGACATATTGGATAAATGACTTATCGTAAGAGAAAAAACAGTTCGCCATTAATTTTACTATTAAATTTTAATCATTTACTGCAAAATTTAGAATTTTATTAACAATTTTTAGGAAGTAATAAGTTAAAAACGATTGACCGCCATTTTGGAAAATCCGCCATATTGGCTAAAGGACACGGTTAATTTTGGTATACGTTTCACCATCGTTTTCTACGGAAAATTTCCTATAAGAATCACCCATCAAACTTTCTTCTACAATTTGTTCCACTTGAACCCCTTTTTTGAGCTAACTTTCTTGGACTAAATGGAGTTTCTGTAAATTTAACAGTCTAGATATGTAGTTGGGATTTCTTACAGCCTCTTCACTTGAAACTGGATTATATTGTGGATACTGGATTAGTTTGTTAAACCCATGTATATATCATTTTTTTATCACAATTTGCGTACTGAAATACCTCCTAGCAACCAACAGGATTTCTGTTTACTCAATTTTTCCTTCTGTGTGGGAACATCATAAGGTCAAGAAACATTGCAACCAAGTATAGTCAATGATGTGGCTAAATATAAAAATACAAACAAAATCCAAGAAACTCACCTCTGCGCTGTCTTTAGTGAAGTACTCTACGAAACCAAAACCCCTGTGTTCATTACTTCCGTCGAGTTTCATTGGCAGTCTTACAGACTTTAGCATGCCAAATTTTCTGAAGAGAAAAAAAATTACAGGTAATTCACTCAAATTTCTTAATACAATCAGTTCCAACTAAAAGTATATGTAACACTCTACTTACGAGAACAGCTCCCTTATTTCTCTTTCTGCAGCTTCAAAAGGAATATTGCGCACCAATATCTTGGCAGAGAGCTGCTTTTTAACCTCTTGTTTCTTTCTCTTGTTGATGGTTTCTTTCCTGCAAGTAGAAGAATGACCCCTAAGTTTTTTAACAAATGTAAAATGTAAGAAATGCATTTGCAAATAATAACCGATAAACGTACTTTGTGTCTCGCTTGGCGAATTTCAGCTCCAGAGCATAGTCATCCAGTTTAGAATGTTGGAGGTTTTGGATGGCACTCACGGCTGACTCTCTTTTTTTGAAGTTTACAAAACCAAAACCCATAGACAGAATATTACCTAAATGAGAAAATAACATAAAAACCAGAAGCAAAAACTAAAATTGTAACTAACAGTATAGTAAGAAATTTTTATCTTTCATTTTTTAATAACTCAAATTTAACTAATAACTAATATTTTGGCTTTCACAATTTTACAGCTTCTTTAACTTCTTTTTTTGAAGATTCTAAACTGTATCCTGATAGTTCTGTGCAAAAAATCACAAAATTACACAGGCTTATTGAGCCACTATTTCAGAGCAATCAAAAACTTCTTAACAAAAAGAGGGTGTTTTTGGTGACGGCAAAATTTTACAACAGGTTAGTTAATATTTGAAATACCATGTAATAGCACTAACATAACCTTTGTTTCAAATTATCTTATTCTAAATTTTCAAATTTTTGGTTCACCCTTAGTTATTTAGAATAAAACTTATAACAGAACTTAATTTAATGAATCTGTTTTTAAATCTTTTCTTGTTTTATATTGAAGTTTCGTTTGATTTCATTCTTTAGTTTTATGAAAATTTTTATAACAATCCTGGCTTAATTAGTAAATGATAGAAAAAGTTTCCCACAAAAAAGTGTAGTATTCACACACAGAAATAAAAAAAGTATCTTTTAATAAAAACTCAAAATATTAGTTTTGTTACTCTAACAATAATTAGTATGATAAATTGTTTTTAACTACAAAATGCAGAAAACTACACAGTAAATTAAATAATTTACCAGTTTTGATATCAGCTTTTGTGGATATTGTGGCATCTTCAATTGGTCCACAACTTTCGAAATGCTGAAATAAAATTGCAAAATATTAAAAACAAGATAATAAATTGAGATGCATTTTCTAATATAAATAAATATGTTATTACAAAAAATAAGTGTTGAAGATGTTCTCAATTGATTTTTTGATGATTTTTTTTAGAAAAATTACACATAGTGATTTGGAGAGATAATACGGTTTTAATAATTGCATGTGGTATAACGTAAAAGTTAAAAAAAGGATAGATTAGCAAGAGAATTTGAAACACATAACAAAGGACTAGCCCAAAATATCTGATTTTTAGTTTTAACATTAATTGAAAAAATTAATTGCTATAAAAAGGTTTATAAATACATTACTTTACATACTTTTAAAAGTTAAGAAAATTAAAAAGAAATAATTACTTGACTTGATTAGTAGCAAAAAATTCAAATATTGATTTTTAGAAACTATGTATGTTTTAAATCTTATTTTTAAGAAAGTTTATTTTGGTTAGCTTTCGGTGAAACTTTAAATCTTACAGAACGGGGTTGTAAAATTTTAAAAAAAGCTGGATACAGCCTATACAATATTTTACTACACACAAAATTTACAGATACATGAATGTATTTGGATGTAATCACAAAAAATGATCTACCTTTCTAAAATCTTCCTGAGTTGTGTCGAAGTTAATGTTTGAAACAAATATGGTTGTGCCTGAGGATTCCTCAATAGAAACATCTGCTTGGGAAACTTCTTCTGGCTTGTTTTCATCCTTTCCATTGACCTATTATGGAAAAAACATTTTAGGAACATGACAAAAAATTGCTGATGCTAAAGATGTTACTTTTACAACCTCTAAGTTTTCAGTAAAAATTTAAGCAAAATTCGCTAATTTCTTTTGCCCGAAAATAATTACTTGATAATTCTAGATTTTACCCAGCCTCGAAAATTAGTGGAAGAGGCTTAATTAGTTAAGTAATTAATTATAATAGTAAGTTTAATAGTAGAAAGTTAAGTTAGTTAATTAGTTAAGAGGAAGGAATCTTCTGAAATTATATGAAACAAATTATTTAAGTTTAGATATTTTGTAATAGTACTTGTAGTTTTAAAGATAAATTTAAAGAACTAAAAGCAATGCCTAGCATAAAAAAAGTTCACTACATCCAAATGGTTTTTAGACAAGATTCAAATTACCTGAACTACATCTTCTTTCAAAGCTGGTTTAAGTCCATCCATTGGGGCCCATTCCAAGTACAAAGGCCTGTCATGGAACTGAAAACAAAAATTAATCAACATGGAAAGCAAATATATACTGCTTATTATTAATAAACTTGTTCATATATAATGAGCTTTCAAGATGTATTTAATAATAATCCAAACTGTTAAATCCTACAAACATTTAACTGAATAAAACACTATACAAAATAATCAAAAATATTTATATAATGAAAAACAACTTAAGTAAGCTGCTAAAAGCTTCAGTAAAAAACGAATGCCTGTAGTCACAGATGTTAACAAAAAGTGTTGAGATTTCCATGGTTAAAAAATTTCCTCTTTTGATCTTGATCCCTCAGTCCTCAAATATAAGTTCTAGAAACTCAATTTAAAAAATAAAGGGTTTCCTTTTTTAGTAGAACCAAAAGTAATGTCTTTTCTTTTCAATTGCAAAAAATACTTTTTAAAAGAAATTTGTATATTACCTTCTTCAATCACTACAACTTTCAAATTATGAATAAAACTCTGTCAAATAAGTTAAATTGATGCAACCAAAAAAACAATCACTCCTTTGAGAGTAACTATCCTTCTAACACCTTTTGTAACTACTAATAACCTACAAAAACTCAAGAGGTTTATTTTTTAATTAGAACAAGCCCAATAGGTTCAGAGTTAGGATAAAAACTAATTTCTTACCCATACAAAAGCTTAAAACCCATACTAACATAACAAAAAACCCACAAAACTTCAAAGGCCCCTTACCCTTGAGTAAGCAAGTTTCTTGAATGCAGTCTTTGCCTCGGTGGGGTGCATGTACTCGACGAGGGCCACCATCCCCGAGGGAGGCATGACGACCCTCGCCACGGAACCGTGCCGTCCGAAGGTCTCTTCCAGTTCGGCGGAGTCCGCCTTGGCGGGGAGGTTCTTGACCACAATCACCGTCTTGCTCCTCGGGGCGTCGGCTTGGCTGAACGCATCCAGCTGCACCCCGTTCTGGACGAGGAAGTTGCGGTTCTCTATCACCATCTCCGTTTCGGCCAGCGCCATCCTCACACCAAGGCTTTCCTTTGAGTCCTGCACATTGACAACAATTTTCTTAGTAGAGTAAAACCTAGATACACCGAGCTCCGATAATCCAAGTTTCTGCTTTAACTGAGTTATGAAAATTTTTTACAGGGTGGCCACAGAAATTGTAATTCGAAATTCCCTGATAATCCCAGGTTTTCCTTGATGTTTTATAAGAATAGTAAATTTTAATAATCCAGAAAACAGGAGAGTGACTGTAAAAATTGGGAAAGTAGGATTATAAATAAGATTATTTCCATACTTTTTTTTTCAGAAAGGAACCCTAGGAGGCCTTTTTAGTACATTTGCAATTATACTAATTTATATGGATTCAAGATTTTTATTTGTAGAAAGGAGAAAAGAAATGCACAGAATTAAAGACTTGATAACCAGAAAAATATTGAATTTATTTTTGAAATTAGGCAGATTTACAAAATTGCCCTGATAATTATCGGATTTCTATAATTCCCGGACAATTCCAGTTTTTTTTCCTGACGATTCCAAGCTTTTAAGGTTTTTCAGGTCTGTGGCCACCCTGTTCTAGAATCCTGTTATCTTTAAAAAATTACAAAACATTGTTAAAATGATATTTTATGCTTTCCTTTTCAAACCAAACAATTTTGAGTTTGCGAAAACATTTACTCTATGAAGAAGTTTAATTTTTGGCATTTGATTTTCAAAGAAGCAGTTTTAATTTAGGACAGGTTTCGTACAAATTTAAGAACTTTCAAATTAAGGATTAGTCAATCATTTGGAAAAAAAAAACTGAACCTTCCAGTTTTGTAGCCTATTTTTACCTTTTTTTAGAAGCATGAAAAGTATAAAAGGACTTAACTATATAAATGGAAAATACTTACACCAGAGAGAAGTTTTGATTTTTCTACATTGTACTTTTCAGAGATGACATCTGCTATAGCATTCATTCCAAGGAACAGGATATTCCAGTTGTGAGAACTGAAATCAATCCAAATACAAAACTTGAAACCAGTTCCAACATTAAGTTAAGCATTGAGTCAAAGAATAAAGTAATCTTCATTAACTTAATCCTTAAATAAGCAATGCATACCTGTTACTGAGCTCTTTTAGTTCAGATTCTTTCTTTTTCTTAAAATTTTTTTCTGAAATGTTCAAAGAATATTATTGCACATAAAATGGTCAAGTAAAGTTATAAGCAAGGAACCAAATGTGTTTAACTCTACTGGTCGTAATGTTTCATTCAAAAAACTTCACTAATAAAGTTTTTAACAGTTACATATCTGATGACAGAGGAAAAAATTTTAAGTATCTTAAAACTATCTCCAACTTTCAGAACATGGTAAGCATAACAAAATGCAGCATTATAACAAATCGGCACAACGATTGCAGTAAGCAAAACAAATGGGTATACTGTATCTTGAATTATAATAGAATATTTAAGTTTATGTTACGTGTTGAAAGTAACATACCATCCTCATTTTGGTACTCTTTCTTAGGTTTAGCAGGAATCAAATGAAGTAATCTTCCCTATAAAAAATAATGTTTAATAAAAAAACTTTCCTAACTAGTCACAAACAATGTTTCTTGAAAAATTTTAAAGGTTGTGTACCTGGAACACTGTACCATCCAATTCAGAAAAGGCCTTCACTGCATGCTCAGCAAACACAAATGACACAAAAGCTATACCCTGAGGTTTCTTAGCGAAACGATCAATGGGTAGGTGCACTTCAGCTAATGGACCTAAAAACATTTTATAATTACCGAAGAATCACTTTTTTAAGCAAAATATACTTAAATAATCCTACAAAGCTTTTATTTTAAGCTACAAAGGTGAAACTTTGAGCTTCAAGAAAGCCTTGATTCAAATTAACAGTCACAGACAAGACCCAGATTTATGTTAGAAAGCAAAATGATACTTACTCTCCTTTTCCTAGTTGTTTGTATTAAATAATTTGAATTGAAAGGTAAAGATTCATCAAAAGGTGGATCAAGTATTAAATTTTAAAAATAAAAAAAATATGCACTTTGACAATTTTGACAAAAAATCTCAACGCTAAACTGTAAGTATTTGAATTACCATATTTTTTGAACAGCTCCTCTATTTCTGATTCTGTAACTGAAAAGCACAGGTTTCGAACATATATTCTTCCAGTCTAGAAAGGAATTTTAAGGTGAGTTAAAGAAACAAGAGTTTCAAAGAGTGAAATTCTAAGGAGGATGCAAAACATATAGTGTTACATAGCTGCCAATTCTTTAAGTTTAGCCAGGAGATTTTTTTCTTTTTAATGAGTTTTCCAATTAGGGAGCGAGTTAAAATGTCTCGAACTTGATAAGACCGAATCAGGCAATAACGGATAAATTGAATAAAAAACAAAAAGTTATACAATTTGGTAATAATAACCTTAAATCTCCTGGCTAAATCGGAAGAATTGGCAGCTATGGTGTTATATTACCTCAGCAAGCAACTCTTCATTCCTTTCCCCATCGTTTTCACTCTAAAGGAAAACAGAAATTATAAAAAACATGTAAGTAAAGAAATGACATTTCTTAATTAGGCAATAATTTTTCTCTTGTAGCATAATAAATCAAAATAGGCCACAGCATTCAACAATAAAAAATCTTCCACCACACACTGTGAAAAGATGCAGAATAGTGTAAAACTAAAAATCCTGGACGTGAATGATTATTTTTTATTCCTATTTCATGAATGGAAAGGAAACACAGTTATGAAGCTGCAATAAAAATATCTATTACCTGCTTAGAATTTTTTTCTTTAGGATTTTTATCATCTTTTTTGGTATACTGGACAATATCTACTCGGTTACCATCTGAAGGATAAAAAGGAAATATAAAATACATCCTTTTCAAAATTAGCCAACATAAAACTTTTGTAATTGCTAAAAAGCTTTTCATAAAATGATGAAAACTTCCACGGAATCTTCCGGGATTATAGGCAATAGGAGGGGTTGCCATTCCAAATGTTTGGCACCCAGCTCTTAGGAAATGCAAGCTCAAGTCTTTCAAACAATGAAGACTCTGATTCAATTTTTCATTTTGTTGTTTTTATAAAGTTTGTGCACATATTACAGTGAAATCCTGATACAACGAAAAACCCTGTTATTACGAAAGTCCCCAACTGTTTTTATTTGAATTAGCAATAGTACGGTTACAACGAAATTTCCGTTACTATGAAGAAATTTTACAGTCTCGTGAAGTTTGTTATAACGGGATTTTACTGTATTTATTCCATTTTATTATAATTGTTCACTTTAGCCTTTCCATTATTTGTCAACTGTTTAGAACTGAGGGTGAAATGTTTGGGGATAATTTCCACAGACCTATAACCCTAGAAAATTCCCTGATAAAAAGCTTTTCAGGTTGTCAGTGAAACTGAAAAAATATAATTTTTCCAGATTTAACTGCAAGCAAACATTTTGTTGGATAATAAAATGTTTAAAACTGATCATTGGTAATTTAAATAAATTTGATTTATTGACTCACAAATGATATTGCAGACTTACCTAGGTAGCTCTTATTTTTTGTTAAGGCTAACTTCAAGTCCTTCTCAGATTTGAACTTGACATACGCAAAACCTAAAAGAAAAATTTGTCAATGAAAGGGGTAGGGAGTGTCATTTCTCAAAAGAAATTTTCTTACTTTGAATTGGTTTAATATAAATTTTGTACTAAAGAATACTGATCAACTGAAACTTTTTATAAAATATACAATACTGTTATTTTATTAAAACAAAAAACTAATTTAATTTAGCATTATGAAAAGAACCCCATTAGTTCAACATCTTTGCCCTAAATAAACAATATGGATTCAATCAAGTTAATATGCAATCCAGACCATCATTTATTGAATACATTAAAACAGAAAATTATCAAAAATAAATATTGAAAGAAAGATAATAATGTACTATTACACCATAAAATCCTGAATTTTAGGATATGTGCAGTTTAGAAAAAAAGTTTTAACTGATATTTCAATGCTATAATGGGGAAGTTACTTTAAGAGTAACTTCAAATTTTAATAGCTATGTTTCATTATAAATGCCTATAGATGGTTAGAAACAGGAAAAGGAAATATAGCATAGTATGCAATTAATACAAGACAACTTGAATTTCATCCTGATTTAACTAATAAGTAGTTTACAATAAAGAGAAAACTTAATTAGTTACTCACATATTTTGTGTATTAAGATTGGTGTACTTTGTGAATAGAAAGCGTTTCTCACCTTTATTCTTAGGAGGGATGCGAAGACTTGCTATTTTTAAAGGTTTAAGAAATTGCTTGATGTTTTTCTAAAACAAATGAAAAAGAGATATTTCAATCTAATAGAAATTTGGATAAGAGGAACAAGTAATGAACAATTAAAATGAGAAATTTACTTACTTTTTTACACTTGTAGGGTAAATTTTTTAACTTGATTGTAAAGGAATCATCATATTTTTCCTAAAAGAAAAATTTTAATAGTTGAAGATTTTTTTGGCATCACAAATTAAGTGGATTGGTTGGTTGGTTGATTAGATTTTTATGGCGCATGACCCAAGATAGAGTATAGTGCGCCAGACACACAAATTAAGTGGAATAAAACTTTTTTATTCCAGTTGATGGACAAATCAGAGGCTTCTAATTTGGAAAGAGAAATAAGCTGGTTAAGCTGATACTGTTGAATTTTAATTCACTTAAATCAAACGATTTATTTCTTAAAGGATTTAAAATAATTATTGAAAATGATAGGTTAGCTAAAACAAGCGAAAAGTTGAATTTAAATTATTTACAATTTTAATTCTGTGTTAATAAACATGTAGATAAAAAATTCTACAAAAGTGTCAGTGAATTTATCTAAAAAGTAACTACTAAATAAAATATTTTTAAAGAATAGATTACATACAATGATCTTTTATGATGAAATCGATACAGAAGCAACAAAATCCATGTAACTATTACCTTTAAGGAGGTTTTGTCTTGTTTGTCTTTTTTCTTTTCTTTTTTCTGGAATTTAAAAAAGTTCAAATACTTAGTAGTTTATAGAGAAACCTCAATCTATAAAAAGGAATCATGTGGAAGAATTAAGCTTGCTGAAATTGTAAGAGTTTAAATCAAAATAAAAAAGAATTAAAACAGGAATTTAAAAAAAAATTACAGAATCTTTTTTCTTTTTCGCCACACTTGCAGATGGTTCTTTGGTTTGTTCAGTATCTGCAAAACAAACAAACTCAAAATTAATTTAAGTTTTTCAAAAGAAATTTTAATTTACAATAGAAGCTACTTACAGATAGGATGTGTTAGAAAGTTTAAAAGTTAGGTTGATGTTAACCCTCCGTTGGTCGCAACTGTACTTTTTCGCACACCTCATACATTTTCGTTCGCCTTTCCGTTATTATGGGGGGTAGAAGTCTGAAATTTTTGCTAGTCTCCTATCTTTACCGGATGTATGGCGCCAACTAATTCAATAAACTTGCGCGCTTTGTTTAGTTTGGTTTTCATCACGATTTTACTATTTCACACATCGCGCTCGATCGTGTATAACGTCTATAAGGTACGTAATATTATTTTTTGTAATATCTGATGCTTTTTTATTAATTTTATAAGTGCTTACGCACCAATATTATTAAATTATCCTCAATATTTATGTAATTTTTCTAATTATTTTTGGTTTATTGCGGTTGAACATACACCTACAAAATCGTACCTTATACGCTTACCTCGCCCAAAATAATTTTGTGAAATATGCAAATCTACGTTTACTGCCTGTAAGTTGACAGTTTACAGCTAAAATAATGTATTTTGGAGTTATTTTACAACAGCTACAGGGATTGTCAACGGTCAATTTGCCCAACCTAATATTACCTGTTAAAGTTTTGTTTGTGAATGGTATTTTTTGAACATGAGTTCAAAAACAATAATTTAGGATTATCATCCCTCAGGTTTCACATCATTAAGTATATTTTTTGATTAAAATATTGCATTATTTATCCCGCTGATGTAAGCTTAATTTTATGCTATTTTTAATTTTTGTTCTTAATTATTAACAACAAATTTCAAATTTTTTTATGTCTGAATTATACTATGAATATCTTATATTGCTATTAATACCTTATCATTAAAATTAAAAGGTAAAAAATTGCGATTCTTTCTATTGTGCGTTTTGGCACATTGCAACCCAACACGTCAGTTTAATATTGCGACTGACGGAGGGTTAAAAACACTAAATTTTCAAAAAATCTCTTAAAACTTTTTAACCATACACAAGAAAGAAATTCTAATGTAACATAGAACTAGTGTTCTAAATTAATAATAAGATTAGGATTACCTTTTTTCTCAATAAAAAATAGAACGGTAGAGAGGGAATTTGGCAGTTTGCTCATGTAAGTATAAGATGGCTGTCTGAGATTTACTTTGTTTTTGCTGACAAGGAGGAATGAAGTGTCTAAGTGACTAAAAACTCGTTTAGTTTAAGTAATTTTTAAACACCCCCTTAAGTTAGTGTTAGATTTTACCTTTAAATCACAGTAGAAAATAACTCTATTTAGTTATATCATACCATCTTTAACTGCCTTTTCATAATTTTCGTCATAATCCCCATCAGATGAGGAGGCGTCTTCCTCAGCACCGGATTCATCAGACACGATGATCTCTTCGGCCCAGACAGGCTTCGACTCTCTTTTCTTGTTGACTTCCAAGAATTCTTTGAATTTGGCATCTTTTAAAAGCTAAGAAGAAATATAAGCAGAAAAGTAAGAAGACTCCCTTTGGTGCAAGATAAATAACAATATAAAAAAATCAAAGTTCACCTCTTCTGATATTTCTTTGCCCTTCTTCTTTGTCTTGGGCTCTTGCTCTTCATCCTGTAATGATATATATATACAACTTTGAAAAGGAACACATATTTAATACACAGTATTTTCATACTAACATTTTACCACTTGAATCTTATACCAGGGGTCTGTCCAGACTTTTTGTGAAGGGTCTGAATTTTGTAAAAAATTTGAAAATCTACATATAATTTGTGAATTTTAGTTAAGTGTTAATTAGTTTTTTTCAGCCAGGATCCCGTTTTTGTGAAAATAAGCTCACAAATTTGCAGTATATTGTGAAAAATAGTGTCCATTTAAAGGCTAAAATACTTAGTGAAGGGTCCGTTTTTAAGGTAAAATACTTTGTGAAGGGTCCGTTTTCACAATGAAAAATTTTGTGAAGGGTCCGAAAACTGACCCAAATTTCTTCTAAACAGACCCCTGTACACATTAAATTCAACTGAAAAATTGAAGTCTTGACTGACTAAGTTTAAGGGTGTTATGCCCAAATAAAAACATTAAAATTTCAAAGTAAAGGACTGTTTCCACAGATGGGTTAAGCTGAGTTACGATGATCCAATGAGACTTTCCAGAAAGAAAAAAATGAGATAATTTTCACCAGCTCAAGAACACCAACCTGATGGAAAAATCACACCAGCATGCATTCTGTTATCTTGAAAACATTCTGATTCTCATACTGCAACTAAATTCAAAAGTGGAAACAGTCCTTAAGAATAAAACCAAATTTGTTACCTTTGGACCTTTTAAAATTTTGAGTTAATGAAGGAAACAAACCTTATCTTTTTTGTTTTCAGCAACAGGAGGAGGATCTTTATCCTTTTTCTTAGGCTTTGGTTTGTTAGGATCTCCTAAATTTGAGCATATTTCAACCTAGAAGAAATTTTCACATCAAGAGAAAACAAGATTTTAACAAGTTATTAAGAATGAAATGAATTTTTTTGATTATAGATTTAGATTTTTTTAATGTGCAAAAAGTTTAATTCAAATGTATCCCTTATATATAAGTGCTGCTTTTTATTAAAACAAATATATTTTTAAGGAATGAGTACATTAAAACCTCAATTGTCATTAAAGTGCGATAAGCGTTATTTGCATTAAGCTAATTCTAAAGTACCTGTTGGCACGGATGCAGAATATCACCGATCCGGCGATCTAGGATCGAGGAAATTTTAGTAACATGAGGAAATTTTGTGAAAAAGTATAATATTGAATTCAATTTCAGCTCAGTAATCAAAATATACATGGTGTTTTTCACCTTCACCACATATCTAAGGTTCCCTTTTGTTTTGCGTTTTCAATCATTAGGGAACGTACCCATACTACGTGACCCATTTTTGACCCCCTCCCCCCCTTGGTGACCATCCGTAGTATATGCCAAGACCCCCCTCCCCCTCTAGTTTTTTTGTAGTAATTCATAAATACGGTTTGCCATCATTTTTTTGCAAACAGAAAGTTTTTAAAAATTAATTTTGCTTAATTTGTCTGATTTTAATAATTAATTTGGCCTAATTAGTCTTAATTTGGCAAATTTCAATAATTAATTTGGCTTAATTTTGTCGTATTGACTAGAAGAAATTGACTACGTGACGAAACCCTGAGCCCCCCCTCCCCCCTGTGACCAAGCGAGGTATTTTGAAGACCCCCTCCCTCCCCTGAATGGGTCACGTAGTATGGGTACGTTCCCTTACTTGTAAACATGAATCAGATTGTTTTTAGATCTTTATAACTTTTTAAAGTTTGGATTGATTGGGGGAAATCTTGGAAGTGAAGACATTTTCTGTATCCCTGCCTGGGGCGCTAGCATGAAGGTGTGGAATACGCAGTCACTAGTGATAAAATTACTCATGACGTCACATTCCCACACGTCGCAAAAATGTCCTAGCACGAAGGTCTCGACTACGTTTCACTAGTGACTATTGCTACCGACTATTCACCGTTTCTTCTCCACAGGCCAACAGCACCCGAGAACTCTTGTCCACAGTGGAGAGAAAAATATATATCCGTTTATTATATATTTCTTCGACACATTCGGGCATTTAATTCAATCTTCAACCGGGAAATTGCTTGTATTTAATTGTATAGATCTTTGATGGAACGTTTTAAGTAATTTGCTGCAGAACTATTTCTCAGCGCATAGGCGCAGAAGTTTACTTCGTTTTTATCTGAGTGAAAAGGTTTTATGGCCGAATCATCACTGGTTAGCAGAAAGGATTGAGGATAATGTTCAAAAGTGCAGTAGAAAAGTATAAAATACTATTAAATGCTGTATTTTCACACATTTTGCTTCAAATTTGTAAATTTTAGTCCGATAACTGAAATTGTTTGTAAATATTGATTGTCACGTAGGGTTTTTCCCTCTTAATTTTTACTAGTTTTATAGGTATTGTTTGACCTGTATTGACAAGTTACTAGATAAAATATTAAATTTAAAAAATTATATGAATGAATACATTATTTTCTCAAGACCACACACTCAATAGTCCAGCACAGCTTCCCTTGTGCTGCCATCTGTTAAGAAACACTACAAGTAATATACACTGTTAATACAAATTTTTACAGGCACTAGATGTCCATTACTTTCGTAATATATTAATGTTTGAAGACTTATTTCGGTAATAAATAGCTGTTTTAGATTTTTTGAAACTATTAAAACGGGCCACAAAATGTGCAAAAGCAATCGAAATGGGCTTCGGAATCTCAGATCAATGGCGGATGACGCGTTTTTGAGGAGACGGGAGCTCCGGGACGAACGTTTCCAAAATAATCGTTTCGAGTACGAAACAATATCGAAACGCAAGATTTTTCATCTTTTGCGCGTTTCGTGTCTCTCTCGTCTTAAAGTTCGTGAATACGGCCCTATATCACTAGTTAATAATTATATCACAGACCGCGGAAGACTACACAATTTGTATCGTTGGTGAGAAGATGCTCTCATTTGATTGGTTAGCTCCCTTCTCCACAGGAAACGGGGAGAAAGTTCTCACTAGGGGGATGGTGCTAAGGCAAAAATGCAGGTCTGGACAACGTAGTCCACAGTCTTTGTATAGTCACTACCGATAACTTGTCACTAGTGACTAATAGTCCACACCATCGTGCTAGAGCCCCTGTTGGTCATGCAATAAAATTTATTAAAGCTTTACACCATTTTAACAACTTACTTGAATTCTAGACGTGTTCACAAACGTATTGTGGAAATACTCTTTAGCGGCTTGGGCTTCCTCATCAGTTTTGAAGCCAATGAAGGCAAACTGCCTGAACACACCTTCCTTGTTGTACTTCAACTGAAGATCTGTAATAACTCCTTTGGAAGAAAACAAGGTTTCAAGCTTCTTAGCAGTGAACTAGAACAAAAATAGGAAGTTAACATACAATTGATAAAATACATTGTTATTATTAGATCTTAAAAGACCAAAGAGTTAAAATATATTTAGCAGGGTTGGCAAAAAACCTGTTTTAAAAAAAAACCAAAAAAAACGGGTTTATTTGGTTTAAACCAAGTTTTTTTAGAATTTATTTTTCAGAATAAGTTATTTTAGCAGTGATGTTTGAAATTGAGTTGTAAATGAGACATTTATTTCAGAGGTTGTTTATAATTGATAAATGATTTGTAAATGTCAATTAATTAATTTAATTAGTTAATTAAAATTAAATTAATTTGTTTTAAAAATAATTTTTGTTTTTAAAATATTCCAATTTAAAAATCTAATATTATTGTAGTGAATAAAAATCGGTGTTAATTTATCTTGGATAAATGGTTGAAATAATCAAATTGTTTATCTTAATTATAAACGGATTAATTTATGAACTAAGAAATTTCTTTAGAAAGAGAAAATTTTATTTTTTAAATAAGTAGTAAAAGTGAAATGTAAACAACTAATGTTAATTGAAATTGGATCAGGGTTGGAAAAAAACATGTTTTTTAATAAAAAACAAAAAACATGTTTTATTTGTTTTAAACGTGTTTTTTTGTTTAAAACGTTTTATTTGTTTTTTTTACCCTCGACAAAGAAATTATAAGAAAACCCATGGTTTTTTAAAATTAAAATTTGATTTTTCACATTGAAATTAGATTAATAAAGCTATACTTTTAAATAAACCACAAACAGTTGGTTCATTTAAATGATTTTTGTAAGTTTTCTTCACAGCATCGTACTATTTATCAAGTAATGTACTGCCTATGTCATGGCGATAATGGTGATTTGAACCCAAGTTTTATACTTGGCACCATCTTTTTATGCTCTGGGTGATCCCTACATGAAAATAGTGAGTTTGTTACTTGAATAAAGGGAGCAAGTTGCTAAAAACTACATGTGTTTTAAACAATGTTTTTTTTTTGCTTTGTTTAAAACATGTTTAAAACAAGTGTTTAAAACAAAGTGTTTTAAACGTAACAACCCTGAATTGGATTAATGATTGAGATAATTAATCCGATTAAGGAAATCAATGGTTTTTATTAATTTAGTAAAAAAACCAACTGGTTTTTATCTGTTTATAAACAAACCAGCTGGTTATTAGTTTTTATCATTAAAGAAATAGACGTTTTTTTAAATAAGTAAAAAAACCAACTGGTTTTTATGACTGACAAATAAGACAAATTGGTTTTATCAATTAATTAAAATCAAAGCCATCTTTTATCAGTGAAAAACAGATAACTTTTGTGTATCTTTAGTTACTCTTGGAAATAATGTTTCATTTTAAAGGAAATTAATAAATAAACTATCTCTTGCAACATATAATAAGTTTAACTTAAGCATTTAAGATTAAGTTTAGATAGAGAGAATTCAATAATTAAAACCATTAAATTAAAAGATTTCTGATTTTTAATCACCTTAAAATGTCAATTTTTTGATAAATCTGACCTTTTAATATTGTGCAAAAGATTATACTTAATAACACTTTTTTTAAAAAAATCCTGAAAATATTTTATAATTTCTAAAAAAACCAAAAAAACAAGTGGTTCTTTTGGTAAAAAAACATTTGGTTTAAACCAAATTGGTTTAAACCGGCCAACCCTGATATTTAGGCAATTATCTTTAAATCTTAATATCAAACTTATTTCAGCTCTAAAGATAAGGTACTACACTATTGAGCCATCCCATCAATAATCAGCAATATACTTAAGTCAGAGTATTCACATTCTGCCATATTTATTATTCCACTATCAATATTAGGTACTGTACATAATTTACAGTTTATTTTCTGTTTTGTGCTTGGATTATCCAAAATAGCTGGAGGATTTTTTAAGATATACAATAACAGAAAAATCTAATCATGGATTATTACTTCACAATGAATTTATAGCTAATGACTTGAAAAATACAAAAAAAAAGACATGGTAAAAGAAAAAAAATAAATTGAAAATTAGTATTTTTCTAATTAAATAAATTATTATCTATTAATTAACTAAATACGAATTGCACATAAATTGCTATTTTAAAATTCATATACATGTAGAGGCAGAAATAAAGGCATAATATTTTTACTTACAGATTTAGGCAAATTTTTCACGATTATTCTTGACATATCTAGAAAAGAAAATTAATTAATATTTGTTATATTACTTTCCACAACAATTCATAGATCACAAATAGTTTTTTAGAAATACTCCATTTGCCATTTGCAACCACGAAACCACAGCAACATGGTTAAGTGTTGCCAGCTTAAATATCTAATAGTATTTATAATTAGATTTATGGTTGTCAGTCACAGGGGTGCAGAAAATGTTTCAGGGTCCAAAAATTCCCCAGAACAATTTTTTTTCTCCAAAATGAGATTTCATTTAAAAAAGTAGCTTTTTTTTTCATTTCTTAAACTTCTTTCAGATTCAATAATTTTCACATAATCCATAGATTTAAATTTTAAGGATTTTTAGACTCTCCTTTTTAGTCTTTCTTACACACTTACAATCTTATAGCTTAGAAGTGCTTCCTTTCCTTTCTTAAAATATGAAAAATTGTCTACTTTTCTCAAATTTAAGCTAAATGTAAACTTCTCCTCAATTGACTCAACTTTTTAGAAAAGAACATCGGTGTGATTAAACAAGAACGTAATTATCGTAAAAATTACCCATCTTACCACGAATATGTTGCTTTTTCTGCATAACAATCGGAAAGCACTTAAAAGTCAACTTTCAGGTATTCACCTATAGAAAACTAAGATATTTGTAGTGCAGAGAACCGTAGTTTTCCCACTTAGCATTCGTAACTCCGCTGTATTCCCCTGATTTCTGTTGAAATTGGAGGTTATGATGCAGTCTCTACCCAAAATATTTGTTTGTCAGCTAATGATGATTGGATTTTTTCAGTTTTTCTTTCTATCTTGGGCGAAAATTTCCCCAGAGCTGCTTGAATTTCCCCCGAACCTCGTTCAAGCGTTCGGACATATTCTGCACCCCTGGTCAGTCAGTCAAATCATACTTGGATGATATAGATGCACATATGCACGCCAGGTGCAGAGAAAGCAGATTTTGCAGAAAATATTTTTAAATAATTTATATTTTTGATAAATAAGTCTCTACTTTTGCAGTTTTGAAGAAGCATTACAGTATTAAGGTGAACAATTTGACTGCCCTAACCATAACGTTTTAAGTAAAAATTTAGAGGACTGGGAGTGCTTAATTAATTTGCTGAAGATATTTGAAGAAAATTTTGTAAGTAGAAATTTTTTGATTTCATCCAAGTCTGGTTAACATGGCTATAGGAGGATTCTTTCTAAAGCTGTACCATTACTCAACTCAGCTTATCTCTGATAAGTGGGGGGGGAATTGCGCCAAGTTGGCGATTGTTCGCCATCTTGCCTGATTTTTCAAACAAACAAAAAAATGACATTTTTCTGGAGCATCTTCATTCGGCAACTTCAAAAACAGAAAAAACTCACTGAAACAAGCACTCAATTAGAAAAAAAATTTTTGAATTCCAACATCACAAAAAAATTTAAAAGTTTAATGTGGTTTGAGGATCCCAACCCCCCTGCCTTTACTATAACCAAACTCGTTGGGGGTAATCGGAAACAGTGACCATTCAGAAAAAGAGGGCTCAAACTCTTTGATGTTATAAAAACACGGAAATCACTCAATAAGAGCATTAAAATATAATATACGCAAGATCACTAACTTACTTTTGTTTTAACAAACAAAACGAAATCCTTCCTTCTGAGAATTATCAGAAAAACTAGCCATGGCACCTGCCTCTTTCTGGCAAGATAATATTGTATCACGAGCTGGAATCATAGTAAATTACTGTATCTTAACTTTCAAAGATTGTGAAACTTCAAGTAAACACGCTAATATTTAACAGAATAGGGTGCATGACTACAGATTTAACCCCCTACATTAAGCCGAATAGCTAAGGAAATGACAGAAAGACTGAAATTCCCACAAGATGGTAAAAACCTGAGGCATGATTGCGCACGCAGCGATTCCTCATTGGCCTGTTCAAAGACAACCGCACCTATTCAGTAAAACCCGTTAGGATTGATAAAATTTAATTGTGTAATCATATTACATCCTGCCCTACAGCATTTCCCCATTTATCACCTTGGAGCTCTCCAGATTCCCCCCACTTATCAGATAATCCCCCTCTACCCTTTAAAAAATATCAGTGTTACTAAACAACTAAACAGCATTTGTTTTTGGTGCTAATCCAGGTCCTATAAAACTTATTAGAACTGTATACTGAGTGCAGGCATCAAAGGAAAATCGAAGTTTCCACTATTTTTCTCATTCCTGTATAACAACCCATTAAAACCACAACACCTCTACAAAAGACCAATTTGAGCCAATTCACAGAAAACTTTTTTAGTAAAATGTAATTGTATTTATAATGAGGGTGAATGTGGGAATCAATCGTAGAGACATGTAATTCGCACGTTATATTTACTACTTATAAAAAACAACAGAAAAAAGAAAGACAGAAAACTAAAAAAGCCATAGTTGTTATCTAGGCTTACCATACGTCCGGGTTTACCCCGGACAGTCCGGGGTTTTTAGTGCTGTCCGGGGAAATGTCCGGGGTCGCAATATGTCCGGGGTTTTCATACTTTAAAGATTTGCCAGACATTTTTATGAAAAATCGTGAAAAAAAAACTTAAAAATTGCGTTGTTTTACATTATCTAACATCTGTATTAATTTGGAGAACTTACTTTCAGTGAATTTTATAATAAAATTAAGTCAATCAAACATTTTTTGAAAAAAGTAATGTCGAATAAAGAAATAAAATTTGATATTTCTGTTCAATGTTTATTTGTTTGAATGTTTTTTCTTATTTTTTAATCTTTGATGATTTTATATGGTACTTATTAAGAAATTTCAAAAATATGTCCTGGGTTGGACCCAAGAAAATATGGTAAGCCTATGTTATCAAATCATAAAATAAGTGAACTTTAGTTTAAAGTGACTTACTGAGGCCGTGGAAATACCGTAACGAAGAACCAAAAAGACAAACGACAAAAACGAACACGATTTTAAAATTGTAAACAAATAATACATGTGGGATAGGCATAGAGTTGAGTTGTTTACTAACTACTGGAGAAATATAAATTAGAAAAAAATACCTGGATTATTAGTTTTGAAATAAAACAAATGGATTTTTTGGCCTAAAATAAAATAGATCTCTACTTATCCAAGTATGCCTTTTTTTTCAAATTAAGAATGAAAATGTTTGCTGTGCGATTTAAATTCAAGCCGTGCCGCCATCTATGAAGCTTCAAATGAACTGTTCTTGAGCCCTCTTTCGGGGCCCCGATTCCCCGATTCAAAAATACGTCACTAAAAAGATGACCTACAAATTAAAGCCCAAGTTTACTTAGATCGGTTGTGGGCGCAAGTTCAGACTTGCGTATGCGCCAAGTTTTTAGCGTTAAAGATGACAAATATGGTAACCCTAACTCATGTTAAAAGAATCATTTGGCTTCTAAATGTGCCGCTAAACAGCCAAAATTCGCCAAGCATACGCAACTCTGAACTTGCGCCCGGTTGTGTAGTTTTTGGAATATTCGACTTTAAAATTCCAGTTTTTTCAGTTTCAACAATGCGTTTTGAGGAAATTTCATTGTTGGACAGAGAGAAAAAGTTGAAAAATTCATGAACTTTGAAGTTAAATATCTTAGCAACTAATTGAGCTACACTACACAAATAAACTTTGGCTTAAAATGTAGTCAATTTATTCAGTAACAAATTATTTTAATATGTGTTTGTTCAAAAATCTCATCGTTTGGTTGTTATTTCACAATTTATGAAAAAAGGCCGAAAATTATATTTTAATTAGCTGCCATTCCATTAACGCAACCGCTTTGCACCGGCTGACCAACAGAATTTTACTTCCCTAGAAGGGTATTTCAAAATATATAATTTTCAGAAATATGTTTTTTCCGGTTGAACTTTCATGTAGCCAGCTCTGGACTAGTGATGACAAGAGTTTATCTTATCTGTCAATATTGATCATTACTTCCAGTGATCATTTCTCCTTTGGACCCTTGGGCAGTAGCGGATTTCTAAATAGGCTAGCTAGGCTATTAGCCTACGGCGGCAAATTTTAGTAGGCGGCAAATTTTTGACAGCAGAATTTTTTTCTCAATAAAAAAAGAGAAGAGAAAGGAAACACTAAACATAAGCTCTGGAAAGACGGAGAACGTCCTTCCAGAAAGCAATTCTGTGGTTTACAAGGAACTGTTTTCTGTTACCCAAAGGGTTTCAAAATGAGCTAAAACACTACTTTAAGGGGCAATTTTCCAGAAAATTTCTTGGGGAGAACCCTAATCCCCCCTCTCAAATTTTGGTATCTGTTATACAGTGTTTTCCCTTGAAAATTAGGCAACCTACAAGAAAACTTTCCCTTTTGGTGCTCTCTCCATAGAGTTTGAAAAGTAGATAAACAGAAGTTTGGGGGAAATTTCCAAAATCGTTTTCTAGGAGAGGACCTCCGACCCTTGACGTTTTTTATAAATTTAGAAAATTTTCTGAAAAATTTCCTAGAAAATTCAGTGGTTTTCAAGGAACTGAAGGGTCTCAAAATGATCTGAAACACTACTTTAAGAGGCAAGTTTTCAAAATTTTTCTGGGGGGGACCCCCCAGACCCCCCATTTTTACTTCGAGCTCACATTGTAAAATTGTAACATTTCGTATAAAAAATTACTCAGTCAGACCGCCCCTCTCTGGCGGGTCCAGGGGGGCTAGGGGTCTTAAGCCCCCTCCAAATGAAAAGTCTTATACCATACGGCATTTTATGCACCAAAATGAGTTAAAAACCTGTTTCAAATTTTCAAACATTTTTTGGGGGAGGACTCCCAGACCCCCTTGGTACCCTTTAACTCTATTATAACTTTATTTTATATTAAGTTCGTCCAAATGCAAAAATTCTACCATAAAATCTATATCCGAAACTCGGATGAGGCGTTCCAAAACTAGTTCAAAAAAGTTGGTTTTTTAACTTAAATTTCCAAAAATTTTCTGGGGGAGGACCCCCAGATCCCCTTTTAGAAGTCTTTCCAATATTAAGATCATAAAGAAGATTAAATTAAATTATGAAAATTCATAGCCCCCCAAAAAACATCCTGGATCCAACCTTGTCACACACACCCAAAAAAATAAAGAACCCAAAGTCAAGTCACGCCGTGTATACCAAACCCACTTAAAAACTTTGCCCCCAACCAAAAACTGAAATGACGCCCCTGTTTAGTTTTGTAAGAGGCATTGCATATAGGCGGCAAATTTTGGTTCAGCCTATAGGCGGCACATTTGGAAATCTGCCACTGCCCTTGGGAAGAGGACACTTGCGTTATAAGATGGTCATTTCACACTGGAGAATGAATGGATTGGCCCCATGCATATCGGGTTACATGATGTTAGCTCTGTTTGGATGATTTGTTAAGAATTCGGAAAAATCTAGTTTTTCGGGATTGCCCATTTTGAATTTTGGATTTGCTGGAGTTTTAATTTTTCTGCTTGCTTCTTGAGCCTCTATCTTTCATTAAGCGTTCCTCGGCTCTTAGTTTTTAATATTACTCCTCAGTATATCTTTGATTTTAAGCCTTTTTGATAACCAGCATCTTCTTACCCTTGAGTCTATCAGCTTCTTTTAGCACATTTACAAATACAAATATTGACGACCAACAATCACTGAGCTATAAAACAAACTGGAGTGACAACCTCCGATAGCATAACATGTGACCGAACGTGCCGGCGCGGAGAGTTACAGGAATTTCCACAACAG
Organism: Tetragnatha versicolor; assembly: GCA_024610705.1. Taxonomy (NCBI): domain Eukaryota; kingdom Metazoa; phylum Arthropoda; class Arachnida; order Araneae; family Tetragnathidae; genus Tetragnatha; species Tetragnatha versicolor. The sequence goes on from JANDEH010000002.1 coordinate 68,212,898, forward strand.
GGCAAAAACCACCAATTTCTCCATAGGCTAACATTGTGGGAGTTGGAACTTTTGTGCGTTTAGGGGTTTTATTCAAGATATTTTTTTGCTAAAGGTGTCTTTTCCTACTAAATCGATGTTTCTCTACAACTTAGTAACCGACTAATTTAGTATACAGGGTGTTTCAAAAAACCTGTAACGATAGGCTATTTCCTAAAATATTTCCCCTAGACCCATACTTCCAATGGCGAATTTTCTTCAAATGAGGTGAAGAATTATATGAGACCAGTTTCAACTCCATGGGGGGTCTATTTTAGAAGATGCAGAAAATAACTTTTTATACGGCCCCCGTAGACTAAAACTTCCAGTAGAAAAAATGTTTCCCATTCACTTCTCAATAAGATAGAAAAAATTCTGTCTCGATATCTTCAAAATTCACTGAGATATGCGGGTTTATATTTTTAAGGGACCGTCCGCAAGTTAAAAAGCGCGTCATTCTATTAAACAATAAAGCAGGGTTTGGCTAAATCGGAACTTATAGGTATTGATTCCTGAGTATCAAGTGTTTCTGGGAGTCACACACTCGTGCTACGATTATTTTTTACGTAGCTAATAGGTATGAAGGAGTACCTAATTTCGGGGCTCCAATAAATATTTTTTATAATATTTTCGATAACTCAAGGTAATTTATAAATAAGTATTGATTTAGGTATAAGTATTAATTGATAGGAGGGTTACTTTCAAACAAATGACGTCACAAATCTGAACGCAAAATGAGAGCTGATGGGCCCCTCTGGGCATCGCTGATATGAGTAGCAATGACAGGTATCTGGATTAGCGTAGTTGAGCGACCTCAACACCATGGCTGATTGGAGAAGTTTTTCATGTAGTCCTTGTTACTTCAAAAAATTAAAGTTTTTCGGTTGTTTGATTTCTAAAATGTTCAACTGTAGTTTGTGGATGGCCCCTATTTTGCAGTAAAAGTATGTCACTCATAGGTATGGTAAAGTGGTGTAAGTCACGAATTTTAGCTTTTAATATCTTGGTGAATTTTGAAGATATCGAGATGAAATTTTTTGTATCTGATTAAGAAATGAATGGAGAAAATTTTTCTCACTGGATGGTTTCAATCTACGGGGGCCAAATAAAAATTTATTTTCTGCATCTTCTAAAATAGACCCCCCATGGAGTTGAAACTGGTGTCATATAATTCTTCACCTCATTTGAAGAAAATCTTCCATTGGAAGTATGGGTCTAGGGGTAATATTTTAGGAAATAGCCTATCGTTACAGGTTTTTTGAAACACCCTGTATATCTAATAGTTTTTAAAATAAAATTTATAACTCCTAAAATTTCAGCTAGAGATCGTTCAAAAATGTTGCATCGGACAGGGCATAGTCACTTTACTATACCTAGACCCCACTTTCATGACTATATCTGTACTGTAGGGGTTCAAAAGTTAAAGGGTGGGGAACAGACACAAAGTTCTCCGCGCAGACACAAACTTCGATAAGGTGTGATGCGGTTTCGGCACGCTCACTCGTCACTCCAGTTTGTTTTATAGCTCAGTGCCAACAACAGGCGTGAAGCCCAACTAGGTTGGTCCATTCAACTCAAACTACTGGATTCCCAGTATTCTCTCTGCTTTTTCGATATAGCACATATTCTTTCTGCTCTAACTATCCTTCAGCGTTCGTTTGCTCTTCAGCATGTATGTGCTCTTGACCCTCACTCATATACTTATGTTTTTGCTCTTGAGTCTCCCTCTGCTTTTATCATCCCTTTGAACTTCAGCATATCTCAGCTTTTGAACAAAATGGGCAGTAAGCAAACTGAATGATGAGTTAAACCAAAATCATTACAATTTTCTTTTCCAAGAAATACTCCCTCAACCATTATTACAAGGAACCTTTCTTTTCACCTAAAAACCGCCTGTAGTTATAAAGAATAATGGTAGCCGAAAAAAGATCATCCTTCATTACACTAAGTTATATGAAGTAACAAGAACACAGGACATTCAATGTCCCAGATTCGCTACTCTTCAAAACTAAGGTCCGCGTCACACTATGCGTCTTATAGACGCTACTGCAATCAATCTCCATAAAAAAGCATGGAGAAAGCTTACTCCCCTATCTTGACAGGAATGAAGGTTCCTGTCAAGATAGGGGGAGTCTCAGGCTGAACTCCATGCTATTTCCCGTCTTTGATTAATTGAATCGTCAGTTGGAAGAAGGGAATAAGTCCAAAAACCAAGTTTTGTGAAAATCGAAAAAAACTGTATAAGTAATGGAATTTTCATTGTATAATCACCAAATTTTTACTGGAAGTTCACAACCCTATTTAGAAAGCAGAGCAACCATCAAAACAAATATAAGTATATTCAAAAATATTTTACAGTCAAAATAAGTTGATGGACTTATTCGCTTCTTCAACCTTATGAAATTTTTCTGATGAAAAAATCTTAAAAAACCCTTAAATTCACATTTAAATTATATTTCTCTGTAGTTTACACCACGAAAGGATGAAATAAAAGGAATAAGACAAATAAAATTCAAAATTATAGTGAAACTGAGTTTATTAGAGCAGTATCAATGGAGTGAGTGAATATGAATGGAGTCAAACATTTTCTGCATAAAAAAAAGTTTGAAAAATTTTAAATTAAAAGAAAATTTTATTTTAACTGAGTTTACAGCTCAAAGAATAGGAAAAGAAAGACAAATTAACTTTAACTCCAAATTAACTTAAAAATACAATGAATGGACATCGATTTCACAACTTCAAGGGGCGATACCTCCCTATAGGGGTTAGTTATTTTTTGCCTCGTTTCACCCATGTGTAGAGCAAAGCTTGGAGATTGTTTTGAGCACAAAAAGTCAATTTGTCAATTTTAGGACTTATTCCCTTCTTCAAACTGACGATTCAATTGTAGTAGCGTCTTATAGAAGCTAGGTCTGACTTGGGCCTAGAGAATAATTTGAAAATCTCCACAAAGGGTGCTACCAAAAGACAAAAACATCTCTCAACGAAATATATGTTGTCCTACAGCATCATCCATCACTGCTTAAGAGTCCTCTTCTACCAGCGACAAAATCCTTTCTGCCTGAGTTTTTATCGCCATTACAGCAGATAAGGGACGCTGGGGCTATTTATAAATTTCGCTGCTACAATCTTTCTTATTTACGATCAACACAGGAAAGGTTTTTCTTATCGACGAGCCAACTTAAAAACCGTTGATACGATAAATTCAAGCTCAGAAATTTTTTCTAACCCTTTTCCCAAAGAAAAACCAGAGTTTCCCTTTTATTCAAAACGGACTCCTTGTTTCTGACGCAATTTAATAAAAAATGGGTATCACTAGAGCAGGTTGCCAAGAAAAGGGTACGTTTATTTCTTTTACTCCAACGGTGTTGCCGTCCACCGGTTTATCTTGGCTTCCTTTTTTAGGATGTTCGTTTAAGTTGGTGCTATAAAGATAAAGGACCATATACAGGGTGTCCCACGAGAAGTGGCCCAACCCCTTTAACTTTTGAACCCCAACAGATATAGTCATGTAAGTGGGGTCTAGGTATAGTAAAGTGACCATGCCCTATCCGATGAGACAACTTTCAACGCCCTCTAGCGGAAACTTTAGGAGTTATAATTTTTATTTTAAAAACTGTGTGAGGTATGTGAAAAAAGTCAATGACTAAGTTGTAGAGCATCATCGATTTAGTAGGAAAAGACACCTTAAGCAGAAAAATATCTTAAATCCCTAAAACGCACGCTCAAATAGGTTGAATTTACGTAGATTTTACGTCTTAAAACGCTCCTCACGAGTCGAAAATGAGAAATTTTCAATTTAATGAACTAAGAATGCTTTTAGTCATTTACTTAAATCATAAAAATAAAAACTTCTCATTTTCACCTCGTGAGGGGCGTCTTAAGACGTAAAAACTACGTGAATTCAACCTAATTGAGCTTGCATTTTAGGGGTTTTATTCAAGATATTTTTCTGCTTAAGGTGGCTTTTCCTACTAAATCGATGCTGCTCTACTACTTAGTCATTGACTTTTTTCACATACCTTAAATAGTTTTTAAAATAAAAATTATAACTCCTAAAGTTTCCGCTAGAGGGCGTTGAAAGTTATCTCATCGGATAGAGCATGGTCACTTTACTATACCTAGACCCCACTTACATGACTATATCTGTAGGGGTTCAAAAGTTAAAAGGGTTGGGCCACTTCTCGTGGGACACCCTGTATAAATTAAGTCACAATACTCTCGGGGGTTTTAACAAAAAGCCTCTGCAACTCGTGTCTGTGGTCATAAAGGAAAGATTCGATCTGAAATGTATTAGGAAAAGGTTTCTCATTCCCAAAAAATATTATTTGTTCTTTAAAGATTATTTTTCTCATGGAATTTTCGAATCTTTATACTAATTTCGAATCTCATAAAATCTTTTATAAGAACATATTTTTGTTTGCAAACTATTCTTCAGTTCCAATTTTCGAGGTAAGGAAGGTTATTTAAAGCAAGTCTGAGGAAATGAAAACAATATTGCAATTATTTAAGATGAAATATTTTTTTCCATAAAAATTAGTGGTTTTTAATAAGGAACTTGCATGTGTCAGATTTTCATAAAATTTCAAGTGTTCCGTATGGTTTTTTGTAAAATAAAATGAAATATTTTGTCAATTTTACAAAAAAGTGTACAAGTAATTAAATATTTTAATTTAAAAGTCGAGAAAAAAACAAGTGACTGAAAACGCGAAGTGTGTTTGGATGCAAAGTGACGTAGAATTCCATCAGTTAAAATATCAATCAAAATTGAATTTCTTTGTTTTAGTTGATGATTTCTTTTTTCTGAAGTGTCCGATATGAGTGTTTTAATAAATATTTACCTTCTAGACACTTCTGGTGACGGTCAGAAATCCAAGGCAAACATTTTAGGCAAAGTCAATATATTGTGACGTCACTGTGCATGCAATTAAGCGTTTTCAGGTGCTTCGGAAAAAACGATTTTTAATAATTTTTTTTGCAATCAAAAAATTTCTCAATCGGCCTCAAATTTTGTGTAGTGGCTAATTTTTGAGTGAAGAATAGTTTAAAAATATAAAAGAAATCATGCAAGTTCCTCATTGCATTCAGTAAGACACTGAAGAAATGCATTCAATGCGACACATTTTTAAGCACAAGGACGTAGCCAAGGGGTGAATTCGGGGATATATCTCCCCAAAAGTGTCAGAAAAATTTCCTTTTGGCTCTAAAGAATAGGGCCCAAATTTTTTTCCATATCACAAATATCAATTTTTTCCAATTTCCAATATTCCCCTCTGAAAATAATTTTTCTCATCCCTAAGACCGAACCCCCTTATTTCAGCCCCCATATTTACTTCTACCAAAGCTGAAAATGTAAAAAAAAGTGCTTACTTTGATTGGGGTGTATTGTACTGGAATTCTTTGGGATGTTCGACTAATGGCCTACAAACATATTCGAACTACACTTGAATTTTTTGTTAAAAACATTTATACTTCCAAAAGGAATCGCCCAACAGACACATTCAAGTTTACTTTAAGAAAACCTTGTTATTTTTTAGAAGCTGTTCGTATTTGCTTCTCTTCCAGCTAAAGTGGAGTAGTTCAGTTCAATCAAAAGACAAAGGAGTGTATAAAAGTGGGTTGGGGAAGGTCTCCTCCCGAAATTCGGAGTAAGCTGTCAAAATCGAGTAAAAATCCAGTTTTAAAAAGGGTCAAATTTACAAACATTCCTTTTGGGTAGGACCCATAGATCCTCTTTTTGGGCTTTCCCGCGGAAAAAATATATCTAAATGTACTGAAAACACTACAATTATAACTTAGCGGTCTTTTTTGGTAAACAAGGTTAAAATTGGTCTTCGTTGCCTTTATCATAATATTTTATAAGTGGGAAATCATTTTTCTAGTGTTGAGTTAGGGGTGCGAGGGGGACACCGTCTCTCGAAATATTTGTGTCATCCCAAAAATATATGTAGTTTTTCACTAAAAAATGATTGGTTGGTTGTTTAATTTTTTATGGCGCAAGGCAGTAAAAAATGAGAATAGTGCAAAATTAAAAATAAAGGTGAGTCCTCAAATATTATCTTCCAGAACTCTGCTTTTGGCTTCTCGATTCCTCCCTGATTAATACAAGCATCCGATGAGTTTAGTCGTCGGCAACTTTCTATGCGTTGCCACCACATAGTAATACTTTATTCTAAAAAAAAGTATGCATGTGGTCTGTATCTGTAAGTGTTTAAAATATTTTAAAAATAATATATGAATCGTCATAATTTTCAGAGTAGTGATAATAAAAAGTAACCTGAAAAAGGAATTAAATATTCGGTTTTAAAAATATTAGTTATTAAAGTTTCCCTCAGTGGCGGATCCAGCCTGGACCTAAGGGGGGGCAACCACATTTTCAAAAGGTTGGAGGTTCTTTCCCCGAAGAATTTAGAAAATTTGAGTCTATTTTTGGAAATACTTGGATGGCGTCCCAGGGAAAAGGGGGGTCTGGGGGTCCTACCCCAGAATTTTTTTTGAAATTTTACCTTAAAAAGTAGTCTTTTGACTCATTTTTGAACATTTAAGATGGAATCGGGGGATAACATTTTAACGTCAAATCCTTCCGAGATACCAAACGAGGGACCGCTCTTAAGATGAGCTGTCATCACTGCACTAGATGGCAGTGGCGTAAATGTAAATTTATTTCTGAAGGAACCAAAATATCTTCCAAAAATAAGTCATTATCAGAACAAAATCTAGATTTCTGCAACGAGGGAGAGGACCTAAAATTATTCCTTAGCTTCCTCATATGTTTTTCTTCATAGAATTCCTTCATAGGTTTTATATACGTTTTAATGCATTTATAGGAAAGATTCGCATTTTGATGTATTGTATAAGAATGTAAATTAAAATAAAGAAAATTATATTTTGAATATCAAAAAGGAAATCTGCTGGGGGTCTTCCCCGAGAAATGTTTTGGAAATTTGACCCTAAAAATCAGGGTTTTAACTCGTTTTGGTACAAAGCAAAAGTCCGATTTTCAAGGTGGGCCCAGACCTTATGTTGCTGATTGCTCCACAGGTCACCAATTTTCTTCCCTCTCTTTTTCATCACTCCAAAGGCGTATATAGATTTTATTTGGAAATAGTCTCTAAATATATCCTCTAAAAAATTAGTCATTATGTTTACCAAAAAACAACAATGGGCAGGTTTAACAAATTATTAACTTGTCATGAGGACATTCAGAGGCGTATACTATAGAAATTTATTTCTGGAGGGGCCCAAAATTATTCCTCAACCGCTCCCATTCATATTTAATAGGTTTAATGAAACTTAGTAACACATTTTAAGTATAATTTGAGTCTTGGGGGACTGGGGGCCCTCCCCCAGAAGATTTTTTTTTAGAAAAATTGACTCTAAAAAAAGGTTTTTAACTAGTTTTGGTACCTACAAAGCCCGAATTTCAGGTATACAATTTCGTGTAGGATTTTCATTTTGATGAGCCAAATGTAAAGAAGTTATGAATAATTGAATTCCAAATACCAAAGGGGGTCTGGGGGTCCTCCCCCAGAAAATTTTCGGTAATTTGACCCAATAAAACATGGTTTTAACTTGTTTTTGTATACCTTGTCCGAATTTTGGATGTCCGATTTTCGTTTTTTTCCTTTTCTTACCGTAATTTTTAAAAAGGTACCTGAGCCCAAGGGGGGGCAAAAGGCCTGTTGCCCCCCCTGGATCCGCCACTGGTTTCCCTAACCGTGCCCTCTCAGTCCTTTAAAACGAAAACCTCCGAAGTGGTTTTCCCATTTTAGAATAGAATATTCATTATTCCTACTGGTTCCCATTGCAGTCACAATGCCATCCAACAAAGCCTTATTCCCGTATAAACTCGTGATCCCAAAAGCCAGATGGAGTCCAATAACTGGTAAATATCGCTGATTCTATTCGGTCGCAGTTAGTCACCGCGAATGGGGAAATCGAGCGTGCCGATTTCGAATAAACCCGTCCGAGTGGAGCGGACGGAAGAAAGAGGAATGATTAATTCGGGGGCATCAGATACTCTTCAATCGTTTATGCGTTTGGATTCCGTGAGAATAGCAAACGATATATTGTTTATTGGGATTGTTTTATGGGATTGGTTTTGTTCGAGGAAATTGTGTTATTCAATACTAGTGGATAAAATGTTTTCCGGAATGTATGATAAGTTAGTTTTTCTTAATGGTTCAGAATGTATTGTCTAGTTGTGTTAACCCTTAAAATCCTAAGTCGCCCGAGATTACCATTGAATACAATGGGAAATTTGAGGCGGCTTATTCTGAAAGGGTTAAATAAAATCGTTTCTATGTTAATTCTAAATTTCTCTCCTGCCCTATTTGATGTCTTTAAAACCTATTCTGGAATTAATAATGAAAAGTGTTGGTTTCTTGGAGAATATATTTACACTAGTTCCAAATTTAGCACTTACCAATATTCCTTTCCTTACATAAAAAAGAGAAAAGGATAGAAAGAAAATAAAATTGGAAAGAAAGGTCCGATAAAGAGAAAGAAAATGATGGCGAGTAAAAGAGAATTAATAACATACACCGAAATATTGAATTAAATATGTGAGAGACTGAAGAGAAAAGCGAGAATTGATGAAAATATGAAATGAAGTTAGAATGAAAGAGAAGGGGATAAAAGAATGAAAACGATAAAAAAAGAAAGAATTGATTGAATAAGGAGAAAGGAAGAACGTAGAAAGGAAATAGAGAATAATAGTGTATGCAAAAAATTGGGGTGAAAAAGATGATAAAATATAGAAAAGAAATGCAAAAAAGGGGTTTCAATTATAAGATGAGTTGTATAAACCATAGAGATGATGAACCATAGATACTGAAAATGGAAAAGAAAATTATTAGAGAGAGCAGAGAGAAATAAAAAGTTGGAAATGAACGTGAGATTCGGGGAGAGAAAATTACGAAGAGAAAATTCCAACTACGTACTTTTTTCTATTCCTTTTCAGTGCCTTCTAGCCTCACAAAAATGTCATTGTGCTTATTAATTATTGCCATCTTGAGAATAATAAAAATAGTAAATATTAACTTCAAATATAAATTATTGCAAAAGTTCCAAAAAGCACACACAAAAAACCACAGAGTATAGAGCTTTAACAGAGTGTTCATCTCCATAGACGCTAATGGCAACTTTTTTAACAGGGCTTTTCCCATTGAAAAACTTTAGGCCAAACGGACCCGCCTCCTTTAATACCCCGTCATTCCTTCTAATTCTTTCATTCGCCCACTGAAACTGTCACTTAAATCCAAATCGCCTATAATCAGAGTAAAAATCAAATCAAATACATTTCGCGTTCTCTGATTGGCTGCTAGTGAACTGAATTATAATCTGCGCGCTGAATTAAATTAGTTACCTAAAGAGGAAAACAGCCGTTTGGCATCTCTGTTAAGCTCTCTACTCTGTGCAAAAAAATTAAAGGATAACTTGGTAACAGCGCAAATTTTTGAAGAAGAACCAAAATAAAAAGTGAGTTCATGGACAAGATGAAATCCTCTTCATGTGATTCTCGGGGTCGTAGCTTGAGGACCCCTGCTTTAATACGAACAGTTTTGTGGCATGAGTTTTACCATTAAATTAATTTTCGTCAATGAAAATAAAATACAAATAATACCCCTTGTTAAAAAAATATAACCCTATTATATTTCACTTAGAATAAATAGTACAGCAATAAAATAAAACCTCATGGAAACCCAAAACGGAATTCTAATTGGATGAGATACGTCCGAAGCTTTTTAGCAAGTAACAACGCCGAACAAACATCGACGACGTTGTTAAAGGAATCCGATATTCGCATTTACATTTGTCGCTTTGAGAAAGGAAACAAATAGAATGTAAGGAATGCCATCCTCTCTTTTGTATCGGTGTTCCTCGGCAGCTGTTTGAAGTAATCGATGAATCGAAATTGAGTAATCGATACATTGCTTGTTCGGGGCCGGGGGGTCGTTCTTTGAGAGCATGGAGCGGTTATTCGTAGAAAGATCATTAGACGTCTGTCCCGGTATTAGTCAGTGTAGCCTAAGTAACGTTTTTGAGTCATGTAAAGATGAACCTCTAAAGGGGCTATGGAACGAACAAGATGAATAAGGAAGCGTTTCCACTTTTGCGTGGACCCCTAAGGCTCATTTACACTGTTTAACTTTCAATGTCCATCATGAGCGATCCTAACCGAGGAATCACTCATTTTCATAGGAAATCGAAGGAGTGAAGAGTGAAACGATTAATAAAGGCTTAGGGCCGTATTCAGAAACTTTAACACGAGATGGAAACGAGATGAGAACGAGATGGAAACGAGAACGTTATGGAAACGATGAATTTGAAACGATATTTTCCCGAAACACTAACGGGAGCTTCCGATCCTTTCCCTCATTGGATAAAATCTCCTACGTCACCAAGCAGACCAAGACGAGATTTTTTTTCAGCCAATCAGAGTCAGCTAAATTTCTCGCTTTTGAAGAGACGGGTGCTCTTGAACGACCATTTCCAATTTATCGTTTCGTGATCGTTACGTGAGATTTTACAACGTTTCCATCTCGTTTCCATCTCGTGTTAAAGTTTCTGAATACGGCCCTTATTCTCATTGTTGGATGTACGAAAAAACCGTTAAATGCAAAAATCGGTCAGCGAAAACCGTTCAATAAAAAAACAAATTTATTACATGTGTATGCTATGAGTTTTTTTTTGTTTTTTGAACGGTTTTTGTCTGAATGGTTTTTGCATTGAACGGATTTTTCGTGAAACCGCACTGTTATAGCGAATAAGTATAGAGTGAAACGCTAATTAACACTTGATTCCAAGGTGCAACTCAGTTTCTTAATAATTTTTAATTTAATCTGTCTTATTCTTTCTACTTTTCCCTTTTGTGGAGTGAACTAAGCAAAAATGTAATTTGATTGTAGATTTAAGTGTTTTTGTTAAAATTTCATAAGGTTGAAAAAGGGAACAGTCAGCCAACTTTTTAAAACTATCATTAATTTCCTTTTTAAAATCGATGATTTTTTTGCCATTGTGGAGTATCGTCTGTATCTTCCGATATTTCTTTTTGCTGGATTGAGAGAATATGACAATGTGAGAATGAAAGAGAGAGAGAGAAATGCTCCGAAATCCCCCCTGTATATCAAACTTTTAAAACGTTCTTTTCCACGATGGAATCTCAGCCTACATCGCCCTCAAGATATAATGCCTCCACGTGTTCCCAGAGCGTCGATTCGAGGAAATTAAGGCGAAGGATTCGGAAGAGGATGAACTGATGAATGCGTGATTTGATTTCGTGTCGTTCCTTGAGCGAAAACGCCAGGGGATCATTAGTAGGGGCGTTTTTACCCAAATTAGATTGTTTTTCCCCCCACGTGCGATACAGTAGTTTCTTTTTCTTGAAAGGGTTGACAAAAAAAGAAAGTATCGAACTGGGGAAAGTTTAGGATTCAATCCGCTAGTGTAGTGTATTTTATAAAAAAAGAAGTAAAATACTGTGTTTTATGAAACCAGTGGAGTAGTTGTAGGGCATCTCGCTGCCACTCCACAGACCCGAGTTCTGTTCTCGTGTTTGAGCGCCTTTCATGCCTCCAGGGTCCACAAAATGAGGAAAAAGTTACATGTGTTAGTGTTACATACAAAAAAGAATTCTTATGGAGATATATTGAACTCTAAATTTCAAAAAGTACACAAAATCATGAAAAAAATGACACCCAAACCATCTTCGTAACTTCAGTCGTTTACCCACATTGGCAGTGTAACGTTTTTCTTTTCTTCTCAAAATTGTATTATTCTATTTTTTGTCCCTTTTAAAAAATTTACTTATTCTAAAGTAGCATCTGAGTCAGTTCAGTTGTTTTATTGCCATAATGGTACTTCCTTTATTTTATCAATTAGAAAGTGAAGAATAAATAAATATTCACGATATTTTCATGAAGTTTTTTCAGTGAAATTTTCATAACATTGGCCACTGCTATCATTGAGGTTTTTCAACTTTAGTTTTTAATTAAATTTTTAAACATTCTTTTTCACAACTAGGGGCGCTGTTAGTCATCTCAATGAATTCTCCACGGTCACTTACCCAGGGGTAGACCTTACTTCAATGACTCTAGGAGACGTTGGTTCCAAATAAAAGCCGTGAAAGGGATTTTTGAAACACCCTGTAGACACTTATGCTAATTATGACAACTAGATACCATGACCTAAGGATCTAAGACACGTTTGACGACGTGAATAAGCTCCGAGTTGTTAGACAGGGATACGGATCGATTCCAAACTAGAGTCGGGGATGTATCGACAGTTGCTAATTGGGAATTGGGTAAGGTTAACATCATCACTCTCTGTCATTCATCACGTCTTACTCTATCAACTGAAACTAAGTGTGTGAAGACGGTCGTTATGGTGAAGGTGCTCTTCCAAAAGATAGTACAAATACCATAATTATCGTACGTCTGGCAACGCTGGCGGCGATTGGTGGTATACCTCGTTTTTCACCAAATATGGCAGTAAGCGGCTTATGATCTGTTTGTAAAACAAACTTGTGACCCATAAGAAACTTATGAAATTTCTTAACTGAAAAAATAATCGCGAGTGCTTCTCGCTCGATTTGACTGTAATTCTTTTCCGACGAGTTTAAAGTTCGTGAAGCGAACATGACGGGTTTGACGTCACCGTTTTCCATGACGTGTGACAACACTCCGGCGATCCCGTACTGGGAAGCAGTAGCCGGTATTTCGGAAGGAAGGGTGAGAAATCCTAACCAATCAGATCGCGCTATTCTTTTCGCCGATAAATTGGTTTGTGCGCATGCTCGAGTTGGCGGCAGAGATTTGGCGAGAATTTGGCTTCTTTGGAGGTACTGAGTTTAAAAAACGTAATTTCAACCGAAATGATGTGCAGCCGTGGCTCAGTGGGCAGGACGCACGGTTGCTGTACCAGTGGTCGTGGGTTCGAATCCTAGTAGACGCTTGTTTTATTTTACCAAATTGATACTTGATTTAAAGATTTTAGATTTTGTTTAATTAATTATTATAATTTTTGTACTTGATTTAAAGAATTTAGATTTTATTTAATTAATTATTTCCAATAGATTTGAAGATTTTGAGAAAAGTTTTGTAGTTATAATGTGAATATTTTAAAATTTGATAACATTATTTAATTTAATTAAAGAATTTAGTATTAATAAATTAAATGAAAATTTGTTAGAATTTTTTATTATATTTAAAAATTTTGAGAGTTTTGTGTAGTTATAATGTTAGTGAATAAATTTTGATGTCCTGATGTTCATAATTTTAAATATTTTAATATATTAGGGATCGTTTTACAATAGTTTCCTGTGAAACTATTGTAAACTATTGTATACTATTTCCATCGGGTCCAGAACTGTTTTTTGAAAAACAACTAACCAAGTCAACCAAAGTATACAGCACAGTTTGATACCTAAGAGAACGTCGCCAAGTTAGCGATTCCTTATAACTATTGGAAAGCTATAGTAAACCTAAACTGCGTCATGCGCTACGTAATCGGAATAACGCTCTGCGATTGGTTAGGATTCTTCTCCCTTCCTTCTGTATTAACGTCTAGTCTGGGAAGCATCACACATGACTATTATAGGTTTGGTGGAATCAAAATGCGCCAAAACTGAATTCGTAGTTAGCCAGGTTTTACTTTTACCGAACTATTTGGCGTGTTCGTTTGACCATATCCAAGGAACATCTTTTAACAAGCTGTAGAATAATTTAAGCTTGGTAGACATCTTAGGGATGAATTATCCGTAAAAATTCAATAATCCTAGATAGGCTCTTAGTTCGTCAACATTTTTAGGTTCGGGTGCTTGTTTGATCGCGTTTAGCAACTCATTTGTTGGAGATATTCCGTCCTGATGGATTTTATATCCCAAGTAACTTGTTTCTGAGCACAAAAATTTACACTTTGGAAAATTAACCGTTACTCCCGTTTTTTCGAATCTATCCAATACTTGATGTAGAAGTTTTACGCCTTCTTCTCTAGATTTTACTGATCAATATCACGTCGTCGAGGTAACAGATAACTCCGGGAATCCCTTCCAAAATTTGATCCATGACTTCCTGGAAGAGGGAGGGGGCCGTGGAAATTCCGAAGGGTAATCTATGGTATACGTAGAGATCTCTATGCGTGTTAATTGTGAGAAGGTTTTGAGATTTCTTGCTCACCGAAAGTTGTTGGTAAGCGCTTGCCAAATCCAAATGCGAGAAAATTTTTCCTTTCGCGAGATGACTAAACAGTTTTTCCGTGGTGGGGAGTTTGTAGTGTTCTGTTTCTAGAACCGGATTGAGAGTTACCTTATAATCCGCACACATTCGGATCGCGTTCTGGGATTTCCGAACTGTGACTATCGGCGTTGCCCATTCTGAATTGGGGACTCTCGAAATGATTCCTGCGTTTTCCAACTTATCCAGTTCTTTATCTACTAACGGTTTTATTGCGTAAGGAAGGGGTCGGGCTTTGCAGAATTTTGGCACAGTATTGGGTTTAAGATACAAATTTACCTCTTTACCTTTAATTTCGCCGATTTCAGGACTAAACACTTTCGTGTACTTCTTTTTAAGTTTCTGAACCTCCATATCCACACTTTCAGGTTTATTACCCCGATCGCATTTACTTCGAAAATTGAATTCCAATTTAACTTTAGAACTTCTTACCAGTTTCTTATAATTAATGCGGATGCTGAACTTTTAGCGCCTTTGACGATAACTAGAGGTAGTAGAAACATATTACCTTGATCTTGGATTTTGACTTCAATTTTACCCAGCACATCCAGGGGCTCTCCTTGATAGGTCGTTATGAAACCTTGTCTTGGATGAGCGGCTTCCTCCTAAGCTCTGGAATGTTCCTGTAAAGATACTCAGGCAAAATTGAGACACATGCACCTGTTGGTGGATTTGCATCTTCAAATCCACCCCTTCAATATTCACCGTTAAAAACCATCCTTTCTTTTCTGTTTGAATTTCGCGGATACCTAGAACCTCAAAGTTCTCACCATGATCGGTGGTTTCGAAATCATTTAACTTTTCGATTTCTTGTACGCGCCTCTTGGGATTACGCGTTCTACATGCTCTCACCAAATGTCCTACAAGATTGCATTTTCTGAAAACAGGTTTTGAACCTACAGTTCCCGGAACCATGCACTGTAAAAAATAATCCTGCAAAAAAACAGAAAATTTCTGGCAGCAAAAGTTGCCAGAAAAAATCTGTAGGTTGAAAAATCCTGTAAACAGAAAAAAGCTGTAACCTACAGGTAAATGCTGTAAAAAGGAACTTTCTGTCAAGTGGGCTACAGATTTTTCTGTTGCCTCTCAGTAATTTTCTGCTTGTGCGCATGCACTTATTTTAGTTGAGTTTATTATAATTTTAATCAATTAATATCCGGGGATAGAACCCAGGACCTACCGCATGCTAAGCGCGCACGCTACCACTGCCCCAAAGAAGATTCAGCATAATGTTGCCAATAGCTGTATTGGTTTTCGATGCAGTAAGTTTCTGTTTAAGTACAGATAAGCTAAAAAACTAAAAGAAAGCTGTTTTTTTTACACAAAATAAATAGAAGTGCGGTGGGAACGTTACATGACAGAATATCTCTGTAAACATAAAGTCAGTTATTGAAAATTTCTGTTTTTCTACAGTTTTTTTTACAGTGTGGGTATTACTGTTGCACCTTGTGCAGGAATATTTAACTTCTTTGGGAGCTGATCGCGACCCTTGCTTTTTCTTAAATTTCGTCTTTTGCATGGCATTTACATTCGGAACCGCGGCGAACATTTGACCAAAAGAAAACTTTTGTTTTTCAGCTTCCTCATACATCCTAGCTTTATCACATGCTTGCTGAAAAGTTAACTCTTCAGAAATAAGCTTTTGCCTCAGTTCTTGAT
The DNA here is from genome assembly GCA_024610705.1 of Tetragnatha versicolor. Taxonomy (NCBI): domain Eukaryota; kingdom Metazoa; phylum Arthropoda; class Arachnida; order Araneae; family Tetragnathidae; genus Tetragnatha; species Tetragnatha versicolor. The sequence goes on from JANDEH010000002.1 coordinate 68,228,809, forward strand.
CCGCCACCCCGCTGATTAATCGATCTATCAAAGCATCTGTCAGAAAAATTCCGAAATTACAGCTGCTTGCGAGATGTTTAATCACAACAATATACTCTGCGATCGTTTCATTAGGTTGTTGAACCCTAGTATAAAAACTTATTTCGCTCTCCTACAGTTAATTTCTCTGGTTTGTAGTGGCTTTTAAACTTATCAATTATCTCGTCATAAGTTTTAGAATCTAAATCCGCTGGAGAAACTAAGTCAATCAAAGTTGATACGGCTTTAGTGCCCGAAATTGTGATCAACGTTGAAACTTTTAACTCATCTCTCACTTGGTTAGTTTTCATGAAATGTTTCACCCGCATTACATAAGTATCAACATCGTCAACCTCCTGATCAAAATCAGACATTTTTGCCAAGTTCATTTTTACCTGACGAGTCGAGAAGAACCAACTTACAACCTTCAAAATTCCACCGCAGGTAAATCCAACTTCAGAAAAATAACTTCATAGAAAATGGCGACCTCCTTTGCCGCATCCCCGTCGCCACTTGAAATAACTCCAAAGCGGGGTTTAACAAGAACTAAAACTTTATTAAAATGTACAGATATTTGTACTGTGGCGAGTGCGCCAACTTGGAGCACTTGGCATCATTTGGGGATATTACAGCATTTATGGTGTTGGACTTCACAAGATAGTTTGAAAAATCAAGAATTTGTTTAGTCAAGAGTGTTTGACTTAATGGACTCGATCTAGACCTTCTAGATCTGAGGGATAAGCAACAACGTACTATAACACCTACCAGAAATGTGGTCATGTATATATTTGCTATTTGCATTTTGCTTTCAACACCGGCTCAAAAAGACATCAAATCGAGCGAATCATCTCCCTGCTGAGCGTTCTTTGCACAAAAAAGAAGATATGTTAGAGGATTTATATTGAAAAAAAAATGAAAATTTATATTGAAAGAAAATGTATTTTTAAGTTTTAAAGTGGTTGACTTATAAACTAAGGTACTAACTATTGAGAAATCAAACAAAGATTTAGTTTGGGTGGGCCACCCCACTTTTCCATCATAAAGTGGGGTGGAATAAAATCAACATAAGGTGTGAAATCAAAAGAATTAAGCAGCTGTAATTAAGTATAAAATTTAATGCCTTTTGGCATGGTGATTGGTATTGAATCTCAAGATAAATAAGATCTAAATATGTTGTAACACATTTTATTAATTTATTACACTTCATCAAACCCCTCTCTATCATATTTTTCAAACTTAAACTTTCTACTAGCAAATCCTAGATCTAAGCTTTTGCATTCATTTTAGAAATCCTGCTATTAGGTACACCTTATAAATCTTTAAACAATATTTCATTGTTTACTTGTTTTGTTGTATAAAATTCTCATTGTTTTAAACCAAATAAGCTTATTAACCGTATTCCTATGCTTTTATTTTATGATGAATGTTACATATTTTCATTTACAATTTAAGCTGTTCCTCTGCTTTATTATTTGTATGTGTATCACGTTATGCCAAGCTGGACCTAGTATTATTCTCGGAATACACCAAAAATCGTGGATGTCACTTACACTTTTTCATAGACACTCAACAATGCCGGTGATTTTTGTAACAATGACTCTACAACAATGCAATTAATTATACTACCGAGAAAAAAATTTGCTTTAAAAATCACTTTTCTGACAATCGCTCTGGTGAACGAAAACCAAAAAGTAGAAAATAAATATAACAGAGACGGAATGGACTATATGTTCCCAATATCAAGGCCAAGCTTCTCAATAAAGCATCAATTTCAATCAAAAAGTATCCAATAACATTATTTAAATCTTCCATAGGCGCTATAGGGAAAGTGGGAAAAAGAAAAAACTACTTTTAAACATTAGGAAGTCAAGACAAATGTGATTTTGAATGTAAAATTTAATATCTCCGTTATTATCTCTTACAGCATTCTGGCAATGTAATATTTTGTCTGCTGAATTGCATGAAATAATGGCTTTTGATTAATAAGCATACTAAGTGGCCACTATCATGTTTGTTCTTTCGGCTAGCTCGCGAGACCCTGCCACACACAACCACACTCTTCGAAGGATTAAGCTAGACTATTTATTAAAGAGTAAAATATAAATACATTGACATATACAATAAATATCACTGTTCAACAATGAAAAAATTTCCTTGATGAAAATAGTCATTTCTTATAGATTTTGGGACGCTGAATACGAAAATCACCATTAAAATTCTCAATTGACTCAGGATTTTCGGGGAACAACCCCTCCCCCTTTTTACGTTTTTCGACGACTTTATAACTTTAAACTCGATTTTCTGGGTCAAAAAGCATTACTTTGGTCTTCAAATTGACCCCCAGGGGCAAGAAAGGTTCAAATTAATAAAATATGATAAATTTATAACAAATGGATAGGTTTAAGGGGTAATTACCCCCCTAAAAATGCAAAAAATTAGCTAAAAATTATAGAGGTTTTTATACGCTATTTTTTCCTCGTATTTTTTACGCAATTCACGTTTGAAGGGTCCTAACCCTTTCACAAGGACCCAAATTTGATAGCAATATGCAGCAATGATTTTTACTAAAAGTGGTTGAGGTGAGAGCGCCCCCAAAGCACCCACGGAAGGGTTTAATGCCGCACTTAGAGTTAAACTGTGTTGTACAAAAAAAATTTGAAGCCAATAACTGAATTTCAGCTGATTATTGTGTAAAATGATCTGCTGAATTCAAATATGACACCCATTTTCCTCCATCACCCTTAGTTTTTAAGGGGAAGCCCCCTAATTGTTATTCACAGCCGTGCATCTATTAACATCTTGTAACATGGAATCCTCACTCCCTAAAACCGGTCAGTTTTTAAAGAACTGAAGAGTTTCTACCTAGGATAGACCCAAAATATAAGAAAAACGTCATTTGTAATCTTTTCAAAATCATCAATATTAATTCCTGAGCTCGCGAGCGCCTTCGCGATTCTGGAAGTCTTCCGAACTCTTCCGCGGGGGCTTCTGGGAGGCTAACACGTCAGCCACTTTTAGTAAAAATATTGCTGCATATTGTCATCAAATTTGGGTCCTTGGAGAAGGGTTAGGACTAGTGATGGGCAAAATCGATAATTTTAGGTATCGAATACCTTGGTATCGAATACTTATAGGTATCGAATACTTTGGTATCGAATACTTATAGGTATCGAGTACTTTTAGGTATCGAGTACTTTTTTTCAATGTCGGGAAATGAACCTGAAGGGACAATTTTTTTAGGGCCTATCCATAATCAGACTAATATTCAAAAAACTGAAAGCGATCCATCAAAAAGCCCCGTAGCTACGGGCCTGGAGGTGGATAGAGGCGAAGGATTTGGCGGGGGAAAAACCTAGCCGCGTCAAATTTCTCTCGCGGATGATAACGACTTGGGTTTGAGCGTTGCAATATGAAAACGGAAACAGGCTGCGTTTGATCTACAGTAGGTATTATAAAGATTACTTCATTGAAAAATTTAAAACGAAATATGTCAATAAAGTATCGATACTTTTATGGGTATCGAATACACTCGATACCTATAGGTATCGAGTACTTAAGTATTTGGTATCGATACCTGCCCATCACTAGTTAGGACCCTTCAAACGGGAATTGCGTAAAAAATAAGAGGAAAAAATTGCGTATAGAATCCTCTATAATTTTTAGCTATTTTTTGTATTTTTAGGGGGGTCAATTGAGAATTTTAATGGTGATTTTCGTATTCAGCGACCCAAAATCTATAAGAAATGACTGTTTTCATCAAGGAAAAAATTTTGAAGGTCAAATTTGTTGAACAGTGTATACAATAAACATACAATAAATATACAATAATATATCTAGCGGCGATTCAGTGAACTCTTATAAGATGATATGAAGCTTAAACAATGTTCCTAAAAACTGCCGAATAGATGATCGGCGAAATAATATCTTTTTTACCCTTGAAGTTATTAAATAATAGCAATAGACGGGAAGGATGGATTGAGGCAAGTTTATCTTTCTCAATCCTTTTAAAATATAACTTTAACAAAATGAAAGAAAAAAATAAACTTTAATTTTACCAGATTGCATACTTTCTAATTTACCCCGAGCTCTGCAGTTCATCCAATATAAGATCGCAGTTTTAGCTCCTCCCTTGATCTACGTAAAGCAAGTTTAAAAGGTAAAGAATGACAAAAAAGTGTGAGTTTGGATTAACTAGAGAAGTAATTTTCTATGTGTTCATCTGGTTCTAGAACACTGGAAATAGTTTGAATTGAAGACGTCGCTCGTAACTCTGCCTGGTGCTGGGACTTCAATCCTTACAGCAGCCGGTCCCCGGATGAAAGAGGAGGGTTGAGCAATATCAGAACATATCGGGCAAAAATTTAACAGTCAGTTAAACTAGAGCAATATATAATCGTGCTGGCTAAGAATCAACATTGACTAAAATTTATAAATTTTTTTCTTTGAATCAATAACAAAAACGATTTCTCCGCCAAAAGTGTTCCGTAAAGTCTGTTTTTCTATTCACTGTCTACTCTATAGGAAAAACCCGTTCTACAGGTGCGTTATCGCAGCGAGGTTTTTTTTCTGCATACTGTCACTTCTAAAGGAGAAAACAGTTCTACAGGCGTTTTATCTGTGTAAAGTTTGTTTCTTATGCATACTACCTAATTGAAGGGGGAAAACCAGTACTCGTTTTACAAAAACTTTTTTATTGAGAAAAAGAAGCCGTTGCACAGATATTGAATGTAGCTCAAAAAGAGTTTATCCAGAATAACATTGTGATTACTGAATTGTTCGAATATATTAGAAAGGTTTGTCTTTCATACAATATGATTTATGTTTTGGTCCTAACGTATAAGCAAGCATGACTCCAGTTGATTTAAAACCTTCTCCTTTATAGCAGAGTTAGTAAGTCAAATATTATACTTTTACAAGGATATTCTATGATAAATGCTCCAATGAAGGTCGATGCAAGTAAAATAAGGAATTGTCTTCACACTCACACACAAGTAATAAGTTAGAATATTTTGATCTCAAGAAAGTTTTTCAAAGGATTAACTATTGTTAGGAAAAAGTTAATTAAAATACGACGAGTGTGTAACAAGTGTTTTTGATATTTTTTTTTGTTAGTGTTAAATTTTGTTTTTATTCATCACTAAGAACTTACTAAACTAATTAAATTACCAGTTTATGAAGGAAAAGAAGTCACTTATTTTTGAGTTCTCATACTAATATTTTTCTTTCATATTCGCTGTTTAAGAAAGCTATCTAAATCTTAAAAAAGTACAAATGTTTAAAAAATTAATTTTTCTCAACCTTGAGTGAATACTAATTACAAAGAAGGTTATAAATTGTAATATTTAAATATCTTTTGTTTATGAAGAGTTCATACTAGTTTAATTATAAATTATCAGAAAATAATCCTGATGTATTTAAAATTAATTTTCTTCTTTTTTCTTTGTTGATGTTGTTATCGTGTGCCACTTGGAATATCCAAGCTTCACAAGGATTCAAGGCAAAGGGGGTGCGGCTCCTGAGAAAGTGAGGCCCATAAATGGAAGGAGTCTGACTACTGCCTCTGATATGATAGATGCTGCCACTATCTTTCGCCACCTCCACAATTTTGCCATGTATCTGAAGGGGAGGGAAATAGTCTCCAGACACCTGGACCCGTGGTAAACTGCGCCATGACGGACCACAGGACTTTCGGACCCACAGATTTAACGAGCACGTACTCCGCATATACTCGGTGGGGCTTTAGTTCCAAGCATAATATTTAAAGTTTTTTTGTTTATGAAGTTTTCATTTAGGTGGTCGCAGTTAACATGGGGGAAATTTTTTAGTCTTATTTTTCTGGGGACTCCCTCCAAAAAATGTCATTTGGTGTAAAACTAATATTTTTAAAGTTTCAGCTCAAAAATAACATTTACACCCCAAGTTTCAAAAAAACTTTAAATTTTGCATGTTTTTAGCTATAAAAACATCAAAACTATTAATGGTTATAAAAATATAAGACTGAACTCATTTTGTAGATTATTCAATTAGCTTCAACTTTAATAAATGGAATTTGCTTAACTTAAACTTACAGATCAAACGATATGAGGCCCGCGAAATAACAATTTTTTGAAACTTTGACGCACGGGGAGGGGTCTAAACATAATTTTTTAACTGAAACTTTGAGAATATTAGTTTTACACGAAATGGGACCTTTTTTTGGGTAGCAGGGGGGGGTGTGAAAGAAACCAGGACTATCATTTTCAGTTTTTGTCTTCTTTTTGAACGGTAGTGACTGAGTTCAAAGATTTAGAATTTCACACGAATTAAAAGACTTATTTTTAAAATTAATCTTAATTAGTACTTATGTTGCACGGGTGGCATCTATAAGAGACAAATTTATTTAATGCTACATATTTTATTTATAATATTCTTATGATAAACTACTAACGAAAAAAACCTATCTCCTCCAAAATACAAAACTGATCGAATAACTTCAAAGAAAATCAACTCTTTAGATAGAGACGCGGTTCTTTCTAGATTATTCTACATGAAATATCCCACAAGTTAAATCCACCTTGAATCAGACAGTGGTACAATTTTGTTCAGAAAGTAACATTTTATAAAAGCAGCAAGGAGGAACTTAGTGTTCGAAGACATCTTGAAACAGAGAATTCGCGGAGAGAAATAGAATATTCGACTGGCTGATCTCACTCTGATTCAATCTCGGTTTTCTTCCCCCTCCCCTAAGGAAAAGAAATCTCCTTTGAATAAACTCTGTAGTGTTTGGGAGAAATAGATCTACTTCGGAGCAGAATTTAAAACGAGTTCAGATCAATAGAATTAAAAGATTCATACTGTAGGAATAGGTTGTTTTTCCCATTGCTGAGGGAGTTTGTTTTGTTAACGTTTTCAGGTTGATGCTCTTTAGGAGTAGGTTTAGTTCTGACGAACTTTATATTAAATTTTTTTTACGAATTTTTATGACGAATTTTGTATTAAAAGGGGGGTTGTCGAAAAAAGTGTTGGGATATGAAAATTTGAATTGGTTATTTTGGAAAAGGGGCGTTTCTTAAAAAAATCAATAAGCAAAGATGTAAAAGGGTTTTTTAAAACGCAGTTTTTGGTATTTTATGACAAAATAGTGATTAGAGTATCCTTTACGCTAAAATTTTTTGGAACTATTAATACACAGAATGTTTTTGAAGTCTCCATGAACTGACTTTATTTGTATTTCACTGTAAGATATAAATCATTGATAGTTATAGTTATATCATTTACATAAAGGAGTGTATTATGAACTTCACGCTACGTATCGGTAAGTGGGCAAATGCAAGAAGGATCTTCAATATTAAATACGATTTTCGGAATAACTATAAATTTTAAGTACTTTTTATTGACTTTAACTGCAAGAATAAAAAATTTAAATTAGGTTTTCTTTTAATCCAGTGAGACAAATTCAGCTGAGGAAAAGTAATATGCAATAGTTGTAAGTCTCAAAATTTGAACACCCCTTATAATTACGTCACAGTATATTGGAGATCAGGACCCCACTGTCCCTTTAAAACGTATGATGTAATTTATGAACCGCTCTTTACTCGCCACCATTCTAAGCTGCCCAACTTTCAAAAAGAAAATTAGGAGCACAAAACCCTCAAAATGGACGTAAATATGCGAACAACCCCTCCGATTCAAAAGCGATACAATGTAGCCACACAATGGACTCGTCCATTACCTCAAAGATCATCTCTCAACATTGCATCATCACGCATGAAAATTAATTCCCGCGGCCTTAATCAAAAAGCGGCCCATCTTTGCGGCCGGACGGCATCTCACGGGGCAATCAGGAAGAGATTACCCACCGGCCCTCAGATTAGGCGGAAAGTCACGTGATTATGCTTATATACGAAGACGCCAACGATCCATTAGAGATTCAAGGGAATTACGACCAAAGGAAAAAATATGGGCGAAGAATCGTTGAGGGAAGTGAGGGCTAGAGGTTACAACGGTTGCAGTCATAAGCAGTTAGGGTTTTAGAAGATAATCTAATAGAGGTCCCATAGACCTTTGGTTTTTTAGCTTTTTTTATCCTATGGACTACATTTATTTCAAGTCCTTTAAGCCACAGTTTCAAAACACAAAACAGCAAACTTATTAGGAACATAGTTTTGAACTATTGCAAGTTTTTTTTAATTGCGCCTTATGTTTAATTTTCTAATCACTTAAATTCTAGACTGGCCAAGATTGCTATTTAATCATGCAAAAGTTAGGGTCAGTCATGGATGAAAAGATCAAGTTATTTTGGTACTCAAGTACTCTCAATTAAGGTACTTTGAAATTGAGGAAAACATTTGGAAAGCTTCGACATCTTACTACAGATCTTTTCATCATCATAGACAATACGCAATACGTATATCCATATTTATACATCCTAGAATTGAGCAGAAAGGCTGGACCGGATATGGAGGCATATTTTGATTTATAAAATTTAAACAGCCAAACAAGTATAAAAGTATTAAAATTATTTTGTCAATGTGTTTTATAGTTGTAAAAGTAAAAACTTTGGTATCATCAAAGCGTTAAAAGTTTGGTTTCATAACGACGTCACAAAAAATTAAACAGTGGTAATTTACAGTTATTGGTAAGCTTTCTGTACTGAGGAACCCCAGAAGACCAGGATAGGAAAATCCCAGGATAAAACCCTGAGAAAACTGTGTCACGATATTTATGAATAGCTTAAAAAAGCAATCCTGACCAGAACTTTAAAAAGCAATCTCTAATGCAAGACATGTTGAAACAGTGACTTCAGTGAAGATAAAGCAGGTCCGATGTGCTGTCTATTCTTTCAGTGAGGCTGATATGATTACTCTCAGGGACTAAGTGAGCTAATCAATCTCTTCCGGGGTGCTTAAGCCCCTCTTAGAGAGTTCTGATGCACAGATTATTCCGAAGGAAATCGTCCCTTCAGAAAGTTCTTTTATTCTCTGGCATTCTGAAGGGGTGGTATCTGATTCATATTAGTTTTTGCGCGAATAATGGGGGTTTTATGCGAATGATGCATGTTGCATTTTGATGTTTTTTTTATATTGACTCTTACCGTTTTTGGTTTCAACTTTTGAGACAAACATTTTGAAATTGTTGGAATTTAAAAAAAACTAGAAGTTGAAATTAGGGAATTAATTCAGCTTATGGAACAGTGACTACAAGATTTCATAAGGTTCACTGGTTATCAAGGTCATAAGGTTTCACAATATTCATTTGTTTAAAACAGAAAGGGTTTCTCGGCAGGAGACATATGAATTAAGATTTTTCGGGCTAAATTGCCGAGGTCTAGTTGATCAACTAGACCTCGGCAATTTAGCCCGAAAAATCTTAATTCATTTATTTAGTTTAAAAATGCTTGAGAATTCGTTAAACAAAATAGGTAGACAAGACAAATATATTTACGTAGGTTGTTTCTTAACTTTGACGAGGGCTCAGTTTTCATTAATAAACAATGAGATAAAAAAATAGTGTAATGTAAGTTCCTCCTTACTTTGAATCTAGTTCAAAACTTGGGTATTTTTTAAAGATCACCTTTTTGGAGTAAGTGTTGTTGTTACTAAAAGTAGAGTGTTTCTTTTTTAAAAGTACCTACTTACACTTTAAATAAACCAACTTTTTAATTAACGAATTGAAAACTTTTGAACAGAACAACTTCTCTATTTGAAGGAATTAATTTATTAGAAGTTTTTTAATTTAATATTTAAGTTAGCAATAGTAAAAATAATATTGCAAATTAGAAGAAAATTTTTAGAATGTTCTTCTAAGAATTTTTGAAAGAGAGGTGAATCTTTTTAAAATGAAACTGAAGTGTATGTTTTGAAAATGGTGAATAAGCTGAATAAGCTTCAAATATTGATATAACGTGTTTTATATCCAATATTTTTTGCTGAGATTTTCAATGCAGAATGGTAAAAAACAAATATCAACATTTTTTCAAACATTGCTTTTACTTTTTAAAAAAATTAAAATACTATGTCCTCTTATTTAATGAAATGTCATCCTGAATTTTAAAAACTTTATAAAGCTCCATCTGCACAGAAACACAACCGATATAAAAAACAACAACAAAACCAACTTACCCCAAAGTAGAAGCTGACGTAACCGAACCGCGAAGCTTTTGTCTGGGTTTTGTAACTCCAGAACTTTTTCCTCAGACAGACATTAGCGGGATGAAGAAAACAAATTTCCTACCAAAACTTTAAAAGAATCGAAAGCGGCCATGTTGCTGAAACCGGATGAGGGGTTTTAGAGGGAGGCTTTTTGAGGGAACTTTTTGAATCAGACTTAAGCTGTTAGTTCAGGGCGGAAGTTGACAATTTAATTCTAAAAATGGTTTTTTAGTTTAGGGTTTTTAGAGGGGTTTTGCCGTCTGCCTTAGTTCGGATAAATACTAGGTATCGGTTTTTTAAATCAACATTGTGGTTTTGTTATAGAAAAAAAGGAACGCTTTACAGGGTATTTGAGTGAAAAGTGTTTTGAAATACAGGAAGGAGAAGGAGGGTGGATTCTCTTATTTTTATTTCAAGGATATGTTTCGAACTTTCTTTATAGTAGTAGTAGTTCTAACCTTCATATTATAGGTAATCATGAAAATAAATTTGACTTTGATATATCTTTTTCTTCTTGGTGCGCTATTTTTTATGGCAATGAGAGTAATTTATTTTTTTCAGTAACCATGTAGTCGGTGACGAATTGTTTCACTAGACCCTTGTATATGTCTTGGTAGCCAGATATACAAGATTTTTGTTCCATGTTCCAATTTGATTGGAATTTTTATATACCGCATAAAAAATCATAGAAAAAAAGACCGCACAAATAAAAAATCGCACAAAAACAGGTTTGAACAATGCACACTGAACATACGGATGAAAAGTTTTCTTGATTTTACCTTTTTTTGAATTTTTTTACGGATTTGATAGAATATAATAATTTTAAGTTTCATAAAGGAAGGAATATAGTTTTACAATACGAAAAAACCTATAATTGAATTATGTTTCGTAACACGTTTCTATTTGAAAAAATAAACGCAATTAAACTTCTTGGCGAAAACCTCGCCCAAATAATTTCATAAAAGGGGAATTTATTGAAAAGGAATTCGAAGAACTAATTTTCAAGTCACTCCAGTCACATAATTTCCACGAAGAAAAATATTCCAGCAAACACTTTCCTCCACCGTGTTGCCATTCTTCAAAAAAAGAAAGAAAGAAAAGTACATAAAGGAATTAGTTTCCACTAGAATAAACTCCAGAGATTCTGTTTTGTTGGTACTTGGACAATCTCCCATCAATAAGTCTAGAAAGATAGGATAGATGCTTTGGAATATTTTCTGTTTTACTCACTTTGACGCTCCTTGGTTCTAATAAATTAAACGATGTGAGCTTTAAATTTTTGAAAATAGGCTTGTTTTGAATTTATCTTTCGAGAAATCGTTCAATCGTGAAAGAGTTTTCGTTTATCTTTATGTTTTCTAACGAGATTACGGATTACTAGTGGGCACTTAAAGTTAGGAAAGTTATAAGGACAGGATGATAGTTTTGATTTTCTTTATATATAGAATAATGAAGAAAGGAAAGGAAACATGAGACAAATTTGCTCGTACTGCAGGATTTAATTTTGATCTAAGAATTTTCAAGAAAATATTAGCATAAAAGTTATGATTCGAAGATTATAGTTGAATGTAGGTTTGAAAAAGGGAATATAGAAAAAAACCCCATTTATAGACAACGGAGACATTGTAGTTAAATTTAGTACTAAAATCTAAATGTATTTACATTTATGTTAGGCCGTTAACTTAAATTAATGAAGCTTTTCTCAGGTTAAATTTTAAATGCATTACCCTTGTTGGACAGCAGGACAGCTCATACAAAGTATGTCAAGTTTACGTAACTGCAACTAGAAGTAAACGAAATTTGGTCATACAAGACAAAAATCGGATGAATCTGAAACGTTTGTGATGCTTGGGTGCATTGAAGAGTAAAGGTTTCAGAAAAAACAATAAACCTCTATAAAACTGTTTCACAAAGATGAATGCACAACTTCAACAATCCGAATTATAAGTAGTGTTTAATGACAAACAACAAATTTGAAAACGACAAAAACAAACTTTCGAACCTTAAGTAAGGGAGTGTGCATGTTTATGATGCAACAGAATACTATTTAAAATGTACGTATATCGTATATCTGATGAAACAAAGTATCATTCGTATTCCCGTAAAGTCCTTTGACTGGAAACCAGCCCGTTTCACCATTTGCGACGCGACTGACAGAGGCAATAACGGGCGAATGGAGCCAGCTGTTACTGACATACCGCGAGAAGAAGAGCTATGAACAGGGTTGCCGTGAGTAGACGAGTCCAAAAGAAGAGGGAAGCTGTGGAATGAATTGAACTGCAATATTTGGCATTTTAAGCGTACATTTGGCGAATGAGAAAACTTTTATTAACTACATTAAATTATTGATTACCTTTGAAATTTCTCGTCAGTAAAAATCGGAAATACTTTTTCACATGAAAACTTTTTACCGTTTTAGTATGCATTTATATTGCTATTTTGAGGGAATTAGTTATATTCAGTTTTAGCTGATATAACTTTAGTAGTAAAAATCATCATACTTGTGAAATTTAAATAAGGCGTTAGAAACTTGTGAAGTGACAAAATATAAAAAATATGTATTCATTATCTTTTTGATATTTTTTTATAAGATTAGGGATCTACCTCCCCCTACTCGTTATCGCTCACCAAGCTGCGTATGCAGGACCTTTCGGATCGCTTCGAAATCCTCACAAAGATTTGCTCATTGAACTCATTCTCTGCAAACTGAACTTAAATGCAAAATTTAACAAAATATCCAAAAACAAATCAGATCAGATATGGAATAGATCAGACCAGTTGATATAGATCAGATTAAATCCAAAAAAATTACAAAATATCCAAAATCATATCAGGTAAGATGATGTAAATCCGATAATATAAAATTAAATTAAATAGATCAGAAAGATCAGTTGAAATAGATCTGATCAGTTGAAATAGATCTTATCGGTTGTAATAAATCAGATTAGATCTAGTAATGTAAGGAAATTCCCATCCGTGACTAGAATCGAAAGAAGTACAAAGTTGAAAAATAGCCACTCAGATTTGGCGCAAAACATTTATTTCAGCGCCAAAAGAATCATCATCACCCCCGAAATACAGTGGAATAATCCGTTTCTATAGCAACCGCAGCATCATCGTATGACGTCAATAGCTCTTCTTCTGGCGGTATGTCAGTATGCAAAAGGATGATGATGACGAATTCAATATAAATGTGGCAATGCGGTAGAATCACTCTAAAACACCTGAATGAGCTGTTTATAAGACCGGGTTTACATGCAGCTATTCGAGCGATGCAATTGGTTGAAATCCCATTTAAATTCCCTACAAATGATGACGTAACTACTACTTCATAGCATTTAGAACCAATGGCATGACCAGATTTTAAATTCGTGAGGAAGGATTGGAAATTTTCGACCGTTTTCCCCATGACGTCACCGTTGCTACCACAGAGAACAGAGCTTACAGAGGTTTCATAAGGCACTTTTCGTCAATCCGCGGACACTAATTTAATTCTCACTAGCAGCCAATCAGAAGAAGCGAAATCAATTTGAAGACAGCTTCCCCGGTGGAGAGACGCGGCGCGGACAAGAGGGACGCAGCGGTAGGAGGCGGAGCTATGTTCGCAAATTGTTTGATTGGTTTAAAAAAATTACCATTAGCGTCTATGGCGATGAAACCTCTGTAAGCTCTGTTCTCTGTGGTTGCTACGCTGCATGTAAACCAGCTCTAAGCCGATTAAAGATAATTTTTAATTGAAGTGAAGAAGGAAAAATAAATATTACATTACTAAGTATGCAATTTTTGTGGTTTACAGTTTTGAGACATATAGAGCATGTGATAAATGCGTCAATTTAATTTGAAAAATTCACATAATGTCAGGAGGAACGTTTTGAAATAAAAATTTCGTTTTACCAGAAGGCTCAAAACATTAATCCGATTAAATTAATTTGTAAGAGAACTTCTTTCGGTAAATTTTGTATCCTGTTATTGTATACAGAAAAGGTCTGTATTCAGCAACAGGATTCTATATAACGGGATCTCCCTGCTAGTGTTACACTGTGCACATTACGACAAAGATAATTTCCGTTCTATAAGAATGATATCCATCGAAATATCCCATTAATGATCTGAAAGGAATTAAATTTATATAAATTCAAACCCTTTCTAAACATCCAACCAGTTTCTCTCCATTCCACAATAGCTATAACTCGATTTCTAACACCTTAGCTAGAGAACCCACTCAATACAAAATCCTCTACGTTTTGACAGCTCCATCTCCACACCTCCACATAACTTCCACCGGCTTTTAAATACTTCAAACCCCTCGCTTTCAGCTTTCCCAAACGGCTCGCGGGATGTATATTGGTTTTAATGAAGTATCCCCACGAGAATTGATTCGGTTTGACAAATGATGTTCCCGAAGTAGGAATGGATTCCTCTAGGGAAATGAATCGTTCTGCTCTCTTTTTCTGGGAGAGCAGAAGGCATCGCTTAATCATTCTTCCCTTACGAATATGAATGCATCGAAAGCGGAATTCGATGAGAATAATGTTTCATTGGGTGATGTAACGTTTCTCAGAAAACTAGCTTTCAAAGAGTCTGGTTCTAGGCAGAGTTTGAATTTGGTGTACTAATCAAGTTTCATTTCCAACAAAGAGATTAATGATTACATTTTCTGTAATATTTTAAAACTGGGGCTTGGTTTGTAGATAAAAATCAAATCATAACTTGAATTTATAAAACGGTTTAGGTTAAAAATCGGTGATCACTTTTGAGAGATAAAGTTACACTCAGATAATAATAATTGGAATATTTTGATGGGAAAAAAATCAAATGGACAACGCACATAAAACATACGGATCACATCTCACCAAAACCACCTATCTAATTTTTCGAGGATAGGTGCCAGAATTTATGCTAGAGAAAAATTTCTTAACCTAAAAAGCTAAAATGGTGAAAAAAAAATAACTTTACAAAATACTAAAATAACAAATTGGTTTATGGGAGTACAGTAATTTTTTAGCTGAAATAACTTAACAGAAACCGCACAAAAAACTAACTCAGTATTTCCAACTAAATATGAATTCAATTATTTTACTATTAGTAAAATAAATTTATCTATTTTAATTTTATTTATTTTTTCTTCTAAGGAAATGTGCATTAACGATGCAGTTATGACAGATGACACCACTGCTTTCAGTATATTATTGAAAAATCCTTTGATAGTTTGATACTATTCGAAGAAACCCTTCATAAGATGGGGGATGATTCCGTGTTTAAGAATTTCGATAGAATTTCTCGCAGCCTTTTCCCCATCTTTACCAAGAAAATGTTTTACATTTAGAATATGTTAACACGAAAATGTATGCGTCTTTCTCATAATTTTTCTGTAGTTTTCCTGGAAAAATAAGAAAGTTTCCGAATTTTTAAGTAAAAAAACCCCAAGTAATTTTTTTACTGCCATAGAAATCTTGGATACCCCTACTTCCGTACAAGGCTCCAGCATCCTTCTTTTTACAAAACGAGTCTTGCTTTTCCTAACAGTATCCTATTGAATACTGGATAATATCTTGTATTTTAAATCTAATGCCTACTGACAAGTATCGTTCCCCCAATGTTTATTCTTGAAGGGTAAGTTTACCTTATAAAATTCACGGATAAAATCATACACTAATACAAGATTTATTTCCCTGTTATTTAATAAAAAATGGAATAGATAATGAAATAAATAAAGTGGGAAGAATATCATCTTACCTTCGTGTAAGAGAGAAATAATAGAGAAGATAATATGTACGAAAAAAGAAGAAAAATGAGAAGAGACAAATAAATAACAACACTAAGAAGAAATAAATAACGACAAAGAATAAAAAATAAGAGACAAAGGGATAGAGAATGATAAATTATTATGGAGAGAAATTGAAAATTAAAAAAATTAAAGACAATGAATAGAAATGACAAAGACTGTTACTATAATATAGCATAAGGAAAACTTTGGATACTGGCGTATCCACACAATCAAAGCAACAAAAAATTGTGATGTAGAATGAACATTAATTTAAAATTGAAAAGATTCCACTGATTGTTGGTTGATTTGTCATCAAAGTACTGAAGGTCTGAAATCACGCACACAACATTATTGACAATCAAGTTGATCAAATCAATCTTTACGAAGCAAAACTAAACGAGAGCCATTCCGGAAACCACACATTTCCAAGCTAACTAACACTAAATTCATTCCCCTATCATTCCAATCTACCCCACAGCCCCCTTCACACCATGCCTACCTCCCTGACCTGCTTTTAATTTCAACGGATCGTTGCTCGGGATCCAATCATTTAATTCGGTGTGGAACGCTGTTATTGCGGGATCGCTGAAGCGTGCGACAGAATAGCACAGTCTTGTCGGACGAGGAAGCGATTACTAGTACATTATAAATGCCCATCATGGGGCTATGCATTTAGGATATGATTTGATGATCATAAATAAAGCATCGTGGATTAAAGGAAAAAGACGATCCTTCTGTATGAAATGAGAAAAGTATTGACTGATGTTGCAGTCACGAAAATAATTGAATCGACTTATTAAATTTGAACTTATTGACTAATTTCGTTAAAGAGTCTATCGATAAATAAAAATTTATTAGTAGTTTCTAAAATAAAGCTTTAGATTTTTCTTAACTGGTCTTTTTATCAAAAATGAGATGGGTGTCCCACTTACCCCATCACTTCGGGTAAGTGGGACACCTTCTACCTCTTCATTTATATGGGAAGTGAGCAAAACTTAAAAGGAAGTAAGTGGGTCTTACTTGATAAATTTACAGAAATTTTCGCCACAAAATATTTTATTGCAACTGTAACCATGAGTGAGAAATCTACTCACATTAAAATCAATAGGACAAGGTAAGAATAGAATGAAAAGCAATATAAGTATATTAAAGAAAGTTTTAAAAGGCCAAAGGGATATGTTTTACTATATCATATAAAATAGTGTTGAAAAAATGTAATAAGGTTGATTAAGATTTATTTTGGCACTTTAGTAAACAGTGTAATATTAAAAAGAAATTGGACACACTAAATGAGATGGAACACAATTGATGAGATACTTCACTTTACTCACCATAACTTAAACTAAAACGCAAATTATTTATAAATTTTATTGAGTTTTGAAGTGGTGAGTAAAAGGTCTTGCTACTGTAAATCGAAATTTTTTGAAAATATTGGGGGAAATTGTCCCTGTAACCCCCCTTAAATCCGCCTATGTCTTCAGTAATAGTTTTTTTATCATTTGGGACCCTCCTAGAACCACTTACATCATAATAAGAGGTTTCACTTACTAAATAAAGAGGGGCCCCACTGACACTAAGCATGCTAAAACTATGGGGTAAGTGGGACCCCCCTCTTAAAAACTTCAAAATTAAAAATTTTGAAAAATTTAAAATTGCGGTATGTATTTCAGGTCAAACTCTGCAAAACAATTCAATAAACATTAAAATGTAAAGAAAACTTACCTGGAAATACTTCTTTGAAAAATGCATCTTGAACTCTCCAAAAAATCCATTCTTGGAATCTATTTTAAATTAGTTCTATAATCTAAAAAATAAATGAAACAAGTCTCAAATATATGCAAAACTTATCGGTGTGACAAGCTGTAACATAATCAATGCGAGTAAGTGTGAAATTTCCTGTGCATATTATAGTTTTAAGGGGGTGTCCCACTTAACCCAGTGTCCCATTTACCCCAAGTAACCCAATATTCACAAACACAAAAATATTTTACATTTGAAAACGCTGATGGACTTAGTAAAGAAACCACGTTTGGACTATTAAATTGCATTTATCTGTATAATTTAAATTAATTACATTTATTTGTTCAAGCACAAAAATTAGAAAGAGATGTATTAAGATGAATAAAATTAAAATTGTTAAGAAACAGAGTCATTAAGGCAGTATTAATAAAGTAAGTGGAAATCAATGGGGATGTCAAACATTCATTAGTAAAAAAAGGGAGAAAACTTTTAAATTAAAATCATATTTTATTTTGGCTTAGTTTAAAGCACAAAGAATAAGAAAAAAATACTGACAAATTAACTTAAATTTTACATTTAATCAAAAACACACCATGAATAAAAATATCCGAATCTGCGTATAGGGATATTTTTTCTATATAGGGATATTTTTGAAGAAATTTTCTCCTCTTTCCTCTCATGTGTAGAGCAAAGCTTGGAGATTTTTTTGCGCACAAAAAGTGAAATTTCACACTCATTATCGTTCTTTCTCATTTTTTAAATAAGTGAAATTCAACCTCTAATTTTGTGAAGACATCTTAAGTTTCTCTCTATTCTAAAAAAAGTTTTTGGGTAACGGTTTCCAGAGAAAGGCTTTTTAATTACTGAACCGAATGACACATATATGGTATCAAAATGTCCGGATTCTTTCCGGATTTCTGAGTAGGCCCTTCGATTTTTCAAAAAAATTCTCAATTTTAAATTATTTCCATTTTTTTAGATAACGGATAAGGTCGCAGTTACAAAGCAAGTACTGTCAATCAAATTATTATGCATCCAATCACAACGACCGATTGACGCTATATTTTAAGATGAAACTTGTTTTTTCACCTTTTAAAAAAGTACTTTCTTGATGAAATATCACTCAAAGACTGATAAAAACATATTCTAAAAACTTACATGTATGCCATTTAATACTAAAATTTCATACTTTTTGTCCAATATTTATAATTTTTATTCTGATTTTATCGAAATTAATCGTAAACATAGTGATGTTTTGTCTCTTATTATTTTCAATTGCTGAAACGGTATTGTTTAACAAGTCTGGGTTTAAAAAAAAATAAGAATAATAAACACTAGGCATATTATACCAACGAGTTACTTTAAAATAATGGTTTTTGTTTGGTACGAATATTGATAAACAATTAGAATTACTTATTTTTATAATCATAGATTAAAAATAATTAAGATGAATATTTTTAAAAATATTTCGTTTAAATTTTTGATAAGTTCGGGTTATATAAATTCAAACTTTTAAGGGGATTAATTCATAGAGGGGATTTGGTGACGTATTTTTGGAAAGTTGGTTGACGTTTTTCTGTTTATTGTTTAATTGTTTTATAAAGTGTATTAAGTTCAGCGAGTTGGAATTTGTAGGAATTGCGAAGCAATTCCAAAAGGTCCTGCGTCAGCAGTTTACGGGGGTTGGCGAGCGATAGCTCCCTAGTTATTAAAATGAAAAGACACCCGGAGTTTTCAATTCACAATGTGAAGTTTTCAAACCACCAGAAAAAGAATATCATTCATACTAGATAATAAGAGGAGTTCATTTTGAAGCTGAAGAATCTTGATTAAGCATTATTATAAGTCTAATGCTTGAGTTACATTAATTTCAGGGGTGTACATAAAAATTATTATTTCATTAAATTTATTATTTACTCTAGCACTACACACACAGTAAATTTTTGGGTAGAATTTGCGTCTTAAAGAACTTAGAAATAAAGCTCGAACTACCAAATAGGTGTCTGAGGGTCCTTCCCCGAAAATTTTTGGAGATTTGATTCCAAAAAACAGTTTTTTAACTAGATTTGGTTCACCTAGTTCGAATGTTTTACATTTGGATATTTGGATAGGATTTGGATTAACTTATTGTAAAAGAGTTTTGAATTATTAAATTCCAAGTCCTAAGGGGGGCTGGGTTCTGGGGGGCTGTGTTCTGGTACTAAAATGTTCCGCGGGCCAGGACAAATGACGTAGCGGGCCGGAGGTTGCTCATATGTGTAATAAGGGAAGGCCGAAAGACGAAAGAAGTTTGCCAGTGACATTTTAAGAATCAAAGACAATTTCACAATGAGTTTCTTTTCAGGCTTCTTACTTAAAGGAACCACACCCTTAATTACACTTAAAAAACAGTTCAACCTTTCACCAGTTTTGTGGTGAAAGTTTGG
The DNA here is from genome assembly GCA_024610705.1 of Tetragnatha versicolor. Taxonomy (NCBI): domain Eukaryota; kingdom Metazoa; phylum Arthropoda; class Arachnida; order Araneae; family Tetragnathidae; genus Tetragnatha; species Tetragnatha versicolor. The sequence continues at coordinate 68,248,890 of JANDEH010000002.1, forward strand.
GCTAGTTCACCACAAACATGGTTCAACAAAATATGCAAACGAAATGTAGCGAAAATTTAAACCATGGTTTTGGATCTTTCATGCACCGAAAACTTAATAAAAAACACCAAAAACAAGCTTTTAGTGGACTAAAAAACAGTTCCAACTTTCACCAGTTTTTTGGTGAAAGGTTGGGTCGATAAAAAAGTCGATAATTTTTCATCTAAACTTAGTTTCTATTGAATTAACATAGCATATTTGTTCAGGCAATATACACAAGAAGATATGAATATATAATGAAAAATAATACAAAAGCTTTCTATACATTGGAGTTATTTTAAGCTGAATAGATGTTGATCTTCAGAAATATCAACAACTTTTTATACATCGTGCATTGGTTAAACTAAATATTCTAGAAAAGCAGCTTTTACGTTCAAGAAGAGAGACATAACAAGCGTAACATTTTTCTCGTAAGAACTTTTTTTAACATATACTACTTATACCTTTTTCGATGATTATTCTGTATTCTTAATAGGGTTCTGAAATTTCCATTAAAATGTTGATGTTTATACATTGAAGGTTCCTTTGTTTCATTTTCGGTTTTCTCAAAACTTGGTCTTTGGACTTATTCCTTTTTCAAACTGACGCGATTCGATTATAAGTGTTCCATAGAAGTTGCTCAAACAATAAACTTCAAAAAAAACTTTTCTTTTCTAAAAAAAAGAGCAACCCGCAGGATCATTAAAAATATTTTATAGATCCAAGTTTTCCATCCGAAAATGATGCCAAAGTTGAAAACACAAACTCCGAATCCAACAATGAGCGAAATGGGCGACAAAAATAGAAAATATTTCGGAATTTGTTTTGTGAGAAACTTTTTCTTGGCAACACAAAGGAGTCGTCGGAGAAGGAGGAGAGTCTTCAGGAGTACAACAATGATCACTAGAGGAAATATGCTCGCGTCCTCTGAAATTGACGTTTTTGAATAGATAGACGGTAGGGCATTTGAATGATGATTTCGTTCGAATGGAAAGTTTTTTTCCTCTTTCGTCGCAGTAATAGCTTCAGAAAGTTTCAGTCAAATATTCATCTTTCGCCCGCCGGCCGTCGTTTTCTGTATTCGAAAATGGGGAGGTGAATTCGCGGGTGAAAAGAGAGCGAAAATCCTTTTAAAACGAGAGGACGCGAGATTTTGTATTCGAGGTCTAAAGTTCCCGTTTTTTTGAGAGATTTTTTTTCTCCAAGATTTACGTTTATAGGAAAGTTAGTTCTAGAGTTTTGAAAACCCGAATCACTGATTTTATTAATATGATATAAACCTCGATTATTCTAAAAAAAAGTACTGAAGAGAATGCCCATCCTCGAAAAATATGATTGGTGGATTTGGCATGGTGTGAACGATTTGTTTTAGCGCTGTTTGAGTTTTATATATTTTGATCGAAATATTTTCATCATGAATTATTATTTATTTTTATTTGAGTAAAACCGTATCGCTCGTAGGTAATCATGATTTTTCATCGAAACCACCAAAAAAAATTGAGCATCCGATCACGAGATTTATGCCTTTAACCCTTATCTTTAACCTTTTCAATCTTAAACCACATGAGATTACCTTTGAATCCAATGAGAAATTTGGGGGGCTAGCTCTGAAAATTTTGAACTAGGTTTTGGTGATCAATTGTAATTAGTTAAAACCCCGCTCACAAAACTCTACATTGAGTTCATATTCCTAATGAAAAACGTGTGAGAATTTTTTCTTAATGCCTTTCGTGTAAACTTACTTGTCATAATTCCAAATTTTTATGCGATTCCATTACCACGGAGTGCCTCTTTACTCCTTATAACTACTGTTATACTACGTTCACACAGAAAAAGTTAAACTAGCTTAAGTGCTAATCTAGTTTAAGAAACGAACTGTCTTAGATTTAAACTAGTTTAGAGAAGATAAACTGTCTTAACTTTAAGATAGTTCCCCAAATTGTCTTAAGTCTTTAAACTAGTTTAAGTTACCGTGGTGCGATCTACAAAGAAGAAAAAATACTACAAACTATCAAACTTTTTTTATTTGATATTACATTGGCACAATCGTTATTAAATTAAATATATTTTCGGAATTAAATATCTTTTGATAAACAAACTGGACAACAGAAAAAGAAAAAGTGGTATACTGCAAGTATAAGTCCAAAGTAAAAAAGTTTGGAGTGGAGTGTTTTAGGCTTAGAGTTGAGCTCTTGGACGGCCGCCATTTTTTACTCGTAGCACCATATGGTTTTGTAGTGTGAATTCTTAAAAACAAGACAGATTAAGTTAAGCTATCTTAACTTCTCTCTTAAGTTAAACTAGATTAACTTTTCGTAGTATTAGCATAAATTTCATCCCTCTTCGTGCGCTATATTCTCACCCATTGAAGATCTTATGTCATGATTTCTGCTAGGCGATATGTAAAAAATACTTCTGACCGTATTTTGAAAATTTTTTGTACTTTTTGTTTACAATTAAATTCTCAGAGACGGAATATAAGTTCTTCCAATGCGATTTCACAAAATAATTTGAATAAAAGGAATGCAACTTACTTCCCATAGCGATTTATGTTCAGAGTATCCTATCGTTATTTGAATACCTACACTTTTAGAAAGCTATTATTATGTTTTATCCTAACTTAAATTATAACTGTTAGATTTAAATGCTCGATAGCGCATAAGTTTAAGTAACGCATGCAGCCTACCTGGGTGAAACGTAGAACACTTTCTCATCCATCGTAGTGGACTTCGTAGTAATCGGACCTCTGCTGTCATTAGATGTGGAATAATAATAATATACTTTTGTTACTAAAATAAGATTTAATGAGTTAATTTAACTATTGTCATAAAATATTACAGAGGGATATAGACAAGCGGCTTTTAACAAAAATACGAAGAAGAGTTCTAAGCAGAGTTTTCCGGACTTGGCGCTTTATCGCCCAAGAAGGGGAGGGAGATGGATGTTGAATGGACAGTTCATATCCAACAATAACTACACGTTCCTCCGATTTCTAACCTGCTCTCATTTTGGAATACTTCAAGAATTTGAGTATCTTTTTATTGCTCTGGCCATATTTTTCTAAAAAAAAATAAGTATCAACCAAAATCCCGCGAGTCTTCTATATCTTTGAATATAATGTATATTTAGAGCATGGTTCGCAAAAATGTCAATACGCGAATAAACTTTATGAATTGAAAAAGCTGAATATTTCACTCAGCAGTTTCCTTTTTTCCTACAGCTACTGTCGAAAAATGAATTTATTTATCCGGTTAAATGTTTATGATGACGCATTTCATTTGAAGTGGTCCAATTTCAATTGGCGGGGAAATCCTTTTGGGGAGTCAAAATGGATTTAATCCTACATATTTATGCATTAATCCTTTCAGTCGTACCTACACGAGATTGCCAGTGAATTCTATGGTAAATTTGGGGTGGCTAAGGTTGAATATTGGTAAAAATAAAGACTGGTTAAAGATCTTTTTCTTACATCGTCATTTCACTGTCGAAGAGGGTTCAGTATACCCTCGAAACATGTCTGGTTTTAATATATTTTAATAAATTATGTGAAAATGAAACGTCGTTTTTCAATTTTACTGGTTACCAACTTCTAACGGCTGTATTCACCACTATACTCTGTTCATTTTGAACTGGAGCTTGAAAATATTTCCTTCCCCCCCCCATCGATCGGTAACCATAGCAACTATCCTCGTCAAAGTGACGAAGAAGGCTTACTATTGGCAGCTCGAAGAGCGTAACTATGGTTACGCTTCTAGCGTGGGGGAAAGCACTATTTCTCAAGCGCCAATTCTAAATGAATAGGGTATAACTTGACCTAAGGTTAACTTAATCTCAGTTTCAACTACCAATTAAAAGATTACTTCCTGGTTAATCTTAGGTTAGGGTATTGGTGAACACGGCCGTAAGGTTTCAAAGAAATTTTAGAATATTGTCAAAATTTCGAGATAGAATTGGTCAAATATACTGCATAAGAAAATGCCAAAAAAAGATTCTTTTATACCACTAGGGGGCTGCCGCCCCCTGCTCGCTATCGCTCGCCAACCCCCGTTAACTGCTGACGCAGTAACTTTTGGACCGCTTCACAATTCCCCACAAAACCCAGCTCACTGCACTTACTCACTTTATAAAACATTCTTAACACAGGGGTAGTACTTCTCCGAGGTACTCTTTCAAAAATGGCGAATATTTATTTAGTGGTGGAATTTTATCATTTCCTTTATGGTAACATGAATTGGCGGATCGCTTTATAATTCCAAGAAAGGTTCATATATAGTTCCCGCTAAATATGAACCTTCCCTTAATGTTTCAGTGCTTCTCTTAATGTATCTGTGAAAAACACATTACCTTAGGGAAATGAGTAAAAAAATGTTTACATTGCTTTGTTGTTAATTTTCTTGGGGTTGAATTCCGTTATAGTTCCCGCTAAATATCACTAATCTCTTTTGGACACTATAAAGTATAAATATTGCTAAAATGTTTCAAATGCATAGATTAAAGTGTTTAATTAGATCTATAACTATTCAGTTTATCATTAAAAATTTGAAAAATTGGTTTACATTTGAATATTGAGCGTTCGAAAGAGATTGGCGATATTTAGCGGGAACTATAACGGAATTGAACCCCAAGAAAATTAACAACAAAGCAATGTAAACATTCTTTTACCCATTTCCCTAAGGTAATATTTTTTCACAGATACATTAAGGGAAGCATTGAAATATCTCAGGAATAAATTTAACTTTCTTAAAATTTGTAATGATTGACTGTTAAAAATGTAGTAATTATCTTAAACATCGCGAAAATTTAGAATTTTATCTTCATGGGAAACAAACTTCGAAGTTGTGTCATTTTCATAGCAACGACACCGAATGTCAAGACTTCCAACATTTTCATCCTTATTTCTAAAACATTCACCCGTGTTATTTAGTTGTTTGCGTTTTGTCATTATGAAATAAAGAGTTACATTTTACTACCTTAAAAAAAATACTTGCTAAAGGATATAAAAAATAAATGCAAAATTCAAAATTTCCGAAAGCGAGTGTATATTTTATTGTAAATATAGAATTGATTAGGTTGCCACAACTACAAAGATAAATATAAAAATATTAATTTGTTATTTAAAAAATAAAAAATAAATTAATTATATATTAGTTTAAAATATAATGAAAACCGTTTGAACAACAATTAAACCCTTTTTGAACAACAAAAATATAAATATTGTTAAAAATAACACAAAATATATTTTTTAAATTCGTGTTATAAATAGAAAGATGATTATTTAATCTATTTGAATATTAAAAAACCAGTGAAATATGTTTTCAATTGTTTTAAAATTCATAGTTTCTTGCTTTGTAACTGCGACCTTATCCGAAATCTAAAAAAATGGAAATATTTTAAAATTGAGATTTTTTTTAGAAATTCTAAAGGCACTTTGCACATCCTCAAAAGAATCCGGACAGTTTGATACCAAATATGTGTTATACGGATCAGTAATTAAAAAGCCTTTCTCTGGAAACCGTTCACCAAAAACTTTTTTTTAGAATAGAGAGATTAAATCATTTAAGGTAAGGCATATAAGAAAATGGTTTGCAAAATTAACTGAAACTTTTCGTATGTAATTTAAATAAAAAATACTTTATTGTATAACTAACAGGTAAAATGTGTGTAGAAAAACTGATTGGTCTCCCCTTCTTTTCGATTTCTTGTTTGAATAAAAAAGTCTACTGTTTGAGTGTCTGATTTTTGTACACTAGGCAGGGTGTTTAAAAAGTATATATTTCATGGCTTTTATTTGGAACCAAGGTCTCCTAGGGCCATTCATCCCAAGGTAAATGACCATGGAGAATCCTTGAGTTGATACAATACCTAACGTAACATCCTTCTACATTACCTACCACCCTTACAGCACCCCAGTGGAAAACTAAAAAAGTAAAACATATTATTTAAAAACTAAAGGAGATAGAGTAAAAAATCCGGAGTGAAAACAATTGGAAATATCATACAAAACGCATGGAAAAATTTCATGAAAATATTTTTAATATTCCAGGAGATATTACCAAAGGATACCCTGTATAATAGAAAATTTTCATATTCTCTCTCTCCTTTAGAACTAATTGAATTGAAAATATAACTACTATCTTACAACTTGGGGATTGAAGGTATCGCAGTACCTACAGATTTTCGAAATCATTTCTCAAGTTGATGGTGGCTGAATTTTTAAAGCAAAAATACTAGAAAAGTCATTTCGAGAACTTCTGTGTTTGTGTTTTGATCTCCCTTCCAGCGTCCATATTTTAATTTAGCGAGCTTCTTCAAATACCGATACTACTGAGAGGAACCTCTCCAAACCAACGGATCAAAACACTCACTTATTCAAAAAGTGTCACAGTAACCGTCACTAGAAATTTTTAATGACGAAGTGAAACCGAGAAGTCGTCAAAGCAGACGAACGCGTCAAAAGAGCCGTGACTGTGATGTCTCCCGAGTCTGGAAAGCCCCCCTCTCAGAATATTCCATTTGGTGAGTAGGCGTTCGATCAAGAGTTCGCAAATATTTGCTCGCAGTGTGTGGAAATGCCATCTTTTCCCATCGGGGCCGAAGAACACATACGATCCGTTTTAGGCAGTGTTGGATCTACACATCAAATTTAACTGTATTTATGTACTCTCGCTTCGTAGTATTAGTTTGAGATGTCGGAAATAGGTAGGAAAATCATAATGGAATAAAGATTTTTAATTTTTGAGAGATAGTGTTTAGTTTGTAGCAAAAATAATATGCTATATCTTTGTCTGTTTCCAAAATGGCATCCGTAGAAAGCGGCTTCTATGGATATTTAAATGCTGCTTATAATTGAATTTTAAAAGTTTATTTATCGAATTTATGAATAATTTGACAAAATTAATACAGTATACCCTCGTTAGCTCGAAAAACTTCATATGTCAAAAATTATCCCCCTTGAAATAAAGTTCTATTTAATTTTATATTTAGAGCTGTTTCGGGTCCCTTAGATTTCGAAATATAGAGGTTATACTGTATATGAAAGTAAGATTAAAAACTTTCCTGAATTAGCTGAAGAAATTAGTGAATTTTAAATTACACAAAGTGTTTACCTCATTGAAAATAGTTTTAATTAGCTTTAGTTTTTTTACGCTTCTAATAAGAAAATTTTATAGGTTCAAAAAGGAGCCATCCCTTGAACGTTATGTAGAATATTGATCGTATGTTAAACTTTTATTCTCTTTTTTATCATATTTTATAGTCAAAACTTTATCCATCATTGATTTTGTCTGAAGTAAGTAAGCCCGAATTTTATAAAAATACTAATTAGTATTTCATCCTTAGTCAAAAGTAAGTTCGGCTCAAAGTGTTAACATAAAAAAATGTAGTAAATACTTGATTAAAAAGTAATGGGAGAGTTTGAGGTTAAAAAAGAAGATAGAACGTTAATGTTTTCAAGGTCTATCGAAATGACCGAAATCTGTGCATAAAGATTGAAAGTTATTAAGGTCCATAACTTTTATGATGGGATAGCCCATAAAACATTAACCAATTTCTTGGTGGACTTAGTGCTAGCCAAACGAATAAATTCAACAACTAGATAACACGGTGCTTTGATTGCTCTCTAGTTAAAATATTTCTTTTTTCATTTTTTTTTCAGTCCTATGTACTCTCAGATTTTCAATAACTTATGGTTTCACACATACTTTAAAATAACTATCGAAAATTAAAGATAGTTTTCCATACATGTTTAAAGGGCTAGTGAAGAAATTAGTTAATAGTAAAGAATGTTTTTTTATTTAAATGACCAATTTTTAAAAATTTTTTACTATTTTTGTGATATTTTTATTGCTGTTTTTGAGATTTAACAGCTTAAAGTGTGATTGTTTATGCGTTGCATATTTTGTAATGAAAGTGTAATTTATGGCATCATGACCGATTTTCAACAAATGTAAATGTTAAAATATTAGTCATTGCCATTAAAAATTGAGTTGGTTAGTTAAAGTTGAAGAACTTACTCTAATATTTACTTCATCATCAAAGATGCATAGTAGACTCATCAAAGATGTACAGTAAAAACAGGTTTTTAATGCAGTTGAATAAAATTTTTAAGTATTTTCTTTAACATTTTAAGTTATCTAATTCTTACTTTCAATACTTTATGCATGTCAAACATGAAGAAAACTAACATCTATTTTCTTTGAATTCTCATCCATAATAATATTTTATAAATAATATCTCAACTTTTTGAGTAGATTATTTGGCATTTATTGATTAACAGTTAGGTCTACTGCATTCAAATCCAGACCTCGAATAATTTAAGGGTTATTTGCACTTTATTGACATTCCCATAAATCTACAGCGCAATGCATGTCAATAGCATTAACTAATACTCAGAAGTTAGGCTGCCTGCCTGTCTGTAAGTACACATTATGAAATGGACCAATGGCAAGATTCGTTTCATCCTGGAGAATGTATTAGCTGTTCTCCTCACAATAGCTCTATCGTAAAAATTAAGAAACAAGACAGTATTTCAATAAAAAATTATAGAAGGCAAATTGAGTTTGAAAAATTATTTTATTTCAGTTTTAATATTCTTAATTTAGTTTTACATTCACACACATTTAATGTTGTAATTGTTAATGTTGTTATTATATTAATTTTTAATTAACATCGACGACCTGCATATGTATTTCTCACTCCATTGAAGCATATTTTTATGTTTAATGCTGCCCAGCTTTTTGCCAGACTATTTGTATGTGCGATTGTTTTTGTTGTTTTCTGTTAATTTCAGTTTTTATTACGCCTGGACGGGAAAATGTTTTATTTCCCCTTGGAGTATCACATATTTTTTGTATTCTTTTATATTTTCTATTACATATTGTTAAAAAAGATTGATTTATTGATATTTTAGATTAAAAAAACCTATTATACTTACCTAAAATAATTGAAAATTTCCCTTGCTTGTTAAATAACAAATTATTTCCCTTAAAATCCATCTCATTTCATTATTTGATATGAATGATAACTTAGATCAAAATGAAAACTTTAACTAGTTTTAAACAATCCAAAATTAAGTCAAAAATTGACATTAAAACATTCCCAAAAGCCCTTACAAACGCTAAGTCAGTAAAACTAACATAAAAACTATTATAAATAGTAATTGCAACATTGGCATAATCTTCTATTATGTAAGTGTTTACGTAAGATAAAAAAGATTCAGTAAAGAAAAACCGTTTGAATCTCGGGGAAAATTCTTTGATCCCTGTCCGAGAAACATCAGTAATCTCTTGCCCGTTAGTTTTTCCATCAGTTGATTAAATGGAAGCCTTTAGCTTTTTGTGTGTGTTTTGAAGAGTTCCTTCCTCTTTTGTGTCATTAGAGGCACTAATGGTGGAATAAGTTATAGTTAAATGTAGTTACCCTGATCAAATTAATTGTGAATTAAATATATTAGTCAGTAGATTTGCGAAATTGCACTTTTTTTGTGCGCAGTTGTTATGTTCGATTAAAAAACCATAAAAAATAGCTAGCTTGTAGGTATAATCGATATTCAGATTAAAAGAATGATAATTTAATATCAAATTCAAAACTATCGAGTACCTTTTATTATATTGTTACTTATTAAATATTTGATGGTAAAAGAAGTACTCGATTTGATATTTAAAAAAGTTAAAAAATGTCTAAAAAATTTTTAAAATTAAAAAGGTAAAATAATATGTAAAGTGTTTAAAAGGGTACCAGGAGTTGTACTCTAAACTGAAACTTTGTTTTTTTAAATGACGAATCTACCCAATATAGAGAAACCAACTTGTCCTTTATTTTTACATATTTATAAAATTTATTATTAAAAATTTCCTAAAACAGAAAAAACCACAGTTAAACATTTATAGGCCCCACTTTCTCCTGTTATTAAATCAAAATCAACAGTGGAAGAAATGCCTTAGAAGCAGTAAAAGCAGTTTTAAAGTGTGATCCGACAAATTTTCAAACTCCTCTTCCTCATCCCCTTTTCATTCACAAAGATACCCTTCCCCACTAAACTTCTAAAATTATTTCTGCATAGCTTCTTTTTTAAAATTATCAAAACCGAGATATTTTGCAGAAAATCAAGAAAACCAAAAGTCAAAGGTTCGTCGTGTTTCCAAAGCAGAAGAAACCATAACTTGACAGAGGAGTAAAAAAGGAAGGAAAGAGAGAGAAGAAAAATTGTCTCTAAATAATAAGGGATCAATGGGATTCAGCTCTATAAGCAGTGGTACACTAATTGTCTGAGTTATACCAAAGCACACAAATTGGGACACGCTCTCATATTTATAAAACGCATAGGGGAGACTGGGGTTAGTTGGCATTTTGGTCTAGTTGGCATTCTTCTCTTATTTTTCGCCACAAGAAAGCTAGAGATATGCAGTTTTGGTGGTGAGTAAAGTAAACAAAGTTACACTTTCTACCACAATGTCGTTTTGATTCGAAGCTTTACGATAAACACTAACTTATGTTTAATGGTTTTTCTCACTGATAACACTGGTAAACAAGGTTTTTGGCACAAGAACATGGTATAGTGTTCCTAAAGCAACTTTTCACGCTGATTCCAACTCTGCAATCAGAATTTTTCCATCACCCTCAGATTTTTCACAATGCAGCTTTTTTGATTTACTGCTTTTTGGTATAAATATAGATACATTTAGGGATAAAAACATGTTTAAAACACTATTTTAATTTTTTTCCTTGATGTATTTATTTGAATATATTATGGGAACACAAAGACATCTACATTCTGCAAAGGCTCTAATTTTTTGTGTACATAAACAGTGATTTAAGTTCCATTTTCCCTCTCTTAAAAGTGATGTTTTTCCCACCAACGCCTCACGTGTTAGATCAAAAAGTTTGCAGACACAAAGTGGGTGGGATGAAGCAGAAAGGGACCGATAAACACCAGCCATCTGAAATCATTCCAGTTGTTGATATATTTAGTGCTAAGGGGTCGAAAAGGGCACTACGCTATAGCGAGAAAAGCGCTGCCGCATAAGCTGTCTGCTGCTACTTCAAGGGTGTCTTTTTCCTTTTTAATCTTAAATTATGAACGTAAATAAATATAATCCATCTGAATACGTCCTAAATAACACATTCGAAACAGTTTTATCACAGTATAAGTCTTGAAATATATTTTTCAAAAATTTCAAAAATTGGTCATTTTGTCACTTTTTTCAAATTTTGGGGCTCTCTGAGGCAAAAGAACGTGTAAACCTAAGGTATAAAATTTTTTACAGTTGTAGTTGGTTAATAATAGTACATTTTAAGCGCAACCCCAAATCAAATACTGAAATTCGTAGGTTTTTTTTAATTTTTGAAGTTAAGTCATTTTTAGCCCAATTTTCAGAACTTAAGGTCTAATGAGGCAACAGAAGATATCAACCTAGAGTTTTAAGATTTCACACCCCTATTATTGGTGGTATTTTACAAGTTTTCCACACTACCACTAAGTGATCAACAAAATTTCGTTTTTTTGGTACACCCTATTAGTATGAATGCTATTATGCATTTAATAAACATTGAAATGCGTTTTTTAAAAAAAAACTGAGGGTGATGGAGAAAAACTGCTTGCATATTTGAATTCAGCGTAAAAAGTTCTATAAGAATCACCCATTTTCGTTCTTGGGCCAAAAAAAAAGCTCAATTTTGTTGACTAGTGAAATTAAAATTTTCATTTTTAGTTTCTTTTTAATCTGGCGAACTTGTAGACTGAATTAAAGCGTTGCTGACGACAGTTTTCAAAAGAGAGGTTTCCTGCGGTTCTATGCACGAATAATAACCTTAACTATCAAAATTTTGTTTTGGATACCGCCATCAGGGTTGGCTGGATTGGACCCAATTGGGTTGGACCCAATGGGTTTTTTCAAAAAAACCCATGTGAAAAAACCCACATTTTGGACCCATTTTTGGGTTTTTTCAAGAAAAATCAAGATTTTGGCAGTTCCTTCAAAACTTAATGTGGTTTTTTTCAAAGTTTATGATATTTTTAAAATTTTGATGGGTTTCTTCAAAATTTAAACTAGGTTTTAAAAATTAAATGGTGTTTTTTCAATTTCAGAGAGTTTTTTTTTAAGTTAAATAGGTTATTTCATTCTCAGTGAGTTTTTTCATTATTGAATGGGGTTTTTCAAAATTTAGGACGTTTAAAGTTCAAACTAGATATAAAAAATAAGGAATATTTTTTTTTAATTTCAGTGGGGTTTTTCAAAGTTTAGGATATTTTTCAATTTTAGTGGGTTTTTTCAAAATTTAAACCAGGTTTCAGTAAATAAGGGATGTTTTTACAATTTCAGTGGGTTTTTTCAAAGTATAAAAACTTTGAAAAAACCCACTTAACTGTGGAAAAACTGACATTATTTTGACAGAACACATTTAACATAGAAAGAACTCACTAAAATTTGAAAAAACCCACTTACACAATAGGAGAAAACCACTTAATTTTGAAAAAACCCACACTTTTTCCGAAAAAACCCAGTTTTATATGGGTTTTTTCAGGGTTTTATTGAAAAAACCCGAAAAATCCCAACCCACTTGGGTTTTTTCAAAAAAACCCGGGTTTTTGCCAACCCTGACCACCATGGAGGTAGTTTGTACTGTTGAGTACGGAGTTAGTTGGTAAAGCTGTTACATTGACATCAATACAATACCCCCAGTGGAAAAAAAGGTGTGCTGCTATTTTAATACTCATATTTATAAAGAATTGAAATTACGGTTAAAAAGAGAAATTAAAAAGCTATGCACTCACTGCACAGTAGGGTGGCCCACTTTTCTATGGGAAAAATAAAGTGTTAGGAAATTGCCACGGAACCCCTCAATTTTTTAAACCTACAGAGAAAACTATTCAGGCAAAGTTTGGACTCTGTACCTTAATTAGAAAGCGATGACCAAGAGGGTGAAAAAGTCCAAATTCGAAGATTTATACAAAACAACTAAAAAACCAAAGATCAAACCCTCTCATTTTGTTGATGAGTTTTTAATAACAAACTAATAACGTTATAGATATAATGTTCAAAGTTTTTTTATCCCCTTTTTTTGGTTGTAGTAATTTTCTAATGTCCAAAGAACTTTTGTAAAGTCGTTTTTCCTACATTTTCAAACAACTAATAACTCTAGAACTATACAATTTAAAAACCTGAAATTAGTCCCATTTTGTTTGGTAAATTTTTTGGATTTAAAGTGCATCATGACCATCATTTTCAAAAAGTTATTTTCAAAATTAAAAAAAAGTGAAAAATAAAATTTAATGAAAAATATTTTTGAAAAATTCTTTGAAAAAATATTAAAACCCTTTTAAATCTTAAAATGAACATAACTACCAAATTTCAAGTTGAAAATAAAATTTAATCATGTATAGAAAAATAAAAACATTTGAAATTTAGTTAGGTCCCTAAACTATCCCTAAAATTATACAGCAAGAGCGATTCACTCATGGAAAATTCATAAACTCGCTTGAGGGTGTCCATATGATTTAAAACATGCAAAAATATCACACAAATGTAGTTGTTTTGTATAAAAATATTCGATTTTTCATAAATTTTAGAAATTTCACTCCTCTTGGCCATCGACTTCTAATTCGAATACAGAGTTGAAATTTTGGCTGTGAGCTTCTATTAGCTGTTCGAAAAAAAGTAGAGGGTGCCCAGAACTCTACCTGAAAAAAAAGTTTTTTGGGCCACCCTACTGCACAGGTATCAAGAAGGGCGATAGAGCCTCTCATAGAAATGAAAAACCTCCACAATATAGCATAATAATGTGAAATAAACAAAATATATAATAAATTAAATTTCTTTCAAAAATCCCCGGTAGTGGACAAGTTGGAATAGCTGAGAGCTAATTTTTAAACTACTTTTTAGGTAAAATATACACGTATTGAACTTATGAACCCGTCGCATATTTTTTGCTCAAATGTTAACCTATTCACTACATTAAACATATACCATCAAAGTATCACATAAAAAGAGTTATACAACAGAAAAAAATGCCAACTGAAGAGTATAAACAGGCCCGAAGAGATGAGAAGAGACTACACAAAAGAAAAAAGAAATGTCACAAAGAAAACTTATTGGAAGAAGTCGAGCGGCTGAAGTCCAGCAATGAAAGCAGAGCTTTCTATAGAGCTGTGAACAAAGAACGCAAAGACTATAAACCAAAGACCACACTTTGTAAAGATAAAAACGGAGAAATTATAAATGAAAAGGAAAAACTTATTGAAAGATGGGTGGAACATTTTGATCAACTACTTAATACCGGGTCCCCAACCCAAGCACCGGGTATAACTGAAACACCTATAGGAGACTATGGGGAAGGAGATTTAATTGAAGCACCTACGATGGATGAAGTACAATACATTATTGATAAATTAAAAAACCATAAAGCTGCTGGACCTGATAACATCTCTCCAGAACTCGTAAAATATGGTGGGAAAGAGTTGACAAGAGTAATATATGAAATTATACTCTCAATTTGGAAGTCAGAGACTTTACCAAAAGAATGGAGTCTTGGCATTTTGTGTCCTGTTCATAAAAAAGGAGATACCTTAAAATGTGAAAACTATAGAGGAATCAGCTTACTCTGTGTAGCATATAAGGTTTTCTCAAACATACTTTTTAAACATTTATCACCTATTGTGGATAATCAAATTGGAGATTACCAATGTGGGTTTAGAAAGGGAAGAAGCACGGTTGATCAAATCTTCACGCTGAGACAAATTTTATAAAAATGTAGGAAATATGGAATAGAAACACACCATTTGTTTATAGATTTCCGTGCTGCATATGACAGTATTGACCGATCAGTACTACAGGAAGCTTTGACGGATTTTGCAGTACCAAAGAAGTTGATCAATCTCTTAAAGCTCACCTTTACAAATACTTCTTCTATGGTGCGCATACATGGGGATTTATCTAGGCCTTTTGAAATTTTTAATGGTGTTAGGCAAGGGGATGCTCTTGCTTGCCTTTTATTTACAGTGACTCTGGAGAAAGTCATCAGAGACACAAGGGGAACAATATTTAACAAATCAGTGCAGATTCTAGCGTACGCAGACGATATAGACATCATCGCAAGATCTGAAATTACATTGAAAGAATCTTTCCTTGCACTGGAAAAGGCTGCTAAAAATGCAAAACTAGTAATAAATGAAGGGAAAACCAAGTACATGTTCTGTGGAAAGAAAGACTTTCCTGCTGATTTCTTTGAAATCGATCAATATAAATTCGAAAATGTTAAAAAGTTTACTTACCTGGGATCTGAGATGGAATACCGAAATGAAATTTGCCCTGAGATCCGAAAGAGAATTATAGCTGCCAATAGATGTCTATTTGGTCTTAGAAACCAATTAAAATCCCACCTAATCAAAAGAAGAACTAAAATCTTACTGTATAAAACTCTCATAAGACCAGTATTAACTTATGCATCTGAAACATGGTCACTAACAGCAAAAGAAGAGAAAATGTTAATTATCTTTGAGAGAAAAGTACTGCGATCTATTTTTGGTGGCATATATGACGGTGGAATTTGGAGAAGACGATTCAATTTTGAGCTTTACAAACTATTTAGAGATATTGATGTTTTGAAGTTTATTAAACTGAACAGAATGAGATGGGCCGGTCACCTCATGAGAATTGAAAGTGATAGGGCTGCTTTGAAAGTTTTTAATGCAGTTCCTTTTGGACAACGACCAAGGGGTCGACCGAAAAAGAGATGGGTCGACTGTTTGGATGCCGATTTTGGTGTCATCAAGATAAAAAACTGGAGGTCCACTGCCAAGAGGAGAACAGCCTGGTTGGATCTTTTAAAGAAGGCCAAGGCCCACAACGGGCTGTCGAGCCAATTATGATGATGAACCCCAACCTTCCCGTTTGTAACTCACCAGCGGACATGTAATCATACGGAGTACTAGTTATTGGGGAATATAATATAGTTAAACTTGCTTAATAAAAAAACTACCAACCCAAAAATGACCGACCCAAAAGTTCGCCCCCTCCACTGCCAATGGAGAAGAAATCCTAAACTACTCAGGGAGAGGGAGGGGGCAGGGAGAGTCCCGAACGGGGAAGTTTTCACCCACTTATACAACTACGCGCCTATCGACGGACGCGAGTGCGCATGCGCGGTGGATGCGGGAAGAGCGCTCTCTCCAGTCCCATCCGGAGGGAGATGGGGATCGCGTCGTCCTCCTCCCTTCAAACTTCCCACAAGAAACTTTGCCGCGGGATTCGTACTCTGGGGAATAGCTTCGTCGGTCAAGGCTCTCGCACGGATTTCTTTGCCATGTTGGAGGTCAGTTCATGGTTTGCTTATTGGTTGATTTTTAACAGTAATAATATCATTAATGCTATTTTATTTTTACGTTTGTAAATAAAAGCACATATAAACATTAGAACAAACTTATTTTTTTATCATAGAGGGAAAAGGATTTCGATAAAAATTTCATTTTCGTTGTCCGGGAGTTATCGTGGTTTTTATCAAGTTAGTTGGTGTTTTGACTAAATGTACTGTGTTTTTTTATTATGGGGTAAAATGTTTCGTATTTCAAGATTTGAATATAGAGATAAAAATGTTATGGAGGGAATGTTATGTTATGGTTTTTTATGGAACATTGAATTTTGACGATGTTTTCAAAGAATGCTGATGATATTATAGAGTGGACCTGGTTTCAGTAACATAGTTTTAAAATTATTGTTTAATGACATCGAGAATGATACCTTTTATTCAAGTTTGTGTTCAAGTATTATATTGTTCAAGTTTAAAATTAAAACATACTAGAAAATGTTTTTAGAGTGTAAGATTTCGTGTATAAAAACTATTATGAGATTCGGACATAGAATACTTAAGTGGTTTAAAAACTAACTAGGTACATTTAAATATTAAATTAGACACGGCAAATGTTTTTATATGTAAGTGCTCGTAATTAGGATGTTAGTTCTACATTTCAAACAATCACATAAAATGCATTTTAAACAAAATTAAAACAATTCACAAAGCCACATATTTTTAGAAGATAATTTTAATCATCGCATTTATCTTGAGAAAGTTTACATTTTTACCTCACATTCACTTGGAATTTGTTTTCTTGGTTATTGTTTCGTGGTGAAAGAATTTGAAATTTGTATTTAATTTTCATGGAACTTTTACTTTCAGTAAATTAATGCCTATTGGAAAGTATTAGTTTTCAAGGTACAGGCGAATTTAAATGCAGTAAAGTATTTATAAGAGTTAGCTGTTTTTGTTACAAAACTATCACGAAAGCAATAAAAAACAAGGTTACCTTTAAGGAAAACTCAAAGATAAATTCAAAATTTAAGTTTTGAGATAAATATATTTTAGTATGGTTCACGTTGACTCTATAGACCAGGGGTCGGCAAGTAATTTTACTTGGGGTCCAAATAATTTAGAAAATTTTCATCGAGGTCCGGAGAAAAAATAGTTTACTATTACTACTTTAAATTATTTTCTTCAAATATATTTTTACAAAGATGTAATTTGAGTACGCATTTGTTTTATTATGTTGTTATATTTAATATTATTAGAAGTTTTTACATGAAAAATGGGGGTCTGGGGGTTTCCCCCAGGAATTTTTTGGAAATTTGACATTTAAAAGCGGGTTGAACTAATTTTTGTAGTGTAAAAATACATACTTATGATTTTCAAAACGTTTTGGCGGTCCGGAAAATAACCTCACGCGGTCCGGATACGGACCGCGGTCCGCCAGTTGCCGACCCCTGCTATAGACGTTTATAAAAACATGTTGTTCACTACTTGGAAAGTGCTGCAGTTGTTTTATGAGGTTATGTACTACGAGATTTCATCTATAGGTACTAGAACAGGGGTCGGCAACCTTTTGAAACGGAAGATCCAAAAGTTACAATTTACAAAATATCCCAGTTTTTAAAGAGCCACTAAATTGATTTGCTTCAATGTTCTAGTATATGCTTATTATGATTTTAGTTGGGGAGCATTTTTTTACGCAACTTTTTTTCTGAGGTACCTACTTTCGGGTCCGGGTACTTTTTTACATCAAGTTTTAGATCACTTACATACACATTGTAAATTAATTTTAGTGAGTTAATTTCAAAATTTTGTAAACAAAGTAAATTCCTAGAAAAATTGGAGGATCTGGTGGCCTTCCCCCAGAAAATTTTTGGAAATCTATCCTTCAAAATAGCGTTGTAGCTCATTTTTAGGCCTTTTTGGATTGCACCCAAAGAACACCTCTCATTTTTTAAGTGACAGAATTTTCAAGGAAAAATAATATAGTTATACTAGGGGGCTACCGCCCCCTGCTCGCTATCGCTCACCAACCCCCGGGAACTGCTGATGCAGTTCCCCTAAGATCGCTTAGCAATCTTACTCGCTTCGCTCGCTAAGCGGTTACTAACTTTGTTAGTCTAGCATGTAGATTGGGAGGGGCTATTCATCTCTATTATTGATAAAGAAATTTTCATACATGTTAGTGGAGAACGTATTTGCTCTCCATCTCGACCCGTTGTGCGATACCTTAAATATTTCGTTGGTGTTACAGATTGGTATCATCCACTTATTGTAGCGTAAGACAGATAACTATCACTCATTGCATTAAAAAATAAAAAGTGAATTTTTATTACGTAATTAAATTTAAAAAATAAGCGCTTTTACTCTAGAGTCGTTAAGATTCAAACCTCTCTTAATCTTGTCTGATGATTTCGTTGATTTCATCGGCAAAATCAAAACAGCAGTATGTAGTGTTAACAAACTTTACCAATCACTTTTCAAAAATTAACGTTTTATTTTTACGCCTAAAAAAGTTCAATACAACTAATTTTACCATCAAAATACATTAAAATAGTAACATTTAATCCCTTTTAACACATTTGAACAGCAAATATCATTAGCGACGGAAATCGGAAAAATTGAAATAAAAACAATGCACTCATTCTGTAAACAAACTGATTGTTGCCAACCGAGGAAAAGAAATACAGCGAAATCTGGGCGTTACGTAAGAGAATTATATATATAGATTACGTAAGAGAATTATATACAGGGTGTTTCAAAATTGCGTTGCACGGCTTTTATTCGGAACCAGCCCCTCCTAGGGTCATGGAAGTAAGGTCTACCCCTAGGTAAGTGACCCTGGAGAACCCATTGAAATGACTTACAGCGCCCCTAGTGGCGAAATTAAAAAATTAAAAAAATTAATTTAAAAACTAAAGGAGATAGAGCAAAAACCTCAGTGAGAGTACTGTTGCCAACGTCAAGAAAAACTCATTGAAAAAAACTTGATCAAAATATCTTAAATATTCGCGGAGATATTAGCATGTGAAATTAGCACTTTTTCAGGGGTCAAAAAGTAAAAAGTTCGCATATTTCCAAATTTTTTTGGTTTTTTGATTAAATTTTGTTTTCTTTCAACTAAAAAAACTCAAAACTACACAATTTCACTGAAAAATTTGGAAATATGCGAACTTTTTACTTTTTGACCCCTGAAAAAGTGCTATTTTCACATGCTAATATCTCCGCGAATATTCAAGATATTTTGATCAAATTTTTTTCAATGAGTTCTTCTTGCCGTTGGCAACCATCTCTCACTGAGGTTTTTGCTCTATCTCCTTTAGTTTTTAAATTAATTTTTTTAACTTTTTAATTTCGCCGCTAGGGGCGCTGTAAGTCCTTTCAATGGGTTCTCCAGAGTGAATTACCTAGGGGTAGACCTTACTTCCATGTTCCTAGGAGGCGTTGGTTCCGAATAAAAGCCGTGCAACGCAATTTTGAAACACCCTGTATATAGATAATAAACAGCAAACTTTAGAGAGGGGGGTCCCACTCCAGAAAAATTTTGGAAATTTGCTACTAAAAGTAGTTTTTTAATTAGTTTTTTAGAACTTCTATTATGACCAAATGAGGATCACTCCTTATAAGTCACATATTTTTCAAGGGAAAACAGCACATATTCCCAATTTTGAGGAGTGTTTGGGAGTTCTTCCCCGAAATTGTTTGGAATTTTTACCCTGAAACTCGCGAGCCGCAGGTTGCCGACCCCTGTACTAGAAGGTTTAAAAAATATCTTTAACTCTCATTTGTGGAAAATTAGTTTTATGATCAATTTTCGTTGTATGTCGAAGATTTATTTAACATGATTATAAAATGAAGTTACTCATTTTTATGTTTCTTCAAATAATATATTAAAGATACATCAATATCAACTAAAATTTTACTGTATAAAACTCTCATAAGACCAGTATTAACTTATCCGTCTGAAACATGGTCAAAGAAGAAAAAATTTTAATTATCTTTGAGAGAAAAGTTCTGTGAACTATTTTTGGTGGCTTTAATGACGGGGGAATTTGGCGAAAAAGATTCAATTTTGAACTTTACAAACTATTCAGTGATGTTGACGTTTTAAAATTTATTAAACTGAGCAGAATTAGATGGGCCGGTCGCCTCATGAGAATGGAAAATGATAGGGCTGCTTGGAAAGTTTTCAATGCAATTCCTTTTGGACAACGACCAAGGTGGGTAGACATAAAAAGAGATGGGTTGACTGTTCAGACGCCGATTTTGGTGTTAGTAATATCAAAATCTGGAGGTCCACGGTCAAGAGGAGAACAGCCTGGTTGAGTCTTTCAAAGAAGGCCAAGGCCCACAACGGTCTGTCGAGCCAGTTATGATGATGATGATGACATTAATATCAATGTGTATCGGTTCTGCTCATAGTTCAAATCAAGGGAATTAGAGTAAAAACGTTTAAAGAAAAGTTTTAAAGGTTCACAGAAAATTAAGAATGTTACAAAAAAGTTTGTTTTGTCAATAAAATACCTAATATTAAATTATGCATGATTTAATTAATTTTAAGTTTATTTATAAATATCCATTTTTGGTGGTAGATGGATGAAACTTATTCAATGACGACTTTTACCATTTTTAGCAGGTTAAAACTTTTACCCATCTTTAACGAGAGAATAGAAATTAAAGATTCAATTTTCTGATTATTACATTCTCTCCTCTTCACATTTTATACTGCTTTACTTTCTTAGAAGCTACTCTTTTTAAAAATGTCATTCACAACAAAAGTAAAACTTTTTAACCCTAGTGTTTAGACGCATGAGTTAATTTGATAAAGAAGTTTCATCTTGTAAAGAAATATTTCTAAGAATAATAAATCGATGTTTACAACTGTGAAATTATTGGATTATATCTGATGAAAAAGCAGGCATAGCAGGTTTTAGCTATTTTCCAAAAAAAAATTATAATTTTGTGTCGAAGGATATGTTTATTTTGTAAAACACTTAACTACCATCTATAATTCCATTTATGAAATGAAAAAACTTCATTGAATAGAGATATAGGCTTAACCCATGTTTAATAATAGAAACCCATGAGTTAAAAACATAGGTTAAATATGTGTTTTAACATTAACTAAAGCAACAAAACCGAGGGTGAACAAGTAAAGGGGAAAACGGGACAATCTGATACAGCTAAATTCAAATCCATTTTTTTGAGTAGAAAAAATTATATATTTTAGATATTTTTTTAAATATCGAAGATTGACTCAATTTTTTGAAACCAATTAGAAAAATATATAAGTTTAATGAAAGTTAATATAACGACTTTTTTTGTAAAAAATCAATTTTGTATCAATATACCCTCCCCCAATTATATATTACAAGAGGTATTTTGATACAGTGATCTAATTGCTCAAAAATAGTAACAAATTACAAAAGTTTTGGAAAAAAGTACTTTTTATTGAGTTGTATCTGAATATAGCACATTAAGGAAATAAGATGCTAATTTTCATAGGGTTTAGTTGCTCCTGAATGAGTTGAATAAAATTCAAAGGTATATTTGTCAAGAATCCTCCAGAAATTAAAAAATACGACAATAATTAACTGGCCTGTTTTTGGCCATTTATAGTACAACTTGGCAATTTTTTAAAATATAAATATAGTTATGTATTACCTGTTAAGTTATGTAAAATTATATATTTTAGATATTTTTTTAAATATCCAAGATTGACTCAATTTTTTGAAACCAATTAGAAAAATATATAAGTTTAATGAAAGTTAATATAACGACTTTTTTTTTGTAAAAAATCAATTTTGTATCAATATGCCCTCCCCCAATTATATATTACAAGAGGTATTTTGATACAGTGATCTAATTGCTCAAAAATAGTAACAAATTACAAAAGTTTTGGAAAAAAAGTACTTTTTATTGAGTTGTATCTGAATATAGCACATTAAGGAAATAAGATGCTAATTTTCATAGGTTTAGTTGCTCCTGAATGAGTTGAATAAAATTCAAAGGTATCTTTGTCAAGAATCCTCCAGAAATTAAAAAATACGACAATAATTTAAGGGTAAAAGTCGATAATAGTTTAAGTAATTATATTCTTGCTAATCGTGGAGTGCCTCAGGGGTCTATCTTGGGGCCTTTATTTTTCCTTATTTATATAAACGACTTTTGTAATTTAAACTTATATGGTAAAATAATAACCTATGCAGATGACACAGTTTTACTTTATTCGTGCTCCGATAATTATGAACTTCTAAACCAGATTGAAACTGATTTGTTTGAAATAGAGACTTGGTTTAGCGCGAATGATTTGACTCTAAATTTAAACAAAACTAAATATATTCATTTTAGCCTAAGACAAAGTGATTTAAACTTAAACATCAAATATCATTCTTTATCTTGCAATAGAAACTCCAATAATTGTCACTGTCACATCCTTCAATCAGTTAATAGTATAAAATATTTAGGTTTATTTATCGATTCAAATCTTAAATGGAAAACGCATATAAATGAGCTAGGGGAAAAATTACGTTTTGTTCTA
This sequence comes from Tetragnatha versicolor, assembly GCA_024610705.1. Lineage (NCBI taxonomy): Eukaryota > Metazoa > Arthropoda > Arachnida > Araneae > Tetragnathidae > Tetragnatha > Tetragnatha versicolor. The sequence continues at coordinate 68,271,745 of JANDEH010000002.1, forward strand.
TATAAACTTTTCCACTTTAAAAATAAAGTTGCTTTAAATTTTCTAAAATCATTATATTTTGCTTGGTTTTATTCGTTATTTAATTATGCAGCTATCATTTGGGGTGGGGAATATAGATCCAATCTTCAACCGTTAATTTCTATACATAATAAATGCTTCAAACTTCTGAATCACCAATCTAGTCCCCATAATTTTAGGTCTCTTAAGTTATTACCATTACGGCATAATGCTTTTTATCGCATTCTACTTTATATTTTTCGTAATAAATCTCTTTGTAAATTTAGAACCAGGCAATATAATACTATAGATTATCTGAAATTTTTGAAATTCCAACATTTTCAAAGGACATATTTCGTAAACACTTCTTTTATCTTGCACCTAAATTGTACTACAATAGTTTACCAACAAATTTAATTCAAACAAATAGTTATTCTGTTTTCAAAAGAAATCTTTTTGAATTTATAATTAACATCGACGACCTGGATCTGTATTTCTCACTTTAAAGCAAATTTTTCATTTTTAATATTATTCAGCCTTTTGCCAATAATATTGTGTGTGATTTTGTCGTGGTTTTCTTGTGTTTATTTATAGTTTTAATGTATTTTTCCTTTTTTTTCTTTATTTTCGTTACTCAGTTATGTATTTAATTTCTTTTACGCCTGGACGGGATTTTTTTATTTCCCCTTGGTGTATAACATTGTTTTTCTGTATTTATGTTTATTTTTTCTTTAATTGTTAATAAAAAAAAAAAAAAAAAAATAATAATAATAATAATAATAATAATAATAATAATAATAATAATAATAATAATAATAATAATAATAATAATAATAATAATAATAATAATAATAATAATAATAATAATAATAATAATAATAATAATAATAATAATAATAATAATAATAATAATAATAATAATAATAATAATAATAATAATAATAATAATAATAATAATAATAATAATAATAATAATAATAATAATAATAATAATAATAATAATAATAATAATAATAATAATAATAATAATAATAATAATAATAATAATAATTAACTGGCCTGTTTTTGGCCATTTATAGAACTACTTTGTCAATTTTTTTTAATATAAATATAGTTATGTATTACCTGTAAAAGTGCTAAGAACTTCTCGAATGCTTCAGAGTCCCTGATTTCATCGTTTGATCATGTATTTAGCTACTGCATTTTTTATAAAGGCACAAAGCTACAATGCAAGTTGTTTTCAATCTCAAACACTTAAAAAATCCAGACTCAAAGAGTGGGATAAATATCCTTCACAGTAGGTCTAACTTACCCTCAAGTGGTTTTTGTTAAAAAAATTCCTGAGATATATTTATCTCCCAAAGCAAAATATAGGAACTTTCATGAGTATCAATGTGCCCTACGAGTCTATCAAAGTACCCCACATCCAAGTGTATCAATTTGCCCCATTTGTTGTTTTTGAAAAAAACCTTTAATTAAAAAAATTGGCAAAGGTTATTTAAAATTCAAGGATACCCCCTATTGGGCTACAAGGATAAACTTTTTTTTTGAATTACAGATTTGAATTTACAAACTTCAGGCAGATTTTGCATTATTACTTAGAAATTTACATGTGGAAAATTTTGACGAAAAAGTTTAGTTTCCTTAGAGCTTAAGGTATCCGACTGGTCTAAAATCCACGGTTTTTTTAAATGTGAAGAACATTTTATGATCTATTCTTGAAGCCAGTTTAATAAGGTTTCCAAAAATGTCTTACTTTTTATCCTAGCTAAATTAGAAAAAGAGTTACACCAATTATAGTATCCAAAAGCTATCTCATACTGTGGCCGGAAATATCTTTACACGCATTTTGTGAGGCATGGTATTTTTGAGCAGTAGGGTTCACGGTAAACGTGATTTCTCCTATACTTTTTTAAGTATGATTACAAAACTTTCTGAGTTTGTTGTTCATATTATTATGAATGTTTTGTTCTATTTTCTAAAGTCAGTTCTTAAATAAAACTTTTTTTTCAAGTGGTTTTGCGTAAAAAATCAGATTTTTTTGGTAAATTTCCATAGAAGGTGGTTTTGAACATCGGTATCTCTGAACCTTGTGTTATTATTGGAATTTCTGCAGTTCACAACACAGATGTATATATAAACTTCAGTTTCTGCCAAACAACATGATTGTATCTTATTTAGAACTTTTATAAACGTGTTTGGCGTATCGTGAAAATTTGCCTTTATTTTCGTACAAATGTCTCAATATTTAGAAAATTTTACTTTTTAGTTTTTTTGTAGTTTTGAAACATATCCTATTACAAAATAAACTTTTAAAATTTATTTAAGGAATATTTTTAAAAAAATGTCTCCAAGACCAGTCGGATACCTTAACGGTATCATATGTAATGCTTGGGCATATAAAGGCAACTTTTCGTAAAAACACGACCTAAATAACCTTGATAGTTTTTGTGATATATTGAAAGTTAATCAAACTGCCCCTTGTATAAAACTGCCCCGTTTTCTCCCCGTTTCTGCCCCGTTTTTTATGTAATTTAAATTGATATAAAAGGGATGACAATGCACCACATTCATGAAAATTCTAAATCTCAAATAATTTTATCGGTTCAACTGATGTGGGAACTGTCCCGTGAATATCATTAAGATGTTTTAGACTCTAAATATTCAGATATCCTAAAATTTTTATGATTTATTGATATAACGACATATTTTAAGCCGTTGGTTCGCAATGTTTGACGATATATCTGTTTTTTGGCGTCTAAAATGAACTGGCGATATTTAACGGGACAAATAACTGAACCATGTTATCTTTTGAAAAGATGTATGGCTAAATATAGTTCAGATAGTAATTGGTTTTCTGAGATAGACGGTATTTATTTAAATCTTTCTTAAGGATTATCAAACCAATAACATTTCATTAAATTTTGGATTTCAATTACACAAGTTCTGAAAACAACAGGATTTATAAATATCTCGTAATCTTCATTTAAGAAATATTATTCTACCAAATGAAATACGAATTTTCACTTAGAAAGCCAAAGTAATACGTAGATTAGCCATTAAATTCATCAAATAAGACCTCGATATAATAGTCCGGTAAATAAAAGGAGGGTAATATAGCGGTTTGAAAATACTACCGACCGGTGTAATTGGCAAACGAGAAAAACGCCTCATTATTTTAAAGGTTGAATCTTCCTTTAGTTTTAGAGATGCTGTATTCAAAAATAGCATTTTCAATTTACTAAAGCACAGATTTCACGAGAATCTTATTAGTTTTAAGGCAGGAACGGGATATATTGAAGGGTAGCTGTTTCCTGAAGGATTTTTCTGGGATGAGAATTCTCTTTGTGTTTTGTAAGATAGAATTTTTGAAAGAACTTAATTCTTTACGATGCTTGCTACGAAATTCAAATTTGAATTGGAGATGGGAAAACTTTTGCGTGGGCGAGACTGGGGGTGGAAAAGCGGCAAGAGAACATATTTAATTTTTAAATAGCTTAGAATACAATAAACAATTGAGATTTAGTGTTATTCGTACTAGAAACATGCATGATGGATAATTAAATTGTAGGTACTTCTAAAACTTTTACAGAGGATAAATAAATAAATATTGGGTTGTCCCATAAGTTCTGTTACTTTTTACAAAGTTTCGTGTTTGAAAATTTTTTATGAAAAACTGGTAATAGGTTGAGATTTCAAACATAAGGGATTTTGATATATGTATATTTATGAACATAACGTGGGATTTTGGTAGTTCTCGTGATATTATTTCTTTTCAAAATGGTGGTTTGAAAAAAAGACCACAAACGACGATTTTCACGTAATTTTTTTCTTTTGTTTAAAAAACTAGGAAGAACGCAAGATTCAGGGCTAAAAAAAGTTTTACTATATATTTGAAATGTTTAGTTTAAGATGTCATAGTTTCAAGATAATTCGATAAGTTTAACTTAGGAAATTTTGGTCCCAAACATAACATCTATTGCAAAAACTTACCTCTATAATGTTAGTCATTTCAAAGAAATTTTTACGAAAAAAAGCATCAAAATCAATAAAAAAGCTTAGGAAAGACCCAAGTATTCAAAATATGCAGTATATTAAATTATATCTGAACTTAAGCTCAGAAAATAGTGCGCAAAATGCAAGCGCGCAACGTTTTAGCTTATCACAATTACACTCGCTGAACTTACGCCCAGCGAACAAAGCAATTTTCTTCGCTTCATACGAAAACATTACAATAAAAACAACTCCTTGGCAATTAGAAATAAATCAATTGAATGATATTATGAAAAGGTACTTTCAATGCATTAATGGCATCAATTCAATGCATTAACAAGCATTATGGTTCAAAAAACACCTGCCTTTAATTACTCCATACCAGCTGCTAAGAAAAACAATAGGCGTGCTTTAAAAAACACGTGAAATTGCCAATATATGAAGTTTTAAAGCCAAAATTTCCAACCTTAAACTTATCGAATCATCTTGAAACTATGACATCGTAATCTAAACATTTCAAATATACAGTAAAACTTTTTTTAGCCAAGAATTATGCGTTCTTCCAAGTTTTTTAAACAAAAGTAAAAAATTACCCGAAAATCATCGTATTTGGTCTTTTTTTTCAAACCGCCATTTTGAAAAGAAATAATATCCCGAGAACTACCAAAATCACACATTATGTTCATAAATATACATATATCAAAATCCCTTTTATTTGAAATCTCCACCTATTACCAGTTTTTCATAAAAAATTTTCAAAGACAAAACTTCGTAAAAAGTAACAGAACTTATGGGACAACCCAATACTTATCGGTATGGCAGACTTCTTTAATTGTACTTGGAAATTTTTACAGATTTAGGGGCCGTTCAAATATTACGTAAGCACTTTTTTGGCCATTTTTAACCCCCCTCCCCCCTTGTCAGCAAAGATAAGCAAACCTCCAACACCCCCACCATTATTACGTAAGACACTGCCGGACCCCCCCCCGAAATTTTGACATCCCTTTTAGTAAGTGCACTGTAAAAAATAATCCTGCAAAAAAACAGAAAATTTCTGGCAGCAAAAGTTGCCAGAAAATTTCTGTAGGCTGAAAAATCCTGTAAACAGAAAAAAGCTGTTACCTACAGGTAAATGCTCTAAAAAGAAACTTTCCGTCAAGTAAGCTACAGATTTTTCTGTTGCCTCTCAGTAATTCTCTGCTTGTGCGCATGCACTTATTTTAGTAGAGTTTTTTTATAATTAAAATTAATTAATATCCGGGGATAGAACCCGGGGATAGATTCGGGGTTAAAATTTCAGAAAGTTTGGGGGTCCCCAGAAAAAAGTGCTTACGTCAGATTTCCTTCTTCAATTTTTTGTTAATTTTTTTTTGAGTTTTGAAATTATTTATGCAAGAAACAAGATATTTTCGAAAATTCAGTATCTTACTTAAGCATCTTTCATATCCCCCCTCCCCCTAGTCAGGAAAAATAAGCAAAGAGCAAACCCCCTCCCCCCCTTAGGTGCTTACGTAATATTTGAACGGCCCCTTATGGTGGATATTTTTTTAATTACCATTGAGATTTCCTTAAGTGCTGACTGTAAGGGGCTATTCACAAATTAATGTATACAACTGTAATGCGGTTTTATTGAGCAACCTGTTTCCCAATTTTATGTCAGACTTTTTAAGAAACCAAAATTGAATCAAATTTAACTTTTAATTTTTCTGTTTACAATGACCGCATTCACCACGAACCTAACCTAAGGTTAAACTGGAATCAAAACTTCTTCTGATTGAGAGTAGAAAAAGAGAAAAAGTCTAAACCTTTGAGAGCTCCACTTAACCGGTACCGTTTATCCAGATCTCAGCTTTAACCGGTAGCAATTTACTTAAGGCCTCCGCATACTCGATCTGGATTTTGGCTGGGCTGGAAAACTACAAATCACCTGAACTCGCACCTGCTCGGCACGCGTTCCCCCTCCGAGCCTTTCCAATGCAAGAAAGAGGGGATGAGATAGTTAAGTATCATGTTTGACATTCTTGAAACTTGGGTAAACAACCCCGCTCTCTTCTATTGCGAACGCTAGAGAGGGACGCGTGTCGGGTTCAGTGATTTATGGTTTTCCAGTTTCGGCTCGAATCCAGATCGAGTATGCGGAGGCCCTTAGGTGCGAAGTTGAAAACGTTTAAAAATTATGCAGATTCATCGAATTTCGAGAAAAAAAATACTGTTAAATCTTACATATTTGAAAGGGAAAACTCATGTGTGGATAACGATTTTAATAAAATTTTGTTCAACTTTATAAGAGTGTAATTTAAAAAAAGTTCAATTTTTTTTTCTTACTTAGAGTTTTCTTTAAACCAGAAAATATCGTTCTACCGGTTTATACCCTGTCCCATTCGGGCAGGTTAAGGTGCTTGTGCCTACTTTTTTTTAATCACTCATAGTTTCGTTTAATTTTTGCAGTATTCTATCAAGCACGTCTAAAAATAATGAATACAACATAAAATACTTGAACGTGAAGTGCATTAATTACAAATTTAAAACCGTTTTACAAAAATTTTATTACGAGAAAAACGTTTTGAGTAACGTTGTTTTGCAGAAACACAAAATATCAAAAATCTGATTAGATGGAAACGTCAAATTTCCATAATTTCCATATGCTAATACTTAACATCTTTACCGACCGGAAGAAACAAAAATGCCCGTTGATGTTTTGGTGCTGGGTATGGTTGAAAAAAAATTTAATCAAATTCAGAAAAATGAAGTGAAATGAATAATATTCAACGAAAAAACGAAAAAATATGCGTTTCTAAAGGTGAGAGGACATCTTAAGAAGGAACCTACTGCAGTATGATATAACAATGCAATTCTTATCATTCCCACTCATTCAGAGAGAAAGATATTTGCCTTTTTTTTTCTCTCGCTCTCTTTTCCTGACTCTGCAACATCAAAACTTCGTTACTTGGTGCAGCAGAAGTCGTCGTGGCTTCCCCCAAATCCAATATCCACACAGAGCGCTGCTTTTCAGTGCAACGAAAGAAAGGCAACAATGGAAACCCAAAATTCACTGAGAAATCCTTTCCACTCCCCTCTTGTGTGGGTTACATTATAATTTAATAAGTTCCAGAGACAGAGAGAGAAAAATATCCACGAACTCTGCTTTGAATTTCTTATTTTTGTAAGGTTTTATGAAATATTCACTTACGTAACAGTTTTTATTTCGGTTATTCAAATCAATTCTCGTATCATACATAAATCCAATTTTTAGTACAAAAACTTCCTTAACTAGCCGAATTATTGACTTCAAAAAGATTTTTTATGTTTTTTTACTGCACCGACATGAATTAGATGGAAGCTGCTTTTGACAACTCTTTGATTTTTAAATATTTTGAGAAATCATAATAAAGTATTTTTGTAAAGTAGTTTATCCATTGAATTAATCTAACCAATAGGACAAACCCTTATATTTTCAAAACAAAAGAAATGAAAGGCCTGAGAAATAAGAGTACGAAAGATATACCTTGAACTACTATCCGAATATACACTGTGGTGTGGGTTCCAAAGGAAGGCAGGATAGCAAACGATGGTGGTTTTTCTGAAAGATAAATGAATTTGAACATCTGCTTCTGATACCTGCTAAAGAATTAATTCATTAACCTTTTAAACGCATTCAAAATTCGAATTAAAGGTTCTGATTTTTGGCTTAAATGGCTTGTTTCATCATTACTTAAACCGTTCCAGTCATTTTTTGGCAGAAAAAAAAATCCTAAGTATGATTTTGAGGATATTTCCATTTGGGAACATCGGCGTTTGGGGTGAAGTTTTTATGGGGATTTCCAAAAGGTCTACATTTTACAACTAATTTAAGTAAAATGATTGAAATAGGTTTATACTCAATAATTATGAATATTTTTATGATAGTGGACAGTTTTTTCATTTTTATTATCCATACTTAGACGATTGAGTAACATTTTATAGATTTTCATATGAAAAAATGTACAGGTTTATTACTACGCGAAGCTTTTCCGAACATTTTTCTTGCACTATGGGTAATATTTTGGTATAAAAAATACATAAGAATGTTCCTATGCGCTTCAAAGCTGAACAGTTACGTTTCTGTGAGAAAAATTAGTTTTAATTACGGTTCTATACGGATATCTAGCATAAAATCCACTAATTGCATTCAAATCTAATTAGCTTTCAAAAGTGATAATCATAATTATCTCCATTGTTTCGTTAAAATTGTGTTTCTCATGGAAGATTCTGAACTGAACCATATATCTCTAACATCCAACTTACATTATAAGAGTGTTTTTAGATGTACACACTTTTCCTTATTTTCAAAATTCTTCAAATTTATATCTAAAATTTTTATGTAAAAAAAGTACTTGAACAAAATATATACGCAAATCCTCAGAAGCACTCCAAATATGCTCTTTGAATAACCCCTAATGATAATTACTGAAAATTAATCGATCGGGGAGTTAGAAAAATATACAAGTGTAAGATTCTGCTATAAAGATTTGGCATTTATTTCTCCATAAATCAGGTGAAAAAATAAAAATTACAGATTTTTGAATTTAAAACATCATTCTTAACCTGTTTAGATCCTTTGAGACAAAAAAGGTTCAAAAAATTAAAGAAAATAGGAAATAACTTGAATTTTTGCATGTTACAAAAATCCCCTCAAATACTGTACTATACCCCAAACGCCAATGTTCCCATTTGGGAACATATACTTTGTATTGGTAATTACTCTCCAAAATTAGAATATGAAGCTATTCTGCCAAGCCAAATGGGAAGGTGTGTACTTAAGCTACCTAAACACAGCAAAATTATTTAAAACTAAATTTATTTAAAATTTTCACTAGTTGAAACTTGTGCAACTTTTGGAAGAGCCAAAAATCCCTAATTTTGATGTAAATTCTACAAAAAGGATTATATTGCACAAGAAAAACTTTTGCATGTAAAATAATTTCACACCTTTGAGTTGCTTTCTACCAAATATCAAATTCCTGCATGAAAAATTAAGTGGTAAAAAATTCCTTAAAATGATGTTCCCATTTGGGAACATCGGCAGGTAAAAGGACGAAAAATATAGCAGTTTTTATTTGAACGAAAAACGAACGTTTTCTTCCGGAATTATTCAACGAATTGTTCATGTTATCATAATAGTTTCTTTTTACATACTAAGGGGATGTAGTACCACAAGGTTTCATCCATTGGTTAAGTTAATTTATCATGAATTAGAAACGTATAAGGTTATAAGTCATCACAGTAGTTTTGATAATCAAAAAAGTTAAAAGAGGGGTTTTAAGAAAAGCTTTAGGAGAGAAATTTTTAGGATTTAGCAGGCTAGGTTTTAGAATACGTAAAAATTCATTTTAAGATGATCTTCAGTTGATTTGTGTTACCAAGCACTTTTTGAGTTCTTGGCAGCTTAAGGCTTTTCAAAAAGTTGGATTAATACAAGTTAAGATTAATATGGCAAAAAAAATCTAATGGTGGATAGATAGATAGATAGTAGAGATATTCTTTATTTATTTAACACAATATAAATACTTACAATATGCACATTTAAAACTGAGAACACACACACGAAAGAACAAAATATAAGAAAAAAACAGGAAAATTGAAAGAGAAATGTTCCATAATTATCATCAATGGTGGTGTAAAAAGTGTTCCGAAATTGACAGAACCTTCTGGTCTAATATTTATAGGATTCTATATCCCCTTCTCATCCGAGAAGTTTGAAGGAAAGCAAAAAGGAAAATTATTTTTTTAAAGAAAGAAAACTTTAATGTTACTACAATAAGCAGAAAAATAATAAAATTTTCCGATAAAAATTTTAACAGCAAAAGTTTACTGCAAACTTTTTTATGTTTAGTTTAGGTATCTTAATTTTCATAAACACTCTTACTCTGCGAAAAGTAGAACATGTTTTTAAGCACAATTTGCATATAAATAGGAAATGCTTAAAATTTATGCTTCCACTCAAACATTTTTTCTTAGAAAATCGACTTTAACGCAGATGAAAATTTCCCAATTATAAAATACAATGTATTTTTAAAAGTATCGGAGGACACCCACTCTAAATTAAACTCATTATTGTTATTTCTAATCCCAGATTTGATAAATGTTGTAGCAATATTGCGGAATATCGGTAAATGTAATGACATTTTGATTAAAACAAGGAAATAACATTATTTGAATCAAAAATAAATGCAAATTGAATTTCAGCCCCCTTGTTGATAATAATATCGAAAAAAAAAGATATTGGTCAAAGAAAGCTAATACTGAGCAATGTCGTTAATTTTGGCCGCTATTTATAGGGGTGTCGTTATGACAAAAGTTAATATTGACACAAAGATATTGTCCGGCATTTTTTATACATGGAATGATGGGGCATCCTAAATACCATTGTTTCCTATTAAATAAAAGTTCTGCGTTTCATGACAATTAGTAGTTTCTCTCCCCAGTAACTTCATTAGCCAGGACAGGTAAATACACAAATTGAGCCGTATTTACCAAACCCACTCTTTCCCGTTTTCGTTACCCATTTAACGAAGACTATTGCAGTTTACACGACAAATAATCGCTGCCATCAGGACCAACTTGTAGAAAAGAATTGTGTTTGGAACGACAGCCGGAGTATTCGATGTCGTAAATCTTATTACTGCCTCTGGGATCTTTTCCAGGGGCAGTCGTCAACGCGGAGTAAACGATAGTTGATCGGTTCTAAGAAAGTAATCACTGGAGTTGTACCCACGGAGTTATATAAAGTTGTGTTTGTTTTTTCTCCATTTATAGCGTATTGTTTTACTGCTTTCTTTGTCCATGTTTTTCTTTTCCGAAAGTAAGGGAAAGTTGTACATTTTGTTGTAAAAATGGTCAGTTTTGTAATGAAATTTTATACCCTTTTCGCATAACAAATCAATTTATTTAATTTGTTACCAAAAGTGTTTTTATATCTACATCACAGTGTCCACTATTTAAGAGTTTAAATTAACTACTTGCATGGGTAACTACAAAACTGTTTAATCTACACAGATGCGTCAGAGATTTAACTCTTTCTATCCTAAATCATCCGAGGTAGTCATTGAAACCTACAAAATACTTCGGGCGGCTAAGCCTGAAAGGATTAACTCAAAAATAATAAACTTGGTAAAATTTAGTAAAATATAATCATAAACCAACAAGCTAAAATAAAAATTTTCATTTTGCTATACGTCAAAACCGGACCGTGAAACATAACCTCCACTCCAAACCCTTTAGTTTGAGGTCTTCAACAAAATTAAATTCCTCGAACAGAACCGTTTTATGTTATACAAGGTGTTTCAAAGTCCGTTACGCGGCTTTTATTTAAAACCAACGTGTCCTAGGGTAAAGGAAGTAAGGTCTACCTCTAGGTAAGTGACTCTTAAAAAATCATTGAGATGACTTACAGATCCCCTAGCGGTACAAAAAGTTTAAAAAAATAACTTAAAAATAGGAGATAAAGCAAAAACCTCAGTTAGAGTATTGTTGCCAACGTTATGAAGAACTCACAGAAAATAGTTTCATGAAAATATCTTGAATACTCGTGGCGATATTATACTGATACTCTATTCATTTAGAATTGGCGCTTGAGAAATAGTGCTTTCCCCCCGCTAGAAGTGTAAACATAGTTACTATCTTCGAGCAGCCAATAGTAAGCCTTCTTCGTCACTTTGAAGAAGATAGTTGCTATGGTTACCGATCGGTGGTGGGGGAAAGAAATATTTTCAAGCGCCAGTTCAAAATGAACAGACTATAGCATGTGAAAATAGCACTTTTTCAGACCTCAAAAAAAAAAGTTTTTTTCAGTGTAACTGTGTAGTTTTGTGTGTTTTTAGTTGGAAAAAGGCAAAATTTAATAAAAAAAATCAATAAAACTTGCAAATTTGCGAACTTTTTCTATTTTGAGGTCTGAAAAAGTTCTATTTTTTCATGATGATATTTCCGCAAATATTCAAGATATTTTCATGAAACTTTTTTCTGTGAGTTCTTAATAACGTTGGCAACAATACTTTACTGAGGTTTTTGCTCTATCTCCTTCTTCTTCATCTAATGATTTAGATGAATCACATTTCTTCTAAATCATCTTCAAATTTTTATTTTATGCTCTGAAAGATTAAACAAAAGTCCCTTTAAGGACAGGTGATCTATGAAGATTTTAGTTTATCAACTAAGCATTATAAATGTTTGGATGGTATTAGGGAGGTATGAAGAAGAATAAAGTGTGATATAAACAAAATTGAAGCATGGAAGTAATTACGAGCAGGATTAATTATCGCAAGTCTAACTTGCTGAGGTTGATTTTTTTCTTGTTTTAGAGACTCTCAAACCCCATCTCGTTTCAATTCATTGCAAATACTCTCATCTTGCCGATTTCAGTACGTAATCTTCTCTCCGAAGCATGAAGTCAGAAGTCGGTAGCAGCGAGTACCCTTTTGAGAAAATCCAATTTAAAGATCTTGATCCCATTCAAATATTTTTACAAAGAATTAGGAACGGAACATAACTGATGTCGTTCCCCGAATTCCTTGCATCTATTCACTTGAATGCACCACCAACTACTATAAAGAGAGAACGCGTCGCCATCTTTGATAATCGAAATCGAAAACAAAGTATTGAATGGGTATCTTCACGTAGATTAAACTGCTTGCTTTTGGAGAAGAGTAGTTGTGAAACTAAATTTCGATGATTAAGGGATAAAAGCAATTATTACAAAATTCTAATCCAGAATGGCTCTTATTTTGATACGAGTGAGAGAAATAAAATTAAATGATGATCGTCTTTTATAAAATGCTATGATACTATGATCGTCTTTTATATCGTCTATATTAAAAGTCTATGATCGTCTTTTATATAATGCTAATCCTATGCACATAACGACTTAAAATACAAAAAAAAGTTTGGAGTAGGAAAAAAAAAGGTTTGAAATCTTTATCGGTAACTAAACTTTAAGCGAGTAATCAAAAAATATTTTAATAAGGAAACTTCACAGGAGCTAAAGTTCAATCAGCTTGAGAGTTCTTTCCCATTATTTTTCTTTCTCCTAAGAAATTTGTTACATTTTACGATATTGTATCTAATCGCTTTTGCAATCTTTCCCCTTTTCTATCTTTTCATTCACAAGTTCTTTTCTAGCACGTGCAAGTTCGCGTTTTCCGTAAAAAAAAACAACACAACAAAACATACATTTTTATACCTGGAGGATGTGTTCTTAAGTATAGACTAACTTTTTCACAAATGAATGAAGATAACTCGCATTCATTTAGAAGGCATATTTGCCCCAGGAGAGTTCCTGATAAGTGGATGCAAATAGGTTTTTATGGATTGAGAAAGCCATTGCGTTTTATTATCTCCTTTTCTGTAATAATAGAAGTTATTTTCTGACCACATTTGTTTGTAGAAGTTGATGTATTTTTAGCTAATATTGCATTTCAACATGAGAAAATTTGATAAGAAACATTGTTTTGTTTAGGTTTAAGTTCGTAAGAATGCAAAAAAAATATTAGTGTTTAAACAGGGTGTTTAATAAGTTCATTTCATGGGTTTTATTTGGAACCAAGTTCATTTAAGGTAGGGTTAGGGTTCGAATTCAGGTTGTGAACACTGGGCGGGGGGCGAACTGGAATCCTGGGGGCGCAAGCAGTCCCAGATGGCTTTGAAAACAGGATTTTTCCTAATAAAAATGGAATTTTCTTAAGTTGGGTGTGAAAAATAAGAAAGTTAAAAACGTAAATTGAAAAACTACAGACAATCTAATGCAAACTCACATCTCTCAAGCGTGGCCTCCAACCGTGGACCGGTTTCTACCTTGATAGGACTCATAAGAAGTTTAATTTTAAGAATTTAAAATTAAGAAGTTAATGAAATTTTTAAATGTTCTTGTCTCAGAAAAATATCATGGTTTTTTCGGCTATCTTTAAAATAAAAATAGTTCCAGGCAAACTATTTATCGCAGATCCTTTTTTTTGAGGTTCGGACCCTTAAGTATAGTTAAAGGAACTGTTTTCAACCAGATTTGAGTTTCTAAAGATAATTTGAATGTAATTAAGCACTGTTTAAAAATGATGCTAATTAGGACATAATTTTCCTAATTAAATAATTAATAGGGTAGCGGTACCAGTAACTGACAGTGCACCAGTAACTGGCATATTGAGAATTATTTCATTATAATAAGATTAATATTGTGAACTTGAAATAAATGGTGGTCTCTCTTAATATTTTAGACACTTATCTTTAACTTTATGCAGTATTTATTTTCTACCAAAGGTTTCTAAGTGTAATAAATTGAGGATTTACATTTTGTGTCAAAAAACTTCTGATTTTCAGAGGTTGGCTTAGTACGGAAATTAAGGACACGCATTTTTATTTAATGCCTAAATTGAGAAAATTTTCGATTTTGAAACATGTTTTAACTTAAATTGTCTTTTAATAAGTACATAAAATCATGCCCAATAATTCATTTTGAAAAAATAAATTTATTTATTCATTTTAATTGGGGTGACAGTTACTGGATCAAAAAACCCATTTGCACCAGTAACTAACATGGCTGACAGTTACTGGTGTTTTTGTGAAATTCAAGGAAATTGCATGAAAATTCTAGAGAATATTGTGGAAGCAATTTAGAATGTTGTTGAGCAAATAAATTTTTAAAATTTAATATTTTTCCAGTAACTGTCACCCTGTCAGTTATTGGTACTGCCATATGTCAGTTATTGGTACGGGCACACAACATAGCTTTTATTCTGTATATTGTAATAGAACAATAGATGTTATGAAATGTAGTGGATCGTCTTTCTCACAAAAGAATTTAATTACATTTTTTAAGTAATCAGATAACCAATTTCCATAAAATTTTAATTTAACTTTTAACTTGTTTCAGTATTTTATCGTACACTTTACCTTCTTTTATCGTTTGAAAAAATCTTTTATTGTTTATAATTTATAGTTTAAATACAATTCGTACATTTTTTGTTAATAAATTCTTATTAATGTGAAATCGCTTCGACTTTGTATCATATTTATAGTATAGTTAAATGGTAGGTTTTATAATGTCCCATAAATGACCCTATTTTAGGTATTTTTATTAAAAATACTTTTTTTACCTTCAATATTTCGTAAAATAACTTTAAAGATGAAAAATATTTGCTTTTAATTTCTTTATGTTAGCTAAAAAAAGGTAGCTTATTATTTATTAAAGGCATTTCAATGTGACAGTTACTGGTGCAAAAATTTTCCCCGGTGTGTCAGTTACTGGTACAGCAACCATGTCAACTTAAAAAATATTTTAAAAATAGAAAATAATTACTTAATAAAACAAATTGTACACTAAACTAATGTTGAAACTTCATTTAATTTTTCCCAACAAGAAGTTTTTTCCAGGATAGTTTTATTCAGTAGCAATAGCTAATTAATTAATTTTATTGCTCTTAAAGTGACAGTTATTGGTACCGTTACCCTAATTATTATTTTGTAAGTTTTTTTCAGGTAAATGTTTTAAACAACAAATCACTAACCTACAGTGAAAAAACTAAATTTTTTAAGCCAAAAATAAGAAAAAAGTTGTCTAGTGTGTAAGTACACCTTACAATAATAGCTCAAATAAATAGCTTTTCAACTCTATTTTAAACATTTGTGGAGAGTTAACTTTTTTATTTCTATGAGCAGGTAAAAGAATTGAGGCACTGTTGTTAAACTAAAACTAAGGTGCTAAAATAACGACTTCGGTAAGATACCTGGGTCGTTACAATTATACCTCAAATTAGGATGTTTTTACCTCATTGTGTAACTCGTTTGTTACATTTAATCTAGAACACAAACATAAAGCGGTACATAAGTAAGTTCTTCACTAAACAACGCTCGAGCAAAACGTTCGATAATTTGTTCCAAAGATCGCGATCTAAATTGCATGCAAATTTATTCATGTCAGCCTCCTTCGCAGGGTAGCGCAGGGTATTTTTCTCGAACTTTCTCTTCCCACGAGAGGCGGATATAAACGCTTAGAAATAACATTCTTTTGTCCACCAGCCCGAAATGGCCGAAAAAACTCAAAGGTGAGGAGAAGAGAAAGATATTGTTCGAGGATTATACTTGAAGTAGCTTTAAAGATAAAGTTTAATTTTTCCGCAAAAATTTAAAAAGCTGTTTGGTACAACGGAGTATAATATTTTAAGTTGATGTGTGAAAAAACTATTTATAATAGTACTTTAAAATGATGGATCTGTAATAAAATGTTCGAAAAATTTGGGGACGTAAAAAGTTAATAAATATGAAACTAATTATAAACCTGACGTTGTGCCTCGGTTTTTCCTCGTTTTACGCTCAAATCATTGGAGTGTGAAAATCTACTACATTTTTATCAATACTTTTTAATAGATTTTTTTTCAATAACAGATATTGCTCGAAAAATCTGAAAAAAAAATTAAAATATTTTTCAATTTTTAAAAACAGATTAAGCATGATTTTTGAAGTAATTCATTAGATAATTTTGGTAAAAATTAGATAGCAGATTCTTTGGTAAAAATTAATAATCAATTTCAAACTATCAATATCAATCAAACTATCTTGTTTATTAGAGTGAGTTTAGTTAAATTTATTGATTCAACCTCTTAATTCAAGACATTAAGTAATATATTCTAAAAAGTATTTTAATTTTAGGTTCGTTTATAAAAGTAAACATCTACTAAATGCTATAGAAATCCTTACTTATACATTTACACAAGCTTGCCTATAAGCAAACTTTTAAGTATTAAATCAGAAACGGGATGAATTGGAACTAGTACTAGGTGAAAGCTTGACTATGAACTAGTAAGTTTCAATATCTGACTGGTGAGCACTTCGATTAAGAAGTGCAATCGTTAGCTAAATGTTAGTAAAATCTAAACAAAATTATTAACTTTTAGTTTTAAAAATATTGAGGCAGCAAAATTGCTACTAGGACTAAAAGGATCACGGGGACCTATCACAGTATTCTTACTTGTTTGTTGCCAACTGTTTAAAATTTTGGGTAAAAATAAAAAAACGAACCTCTTTCATGTGTGTGGTTTCTCAAATATGATAAAACATAGCTTTTTTTTAATCTTTTCGTTTTATATTTTATAAGGGTGGTCCCAGAAGTACCCGGCCTAACAAAGAAAAACTAAAATTTTTTTGAAAATTTTTCCTGATTTCTCTAGATAGTCTTCTTTTAGCCCCATACACCTCTTCCAGCGAAGTTCCATGGGTTCCATGACCTATTTTTAGAAGGATTCGTAAAAGCCCTCAAAATGACCGTTTACAGCATATTTTACTTGATAATTTTTGCAAAACTTTTCCCATTGAACCATTTTTTAAGGTTCAGGAGCAAAAATAACCTGTGGGGACAAAATCTGGGGAAAACAGCCCGTTTGAGTAATTTTAACATTGATTTAACTGATTTTAACCATCCCGACAATGGACGCGATTTTCATCAATTGCGGCAGCCATCTTGCACAAAGCTTTTTCATCATCAAATTTTCTTTCAAAATTCTGTAAACTGCACTTTTTGAGATCCCTGTTTTATCTGCTAGGTCCCTCACTTTCAATCGGCGATCATCCGGCACCATTTTATGGATTTTTTTCACCATTTCTGGAGAAGAAACCTCATTTGGTCGACCGCTTTGTTGTTCGTCTTGGCAGCTCGTGCGACCCCGTTTAAATTCCGCCACCCAGTATTTGATGATGGAAAACGAAGGGGCAGAGTCCCCCTGTGTGGAATCCAGCTCCCCTTTAATATTCGTGGAACTTAAGCCCTTCAAATGGAAGAATTTAATAACGAAACAATGTCCTTTTTTATCCATCTTTAAAATTTTACTGCACTTGTTTTCTATTAGAACCCGCGAAAACGAATTCTAATTAACTTTCCCCATTCCGATAAAGAATTTGGTTCTAATTATGTTTGAAGTTTCACCTCTAGTCATTTTTTCGGTTTAAAAAGCGCCATCTGTAGGTCAGGCCGGGTACTTTTGGGACTACCCTCGTAAATTATTTAGTTAAGTTATAAATTCGCCCAGTTAATATGGTAAACACCTTGTAGTATTTTAAAAGTGTCCACAAATGTTTAAAGATTATGGATGGAACCCCTCGTTTTATGTAATAATATTGAATCAAAGCGTTCTGATTCTAAACGTTTAAAAAGAAATATGCGATATGCCTAAAAATCCAGTGTTTGAATTTGATTGGGACTGGTTTGGGAGTATAAAACTCATGATTGGAATTGGTTTCGATGAAAAATCATGATTACTTTTGAGTGATTCAGTTTTACTCAGACAATAATCAGAGGAAAAATATTTCGCTCAAAAAATGAAGCTCACACCTCGCCGTAACCGAGGTATCACGTATCAATCCGATTGTGAATTGGCTATACCCGTGACAAAAATTATTTACACTAGGGGGCTACCAGCCCCTACTCGCTATCGCTCACCAACCCCCGGGAACTGCTGACACACTTCCCCTAGTATTGCTTCGCAATCTTGCTCGCTTCGCTCTCTAAGCTGTTACTAACTTCGTTATAGTCTAGAAAGCAGATTGGTAGGGGCTAATATTCATCTCTATTAATGAGAAAGAAATTTACATACATGTAAATGGCGAAGAACTAATGGAATCGTCATTTTCTCCACATCACGACCCATTGTGGGATAACTGAAATATTTCGTTGGTATCACAGACTGGTATCATCAACTTATTCAGTGTAAGACAGAAAAGTATCACTTATTGCATAAAGGGTGAATTTTGTATTCCGTAATTAAATTTAAAAAACGCCACTTTTTTCAAAAATGAGCTATTGGTGTCATGGGATTATGTAGTGGTAAATGCACATTTTAGTGTAAGAATAATAAAATAACGTAATTTTAAAATAGTTTTCGAGCATGTTAAATTTCAGACGACGTCGCTTGACTGGTTTCCGCACTTAAACTGAGGGGAATTTTGTTCATGCCGTTTCATTTGCAGCTTGTTTAGGACTGCTGTTTTTTTTATTTAATCGCATGCAAGCACTATATGCGACTATATTCAACCCCAAACGGGCCTTGGCAAAACGTCCTTTTGTAACGCTCTCGCACTACATTAGGTCCTAGCTCTTTAACGGTGTAACTGCGACCCCCCTTTTCTATACCAATTCTTGTTCGTCTTGATGTACTCTACCTACTCTTCCCAGTTTGTACCACAAATTTAGGACCACCCTGTATATGCAAAATCCATCAGTGTGACAAACTGTAACATAATCAACGCGAGTAAGTGTGAAATTTTCTGTTCATATTTTAATTTAAGGGGATGACTCACTTACCCCAGTGACCCATACCCCAACTGACTCTACAATTTTAAATAAAGTTATGAAAATAATATTGATTTTGCTAAGTCTTAACATTGACTAATTCCATTGACTTAATTAAAATATTTTTTTTCTTGAAAAAAGCAGTTTTGCGTAAAAAACTGATTTTGTTTGTATAGGATTTTAAATACAAATGCATGATTATTATTTCAGTTAAGGTATACGTAGTACACACTACAAAATCCCGAAAATAGACCTCAAAAATGGATACCTTTTCCTCTATTTCAAAGGGTATTTTAAATCTGCAGATTCGGAAAAACTTATTATTTTGTAGATAATAAACTATCAAATTTGTATTTGTAAGAATTCAAATTTTATCGAAATTAGTTTTTAATATATTTTTACGGAACTTTTAAAATTTTAAAATTTTTCATGGTTTTTCAACTTTAAACAGTGATGATTTTAGAAATATTTAGCTTATCTTGATAAAACTTCTGTTTTTAGTATCTGTAGTGCTATGGGAAGGGTCTGAACCTCCAAAATAAACAAGACTATAAGAAGTTTATTTTTTAGAAGTTTAAGTTAAGAAGTTTAAGTTAAGAAGTTTAAGTATAAGAAGTTAATGAAAATATTAAATGTTCTTGTCGCAGAAAAATATCATGGTTTTCAGCTATCTTCAAAATCAAAATTGTTACAGGCAAACTATTTATCGCAGATCTTTTTTTGAGGTTCGGACCCTTAAGTACAGTTAAAGGAACTGTTTTCAACCAGAATTGAGTTTCTAAAGATAATTTGAATGTAATTAAGCACTGTTTAAAAATGATGCTAATTAGGACATAATTTTCCTAATTAATAATTATTATCTTGTAAGTTTTTTTCAGGAAAATATTTTTAACAACAGATCACTAACAGTGAAAAAATTAATTTTTTTACGCCAAAAATAAGGAAAAAGCTGTCTAGAGTGTACGTACACCTTAAGGTTAACATCAGTCAAAAATAAATAGCTTTTTAACTCTATTTTAAACATTTGTGGAGAGTTAACTTTCACATTTTGATGAGCAGGATAAAAGAATTGAGGCACTGTTGTTAAACTATAAAACTAAGGTGTTAGAATAATGTTTTCGGTAAGATACCTGGGACGTTACAATTATACCTCAAATTAGGATGTTTTCCCCCACTGTGTAATCCGTTTGTTACATTCAATCAAGACACGAACATAAAGATACATAAGTAAGTTCTTCACTGAACAACGCTAGTGCAAAACGTTCGATAATTTGTTCCAAAGATCGCGGTCTAAATCCCATGCAAATTTATTCATGTCCAGCCTGAGCGCAGGGAATTTTTCTCGAACTTTCTCTTCACATGAGAGGCGGATATAAACGCTTAGAAAGAACACTCTTTTTTCCACTAGCCCGAGATGGCCGAAAAAACTCAAAGGAAAGGGAAATAATTGTATGGAGGATTATACTTGAAGTAGCTTTAAAGATAACGTATAATTTTTCGGAAAAATTTAAAAAGTTGTTTGATTTTAACAACGGAGTATAATATTTTAAGTTGATGTGTGAAAAAACTATTTATAAAAGTACTTTAAAATGATGGATCTGTAATTCCATGTTTGAAAAATTCGGGGATGTTAAAAGTTAATAAATATGAAAGTAACCTGACGTTGTGTCTCGTTCTTTCCTCGTTTTACGATCGAATGATTAGCGTGTGAAAATCTACTACATTTTGATCAATACTTTTTAATACATTTTTTTCAATAACAGATATAGCTCTAAAAAACGGAAAAAAATATAAATTGTTTTCAATTTTTAAAAGCAGATTAAGCATTATTTTTGAAGTAATTCATTAGATAATTTTGGTAAAAATTAGATTACAGATTTGTTTTGGTAAAAATTAATAATCTATTTCAAACTATTTCAAATCTAATTTCAAACTATTAATCTCAATCAAACTATCTTGTTGATTAGAGTGAGTTTAGTTAAATTTATTGATTCAACCTCTTAATATACAAAACATTAAGTAAGGTAAATTAAAAGATGATCATAGGAATGGAGTCTTTGCTGGGGGTACAATCAGGGATTGCAAATTTAACAGGGAAGACATAGTACATCAGCTGAAAAGTATAAAGCCAACTAAAGCACCTGGGCCGGATGAGATCTATCCGAGAGTATTGGTGGAATGCGCGGAAGAACTGGGGGACGTAATTCTAATGATGTTCAATAGTACTTATATCACGGGTTGGGTACCAATAGATTGGAAGTTGGCCTATATAACACCAATATTTAAAAAGGGAGTAAAAAGTGATCCGGGCAACTATAGACCAGTAAGC
This sequence comes from Tetragnatha versicolor, assembly GCA_024610705.1. Taxonomy (NCBI): domain Eukaryota; kingdom Metazoa; phylum Arthropoda; class Arachnida; order Araneae; family Tetragnathidae; genus Tetragnatha; species Tetragnatha versicolor. Next base: position 68,293,371 of record JANDEH010000002.1, read on the forward strand.
TTAACTTCAGTAATTTGCAAAATATTCGAATCATTGTTAAAAAGGCATATAATGTTATACTTGGAGGAAGGGGGATTGCTATCTGATAACCAGTATGGGTTTAGGAATGGAAGATCCTGCTCTACAAATCTATTAAAATTCTATGAGAATATAACTGGGGAGCTGGATAAGAAGAGAAGTGTAGATATCAAGTAGGTACATAGATTTTCAAAAAGCCTTCGATAAAATACCTCATGAGGCACTACTGTATAAATTGGAAAGACTAGGGATTGAGGGGAAAACATTGGTTTGAATTAAGAATTGGTTATTGGGTAGAAAACAGAGAGTTCAGGTAAAAGGAAGCTATTCACAGTGGACAGAAGTACTCAGTGGGGTTCCACAGGGATCAGTTTTGGGACCAATTTTATTTATAATATTCATAGAGGATATAGGTCAGGGGATTAAGAATAGAATCAGTATATTTGCAGATGATTAAAGAATATGGGAGACAGTGGATACCAAGACACAAATTGAAAATTTACAAGGTGATCTTGATAGGATTTCTGAATGGGCTGTAAAATGGGGTATGTCATTCAATTTGGGGAAATGTCAAGTACTGCATATGGGTTATAAGAATAATGGAGCTGAGTACTGGCTGCAAGGAGTAAGGGTTAAGGTGGGAGATACGGTCAAGGATCTTGGGGTGATAATACACAGTGACTTTAAAATGGGTCACCAATGTTCTGCTGCGGGTAAAAAGACAAATAGGTTATTGGGGTATATCAAAAAGACTGTAACTTCAAGGGATAAGAATATAATATTGCCATTATATAAGGGCTTGGTAAGACTTCACCTAGAATATGCAGTACAATTCTGGGCTCCATATATGAGAAAGGATATAGAAGTAATTGAAAGGGTTCAGCATAGAGCTACAAAAATAATTAAGGGAATGGCACACCTAGATTACAATGAGCGTTTGAGTAGGCTCAACATGCAACATGTATACACTGGAGAGAAGAAGAAGGAGGGGGGGATTTGATTCAGCTCTTCAAGTTCGTAAAGCAAGATGATACAGAAGGTTTAGACTTTAATAGGGATAACAGAACAAGGGGCCATGGGTACAAATTGAATAAGACTCATTTCAATCGGGATTTAAGAAAATACTACTTCTTTAATAGGGTAATAGATATATGGAACGCATTGCCAGAACATATAGTAAATTCGAAGGGTGTATATGAGTTTAAGCTAAAACTAGACAGTCAGTGGGAATGGGTGAATTAATAAAAAATGGACCAGCCTTGTTGGGCTTCGAGCCTGTAGCTGGTCGACAAAATTTGTATTTGTATTTGTAAATGTGGGTATAGTGGACACTTTAAGGAAATTTTTTGCTTAAATTCTTAATAAATACCAACCTACTTGCTTGGAAATGGTTATCATCCTATTTTTATTTATTCTTTCGATTTTAACATTAAAATTTTTAATTATTACATTGGGTAAAGTATTTTTAATTAATTTTTAAAAAGTACTCCAAATTGCATCTATAGTGGCCACCTTGATGTAGCTGTTGTATCTATGGTGGACATCTCTTGCATCTATAGTGGACACCTCTCTTTTTCTGCCTATATGAGGGGTTTCTAATTAAATCTTCCTTTCCAACGAAATGTATTTTAGATCAAATCAAATTAGCTTTATTTAAAAAAATACTTGATAGTTTCCGGCCTAAAGCCTACGCTGTAGAGAATTTGAGAGGAGTTAAGCATGTAATTCAATGTTTTAGAAACCTTGGTTCCTAAAGCTAGAATGAAACTAAATTCATACTACACTCATTTAAAGCACAATCAACAGTTTTTGAAGAAAAACTGATTCAAATTAAATATTATTTATCTTTCTTTTAGAAGCCATTGCGGTGGCCACTTTTGGAAAATCTAAGGTTATGTGTTGGTAAAGTGGCCACCCCCGTAAATCCTCGTTAAGTCGAAATTTTCAAAAAAATTTATTCATTATCATTTTATTCACTCTTCCTTATCTTAATCCATATATATGTTACCGCTAAAGTTGAAAATTAGTTAATCTAAAGAATACCTAGGTAAACTTTAGATTAACTGATTTCTGTCGTTAATGTGCGGATATTAGAGTTTTTCGCATTTTACCTAGGGAATCTACACTATAACGGCCTCTTGATAGTTAAAGTTCAAAATAGTTTGTTTCGCTCAATCCTTTCTGTTAAAATGTTGAGGTGCTCACTGCGCCATGCGCTTACCCCTGCGCAGTCGGGTTTCAATACGTAGTTTGTTATATTTGGTGTTTTGATTTCAAATTTAGTGCGTAGCACTGGTAGTTATCAAGTTGAATGTTAAACAAATTAATACAAACAAGTAAGTACAGTAAATTTACAAGCTTAAGTTCAGTAAATTACTACTAAAACGGGTATTTTAAAACAATTGTGTTGAAGCTCCGACTTCAGAGTAACAGATATTTCTTTTAACGAAAGCAAATGTCCCAGCTGTTGAAATATCTTTTCAACAAACGTTAATTCAATAATCGCTGGAACCTGGGCAAGGGTTTAAGAAATGTAATCGATCTCGAATCCTAGCAATAGTTTAGGTTAGGCTGGTAGCCGATTACACCGCGCTTTCATTAAGATTTGCTAGTTTAAGTGCTCATTGAAATACGCTGTCAAATCGAGATAGAAAAACCACAATTGATACAAAATCCAAGTTGGTACTTTTATATTATAATTCGTATTAAAATTGCTATTTCAATACTATTTTTGTGTGATTTGCGTGTTTTGTGTAAGATCGAAAAGTACCGAGCCCCCTTTTTTGATTCGTCATTGTTACTGTTTACCCCTAAACGAGTTTGGTTATAGTTAGGGCAGGGGGGTTTGGGGGGGGCGGCAGCCCCCCAACCACCTTAAACTTTTTATAAAAATAACATAAATTTTTGTACTTTAACGGATCACCCTCGTTAATATGTAAAATAACTGATTACAGGTAGTATGCAGATTAACGAGTGTCTAGTCGGTAGGGTGCAGAATACCTAGGTAATTTCAAGATTACCTAGGTAATCTTAGAAATTGAAAAAAATTTCACTCTTTAACGGATCACCCTCGTTAATCTGCAAATTACCTAGGTTATCTGTAAATTAACTGATTTCCGGACTTTAACTGTAACATATATAATTCTCTTACGTAACGCCCAGATATCGCTGTATTTCTTTTCCTCGGTTGGCAACAATCAGTTTGTTACAAAATGAGTGCATTGTTTTTCTTTAAATTTTTCCGATTTCCGTCGTTAAGGATTTTTGCTGTTCAAATGTGTTAAAAGGGATTAAATGTTACTATTTTAATGTATTTTGATGGTAAAATTAGTGCGTATTGAACTTTTTTAGGCGTGAAAATAAAACGTTAATTTTTGAAAAGCGATAGGTAAAGTTTGTTATCACTACATGCTGCTGTTTTGATTTTGCCGATGAAATCAAGAGAGGTTTGAATCTTAATGACTCTAGAGTAAAAGCGCTTATTTTTAAAATTTAATTACGGAATAAAAATTCACTTTTTAATGCAATGAGTGATAGTTATCTGTCTTACGCTACAATAAGTGGAGGATACCAATCAGTGACACAAACGAAATATTTAAGGTATCACACAACGGGTCGAGATGGAGAGCAAACACGTTCTCCACTAACATGTATGAACATTTCTTTATCAATAACAGAGATGAATAGCCCCTCCCAATCTGCATGCTATACTAGAATGCAACTTAAGTTGAGCCTGACGTCATGGCCACGCGGAAGAAAATCTGAGTAAAAAAAAAGCCTGCTGGGTTGCTAGAAGCTCTTATTGGCTGGCGAGTTTGAGAGCGAGTTGTACTACTACGTGCCACGCTACTTTAAAAAATAATAATACTGAACATTTTATGCATATCGGGATGAAAATATGCTTAATATACGTGGATTTAAAAACTAATCATTATTCAAAACTAAAGCTCTAAATTTCACTCAAAATTCAGACACCGCGCGGGGAACTACTTTCTTTGGTTGCTCTCAGCATATTTCTACAGGCTCAAATTAAGTTGCAACTGAGTATAGACTAACGAAGTTAGTAACCGCTTAGCGAGAGAAGAGTGTAAGATTGCGAAGCAATCTTAGGGGAACTGCATCAGCAGTTCCCGGGGGTTGGTGAGCGATAGCGAGCAGGGGGCGGTAGCCCCCTAGTATTTTTTTAAAAGTCAATCAAACGGTAACAAATATCAAAAATCAGTTCCGAAATACCCGTTTCCTTACGCGATTCAATAAGCGAAATCAAATTTCAGTCACTTAGCCGATGATGTTATTTTCAAATATTTAAATATCCTTCCCATTCTTATCTGTGGTATCGGTGGTAATTTACCAGCTAACCTGATTGTACAATCTACTATGCCTATGAATTTTGACGCTGTTTGATGCCTCTAACTCGTTTTATTTAAAATTAATCAGCTATGTGGCCAGTGCTATTGGTACAGTGTCCACTATACCCACATTTACCTTTATATACTCTAAAAATTATTTTAAAATTTTAGGTTCGTTTATAATAGTGAACATCTACTAAATACTATAGAAATCCTTACTTATACCTTTACACAAGCTTTCTTATAAGCAAACTTTTAAGTATTAATTCAGCGCCGGATAGCAGTGAACTAGTAGTGACAGCTTGACTGTGAACTAGTAAGTTTCAATAGTTATTGTCTGACTGGTGAGAACTTCGATTAGGAGTGCAATCGTTAGCTAAACATTAGTAAAATGTAAACAAAATTTTAAAATTTTAGTTCGAAAAATATTGAGGCAGAAATTGATATTAGGACTAAAAGGATCACGAGGACTTATCACAGTGTTCTTACTTCGTAATAAAGATACAAAATTTTGAATAGAACTCCCTTCATAATCTAATATTTTGGAATTGAACCTTTAATTAGAACTGGCGGAGTTCTAGCTTCAATCCAATATGATCTAGTACACTTGCGAACCGATTTTGTACTCACCTGATCTTATCAAAACCATGAAGCCAACTGTTTAAAATTTTAGGTAAAGATAAAAACGAACCTCTTTGATGTGCGGGGTCTCTCAAAAATGATAAAACATAGCTTTTTTTAAAATCTTTTCGTTTTATATTTTATAAATTATTTAGTTTTTAGTTAGCAAAATCGCCGAATTAATATGGGAAACACCTTATAGTATTTTAAAAGTGTCCACATATGTTTAAAGATTATGGATGGAACCCCTCGTTAGATGTAATGAAAGAGTTCTGAGTCTAAACGTTTATAAAATGCAATGTGCCTAAAATCCAGTGTCTGAATTTAATTGGGACTGGTTTGGAGTATAAAACTCACGATTGGATTTGGTTTCGATAAAAAATCATGATTACTTTTGAGCGATTCAGTTTTACTCCGACAATAATCATTAATCTGAGGAAAAATATTTCGTTCAAAAAATGAAGCTCACACCTCGCCGAAACCGAGGTAGTCAATCCGATTGTAAATTGGCTATACCCGTGACAAAAATTATTTATACCAGGGGGCTGCCGCCCCCTGATCGCTATCGCTCACCAACCCCCGGAACTGCTGACGCACTTCCCCTAGTACTGCTTCGCAATCATGCTCGCTTCGCTCTCTAAGCTGTTACTAACTTCGTTAATGTCTAGCAAAGCAGATTGGAAGGGGCTAATATTCATCTCTATTAATGAGAAAGAAATTTACATACATGTAAATGGCGAAGAACTAATGGAATCGTCTTTTCTCCACATCACGACCCATTGTGGGATGCCTTAAATATTTCGTTGGTGTCACAGATTGGAATCATCAACTTATTCAGTGTAAGACTGAAAAGTATCACTTATTGCTTAATTAACTGATTTTGTAGGCTTTTAAAGCAAAATCGTTTTACTGTCCACAAAGTTACATGTAAACAACTTTCTAATTGACTTCGAAGATGTCTATATTATTAACATTTTGAATTGGCTGACCACAATTTTTGAGTCTAGAGTTGAAATCATTTATAAAAAAGGTATTTATACATCTACTAACCAAAAGAGAAAAATAAGAATTCTATAATAATTTTTAGTATTTATAATTTTAATATACTTTTATAATAATTTTTAGTTAGTATTTAATAAGGAAACGTTATTTTAAACTAATATTCCCACTTTTATATACAAATCCTTAAATAAATTAGAGTTAAGCTATGAAAATAGGGCTGAATACTTTGTTCATTGCAGAAACCTGTCAAATGCAAATATTTCAATAATTTTTTATGAAAAGAATGAAATGATTAATGATTTGTGATAGGATGGCTGCAAGAGCCTGAGCACCGCGACCATTGGTCTATTGTACTATAAAAGAATGAAAACATTAAAACAATTATTTTTGTCAGTAAAACATCGAAATGAGGCCTACTTTAAGAAAAATATTACTAAACATCCTCAGAAAATCATGTAGTGATCTTGTAGTTTTTCTCGTTTATCTCAAAATAAGAAAAGTGGAGTTTGACATGTTTAAGAAATAAGCGATTCAGTTATTATCACCAGTAATGATTAAAGCTTTTTATTTTCTGACTTCCAAACGGCAATCTGTTTTTGATTTAAAACTGAACTATTTTTAAAATATCCAAATAAATATTGTGATTCCGTCTTTAACTCTCTCTCTCTCTCTCCCCCCATAATTATCAATTTAAAAACCTTGCCACAGGTGTCGAATAAAACAAATCCCAAACCATTAAAAAATGTATGCATATGTTTCTCAGCAGAGTCAAATCCAACAAATCCAAATCCCTTCAGTTTTGAACCCTCCTAAGAATTTCTTTCTCATTAAAAGTCGCCTTGCTTGGAACAGCTGTGAGGATATGATTTCTTTAAGAAATGGTTTCAACTTTGTTTCGAGTGGTCTTTGGCTCGAGATAATTATGCACGGGGGGATTCGGGGGTTAAGCACTGGTAGGTTTCAGGTGAAAACGGAGTCAAAACTGGGAAAGGTCGTTTCTTTCTTAGCAGGGACCTAAATTAATTAGCTTGAATCCTTTCTCTTAGAATTCTGATCCCTAGAAATTATTTTGATTTTTGTTTTTCGAGAAATTTCGTTTCTAGAGGTGTAATTAGTTATGCTTGTTTTACTGTAGGAATAGTTTGAAAATATTTAATGGGGTAAAAGACGAGACGGGTTGCAACGTGTGTTTTAGTAAAACCTAACTAATAAAACCTAAACTTTGAACCTAAGGATGAAAGGTTAAATTTAATAGATTTTGGAAGAAATAAGACGAGACATCGCTCTTAATTTTATTATGTTATTACCAAAAGTTGATTATACTGTTTAATGATTCTAAAAGCAGTGGTTTTTAAACCTTTTGTCATAGAGATAATCCAAGTTGTTACTTGCTGATGTTTACCCCAAAGAGGCTTAAATATTTCATTTTCGCATTTGATGGCATTACTTTATGGCATGGATAACATTTCATTTTTAGCCCTTTGGTTTAAAGTAAACTAATTCAAACCAGTCAATTTCACACCACATCTTAAGATTCATAAATATCTTTATCATTCTTTGTTTATCATCTAATCTAATTATCTGCTCTAATGGCTGTTATTTTGTTTCAAATCCATTAAACCATAAGACATTCTTTTAAACATTTTTTAAAAGTACAGTTATGTAAATTTAATAATATTTGCGTAAAAATACTTGGTAACAATGTTTCACGAAAATTGTTTAAAAATGTATTTTTGAATTTCAAAAAAAGGAAATTCAGTGTTATACTTCGGAAAAAATAAGAGGTATTGTCTTTTTTTATCCACCCAACTAAAGAGCAAAAGGAGGCTTTATATAAAAAAGTGACTAGGGAAAGTACAACTAAGGCATTTCGGCGCAAGTTCAGACGTGCGGATGCTTGGCGAATTTTGGCTGTTTAGCGGCACATTTAGAAGCCAAATCATTCACTTAACATTAGTTAGGGTTACCATATTAGTCATCTTTTCCGCTAAAAACTTCGCGCATCCGCACCTCTGAACTTGCGCCGGCATTTCTATCTAGAAAATTTATTTTGTTTTTTAGAAATGGCTTTATTTAAAACTTTATAACTAGTTCATTAATTAACTTTAACTTATTAATTAATTTACCAAAAAAATAATAAAATATTTTTCATTCTATAAATTAAACATTTTTGATACTGTCTTCAATAACCTTACCAGTGGGGTACTTTTGGTTATCTGTCTATTAACTTTTAATTATTTTTCAATGAATTACCAAATTTTTATTAAATAGAAAATATAATATGTTATATTCACCTTCAATGGAACATAACATTCAAACAAAACAACCTTTCTGTGTTGCAAGTAATTTTATTTCGCAAGTTACGAAATTAATTTTACTTTATTAGAGTAGTTAATTGACACGCCAAACGATAAATGATGTTCTTTTTGAAATTCGAATCACTAACACTCTTATTTTGTGCCTAAATATTTCTATCTCATTAATTATTAACTTATTCGTACGACTAAAATAATTGTTTGTAATTTATTCTTTCAAATGTTTGAATGCCTCAGAAATCTCCAGCACTATTAAATGATGCCCATCGGGTAAAAAGTTTCCTTCAACAATGTTTTCCCTCGAGGGATGAATTCTTCATTAATGAATTTCGAGAAAAGGAGGTGACTTGTCTGCTCTGACCTTATAATTAATTGGTGGAACAAAAACGCGAATTTGGAATGTAATTACTTCACGCGTACTAAAAGTGAAACCGAGTTTCAGAATTTTTGAAGGATTAGAGTGGCGATTCAGCTGGAAATTATTTGCAGAGAACTTAATACAAGTCAAAGTTGAAGCGTTTCTTTTAGATATTAATCCTTATATTACCCAAGTCTTAAAAATTCAAAATTTAGAAATTTTATTTTATATCAACAGAATATAAGTATTTAATCATAAGTTATTTGCAATTTATAAAACAAAACGTCATTAAAAGTAATTTTAATGATTTAAATACGAGCATAAATAATTGAAATGCTTTGGAGCTACTGACCTAAGCTATAAACTAACCCTTGACTCAATTTATTAACCCTGAGCCCATTATAGTATAAATGAGTTATAAATTTTCATTTATTTAAACGAAGGAAAAGATAGAAGGTTGCGAACGAAGCTTTTTCCCTCAAATTCATAGTAATTAGTAAATTTCATGAGGACTCGTAAAACAAACAAAAAACTTCTATTCTTAGACTGATTCACGCAAAGTACTCCTGCAAAAGGGGTGATTCAAATATAACGTGTAAGCATGGTTTTGAATATTTTTGACCTTCCCCGCTCCCTGGTCAACCAAAATAATCAAGTCGCAACCCTGTCTTGTAATTGTAATTACATAAGAAAAGTATCGACCCCCATCCCAGATAGTTCTGTTTAATTTTATTATAACTTTACTCAAACAAAACAATGGTCATATGTTTTTGTGGCCAGAAAATGCTAATAGTACACTCTTGTCCAAAAATTAAGGTTTAACCAGGTAGGACAAAATAATCAGTACAAATCTCGGTGGCTTACAGGAGTTGTTGAAATGGTTCATAAGGATAGTAGTTTCAAAAGAGGAATTCGATCTTCTTGAAACGTATCTTCAAGAGAATGACTTGAATGAAGTTTTTCTTGATATTTGTTTCTTTTCATAATGTGGAACATCCTTAATTGAATCGTCAGTTTGAAGAAGGGAATAAGTCCAAAAAATGACAAATTGACTTTTTGTGCTCAAAACAATCTCTAAGCTTTGCTCTACACATGGGTGAAAAGAGGGGAACAATAACTAACCCCCTATAAGGAGATAACGCCCCTTGAAGATGGGAAATCGATGTCCATTCATTGTATTTTTTAAGCTAATTTGGAATTAAAGTTAATTTTTCTTTCTCTTTATATTCGTTGTGCTATAAACTAAGTTAAAATAAAATTTTCTCTTAATTTCAATGTTTTTCAAACTTTTTTTATGTAGGGAATGTTTGACTCCATTCATATTCACTCACTCCATTGATACTGCTTTAATAACCCAGTTTCACTATAATTTTGAATTTCATTTGTCTTATTCTTTTTATTTCACCTTTTTGTGGTCCAAACTAAGGAGAAATATAATTTAAATGTGATTTTAAGGGTTTTTAAAGATTTTTTCATCAGAAAAATTTCATAAGGCGGAAGAAGGGAATAAGTCCATCAACTTATTTTGGCTGTAAAATATTTTTGAATACACTTATATTTGTTTTGATGATTGCTCTGTTTTCTAAATAGGGTTCTGAACTTCCAGTAAAAATTTGGCGGTTATACAATGAAAATTCCATCACATACAGTTTCCCCACTAAAAAAATTCTGCAATTTTTCTTCAAAAAAATCTGCAGATAACGTTCTTAAGAAAATCTTAAGATTATGGTTTCTAAAGAATTTCTTCAGAAAGAAATGTCCAAATAACTGCAGATAGTCTTCAGATTTTTTTTGAAGAAAATCTTAAGATTAATTAATCTTAACCCTAAGGCCTAACCCTACTTGCCACCTTCTAACATATGCTTGCACTTTGCAATTGTCTCGCATCTTTGAACTATGTCTGCAAAATGTTTGTTAGTTGTCTTAAAAAATTCTGAAGAAAATTTAAAGACTAAGCAAAATCTGCAAAATATCTTAAAATATCTGTAGAATTTCTGTAGAAAGTGGCTTTTTCTGAAGAAAATCTTTAGATTATTTTTAGTGGGGTTTTTTCGATTTTCTCAAAACTTGATTTTTGGACTTATTCCCTTCTTCAAACTGACGATTCAATTACACTTAACACCTTAAGCCACACACCTTAAGCACTTAAAAATTATTTGTTTTCCAAAAATTAAGAACAGTTGTATCTTCCTTGAAACTTTGCTATCCTTTTAAGCCCTTCCAACACCCCCTATAAAACACATAATTTTTCACTGATGTATGTGATTGCGTACTTGGATTATCTTGTCCCACATGGTTCTTTTTGAAGGTGATTCCAGTCCAGATTTTCATTTCATGGGTGACGATAATGCGCCAAATCTTATTGTCACCATCTCAGAGTTTCTAAAAAGTCACATTATTGAACGAATAATGTAATTTTCAGGGTCTCCAGACATAATTCGAAGTCGACACATATGAGAGATTCAGAAAATATGGTTACCACCCGCCAATGAACGGTCAAATATCTAATATTCACCCAAAAGTTTCAGGAGGTGTCGCTTAGTTTCGCCTAAAAATCCTTCTTAAAGGTGTTCCACGTACTTAAAATTTGGTGTGGAGTTCAGAAATATCATATCCTTCAAACATAACAAGGCAAGGAAATTTTCTCTAGTGGATTCTTACATAGACGTTTATATTACCGTTTCGAATGTGTATGGAGCTCCATTATCAATGGAGGGCCTTTGTATCCCACTTAAACTATATTTAGGGCAATTTGTGATGTCGGACCACATAACTCTTAGATGATCCTATGGTATGGATTTCATTGATAAAGAAAAAATATTTTTGTCAAAATTCCAAAAAAATCCAACTATCCTTAAATTTTGGACAAGAGTGTATATTAAGATCAGGATTCACTAAATAGTTGAATAGATTACTTTCTCTATTCGAACTATCAGCAACTATTTTTCTTCAGGAATGAAATACTATTTTTTTCGACGGGGGTGGAACTTACGAAAGATCTTTGGAAAAAGGTAGTTTTAAATTTTTAATGTAAGAATCCTTTATATCCCCCTGGCCAGCAAACATAATCAAAGGCAGAACTCTCTTAAGGTTCTCAAGTAATATTTGAACAGTCCCTAACACTCTTCTTTATTTAAAAGTAACTCCTTATCTACCGGTCTCATATTTTTGCTTTTTATTAGATTAACATCGTCTTCTCAGCTCGCACTTTCAATGTAATTAATGGACAGGGAAGTAAATGAGTATTTATTTTCAGCACGGCTCTTTAATAAGTGGTAATTTAACTATCCGTAAGTTATGCATTTAAAACGCTGGAAGATTCGTGTCTAATTCGCTCTATAAAATTTATTTTACTTCGGTTATAAAATAATGTTTTTCAGTTGGTGCTGGGGAAATCAAAGAGGGAAGTACTACTATATTTCCAGCTCTCAGAATTAATTTCAAATGTACAGATTTTTTTGGGGGGGGGAATGACCTATGTAAATGTTTTTTAGTGTTTTATTTTCATTGAAATCAATTTTCGACAATTCTGATAAAAACAGTTGCGGCTTTATCATTCTTTTTTCTGATCAACACCATATTTTACTTGAAAGTCAATTTAACCGCTGAAATTTCAGTACATACTTTTCCAGACCTATTAGTTTTGTGTTGTCTTAATCCAACGATTTTTCTATACTTTTAATCCAACTTAAAAAAATTATGTGTAAATTTCCGAAGGTTATTAAACAACTTCCCATGCCTACTCCTACTTATTAAAACCAGATGGGTGTTAGGGGTGCATTTGAAACCCTCCCCTCTTTCCTATGTGAATCCGAGTTGTCTAGATGTGCCCAAACACTCCTAGAAATTATGAAACATTTATCTGAAACACTCTATAAGTCTAGTTATGAGCAATGTGATAAATTCGGGCATTATTAATAACTAGGGGGCTATCGCCCCCTGCTCTCTATCGCTCGCCAACCCCCGGGAACTGCTGACACAGTTCCCCTAGGATTGCTTCGCAATCCTGTGCTCGTTATGCTCGCTCGCTATACGCTTGTGCAGCCTAGCTGAGATTCATTACCAACTAAATTTATTAGTGAAAATAGAGATATGACTTTATAAATAGTAATATGAAGCAGGGAAACATTAAATACAGAGTATGTATACAGTGCTTATAAAATTCACTGGTACTGTTGCATTAGCCAAGAAAAACCACCATAAGCAGTATAATATAAGTACTATTAAAATGCATATTAGGGTGGTCCTAAGTATAATGGTAAAAAAAAATTTCGGAATTTTTCAAGTCGCACCCCCTAAATTTTTTCCTTATGGGATAGTAAATAACTGGTAAAAATTTTATCCGAATCGGTTAATATTAACACGTGCCGCAAAAGGGATGAAAATCTGATAAAACATCAAAATTCTCAAAACTTTGAAAAATCATAAAATTTATTTAAAATATATAATTCAATATATTTCAGTACTTTTTTAACATAAAATGCTTAAACATGAAGAATATTGGCCTTTATATCCTTTGACAATTTTTAAAGGTATTGTATTTCTCCTCATTATACGTTAAAATATCGTTATATTCTTCAATAAGCTTGATTTCTCTTTCTGTAACATTATTTACATTAGATAAGTTACTGACGACTTTAAACCCTTCCTGATAACCTCCAATAATCTTCACACGTTTTAAAGGATCCCTAGAAATAAATTTTGAAGAAAACTTAACCTTTGAAAACAGTTTGCGGTTCATTTTGACACAAAATTGGCTTGATTTTTCTTAGAGTCCTTCCCGTTCTACAAAACTAATTTGCAACCACCCTTACACACGGGTAGATTCTTTCCCTCTAAACTCTTTGGAAACAATTTCTGTGTGGGGACAGGTTAATCAAAAAAGGCTAAGGCAACTGTCTCCTCCAAGAAACCATATACATGACTAATCATTTTCTTTGATGCTGCCTTAGATTATATTTTCATTAATTCCTCTGTAGAAAAACAGGTCCCTCGTCATGAAATTCAATTCTTGAAATGTGGCTTTGTGATCCATTTGCACATCAAACCAGGCCTTAATGTATAGCTTAACAATAATACTCATACCTTGTAGTAATGGATTATCCAAATTAACCCTCAAATTTCTAAATATAAATATCTTCAAGTAATAAATTACTTAAGACATCCACCTAGAATGATGGATAGCCCCAGGTTGTTTAAATTTAATCATTTTAGCTTTATAATAATCTAAAAGTGCTACTGTCAACCATAGAAACTTTTGGTAGTCATCCTCTCGATTGGTGTTCAAGCTTGTTTTAGCCAACTTGTGAATTTCTTCCATCAATGGTGTTTTTACAACTTCATTTTTATTACCTTATGGGTACTTTGATTTATAGATAACATCCCAAGATTTTCAAAACGTTTAAATAAAAATGTAGGTCCATGGGATGCAGTAACGCAAGCTCCAAACGCCGCTTATAAAACTATTTTAAGAACATTAAAATGTATTATATGAGCTTTGGCTTATAAAATTCAGTGTAAATTTCAAATCAAACCTTTAACTATGATGAATGCACCATATTCAGCCACGCTCATATTAATCACGTGATAGGGGAAAACAAACTATCAAATCATCTCACTATCATCATATCTCACTACAAACTACTTGTGTAGTATCTGTGGTAACCAATTGCAAGCTCAGTAGGTCACATGATGGAGAAAATGTGACGTCAGTCGGATATGGTCCATTACATTTAAAATCTAATTTTCATTGTTTTGAACATTATATTAAAGTTTTGTTTTATGTCCCAACCCTCGTTGGAAAATCCTCCACTTTACCTTAAATCCTCCATTGGAATCCACTTATAATAATGAGTTTCACCCTAAAATATGTGCAACAATCATAGAGTAGGATGTTTTCAAGTTTATCATAAAATACATGAAGATACCGCTTTTAAAAGTGCTCTTTTGAAAAAGCGCGCGTAGCGTCCACTGTTGCGGCGGAAAGTGCGCATCGAGTCGGCATTCCTCTTGTCAGTGTTACGGAGTCCTGCGCATCTACCGTACTCTAACTTCAATCGCGTTGCGGCACGTGTTAATATTAAAATATTTGAAAAATATTTGGTATACATTCATTTCATACCTTAAGTAAAAAGTTGGGGGGTGCGACCGAAGAAATTCCGAGTTTGAAAAATTAGGACCACCCTAATGCATATGTTATACTTAAAAGTTGTTGTAGGTGCTTTTACTTCTCCATTATTTCATTACTCCTTTTAAACTTCTTTTGAATTTACGAAACGTAAACAAAACAAACCTACCGTTGCCAACGGGAGAAAACAAATACAGCCAAATTTCAGCGTCACGTAGTTATAAAATTGCCTCCAGCATTTAAATTTCAATTTATCTTTTAATACTTTTTAATTAAAACTTAATTAAATCCTATTGTAATTCAAAAGCGATTTTTTAGAAAATCGCCCATATACCCCCTGCTTAATTTAAAAACATCACAAGATGTGTATTTAAGTTAAGTAATATACACAGAACCGTTAATATACACGTAGCTTTTAATTATTAATTACCATTACATGCGAAAATAGATTTGCTAATAAATGTTTACGTCATTAGCTTCAGATTTTTATTCTAATTAGAGGTGTTATTGTGTGATTTTTATGCTAAGAACTCTAAGGGAAAAGTCTTTTCATTTTTATGCTAATTAAATTATTTCTATCCGAAGGAAAGCGAGGATTGTTGTGTTATTAAAACAAGTAAGTTTCGTTGCCCGTGTAATTATTTTTAATTTAATAAGTTAAAGTCTAACCAAAGTAACTTCGTGTATTGTTACTGATAACGATCGTGCAGGAAATTTAATGAGGAAACAAAAAAACAGTATTCTCTTTAGTTCACTTTCTTACCAGCAATTAGATATACCGTAAAAACTATGAAAAGGAGGTAACGGATGTAGTTAAAGGCTTTGTTTTATAATAAGAACGCGTGAAGTAAATAACAAGTTAATAAGCATTTTTCATTTTTATTTTACCTAATTATTTATATCAAACATTTATTCCATTAACGTTGAAAATAATAATAAACCGAAAACGCCCTATCCGATAAAGTGCGATATGCAACAAAGGGTGCTTTAGAGGCCGTGCGAACGGGGTATTACAGGTTGTTTCAATGATTGCACAGAGATTTCTATAAATACGAGTATAATAATCGTATTTGTGTGTAAATTTTAGTTTCAATATTTTTAGTTTTTTATAATTATTTATGTCATGTCAATAAAGTTATTATTACTATTATTATTATTATTATTATTATTATTACCATTTTTACTATTATTACTATTACTATTACTATTATTATTATAAATGAATAGATAAAAAAGAAACACAAAAATGGAGTGGTAAATCTTCAGTTATTTGTCTCGATCTGCTTCAGCATTCTAACACTTTTCTCATCGAGTTTTTCACTTTTAATACAACTCCTACTAGTATAGGGAACACACTTTTATTGCTGCATAAAACACGTCACGTCAAACTGTTCATGCCTCAAAAAACAACGCATAAAATCACTTTTACTACAGCCCATGCAAAACACGACATGTAACACGGAGAAACGCTCTATAAGGCAATAACTAGTGTGCTCAGGAATATAAAAGATTTGAAAAGGTTGTAAAATCTCTCTGGATGTGGTAATAAAATATTCTATTCATATTTTGGATCACGCGGTTTGCTCCGGCGGGCTCGAGAAAAATAACCACGTGAACTGAATAAATTGGTCTTATATTCTAATGTATAAAGCGTGTTTCGACTGGTTTTTCCGATTTAGAATTTTGGGAATTTCTAAGGATTTAATGCAGAGATATTTGTGGAAGCCAGGATGCTGCTGTGTTCATGGGATTGAGCTCAGCTCAAAAGCTCTTTATATATCTTTTAAGGCTTAAAATGTAGCGGTGGTTATGTAACATGCTTACCATTTCTCTCTATATTAAAAAAAAGTAACAGTGACCGCCGCCGTCACCGCCGCTGATTTTGAAAATTTTATTTTTGAAAACTTTGAAATATAACTACGCTGAAACTATTTGAAGGAATATTATGAAATTTTGACCATTGGTAGACAAATGTATGAGGGTCGTTTTGGTTCCAAAACCTAATTAATTAGATAATTAGTTCTGGAGTTATTTATTGTCAAAGTCGAAAATAATTTTTTTCTGCTGCGAGTTCGCCCCCAGCCAAATCTATTTACAGCAGAAACATGATTTTTTGCAGACACATACTCTTAGATATGAAGTTTTGCACCTCGTCGCCCTTTTTTCGAATTTCGAATTATTTTTGGAGTAATTAAATTCTTAAGTTTCGAAATTTTTTACTCTTTTTCGGTTTTTTCGTTATAATACAAAAACTAATCACAGTAGAAATATGATATTTTAAACACGCATACAATTATTTTTTATAGAAAGATTGGCGTTTCGTTTTTTAAAAAATTCGAATTAGTTTTAGAATTATTAAGATACCAAGTTTCAATTTTTTCTTCCCTTTCTGATCGTTCACTAGAGAAACAGGAGATTATTTTTAAGAGTCTGATTTCTTATTCCCAATGATTCACTAGATACACACGTGCATTTTATGAATTTGAAAGTTTTTAATGGTATTTTTTTCTCTAAGATGGTTGATAATAATTAGTAGACTTGCTGGATATTTTTTTAAAACATTTCGATTAAATTATTGGTAAGCTAAAAAGGAATATTTTAGTAAGAGTTTTATTTTGATATTTTCGTAGTGATGGTCCGCATTAAGTTATTGATAAGTTAGAGAGATAAAACATTTCGATTTTAAATGATCTTTAACTAAGCAGACAAGTTCCAGGTTTTACTGGATACTTGAGATGAAACAAGCGAGCTCTGCTCGCTAAGATCGCGAAGCGATCTTCATAGAACTGCGAAGCAGTTCCGGGGGTTGGTGAGCGATAGCGAGCAGGGGGCAGAGCCCCCTAGTGTACCAAATATTTGAAAATATAATATTATGTAATGCTTTCTTTTATCCTGCATTCGTCTCATCGGATCTTTGCTGTAACTATCCATCCATGTGTGTAATCTGTGGCAATGCGGTAGCTGAGTGGGAGAGCACGAGCTGGTGAGAGGTTTTTTAACAACGTTTTCTAACTCGAAATTGGCTTCCTAGAGTTGTAACTTAAAAAAATCTATCACCTTTTACTTTAAATTTGTTTTCAATTAAGTAATTCATTTAAGTAATTATATGTTAAAATGGTACTATACAGGGTTTTTCAGACTAATGTTTCATAACTTCTAGGAGGGGTAGGGCACTAGACGACTCAGAATCACCTAGGAATGGGGGGTAGGAAATTCCCCCCTAGCGACTTAAGGGTTTTTATAAGCCGCGATGGGAGGTTGTATAATCCACAGTGGATATTGATACGTAACCTTTTACGATTGGATTAAACCAGCAAAATCGTTCGATTCCGACATTTGATGTATAAAAACCAATTTAGGAGCTGGACTTTCAGCTCTTTAATTGGTTTTATGGAATAAATACTTGAACCGATGGTTTTAATTCAATCTTAAAAGGTTACGTATCGATTTCCACAGGGAACTACACTGTTAAAACGATTGTATCAAAATTGAGTAAAAAAGTACTCAAAAAGGCTCCGATCCAATAAGTACTCAAATTTGAATACATGAATATACTCATTCTGAAATGTGCATACTCAAAATTGAAACATCGTGAGCTCATTTTTGAGTTCAAGCTCATTTTTGAGTATGCACATTTTCAGAAATGAGTATATTCATGTATTCAAATTTGAGTACTTATTGGATCGGAGCCTTTTTGAGTACTTTTTACTCAATTTTGATACAATCGTTTTAAGAGTGTACGCTTATAAAAACCTCAAGCTCGTTAGTGGTGCGTTTCCGACTCCCCATCATTCCTAGGTGATTCTGAGTCGTCTATAAGTGCCTTACCCCTCCTAGAAGTTATGAAACACTTATGTGAAACACCCTGTATAGTGAAGGGTTAACTAAACACAGATCATACAATCCTTTCAGAAACACCTCAAGCGTGGTACACAAAAGCTAACAACCCTTCAAAATGTCATCCCAAGTCTACCAAATTAAAACCTCAGAATCTCCCATCTTCTCTACAGAAAAAAAAACAGCTCAAGACCAAAACCATCTCTCCCTCCATCACAGACTCAATAAAACCTCTCCATAAAACGCCGGATTGATTTCAGGATAGTCAATCCGGACAAAAGATACTACTTATTTCCACCTTGGGAGAGAGACTGTTCTGATAGCCGGAGAAGAAAATGAAATGCTTTCGGCGCGTGTTTCAACAGATAGCGATTGATGACGGAACGGGATAACGATCTCCCGGATTCCTCCAGGATGATAAGAAGTCCGGAGGGACTGCAGGGATAAAGGAAAATAAAAGGAATTAGGTCCGGCAGATATCATTGAATTTAGTGATGACCAGGATCGATAATTTTAGGTATCGACACAATCGAATGCCTTTAGGTCAGTGATTCCCTTCCTACTCGTAGGAGTCCGAGGACCACTAAGCCTAAAATTGGATCACCTTCACTAAAACTAAAACCTAAACTAAAAATCCTTCTTGTCATAAAATTCGCCAAATAAAACTTCATTTTCCCTTAATGGACATAAAAATGTATGCAATGTTAACATTTAATAGCAATTTACGGCATTATTCACAGTTAACTTGACTGAACCAGTAGTTTTTTTATGTATTAAAGAAAATTTGCCTTCTACTACTACCTTCTAATAAAATGATTTTTAAGGAAAAAATTTAAAAGAATGTGTTAAGTTTTTTTAAGTGAGTTTTTTAAAGTTTTTTTTAAGTTAATGTGACGTACTTCAATCCTATACATTGATTTTAAACAATGCTTTAATTATGTAAACATTCAGGCTTTCACGGCCGGAATTGTCAATAGAATTCTTAAAATTAAAATTATCCGGGATATAAGGCAATGTTCTATTTTTATTAACATCATACGTTTAGTACCTCTCTGTGGAGGACACCATCAGTGAAAACATTAAAATTTTTTATTCTTTATTGTTATTGTTTTTAAAAAATTTTAATGTTTTCACTGATGATGTCCCCCAGAGAAAGGGATGAAACGTATGATGTTAATAAAATTAGAACACGGCCTTATATGTATCCCGTATAATTATAATTTTATGAATTCTAATGATTTACTTGTTTAAAAATTCAAAGTCATTGTTGGGTTTCACTTTAAAGTAAGGCCGAATCAGTTGTGACGTACTTCAATCCTATACAAAGACAAAGGGCTTGTCGTTTTTATTTTTAAATATTTAATTAACTAAATTTTTTTGAAACTTTTCATGTCGATTTTTGGATTTAGATCTATTTTCTTGACTGGAAAAATTCATTTTTTTTCTGTTTTCAAAAAATGCTGGTATTGCCCATTGTATAATCTTAAACAATTATATAATGCTTTATTTCTTTAACAATTCATGCTTTTAACAAACACGCACATCACAAAACACAAAATTTAAAATTATCTTGTATACACTGTATTAAGGAACACAGATTCGGGAACAAATATTTGCGCTGGGAATAAAATACAGAAATGTCAAACTAGAAATTTTATTAATATAAAAAACTAAAATTCTCTCGGGAGGAACAAAATTGTGTTTACCCTACTTCCTTCCAAAGAAAAGATGCAACGCGGAAGGTTTCTGTATGGTCTTTTGCACTTCAGTTTTCCGCAGAAATGGGGAGTCTGCCACTCGGTCATGTAAGGGGGCATTTACAAATTATGCCCCATTTTTTTAGGGGTGGAAGGGGTACTGCATGTGTGACGAAATGTGACAAGGAGGAGTTTTCAAACTTTGTGACATCGCATTTGGAAAACTGTTTTTTCAATCCTGAAAGAATGCTGAACAACATATTTTGTTTCAGCTAATTTAGATGTTTAGGGATGAAATTGACAAACGTTAGGTGTGAATTTTCCTACTTTCTATCAATATTTTTCATTTTACTTAATGATTTACTTAATTTAAATCTTTTTCTTAGTACTTAATGAACTTTTTATTTTAATGTAATTTACTTTTTGATATTAAACTGATTTCATCAGTTTAAGAATTGAAAAAAGTTTGAATGAGGGTTAAGTTTTCCTCAGTTTAAGTCACTGATCCATATAATAACCTGGGGTGCAAACTCGAATAATAATCAACCTCAGAAATTCATTAGGGGCCATTCATTAATTGCGTAAGGATGATTTTGGCAATTTTTGAACTCTCCTACCCCCATGCGGTACGTAAGATTTTTCAAACCCCTCTCCCCTATTCTTACGTAAGATTCCATTTCGGTTTTCAAAAAAATAAAATGTTAGAAAAGGATTAGTTACACTAAAACTTTCAGTTGAACGTAAATCAAAGATTTTTATTTTTCAACAGATAAGTAATATTATCATTAGTAATCAACAGATAAGTTATTCAATAGTAATTTGATTAGAATAATTGGAATTTGTTTACATCAACTTAGAAAATCTTACGTAAGAATGGGTTTGACCCCCACCCACCAAGTAAGGGTGTGTAGATATTTTTCAAAACCCCCTCCCCCTCGGGACCCTTACGTAATTAATGAATGGCCCCTTACCGGAAACAGTTGTTATTATTAAGATAAATTAACTTTGCTGTCTGAAGTGACTCATGAACAATCCCGTAATAACGTTTCAACAACAACAATGATGTAAAGCTAATGTTTAAATTTATTGATGGGACAGCCACAGCATATGTCCCGCCGTATTGAAATTGTTAAATTTGTAGAGATAATTTGGGTATAGCCCCTAATCTCTACTAGGCAACTCTGACGAGAAATTTGGTGAAACTATTTCTCCCAGGAGCCCCTTCAAAATGGAGACGGAATGCGGAGTTTTTACAGCAGCGGCTCATTTTAGAGCACTTTCGATTTAAATCCCTTCTTTCGTTTTCCGAACCAATGATCCCTTTCTGTTTTAAGTCAGAAGAGAGGGATTTTCTTACGGGGGAGGAAATCGTGCTTGAAGCACGTTGAGTCTGAAGGCGTTCAAATGTGATTTTTCCGTAAACGATGTGAAGGAACGATTTTTCAGTTTTAAAAGTTTGGGGAAGTTCGTTTTTTAAACTGTAAAAAGTAATCCTGTAAAAAAAAAACAGAAAATTTCTGGCAGCAAAAGTTGCCAGAAAAGTTTTGTAAGCAGAAAAATCCTGTAAACAGAAAAAAGCTGTAGCCTACAGGTAAATGCTGTAAAAAGAAACTTTCTGTCAAGTGTGCTACATATTTTTTGTGTTGCCTCACAGTAATTTTCTGCTTGTGCACATGCGTGTCGACTTATTTTAGCTGGTTTTTTTTTCGAAATTTTAAAAAATCAATAACCGGGGATAGAACCAAGACCCTCTATATACATGGCCATCCAACTCCGGGTGATGACGTCAGACGTGGGTGAAAATTGCCATGTTAAGTCTATGGAGTGACGTCAAAGATGAGTGAAAGTTATGACGTTGCACGGCCGAGTTGGGAGGCCTTTATATAGAGGGTCTTGATAGAACCCACGACCTACCGCATGCTAAGCACGCACGCTACCGCTGCTCCAACGAGGATTCAGTAAAAGTAGAAATTATCCAAAGATGTTCTTTCTTTCTCCACGAACTGAAACTTTCTGTTTAAGTACAGATAAGCTAAAAAACTAGAAAAAGCTGTTTTTTTACATAAAATAAATAGAAGTGCGGTGGGAATGTTACATGACAGAATATCCCTGCAAACATGAAGTCATTTTTATTGAAAATTTCTGTTTTTCTACAGTTTTTTTTACAGTGTATAAGCGTTGTCTAGCGTATTTGTTTTAATACTTTTAATAGGTTTTGTTTTATTTCCCATTGAAAATAAGATAGTAAAACTCAAGTAAACGAAGACTCCTTCTTGTAAAATTTATCTTTCAGTATGCAGTATAAGTTCAACTGAAAAAAAGAGAAGGATACAGTATTGCTTTTCTGAGAAGTATACAGGGTGTAAAGGAAAGTCCCTTTACCCTGAAATAAATAGCTAACGGAGCAAGCTAAAGCTATGCAGTTAAGGTAACGGTATAGTAAAGTGACTATGCGCAACCGGATGCGAGCAACCGCAGCGCCCTCTAGCGAAAATTTTAGGAGTTATAAATTTTATTTTAAAAACTATTAGAAATTTGCTAAAATAGTCAATTACAAAGTTGTAGAACAGCATCGATTTAGTAGGAAAAGACACCTTAAACAAAAAAATATCTTGAATAGAACACCTAAAACGCACGCTCAATTAGGTTGAATTTACGTAGATTTTACGTCTTAAAACGCTTCTCAAGAGGTGAAAATGAAAATTTTTCAATTTAATGAGGTAAGAATACTTTTATTCATTTATTTAAGTCATTAAATTGAAAATTTCTCACTTTCGCTTCGTGAGAAGCGTTTTAAGACGTAAAATCTACGTAAATTCAACCTAATTGAGCGTGCGTTTTAGGGATTCTATTCAAGATATTTTTTTGCTTAAGGTGTCTTTTCCTACTAAATCAATGCTGCTCTACAACTTTGTAATTGAGTGTTTTAGTAAATTCCTAATAGTTTTTAAAATAAAATTTATAACTCCTAAAATTTCCGCTAGAGGGCGCTGAGGTTGCTCGCATCCGGTTGCGCATAGTCACTTTACTATACCGTTACCTTAACTGCATAGCTTTAGCTTGCTCCGTTAGCTATTTATTTCAGGGTAAAGGGACTTTTCTTTACACCCTGTATACATAGTGTAGTTTGAAATAAGAAAAGCTGCCATCTGAGAAAGTATTAATGTAGACAATCTGCTTGTGAAGTTGTTTTTTCTAATTATTTGTCAGACTTAGTTCTTCAGAAGGTGCTTGCTTAGGTTGAGTTTACTGAAATTTCTGTACGAGTTTCAATTGGTATGAGTATGAAATTTCTTACCAAATACCCTGTGTGAATTTAGAATTAAGTTTAGAATAGCCACCGTCAATATAGCTTTCATCCATAGAAAAAGTATATTAAAATTTTTTGTTTTGTTGAAAAAAAATTATGAAATTTCCCAGTTTAAACATATTCAGTTCTGACGAAGTAAAAATTGTTGAAAAATTTTCTCAGTAACATTCGTGGGAACTTAAATGCTTTAAGCATTCATTTTTACATAAAAATCGCAAAAGAATCATTATTGTTTTTGCTCTGCATGGATGCATAATGAACAATAAAAATTTTTGAGGGACAATTACCCATTCAACTTCCTAAATAGCCAAACACACACACACACACACACACACACACACACACACACACACACACACACACACACACACACACACACACACACACACACACACACACACACACACACACACACACACACACACACACACACACACACACACACACACAACCTCCCTCTTAAATATTCATAAACAGGGGAATCTCGAAAAGCTTTGATGTTTCCTCTGAAGAAAACCTGCTCTGGAACAGTTTACTAGTATAATTTATTGCTTGCTGTTCTCTTTTCTTAATATAATGCCATCTGGAAGTATTTGTTAGTTTTCGCCGCAAAGGTGCGTGTTTGAATTCATTATTATTTTCGAAAACTCGCAACAAGTAGAAATTTAAAAGCTAAGAGATCTTTAATATAAGTGACTCTATTTAGTTTCAAAAGGGATTTTGGAAAATAGAATGGCGTCTTTCGGTTTCGATACATGTTTAACTGAAGTTAAAATTAAAGAGTGGTTATAAAATAAGAAATGTTTGAACTCTCGTATCTCTGGTTCAAGTGGTCCAGCTCAAATGAAATTTGGATGGGTAATATGGACCATGGAAAATCAAACTGCGCCGTAAAGTATATCGTTAAGTTTTTTGATCGATCGAAGACATTTTTTGCTTGAAAAAGTATTTTGCTGCTAAAAGAGATGTCTAGATTAAGTAATGCACACAGGAAAAAAGTTACGAGCCTAAAACCATCAATTTGATACTTTATTGGAAAGAAACCGTTGAAGTGTCTATAAAAATAATTCCATTCTTACATTCTACTCATAATTCCCCATCGTTGTGAACTAGATGATGAAAGAGATGAGTGAATGCATGGGTGCCCAAGAGCGCAAAAATAGATTATGCGAGTGCAAAATGATTCTAAAGAGGAGATGGAAATTCAAGAGCAGAGATATGCTGAAGAGCATAAAGATAATTTTAAAGCAGTTTGCGTAAACGAGATGGGATGGCAACCCCAGAGGTTCCCAAGTTAGGTGTCTGAAAAAAAGGGTTGTCCCGGATTTTTAAGGATGTGATTTATTTTATTTATTTGTTAAAATTTTCCGGAAGTATTTTTTATCCAGAGGTTTTTTAAGCATGGACAGTCACCTACTGAGAGGTGGCATGCATAATTAGCAGTTCCTCCCATTTCCTTTCTTTCATTTTCCCATCATTCTCTGTCTTTCCATCTCTTTCTCTTATTCTCCCTTTTTCTGTTATCATTCCCTGTACCTTTCCATCTGTCTCTTTCTATCTGTTTCTCACCCACTTTCTTTTTATCCCACCTTTCTCGATTTCTGTTTTTTTTTATCATTCTCTGTCTTTTTTCCATCTCCTTCTTCTATTTTTTCTATCATTATCGGTCTATTTTTTTTCTCTTTCCCTCTCTGTCCATCTTCTTTCTTCTCTCCTTTCATATCCCTACAATAAGCTACATTGACCTTCCACGTTTATCCATCCTGTTACGAATATTAGAACTTCGAATTTCTATCAGATTATGCCCATTCCCACATCCTATCACTACTTTAATGGTGACCATAACCACAGTTATCTCCTCTCAGTCAGTCCAGAACGACACCAAAAACACAACCCCAGAAACGACAGGGGGGCCAGAAAACGTTTCCCATCATCACCCTCAAAAGACACACTCCGTTGCCATCAGAACAAAGTAAAAATTCCGCGAAAACTCCATTTCTCTCGAATCCACTCCCCACCATCATTGCTCCAAAGGGGGGGTAGGTCCTCTCCATCTTTTATCGACGGGAATCATAACTGTCAGGAGCATTTAGAGAAGAGCGAGGGGGTCGCAGGAAAGTTGGCAGAGTGCCACAGGAGGGGTCAGGGAAAGGACGAGGGCTCTCCCGTACTCTCGCGGACGATCGATCGGCCCTCAAGTTCCTCTCGCGGACCACCACCGACCCCTCTCGGAAGGGTCCCGTTTCGGAATCTCTCTTCGTCGAGCACAGGTTCGGACGCCTGCGTGGAAAGTTTGTGTGAAGGACTTTTGCAACGCTTACGGCTGTATTCACCACTAACTTAACCTAAGGTTAACCTACAGGGTGTCCCAAAAAAGACTGACACATTTTAAAAATCAATAACTCAAAAACTAAAAAAGATAAAAATGTGCGGTTTCTTGCCCCATTCTTCTCAGACCAAAGAATTTTCATCCCAGAATTTTTGATTTTAGTTCTAAATTTTTCACTAGATGGCAGCACGAGAATTTTTGAGGGACTAAAGGGAATAATTAAAGTATTGGAATAATCCCTGTTAGTTAACTTGTGATAGGAAAACCTAAGTTAGGGTAAAAGATCGATTCATTGAATCGAATGTTGTTTGATTCTGAAAGAATCTTTTTCGATTCTGGGAAGATTTACGAATTGATCGAAGGAAAGCAGCAAGATTTGGATTACGCTTTGAATTAGTTTGACAAATAAACCTAACTGAAATCTTCCCGTAAGACAGGTCTCGCATTTCAGCGAATGTTTTACAAATTACTGAATTTGATTTTGTTTTATCCTGATGGTGGATCATGCGCCATGAAACGCCAAACAACTAATTAATTTTGTTTAATATACGCATTAAGTTCTTCTAATAAGTGGAAATCCAAATCTATCCTTTAAACGTTTTTATTGCGGGAATAAAAAGTTTGGATGATGTGCTTTGGAAATCAATTTAGATGATGTGCATTTGAGGATCTCCATTCTGAATCCGTTGTGTATCACTTGTAATTTATCGGATTTTACCGATATCGAGGGTTTTACTCTTAGTCACGGCGATCACTCCTTGTACTTTTATTTAAGGAGTGCTCAAGTGTTTTTAGGACCTGAAGATAAGGGGGTGTCGGGGCTGTAAGGAAGATGGTGAGTCGCCGGCTACTGAAAATGGGGGGAGCTCAAGGATTTTTGATTCCTCAACAGAGGGATTTTACAAAATCATGATTATCTACCCTTAAAAAATCTTTTATTTCGCTTAAAGATTTAATAATGCCCAGTGATTTTAAGGTGGTTTTGTGAATCAATTAATAAACTTTCACTTCAAGTTTTTGGGAATTGCTTTTAACTTTCAACTAAAAAGGGAGGTCTGGGGGGTCCTGTCCCCGAAAATTTTTTGAAATTTGACCTCTTAAAACAGGGTCAAACTCATTTTAGTGCTTTATGATTAGACAATTTCAAAATCAAATTACTATGCTTCAATCAGTGATGTAGCTGGATTTTTTTCTGGGATAAGGGCTCGCCGTATTATTACGCACTTTTTTTCTTCAATTTTTTTTATTGAAATAATGTCCCCCAAACTCAGCACTGGCCACTGGCTTTAACCAATTCTAAAAAAAAAACAGTGTTTTAAATTATGGGCAGTCCGTCTCCCTTTTTATGCGGCCCTCTTATGTTAGGTGCCATGGTAAACTGGCACCATCCTTTATGATTGAATGTTGGAAAAGCATATTCATAAAACTTTATGTCTTTCCTCAAAAGTTAAAAATAAAGTTTTTATAAACAATGTTCCTAATTATTGAGGTGGGGGATGCGTCCGCCCCCGGGAACGACGACCGGGGGGACGTTACGTTTGTTGAAAGAGATTGTGTTTTGTTCAGGGTTTTACTTATAAAAAATATGTGTCTTAATTTCCAAATAAAGTTTGTTTTTTATTGCTTAAAATACTTTTTGAACGTTTAGGTATTTCAAAAACAGAGAAATAATTTTATAGGTCGAGGCTGTAAGCTAAAATAAAAGCTAAAGAAATGTCTGAAAATGGATAAAAATATTTTAAATTGATTAGGGTTTAGGCATTGTCTCATGAACCCTTTGAACCCGCATTGGAATTCAAAAGTTAGCGTAACGCAAAGTTAACCATTTCTCATTGGCTCAGTGCTTAAGAATTTCCACACTTTCACCCAAATTCTTGCTTAATTCATATATTTCTTAAATACCTTACATAAATGCTGATGTTATCTGAAAGATTCTAAAATTTCGATTTTTCCTTAAAAACTTAAAAATATTTTTTTTACATCCTCTGACAAAAAAGCAGAAAAACCCCGTTTCACAAAGAAATTTTCAATAAAAAGTTTCCGTTGACTTAAAATGTGTAAAATCCCCTAGTTTAATTAAACCATTAATGGCGCAGCCTTGGCCAGAAATCATGTGTACGATATAATCATTTTCATGACATTCCTTAAAAATAATTTCCATTTGGCAATAGAAGTTCGATTTCCCGATCATCTGATTATTTAAAAATAATTCCTAACAATATCTCCTCTGTGCCATAAAAAATCAATCAAACAACCAACCAGCTAAAGCATTTTAATCTATTTCGATTCTGAAATCGATTCTATCTCTCAACTTCGATTTTCCTACCACGAGACAATAGGGATTCCGCTGATAGTTTATACCTAAATTTCAGAAAAAGTTCTTGTGCTGCCATCTACTAATGCATTTATGAACTAAAATTTTGAAATTTTGGGAGCAAAAATTCTTTGCCCCCTTAAGAAGGATGCAAAAGACCGTATATTTTTATCTTTTTTAGTTTTCGAGTTATTGATTTTTAAAATGTGTCAGTCTTTTTTGGGACACCCTGTAGAATCAAAGTTTCTACTGTCTGTCTATCACAAGAAGAGCTCTAGCCATCTCTAGTTCACATAAGCGGTCATAAGGCCTTTTTTTAATTTTTATGATCTAAGAACCTTTTTAGTCATTTACCTAAGTCATAAAAATACAAATTTATGATTTTTCATGATCGTTATTCATGATCTCGAAATTTACGATTTATCATTCTACAACATACCACCACTCATGTGAACTAGCCATAGCCAGAGCTCTTCTTGTGATAGACAGACAGTAATTAGTAGTTGAAAATGGAAACAAATGTTAAGGCAATCAGAGGTGTCGAAAAAGCTTGATTCCAGGTTAACCTTAGGTTAAGTTAGTGGTGAATACGGCTGTTAATAGCTAGATTCCAGGTTAACCTTAGGTTAAGTTAGTGGTGAATACGGCTGTTAAAAGCTAGATTCCAGGTTAACCTTAGGTTAAGTTAGTGGTGAATACGGCTGTTAAAAGCTAGATTCCAGGTTAACCTTAGGTTAAGTTAGTGGTGAATACGGCTGTTAAAAGCTAGATTCCAGGTTAACCTTAGGTTAAGTTAGTGGTGAATACGGCCTTTAAAGGCTCATTCAAACTTTTCACTTTTATTATAATTTAGAAATTGATGCAAAAAAATTCTGGAAGTAAGCAAACACTCAGTGATTTATGTCATGACAAAAATAATGAAAGCAGTGAGAAGTTTTGAATTTAAATATCTTAGATGGCTAATTTATGATTATTAAACATAGATTTTTCGTTAATTTGTGTTATTTTACATTTTTCGAAATAAATTTTGTATATTTTGTACTGTTATTGAAAGTGTTCCAAGGTGGGCTACTAAGTGGGGCACAGTGGGATATAAATATAGGTTTTTTAAATTTGATATTATGAATTCCCTAAAAGAGAATTGATTGGAAATTTTTTAATTAGATGCACAAAGGACTATATTTAATATAGTAGGTGTGTTTGAATACATTTTATTGCGTAAAAAAATTAGAAAAATAATTTAATAAAAAGTTTCTCAAGGTGCCCCACTCTCCCCTATACTTGAAAATTAAACTATCAGAAATTGTCATATTTCGCCCCGATTTAGCTATATTATACGAAAAAGTTTTGTATTATTATCCTTAGTATATTTATTCCTGCATACTGCCTATATAACCTGTGTGCCCAATATATTTCGTTTGTTGATTCTCGCGATATGCGAGAGTAATATCTTGAAAGACTTGATGACAGAAGATAAGCAGAAGATACATAACAAGAAAGTATACAGGGTGTCCCATAAATAATGGGTCACACTTCTAGGGTGGATAGTAGACACCTAGACGAGTCAGAATCACATAGGGTTTGGGGGTCCCAGGCCAAATCCCAAGGAGTTAAAAATGGAGCGACACCCCAAAACAATTATTGAAAAATTCAATTTGTAGAAGAACTACTATTGGTAAAAATTTAATCATGGTCTCAAATTTTGTGGTTTAATATGATTTTTAAAATTATGCTGAAAGTTTTCACTTTAAAATTTTTTTCTACGAAAAAAAAGTCAAAAAACCACAAAAAAATGTGAAAAATCTGCCAAAACTTTATTTTGTATTTGGAAATCCTTTCTTTTGATTTGACAATCTGAAAGATCATATTTTAAAACCCTTAAGTCCTAAGTTTCACGTAAATACCATCAATATTAAACGCTTGAGATCATGTTAAAGTTTGTTTTTTGAGTGCGAAAACAGCTCCAGAAAACGAACGTTCAGGGAGATTCTACGAGTTACGGATAGATAATCGCTAACTTTCTTTTCTCTCCCAGTTTGGCGAAACATACCAAGCTCTTACAGATCGCCAAGACAGCTTGGGCGATCTGTTGTTGGTGAAAGTTGGCGAGGAATCTCGTATCGCAAATAATGGCGAGAAATTTAGGGAGCATCAATCCGTAATTCGTAGATTTTCCCTCAACGTTTCTTTTCTGGATCTGTAAAAAAATTTTTAAGTAAAAAGTAAAAAAATTTTTAAAATGAAAACTTTTAAAATGATTTTAAAGATCATGTTAAACCACAAAATTTGAGACCATGATTAATTGTTTACCAATAGTAGTTCTTCTACAGATTGAATTTTTCAATAATTGTTTTGTGGTGTCGCTCCATTTTTAGCTCCCTGGGATTTGGTCTGGGACCCCCAAACCCTGTGATTCTGACTCGTCTAGGTGTCTACTATCCCCCCTAGAAGTGTGACCCAACATTTATGGGACACCCTGTATAGATAACTAGAAAAATCTTGTAATAAACTGGTGACTTATATTTTTTTAAATCAATTTTAGGTGAGGTCTTTGAACAGTGTCATGTGTCATGATTCTGACGTCACAACAATAAAGACTAATAATAAAGACTAAATATATATCGATAAAGACCTATAGACGGGCCTGGTTGTTACGGTTAAAGTTGTAACCTTCCCCTGAACCTAATAAAATTTCCCCAAACCTTATGTATTGCTCCTAAGGAGCTGGCAGGGGCTTCCCCCGAACCAGGTTCGTAGGTTCGGGCACTTTTTCCAGGTCCGCCTATAGATAAAGAATAATACTTCACTATCAATCCAGTGAATGAAGGGCCTTTTTTTCTTTGGAAATAAGGCCTACCTCGTGAATCTTCGTGGCTTTAAGAATATTCCATCTATAATGATGTAAACCACGGGTTCCCAAACTTTTTGGGACCAACACCCCCTTTTCAAGAAGAAAGATTTCTACCGCCCCCTCACAAATTTTTGCCTCTAATTAGCTTTTATTTTATAGAATTTTATACAAAAGTTTTTTTTTAATAAAAATACTTTAATTTATAACGAAATAAAATAAAAAAAAAGTAAAAGCTAGTACTTATATGGACAATATTCAAAAGTTATGTTTTCTCCACACCTTAAAAAATTTAATTTGAAATAATTTGGTAAGATATCTACTTTTTTAAGACTACCTTTATAAAAGCTTTGATTTAAAAAGAATTCTTAACCTAATCTTGAATGAACTGAAAACTTTGTCTACGTTCAAGGGAAATTTGGTATATACAGGGTGTATCTGAAATGGTGCAACAAACTTTCAGGGATGATAGTACTCATCAATACGAACATGAATCAATATAGAAAGGGGGTCCCAGACCAAATCCCAGGGAGTTAAAAATGGAGCGACACCCCCAAAAAATCATTGAAAAATTCAATTTGTAGAAGAACTACTATTGGTAAAAATTTAATTATGGTCTCAAAAATTGTGGTTTAACATGATCTTTAAAATTAGCTCAAAAGTCTTCACTTTAAAATTTGTTTTATTATGAAAAAAGTTTAAAAAACACAAAAAAATGTGAAAACTCTGCCAAAACCTTATTTTGTATTTCGAAATCCTTTCTTTTGATTTGATAATCTGAAATATCATAGTTGAAAACCCTTAAGTCTAAAGTTTCACGTAAATACAATCAATATTAAACTCTTGAGATCCTGTTAGAGTTTGTTTTTTGCGTGCGCAAACAGCTGTTCTGGAAACAGCTCTGGAAAACTGCTTGCGCACCCAAAAAACAAACTTTAACAGGATCTCAAGCTTTTAATATTGATTGTATTTACGTGAAACTTTGGACTTAAGGGTTTTCAACTATGATATTTTAGATTATCGAATCAAAAGAAATGATTTCGAAATACACTGGTGTTCAAAATTAAGAGAATTTGCACATTTTTTCGATTTCTCCAGATCTACTGGATAGATTTTGATGAAATTTGGTATGAACATAGGTTGATAAAATAACAAATAAATAATCATTCAAAAATTGTAATACACACGCATGCGCAGAAGTAATAACCACCAGAGTTGAAAAGTGTGAAATAGCGGTTCCAGAATAGAGCAAAATAGTGGGTTTATAAGGAGTATGACACCCTCTCACTATCATGCATGCCTCTTTGAGTGATTTTATAGCATGAAAAAGGGAGTTATGAAATGTCCTGCTCATTAAGCCTACTTTCTCAGAAACCCTGTTTTGGGGCTCAAAAGGGTATGTGAAGGGGGGTAGCGAGATGTAATTGCCTTATATAGAGTCCCTCATACCTCCTCTAAAGGGGCGAAGTCTTTGAATCTAGCTGCCTATTCCATATGGCGAATACCTTCCGTTTTAATAAAAATTGCTAACCTGATGAGCTCCATTAAGTGAAGGATTTCTATCGATTGAAAAGAAATTAAGACCGATAGAACTCCCCAAAAGGTGAATAAAGGATATCAACACGACCAAGATATCAACACAATACCTTCAACCATGATTTTCTCCTTTTGAAAGATGTAGGGGGTTTGGCATAGACTTAACAACATTCCTACAAAGAGCACCAAATCTCCGATTCCATAATGGTGAGTTTCTCCTACATTAAAGGACTGACATAGCATTCTGGTTCTTTCCACGTGAGTTTGCATCGAATATCAATGGTTTAATTGATTTGAGACCTAACAGAGAGGAAAATATTCACCTTTTGAATTTCACCTTATTAAAGACAATTTTTGCTTATTTTTGACAAGTTGCAGATCCCTCCCTGCCTTTGAAAGAGGAACCCTGACAGTTTCAGGTAATGTGTTGATATCTTGGAGACCTTTTTTCACCTTTTGAGGGGTTCTAACGGTCTTAATTTCTTTTCAATCGATAGAAATCCTTCACTTAATGGAGCTCATCAGGTCAGCAATTTTTATTAACACGGAAGATATTCACCATAAGGAATGGGCAGCCAGATTCAAAGACTTTGCCCCTTTAGAGGAGGTATGAGGGACTCTATATAAGGCAATTACATCTCGCTATCCCCCTCCACATACCCTTCAGAGCCCCAAAACGGGGTTTCTGAGAAAGCAGGCTTAATGAGCAGGAAATTTTATTATCTGCCTTTTTCATGCTATAAAATCCCTCAAAGAGGCATGCATGATAGTGAGACGGTGTCATACCCCTTATAAACCCACTATTTTGCTCTATTCTGTAACCGCTATTTCATACCTTTTAACTCTGGCGGTTATAACTTCTGCGCATGCGTGTGTATTACAATTTTTGAATGATTATTTATTTGGTATTATATCAACCTATGTTCATACCAAATGTCATCAAAATCTATCCAGTAGATCTGGAGAAATCGAAAAAATGTGCTAATTCTCTTAATTTTGAACACCAGTGTACAAAATAAGGTTTTGGCAGAGTTTTCACATTTTTTTGTGTTTTTTAACTTTTTTCATAATAAAACAAATTTTAAAGTGAAGACTTTTGAGGTAATTTTAAATATCATGTTAAACCACAATTTTTGAGACCATAATTAAATTTTTACAAATAGTAGTTCTTCTACAAATTGAATTTTTCAATGATTTTTTGGGGGTGTCGTTCCATTTTTAACTCCCTGGGATTTGGTCTGGGACCCCCCTTTCTATATTGATTCATGTTCGTATTGATGAGTACTATCATCCCTGAAAGTTTGTTGCACCATTTCAGATACACCCTGTGTATAGCCTACTGAAAGTATCCTGTATTATTTTTAAAAGTTATCAAAATTATATTAGGGGTAATGCCAAAGGCTTAGAATTGTGTCCTTCCAATAAATGAACGAGGTGTGTTGATCAGAAAGTCTGTATGGTGTTTGAATTTAATGATCACGCTTGATTACAATACCTTGTCAAATGATTTTGAGTAGAAATGATCAAGGTATGCATTTTGAGTAGGTATGATCAAGGTAGGTAAAAATCGGGCTTGGTTTGTGGCAAAAAACTCATGACAAGATTTCGAGTTTTATTGGTTTCAATTAAAAATAATATCGCACAAAAAGTAAATTGCCATTTTTTCGGACTTGTTCCCTTTTTCAAACTGATGACATAATTTATTGGAATTTTAAAATAAAGCGTTTGCTTTATGTATAGGCAAGATCGTAAACTTTTAAGTAGAGAATATATATGTACTATAACTCAGTAGCTGCTAACCACCAAAACAAATCTTGGTTTTATTTCTTGTTATACATTTTTGAACAAATTTAAGTGATGGCTGCCCAGTGCTCAATCAGTTGCAGAGCCGTCAACACTACTTTAAAATTACACTCGTGTCCAAAAATCAAGTATAGTTTTGATTTTTTGGGAATACTCATACAGACCTTAGCAGGTATGAGCAACCTTTTTGAATCTGCGGGCCGAACTCAAAGATTATAATGACGTGGAGGGCCATAGAGTAATAGGCTATTTTGGGAAAATGACTTTGTTTTTAATCTACTTTTTACAAAATTTAATTATTATTTCATTCAAAAGTAATCCCCTCCCCTTATTCTGAATATACAGCCCCCCCCCTTTTATTAGTAATACCAGGGCTTTGCTACGTCCAAGGAAATTTAGTACCCCTACCTGAAAATTTCCTGTATTCATCCTAAAAATGATTTTTACCTCCATCCGTAGATAAAAGGGGGATCCGGGGGTCCTCCCCCAGGAATTTTTTTGAGTTTTAGCATGTAAAAAAGTGATTATATGCTACTTTTATGGGATTTTGGAACGTTTTTAATGAGAAAAAACTACTATAAAAATATTCAAAGCCCCCTTTAATTCTATTAACTCTCCCAGATTTTCTATCCAACCATCACCGCCCCCTAAAACTCTTCAACGCCGCCTGAGGGCAGTACCACCCCTTCGGGAAACACTGTTGTAAAGCCAACAATTCTTCGAAATGAGAGCAGAATAAATACAGCACAACATAATTGTGTAGCAAATTTAACTTAAAAAATTAAGTTCTTTCAAGGGAAAGTTCCTTATCCCCTCTTTCGCTATTATTGACAAAAACCAGAGTGATTTTTGGAGTACAATTTTAAAAATGTTCCGCGGGCCGGAACAAATGGCGAGGCGGCCTGTAGGTGTCCCATATGTGCCTAAGACCCTAGGCCATGAAATTCACATCATATCAACATTTAATAGTCAGAATATGTAAAACGGGATCAAACTACCCTAAAAATAGTTTAAGAGGGGTAGAGAGGCCCTCCATTGATAACGAAGCTCGAGAAGATGTTACTCAATATCGCTTAAAAATCATACTTAAAGGTATTCCACGCACTATTGAGTTATGAAATATATCCCTTACAAATAAAAGGGAATTATCTGCTAAATGACTCTAATATGGATGTTTCAGTTACTTTTCCAAATGTGTATGGAACTCATTATTAATGGAGAGATTCTGTCCCCCTATCAGACTATTGTCAGAGTAATTTGAGATCCCGAATTACATATTCCTACAGTTAAATGATCCTAGGACATTAATATCATTAATAAGGAACTATTTTGTGTGTCAATATTCCAAAAAATCAAATTATCCTTAATTTTTGGAAATGAGTGTTGAACAACCATTAACCTAATTTACCACCCCCACAAGTCCCTTATATAAAGCAGTGACGGTCATCTTTCATATACCCCCCTCATTTTTTTAAACATGTTAGCAACGCCTAAGATTTAAGTTTCAAAACCGTATATCGCTGTAAGTTATCGCATTATTTAAATGTTAGTGCGTTTAAAATCAGTCGTTGTCTAGTGCTTAGTCTAAGTGCGAGTTTTGGAATCTTCCTTACTGAGAAAGAGCGCGCGCTAATTACAATCCCAATAATTTTTCCAAGCTGGCACCAAGTAGTTAATTGTTAAATTAAATTTGGAGAGTAATTTGGAAAGGAGGAAGTTCCATTAAGGGATATTTTCGAGTAATTTTCAAGGTAAATGTGAAGAAAATAATCGATTCAATGAGAATTTAAGGGTTGGAAAACACAGTTGAAAGTCAATTTCTTTCTAAATTTAGAAAAGTACCTAAATTTTCAAAACAATCTTCCCAAAACTACTCTACATCATTCCTTTTTTCTCCCTCGCTCATTCTCTCTATTCCATACTGCAAAAAAATCGTACAGAAACGGAAAAGCTCTTGCAGCAAAAGTTGTCAGAGCTTTCCTTTCCACAGAATTTCTCTGTGGACTGAACTTTTTCTGTATTCTAAGATCGTTTCGCAACTTTAGGGAACTTTATCAATGGGAAATATTCTACTTTTTAAACTATATACTAGCTGTTACAACCCGGCAAAGCCGGGTCTTACAGCTAGCCTTCTTTGGCGCTGATGCGAGATTCACTCGTTACTACCTGTTCGTATTTATTTACACATTCCCTAACATTATATATGCAGTTTTAATTCATTATCTTCGAAAGGCGTTTTATCCCCGATTTCACATTGAATTATCACAAATTTATCCCATTGAAGTAATTGTCATTTAAATTCGACAGGTCGTCAGCCCATTTCACCTAACCGGATTTGTATAAACTTGTTTTTTAATAAAATCTTTCTACCCCTAAATGAACCCAGTTTATTTGGCATTCTCCCCAAAAATTCCATTCTTAAATAATAAGAAATACTTCAATCAAATCTGTAGCAGTAAAATTTTTGAATTAAATGTGCCTAGTATTCCATTGGGATAAATCTAGTGAACCGTCAAAACTTTGAAATTTAATTTCAATGTATATTTTCTTCACGCTCTTTCAAGGACGTTTTGCCTGTGTTGGTAAAAATATTAATTGAAAACAATGGGGCAAATTGAAATCAATTTATAATTAAGAAATGGAATGCTTTGGAGGAATGACACCTAAAACTGGCTCATCTAGGGGTGGAAAGCTTTCTTTCAAGACCGAGTTGGTCCAAATCGGTTCAGGGGTTCGGCCTGGCGGCCGGCGGAACGGAACCTCTCCATAGAGTTAACATTACAGCAAAACGAAAAGAACGCATAATTTTAAATTGGAAGGTTTTGGAGAAACGTGACCTAAAATGGGCTCATCTAGGGGTGGAAAGCTTTCGATCAAGGCCAATTTTGTCCAAATCGATTCTGGGGTTCGGCCTGGCGGCCGGCGGAACGGAACCTCTCCATAGAGTTAACATTACAGCAAAACGAAAAGAACGCAAAATTTTAAAATGGAAGGTTTTGGAGAAAATACACCTAAAATGGGCTCATCTAGGGGTGGAAAGCTTTCGATCGAGACCGAGTTTGTCCATATCGGTTCGGGGGTTCGGCCTGGGGGCCGGCGGAAAGCTCCCTCATAGAGTTAACATTAGAGAAAAGTGAAAAGAACGCTTAATTTTAAAATGGAAGGGTTTAGAGGAATGCGACCTAAAATGGGCTCATCTAGGGGTGGAAAGCTTTCGATCAAGGCCGAGTTTGTCCAAATCGGTTCAGGGGTTCGGCCTGGCGGCCGGCGGAACGGAACCTCTCCATAGAGTTAACATTACAGAAAAGTGAAAAGAACGTACAATTTTAAAATGAAAGGTTTTGGAGGAATGCTACCTAAAACTGGCTCATCTAGGGGTGGAAAGCTTTCGATCAAGTCCAAGTTTGTTCAAATCGGTTCAGGGGTTCGGGCTGGCGGCCGGCCGAAAGGAAGCTCCCCATTGACTTAACATTACAGAAAAGTGAAAAGAACGCACAATTTTAAAATGGAAGGATTTAGAGGAACGTGACCTAAAACTGGCTCATCTAGGGGTGGAAAGCTTTCGATAGAGACCGAGTTTTTCCAAATCGGTTCGGGGGTTCGGCCTGGCGGCCGGCCGAAAGAAAAACCCAATTATTTTAATATATAAGATTGTCTCTCTACAGACAGGTGTTTCATTTTTCCCAACTTTTAGTGGGTTATGTCCCTGAATATTTTCGCAAAACGTTGTCCACAGAACAAGCGCATTGAACAAGGAAATTACATGGAGGTAAAAGATCTGCCAACTTTTGCTGACAGAGCTTTTTGTTTCAGTACAATTTATTTTTGCAGTGCAGTCTCCTTTTCTCCCTTTCTCTCTTTCATACTATCTCTTTTCTGTATATCTCAAATACAGTAGAAAAAAATCCATGTAAGTTATGCAGCCAGCCTATTGTAAAGCAGATTTAATATGTATAATTACCCGAAAATGTCCACCCGATATCCGATTTCAACCTCAAACAATTATATTTGAATACCCCAACTACAACATAGTAAACTAACGGATGGTCAGCCGGCTGCCTGATTGTGTTAACTAAGGGGAGACTATCTTACTGATTAATTTTAAAATTTTAATCACCTAAAAAAATTTTCCTACTTTTCTTGATAAATCACCAATTGACCAAGGCACTATATTTTCAACAAATATGAATATTTTTCATATTACATAATTTTCGAAAGAACCATTTATCTGCATTTTAAAAGCCCTCAGTTATTTCATTATTATATGAAATAGTTTCTGAGATGTACTCCTCTAAAGTTCAAGTATTTTCCTTTTTTTTGAAAACCTATAATAAACGAGTAATATTTCCAAGTCCATTTTTCTAAAAACAGAATTCTAACCCCACATACGAATAATAACTCAAACTGAAACTTATTTTTCGTGAGAAAATCCTAAAATAACTGGAAGTATGCGACAAAGTTCCAACGCCGATGTAGCCTTGAAACTTTTCAAAACAACAGTCTACTCCACA
Source organism: Tetragnatha versicolor (assembly GCA_024610705.1). Classification (NCBI taxonomy): domain Eukaryota; kingdom Metazoa; phylum Arthropoda; class Arachnida; order Araneae; family Tetragnathidae; genus Tetragnatha; species Tetragnatha versicolor. The sequence goes on from JANDEH010000002.1 coordinate 68,332,346, forward strand.
CTCAGCTGATTCGGCGTATTTCAAGCTGATTATCAAAAGTCCACGAAAAGCGGATTAACGACATCTGGGGCACACATCTCAAATTAGAAAGGTGACCAACAATTCTCCTTCAGAAAGGACATCTATTTCGTCCTACCAGTGTCCTTATTTTTATATATTAAGTGAACAGTATCCATTCCTATACAGGGTGTTTCAAATAAACGTTTGAGAACTTCTAGAAGGGGCAGAGACTACTCAAAATCACATAAGAATGGGGGGGTTGAAATGCACCCCTATAGATCTAGGGTTTCTTAAAGCGGGCATGGCTGTAAGTCTATGTATCAGGACACATACCTTGGTTCGAAATCGATAATTATGTAAATGGAGTAAAAACAAAAATCGCATTGCCAAATCGTCAGCGAAGAGATCCCTAGATTATTCTGAAAATATCCAAGAGAACGCCTCTCCTCGAAAAGTTAGATTGGCGGTTTCGGCGAGGTGTAAAATATATGTTTGGCGTTGTTTGAGTTTAAATTTTGGATCGAAATACTTTTCATCATCCATTAATCATTATTATCGGAGTGAAACGGTATCACTCAAAATTAATCATGATTTTTAATCAAAACCAAAAATGCTCAAAACTTGATAATGAGACTTTTCCCCAAACCAGACCAGATTTTTAAGATTTTATTCAAAATTTAATCACTAAATCAGGTTTTGGTGATCAGGTGTCATCAATAAATTCAAACCCTGCATAAAAAGTTGAAAAACCATGAAATTTGATCAGTACAATGTGTCCAAAAAAGCTGCAAAATCACTGAGAAATCCCGTTAAAAATCTCCGCACTTCATTCAGAAACTGAATATACAGAGAGCTAAGTCCAGAGATATGGAGAGAAAAGGCTCCATTCCGTGACAGGCGACTCCAATTTTGAAAGACGAAGGAGCAGTGAAATTGCGTAAAAGACATGACGGATATGACGTCTCTCTCCGTCTTTGCATGTAGCGGATATTGCCATTTCTCCTGCCCTGGAGGAAAGGAGGGCATTCGTTAATGCCCCTGTTTATATTCCGCAAGGGGGGCAAAGGCCGCTGACAGGGGCAATAACTTCTCCGGTTGAATATTTAAATAACGCGCTGCGGTTCTCTCATTAGCGGGGAAATGGCGCGTGGCTTGGGAATGCCGGGTGGTTGGGGGTAAGTGAACTTGGGGAGAATTATTTCATAAAAGTTGTTTGTTGTGAAATCGCTTATGCTGAGTTTCAAATTTTATCGTTGTTGACCATGGTTATTTTTAAACTTCTTTTATGCTTTCTTTTGTTACTGTTTGATAAAGTTGTTTTGATTGAAAGTTAAACAACAATAGACGATATTAGTCATGACGTCACTTGCTTGTTTGGATACGTTGATTCCATCCGTGATTGGAAGTGATTCTGTACGGAACCAATCACGGATGGAATCAACGTATCCAAAAAAGCAAGTGACGTCATGACTAATATCGTCTATTATGGGTGTTCAATTGGGTTAACTTTCCCGCTAAATATCGCCTATCTCTTTTGAACACCAATCAGGGGCGTAGCGAAGGGGGGGTCCCCGGGTCCGGACCCTCCCCATGGGCCAGACCCAAAATTTTTGAACCCTGTTTTAGGCGTTAAATATTCCAGTGCCTACTCAAAAGAGGGCGTCTATGTCCCTTAAAAGTGTCTAAAAACCACCTTTTATGCATGTTAAAATCAAAAATTTTCCGGGGGACCCCCGGTTTCCCCATAACAAACGTATTAATTGAAGGAAGATATAATGGGAGGGGGCGATAAAGGGTACTAAACGAGTAAACCAAACCCTGTTTTTAGGGTCAAATTTCCAAAAAAATTTTGGGGGAGTACCCCCAGACCCCCCTTGGAACTTTATTATAAATAGCTTTTTTTTATGATGAGTTCATCAAAATACATAACTCCTAGCAAATAATAAATTCCTGAATATATAATTTTCGAAATTCGGATTAGGTGTACCAAAACGAGTTGAAAACCTGCTTTTTAGACTTGAATATCCAAAAAATTTCTGGGGGAGGTCCCCCAAACCCCATTTAAGGTAATTCGAACACGATTATTTTCAACCTTATTAATATTATATTCGTTGAGAAGATTCAATTTGATTTTCAAAATTTTTAGCCCCCCCCCCAAAAAAAACACAAATCCGTGATCAACTACTGCCTCAGAAACTTCAGATTTTCTATTTTTTTCCATAAAAATTATCCGGATTACAAGGAGCGGTGCTCCTCGGTTATAACCTCATAAATGAAGTAAAAACTCCTTTTAAAAATCAAATTTCCAAAAATTTTCTGGGGGTGGACCCCAAACCCCCTTCTTTAATACGGAGCTACTGAAAACTCTTAATCTGTTTCTTGACGGTCTCTGTACATAATAAAAAAATTATGAGGATCAGAACTTTCAATCGAAGTAATACTTAATCCTAATTATTACACTAATTATTAATAAATTGTTAACTATGTTAATTAACACAGAGAAGAAATTAAAAGTAATTTGAAAATTATAACTTTATTTCACTAATTGTAGAAACTTTTTGATATTCAATGGTAAATTTTTCGCACTGGACCCCCCAAAGTAAAATCCTGGCTACGCCACTGAACACCATATATTCAAATATCGACAATTTTTTCTGATTTTTAATGATAAACTAAACAGTTATTGATATGATTAAATATTTTAATCTATAAGTTTCATATTATTTAGTAGCTTTTCTACTTTTTGGTGTTCAAAAGACTATTTTGCTTCTATGCTCTTTTGAAAACAGCATGGATATATTTAGAGAAAACATTAACGGAGTTGAACCCAATTATGAAATGAAATACTATGAACTATACTATACTTCCTAGCAACGTTTCCTGAACCCAGTACGTCACTACGCGGAAGGAGAAAGTGAGCAAACACAAAGCCTGTTGGGTTTCTAGGAGGATTTTCGGCACTCGAATCATGATAAAAAAGACATTATATGTGCATGGGTTAAACGAAAAAATCATATTTTAAAATTGAAGTTCTTCGTTTCACTCGAAATTCAGACATCGCGAGGAGAACTACTTAGTTTGGTAATGACGTAGTAGGTTCAACTTAAGTCGCTGTCTAGTATAGCTATACTTTGGAACCCCTCTGATTCTGTTATTTGGAATTAATAATGGTTTGGTAAGGTTGTTGTTTTATGACACGAAAACAAAGAAGTCTTATTAATGATAGTTGCTAGAACTGTACTTACTATACTTTTATACTCTTTCTAAACTTTGTACTACTGATATTTAAAATTTGAAAAATTCTTACTTTGTTATCTTACTGAGAAAATTGAAATTTTATGTTTTACGTTTTTAAACTTTTCTAATTCTATTATAAATTAGTAAGTCATTACTTTGGAGATAAATTATCGATGAAATTATTATAAATTTAATTTGGGGACAAATTAAATTATCTTGGTTGGTATTTATTGGCTATACTTAAAAGGGGGATTTTACCTGCTTAATATCTTCAAATAAATTTACACCGAAAATCAGTATAACTTAAAAATATTTTGTATAATAAAGCAAAAAACTAAAGAATTTCAGAAAATTTAAAAATAATGGACGTTTTTTCAGCGTCTAAGACACAATGCCGTTTTTTTAGATTCCGGTTTCATGCGTATATGAACAAAAAAAATATTTTTTCAAATTATTATTTCTCACAAAATTCTTAAAAACAAAACAAAAAAACTAATAATAGCGTTCTATACTTTTTTACCATTACAAAAAAGGTTGGAAAATACAATTTTCTACAATGAACATTTTCTACAATGATTATAAATTCCAATGATTACCGGGAAAATTCTTTTAAATCCATTTTTCTTTCAGTTCAAAAAAATTTTTTTAACATTTCCTCTCTTGTTTCGTGTCATTTGTAATTCAAACATGTTGTTTTCCTCAATGCCCATGGCAAAAGATAATTAAAAAATTACAAAATGAAGAACAAACTTTTTTTAGGCAAACGGAAACTAATTCTATTCATTGTGAAACGCATTTAAGTAAATGCAGTTAATAAATTATTCATGATTCTTATTTTCCTGGTGCATTTTATTCCCAGAACATAATAGAATCGTAAAAGCGTAGATTTTTATTTGCTACACACAAAAACCAACAAATGAAAAAGTCATAATATGGGGAGTTGATTTCAATGAAGTATACTTCCGTAAGATATTTTCTAGAGTAAATATTTAGCAAAGGTATTTGATTTGGTTAATGCCTGGAGAAAAGGAAGAAAACTCAAAGGAATATTTCTATTATTACTACAAGGAAATGAATATGCTTCCCGAATAAAGGTGGATTCGGTACTAAAATAGATCAATTTAATCAGAGTATATTTGCAATACTCTGGAAATAAATGAAACCAAAACAAAGCTTTTGTACTACAAATGTTTACAAATAAGTTGAATTGATACAATAGTTTTTTTTTCTGATAAACAATGCGTAATTTCTTAATGTAATTATGAAAGATTCTATTATTATTTGGGAATACTTTTAAGCAAATAGGAATGTACAAATACTAGAGTTTGTAAGGCAGGGATGGTTTGTGATAATTGATGGAAGTGATAATTGGTATTCGGAAAATTAAAAAAGACAATTTCACCGGAAATGTATCTTTACAATATTCTACATGTTGTGACTGTTTTATATAATTTGACATACCCATTATTTTTTTTCATCATTTTCAAACTAGGAACACACAAAAAAGAACAAATATATATGAAGAAAAGAAACATACGAGTTGCCTAGGAGTCAGTAACCCATATGGGTAACTTCTGGATAGTTATAATAATTGAAGGATAACAGTCATTTCTAGTAATAGTAATTTTACCACCCGGATTTTCTAGCGCCTCGTGTCCTTCAAAAATATAGAAAATTTCTTTGAAACTATACTGAACGCACTTGCAACGTATTTCGAACATACATAATCTTGTTTTGTGTCCACAGTCATGTTAATGTCGTGATTGTCTTTGCTCGCAGGTATTCCGGAGACATGCGTGTGAGCATTGATAATGGTGGAAGGTAGCCCCAGAAGAGTGGCGGTCACAGCACAAGAATCAAACATCAAAAATCTCTTAGAGCTTGCCGAAGAGGAGGATAAGAATCCTGTTACCTTCAAATCACATGGTAAACTTCATTTTTGTTCATACACTTACATTTACTCATTTCTTTTTTGAAGTTACCCAGCTAGGTATACACTGAACTGTATCTTCATTAATACTACCTGAGTGTTTTACAAAAATTAGCTATTGCTCACTAGATTCATACAGGCTCTGACCATTTCTTGAGTTATGAGATACATTTGACAATTTTTTCAACTAGGATCTCCCCATACCCACCTACAGCCTTACCATGTGTATTGTGTATATTGATTTAGTGCTTAGCCATAATACTACTAATATAACTTAGCTATTGCCATATATTGCTACCACGATTTCCGTATCTGAAGTCCGATGGGTTATACTAACACCATGGTTGTCGGTAATAAGCAATTTCATTGGTCTTCAATGCGTTGAGAAACACAAGGATTAGACGTTTGATTATTAGAAAAACCTAATGTGGCCCTCATAATTACGTAAGAAAGCTGCCTGACCCACCTTTATTCTCTTTTTTTTGCACAAAATGTTTAGCAGTGCGTAAAAAATAAGGAAAGAGCGAACCCCCTCCCCATTCCTTGGGTGCTTTACTGCTTACGTAATATTTGAACGGCCCCATGTTGTTGAGAATGTGGTCATAATAGAGTGGCCGTTTAACGTTTACGTTCTGAAAAATTATACGGTAAAGGGGTTTACAAGCAGGTATACCAAGAATCATCATCTATAAGAGCATTTATCTCATTCCTTTGCGAGGTTTTCCATCAGTTTGATATATGAAAATGATTTCACTGACAAACACCAAAAATTGGGATTCATCGCTTTTTATCGAAAATTTCACACTATGGAGATTTTTGTTACTGTATGGTCATGTATTTACAATGAATAAACGTTCGAAAACGCCCTAAAGCTTTACAGGATTCCGGTTTTATGGCCCAATACAGAAAGAGCGCTGATCACCAGAATTTGTGTGACCCAGTAAATACTTCAATTTCGAGAGATTTATTTCTTCCTTATTGACAACTCTGAAGAAGTGGTCGATCTTTCCTTTAGAGCTATGGGTTATAAAATGTGCCAAATAGCCTTTAAACTTTATATTTGTCGGAAATTTGGGTGACTAACTTGTAAGATCAGTTTTTTATTGATTGTAAGTTAATTTAATTATCATGATAGGAAGTTTTATACTGAAGAAATGAGAAATAATGTTAGAATTTTTTGTTGAAAAACTTCTCTCAAGTAATCTTTTTAAAATGCGACACTAATTGTACTTATGTTTTTTAATGCTTTTTTACTGTCGCATGTTAAAGACTACCCCTTAAGGTTTAAACCTTAACGCAGTTTTTATATATACAGGGTGTTTCAAAAGTCCGTTTCCCGGCTTTTATTTGGAACCAACGTGTCCTAGGATCACGAAAGTAAGGTCTACCCCTACCCTGGAGAATCTATTGAGATGACTTACAGCGCCCCTAGCGTCGAAATAAACAAAGTATAAAAAAATAATTTAAAAACTAAAGGAGATGGAGAAAAAACATCAGTAAGATTATTGTTGGAAACGTTATGAAAAAGTCAATGAAAAAAATTTCATGAAAACATCCTGAATATTCGCGGAATATTAGCATGTGAAATAGCATTTTTTAGGCTAAGCACGCACTAGAGACTTTTGTCACGGTGACAGAGACAAAATTATCACCCTGGCTATTGCAAGAAGCTAGAGCGCACGCATAGGAGACGAGACTCTTGGCCGATTGCCTAACATCTCTCCATAGAAATGCATTGCTCTCGAGTGACTTGTGTAATAAGTCACCGCGACAGAAGTCTCTAGTGTGCTCTTAGCCTTAAGAGGCCTCGAAAAAGAAAAAGTTCGTAAATTTGAAAAAATTTCAGTGTTTTTGTGTAGTTTTGGGCTTATTCAGTTGAATAAAGACAAAATTTAATCAAAAATTCAAAAAAAACTTTCGATTTTGCGAACTTTTTTTTATGAGGCCTGAAAAAATGCTATATTCAAATGCTAATATCTCATGAAATTTTTTCCAGTGAGTTCTTCATAAACGTTGCCAACAACCCTCTCACGGATGTTTTTGCTCAATATCCTTCAGTTTTTAAATGATTTTTTTAAACTTTTCGTATTTTGCCGCTAGGGGCGTTGTAAGTCATCTCAATGGATTCTCCATGGTCCTACCTAGGGGTAGACCTTACTTCCGTGACCCTAGGACACGTTGGTTCCAAATAAAAGCCGCTAAACAGACTTTTGAAACACCCTGTATATAAATAAGTTAAACAAGATAATTAGCATTGAAACATTATTCGTGTCCCTAATCTTTTGACCTCATTAATAGATTCATTTCTTTTGGAAATTTTTGTTCGCACTGTAGCTCCTTAGGATTGTTTCACTGCCCACCCAAACCAAGGTGATTTTGAATTTTCTCAGGGTAGTCGAAAATCCTCATCATTTTCGCCCGTGAATATTAAATCACCCTGTATTAAAAAGGAATCCTCTAAACTCTCCCTTTAAGCCTTCAATAAAAGAGTATATAATGTTGGTCAATGTATTTGCATATTGTTAATCACTCTCACAAATGGATGTGAGAGTTGTTCCGGAATAAGACATTACACGTCAGTTTCGCTAGAATACTTGTACTTCATACCGCATAGATATATCTGGGTATATAATAATTTTTTACTGGTGATTTTTATTTATTTCGTGTTTTGTTAGACTCTATAAATGATATATAAACCTTAATTTTAAAAAATACTTATTGAAATCCGATCAAAATTTTTATTCCTACAGTTAAAAGTATATTGATGTAGGTTGATTGGTACTTTTTCCACTGGTCTATGCACGGACTGCACTCTAGCTTTTACTATACTCTGTTCGTTTAGAATAGGCGCCTGAGACGAAATGTATTAGAAGCAGTTACTATTGTAATTATCATCGAACAATTTTTTTTGTACAATGACAAGGCAGCCTAAACAGAGGTAGTTAAAATACTGTAAAAGAATCAATCACTAATGATGCGAGATGAGCGTTATTAGGCGTTTTTGAGCGTTTTTGATCCTGTTTCAGGCGCCTATTCTAAATGAACAGACTATAGGTTTCCTTTATTTCGCTTTTTAAAATTTATATATTAATGTTTTTTTTCACCAAAAGAGATAAGCATTTTACTAACACAAGAGAAAATATCTCATTTTAATTAAAACTGCAAACTTAATTTTTTCAGATAACCTGTGATGATTAATATCTCTCTCTCTAATTTTTTTTCAACAAGGAATGAAAATAATTTTAGTCTCTTTGAAAAATTGCTATTAGGAAATATATCTCAATTGTACCAAAAATTTTTGAAGAAAATTTCTGTTATTTTGCGAGGAGTGATCATTAGGCTTAGGATGTAAACGCTATTTTGGCTGTCTTTCATTTTTTATTTTTATTATTTTTATTAAAACCGTTTCGTTCAAATCCTTGAATTTAAATCGAAACAATAAAATTGAAGATCTAATTTTATTTTTATACTCAAACCAGGACTCAAACTTTTTGAAGCTATTAAACAAATTTCTTCATCAAACATAGTTTTTACATGAAAATATGAGCTACTGAATTCATACATCGACTCTAACCATATTAATAACCATTAATTTGTTTAACCTTTATTATTAATTAACCCTTATTTTACACCACAAAAGGGTGAAATAAGAAGAATAAGACAAATAAATTCAAAATTATATTGAAACTGAGTCATTAAAGCAATATCAATGGAGTAAGTTAATATGAATGGAGTCAAACATTCCTGCATAATTTTTTTAATTTAAATTAAAAGACAATTTTATTTTAACTTAGTTTACCACACAATGGATAGTAAAATATAGACAAATTAACTTAAAAAATACAATGAATGTACATCAATTTCACAACTTCCCTATATACTGCCGTCCTAAGTCCATTTTTCATATTTTGAGTTAATCTAGTTTTTATACCAAGTACTCTGCCGTCCATCTCGCTGAAGGTAGCGGAATGCTTCTTTCACCATATTCTTCCGAATCTATCACCATAACTTGCCATTGCGTCACCAATCGTTTAAAACTTCATGTGTGTGTGTGTGTGTGTGATACTTAGTTGTTATTACCTAATGGATGGACATAGGACGTTCTAGCTTAGTAACATAGGACAGCGTGATTCTATTTGAAGCTAGGCTAAAATGTCCTATGGCCATATAGCACTTCTCAGTGAGTCAGCTTCAGGGGGTTAGCTGTGAATACAATGAAATGTCCCAAGTTTAGTAACAATATTCTTTATTAAACATGAATATTGCATTGTTTAGCATAAAATAATTCCAGTCATTTTGAATCTTTTTGTTACTCCCAATACAATGAAATATCACAAATTTAGGGAAAAAAGTGTTGTCAATCATTAGGATTGCATGATTGTTAGATTAACACTAAATATTATTTGTAATTGTAATATTTCTTCCTTCAAGCCTTACAACAGCATTTCAGTCGCTATAAATTGTAGGTATCACAAACAAGTAAATTAGAAAATATGTCACTTGAGATCCTTAGTTAGCCTGAGGGGTGTTTTCGAATTTTTTAAATTCACAACTTTATCAACATGAAAAAATATAACAATGAACGAATAAGTTATTATGCAATTTAAGTTACTATTATATTATAATTTAAATTTAGACTTGGCTGATTTATTTGTGGCCTAAGTTGCATAAAGGTTAGCGATTTGTCGCTAATTAAATTTGGAGGTAAGTAGGTACCTGCCCAGTTAGTAAGTCTATAAGATAATGTAGCTAAACGACTGGTAACCCGAATATTCACGGCCTAAGGTTGAGAACGAATTATATAAATATAGGTAACACACACTCAGGTACACTCACTCGTCATCCAATGAAACGTCTTCAGTGCTTTCTGGCAGTTCTTCCCACAACTTCAGGCGGTTTTTGGGGATTATCGGTCTCAATCGGATGATTAAATTTTCTTTTCTTTGCGCCGCAACGCCGCGGAGCCCAACTCTGTTTTGAGGTTTAGGCACCCCTTTTTTGTACGCAGAAGCGGTCAGATAGTTGAGCTCCCGGTATTCCTCACTGTACTTGAACATGTTGAATCAAAGATGTCACGCCCATAATAAAAGTGATTGGTTATTGCGGATTGGTCATAATGATGAGGAACTGCGTCATCGGCTAGTCGCTAGTAGAACGTACGTCTACACTAGAATTTTCATCTCTATGTGAAGAGCCAACCTTATCTATTCTATTAACCTTGCGTTATACTGTTACGTGACGTCATCGAGTGAACACCACTTGAATATCCTAGTGCTACCCACAAAACTCTTGTCACTTCTACTAAGCTAGAAAGTCTATGTCCCTGAATTTCGTAGACATAGGACATTCAAGCCTGGTACACCTCACTTAGGACGTTCTAGCTTAGGATGACCAGCAAATCTAGTGAAATGGACATAGGACAAAGTAAATTTTGATGGCTTTCTCATGGACATAGGAATTTCTAGACTAGCTCAAAAGATGCGCGTGACCGAGATCTACAAGACCACGTCCTTATCTAAAAAAGTGAAAAAATGGACTTAGGACGTTCTAGCTAAGGACGGCAGTATAGGGGGTAGTTATTTTTCCCCTCTTTCCATCTAAGTATTAGAGCAAAGCTCGGAGATTGTTTTGAGCACAATAAGTCAGTTTGTTATTTTTTTGGACTTATTCACTTCTTCAAACTGACGATTCATTTGCGGACATGGGTTCCTATGAAAATAGTTTACCTATATTAGTTAACTACCAAAATAGTTTAACTATTAGTTAACTACTAATTGTAACCTAGTTCTAATTAACTAGTGCCGAACACTTCTTTGCAACTTCCCGACTGTTTCAGATGCGCCGTCCGAAATGGGGTCGTCCCGCTGGCGCAAACTGCGCACCACCGTCCAACTGGGGAACGCGGTCATGGCGCACCCGCGGCCGCTGAAGCGAGAGGACTCCTTCCTGACGCGCTTCTCTACGCGACCCCCAGCTCCCCTCTGCGACGCCAAGGGCGGCGAAGGCGCCAAAGCCTTCCTCCGCCTCCCTGTGCTCAACCCGGACGAGACGCCGCTGGTCGGCTGGCTAGGCCTGGTCGCTCTCTGTGGACTCTACAACAGGTATAAAGGGAAAATCTTATTTGAACACACACAAGAGAGACTATACTTTTCTCTTTTCATTTAGAACAGGCCCCTGAGAAATAGTGCTTCCCCCCTCGTAACCATAGTTACGTTCTTCGCGCAGCCAATAGTAAGCCTTCTTCGTCACTTTGACGGTGATAGTTGTTATGGTTACCGATTCGGTGTTGGGGGAAGGAAATATTTTCAGGCGCCTATTCAAAATGAATAGAGTATAATGTATAAATTAATAATTAATATATAATAAAAATTAATGTTTAATGTATAAATTACAACCTTTCCTGTCAGTGCCGTCACAGATTGACGTAGAAGCACGTTATTCTTTCTAGCTACCTAATTGGCGAGTCATAGCTGACTCTCGCTTGTTTTGTCTTTTTCGGCCAATTAGATAGCTAGAAAGTGGGTCATGTTCTTACGTCAACCCGTGACGTCACTGGTAGGAAACTTTGTAATGTAGTATAGTTAGAAAAGCCATCGAGATTCATAAACACAATATTAATTTCAATAGAATAAAGGAAGAAGGATTAAATGTTCCATCCATTTGGCACCCAAATTTACATATGCTACAGTGAAACCTTCTTTCTTTCTCTGGACAGCTGGGCTCTGATCGCGCGGCAGGCCTTCCCGGAACTGCAGGCGGAGGGCGTGTGGTCGGCGCTGGACGCCGCCTGCGACGCCGTCTACTGCCTGGACGTGGCGGCGCAGTTCCGCACGGGCTACCTGGAGCAAGGCATCATGGTGAGGGACGGCAAGAGGCTGGCCAGGCACTACGCGGCCTCCAGGGACTTCTGTCTGGACGTCGCTGCCTTGCTCCCCCTAGGACACCTGCTGAGAGGGGTGCTGGGCGACTCCCCGATGCTCAGGTTCCCCAGGTAAGGTTTCAATTCGATGATTAAGTTTTGTTCCGGTGTGGGAAGAGGACTGTTATTGAGGAAAATGCCGGGGCGTGTGCGTCTTGGTGTTGAGAGAATGCAAATTTTTATAATAGACTCGGAAACCTGTTTTTGTGCGGTTTTTTATCTGTGCGACTATTTTTGTGAGATTTTTAATTGGTGCGGGTTTTTTTTACTGCAATTTTTATAAACCGCACAAAAAAACGCTAAAAAATACCGCACCGAAAAGGACTGCTCAAAAGCAGGTTTGAGTGTACACTACTGTGCAAAAATTAAGGACAGAACTGTTTTTTAAATTTGTCACTTAGTAGAATTATTTTTTATCCATGAAAATCACACAATAGATGTTCAATGCGCGGGAATAAAGAGCCCGAAAACCAATTTTCCCTTCCAATATTTTATGGGGGTAAATGCGGGCCCTCCATTGGAAATGGAGTCCCACTACACATTTGGAGCAGTGACATAAATTATTCCTTAACTCACAATGTAAGCTTTTAAACGAGTATGTTGCCTCTAAATGGTATTTTTAGGTTTTTATTGAGAGATATCGGTCTAATCATTTTTGGCAAATTTTAGTTTTTGGATCATTATTAGTCAACCATGTTGTTTAGTAGTTCTGCCATTATGCTTGATTGCGCTTAGGTCTGGAGACCCGAAAATAATTTTATTCTTTCAATATTGTTACTTGTGAAAAACTTTGAGGCATGAAAATGGTATTTTGTGCAGTTTTCCACTCATAAAGAGAAATCCTTGACCCAGAAGGTCTTCTAAAAGAAGCAAATGGGACATTAGAACACAGGTACGCAATTGCAGATATGAGTGAAAATATATCCTCTATAGGTTATCGTGTTAAATTAATTTAACGCATTTAGTGCACAAAGTAGCCAATAATTCAAATCATTCATTCCTTTTATGGGTAAAAATCCTTTTTTTAGAAAGAGAAAACTATTTTAAACGAAAGTTATTTAAAAGCTTTTTAAGAAAAAGTCAATTACATTTACCAATCCAATTACTGAAATGATTCAGAAGGTTTTTTCCTAGGTGAATAAAATGTGTAAAGAACGGAATTTAATTCAAGTTCTTAAACTAATTTCATGTACCTGACGCTTGATTAAAGGTCATGTTTTAAGACTCCTTTTTCTTCAAGAATAGCTCCGAACATCAGAAAAAGTTTCATTCAATGTTTAAAATATAAAAAATACCAATATACGGTGATTGCCTTTATGGAAAAAAAGTAAAACTTCATCCAAAAATTAATTAGGGGTGTCTTTTTTTTTCACATCTCATCAAACTGTTAGTCCTATTATTTTTTTCTTCAAAATAGATTTTATTACACTTCCAAAGTTTAAAAACATATGAAAAAAGGAGTATTTCACCACTACCTCTGTTTAGAGGAGAATAAGTGTTAACTCCAACTCTCAAGCATCGCCTCCAGCTATGGACCGGTTTCGTCCTTGTTAGGACTCATCAGCACGGCATAGGAAGGCAACGCAAGAAAAGCGGAGGGAAGGTTTTTAGTCTCTAGCCGACTATAACGGAAACTTTACACTTATTCTCCTCTAACCAGAGGTAGTGGTGAAATACTCCTTTTTCATACCTTGCCTTTCGGGAATTAAATCTGTTCTAGGGAATGAGCAGTTCATTCCGGCAGATAGTGGAGGACTAATCATTGGTCACCACTTTTTCCGTTATAGTCGGCTAGACTAAACCTTCCCTCCGCTCTTCTTGCGTTGCCTTCCTATGCCGTGCTAAGTCCTAACAAGGACGAAACCGGTCCATGGCTGGAGGTGACGCTTGAGAGTTGGAGTTTACATATAAAAAACTATCTCACAAGATGATATTTTAGCTCTAGTACAAGGTAAATCAGGTAACCAGATTAATCAGCTAATCAGGTTAAATCAGGCCCAATTTTACTCAAATTTTAATCGCAGGTTTTGGCAATCAAGTGTGATCATCAAATTCATCCAATTTTGAGATCATTGAAACCCGTTGTAGGTTCCTGAAAGCGCGGCGCATCTACAAGTTCTACTACGCGGTGGAGTCTCGGACGGCCTACCCGAACCTGTGGCGCGTGGCCAACCTCATCCACGTGCTGTTGTTGCTGGCTCACTGGTTCGGCTGCTTCTACTACATGCTGTCCGAGCTGGAAGGCTTTCAGGGCAGCTGGGCCTACCGCCAGCGACCGGGGGAGTCCTCGCCCCTGGTGCGCAAGTACCTCAGCTCCGTCTACTGGTCCACACTCACGCTCACCACCATCGGAGACCTGGCCACTCCCGCCACCAACCTCCAGTGAGTATCTCTGGACCTTTTTTTAATAAATAAGCAGACCGAAGAAAACAGGAAGTCGTCCGGTGTAATGTTATTCAAATGGAGAATGAGATGAATACAGGTTATTTTATTTCTAGTTTATTATTGCAAAATTCTTTCAAACTTGTAAAATATCATCTCATTACTCTCAGATATTTGGAGTGATTGCTTCGTTTTTTTATTTATTGTTCTTAAAATAAATAGCTATAAAGATTGCTCGAAATTCGGAATGGGTGCCGAAATTCTTGTGTTTTCGCTCTTTTGGCAACTGAGCTGACACACTGAAAATATAGGATCATGACGCCAAAGATAGCCAAATGCAATGCCACTAAAGTAACCCGGAAGTAAGCCCCCACCCAGATCACTGCGCCACCAACTTCCGGTTGAAAAGGTCCATACCGAGGGTGTTCATCCCCTTTAACTTTTGAGAGCCTGCAGATATACAGGGTGTTTCAGATAAGTGTTTAACAACTTCAAAGAGGGGTAGGGCACACCTAGACGACTCAGAATCACATAAGAAATGGGGGGTCTGAAATGCTCCCCTAACGACCAAGGGGTTTTTATAAGCGGGGATGTTAGGTTGTAAAATCCCAGTGGAAATTGACACGCAACCTAATAATAATCACCAGGAATAAATGCCTTAATCCATGGTTTAAAACACAGAGTAGAGAGCTTAACAGAGATACCAAACAGCCGTTTTCCTCTTTAGGTAATTAATTTAGTTCAGCACGCGTATTATAATTCAGTTCACTAGCAGCCAATCAGAGAACGCGAAATGTATTTGATTTGATTTTAACACTGATTATAGGCGATTTGGATTTGAGTGACAGCTTCAGTGGGCGAATGACAGAATTAGCAGGAATGATATGGTTTTAAAGGAGGCGGATCGTTTGGCTCGAGGTTTGTCTATGGGAAAAGCCCTGTTAAAAAAGTTGCCATTAGCGTCTATGGAGATGAACACTCTGTTAAGCTCTATACTCTGTGGTTTGAAAGGGAAACTCACCCGGAGAAGAAGACGACAACTGTCTTAGGAGATTTATTATAAGAGAGCGTTGATTGGTTTGTGGATAGGACGTATTTCCTTATTTGGGATTTCCGGTCGCTCTGCAAACGTTCTGATAGGTCCATGCAATGGTGTTTACCCTGCAACATGTGACCCCTGAAGTCAGATGAAAGTATCCCATTCGATCTTAAAAGGTTACGTGTCAATTTCCACTGAGGATTTTACAACTTCTCATGCCCGCTTATAAGAACCCCTAGCTCTTTAGGGGTGCATTTCCGACCCCCCACTTTCCTAGGTGATTTTGAGTGGTCTAGTCTAGAATAAGGAAGAATCGGCTTCCTATGAGCAAGCAAATGTATTCACTTCTAGTTTCAACCAACTATCTCCCTCTCCCCTCCAAAACAATCACCTCGTCTTTCAAAAGCACGTGACCTTTTTGCTATCCATCCATCTTTCAACGCCCCCTAGCGTTTATATTCGGAGTTAAAATTTTTATACTAAAAACTTTTAGAGATTTGGTAAATTAGTGCGTCACCAAGTTGTAGACCAAGAAAAAGACACCTCGTGCAGAAAAATGACTTGAATAAAATTTTAAAACGCGCCCGCTCAATTAGGTAGAATTTACGTAGTTTTTACGCTCTAAAACGCTCCTCAAAACGAAAAAATGATAATTACAACTTTGTTTAGTTACGCCATAAATTACTCAAGATTACGATATAAGATTGCGGCAAAATTTCAAAGTTGCTTTAACTTAATTATTGAGTTTCTATTGGCGATACCCCTTACATGGAGCTCTTACCAGCGAAAAAACGTCCAAAATTCCTTCAAAAAAGCATCGAAAGTGAAGTTTTCTCAAAGAAGTCTCTTAAGAAAACTGCGGACAAAGCGTTCAAATTCCCTTCACTTTTTTTAACAAATTTCGCTGATTTTTTTTGCTGGGTTAGCTCCATGTTTACAAACAAACAAACAACTTTATTTATTACAATTTAAACAAAGAATAAAAGAATACAAAAAGAGCACAAAAAAGGGAAGATATTTTCTTTTGAATCACCAAGGAGGTGAGATAACCTCATACAGGTGAAATAATATATATTATATAAAATGAAAAACATAAAAACACAATATACAAAAAAAAGTACCATAGAAAATTAAATACAAGAACAACAAAAAAATACACATGAATAGATGAAAAAGATACTGAAAAATATGGCAAGTGAAAATGCTGTTGGGTGAGCTTCAGGGATAAAGTGCTAGAGAATATAATCAAAAATGATCCTCGATATTATCTATGGAGTATATAAACAATTTTAATATTTTTTTAAATTTTAATGGAGATATTTCTGTTTTAATATGAATAGGTAGGCTATTGTAAAATTTTGGGGATAAGTAAGCATAATTTTTGTGAAAAATTTCTTTCCGTGTTTTGGGTATTAGGTAATTATTTTTTGAACGCAAGTTATAAGTTATGTTTCTTATTTCATTACTATTACGATGCGTATTAAAATAAACAACTGTGTGATAAAAAAATAAATGACGAATAGGAAGAGCGTTTAAATTTTTATAAGTATTTAAGTTAGGGATTTGATTATTACTTAGAAATTTGACTATAAAAAACTATGTTTAAAGTATGCAATGCATTTCGTGAGTTAGCTATAAAATAAGCTAATTTAATTTATTCTTAGAGGAAATAAACAAAAACCCCATTACCAATATAATAGTATCAATAATACACCGTTCAATCAAAGTATTACTCTGCATCAAACGCCCTCCCGTTTTTCTGCCCATTACCCCGTCACTTTTGCCACACATGTTTCGCATCATTAAGCATCATACCATGATAAACGCTCATGTTTTTCTATTTGCGTCGCGCCTAATGGGCATCGGGCAGGAACAACACGACTATCTCTTCCCAGGAATCACATATTCGAGATTTTTCTTTCGTTCTGTGTTCTATTCTTTCTCATGTAGGTACAGAATGTTAGAGAATCCAAATAATCGTTACCCTCCGTGGGAGTGACCAAAAGAGTGGCCCATCATTTCAAGTGGTCCAAAAAACGGAAAACTGTTTGCTCGACTATTTTTTAACCTTGGGGGGGGTCCTATCAATCTTAACCTAGCAGAAGTTAAAAAGATCATTATTTTTTACATCCTTTTTTTTAAATTTCCGTTTTCAAAGCTTTGGCTCATTTAAAGGTTTGAGGAAATGGAAAATCATCTCCTCATTGAAAACAGGGGTTTTGAAGTATAATTGTTTAAGATAAAACGGTCTGAATGACTGATGTAAGAGTATTTTCCTCAAACAAATCCTTAATTATGAAATCATAGTCGAAAGTTTGGAATATTTTTTTAAAAACCCGTCCGTTTTCGAGAAGACTTTTTCTAGGAAAGAAACCTGTCAACCCGACATGTTTTTTTTTTCATAAAAACCAGATTATAATTAATTTTGTGTGCAAAGTTTTAGCTTTAAACCTTAAAAACTCTGCTTTCTTTAAAAAAAAAAGTAATCATTCAAAAATCCCCAAGTCGACGTTTAGTCAAAAATCACGCTTTCGAGAGTTAGATATCTCTGGAGATATAGATTAAAATTCAGTCAAAAGTTAAGAAATGGCAATGACAAAATTTTGCCAAATGCTATACAAAACTTTGAATTTAAGGGTCTATATAATCTCGATTCATCATTTAAACTTTTGTTTCAATATTTTAAAACAACAATAAAAAATACGACCACTTTAATAGACGAGATTAGTGTGACGTTTTTTGTTTTGTTTGGAAACGTAAATTCAGTCTGTGATTGGTTCCGTGAACTGTACGGACAGTACGGATCCGTATGTAACCAATCACGGATCGAATCAACGTTTCCAAACAAAACAAAAAACGTCATCACTAATCTCGTCTATTGAACTGCAAAAAGCACTTTTGACACTAGTTGTGGTTACTTCAACCCACCGCCTGAGTAGCAATAGACACGGTCGCCATCTGGATTCATCGAAATCTATCTCTCTCAATTCATAACCCTACATTCTCTTTATATGGAAGAGTGATTAACGTTTGTGCAATTTGCCATTATAGACAGCAGCCAATACGGATCTATGAATCTTTTCCTCTCTCTATCAACTCTGCTGACTCTTTTTTCCCTCATAAAGCGCCAATCTTGATATCGGAGGAGGGAAGATTGAATTCTGGATAAGGTCTTATTTTTTCTGTTGGAATTCCGAGATTGGGGATGATGAGTTTCCTTTTTTTATGATCCCGAGATGATAAGAAGAAGACACTTTTGTTGGAGTGAGGTGACCAATTTATACGATACCAGTAACTGGCATGCCAGTGGAGAGTTGACTGGAAACCGGTCAAGTGAATTCTAGATCAAAAATCATAACATTTCCTATCAGATGGTAGTTCCTTTTATTTCCTAAAGTTTCGCGTTAACTTGATAGAAACAGAATTTGAAGAGAAAAGGAACATTAATAACTATTTTTGGATGTAAATATATAATATGTATTTGCTGGAACGTTCAGTCATTTCAATATTTAAAATATTGAATTAACTAATTTCTTTTTGAAACTTTTCGTGTTGATTTTTGAATTTAGAACCTTTTTTTAGTGGAAAATGCATTTTTTGTTTTCAAAAAGTTTCCCATTGGTTCCTTTTTTGTGCAAGATCAGTTGGTTTGCATAATATTTCGCCATAAGAGCACCATCTGTAAAGTTATACACATTATATCTTTCCCACTAAGCACAAATATAGTATATACATCTTTACATTAAACCTCCATAAAATACAATAAACCCGACAAATAACTGAAATAATTGGATCACCGCACCGCCATCAGATATTTTAATCATAAATAAAAGTTCTTAACGCAGGTCTTTTTTAATTACAAAGGTTGGGAACTTTCCATGAGTTAAAAAATTAGGAATTTTTAAAAAATATCTTGCTTGATTTAAAAATTTAACGGGGAAGACTTTCATTGAAACAAAAAAGAGGTCTAACAAAGTCGGAAAACAATGGGGAAAAAGAATAAATCTTATTAGAAAGGACGAAAGAAACAGGTATAGAAAAGCGTCCGAGACGAAGACAAACAACATAGAAAGATCCACAGAAATGCATCACGTTTTGCAATCAGTAGATTGAATTTCCGAAAGAGAGTTCTCATTAAATCTGTCGGATGGAGGTTGCTTTTCCCCACACAGAGAGAAATAACCTACAAGGCCACTGAATCGGAAAGGAGGTCGCTCTTCTAGGTGAATGGACAAAAATGCTTTCTTTTTTTTGTAATATTGGGAATCGTGAAACTGTATCATTCTTCTAGGAATACAACGTTAGAATACATTCGCCGACAGTAAATGAATTCGATAGTAAAAAGATTTCGTTTGGAAAAATGATGTATTAGAGATTAGGGTCTTTTAGGGGTTCGTTTCTTTTGAGTATGGGAATGGAACGTTGAGACAGAGAACGTTGGGTATTTGATAGTCACAAAGACATTTAATGTCCACCCTTTAAGTTTTATGATGTTGATGTTTCTATTACAATTGTGTTTCTCAGAGGTAAATAACAAGCTTAAATAATCCCAGAGGAAAATAATTGGCGTTTTTTTCCTGATTTAAATTAGATGAAAAATATGCAATTATGTTCGAATTTCTTTAGGGAAAAAACAGCTCATATTTTATTTTTTATAACTTTATATCCACTTTAATCTTTAAAATCAAATAAGCAGAAACTTTCAAGATTTTTAAAATTATTATGATCAAAATCTCAATATGTAGTTTTTGAAGAGAATAATTGTTTTTTGATTGAATTATCAATTCGTTTTAGTTGCATTTAATTAAAATCCTTCAAAGTTTATACAAGAAAATCCTACATGAAATTCGTTTTAATACTTCGATCTTTTACTTATGAAGGAAACTAGATTTACATAATCCTTTCTTTGCACGATAGCAAGTGCAGAAGATGGCTTTGCTGCATACTTTTGTTTATATAGGAAAAACTAGTTGTACAGAACTCGTTTCATTATTGCTAAGAAAAAAACAATACAAACACCTATTACAGTTATTTTTCTGGGCTTTTTCCAAAAACTGTTATTCCATTTAAGAAGGATTGTCTTTAATGATCAAGCGTGAAAACCTGATTTACTAATTAAATTTTGATTAGTACCTTAAAAATAGGGCTTAACGAGGATATTCGTTATTTTTCAGAAGGACTGAGATCTATTCGTTGGTGATTTCGAGGTCTTTCATGCGCATGTGACAAAACTGTGTTTGTGTTTTAGTATGAAAAATAAACTCAAAAATTGATTTGCATGGATAAATCATTAAAATTATGATCACCAGTAGTGAGTACGCGGTGAGCTTTTCTGATCACCAAAGGATGATGCGTATCTGATGAGAAACGCTGTCTTATTTTTAAAAGTGACAAATCAATATTTTGTAATCTGATTTAGATTACGCATTAACGTTTTGTTAGCATCATTTTTTAAGTTTTGTTTTTCGTTCCCAAATATAAAAAATATGAAAGATCGCGCCAAAGGAGTGATTACTTGCTAATTATGAAAAATACCGAAGAGAGCTCCTATTCTCGAACGAAAATTTAGTTTTGCTGTTAAGCGAGTTTCTTATCCTTTTATACAGGTAAATTGAATCATATTAACGACGATATAGTTTCTCAAAACACCCTTTCTTTAAGATCCCAATTACTAAATCTCTATCAACTCTCCTCCTACTACAACAAAATCCTAACAAAATGCATCACAATCACTTCCAAAAAAAATTATCATCCTAACCATTCATCAAGTATTCGAACAAAATATCTTTCTACCAACCCCCTTCTCGAGGCCAAAGAATGCACTTAACAGAAACAACGAGCACTTAACACGGACGGAGACTAATTAAAAACTCTAAATTAACTAATGTCAAGTGCGCACTTAATTAAGCGAAAAGCGTCACTTCCTAATAGGTTGGTATGATGACGGAGAAAAAAAGGCGTTTTTCCAAGAGAAGAGAGTACTTTTGAAAGCTGTCTTGGCAACGCTTAAAATGAGCGGTAATAAGTTTGGATGCATAGAGATGTTAGATTGGAGAGTGATCTTTGGACATGTGCTTGAATTTGAAGGCTTGGCAATACAATACAATTTAATTAATTGAAGTGAATTAATAAAAAATGGACCAGCCTTGTTGGGCTTCGAGCCTGTAGCTGGTCGACAAAATTTGCATTTGTATGTTTGTCGGTCACTATTGCTGTATTTGTACTAGAAGCTCTTTTGAGCATAACAAATTCTTAGGTTTGTTACTGCGTTTTAAAAATTTCATGCGGAATATCTCGATATAAGATTAAGTAGCTACTTATTGATAACCCTTAACCTAACAAGATGAATTAGAACAGTGCTGTTTTTTTATCGCAAAATTGGCAAATATAACGGAATAACCTGAAGAAAAGTGGAGATATACCTGGTTATTGCCCCAAAGTCCTCAATTGAATCGCCAGTTTGAAAAAGAGAAAAGGTCCAAAAAATGGACTATTGATTTATTGTGCTAAAAAATCTCCAAGCTTCGCTCTACCTACACATAAGTATAAAGAGGGGAAAATAATCCCCCCGATCGGCAGATTCATCTCCATGAAATTGGCGAAATCAATGCCCATTCATTGTATTTTTTAATTTAATTTGAAATTTAATGTAATGCGTCTTTCTATTACTCTTTCGGAATAACAGTTAATTGGCAAACCAATCAGAGCACTCCTTTTTTTCCTATGAATTGGAATCGGGATTAGATATCTAAAAAATCGTTCAATTCCATTCCGGAATCGATTCCTGGGGTTTGATTCTTTCGATTCTTGGATTCGATTCCAGAAGTTCGATTCCAACCTGGAATCGATTCCTTAGAGCCAGTATCAAAAAAGTAGAATCGGGGTAATCTTTTTCAATCACAAATCAAAGATAATTAGTAATTATTATTAATTTTATTAATAACCCCAGCAAAATATTAATTAATAATCAAAATTCTAATTAATTAGTGAACAAATTTTTTAATAAATTATTAATCAGTAAACAAAGTACGATTCCTAAGATTCAATTTCACTGTATAATACTAATTAATTCTCAATATACTAATTACTAATTAGTAAACAAAATTTGTTTATAATTATTTTCATTAATTAGAAAATTAAGTACGATCCCTATGATTCGATTCCTGCTGGAATCGATTCATTCAAGGGTTCGATTCATTAGTATCGATTTCAAGGCATTTGATTCCAATTCGATTCCGGAATCGATTCTTTCATAAATGTTTAGAACCCTAATCGGGATATATGTGGATGATGCCATGCAGGGATGCCACACCAAGCTCTCCCTTTGTAAGGTGCCTCTATTTTTGGATGCAATTCTTCGGGTGGTAATAAAGACATCGGAATGAGAAAATACACTAGCGGAAATAAAAATCCCAACACCAAGAAGGAAAGGAGATATCAAAGTCAAATTTTTTTCCATGATTGCACAAAGTATCAATGTGAATTGATTAAAAAATCAGCATTTCTGGATGTTAGGGGGCCGAGAAAACCGGGGAGGAGTGTTGTCTCCATAGGTGTCCATTACCGCCGTCACTCGTCATGGTATTGAGTGACAGGGGCTCTAAATGACTTTTGAGGGATTGGAGGACCATGATGCCTCCTCAGGTAGTCCAAATTCATATGGTGCACCAGCGGACGTTGCATACCGGGCTAGGTGATTTCTCCTCATTGACCGGACTTGTTTTGTGAGCGTTGCTTCTAACGAACGGATAAGCCAGGGTAAAAATGCAACATAGGGGGTTAAGAAGAAAGCTTGGACATTGCATAAAACATGTGTCAGTGCATGTTTCTCTTGAAATTTGTCCCCAGGACAGATCTGAAGGTAAGGACGGTCTACCGGCTGCAAAACCTCAATGACGCAGCTCTGGTTGGAAAAAGTACTGGTGAATCATACTCAGGAGTTGCAGAAATGGAATCCAATGCATCCCCACTCCGTTACCCTGCATCACCACTCCGTGGAACGATTAGAAAATCATCAGCTGAGTGCGCTCTCTCCATTGTGTCCTCAAACTCATACCCAACCGTCGTGGTGCTCCAAACCGAAGCAGGATTCTCTCATAAACGCAATATCATGAAATTGGAATTTTCATTTCCTTATTTCGTGCTCTATTGGCAACAGAAAGGCCCATTTTCAGCCCCTTGTTTATAGACAAAGATGTAAGAAGCTATGCGGACAAAACGGACAATCCGCAGTACTGCAAACGACATCCATCCCACTGCCACTTGTCCTCAGTGTGATCTTTCGGTACTTTGGCCAACCAGAGCTGCTTCATTGAGGTTTTTTAGCCGGTTGTCCATCCTTACCTTCAGACCTGTCCTGGGGACAAATTTCAAGAGAAAAATGCACTGACACATGTTTTATGCAATGTCCAAGCTTTCTTCTTAACCCCCTATGTTGCATTTTTACCCTGGCTTATCCGTTCGTTAGAAGCAACGCTCACAAAACAAGTCCGGTCAATGAGGAGAAATCACCTAGCCCGGTATGCAACGTCCGCTGGTGCACCATATGAATTTGGACTACCTGAGGAGGCATCATGGTCCTCCAATCCCTCAAAAGTCATTTAAAGCCCCTGTCACTCAATACCATGACGAGTGACGGCGGTAATGGACACCTATGGAGACAACACTCCTCCCCGGTTTTCTCGGCCCCCTAACATCCAGAAAGGCTGATTTTTTAATCAATTCACATTGATACTATGTGAAATCATGGAAAAAAAATTTGACATTGATATCTCCTTTCCTTCTTGGTGTTGGGATTTTTATTTCCGCTAGTGTAAATAAATGGGATGATAGAAACTTTTTTCTCTCTGGGGTTTTTGTTTGTTTTGGAAATAAATTTTGTGGGAGTGTCGATGGGAGATAAATTTAATTAGTTTCACGAGGAACGGCGAAAAGAGGATATTTCCCTGAAACGAAACCATTTAAGGGATGGGGAAAAAAGACCCTTAAGTCAATAGGTTTGAAATTTATGAATCTGATAAAATTTTGTGGTTTATGCATTAAGTGTAATTAACACGTCATAATCAGTCTCTTAAAATAAATGAGCTTTTACATTTTCCTAGATTAAGAGGATGTTAAAGACGAATCTCTCTGATGGAAGTTCAGAAGATGCTTTTATTTTGGAATATTTTCTATCTTTTAATTAGATGTTTCCTTGAAGTTAGTTTTTACAATGAAAGTTATTAGCTTTTTATTTTTCATTTCATGATAGAACATTTCATTAAGTACAGTAAGAAAGCGTTAAGCATTTCTAATATAATTTAAAGGCGTTAAAATTGAATCACCAGATTAAAAAAGGGAATAAGTTCAAAAAAGAGGCAAAAATCGACTTATTGTGCTTAAATAAATCAACAATCTTAACTCTACACCTGAGTGAGACTGACATAATGACAATAACATTTCCCAACACTATTTTATTGGTTCTCAAAAAGCTCAAGGAAACTTTTTCAATCCTGCATTATATCATGGTTTGTAAGCGAAGTCATAATTGAATTGCTTGATTGAATCGCTTATTTCAGAAACATGTCAAACGCCGCTTTTCTTGTTTTGAGATAAACGAGAAAACTATAGAAGCTCACTACATTTTTATGAAGATGTGTAGTAATTTTTTCTTAAAGTAGACCTTATTTGGATATTTTTCAGGCAAAAATAATTCCTTTAATGTTTTTATTCTTTTCTTATAAAATGATTGAAATATTTGCATTTGGCAGGTTTCTGCAATAAACAGAGTATTCAAGCCTAATTTCATAGCTTAACTCTTATTTATTTAAGAATTTGTTAATAAAAGTGGGAGTATTAGTTTAATATAACATTTTCTTATTAAATACTAACCCATGCAATTATTATAAATTCTTTTTTTCTCTTTTGCTTAGTAGATGTATAACTACCTTTTTTATAAAGGATTTCAACTCTAGTCTCAAAAATAGTGGTCAGACAATTCGAAATGTCAATATAGACATCTTCCAAGTCAATAAGATAGTCGTTAAGATGTACTTTGTGGACAGTAAAATGATTTTGCTTTAAAATTCTACAACATTAATTCAATTTTATAATCTGGGGTATAGATTTGATACCCCCTTTTAATAAAATGATTCATAGATCCAAAATCTCAACCACATGGATGTAATAAAGGGCCACAAGCATGGAAATTTTATATGTATACAGGGTGTCCCACGAGAAGTGGCCCAACCCCTTCAACTTTTGAACCCCTAAAGATATAGTCATGAAAGTGGGGTCTAGGTGTAGTAAAGTGACCATGCTCCGTGATGAGATAAGTTTCAACGCCCTCTAGCGGAAACTTTATGAGTTATAATTTTTATTTTGAAAACTATGTGAGGTATGTCAAAAAAGTCAATGACTAAGTTGTAGAACAGCATCGATTTAGTAGGAAAAGACACCTTAAGCAGAAAAATATCTTGAACAAAACCCCTTAAACACACGCTCAATTAGCTTGAATTTACGTAGATTTTACGTTTTAAAACGCTCTTCACGAGGCAAAAATGAGAAATTTTCAATTTAATGAATTAATAATACTTTTAGTCATTTACTGAAGTCATAAAAATAAAAATTTCTCATTTTCGCCTTGTGAGGAGCGTTTTAAGAAGTAAAATCTACGTAATTTCAACCGAATAGAGCGTGTGTTTAAGGGGTTTTATTCAAGATATTTTTCTGCTTAAGGTGTCTTTTCCTACTAAATCGATGCTGTTCTACAACTTAGTCTTTGACTTTTTTCACATACCTCACATAGTTTTTAAAATAAAAAATTTAACTCCAAAATTCTCCGCTAGAGGGCGTTGAAAGTAATCTAATCGGATAGAACATGGTCACTTTACTATACCTAGACCCCACTTTCATGACTATATCTGTAGGCGTTCAAAAGTTAGAGGGGTTAGTTCACTTCTCGTGGGACACCCTATATATAGCTACCAAAACTCCCTTAGTCTTGAGATTCGTACAAAAACTTTAAAAATATGATTTTTACCATGGCTTGATGGATCTAAGCTCTAAAGCAGTGGTTCCCAACTCAAATATGTCTGCGGACCACTTCACTTAAACTTGAACCTCCGCGGACCATCTCTATCCCTGACTGTATCTTCAAAATTTTAACTTTTTTTTCAGTGCATTCATTCCTCATGGAGGGTCTAAAATTTTGATTTTTTTTCTGAAGTAAGGGAAACCGAGTCTTACAATGTTTCTAAATAAAACTTGGAAAATCAAATAATCTATTAAACTTCCTCTTTTCATACCACGATTTCTCGAAGACCCTCTGTCTGACCAGACCAGAGCATCCCAGTTTGAAGTATCCTTCAACACTTCCACGCTTTGCTTCGTATCAAACCAAGTATAAGTCCGATCTTTTGATTCTTTATTAGCCCCACCCAGAAGCCTCTCAGTTTTAATTTATCTGATGCAATACTTTTCCACGTCATCACATTTAGTTTCTACTCTGTAATAAACTACTGTTGAATAAAACTGCAAAATAGTAGAAATGAACAAATGATTCATAGGAGAGAAAGAGAACATAAAATTTTTTATTTATGAGCCGTATGATTTTTTACTTATGTTTTTGTATCTGCAGTGTTTTTACTATCTCCTGGAAGGTGTGATTAAGAAAACTACTTTTTAAAATTTTTCACACATTTTTTGGATAAGTTATTTAAAAGTCTTCTCACGGACCACCAGTGGCCGGGGACCACCTGTTGGGAACCACTGCTCTAAAGAAGGACTTTTCCAATCGCATATAAGTGTTTTTATGCGATTAAATAAAAAAACAGTCCCAAACAAGCTGCAGATGAGACGGCATGAACAAAATTCCCCGCAGTTTAAGTGCAGAAACCTGTCAAGCGACGTCGTTTGACATGTTTCTACACTAAAGCTGAAATTTAACATGCTGGAAAACTATTTTAAAATCACGTTATTTTATAATTCTTACTTTAAAATGTGCGTTTACCCCTACAGAATCCAATGACACTTTAGCGTTTTGATTTTATTTTAAAATTATTAATCGGATTTTATTGATAAACTATTTTATTGATAACTATTACAGCACAGATGAATTGCATACAAGAATCGGTATTTTTTGAAACTGAATTAAAAATCTTTTTAAACAATGTTTAATGCTTGAACCCAACAATACGATCACGCTTTTTATTACTTGCTGGCACACGTCCCAGCAGACTGCTGATCGCATTGTTGGGTCGCCGCAACACCAATAACTCATTTTTGAAAAAGTGGCGTTTGACACGTTTCTGAATTAAGCGATTCAATTCTGAAACGTGTCAAACGTCATTTTTTTTTCAAAAATGAGTTATTGGTGTCATGGGATTCTGAAGGGATGAACTCACAGTTTTAAGTAAGAATTATAAAAATAACGTGATTTTAAAATAGTTATACAGCATTTTAGATTTCAACTTAAGTGCAGAAACATGTCAAAGGACGTCGCTTGACTGGTTTTCTAACTGAAAGAGAAAAAAATAAGAATTCTATAATAATTGTATGGGTTAGTATTTAATAAGTAAATGTTATTTTCAACTCATATTCCCACTTTATAACTGAATCATAAAATAAATTAAGCTATGAAAATAGGCCTGAATAATCTGTTTATTGCAGAAACCTGTCAAATGCAAATATTTCAATAATTTTTTATGAAAAGAATAAAAAACATTTAAAAAAATTATTTTGTATGTACTTTAAGAAAAAATAATACTAAACATCTTCATAAAAATGTAGTGAGCTTCTATACAGCTTTTCTAGTTTATCTCAAAACAATAAAAGTAGCATTTGACATGTTTCAAAAATAAGCGATTCAACTGAATCGTCAGTTTGTTTTCAACATATCAAGTTTGAATTTAGATCTATTTCTTCTACTGTAAAAATGCATTTTGTTTTTCTGTTAACAAAAAATGCTGGTATTGCTCATTGCATTTTCTGATATTCTCCGCTAAAGACAGATATTCAGCTCAATTGATAGATCGTTTCTTCATCCCAGTAATCTATTAGTTTTCACCAAAGGCCGCTTGAAACGCTTTTTAACGACTTTTTAATGGCCCAGTTTTCTCAGCTTTCTCCTTTCGCCCAGAATGCACATTTCGCACGTATTACAACCCTAATGAATGTGCTGGAAAACACGAAAATCTTGTGTTAAGGGATAAACTGAAAACACAACGAGAGAGAGAGGATGTAAGTAGGATCATCGTTATTTTAATAGGTGACGTTATTACGTTAATGATCACGAAAGACTATTGCATGCCGGCAGTTAAAGAGTGTTTTTAGTATATAGTGTTTCGTGAATTTAGAATTAAAATGTACTCTTTCGAACTTATGAAAATGTGAAAAAATAAAGTGAGATGATATTATTGGTTCAAACTAATTTTTCGACGTAGAAGAGTTTTCATATGAGTTGTGAAAAAGAGCTTATTTTGTAGATGGAACATTAGCTTTTTCCACTTTCTATGTTAAAATTTACGGCTCATTTGCTTTTATGATTTTCTTTAGAAATACCACTCTGGGGTTCAGGGGGTTTTGGTGTGTTCTTTCCAAATAAGAAATAAAAATCGTTTACCGTCTTGCTGAAAGGAACATGAGGCGTTGCTTTACGTATGAAGATGGCTTTTCCGAGAGAAGCTGACCAGTTATACTTTTCAATTACACGTTTAGTAAAAAAATTTATAAGTAATAACCTTCTACGTAATTCCAGCTTTTCTCTCACAATGCCCTCTGTAACGGTTTTTATTCTCAATACTGTACACTGTACACAAATATAGTTTTGTAATAACATAAGTCGCTATAGGAAGAATTTCGTCAACGCGACATAAAATCGTGTTTCGTAAAAAAATAATACTTAACATTGAGGAAACATACAGGTAAGGAAAACAATATAATAGTATTTCTAAAATTGAAAGATAAGGGAAACTATCCCTTTACAAAGCTTTAAAGTAAAGTTATAAAAGTAGAAAAACATAAAAACATTATTTTTTAATATATATACATAAATTACTTATTATTATTATATTATTATTGTGGTATGGTACCACAGAGAAAAACGACTAATTAATTAAAATAAGATATTTAATAATGATGCTAGGGGTATTTTATTACAATTATATGAGCGGAGCGGGAAAAACATAGCACGCACCCGCTCGCTCGCCGACGAAATCAATAATACATATAATAAAGCAGAACAGATTCAAGTGAAAAAAAGGAATTCAACAAAAAATAAAAACAACCAATCGTAAGCCGAGAGAGAAAAGAGAAAAACGCGCGCCAAAAGAAAAAGAATAAAACACAAGGCGAAACCGAGACATGGGAACAGAGTTTCTCTCAAATCCCACATTATTATTATGTTATATGTATTTAGGGATATTTTAAAATTATACTTAAAAATTGTACTTTACTTATAATTTTATTCCCTTTGAAATAAACGAATCATATTTTTTGTTTTCAGTAATAATATGAAAACATTATAAATACACTGGTGTTCATAATTAAGAGAATTAGTAGTTCATTTTTTCGATTTCTCCAGATCTACTGAATAGATTTTGATGACATTTGGTATGAACATAGGTTGATATAATCTATATATATAAAAATGAATGTCTGCCTGTCTGTCTGTCTGTCTGTCTGTCTGTCTGCCTGTCTGTCTGTCTGTCTGTCTGTCTGTCTGTCTGTCTGTCTGTCTGTCTGTCTGTCTGTCTGTCTGTATGTATGTATGTCCTTTATAGTTTTAAACTTTTCGAACCTACATTAACTATTAAACTATACCACGTTGATCTAATCGCTCCAAGGAAGGTTTCTGAAGAATAATAATTTAAAATCGATGCATCCTAATAACTTTTTTAGTCAATTTTATGCTCAAAAACCCAAATTTCGTGCCTAACTTCAGGGCAAAACCACATTGTTGTAAAGAATATGTAACTTTCATTGTTGTAGGCATATTATCGATTGTTGCAGTTTAAAATCCATTGTTGTAACATAAACATAAAAGTGGCTCCTTTATTTAACTATTTCCACATTTGGACTGGCGAAGCCCATCTCTAACACACCAGAAGAATTATTTTAAATGGACTGGCGAAGCCCATCTGTAACACACCAGAATAATCTTCTTTAAAAATGGACTAAATAATCCTTCAAAAATTGTAATACACACGCATGCGCAGAAGTTATAATCGCTAGAATTGAAAGGCATGAAATAGCGGTTCCAGAATAGAGCAAAATAGTATGTTAATAAGGGGTATGACACCCTCCCACTATTATGCATGCCTCCTTGAGAGATTTTAGAGCGTGAATAAGGCAGATAATAAAATTTCCTGTTCATTAGGCCTACTTTCTCAGTAACCCCGTTTTGGGGCTCTGAAGGGTATGTGCAGGGGGTAGCGAGATGCAATAGCCTTAAATAGAGTCCCTCATACCTCCTCTAAAGTGTCAAAGTCTGTGAATCTGGCTGCCCATTCCATATGGTGAATATCTCCCGTTTTAATAAAAATTGCTGACCTGATGAGCTCCATTAAGTGAAGGATTTCTATCGATTGAAAAGAAAATAAGACCGATAGAACCCCTCAAAAGGTGAACAAAGGTCTCCAAGATATCAAAGAATTACCTGAAACTGTCAGGTTTCCTCGTTCAAAGGCAGGGAGGGATCTGCAACTTGTCAAAAATAAGCAAAAATTGTCTTTAATAAGGTAAAATTCAAAAGGTGAATATTTTCCTCTCTGTTAGGTCTCAAATCAATTAAACCATTGATTCTCGATGCAAACTCACGTGGAAAGAACCAGAATGCTATGTCAGTCCTTTAATGTAGGAGAAACTCACCATTATGGAATCGGAGATTTGGTGCTCTTTGTAGGAATGTTGTTAAGTCTATGCCAAACCCCCTACATCTTTCAAAAGGAGAAAATCATGGTTGAAGGTATTGTGTTGATATCTTGGAGACCTTTATTCACCTTTTGAGGGGTTCTATCGGTCTTTATTTCTTTTCAATCGATAGAAATCCTTCACTTAATGGAGCTCATCAGTTTAGCAATTTTCATTAAAACGGAAGATATTCGCCATATGGAATAGGCAGCCAGATTCAAAGACTTCGCCCCTTTAGAGGAGGTATGAGGGACTCTATATAAGGCAATTACATCTCGATACCCCCCTCCAAATACCCTTCAGATCCCCAAATCGGGATTTCTGAGAAAGTAGGCTTAATGAACATGAAAATTTATTATCTGCCTTATTCATGCGATAAAATCACTCAAGGAGGCATGCATGATAGTAGGAGGGTGTCATACCCCTTATAAACCCATTATTTTGCTCTATTCTGGAACCGCTATTTCACACCTTTCAACTCTAGCGGTTATTAATTCTGCGCATGCGTGTGTATTACAATTTTTGAATGATTATTTATTTGGTATTATATCAACCTATGTTCATACCAAATTTCATCAAAATCTATCCAGTAGATCTGGAGAAATCGAAAAAATGTGCAAATTCTCTTTATTTTGAACACCAGTGTATTTCGAAATCACCAGTGTAATATCACATAGGGGGATAAGATTCTCTAGAAATGAAATTTTGTCACAAGGGTGAAAAATTAAAGTTTCCTTAACAAAACGACATGGTAAATTTAGCAATATTCACAATTCTATTAAAGTTGTGCATTATGTGTAGCTTTCTATTTAAGTAATGTTTTTTTTTCTCGATTACAGATACCTCTTCACTATCATCAGTTACCTAATAGGAGTTTTTATATTTGCTACAATTGTTGGTGAGTATAATAACATATCATTGTCCAGTGCTTTAAGTCTGTACATTTATAAAAAATTACACTGAGTTGAACTAAACTTCGATGAAAGAAAATTTTATCCAAATTTTTACAAAAGCAACAACCCCACAAATTTAACAACTCAACCTATTTTCTTCAAATATTCATTGGTTATTCTAAATATTTTGCATAACATAAAGAAATTACACCATTCACTATGATCTGTTATGAAAATATCTCGATTTAACAAAACAACATTAGTGCAATATTATGACAATAACCTAAAAAAATAAATTTTCACTTAATACCTTACAATATTTTTCACAATCTCTAATTGGAAACTATACTAGATAACAACTTTACTTGATAACTAAAAGAGAAATAATAATAAAACTCTAATACAATATAATTTTATCAGATAATAATTAATGAGGAAATGCTATTTTCAACTAACATTCCCTATTTTATTACCAAATCCTCAAATAAATAAGGTTGAGCCATGAAAATAGGCTTGAACACAAATTTACGATTTATCATTCCACACCATACCACCGCTCATGTGAACTAGCCACAGCCAGAGCTCTTCTAGTGATAGACAGAGACAGTAGTTTTATACCGTCTCTGAAGCACTGAGCTATAAAACAAACTGGAGTGACCAAACGTGGACGACCAAACGTGCCGGCGCGGAAGGTTAAATAGCCCCGATTTCTCGCAGCAATCGGGGCAAGTTGGAAGATCATTTCCCCGCATAACCCCCTTTTAATCCGCTCATGCCTGTTTTTTAAAATATCATGAGCAAAATTTAGAATGGTCGTATAATTATGTGCATACAACTGTGCTAACAGATAGGGAAAATTAAAAGAAGATGGAAATCCTTTCCGCGGTGTGATGCGGTTTCGGCATGCTAACTCGTTACTCCAGTTGTTTTATTGCTCAGTGCTCTGAAGAAGATTAGAAAAAAACGTAATACACTAATAATACTTTATGCACTTCCACGAATGTGAAAGCTCTCTTGAATATTAAAAAAAATGTGATTTCCTAGTATAAAAAAATCAGTCATAATAAATATTTTATCAAAATTAATTTTTAAACTGGTGAAGAAGCTTCATGTGCATCTAAAGTTTATTTTTATGGATACCTATAAAAGTACGGATGAAAAGTAGTCTCCCATGGTAGGGGCCATGTACCAAGGGGGGTTCCCCGCCCCACTCTCCCTATTTTTTTTATTCAACATCATTTTATGTAAATAATTCTCTTACTCACCTTATTCCTCATAATTTTATTATGCCTCGACTAAACTAAAACCTATCTTCAAAAGGATTTCGAATGCTTTCGCATGAGCCAAATATCAGAAGAAGAAAAATCAGATTAAAATTAATCTGATATCTTCAAAAAAACGTGGACCATAACAGTTTGTGATGCTCAATGTTGCATGGAAAGAAACACCCACGTGGTTAAATTACCTCTCTTTCTCGGTTCATTCTTTTATTCACAGTTTTTACGTGAGGAAAGTTTCCCTGCCTTTTTACTTGGCGTTTACTAGGGGCGTACACAAATAATGAAAGATCTTCAATGCTTTTTAGGACTAATATGAAGATTTTTTTATAAAACGATGAGAATAAAAACGGATCCCACTCTATGATGAACACAAAATGTGCCAAAATACTCTAATTTGGCGATGTCTCGCCAATTTGATGAGAAATATCAAGCAAGGGTTTTATTTAATTTCTGGAAGTATATGAAATACAATTCAAGTCCTTTTTGAACAGCGTTCATTTAGTTGGAATGAACAATTTATTTCTAACCCTTGACCCCTGTTCATAAATTTAAGATGGTTTTTACTAGATTTTATAATATAATTCATTTTAAACCCCGCTAAAAATTAAAACGATACCACTCTCTCACCAAAAACATCTGATGCAATATATATGAACGGGCCCCAAAGCTGAAACTTTTACGAAGGCCAAAAGAGCTTTGAACTTTAAGGCGGAAATTTAAAATTGCGTTTTGATTCCCCCCAAAAGAAGAAGGGCGACTCGAAAATGAATATTTGATCATCCCCCTCCTCTCACTGAAGTTATTTACATCTTCAATTATTTATATTAACTTTCCTTTTTCGAGAAGAAAGAATTTACCATTCACGCGAGTCGATGATGATAAATATATTCCACCGAAAACTTTTTCTCTCCACCCCCCCTTCGAGAAGTTTAATCCATTTATTTCCCGTTCTCGAAAGATCGAATAAACCTCTTTACAGTGTTCCGAAAAGGAGACGAAATTCCATCATTTATAAAACAAACCGTTTTCTGCTGGATAGAATTCGTCATTCTTTCTATCGTTTAGGTTTTTTTAGTTCGGTTTTTTATTAAGGTATACTTCACATAGTTTGATAGCTACCCAGCGTTTCATAATACCCTTTACTGAGGTTAATAATACTGTAATACGATAACTGAGAAAAATATAACTTACAATAGCAAATGTTTTTAAATTTTATTTATTATGGGAATGTAATTAACGGAAATAATAACTTATTATGGGACTTAATTGAATTATTTTTGCTAATTATTCACTATTACAAATAATTAGAAATATATTTCATTTGACACTGTTATTTATGTACGTAAGTTGTTCCAACACGTAGAATTTTTTTTAGAATTAAGAACGAAAAGCAATATCACTGCATCATTTACTGAGGTTTCTTGCTGCATTTCTACTTACCACTTTTAAAGCAGCAAAAGCATTTGGCTTATAGACTGCAGAACGTAGCTACACTAGCTACATCAAAAAGTCAAAAAGTTGAAAATGTAAAACAATATTACTTAAGCTGGCAAGAAACATTAAACAAATGATTATATTATTACAATATAACATTTTGATGCCCAAAATATCAAAAATAGTACTTTGATCATTTCATGTTTTTGTTGTAACTTGGTTGTTTAACAGATCCTTCAGCTAGGCTGAAAACTCAGTCTGGCATCCAATCTGATCGCGATCGTCTATACCCTAGTGAACCCCTCATACCAAATATGTCAAGTTTACGTAGCTGCTACTAGAAGTAAATACGAATTGGTTATACATGACAAATTCGACCAATCTAAAATTTTTGTGCTGCTTGAGTAGTCGCCATAACACTGTCCTATTTTGACAATTGACTTTGAGGCTTATAAAAGGTCAACCAAGCACCTCTGAAATCATGATCGTTCTGGAAAAAACAAGACACTCTAAAACATGAAGACGGGCAAATAATTTTTCTGAACAACGCCGACAAAAAAATTCGGCGGACACAAATCAATAAGTCGTTAAGACAATCGTCAACAATTGATGCCCGAATGGCCACCAGCTAACAGTTAATTAGTTTCCTTCAAACGAAAAACTTTCGAAAAAAGAAACGGTAAAGAAATTCTAAGGAGGAAGAAAAAGAAGATAAAGTTCATCAAAACCGGATTAAGTGGAAGTTTTCTTCCCGGTCAAACGTTAATCATATTTTGCGTTTCTTGCCGCGGTTTTTTTATGTCCACTTTTTTTTGTGCGTGTGTTTTGTGATTTGCATGTTTATGTGAATAGTGTTCACTGGAGTGAATCTGTGCCCCCTATGGGACAGTTCATTCTTGTTTTCGAGGGAAGTTTTTTTTATGAGTGATTAATTGTCTTAAAGATGAAACAAGCTAATCGGACTGTGTTCCGCACCCTTTGTGTACTTAACTGCAAAAACAGGGTTTAAAGTGTTAGGGTTACTTGGGGTAAGTGGGTCACTGGGGTAAGTGGGTCACCCCCCTAAAACTATAATATGTACAGGAAATTTCACACTTACTCGCATTGATTATGTTACAGCTTGTCACACCGATGAGTTTTGCATATATTTGAGATTTGTTTAATTTATTTTTAAAATTATAGAAATAATTTAAAATAGATTCCCAGAATGGATTTTTTGGTGAGTTGAAGATGTATTTTTCAAAGAAGTATTTCCAGGTAAGTTTTCATTGCATTTTAATGTTTATTGAATTGTTTTGCAGAGTTTGACCTAAATTACATACGGCAATTTGAAATTTTTCAAAATTTTTAATTTTGAAGTGTTTAACAGGGGGGGTCCCACTTACCCCATAGTTTTAGCATGGTTGGGGTAAGTGGGACCCCTCAGTGTGGGGTAAGTGGGACCCTTTATTATGATATAAGTGGTTTTAGATGGTTCCATATGATATAGGAACTACTACTGAAGACATGGGTGGATTTTAGGGGGGTCATAGGGACAATTTCACCCCAATATTTTCAGAAAATTTCGATTTATAGTAGCAAGCATCAAGACCTTTTACTCACCACTTCAAAATTTATTAAAATTTATAAATAGTTTGATCGACATTTTATATGAAATTTGCGTTTTAATTTAAGTTATGGTGAGTAAAGTGAAATACCTCATCAATAGTGTTCATTCTCATTTAGTGTGTATGCTTTCTTTTTTTATCTTACAATGTGTATTAAAGTGTCAAAATAAATCTTAATCAACCTTATTATGTTTTTTCAACACTATTTTACATGCTAAAGTAAAACATATCCCTTTGGCCTTTCAAAACATTCTTTAAAATACTTATTTTGCTTTTCATTCTATTCTTACCTTGTCACATTGATTTTGATGTGAGTATATTTCTCACTCATGGACACAGTTACAATAAAATATTTTATATTGAAATGTACTGTACTTTATCAAGTAAGACCCACTTACTTCCCTTTAAGTTTTTCTTGCTTTAAATAAAAATAAAGAGGGGGTGACCCACTTACCCCATCTCTTGGGGTAAGTGGGTCACCCATCTCATTTTTGATAAAAAAGACCTGTTGAGAAAAATGTAAAGCTTTATTTTAGAAACTAATGATAAATATTTGTTTATCGATAGACTCTTTAACGAAATTAGTCAACAAGTACAAAATAAACCCTTTCAAATTTTTTCTATAAAGCTCCAAAAATGTACTAGGCCAAAAAGGGGTCCCACTTACCCCAAGTGACCCTATATTTTGAAATTATTTTTACTACTTTGAGAAGTTTTTTTGAATAAATTCTCAGTTATTTTTAGTGCAGTCCTCAGTTTTAAATTTTTCTAAAAATTTTGAAACAAAAATTATTTTTTAAGGATATTTTATAAGTATTTTTATGGATATTTTATGGGATATTTATGGATATTTTTATGTCTCTAACCAAACAATTCCATTATTTTTATAAACATCGTAAACGCATATTGAACGACATTGAAAAACTTTCTTAATTAGTTATGCATTTTCATGGGGATTCTAATTAGAGATTTGAAATACTAACATGTTAAGAGTTCAACTTCAGGAGTACATACACTCACTTCCAAAAGTTAAGCACGGAGCTGTTTTTTCAACCTAACTCCAAGTAGAATTATTTTTCATACATGAAAATCATACCACAAGTTGTTCTACTAGTGGGAATACAGGGCCCTCGAACAAATTTTCCCTACCTATAATTTAAGGGGGTTAATGGGCCCTCCATTGATAATGGAGTTCCATTACACATTTGGAGCAGTGACAGAAACGTCTATGTAAGATGTATTTAACGGAAAATTTTATGTTTTATCTTAAGAATATTGTTATTCCTAAACTCAACGCATGTTTTCAAACGTGTGTGCTAACTTTAAATGGCTTTTTTAAGGTTTTATTGGGAGATATTGGTCTAATCATCATTTTTGGCACGTTTTAGCCTCTGGGTCATTTTTGGCAAGTGGTATCAGTCCTTCAACTATTGAATTTTGTAGCTCTTGCATGTGCTTGAAGGTGTTTAGGTCTGGGGACCCAGAAAGTACCCTTATTCTTTCAATATCGTTACTTATAAAAATCTTTAAGGTAGCCAAATTGTGATTTTTTGCAACTTTTTAACTCTTAAAGATAAATCCTTGACAAAAAATGTCTTCTAAAAGGAGTAAATGGGACATGAGAACACATGTATACAATTGTAGACATTAGCGTAAAGCTCTGTAGCATATAGGGGGTGTTGAAACGGCACAAAAAATTTTATAGTTTTACGGGGATGGCATCTGTTATTAACGTTCAAAAAAGGAAATTTTTTTTAGTGTTTATGGACGTATACATGTCTGAAAAGAAAGAAATATCTAAAAATATCTCGATTCTTTTCTTTAAATGAGTTTTTAAGACATCGAATTTCTTCTCTGAAACTATTGCCGTTTCAACACCCCCTATATGCCACAGAGCTTTTCACTGATGTCTGAAATCGTTTACATGTGTTCTTATGTCCCATTTGCTCTTTTTAGAACACATATCGGGTCGAGGATTTACCTTTAAGAGTGAAAAAGTTGCAAAAAATCACAATTTGGCTACGTTAAAGATTTTTATAAGTAACGATATTGAAAGAATAAGGGTACTTTCTGGGTCCCCAGACCTAAACACCTTCAAGCACATGCAAGAGCTACAAAATGCAATAGTTGACGGTCTGATACCACTTGCCAAAACTGACCCTTGGCTAAAAAGTGCCAAAAATGATGATTAGATCAATATCTCCCAACAAAACCTTAAAAAAGCCATTTAAAGTTAGCACACACGTTTGAAAACATGCGTTGAGTTTAGGAATAACAATATTCTTAAGAAAAAAACATGAAATTTTCCGTTAAATACCTCTTACATAGACGTTACTGTCACTGCTCCAAATGTGTAATGGAACTCCATTATCAATGGAGGGCCCATTAACCCCCTTAAATTATTGGTAGGGAAAATTTGTTCGCGGGCCCTGTATTCCCACTAGTTGAACATCTTGTGGCATGATTTTCATGTATGAAAAATAATTTTACTTGGAGTTAGGTTGAAAAACAGCTCCGTGCTTAACTTTTGGAAGTGAGTGTATTATCTAAAAAATTATCTAAGCTTGTATGTGTATTATCTAAGCTTAAAAGTATATTTTTCTATTCTCGACTGGTTTAACTTACCCATCCGTACCTTATCAATCAACGAGTTTGTTGGACCTGCTTTTAACCTCACCTCTTTCATGTTCAAAAAATTTATGTGCTGTTTTCTTAGGCTGGAAGGAAAATAATCTTTTCAGTTTCCCTTGCTCAACGTCGAAACAACGCTATCCAGAGCACTAAACAGCAGCATTCGAAATCCACAGTGGTCTGCTGGTCCGGGACCACTGAAAATTGGCTCGGACAGCTACAGAAAAAATTTCGCCGGACCAGACATTAAGCCTCTAATGCCCACTACAAGAAATAACTATGAAAAAATTTTTTGCCTTTTTCGCGTACACTGTTAAAAAAACGTTTGTAAATAGCCATAGAAAAACCATTTTTTCGGTGCTTTATGCACCGAAAATTTGATAGAAAGTACCAAAAATATGGTTCATATTTTCACAACTTTTCGGTTACAGCTTTTGTTGAACCGCTTTTAGTTTAAAGGTTGAAAAATTTTTAACAGTGTAGTTTAGGGGCAAATAAAATAAATATGTGAGCAAAAATTTTTAGAAAAATTAAAACTGGGGACTGCACTAAAACTATAAATCATAACACCTGAAGGTGCAAATATTGCTGCAAAAACATGCTGAAAATTTATGCTGAACTTATGGTAGACGTTTTTCCGCATTTTCACTTTTAAAATGCTTCATTGTGATGAGGAATTGTTTGTGTGAAAAATTGAGTTAAACCTAGTATGAGAATGGTATTGACACTTCGCATAGAATATCGATATACGTACGCAATTAATCGTGTCTGTGAGGAAGAAGTATTTAACGTTGACCATTCATTTCGCTCGAATTTTCGTGTCGTCGAGAATCTCTCTTGATGACAAAATATTTTTGAAGTAATTTCTTTTTCATTTTTCCAAAATTTTTAATTACATCACTGTTTTGAGAAAAAGGGTTTTTTTTCCGGATTTAATTGAAAACATTTTTCGATATTATATAAAGTAAAGAAAGAATTTCCCAACTATTTTTTTCATAGGGACCATTCAAATATTGCGTTAAGTACCTAAGGGATGTGGGGTTTTCTCTTAGCTTATTTTTCCAAACAAGAGGGGAAGAGGTATGAATGATGCTAACGGAAGATGCTACAAATATTGCATTTTCGAAAATCTCTTCTTACTTGCATTACTAATTTTAAAATACAACCAAAAATAAATTTTACAAAAATTAAATGGACTGAAAAAAACTTTTCGGGGTGGGGTCAGGCAGGTTTGCTTATCTTTGTTGACAAGCTGGGTGGGGATCACAAATAAACCAAAAACATATTTACGTAATATTTGAACGGCTCCATACCGCCCATAACATTCGTTAAATTATCATCTAGTCTTTCTTTTCTGATCGCAAACGATGATCCATGTTTGATGAAAAACGCTATCTGATTTTTAAAATGAGCAAAAAAAATTTTTGATCTGATTTTATAGGTCTCTGCTTGCAATTTTTCTAACTCGATATTTGAAATCGCGTTTTCCCCTCATTGTTTTTGCTTTTCATAGAGATCTAAAAACTATACTAGACTGCAACGTTATTTGACCCTAGAGAAACAAGCTGAGAGCTAACAAAGAACCTAGTCCCCAGCGCGGTGTTATAATTTTGAGTGAAATT
This sequence comes from Tetragnatha versicolor, assembly GCA_024610705.1. Taxonomy (NCBI): domain Eukaryota; kingdom Metazoa; phylum Arthropoda; class Arachnida; order Araneae; family Tetragnathidae; genus Tetragnatha; species Tetragnatha versicolor. The sequence continues at coordinate 68,373,208 of JANDEH010000002.1, forward strand.
AAGAACTTCATTTTAGAAATATGATAATAGTTTGTTACATACGATTTTCATACTAAAACTCCTCCTTGCCACCCGACCCGCTTTCTGTTTACTCAGTTCGATAATAATATTTGATGTTAAAACCCACCCTTACGAAAGTAGTGGTAGTTAAGACCCTCCAGGGCAGTGGTCTTCAACCCCCGGTCCGCGGACCAGTGCCGGTCCGTGGATCAAATGGTACCGAGCCGCGGGCCGACCATTTCATTGAAAATGAATTTAAATTCCTGAGTTTATAACTCGAAATTAATGAATGAAATGAATTATAAATCACTTTATATTTATTTTTTGATGTAACTGTATTTTATTTTGAAAGTATGTTTAAATTAAACACAATTAAATTAAAATTAATAAATCAAAATAATCTAGAATGTAAGCAATCAACGCCCCCCCCCCAGTGGGCCGCGGTAAAATTATCAAAAGTTGACCGGCCCGTGGTGGTAAAAAGGTTGGGGACCACTGCTCCAGGGGGTCATGAAAATTATAGAAACACTAATAATGGTACACTGGTGTATAGAGTTTTGGTTGCACGGTAAAGTACCTTTAAATTATCAATTCGACTCCTCATAGGGATGCCAAGAAATATAGTATGGATATGGATATTTCTGAAAGAAGCTTAAGTCCAAAAATTTTTAGAGTCAAATTGCAAACATTTTTAGGGGGATAACCCCCCAGATACCCACGTTGCTTGGGGTTTGTCCCTAACACTTTTGTATTAACTGAGGGAAAGGTACAAAACCTCTCTTGAAACTGAAGCCTGGTTACGACTCTCTCACTGGGCTTTCAAAACCCCCACAAACACCGAAACGCCAGCTTGCCCCCTTTAGCAGAACGCCCATGGATATAAGTGCCAAATATTTAAAGTTCAACCTTAAAAATGTTCACATGTATTTTTTTTAAAGAAGCTCTCATTTGATGGCGCAACACATTCAAATTCTATTTGTCCCTCTTCTTTACAATACGATCTCTTTTTCCTTTCAAAGTAAACACGATCTTTTTGCATCAACAAAATAGTTCGCTTTTCGAGAAATGATTCGACACTTGAATACATACTCCCCACTTGATTTTCATGCTCCTATATTTAACGTATTCCTTTCAGGGCAAGTGGGAAACGTCATCACAAACAGGAATGCAAGTCGGTTGGAATTCGAAAGACTACTGGTGAGATTTTTTATTCTAATCCAAAAGGCAATTCAGGCCTTCCTTACAAATCTCGATAGAATCTAAGTTCGAATAAAATGTCCTGAAACTTTTTGAGAACCAACGATAGTGTTTGTTTGGTTACAGTGAATTGAAAATATTATTGGATTGGATTTAATGAATAATCTGATTTTTAATGTGATCTATTTCTATAGAAATCCAAAATTTTAATTTATTTGTTTGATAAAAATTACACTCATTTTTGAAATGATAGTAAATAGGAAAAATAATATAATCCTTTTATAATTTTGTTGGGGATGGGACTTTGTTTCTAAGGGGGCGTCCATAAATTACATAGGTGTTTTTCCAAATTTTTTGCCCCTATTTATTGAGATTTTTCTGGACTTCCTCTCCCTCAAATTCTCCTGTTTTTTTATAACTTTTAATTAAATTAATTTCATTTATGTGATATTGGTATGAAGTCTTACTCATACTTTTCTCTCTTTTTGCTTTGTCTACAGGATGGGGCCAAACTGTACATGCGTCATCACAAAGTACCGAAGGGAATGCAAAGAAGAGTACAGCGATGGTATGACTACTCTTGGTCCCGGTATGGAATCGACTATTTTGGACATATTCTTTTAGTTCGATATTTTAATTAGATGTGATAATTATAGGAAATTTTATGTATGTTTTAAAAAAATCTTTATGTATTTCAGCTTGTGAAATGGATATTAAAGCATTATGTAAAAGCTTATTCCTTTAAAACAAAAAGGAACTTTTAAAACTTTTTTAAAGGAAATATTTCTAGAAAGGGAGAAAATAAAATGATAAAATTTTTAAAAACTAAATATAAACAAAAGCTAACTTAAAAGTGTTTTAGTTTTTTGAAAATGCATTCCAAGTCTAAAAAAGCTTAAAGGCTATCAAATAAAATATTATGAGCAGGAATTATTAAAAAATTTTATCATCAAAGTAAATTGTAGCATTTTGGGTTAGGTGAAGTCTTTATTTTATCTATTAACTTTAATAATTGCTGAATCAATTTAAATTATGTTTAATACTCCTATACTCCATGAAAAGCTACACGAAATTTAAAACTTCAATATTACTTATTTGAAATGCTATCTAAAACAGGAATTCGAAAAAATACGTACATATAATTAAATGTATGAAGGATTGGATGGAGAACTATAAATATCGACTCTCAAATGTTTTACGACGCATTAAATTCTTATCATTTTATACTTATCTGAGTTTCAAACACTGTTCGAATTCCTTTTATTAAATAAAACGGGATCTCTTTCTTTCAGCATATCCTTCGAAAAACAATAATAATAAACATTCCATTCCCCCGGGCATTAAATTTGCAACTGTAAGATGATAAATTACTATATATTTCCTTCCACGAAATTAAACATTCAGTATTCAACCGAACTTCTATTTTTGTAATCGTGCTCTGATTTCTCAATAGAATTTCTCAAACTCTAACTATAAATATTCAAATGAAAATTTTCTTTTATTCAAGCGAATTCTTGAAGTTGATTCCAAAAACATTCGTTTTTAATGAATTCCTTAGAACAAACAGCTCGAGCTTGCATATTTGATGAGTTATTCTCGAGGGAATTGTTAAATACAGTATTAATATAATTAATATCGGATTTTTTTCTGAATTGATGCTATTTCGAGATTGCAATTAATTAATTTAATAATTTATGTGCTTAGAATGACAGTGGTTTAAGTCTATGGATAAGGCATTTTTGGGGCTAAAAGAGAGGGAAAAGTTTCTGTAGTGGGCGGTTCATCTTCTCTACTGTGATTGGTTAAAAATAAAAAGCATCATCAAATAATTTCGTTTGACCAATGAGAAGAGATGATCATTGAATTGACGAGATTTTTGTCTGAGAGGAACAAAAATACATGCTGTCACCAGGGTTGACAAAAACCCGGGGTTTTTTTAAACCAAGTGGATTGGGTTTTTCGGGTTTTTTCAATAAAACCCTGAAAAAAACAATTTAAAACTGGGTTTTTCCAAATTAAGCGGTTTTCTTCTATAAAGTGAGTGAGTTTTTTCAAATTTCAGCGAGTTCTTTCTTTGTTAAATGTGTTCTGTCAAAATATAGTCAGTTTTTCCATAGTTAAGTGGGTTTTTCAAACTTTAAACGTCTTATAATTTGAAAAAAACCATTCAATAATGAAAAAACACTGAAATTTGAAAAAAAACTCCCTTAATTATTGAACCCTGTTTTAAGTTTTGAAAAAAAAAACTTAAATTTTAAAAATATCCTAAGCTTTGAAAAAACCCATTCAATATTGAAAGAAAACTATTTAACTTTGAAAAAAAAACATTGAAAAAGACACTGAAATTTAAAAGAAAATCTTCCTTATAAAGTTTAAATTTTGAACTTTAAACGTCCTAAATTAATTTTGAAAAATCCCATTCAATAATGAAAAAACCCGTTCTTGGTATGTTATTTCGTTAAATGTTTTTCTTCAATATTGAAACTGCCAAAATCTTAATTTTTCTTGAAAAAAAACAAAAATTGGTCCAAAATGAGGGTTTTTTCACATGGGTTTTTCTGAAAAACCCCATTGGGTCCAATTCAGCCAACCCTGACTTTTACACAGCCAACTGGAGTAATGAGTACCCAGTAAAATGTGACTGGTTACTTTGAAAAACCTCACTGTAAAAAAATACGGCACTGCACACAAAAGGTGGTGGAAAGAAATTGCGTCCATACATTGAGAGATCTTACACATAGACTCCGATTGGAGTCGCCGTATTTTTTACAGTGTTTGATTGAAACGATGTCATTCTTCTTAACACATCCGGTCACTCTGCACTTTAAAAATCTTAACTAGGATGATCGGTAAATTAATATGATCACGGTGAATGTAAACGGAATTGACTAGCCCTAATCACTCCTATTTAAATTTACGCAAAATGTACCGTTTGATGTGATATCGAGCAAGGAGCGGTAGCCCCTAGTAAAAAGATATTAGAGAAAAAACAGTACAGTATGTAAAATAAAATGTAGAGTAATTCTAAATGTAATGTGTGGAATGAAATGTAGAGTAAATATGATAAAATAAAGGCACGGTAAAGATATTATAAAATGTAGAGAACTGCGATATTTATAGATAATAACAAGAACACCGGTCCTCAGTGAGGATCATTGGTCTCCTTAATGTAAGAAGGGTTTTTTTTTACCAAATAAAAGGACTAAAAGTATCCCATATCCCCCTCAAAACTCTGATATGAAATTTGTTCAGGCTACGACACTGTGAGGAGCCTTTAATGCTTTCAGCCCTAAACCTCCCAACACTGTAATAGAATCCTATGGTAAATTTGGGGCGCTTCTGAAAGGGTCAAGATTTCAGTGTGGAGTTGAGATATTGTAAAAGAGTTACTCCAATCGAGACGTCTACGTCACAACTTCGAGATCCTATGGCCTTATTCATGCAGTTGGACTTGGATTTTTAGAAATTTTGGAAATGAAATTTTATAAAGACCCGGTCCACACTGACGCTCTTAACAAACTGTCGTTACAGGGGTCGCATGCAGGGCGGAGGAGATATTAATTCGGCTCTGGGCATTCTTCCTGACAAACTGAAGACGGAACTTGCCATCCATGTCAACTTGAAAACACTCAAAAAGGTTGGTTTCGAGTTTGAAAAAAGCTTTAACGAAATACAATGTGAAACTTGTGTGTTTAACGATGAACTATCTACAAACGTATTTATCAGAAATAACATAGTGTTGAATCCAAATACTTAAAAACTGATCAGTGACATCGTTGGTTATTTAACTGCTTGCCAGATAGTATAACTTAATACGTCTTTGACTCGTATTATTTAAAACTAATCAGGGGCAATTCCACGGGAAACTGACTGACATTTAAAAAAACCGCTTATTATTTTGTAATTTTCTTCCCAAAAATAAATTATGAAAAATACTCCCCCCCAGTTTATTGCTTTCTTGTTAGCTTAATCTAATGGCACAATTAAATTCTCAAAATATTTTTTTATTTATTTTTGAAAATTTTTAAACAACATGGTAACTGACAAACATTTGTGAAACATTTATGTCAGTCACTTACCTTGTTGTTTAAAAATTTTCAAAAATAAATAAAAACATATTTTGAAAATTTAATTGTTCCATTAGATTAAGCTAACAAGAAAGCAATAAACTGGGGGAAAGTATTTTTCATAATTTATTTTTGGGAAGAAAATTACAAAATACTAATATAAGCGTTTTTCTTAAAAAATGTCAGTCAGTTACCCATAGAATTGCCCTCAGATAGGTGTGGACATATACCCTTATTTACCCTTAAAATTTTCCAAAAAATTTATTTACAATAATATTCAACGAAGTAGTGTTTCAGAGACCGTTAGAAGGAAACACTTTGTAACCCTCGTGACACTATCAGAGCTAATAGTTTTAAGATTTCTTCACGGCTGCCTATTTGGATAGGTAACCTTGTTTCTTAATCATTGTGTTTAGAATCGTTAGTCCATGCTGGACCTGTTTTGATACCTATGCAATTTATCTGGGTAGATTTACTGGTGAACTTAAAACAACTATTCTTTTTTTTATTATTCGCTTTTAAAGCAGAGTTTGAATTTAATGATCACAATTGATCGCCAGAACCTGGTTTAATGATTAAATTTCTGTTTATACTATATTCTATACACCATTATATACTCTATCTCTGTCTATATTCTGTTAAAACACCACTCCATCTGATCTCCAAGGACATGATAACAACAACATGATTAAATTTTGTGTAAAGTTGTATAAATCGGGCCTAGTTTGAGGCTAACAAAATCATGAACGGATTTTGAGTTTTATTGGTTTCGATTAAAATTACTTTTGAGCGATAGTACCTGCGGTTTACTCCGATAATAATCCTATTAGAGTGGTCTTTATTTGCGTGGTAAATTTTTTTAAAAATTCAATTAGTGACGCCTTCTAGTTTTGTGTTACTATAGAAAATAATAATGTATGGAAAATTTAAGCCCATTCGAACAATAATAACGCGTGCCACAAAGGCCTGAAGTTTCAAAAAAGTGCTGATTTTTTTACAAACAACTAAAAGAACCAAAGATTACACCCTCACATTTTTTGTGTGTTCATGATTTTTTTATACAGAACTAATAATATAGAGGAAAGTGCCCCTATATCTATAACTATTGCCAACTTATCATGACCGGGCGCCCCGCAGGTGAGCATCTTCAAAGAGTGCCAGCCCGAGTTCTTGCACGACTTGGTTCTTAAGATGAAGGCCTACATCTTTACGCCAGGGGACTTGGTTTGCCGGAAAGGAGAGGTGGCGCGGGAAATGTTTATCATAGCCGACGGAATCCTGCAAGTCATCAAGTGAGTCTTGTTATGATGTTATTATTATTCCGTAGCTCTAGGCGCAACATGATATAGCTAAATTTTTTAACCATTTTTAAAGTTATGCATCCAATTGTATTAATCCAAAAAAGTATGCAGAAATGTAAAAATAATAACCTTAGAATTATTCTTATAGTTTCATAATAATATGAGGGTTTTAAGTTTGCAAATTTTGAGGTTTTCTGAACTATAGATATACTTATACAAAAGCATATAGCTTTGAATCTTTAAACTGGTTTTTCTCAAAACGAGGTTTTCATCACTTAAAATCCTAAGGGTTTTTTTTATAATCGTCCCAAAATCACTTAAAACTTTGTATAGTCATCATTAGAAATTTATAATAAACATTAAGCATGGATTTTAAAACATACTTATTACAAAAATTTTTATAAAGCAAAAATGTAGAAACAGGTTATTTTTTCAATAAAAAATGTCAGTTTTCATATTATTTTATTTTATTTTTCCGAATACCTTGTAGATATTTAATTTTTTTTACAATTTATTTTTGGGAAGAAAATTACAAAATACAGGGTGTTTTTCTTTTTTTTAAATGTCAGTCAGTTAGTTACCCGTGGAATTGCCCAGGAGGAAAAGATACGAATCTGCGTAGCCAATGCCAAAGCACTAATAAAAACTTAAACCTTTCATTAAAAAATCGCTAAACAGTAATACTTTAATGTTTAAGTATAAATTCATCAGTTAAAAATGACAGGTAAAGACAAAAAATCAAAGCTTTCCTAAACTCACCACCACCAGGGGAAAGAGTAGGGGGAGTTGTAAGAAAGTATCGGTTCTTAGTGTTTTTATACTACATAATATTCCCTGTTTGACCTTTTTTTCCAACAACTGCACGGCTTCTTTTGCATAAAGAAATCGTTGAATTCAATTGTAAAATTCTTGGTTCCTTATATTAAATTAAATCCAGGAAAGTAACAAAAAAAAATATAATGTGATTTAATTTAGGGATAAACTACATTTCGGAGTAAAAATACTTAATGTACTCTTTTTGTATTAATTATGTACAGCTCTAGGATTAAATTAAATTAACTTGGTCTTTTTTTAACAACCTGCTTCATAAAATTTTTATGTAACAAAGGTAACACTTTATTATGTTTTTAATCATATAATGTAGCAGCAGTATTTATATTTCCCCTTTTTACTTTAAAATATTGTATTTGAAATTAAGTTGTCGAAGGATAAAAAAATACTTGTTGACTCTTGTTAATCCTTAAAGAAAATCATTTTAACAGAAGTTTTTCCACTCATTCCTTTAACTATTTTTATAAGCTTTTTAATTCATAATGCTGGAGTGGGTGGAAAATTAAGTTAAGTTTATTACCTTGACAAAATAATAAAATAGTGAGGGAAGGAAAATTAAACTTCTTTCTCTTTTGATAATTTGAGTACACTACATAAAAACTTTTCTACTTTGATGTAGCGATTAACTATTTTTGTACTTTCAACAAGGATTTTTTTATGAAGATACTTTATAATATGATAATTCGTTTCTACCGCCAAAGAATGAAAATGAAATGCGTGAAAACAATATTCACTATAAATAGTTCCTTATAACCATTATTTTTAGTTTCTATGTTACTTTCTATCTTTTTATCCAAATCCTTTCTTCTGTGTTCACTGTTCATATCATATTTACTGAGTATGTTATTTAGCTAAGATATTATGATAATCTCTATGTGGAAATAAGAAGACAAAGAAAAGACGAGGGGCCATTCACAAACAACGATACGTATTTAGGGGATGTTTGGAGTACGATATTTCCCTAGTAGCACAACTCATACCTAATATGCCAAATTTACGTAGCTGCAACTAGAATTAAACGAAATTTGGTCGTACATGACGAAAACTCTAACGAATTTGGGACATAATGTGGCAAAAGGAAATATAAAAAAAATATGATATCTCTTTGGGGCTGAAAAAGAGAAACTTCTTACACTGCTGTTATGATTTAAAAGTACAATCTATCAATAAGTAAGCACAATAATAACAGTGCTTATCAAAAGCGTTTTGATTGTATAGTGCGACTATTAGTTTTGTAAAATCGGGGAAAAAAACTGTACGCAAGCAATGTAATCTTCGTTGTATAGCCACCTAATTTTTATTGTAAATTCAGGACCCTGTTAAGAATACCAGAGCAATCATAAAAAGTATACTATTAAAAAAAACATTGTACAGTTGAAAAAAATTGATATTTTTTGCGTTTATGAAATTTAAGCTCAAAAAATCTTAAAAACCACTTTTGACAATGAAATTACATTTCACGACACAAAAGGGAGGAATAGAAAGACACTGAGCAATATGAAATTCAAAAGTACTATGAAACTGAGTAATTTAGGTAGTTCAAGGAATACCAATGAAGTCAAACATTCACTTAATAAAAAAGTAAACTTACTTTTGAATAAAAAACAAATTATGTTTTAGCTTAGTTTACACCACACAATAATGAGAAAAGAAAGAAGACTAATTTAAATTTCAAATTAAATAAAAAGTACAATACATAAACATAGTTACTTGAACGAATCTCTACAAATGCACTCTTTCTTTACTGGCTAAGCCTAAGATTTTATGTAGTTCACTTAGTTAAGAAAATCGGAAATAAATATCTTCTATCAAATTATTATAATTTAATACTGGTATGTTATTCCAAAGCAACTTAATTTTTGAGGGAAAATGTAAGCATTAATATTAAAATTAACAGAGAAATTAGGATTGAATAAATTTTACGGTTTCATTTAAAGTAATAGAGATATGCATTAAGTTAGGTTAAAAGTATTTTTACAAAATTTTTGATGAATACCGCACTAATTTAAAGTTCCAAACACTGAACTAGAATAATTTCCCTTCGTTAACAAACCTATCTTAATGCTTCGTAATCTCTAACTGTCTTAAAGCATCTAAAAGTTAATTCTTTCGGTTTTTGCAACCATAAAACTACATTAACTTTATAATTGAGTTCCATTAATTTTGGCTTTGTGTCACCTCGTTGGACCTACTTTACATTTTCTAAAACTTCCCTCCGTTCATCACTCTTTTCCCGTTAAGTAAACTTCGCCATTTTTTTCTAGAACATAATTTATTAGCTACACTTTTAAGAAATGGGTTTTAATATGAATTGATGGTTTTGAATATTTTGTGCTTCGTAAATTGCGGTTTGATGCAGTGTATGTGGTTTCAAATTGCGCTTTGGTTCATGTTTGTGAAAAATGTCTTTTTTTTCTTCAGTGACAAAGGTCAAGTTCTGACGCACATGAGAGCTGGAGATTTCTTTGGTGAAATTGGAATATTGAATTTGGACGGCTTTAACAGGTAGGCCATAGGATTAAAAATCAAAAATTTATACTTATACCATAAATGTAATTTGTATTGTACGTAAACCAATTTCAGAAACGTTAAGTCAAAGGAGAAAAGCGTAAAGTCAAAGTAAAAATAACTTTATAATCCTTTTGCATTGCTTATATTTTGTGATTATGATAATTTCTTAAAAAGGGATTCACATAACAAGGGATTAAATTAGACGACTTTGTAAAAACCCTAAATACATTTTCTCGTTGAAAGAATGTAGCAAATATTGGATGTTTGATTCAAAATACGCTTCAACCTACTCAAAAAATGCTTTAAATTTAATCATTAACTAAATTAAACACTAAATAAATCTTTAGATGTATCCCAGGAATATATTTTTTGTCTTTTAAAGTAGCAACAAACATAAAACCAACTGTTCTCAAATCCAAATTATGACTGCAAAATATGGGAAAAAATCCTTAACAAACATTATTTCGATAAACCCACGAAATTCCTTTTTTTCCAAATTTTTCTTGCTACAGCATTGGGTTTATGCATATTTATGCTTCGTTTCTTCGCTGGATTTAATTTTAGCTTGTATTAATAAAAAGCAACTTGTTATTCTCACCTCCATTATTAAATCTTTTCCCCGAAACGAGTCCTCTTCTCCTTTCCCCCCCTTAACCCGCATAATTTAATAAAAAAATCATCATTCAATATATACTCTTAAATTTAACAAACCTCTCACACTTTAACACCACTAATCCATAAAACCAGAGAAGACCCACTTCGACGAAAGAAAATATTTTGTATGTTAAGGCAGGAAAAAAACTACAACTTCTTCTTTTCGTGGAATCTCGTTGTCACTTAATTAGTTGGCGACTCAGGTATACAAGCGTAGAGTTATTTTCGTAGATAGAGAGCGCTCACAACACCTGTTCTCATTGTAGAGAGACGGTAACCATTATTGTCAGACGGAGGATTGCAATATACGACGACGAGATTGCTCCGTTGGTGTTTCGAGATTTTTACAACTGCTTCGTACTATATCCAAAGGAATTCAGGAAAACAAATCAACCCCCCCTAGAAAAAACTTTTTGCCGAAATCAAAATTCTGCCTTAGTCACTATTACAACGATTTTCTGACGGAAATACTGGAATCGAAATTTTTCAAATTCAATAATACAATACTTAAATTCTTAATACGACGGAATTAAATGGCTTGATGCAAAATAAATAAACATGGAAAGAAAATTTAGCAATATTGAAATTTTACACCCTCTTTAACATTTTAATGATTAAATTTCTTTGATATGATATAGTGATATAGTGCACACAAGTAACACATGAAGGAGGAGGGGGTCACTCCATATCTCTCTGAAACAAATTTTCATTTTTAAAAAGACTTCACCGTAACATCCACAAAATAAAATTGTAGGTCATTTCTTAGAAAACTTTTTTTAATAATTACAGATAGAAAAATAGGATGGAGATATTATCTTTTCACTGAATCCTTCAATATTATCTTCTTTCATGTAAGAAACTGTCAGTCAATTTTTACTATATTTTTTATATACAACTTTTCCCGTCTTTGAACTGCACATTTATCTCACGGACTTCGCTTTGCCACTCACTAACACTATGTTGTCACACAAGATTGCCATCCCGACGCGCTCTATATTCCTATCCACTACGCAACACGTCATCATCAAGCCAAAATAATAAGACCGTCCGTCCAGAAGGAAGGGATTTAATCCCCCTGCTGGAAGATTGATCCCCCAAGTCCTCGGCTAATTACCAGAGGAAGTGTTGGCGGAGTCTCATTCGCCCCCACACATTGTTTGGCGTCTCCAGGAGCTATTTAGGAAGGTCGGATTTCGACTCTTTCTAGAGCTCTGATTAAGAGGGGGGAATTTGTTAATGATGAGGGGATTTGAGGGTACTTTCGAGGTGGATATTTGACCGTTCTTTTCTTTAAAAGCAAAGAAGGACCGTTGGAACGCTACGTAAGAATGTTCTTTGTGGATTTTTCTAAAGATTTGGGGCAACCATTTTCGAACTTCCCCTTTTTAGAAGAAAAGAAATTAAAACCACAGTACATTTGGTTTTTGTCTTTTTATGCACACATTATACAGCAAACTCACATAATGAAACTTTTATAAATAAGTTAAATTGTAATAATTTGGCATTGGAATTTTATTTCTAACCGTTTGCTAACTCACTTTTCTTCATTCCTTTTAGCAACTTTTTTCCGTGCTCTACCTTCTCCAGTATTTAAATGCCTGGAAAGAATCCGGACATTTTAATACCTGAAATTTTACATTTGGTTCAGTAATTAGTAAGTTTTTCTCTGGAAACCGTTTACCGAAAACTTTTCTATTAGAATAGAAATAGTACCTATAAGTTTTAATATGTAGAGAGAAAAAATAATTTTTCCCATCAAATCAAATGGGCTTCTTCTAATTTCCTTCTTTTAAAAGGGGTGAATTTGAGGGTTAAAAATTTTGTCAATTCAAACTACCCACGAGTCACTACAGATTTGAATTGTCTCGGTCTAGTTGTAGTCTACACCCTCACTTTTGCGCCCATGAGTAGTAATTTCTTTGCTCAAAGAAATCAACTAACAAGTGATTATGGCAAAATCATCATAAGTAGGTTACCGAGCGACCATTATTCTGATTACCTCTACCGGCACATAAAAATATGCCTCAAAACTAATATCCACTTTCCTTTCCTAGAAACTTCAACTACTTCCTTCGTTAATCTTCTCGAATCAAAACAACCTGTACCACAAAAATGTTTCTGACACTTGAAAGAAAATTGTTTTCGAGATGTATAACTAGTAAGAAAAAAGTTACCAACCACACACTCAAGTGAATGTCGGTTGCCAACGGGAGAAGAAAATGGGTCAAAACTTTTCGTAAAAGAATGGCGATATAAACATGTTTACATTCACCACCAGTCAGCAGTTAACTGAATGAGAAATCATTGTGCCTTATTCAGAGATTTATATCGTGAGTATTCTGGGAGATCATAAATCCCCTGGGGAAATCAAATGCAGGTGCTTTTTATGGTACTTTCTACATCTGTTCCATTTGGCCGCCTTTTCTTATGGGGCTATTCGGACGGCCCAAATAGTCCGCCATTTTGTTTTTGTTCGAATTGAATCACTTATGGCGATGAGGAATTCTGAAGACAAGATAAATGGAATGCGACGAATGCTTTCAACGTTGGGTTGGACTTGTTAGTGGAGCTGTGCTTTTCTCTTTGTCCTAATTATTTTTCAAATAAATCGTAAGCACTTAAAGGGGGAAGGGGGTTTGCTCTTTGCTTATTTTTTCTCACAAGGAGGTATGAGTGATATGTTGACGTATGAGTTACGTGAAATGTTACAAACACTGCATTCTCGAAAATATCTTGTTTCTTGCTGAAATAATTTAAGATTCAACTAAAAATTAATTTATTTTAAAATTTTTATTTTGTACGAAAAAGGACAAAAGGAGGATTCGGGTAGTTTTCGTTCGTAATAATGAAGGGGAGTTTGCGGCTTGTTTATCTTTACTGACAAGGGGGGAGGGGGCGTCAAAAAGAACAAAAACAAGCTTACGAAATATTCAAAAAGCCCCATACACTTGTATTAAGATGAAATTGGGAAAGAAATATATAACTTCAGTTCGTCTACTTTGTATTTTTATAAAGGGAGTTAAGGTTACAAAAAGTATTGTTATGATCATAAACATGGATTTTTTGGTAGCTAATCAACCTTGAAATTAGTTTTTTAGTGGAAATATAGGCTGAGCGCGCACTGGAGACTTCTGTCTCGGCGACTTAAAACACTAGTCACTCGAGAGCAATGCATTTCTATGAGGAAATTCTTGGCCTAGTGATCTTGGTCTCGTCGCCATGTGCGCGCACACTAGCTTCTTGCAATAGCCAGGGAAGCAATTTTGTCTTTGTCTCCGAGACAAAAGTCTCTAGTGCGCGCTCAGCCATAGAACTCCAATTATCCGAACTCCGACAGTCCGGATCCCCGACCCGATAATCCGAACCGCTTCCAGAATTCAAACCTACGCTTTTAAACTTCGTTTCAGCTTGAAAAATGAAGATCGAAGTTTTTCAAGAAAGTTAATGAAGGCATCAATAAGCAAAGATTTAGAAGATGCCGTTTTCAAGTGTTTTTGCAGCGAAGTTTTATGGATAAAACCCTATTTCGGGCCCGATTCTTTGGGTAAAAGCTAAGATCTTAGCTCAGATGCTTGGTTGTCCATACTTAAAAGCAAGTGACGGCTGAAGAAGAACTCCATAGACTCTTTTTTGGGGAAAATCCAATTATCCGAATTTTCGATTATCCGAATGGGGTCCGGTCCCAATTGATTCGGATAATTCGAGTTCTACTGTACTTATATTCATCATAAACAGCAATGCCTAAAAGTTGGTTAAATAAGGAACCCCAGAAAAAAACTGATGGATACTGTCAGTGCAAACTGGCAAAACAATTTATGGAATAAAACGTTCATGTGGTTAAACATTTATTCAATAAAAAAATGTTGTTTTTGGATAATCGATTTTTTTTCAAAGTTTAAATTCGTTGAATGGGAAACATTTATACAATTAAAACTTTTTTACAGCATTCATCAAATCAAACTTATTCACAGTTTTCATCATAACGAACTTATTTTATCCTAAATTCTAAATGAAATTAAAGCAGAGAAAAAAATCATGCCGAGTCTGCCCATAGTTTGTATCAGGGAGGGTCAACGGTGCCACAATGTGGAACGGTGAATGACAGAGATAATATATGAGTGGCAAGCGAAGACATTGAAATATTTGGAAAAGTAGTAATGAAAAATAAATCATACTAAAGTTTAAAAATTTCTTTCTACAGGTTTTTTTTTAATTTACACGAATTGAGTTTCAGATATTGTTGTAAATTAGGTTTGGATCAATACATGTCATCGAACAAGTGAAGTTCTATTGTGAACATAATAAAATCAAAATATAGTTCATAATTAGCTGATATGCACATAATGCACCTAACTTTGTTATTAAATGCTTAATTCAATTATGTTAAGATTGATAGATAACTAGGTGAAAAACTCTTAACCGATAAATGAGAACTGATTTAAAACTGATTACAACTACAGACACATTAATATTAAATTTTCAATTTTGTTCATTGATATTTTAGAGTATTCTATTTTTATGGATAGGGGCTATTATTTTTATACTGCAGTTAAGTTTCAAATCTTGAAAAGACAAAGAAAAAACTAAGACTTGTAAGAATAAAAATGTTTGGTGTGCACGAAAAATTTTTAGAAGTGGCACGCTTGAGTATTTTTCTGTAAATAGTGGCACTCTCACTAATAAGGTTCTCCCCTTGGTTTAGATAATCTGACATGAATGAATGAATGAATGTTTATTACACACACAGAATATTACATAAAATACATAAAATACATTGAAACGACAATTCAAAAAAAGAACAAATATTAAACATAAGAAGACAAACATTATAAAAAAAATAAAATAAAAAAAATTATTATTTATGTGATACCAACTAGGCAAAATTTTGCCTATGTCATAAACTAAAAATTAGGATATGAAAATCATAGTGAAAAGATGTTGAGAAATCACAAAAAGAACTGTATCATAATTTAAATTCTGAAAAAACATCCAACAGTATCGTTTTCCCACTGCTCCTAAATTCCTTTTTCCAACCATGAAACGTCACATCTTTCTGTTTCATTAATTACCTTTTCCCCTCGCTTTGCCCGACATCATAACAATGATGGCTTATAAAAGACCAAGTAATTTCGCCGGAATAGTTTCCAAAATAAATGTCCGTCTCAAAAACTGGTACCCCAAGAGAAGAAAAAGTAAACTCGGGGAGAAAATCATCAGGGAAGCGTTCCCGACGAAAAAAAAGAAATCTCCCGAAAATGAAAATCAAGAAATCGGAAAGATAGAAAAAATGGCGATGTCGTTTTCTTTTCAAACATTTTCTTTCCGAGTCTTCTTTTATTGTGGTGTCGCGTTCCCGAAAGTCTTCTTCCATATCGAGGTTTTTTTCATCGTGTTCCCCGTGCATTGACGTTTTATTAATTTGTAGCGGTAAGGTATAAAAAACTAGCGATGAAACTGCTTCCTTTTCTTGAAACTACACGCTTCGGAAAATGGCAGGAGAGAAATATCTTTAATCGAAAACTAGGAAGAGAAAGGACTTTTCGTTGTGACAAAAAAAAGGAGCCATTTAAACTTTCTTATTGCTGTAATGGAGAAAAGAAAATGGAGAATGTTCTTTTATCAAAATTCCAATCGCGATTTCAAATGAAAAGTTGTAAATGTTGTTTTATAGCTTGTTCTTGGTATGAAATAAATTTTAAAAATGTTAATGATGTTCGGATTAAACTCTTTAATAGATTATCCTCCATTTATAAATGGTAGAAAAAATTAAATTAATAAACAAGTTCAACAAATAACTTACTTCGGGGTTCTTTACTTTAAATTAACTGTCATGCATTTATTATCAAGCTACACTAATTTAAAGTAAAAAGGAAATAAATTTGATAAGCTCTCTAACAACATAGTAAAATAGAATACTTTAACAAGTTTTCTACAAAGCACTCTTAAGTTTTGCTCGTAATTATTTCTTTAAAATTAGTACCGGGCCGCTAATTTACCACCTGATCATATAATTTTCATTTTAATTTACACATTCAATTCATTAAATCTAATTAAAAAAACAAAACTATTCAGAATTCTTTCATTCTTTTAAAATAATTATGCGAACAAGGAGGCTCAATTGAAATCCATCAAATAATGGTATGGGAAAATTTAAAAGTAAGTTTTAACTACTATAGAACACAAAATAACTTAAATTTGACACAAATATTTGCATTTTTCATCTATAATTTGTATGATAGTATATTTAAAGGAATGAAGTTTTTGAGATTAAAGTATGAATGAATGAAAATTGAAGTGAGGTGTCTCCAAAAATCCTTAGCACTATGACTAATGATATATCTATATTGTATTACCTCCAGTTAGAACTATAAGAAAAACTTATTTGAGCAGCCGATGTAACTTTAAATAATTGAATTTTGATCACGTTTGAAAGAAGAGTTTTCGAGTTAAAAAAATTCAGTTACTAATAAAACTAGATTTTCCTTTGTGGTGATTGTAATTAAAGTTCAGATTTAAATAAGTTATGAAAAGGGAATCCCAAGTCACACAGAATGGCTTCGTATTGCACCTGAGTATTCTTGATGCAGGGTGAAATTTTTACGGAGTGAGAAAAATGGTACAAAAATTGAGCGATAGGGTACTTGTACTCTGTACTTGTCGAACTCCCTTCAGACCAAATTTTAAGCAGCCAAGATAGTTTTAAATTAGGTCTGATGGGATTTTGACGAGTACACAATCGGTCAACTTCGGTACTATTTTTTCTTACGCCGAAGAAAAGTTAATGCTACTTTAGGTCAGGAAAAATATGAAGTCAATATCTACTATATATTATCAGATCAATCAATATCGAAGTTGTGTATCATTTTAAAATCTAAACTTTAATAACGATGCCCTTGCAGGAACGCAGATCTTAAAGTGTTTCATTTTTCTTCATAGACGAACGGCAGATGTGCGGTCGGTGGGATACTCGGAACTTTTCAGTTTA
Source organism: Tetragnatha versicolor (assembly GCA_024610705.1). Taxonomy (NCBI): domain Eukaryota; kingdom Metazoa; phylum Arthropoda; class Arachnida; order Araneae; family Tetragnathidae; genus Tetragnatha; species Tetragnatha versicolor. Next base: position 68,390,754 of record JANDEH010000002.1, read on the forward strand.
TCTCGAGAGGACGTTCTTTCTGCCATGAAAGACTACCCAGAAGCCGAGGTAACACAACTAATAAAATATTGGTGTCGCCGCCCTCGTTTTACAGATAATTTTACAAGGTTTAATTTGATATAAAGATTTTGAATATGTCTGCGATATTTTATTCCTTTGACAACAATAACCTTCACTCTGAATTAAATTACTAAAATTCATTCTTACGAAACTTATGGGAGGCGTTCCAAAAACTTACTGTAGGGGGCTTATATTATTTGAACTGATCATAAGTTTCATTTCAATGAATATTAGTTGGGTTGTTTCTGCTTAATATGATCCCTTTTGTCTGAAATTAAACTATGATAATATTATCCGATGGAGAATAATAAGCGATTTAATAATATTTGTGGCAAACAGTGTAACTAGCATAGAGTTAGTACTAATATAGAGACAGCTTAAACATCTGCTCACTTGTTCTAAGTGTGACCGGTCTCCCGGTTTCGCTCTGCCACTCACACTTGACTTTTTGAACAAACTTAGCCACTAAATCCCTCTTTCGGCGTTTTCGGTTTTTCGCGTGGCTTCACTCGTAAAGAAACTACTGCAAAAACGCCTGCCAAGCTCATACCGCCAAGCGCCAAGCTTTGCCAACTTCCAGTTCCTACCTCGACCACTAAATCAGTAATTTTCTCCCTTAAATACTTGTTTAAACGAATCGGAAATGACTCGTATCGAATCAGGAGGGTTCATTTTATACAGTGTGAAGCTTTTTTTAAAGAAATTCCCCCCGCAACATTATAAAAATACAGTTTAAATTGTTTTTTCCGAATCCGCGGAATTTAAAAAAATTACAGGTAAAAAACTAATTGAGATAGAGAAATTTTTTCTTCACTGAACGATTCGTCATTGCTTTTTCTCGAGTTTCAAATTGTCGGTTTCTTTTTTTCATCATTTTTCTGGGAAGAATAGCAGTTTTTATACCTCAAATTCCACCCGCCTACGGGAGCTCCCATGTTAAAAATTTACTTCCGCCACTCACACAGGTCCGACTCTTTTCGATATGCAGGGTTGCCTTACCGAGAAGAGTAAGCTGTCTCTATATTTGTACTAACTCTATGGTAACTAGAGTTTCTGCCTTACCATAAATCACTTTTATGGTCCACTTGTTGAAATGATCAATATCATCAAATTTTTCTTATAAGCCCAATCTTTTATCTTTAGCTCCCGTATATTGTTTTCTAACGAACACTTTTTTTTCAGAAAAAAATGCGGAAGACGATTGCTTGTATAAACTGGCCTTCAAAATTAGCCAAAGGGGCGAATTTTCGTAGGGGATCTAGACAACTGTTTATAAAATTAAAAGATATTTTGATCACATAAGACGATGCATTTCACGTTAAATTAAATAGGAATGATAGGCACCCGTCAATTTTGATAACTATACCCGATTCACAACACATTAATCGTCATCCTGGATGGTCTGTTATTTAATTCAGAGTTAAGTTGAGTTGTCAGCAAAGAGCAATCGCATCGCGCGTCACAAATTTCGAGCCTTTAAGGCCATTTGAGAATAGTTGTCCATAATTAAATTTCTGAAAACTTTGTTACATAATTTTTTGAAATGTCGTTAATAGCTGTTTCATTTTCAGGACATTCTCCAGACCATGGGTCGTCGGCGGTTGTTGGAAGCCCGACTGAACAACGCCGCCGAGAAAGCTCAGGACGACTCAGAGTAGGTGTGCATGCCCCCTCCCACTCACTACACCCCCTCTCTCCGCCATATTTTACAATAAGGAACTGTTCTTTCTTCGAGAAGAGCGAGATTCGAATTTAATTAGAGGGGACATAGGCTGCTGTGAAAGAGCACTCTTTTTTACGGAGACACTCTTTTTTTCGGAATTTCTTTTTCCTGGCCCTCTGAGCTTAGTGAGAGGCTGCAAGAATATGTTGGTTTTTGTATATTACGCCTCGGATATATAAAGTTGAATGCACTGAATCATTGTTAGGTTAAAACAAACTTAGTTTGGTAAAAAGTATGCTTTGTTGGTTAGTTATAATTAGTGATGGGCAAAATCGATAATTTTAGGTATCGAATACTTTGGTATCGAATACTTATAGGTATCTAATACTTTGGTATCGAATACTTATAGGTATCGAGTTATTTTAGGTATCGAGTACTTTTTTTCAATGTCGGGAAATGAACCTGAAGGGACAATTTTTTTAGGGCCTATCCATAATCAGACTAATATTCAAAAAACTGAAAGCGATCCATCAAAAAGCCCCGGAGCTACGGGCCTGGAGGTGGATAGAGGCGAAGGATTTGGCGGGGGAAAAACCTAGCCGCGTCAAATTTCTCTCGCGGATGATAACGACTTGGGTTTGAGCGTTGCAAAATGAAAACGGAAACGGGCTGCGTTTGATCTACAGTAGGTATTATAAAGATTACTTCATTGAAAAATTTAAAACGAAATATGTCAATAAAGTATCGATACTTTTGTGGGTATCGAATACACTCGATACCTATAGGTATCGAGTACTTAAGTATTTGGTATCGATACCTGCCCATCACTAGTTATAATCATGAGAATGGGAGAATGGTGGGACTGAAATATTCTAGTATAAGAATATATTTTTGTCTTGGTCTATTTGTAGTAACATGATACCAACACACAAAGTGTATGAGAAAAGACGGAATAATTTCTAACAAAACTAAATATAGAAAGAAAAACGATGATATTTTTTTATTTCAATCGAGTAGTACATTTATCCATCGAACATTCAGGTTTTCACTAATCAAATACACCAAGGTATCAAAAAGTATTTGATTTAGCCCAAACATAGAAATTTTCTTTATAATCTTGTGTAATTATAATATAACATTTTAAAATACCTTTAGAAAAAATTAAAAATTTTATTAATTTTGGTATAGAGTACTTTTTGGTGAATCTTATTGTTATCTAATACAGAAATATGTATTACCGAAAGTGAAAAAACATGAGGATAACCACAAATGTCGGAAAAACACGGAAAATAAACACATACAATAAGAACATTACAAAGCAGACTTCCTGACGAGACACTCACTTTGGGACAAGCGGAACATCGCAAAAATGATGGGGCAAATATAGCCCTGTGAACTAAAATACCAATATTTTTAAAACTAATAAAACAGAAAACCAAGAAATAGGACCACTGTAGAACCCAGACATTCAGAATACCCCAAGAGCGCAATCATTCTTAAATAGTACCTATACAGGGTGTATCTGAAATGGTGCAACAAACTTTCAGGGATGATAGTACTCATCAAGACGAACAAGAATCGGAATAGAAAGGGGGTCCCAGACCAAATCCTAGGGAGTTAAAAATGGAGCGACACCCCAAAAAAATGATTGAAAAATTAAATTTGTAGAAGAACTACTATTGGTAAAAACTTAATTATGCTCTCAAAAATTGTGGTTTAATATGATCTTTAAAATTACCTCAAAAGTCTTCACTTTAAAATTTGTTTTGTTATGAAAAAAGTTAAAAAACACAAAAAAATGTGAAAACTCTGCCAAAACCTTGTTTTGTATTTCAAAATCCTTTCTTTTGATTTTATAATCTGAAAGATCATAGTTGAAAACCCTTAAGTTCAAAGTTTCACGTAAATACAATCAATATTAAACGCTTGAGATCCTGTTAAGGTTTGTTTTTTGGGTGCGGAAACAGCTGTTCTGGAAACAGCTCTAGAAAACTGCTTGCGCACCTAAAAAACAAACTTTAACAGGATCTCAAACGTTTAATATTGATTGTATTTACGTGATCTTTCAGATGATCTTTCAGATTATCAAATCAAAAGAGATGATTTCGAAATACAAAATAAGGTTTTGGCAGATTTTTCAAATTTTTTGTATTTTTTAACTTTTTTCATGATAAAAAAAATTTTAAAGTGAAGACTTTTGAGGTAATTTTAAAGATCATATTAAACCACAATTTTTGAGACCATAATTAAGTTTTTACCAATAGTAGTTCTTCTACAAATTGAATTTTTCAATCATTTTTTGGGCTGTCGCTCCATTTTTAACTCCCTGGGATTTGATCTGGGACCCCCTTTCTATATAGATTCTTTTTCGTCTTGATGAGTACTATCATCCCTGAAAGTTTGTTGCACCATTTCAGATACACCCAGTATTAAGTTTAAATGCTCTTTGGAGAAGTCTATATGTTAAGTGAGGTCAAAAAGGTGGGAGTACGTTCAGCAAAGTCTCACCAAAAGGGAGGTGGAAATCTCAATTCAATTTTTAGGTTAGAAAACGGTTTTTTTTCCTCTTATCTTTTTTAGCTCAAGTTTAGGAAAACTGCGATGATTAGTCAAAACAGTGTCTCATTATCCAGTTAGTTCGGATAATTACCACGTTTTTTATTTCAACTGGATTTGTTTCAAAGCTTTTGCAAAGTGTTTGTTAAGTGTGATGCTGATGAGACGAAATAAACGTGGCTTGAACATATCAAATAAATTTATTTATTAAAAACTTATAAAGCAAATCTAAAGGGAGGGGTCCAGCAAAATCTCACCAAGGGGGAGGAAGAAATACAAATTTGCGAAAAAAAAAACAAAACACCGTACGTAATTTATGGACTTCCTCTTAAAGCTCGCATGTGTAATAAAAATAAAAGTGACACACATATGAACTAGATACCCAAGTATATCTTTACCTAAAGGTATTGATTTCACCCATACTACACAAAACGCACGCTCGAACGAACCACAGAAGGTCCTTAAATGGCGGCGACGGAATTAGAAAAGAACAATTCATTCTGACGGCGGGAAGAACATGGAATTCTGAACTAATGACCGAGAAAAGGAATTCAAGTAATAGAAGCTCGGCACAATGTAATGAAATGGAAAGATTAAAGCGAGCGTAATTTATTTAAAGAGCATCAAAGTGTCACCCGCACCCATTATCGATATTCTTAACCCTTTGAATATTATTAGACAGCCCGAGATTTCCATTGAATTCAATGGAAAATTCTGGGCGGTGAAGGTTTGAAAGGGTTACAAGTGCTTCGTTAACGACTTAGGGCATTAATTTTAATAATAGTTGTAACTGTATGTGTTTCTCTTAATGCGTTAGTGACTGTTTAATATAAACAATGGAGAAATAGTTTGAATACAGTACCTATTCAAAAGGTGGAATTATGTTGACCGTGATGGAACTTGTATTACGTGTTTCTTGGGTTTTTGGTCGTTTACAAAGGATTAAAACTGGCGTGTCTGTTTAAAATTAGAGCAGATGTTTTCAAACAATATTTCATGAGTCAATTTTTGGTGGGTCGTGACAATATCTTGAATTTACGTCTAAATAAACATTTTTTATAATGTCTACGAACGTGATGTTGGATTCAAAAATTATCGGCTGACCATTAATAAATAATAAGTGAAAAGCAGAAAAAAGTAAAAAACATGTGCTTCATTTTAATATGCAATACTGAGGATGAAAAGTTTGTCGGTTATTCAAATATGATTGAAAAATAATTCAAATCAGCGTTTCTAAGCGTGAAGCGCACGTAAACCGGGGAACAATTGCAAATTTTGATAATTTCCTTAAAAAGTTTTTGAGTTTAAGAACCCTTCTGAAGTAATATAACTTGTATAAAAATCATCTAGAGCAGAGGTTTTTAACCTTTTTATGCCTACATCACACTTAATTATAGCTTTTTGATAGAGCAAGTCTTGGAAAATGATTGAACGATCATAAAAACTGTTCAAAACTGATTTAACATCAAGTGTTTTATATGTATAATTTTATATACATCTCAAAAAGAGATTTCCTTCATTCAAATTCACTCCCATAAAATTTGCATTTTACAATTATTACCTACTTAAAATGCAAAATTACTTCAACAATCAAAATTTTGAAAAATCATTACTCGTTTTTAACTTATGTAGCTTGTCTCTTCTTCAAACAAGTTCTTGGTTACATAATTCTATCACATTTAAATACTACGAATGATGGAACACTCTTCGAACAAAATTAAAAATACAGATCAAGATGTAATAGCGAGAATTGGAATTTTAAATTACTATTCATTAAAATTTTGGGTTCAATTCCGTTAACGTTCCCTCTAAATACCACCATGCTGTTTTGGGACACCAAAAAGTAGAAATACTGCTAAATAATTTCAAAGTTATAAATTAAAACGTTTAATAAGACCAATAATTGTTCACTGTTCAGTTTATCATTAAAAATCTGATACATTTGTTGATATTTGAATGGTTTTCAAAAGAGCATGGCGATATTTAGTGGGAACTTTAACGGAATTGAACCAAATTTTTTACCTTTTCAATGAATCGAAAGTCAAAAGAATAAAGTTAGCTTTTACCCTGAACATATTTTACTTTAAAAACATATTATGTAACGTAACTACGTAATATAGTATTATATAATGTTTCGCCTAGAAGCTTAAAACAGTTTTGATACAAATATTTCTGCTAGGAAACATCTCCAAACTATAAAATGAGCTTTAAACTCCTCTGAGGTTAAAAATTTCTAGAGATTTAACTTCGTTCTCTATTCGTTCTACTACATGAGTATCATTTCAAAGACTTCAAAATGTAGCATGTTATTCAAAACGCGTAGGAGGATCTCTTAAGTTAAAGCTTTATAAAGGTCGAATGAATATATGTAACAAGGAGTTCCTTTGACTTAAAAATTCGTTTGAATTTTTATTTCTGTTTTGTACTCTCTATATTTGTGCTAATACTTTTGTTTATTTTAAAGAGGAATATAAATCTATAAATATTCCTACAGTTAAGTTCAGCGTTTGATACTTGAAGCCCAGTTACCCGTACTTACTACATTTACAGTTAATAACACACCATAGTAAATGAATTTATTGTATTATTATCACCCATATCATTTGTATACTATCACTTGTTTGATATAGTATAAAACTAAAAATTTGTGCAACAGCCCTAGTGGGCCAAGGCATACGATGCCCATTTCGTTTTCTTGGCCGTGGGGCTCTGGGATGAGAAGCATTTGTCCCGGTTAGGTGGTCAGTCTAACACGAGACCCCCAGTGTTTGGTTCCCAAGCATGCTTGGTCCTCATTTTACCTATCATTCTTAATTTACAACTAAAATATGTGAGTAGAAACGGCCAGGATTAGCTTTACTGCTTATATTTGTCAATTATGTGTATTTACTATTACAAAGTTTTAATCATTCATAACCTTTAGTTTAAGTTTAGCCTGTCAGCAACTACATTTAATTCACATAGGAAGAAATATATTTTATAAAGTACACTTTTTAATTATTGTTTCTTCTTACTTTAAAATTATTCTTCAAAGTTAAAGTAATACGATTCATTACTTAAAACATGTTTGCCTTTTCTAACTTGTCTAAAAATTTATCTTTTTATCTCATTCTATTTTTCCTATCGATATTTCCCCCGATGTTTGGAGGAGTATATGAAGAAAATATCCTATTGGTATAAAATTTAATGTTTATTTTACAGATCAATATCAATTCGTTTCACGATGATTTATCAAGATGACCGAATCATCCTCAATTTAAGAAAAAGTTAACTATTTTAGATAACTAGAAAAAAACCTCTAAACTTTTTCTTCTTGTAACGACTTCCAGAAATATTTTTTACTGCTCTTCCACCATTTAAGTTACAATTTTTTTCTTTGGAAAAACAATCTTGGCTTCTTGATTCCAATTGATAAGAATAGAAGCGAGAATTTATCGTTCTGCTCAAATGGCGCGTAACAAACATTGGATGCAAAAAACTTATCGACTCAAACAGCTCCGAAGAAATAAAATCGGAAAAACGTCTTAGGCCGGTTTTACATGCAGTGATTCAATCGACTCGTTCGACATTGGTCGAAACTTCTTTATATATTCCCTACAAATTAAGACGTAGCTACTACGTCATAGCATTAAGTACCAATGGTAGGAGCAGAAACAAAATCGATTAGGAAAAGTGATAGGAAATGTTCAACCGTTTTCACCATGACTTTCCGATCGCATCGCTCTATTCGTTTCATGTAAATCCGGCCTTACCCAGAGGAAAATAAATATCTGGAATATTTTTTACAGTTCTTGAATGAATAAAAAAATTTTAGAAAAAGTTATATCCTCATTATTAAGTTAGGAAGCCGGACTGGATCAGAATTTCATGCCTCGTTTCTATTTTATTACTAAGTATAAAAAGTTCTTAAATCAATAATAATTTATTACTTCGCTGGTAGCTTTGTCGCAGAGAAAATGCTTTTTAAACTATTCCGTCTTAAAAGTTTCTAAAGTGTGGCTTTATTTATTTTGGGTTCTTTTTTAGCCAAACGTGCCAATTTTTCCTTATTAAGAATGCTAGGTGGTGAAATAATGCATTCTTTACAAGGTTTGTTGGTACTGCGAGTTTCTATAAAACGGTTTCAATTTTAGAGACGTTTTTCCAGTGAACATAATTTAGTTATCTAACTCTCAGAGTTAGAATCTAAACATAAAAGGATATTTTTATATCAGAAAATAAATGTTATGTGCACTATGTATAACATTAACTGAGATATTTTTTAAATAGAGTTACATTTTAAATCTTTAATAAATTGAAATCGTTTATTTTCGTTTGATATTACATAGTTCAACAATATACTAAAATTTTGTAACTGATAAAACAGTAATAAAATGATAAAAAGATGGTGAAGAAACTGTTTCAGTAGAACAAGTTTTTCCTACATAAGAAGTTGTATACAGTAAAGCCAGCTTATTTTCTAGGTTATCTTTGTTGGTTGGTTTTACTGCATACAAACGCTTATGAAGGAAAAACCTGTTCTACAGGAACTACCAATTCGTTTGGGTATTACAGGAAAGACAAAGCTACCTCCTAGTTATAAGTCTTGACTGTTACTTAAATCCCCACAAATATTCAACATTCATACTAGTTGAACCTCCCCCTTTATAAAATCGATAAAAACCAAGAAAGACGGATAAACCCAACCAAAAACGTCGTCACCTCCAAACAAACCATAATATCCCCAAAAATCCTCACCCTATATAAAAACTGTCTGCAAAAACCAAAAGAAAGTGGGGTCCTCTGTGCAAATAAAGGCTCAACTTCAAATAACCCTTTCTGCCGGGTTCATTCCCTCTTTCCACACGGTCGAAGAACTTCAATTTCTGGAGAAGATTCTTTTTTTAAGCGTTTCTTGAACGGTCAAGAGAACGGATCAACGGAAGATTTTTCGGGGACTATTTTTAGATTTCTTGCTGAATAAGAAATAATGCCCCAATCGATGATGATGAATCAGAAAGTAAATCTTGACTTTATGTAGTCTACATATACGAAATGGTTATTTCGCTGAAGTATCTTGAGGGGAAAAACTCGAGGATTTTGAGTGAGTCGAGTTGGAGGAAATAACTCGAATCCATTCAATGGGCAATACCAGCATTTTCTGAAAAGAGAACAAAATGCATTTTTACAGTAAAAGAAAGTGATCTACATTCAAAAATCGACATGTAAAGCTTCAAAAGAATTTCGTTTAATATTTAAAAATAGAAATTGACGATCCCTTTGCCTTTGTTTAAGACTGAATGACATCATATCTGTTTCGGCCTTACTTTAAATTGAAAACCAACGATCGCTTTAAATTGTTTGATTTAACAATTGAACCATTGTTTAAAATCTATATTTCGGAATTTAATGACGTCACATTTTGACATTTGACGTTTTCGCGCCTTTTTTTATAGTTACACTTTGAAATGAAATTGTTTTCAAAATAATCATCGTAAGTAACAAATTTTTTCACGCATATTCCTCTCTTGCGTTACTTCTATCGAAAAATTGTAAAATAAAAATACTGGAATTGCCCCTACATAATTTTACCTTAAGATTGTTTTTAATTATTTTTCTGATTAGGTATTATTTTTTGTCGTCCGCTTCGTAGAATGGATAATTTCAGTGAACTTTTTTTAATCTTAATGTATTCAGAATGGCTTAAACCTCCGAAAAAACAATTTAATTTACCTTTCAAAGCCCTAAATTTTAAGTTATTTTCAATTAAAAATAGCTTCTTTTCTGTCCGAGCTGAAACAGCATGTGACGTCATACTTGCCTTGTTTACAATTATTCCGCTTTGAAATACTGAGCTCTAGTTTTTTATAGCCTAGAGAAGGTATGGGCAACCTTTTCGAATCCGCGGGCCGGATTCAATGATTATAATGACGTGGAGGGCCATAGAGCAGTAGTTTTATTTTTTAAGTAAAAAGTTAGTAGTTTTATTTTATGTACTTACGAAGTTTAATACTAAAGTTAAAATTTAATCTGGACGTATACAATATATTGATTACATACAATAATTATAATGAAGTTACATTAATCTGGACTAGAATAATATTATATACAATAATTATAAAGTTAGTTACATTAACCTGGACTAAAATAATATCTTGATTACATACAATAATTATAATGTTTAAGTTACATTAATATGAGCTAAAAATAATATTCAGAGCTCATATAGTAATGAAAAATTATTTCAGGACAGATTTTAACAATTATCATTACACGATGCAAGATAATTAATGGAGGAGGAATTAATGTTCAGGAGGACAAATTAACTTTAGAAGCATTGTGAAAGGCAGAGAATGAATATAGTCCGCCGGAAACAGCCGGATTTTATGATGACCCGAATTCCTATGATGACAACGGCTGGGATTCGATTACAAGCCTTTTCTCTACTGCCAAGTTAGGGTGAAACGGGAAGGGAATATAAACCTTCGTGAAGTAACAACTTTCCCACGCTTATAGACGCCTCCCAAGAACGAAATATAGTTGTAAAACACATTTTAACTGCTAAAATAAAGTCAGTTTTTGGGAAAGTTCTGTATCCCCTCTCTTACGCTCTTGTTGACGAAAACCAGAGTGATTTTTTGGTACAATTTTTAAAATGTTCCGCGGGCCGGATAAAATGACGAGACGGGCCGGATCCGGCCCGCGGGCCGTAGGTTACCCATCGTTGGCCTAGAGTTTCGATGAAAACGGTGTTTCTCACATTTCCAAGAGGCACGCGTGACGTCATCCTGTTAGGAGCTTTCTGTAATAAAAATATAACTCATAATTAACTGGAAAAAAAATTGTGGGAAAAGAATACAAGAGTATTTTTGGAATCAGGAGATAATTTTTAATAAATTAAAATAGAATATTCTGAATTTGAAGAGATGCTGCAATTCTCCATTATTAGATCACTTCAAAAATGATTATAACTATCTCTTTAATTTTATAGTTACTATTTTTAACTGATTGATTAAAGCCATATAATGGATAACAACCCCCCCTCAACGAGAAAAACTTCGGTTCTAGAGGATCATCTTCCATGTAACGCAAATCAAGCAGATAAAATTCCTATGAAACCGGACTGTCAAAAATCAAAATACTAAAATTGCACTAAACACGTATGTTTCTAAAAATTGCGACATCAAAATAAATGAGGACACATTAAAATGTGACAGCTTCTGACATTGTTCCAGGTAGAGGTATAAATCCCCTGACAACTGTGTGACGTAAATTGAGTATTGCCTCTTACAACTGAAATTATATTGCCAGAAAAGGATCAGTTTCATTAAAAAGTTCAATCATGAATACGAAATAATGCCATAATACACCGTAACAAGATCTTCAAAAAGAACATATCTCATGAATATTCGAAAAAAGAAGATAAAAGAGACTTTGAAACCCCCTTTGGTAGTGGAGAAAGTAAATCCACTTTATTATTATTTCGGCCCGATTTACTTCTGACGTAAAGATCGATTCAAAGCTCTTTGAAAAAAGTCGGTCCTCCCGGAAATTATTCCATGCTAATTAGACTGCAAAAAGAATTCAAAATGGAGATAAATTGCAGAGTGGGATTACAAGGGGTTCGAGAGTATAATGCCTGGAATAGGGATTAAATGAGGCGAAGGAGAGGAATTAGAACAGTTAATGATTTAGGGTTTTTTACTTCGACTTTTATTTTCTTCAGTTTTTATAATTGTGCTTTAGTAATTAACACTAGTTAGTCTGATTAACAAGCTACTTTTATACAGCCTCAAAACTATAAGAAAATGCTTGAAAAAATACTATTTTAATAAGAAGTGAAAGGCAATACCGATACTTTTAGGTATTAGGTAATTATAAGATTAAATACATTTTTTAAGATTCTAAATTTTTAAAATTAAGCAAAAAAATTAAATTCTAAATTATGGTTTCTTTTAAGAATTTTAACATTTTAAATAAAGAGAAACCAGAGTTAATAAGGAAGTTGCATGTGTCAGATTTTCAAAAACAAACAAGTGTTCCGTATGGTTTTTTGTATGGTAAAATGAAATATCTAGTCAGTTTTTCAAAAAAATGTACAGGTAATTAAATATTTTAATTTTAAAGTAGAGAAAAAAACACGTGACTGAAAACGTTTATTGTTTAAACCAGTGTTTCCCAACGTGGGGCGCACGCCCCACCGGGGGGCAATATCATTTTCTAGGGGGGCAATTTGAAAATTTTCAACCAAATTGCCCCCCAGGTGGGGCCAATCCAGGGGGAAAATTAAAAAAACTTTTTAAAAAGAAGTTTTTCAAAATCTGATCCTATTATCCTATCTGAGAATGTATGTCTGAAATCTGGACCAGTATGTATCAAAATCAAGTTGAAACCCTGTTTTTAGAGTCTAATTTCCAAATCTTTTCTGGGGGATGACCCAAGATTTCTTTGTTTTTAGAACGCTTATATTTGAAACTTTTTCACATTGGGTTCATCAAAATGCAAATCTTAGCTAAATATTTATATCCAAAATTTCCAAATTAGGGGTATCAAACTTGTTAAAAACCTGCTTCCTAGAGTCAAAATTCCGAAAATTTGCTGGGGGAGGACCCCCAGACCCCCCTTGGTACTTAGAACTTAATCACTCATAACTTGATTTAGTTCTTAAGCATGCAAATTCTACTTAAAATGTAATGCTAAGAAATAATTTTGTCTCCCTCTCAAAATATTTTTCTATAACATATGCCACTGAGACCGGGGGGGTCATGGAAAATTTAGAAAGACTTTGGTGGGGCATGGACCGAAAAAGGTTGGGAAACACTGGTTTAAACTATAAGATGACGTCAACAATAATACCATCAACTCCATTGCTTTACAACAATGTTTAGTATAAGATGACGTCACATCCAAACTCTTGGCGTTTTCGCGAGCTTTTAAAAAGGGGATTTTTGTTAATTTTTTTGACAATCAAACAATTTCTCGATCGGCCTCAAATTTTGGGTAGTTGCTTATTTTTGCAAGAGGAATCGATTAAAAAAATAAAAAAAAATCATGCAACTTCCTCATTCCCTTTTTACTGACCTAAATGAGAACGGTTTAGAGCCGGTTAAAAGTAAACTTCCGGTTAAAGAGGAAAATGATAAGTATTTTGCATAATAAATCGTCAGTACTGCTTCTAATCCGAAGTTTAAAAAATTTGTAAGTTTTAACTTCTAATAACACTAGTCCAAGAAAGATAAGGTTTGAAGTGGAACAAATTGTAAAAGAAAGTTTGATGGGTGATTCTTATAGGAAATTTTCCGTAGAAAACGATGGTGAAACGTATACCAAAATTAACCGTGTCCTTTAGCCAATATGGCGGATTTTCCAAAATGGCGGTCAATCGTGTTTAACTTATTACTTCCTAAAAATTATTAATAAAATTATAAATTTTGCAGTAAATGATTAAAATTTTGTAGCAAAAACAATGGGGAACTGTTTTTTTCTCTTACGATAAGTCATTTATCCAATATGGCGGATTTTCCAAAATGGCGTCCACTAATGTTTATAGTATGTAAAATTCTGATGATAAATTCGTAATTTTTACAGGATATGGTTAGAATTAAGTCTTAATAATATTCATATCAGTTTCCTCTTAATGTATCAAATATGGCGGATTTTTCAAAATGGCGGACAATCGTGTTTTACTTTTTTGCTAAAAATCGTTAATAAAATAAAACTTTTGCAGTAAATTATTAGAATTTAGTTGCAAAAGTAATGTGGAACTGTTTTTTTCTCTTACGATAAGTAATTTATCCAATATGGCGGATTTTCCAAAATGGCGTCCACCTAATGTTTAAAATACATAAATTATGATAATAAATTCGTAATTTGTACAGGATACGGTTAGAATTTAGTCACAATAATATTGATAAAAGTTTTCTCCCCCTCTAAGGCTCTAAATATGTGGCCGCCATTTTGGAAAATCCGCCATATTAGATACATTGAGGGGGAGGAAACTTTTATCAATATTATTGTGACTTAATTCTAACCGTATCCTGTACAAATTATGAATTTATCATCAGAATTTATGTATTATAAACATTAGTGAACGCCATTTTGGAAAATCCGCCATATTGGATAAATGACTTATCGTAAGAGAAAAAAAATAGTTCCACATTATTTTTGCAACTGAATTCTAATAATTTACTGCAAAAGTTTTATTCTATTAACGATTTTTAGCAAATAAGTAAAACACGATTGTCCGCCATTTTGAAAAATCCGTCATATTTGATACATTGAGGAGATGAAACTTATATGCAGAGATGGGCAAAATGTAATCAGATTAATGATTAACGATTACGATTACAAATGTAATCTGATTACATTTGTAATCTGATTACTTTTTCACAAATGTAATCTGATTACATTTGTAATCTGATTACTTTTGTACAAATGTAATCTGATTACAGATTACATTTTGTAATCGTTAATCTGATTACAGATTACAATTGTAATCTAATATAACATATCTTGATTACTTTTTCTGATTGATAATGGTAGGGTGCGAATAGGGTGTATTGTTATTCCGCCACATACAGGAAGTGGTCCACAACTGACAGGAAATGGTCCAAAATTGACCGGAAGGGCTCCAAAATTGACCGGAAGTGGTCCAAAACTGACTGGAAGTGGTCAACAACTCACCGGAAGTGCTCCGAAACTTCCCGGAAGTAGTCCACAACTTGCCGGAAACGGTCCGCAACTTAAAAATAGAGGTTCGTAACTTCCCGGAAGTGCTCCGAAACTTTCCGGAAATGGTTCCCAACTTACCGGAAACGGTCCGCAACTTAATAGAAGTGGTTTCGTAACTCCCCGAAAGTTGTCCGCGACTCCCAGGAAGTGGTCCAAAACTGATCGGAAGTGGTCCGAAACTTACCGGAAGTGGTCCACAACTGACCGGATATGGTCCACATTTTACCGGAAATGGTCCGCAACTTAAAAGAAGTGGTTCGTAACTTCCCGGAAGTTGTCCACGGCTCACCGGAAGTGGTCCACAACTTACCGGAAGTAGTCAACAACTGACCGGAAGTGGTTCCCAATTGACCAGAAGTGGCCCGCAACTGACCGAAAAGGGTCCTCAACTGACCGGAAGTGGTTCACATCTGACCGGAAGTGGTTCACAATTGACCGGAAGTGCTCTGAAACTTACCGGAAACGGTACGCAACTTAATAGGCATAGTTCTTATCTTCCCGGAAGTTGTCCGCAGCTTACCAGAAGTGGTCCAAAACAGATCGGAAGTGGTCTACAACTGACCGAAAGTGGTACACAACTGACCGGAAGTGCTACGAAACTTACCGACAAGTTGTGGACCACTTCCGGTAAGTCATGGACCACTTCTGGTAGGTTACGGACCACTTCCGGTTCGTAACAGATCACTTCCGGCAAGTTGTGGACCACTTCCGGTAAGTCATTGACCCAGTTCTGGTAGGTTACGGACAACTTCCGGTAAGTAACAGACCACTTCCGGCAAGTTGTGGACCACTTCCGGTAAATCATGGACCACTTCCGGTAGGTTACGGACCACTTCCGGTAAGTAACAGGCTACTTCCGGCAAGTTGGGGTCCACTTCCGGTAAGTCATGGACCACTTCCGGTAAGTAACAGACCACTTCCGGCAAGTTATGGACCACTTCTGGAAAGTCATGGACCACTTCTGGTAGGTTACGGTAAACTTCCGGCAAGTTGTGGACCACTTCCGGTAGGTTACGGACCACTTCCGGTAAGTAACAGACTACTTCCGGCAAGTTGGGGTCCACTTCCGGTAAGTCATGGACCACTTCCGGTAAGTCATGGACCACTTCCGGTAAGTAACAGACCATTTCCGGTAAGTCACGTACCACTTCCGGTAAGTTGTGGACCACTTTTGATAAGTCACGGACCACTTCCGGTAAGTAACGGACCACTTCCGGCAAGTTGTGGACCACTTCCGGCAAGTTATGGACCACTTCCGTAGGTTACGGACCACTTCCGGTAAGAAACAGACCACTTCCGGCAAGTTGTAGACCATTTCCGGTAAGTTGTGGACCACTTCCTGTAAGTCATGGACCACTTCCGGCAAGTTGTGGACCACTTCCGGTAAAGGTACCAGAGTAATTGGATTGAAGATTACAAATGTATTTAGACTAAAAATGTAATCAAACTAAAAATGTAATCAAACTACAAATGTAATCAAACTACAAAAGTAATCAGATTACATTCACATTTAGATTACAAAATTTAATCTAACTTCAAATGTAATCAGATTACATTCATTCAGATTACAGATGTAGTTGGATTGAAAATTTCAAAATGTAATCAGATTACAAATGTAATGATTACAAATGTAGTTAGATTAAAAACCGCAAAAAGTAATCAGATTACAAATGTAATGATTACAAATGTAATGATTACAAATGTAATGATTACAAATGTAATCAGATTATTAATCTGATTACAAAAGTAGTTTAATTACGCCCATCTCTGCTTATATGAATATTATTATGACTTAATTCTAACCATATCTTGTAAAAATTACGAATTTATTATCATAATTTTACTTACTATAAACATTAGTGGAAGCCATTTTGGAAAATCCGCCATAATTGATAAATGACTTATCGTAAGAGAAAAAAACAGTTCGCCATTAATTTTACTACTAAATTTTAATCATTTACTGCAAAATTTATAATTTTATTAATAATTTTTAGGAAGTAATAAGTTAAAAACGATTGAATGCCATTTTGGAAAATCCACCATATTGGCGGACACGGTTAATTTTGGTATACGTTTCACCATCGTTTTCTACGGAAAATTTCCTATAAAACTCACCCATCAAACTTTCTTTTACGATTTGTTCCACTTGAACCCCTTTTTTGAGCTAACTTTCTTGGACTACACTTATAAGTCTCAATTCATTTTATGAGATTTATAAAACACCAGGATAAAAGTTTAAAATATTAATATTTTGGTATTGAAAAAGGCTCAAAAAGGAATAGAGTAACTAAAACTCCAAAATTATTAAGTACATACATAAAATTTCAGAATAGAATTGTAAGAACTGCGCATAAGCTTAAAGAGGTAAAAATGTCAGCCCCCGATGACGAGGTATGGAAAAAGTATTCATGATATGATTTTCGAATTTCCAATTGACACCTAAGAAAATGTTCAGCTTTAATTCCCCTTTATATAAAAAGTGAAACACATATACTGTCCATCCTACAGACAAGAACTAAAAGAACCTGAACACGTAAAAACGTTCCTCCATCCCCTCCCATTGCTTTTAAACTATTAAATTCCACCTGCCGACGAAAAACGGTCCCAAAGTGCCCCGGCAAACACCCTCTCCCACCCCTTGACACGTGAATTGCGAATAAACAGAGACGGGGGGTATCTGATGTTCAGGGAGAGAACGTGACAGAATCGGGCTGATAGCGAACAGGCCGAGAAGTCACGAACTGTGCTCTTCGCTTTTCAATATCAAGAGAGATAAGGCGTCTCTTTTAATATCGCTCTCCCTCTGTTATTTTACGCGAATTGTTATTTTCCGCGATCTGCTATTCTCTCACGTTTGCGGGGTTATTTAATTGGGCGGATGGATGCTGTTTGGTTGGTTAGGTTTGGTATGGAACTCTGGAAGATAGATGTTTACCGGAATGAGAAATACACATACAAAACTGTTTCAAAAGTCCGTTTCGCGGCTTTTATTTGGGACGTCTTCGTCGAAATAATAAAGTTTAAAAAATCAAATTTCAAATCAAATTTATTTACAAGAACCAAACACATAAAAATACAAAAAATCACAAATTTAATAAAGAATACAAAAGGGAGAAAAAAAGATATCATCATATCTATCCCAAAGGAGCAACTGCTCGTCCATTGGTAACCGGAATATCAAGATTAATAGCAGATCAAAAACAGTGGAGAAGAATAGGAGAAAATTAATATTTTAATTTACGTAAAAAACTAAAGGAGATAGAACGAAAACTCAAGTGAGAAAATAGTTTGCAATATCACCATGACAAACTAACACAAAAAAGTTTCATGAAGACACCTTATAATACTATGCATGTGAAAATAGCCTTTTTTTAGTCCTCAAAAAAGATACAAGTTCACGAATTTGCTCTAAAGTTATCATGTAGTTTTGCGGTTTTTCTTTAATTTAATAAAGACAATTTTTTTAAATCGAAGAAACTTGCAAGATTGCCTTACTTGCAACTGTACCAGACTTAATATACATAAACGAGAACTATAGAAGTAGTCTTTAAGTTTTTAGTGAAAATAATGAACCTCGATAAAGCTATAACGACGAAAAAAAAATCCTTTCAGTTTGTTTATCCTTTTTGTACTCACAAGCTATTTTTATTAATGGTTTAATGAGGCTCTTTTTTATCTAATCACCTCTGATAGAGACTTTGCCCTAAAGTACTAGTTCTTCCTCTCACGTGTTACTTCGGGTGCAATATTCTAGATCCTTTTAACCCATTATGGCAGGATGCTAAAAGCCATCATCCTAAATTAAGGTTTACTTTTCAATTTTGGTAGCTCATCTACACTTTGAGGTTGCTCCAGATAATTAGTTTTTATGCAATAAACAGCCACTGCGTTATTTATTCTGAAGTCAATATTACTATGCTATCTTTAATGATGGGCTGGGTTATTTTCGTCTCTGCAACTGCAAATGCGTGAAACCCTTTTGCGAAGCTAAGTGAACACATTAATGAACACTTTTAATCCAAAGCGTTTTGGTTATATTGCGATTGGTATGTGTGAGAAATAGATAGTGTTGTAAAAAGGTTGCTAAAGAACGTCCGAGGCAGATTTGTGATGTCACCGGCAAACATATTACTAGTCTTGCTAATAGCAGATTTAGTCCTCGTTTTAACTAAATCCTCATAAAAAATTTTGATTTGTACATATTTTTTATGATTTATTCTTTTAGTGGTGAGCATATGGAATACTTAGGTCAAAAACAATAAAATATTCAGTCTAAAAAGACGAACTTTTTAACAGTTATGGAAGCAAAGATTTCCCAGTTTTCTCCCAATAAACCCTTCCATGTATTTCAAAACATTATAAAACGTTAAAATATTTTGTTGCACTAAACCAGAATTGCTAAAGTATAGAATTATTTGTTTTTACTAGAAATAAAAAATAAAAATACTTTTTTGTGATGTGTAATTAATTAAAACCTTCGTTTTTCATTGTGAGTGCTTAAGTGGTGAGTCAAAGGTATAAAAACACTTAAGATGGGAAAAAAAGGTCATTTTGAGAGAGATTGTTTTACTTCGTGGAAAAAAAATTGACGGAATTGTGCGAAAATAAAAGTTACAGTTTCCTTTACTTACAACTAAATATTTGAATTACTTACGAGGTTCATGTTCTCACAATTCTACCTATTTTTAGTGTTCACCCTCAATAAAATAGAGCATTGAACAAATATTCTTTTGACGACCAAAAACATTTTCCTAATTCATCTAAAAAAAATGTTTTCAACTTCACGAGGATTACTCAATTTTAAAAAAAAATGACTGACGTTTTTATCAGAGAAAAAACTTTAATTCTTTGGTGTACATTGTTTTTCATTTGATGAAGCAGTGTGAATAAGTATATATAAATAAACGTGAATTAAGAACGTTTGAAGAATTTTTGAAGGTTAGAAAAATGGTTGTTTAAATTAAAAGTTTTAATTTTTTGTTTAAGTTCATATCACCTCACCATGATTCTTTTTAATGAGAAATTAAAGTAAATTACCTCTATTGATCCTCATGAAACTTAACTATTGATTGATATTTTTTCGGAATTTTATTTTTTTATTACTAAACGATATTTACATAAAACTTGTTCTTTATTTTTCGACCGACATCCTAATTTAGTTATGAATCAAAACCAGGTGCTAATTTTAACTCTAGTAGAATGGAATTGAATTTTGGAGGTGTTTCAATACTTCCAATCTCTAATTTACATTTCAAGCTGTGAAAATTTAGATGCGACTAGTTTCATCTCCAATGGGGGTCTACTTCAGAAAATGTAGAAAAATAAATTTTAATACGGCCCCCGTAGTTTAAAATTTCCACCGGTTAAAATTTTCTTTTTTAGTTTCTGAATAAGAGGCAAAAAATTCTATCTCAATATCTCCAAAACTCACTGAGATATGCGTGCTTAAATTTTTATGGGTCGTCAAAAATTAATGTATTGAAATTATTTCACGAATAAAAAGAGGTTCAACATGAATAGTGGGTGAACGTGACCCCTATTTTGCTCTCAGAAATGGTGCTATAAATGTTGTAAGTCACCAATGTTAAATTTTAATGCCTCAGTTAGATTTGAAGGTATTGTTAACGTTACCGCTAAATATCGTCAATCTCTTTTGAACGCCATATATTCAAATATCGACAATTTTTTCTGGTTTTTAATGGTAAACTAAACAGTTATTGATATAATTAAACATTTTAATCCATGAGTTTGAAATATTTTAGCAATATTTCTACTTTTTTATGTCTGAAAGAAATTGACGATATTTAGCGGGAACTTTAACGGAATTGAACCGAACTTTTTGTGTCTTATTCAGAAAATAATAAAGAAAATTTGGCTAGTTGGAAATTTTAAACTACGTGAAACTAGAAAATGCAGAAAATTTATTTCCTGCATTTTCTTAAGTAGACCCCCTTGGAATTGATATATCTACTTTTTCACCTTTAAAAATTAAAATTATCAATTGGAAGTATGTGGGGGGAACTATATTATTGGGGGAAATATTTCAGGAAATAACCTATTTATACACTATATTCGAAACACGCTGTACAATGGTAAATTCAAAACAAAAAACTAAACCTGGAATTTCTTTTCAGATATGGTCGTGGGAAAAACGAAAACAGGCAACGTAAAAAAGGTAATTTTTTTCAGTACCTTATGTGCTTCTATTTTCAAATTTAGAATTCTACGGTAAAACTTTATTCTATTAAAATAAAATTATTGGAATTATCCTACTACTATTATAATTGTGAATGTTTGTCTGTGTTTGTTACTCTTTCACGCAAAAACTACTGAATTGATTTTAATGAAATTTTACAATAATGTAGCTTATACATCAGAATAACACATAGGCTATAATTTATAAAGAGAAAATCGGTCCTTCATTCTTTTTTTTTCCCATTTTTCCCTCTTTTTTCACTTATTTTTCCGTGTTTCAAAACCTGTTTTACCAGTCATGCAAGCCAATAATAGGAAACTTTAGTAGTACCAGTGTTGTAGTTACTAGGCAATTTTATTAATATCTTTTTTATGAAATTTTGAAATTAAAGCAAAAAAATGGATAGAAAACCTATTTCGAAGCATAAAAAATAACAAATAATTACATAAATTCAAAATAATAATATTGGAACAAAATCTACTTATTTTGTGTTTTATTTAATTTTTATTATACCAATAACAAAGAGTCACTTTGTTTTCGAGAGCTTTTGGACTCTTTTGGCATCATAATCATTGATTTCAATATTTAAAGGTGTTTTTTTTTGCGCGGGACGATGTGATTTAGTTTTGAAGCGAGATTTTGTTTTTTGAAAGTGTAAGAAAAGAGTACCTGCTAAGGATTATGCCGCGAAAGCCTAAGTCTAATATTTCCCAAAGCTCTAATAAAGCTCCAGCTATGAAAGTAGCTAGACTTAACGAGACGATTCCACAAGCCGAACTGCGAAGACTTGAACAGGCGGAGCTTGAGGCAGCTCACAAACTTGCGGAGACACCAGAGCAGTCCCAAGATCGGCGTCGACAGAACACTGAGTATATGGCATCTTAACAGGCTTCTGATACACCTGAACAATTCCGAGCTCGACGTATAAATAACACTGAGTGTATGGCATCTCAACGGGCTTCTGAGACACCGGCACAATCCCGAGCTCGACGTAAAAAGAACACTAAGTATATGTTAAAAATTTTGTTTTAATGCATAACATACTAACAGTAAATGTTAATTTGTTTTCATAATTATTTTAAGACGTAGCAACGCTCCGCGGGTACCGCTAGTTTTTTATAAAAGCATTAACTTTTACTCCAAGGTTAATAGAGTAGGTACTAAAGGTTGGCTCATAAAATATCGTTACGTCACAACATACTGAAAGTTGGTCTCCCAATGTTAATCCTATGAGAAACTGTGCATAAAAACCGACGAAAATAACTAACTTCTACTAATTTAATTTGTCTTTTGGCGCTTGTTACTGATAGATGATAGTTCAGAATAATTTTTAAAAACAAAATAATAGATATAACTAGATTAATTTAGATTTTATAGGGTTTTAATTTTTACTTAAATCAGATCATTCACATGGGAAAAGCTTATCTAAGCATTGTTGAAATTACTCGCTCGTCCTAAATTTTTTTCTATGAATTTTTTAGCTGATTTAATCTTTTAATAACTGGATATTTTTTATTGTTTTAGTTATTGTATATTAGTGGAAATATTTTTAAAAGTCAATAATCTCTTTTCAATTTTCAATTTTTTTTAATATCACAATTCTGTTAGAAATTAAAATAGTATAAGAGAGAAATTTAATATCCAGCATTTCTTTGAAATTATTTGTATAATATTTGTTTTCTTGATTTTATCAAATTGAGTAGACATCTTCACTTATAACATTTTCTTTTTATAATTAATATTTAATTATCTTGATTTCCTAAGAAATATGCACACATGGACAAAAACACAGAAAGTTATAAAAATACACATTCATTATACCTGAGTTCTTTAAACAGAAGAAGAAAAAAATTCTGTTACTTTAATAATAGACTGTTGCACCTTCAGAAAAAATTTCGTTTTATTTTCTAATTCAGATAAAATGTCATTTCGACCGTTTTAAGTGCCTTACCAACCTTAGTAAAGTAGGGTGTTATTTTTTATTAGCTCTAATATTTAAAAATGGATTTTGAATTGTTTTTTATAACTTGAAGAAATTTGTGTCCATATAGGTACAACCTGTTTTACCTATGGGCAGACTCAGTTGTACTTGTCGACACCCATAAAAAGGGAGGTTTTAGTTGAAAATTTTTTTGACTAAATTAAAAAGAAATAGATAGTCTTTTTTAATGTTCTACAAATGTAACCAACCCAAAAATAGAAAAGGCTTCAATAAGAGTTTTAAAAAAATTATGATAATGTTTTATATGATGTGGTTACAGCTTTCATTAAACAAAAATTGCTAATGAGAATGAAATTTAAAAGCTCAACCAAAAGTACAATTTAAAAAAAATATTTAGCTATAGCCTATAGAAAGAATTGGAGAAAATGTTTTTTAAATAAATTTACTAATTTTATTTTTTTTAATTATTTCTGTATTTTTTATACCTTACAGAACTTTGAATGCAAAAACACCTTACACTGTACCTTTTGACACCAGTTGTATCTACGGACACGTTCTGAAAGCATTAAAGCATTATAAAGCATTATTCTTAAAAGCATTAAAGGTAATGCATCAATTAGTTTTTCAACTAAGGGGACATCCATAAATTACGAGAGGCGTTTTTTCCAAAATCTGGACCCCCCTTCCCCCTTGGTGAGATATACGGCCGTATTAACCATCGTGGTTTAACCATGGATTGAAGTATTATCCGCTGATCCGAAGTAAAACGCTATCAACCAGCCCCAACTAACGAATAATCATCGGTTTTTTCACCCAAAATCTGACCACCCAACTTTGGTGGGTTGAAACCATTGATCGGTGGTTTATTTTTGCGAAAATGGACATTTAAGAAGAATTTGATCACAAATTATATTTATATTTGAGTATATTTGCTTTAATCATCAAAATAATGGTTGCTTAAAGTGTAATAATAAAGAAAAGCTTCTCATGAAACGGGTTTTAAAAGTCATAAACCAGAAGGTTTAGAGTTCGCTCTCGTTTTGATAGATGGCGCTCTTAAAATACTTGAGGTATTAAATACAGTAGAACCCCGATTATCCGCGAGTGCCCCGAAACAAATTTTTTAACGATGAGAGCAAATTTTAGATGAGATTACAGACATTTTAGATGTAGAGCAAAGGTTTCTGCTGTACTGTACATATTTAAAAAGTTTTACATATCATGTTTTTTGTACAATAAAACATAGTTTTTATGCTGAAATAATTTTTTCGTGTTTTCACCTCATTTTTAGTCTTTTTTCGGGTTATCCGCGATTTTCGCTATCCGCGGTACCCTTGCCACCCAATTGCGCGGATAATCGGGGCTCTACTGTATTTAGCACGGCTCTTACTTAAGTTTCAAAATTTTCCCCTTTTAACTATTAATTCCTTTCAATTCTTTCAAAAATAGTCTATTTTTAGAGAGGTGAATCAATATTTTCAGATACGTGTGAGTATTTTAAAAATATTATTGAAATAATCTCATACAGGGATTGCATCAGATAACCAGTTTTGTGAAAACAATTTCGAATGTTAAGCAGGAAATATAGAACACCAGTTCAAGGGCCGATCTCACCAACTTTCTCGTAATCAACGGTTAACTAACCGGCCGTTTAATATAACAGGAGCTTTAAAATCGCAGTCGTCTCACCAACGAAACCTCCCGTTAACTTTTCGCCGGTTAACTAACCAGACGTTAAAAAGCTCAAATAAACTATTCTGATACTTGGCATTTTGTGATTGGTTAAAACATAATTAAAAAGACACTCGTGTCCTTAAAAGTGTACTTTTATTTGCCAATATAAACACTAATATGCATTACAGCACATATAACTTGGAACTACTTTTTTCAACGCGTATGAACAAAAGGGCGTCAAAGGGCCTTCACGTCAAGCTTTTGGAGTTGAATAGCCGCCATCTTGGATGGAATATTGGTTAATTATGAATACGAGTCATTTTACAATAATGATGGTAGTCATGATGTATATTCTGTCTCAAATTGTTTATATTTATTTTTCCAAGAGTCTAATAAAAGTTCATGCAGTAGAAAAACAAGAATTCCAACTAAAGTATCTACAAAATAATCTGTTTGTACTTCACTGTTACGATTGTAGATGGCAGCACGAATAAAATTACCCCTTAACCGGTGGATAAAGTACTGATTAATTTAACGGGAACTTTAACGAACGGTTAAGGCTAATTTGCGTTGGTGAGACGAAATTTCGAGAGACCTACCGCAAGTCATTTTCTGTAATTGGTTGTATAGTTATTATTAGTTGCGATAGAAATGTTTTAAAGCAGGTAGATAATTTTACAGGAAATGATTTATACTGAACTATGAACTTTCAGCCAACAGCGCGGACAGCCGGGCTCGATGCCTGGCGTCATCGCGGTCCAATCAGAAGTGGCGTTACATACAAAACTGTGGTTTGAAGAAACCATGATTGTTGGATGTTGGTCGATAAGGTCCAAATCTCGTCATCGGAAAAACTTCGACCATGGTTTGTACGATCAGTGAATGATCTGTGGATCGGCTCGCGTTGGTTAATACGGCTGTTAGTGAGATTTTGCTGGACCCCCCCTCTCCCCAAGTGAGATTTAGCTACAACTTTTAAAAGAATTTGCATTACCTTATCTGTATTATTATTCCTTTCTCAGACTTAAAAAAAAGAAAATGGTATCATTTCTAACTTAAAAAGTTAACGTGAGATTTAAATCGACCCCCCTTCCCCCTTGGTGAGATTTGGTGAGATTTTTCCAAACCCCTCCCCCCCTTTTTGACCTCATGTAATTTATGGATGTCCCCTAAGACTTCCCTTTTTATGGGTGCCGACAAGTACAACTGAGTCTTCCCATAGGTAAAACAGGTTGTACCTATATGGACACAAATTTCTTCAAGTTATAAAAAAACAATTCAAAATCCATTTTTAAATATTAGAGCTAATAAAAAATAACACCCTACTTTACTAAGGTTGGTGAGGCACTTAAAACGGTCGAAATGACATTTTATCTGTATTAGAAAATAAAACGAAATTTTTTTCTGAAGGTGCAACAGTCTATTATTAAAGTAACAGAATTTTTTTCTTCTTCTGTTTAAAGAACTCAGGTATAATGAATGTGTATTTTTATAACTTTCTGTGTTTTTGTCCATGTGTGCATATTTCTAAGGAAATCAAGATAATTAAATATTAACTATAAAAAGAAAATGTTATAAGTGAAGATGTCTACTTCATAAAATCAAGAAAACAAATATTATACAAATAATTTCAAAGAAATGCTGGATATTAAATTTCTCTCTTATACAATTTTAATTTCTAACAGAATTGTGATATTAAAAAAAATTTGAAAATTGAAAAGAGATTATTGACTTTTAAAAATATTTCCACTAATATACAATATAGTCCAGTAACTTTGTCGCCTGAAAGCATGGGGTCGTATGCGTCAAATCCGGTAGTTCTGATTTTTTGCAGACTTGTTTAAGATGTTGGCCTAATGAATAATCCAAGTTTTCGACCTCGAGCGCCGAACGCAACTTTGTCAAAAATCGAAAAAACCGCGGAAAAATCGAGTTTTTTTCAAATTTTGGCGATTTTAACCCTAAAGGACTAGTTTTTGAAAAAACTTTTTAGTAACAAAGTTAAAGAAAACAAAATTTCCTTCAAAATGCACTATTTAACTTTGATTTTATGATGAAAGGTATTGATGCTAGAGCGCGCTGAAAAACATCGATTTTTTGCCTTTCCGCAAAAAAAAAGGAAAACGCCCAATTCTACCCTCTACAAAATGAAAACTATTCATGTTATCAACAAAAATTTTAAACCACGTGAAAGAGCATTTAATTTTCTATAAATAACATGCTTTTCATTGTCATTTTTTAAGAAGGGGGGGAGGGAGGGAAGCAAAGATCGATATCAAAATTCTCGCACCTCGCAGACCAAACGGACTTACGCGGTTGTTAATCTGCAATTTGCGCTTTATTTCCGGTATATTAACAATAAAATGGTTTGTTTTGGATTCATTGATGACAAAGCATGCTTAAAAAAATAAATTTTTAATTTTATTTATGAAATATTGGGTGTTTTAGGTGTAATTTCGATCAATATTTTAAATTCATATATTAAATTATGAGAGTGTTTTAAGGAACGATTTTATATGTTTTTTGCATCGGTAAATCCGAATTTTAAGTTTATTTTCATTTTTAAAGTTATCTTCACATCAAAAATTGCCAAAAATCTTAAATTTTTGCTCTTTTGTTAGGTTTTTCATCGATTTTTTAATCAAATATTCATTTTATGAAAAATACCATGCAACCAAATTAAAGAACGTAAAATTTCCTATCAGATGCACTGGTTTATTTTTATTTTGCGATGAGCAGTGTACATTTTATAGCGTTTTGAAGTGTAGCGATTTTTTTTGTTTTTGAACAAAAAAGTGGTGAACGCTAGATTTACCCCACTACAGCTCAACATAAATACAAGTTACTGACAAATAGTTTATACCACATGAAAGTAAATTTAATTTCCTACAAAATGCACTATTTAACTTTGATTTTATGATGAAAGGTATTGATTTTAGAGCGCACTAAATTACAGCTGTTTCCTGACTTCACACAAAAACGAAAAATCGCTTAACTTCAAAATGCTATAAAACGTACACCACTCATCGCAAAATAAAAATAAACCAGTGAATCTGATAGGAAATTTTACGTTCTTTAATTTGGTTGCATGGTATTTTTCATAAAATGAATATTTGATTAAAAAATCGATGAAAAACCTAACAAAAGAGCAAAAATTTAAGATTTTTGGCAATTTTTGATGTGAAGATAACTTTAAAAATGAAAATAAACTTAAAATTCGGATTTAGCGATGCAAAAAACATATAAAATCGTTCCTTAAAACACTCTCATAATTTAATATATGAATTTAAAATATTGATCGAAATTACACCTAAAACACCCAATATTTCATAAATAAAATTAAAAATTTATTTTTTTTAAGCATGCTTTGTCATCAATGAATCCAAAACAAACCATTTTATTGTTAATATACCGGAAATAAAGCGCAAATTGCAGATTAACAACCGCGTAAGTCCGTTTGGTCTGCGAGGTGCGAGAATTTTGATATCGATCTTTGCTTCCCTCCCTCCCCCCCTTCTTAAAAAATGACAATGAAAAGCATGTTATCTATAGAAAATTAAATGCTCTTTCACGTGGTTTAAAATTTTTGTTGATAACATGAATAGTTTTCATTTTGTAGAGGGTAGAATTGGGCGTTTTCCTTTTTTTTTGCGGAAAGGCAAAAAATCGATGTTTTTCAGCGCGCTCTAGCATCAATACCTTTCATCATAAAATCAAAGTTAAATAGTGCATTTTGAAGGAAATTTTGTTTTCTTTAACTTTGTTACTAAAAAGTTTTTTCAAAAACTAGTCCTTTAGGGTTAAAATCGCCAAAATTTGAAAAAAAACTCGATTTTTCCGCGGTTTTTTCGATTTTTGACAAAGTTGCGTTCGGCGCTCGAGGTCGAAAACTTGGATTATTCATTAGGCCAACATCATAAACAAGTCTGCAAAAAATCAGATCTACCGGATTTGACGCATACGGTGATGTATAAAGTTACTGGACTAATAACTAAAACAATAAAAAATATCCAGTTATTAAAAGATTAAATCAGCTTAAAAATTCATAGAAAAAATTTAGGACCAGCGAGTAATTTCAACAATGCTTAAATAAGCTTTTCCCATTGTGAATGATCTGATTTAAGTAAAAATTAAAACCCTATAAAATCTAAATTAATCTAGTTATATCTATTATTTTGTTTTTAAAAATTATTTTGAACTATCATCTATCAGTAACAAGCGCCAAAAGACAAATTAAATTAGTAGAAGTTAGTTATTTTCGTCGGTTTTTATGCACAGTTTCTCATAGGATTAACATTGGGAGACCAACTTTCAGTATGTTGTGACGTAGCGACCTCGCTTTGTTTACATTTTATGAGCCAACCTGCTTTTACTCTTAAACTTCAATACTAAATCGCATGAATTGCGTCACAAATTACAATTTTTCGTGAAATCTTTTGACCTTATAAATGAATAAACCATGAAAATAATTTTATCAATCCAAGTTATGGTTTAATAAAATTATATTATCTACTAGTATATGTCATTTTGTTATTATAATACACTCTTAAAACGACAGTCTCAAAAATGAGAAAAAAATTACTCAAATCTGAGTATGTCACGCACTCAAACCGCGGCTCCGATCCAAATTTATTCAAATTTCAAAACATGCATGTACTCATTTTTGAAAATGTGCCAGATACTCAAAACAAAGCATCATGTACTCATTTTTTTAATACGTCCATGGCATTCTTTTAAAGAGGGTACATGGTGTTTCTGTTAAGATGCCCATATAGCCACGTTACTATGACGTGGGAAGAAGACCAGTAAGTTGAGTGGCGACGTCGCAACGTTGTGTTCCCACGTTATCACACCAACTTAATATTACTTTCGATAGATAGCAAAGATATAAAATTTTTGAATATAAACTAAAAATAAGCATAATTTGAGTGGTGACTATTAAATTGTTTGAAACTGAGTGTCTGGTGTTTTAAAATTGAAAGCATTGGGCCGTCGTATTTGAACCAAAAAGTTTCATAACAAAATGAGAACATCGATTTACTTAAATTTGAAACTGTCATTTCTCTCAGTGTAAGCAAAAGGTCACAAATGTCATGCAAGTTATTTAGATATTCCTCTTTTATGCTTCACAAATTTAGGATGTGATAAATTGTTTTAGTTACTTTTCTGGGTTTATGAAAGTGCCCCTGGACTTAATGGTATTACGTTTGACAGATCCTAGTTTGCAAAAATGTTGAAAGTTAATAACTACCCCACGGTGACATGAATGAATTCGGAGTTTCTGCAAATGTCCCCCAGGCTGATCTTTAGCGGAAACTCTCGCAAATTACTTTGTTCAATCTGTAGCTTACTCGATCAAGAATTGGTTGTGAAATTTAAAGTTTAGAGGCTGGG
Source organism: Tetragnatha versicolor (assembly GCA_024610705.1). Classification (NCBI taxonomy): domain Eukaryota; kingdom Metazoa; phylum Arthropoda; class Arachnida; order Araneae; family Tetragnathidae; genus Tetragnatha; species Tetragnatha versicolor. Next base: position 68,420,949 of record JANDEH010000002.1, read on the forward strand.
TAATAAGAATCCGTCAATATCTCTAAGCATTGTTATAAAACAAGATCGATATGATAACCTTGACTCTTAGGTCACGGCTGACGGATACAGGCTAGCCGAAATGTGTAAATCATTAAAAATATAGATGGCGCGTTAGTTAGTGGCAAAGCTTAAGGCGGGGCTTAATGGATTTAAAACATGTCTTAGACAAGAAAATGGAACAGGAGATTAACTAAAAAAAGGCATTTATTGTTACCTAGAAGAATTATTAAGTTGTCATGGTATCAAAGTTTGCCAAGATAGGCTCACAATAATCGCTAACAGTCAGCAGTTACGTCATGAAAACACGCCTTTGTTTTCCTTATTTGTGTTATCCTATTGGTTAGGACTTTATAAATCCTGTATATAGCTATCCTATAGGGAAAAGTTTTTTTTTCATATTTAAAAACTCGGCTGTCTTGTATGAATTAAGTAAGCCGTGGTTAGTTCTATCATTAGCATACGAAAATTTCTAGTTCATAATAATAGGTTCTTTCACACATAGGAATTCCTTTCTTCCATGTTACAAGGTGTCGCATTTTAGTGAGCTTCACTCACATGTTTTGATGCCACATGCGTGAAACTTAATTAAAACTCAAGTTTTACATATTATAGATCCTACTTTACTATTGTTACCTGGGAACAATAAAATTTTCTATTACCTACTGTAAAAAGCTAAAAGTGGAAAATGCCTTTTTAGCACTGTAATAACAGTAAAAGGCCATATTAAAAATGGAGAATGTCAACTTTAAATTCCCCCTACCCCACCTTGTCACATTGCGTGGAATATACAAAAGATCCCCTCCAAACCCTCAAGATGTGACCTATTTTGTTAACAGCATTTAATGCTCACTGATAGTTCATCCGGTTTTATAAAAGTAATACCTTTCATTGCTAATTAATTCATTACTAGAAATATAAACAAAAGAAAGTAAATGTCTCGAAAAGATTCGTGCAATAAGCTGTTAAATTATGTATATTGTCTGTCAACAATTCTTTACAAAATGATGTTCGCCCATAATTTATTATGTTTTTGTACTAATGTTACCATTTCTCTCCGTTAGGCATCAGCTTATCCCACCTCCTCCGCAAAAAAGAAAAAGAAACGCAGTACGACATCGCAAGCTTCCACTCCAAGTACTCCAACAACAAAGACCAGCCCCCTGCGAAAGACCCCCCGCCCCTCCAGAACTCGACCCCCCTCTTCAACCACGTGAGAGGGTTGGAGTCTCCGGACGAGCCCGCCCACCCGGGCGTGGCCTACCTCATGGAGCAGATAACCTCCAAGCTGAGGAGGCGGGGCAGGATCCGGATCACCAAGAAGCACACCTGGTGGTACAAGATCTCCAACCTGGTGCACCTGAAGGGGCGGGCCCCGGCAGCCCCACCCCCGGAGGAGGCGGAGCCTCGTGCGGGAGGCGTGGAGGACCGCCGCACCAGCTGCCTACCGTCCAAGCCGTCGATCAGCAACTGGACTCGCAGCGAGCTGTTCGCACCCCCGCGCACTTCCCCTTTGGTCCCGAGGAGGCGGACCCTGGCCGACGGGGGCGTGTCCGAAAAGAAGGCGGATCCTTCGCCCGAAGTGTCTCCCATGTCCTCCAACTATTCGCTGACGCCGTCCACTACGGAGGAGGAGCAGGAGGAGGGGCTTAACGCAGGGGGTGGGTCCAAGAGGAGTTCCCTGCAGCACAAACTGTCGTTCGACTCCGTCGACCTGCCCCCAGAGCTAAGGCACGTCGTCGCGGGGATCGTCATGGGCATCAAGGACAAAGTAGACGATTTGATCGTAAGTCTGCTTGAAGGATGATTGGCCTCAAATTACCTTTAGAATGAAGTAATCAAGCCAAGATTGTAATTTAACCTTTTAGTAGAATCCCAAATTTGATAAAAAGGATTAAGGATATTTTAAGAATCTGAGCTACAAAATATAAAATTCTATAAGAGGTCTCAGAGGTCCGTTAATTGAAATTCTCACTTTTAACAATTTTATCCACCCACCCATAAAGTTTTCACACATTGTCCCATTTATAAACCCTGTGGCTTTTCATTTACTATTTTTTCATCGGGCTTCATTTTTCTTGTGTCGATTCCATGAGAGAGAGAGGGAGAGAGTCCATGAACAGAACCAGAACCAGAGAGGGAAACCAGAACAGAGAGTCTATGGCCCATAAGCAATAATTGAAATCGAAAAAGCTTAGGGTATGCCTTGTGATATAGGCCCTGTTGGCATTGCGATCGCATGAAATTCACACCTCCCTTGTCAGCACAATCGTCTGATCCTCCCATTCGAGAGTATCAGATTGAATTGACACGTTACATCCAATCACGGCTGTGATCTCTAAATTTTACAGCCAACTCTTCTGCCAATCTAGACATTTGCGGTGATGCCCACTATCATCTATCATCTATTGAAGAAAAAAACATTTTGGACCCTCTATTAGGTTTTTTATTTGTGGTATGAATGGGTAAAAAAAATTGCAAGAGATAAAAAAATAATGAAAATATGTAAAGTTTTAGATTGAGGTAGAAAAATAGAAAGTAGGGTGGAGTGGAGACTAAAAGAAATACAATAATGAATGAGACAATGAACGCTCATTCACACTGTTTCTCTTTCACTGTTCATCCCACTGAGCAATAAAACAAACTGGAGTGACTAGTGAGCGTGCTGAAACCGCATTACACCACGGAAAGGATTTCCATCTGCTTTTAATTTTCACCGTCTGTTAGCTCAGTTGTATTCACAGAATGAAACGAAACGATGTTTGTTTTATAGCTCAGTGGTTCATCCTGAGTGATTCACTCCAATGAATCACTAGTTTGCACTAGTGTTTACTAGTACTAGTTTACATAGAAAAATAAAGAAGTAAAGAGTGAAACGTCAATTCCCACTTTCCACTTATAGTACGGGAGCTGGCGTTAAAATGAAAAATTCATCTGCTCGTATACGGTTTTAATATGACAGGATAGTATTAGTGGTGCTGATCACGGAATCGAGCGTCAGCTGGCCAGGTAGCTGTGGGTTGAGCGTGGGGAGGGGGCCAAAGTTACAAAAAAAAGTGAAAAATAAATTCATCTGCTCGTGTATGAAACTTGGTGGAGATGGTAGTTTAGACCTTTCTGATTACAAAAATGACCGTCAGTTGGCTGGGTGGTGGTGGAATGACCGTCAGCTGGGCACGTGAACTTGCCAACAAAAAATTTATCTGACAATGCATGGAACTTGGTAGAGTTGTCAATCTCTGTTACATGAAGTAATAACGAGTTACTAGTCTTCAACTTACACTAGCAACTCATGAATTAATATCTGTTGTACTAGTAACTCGTTGTTATTTCTGTAACAGACATTGACTTCCTACCAAGTTTCTTGCTTTGTCAGATAAATTTTTTGTTTGCAAGTTCAGATGACAAGCTGACGGTCATTCCACCGCCACCCAGCCAGCTGACGGTCATTTTTGTAATCAGAAAGGTCTAAACTACCATCTCCACCAAGTTTCATACACGAGCAGATGAATTTATTTTTCACTTTTTTTGCAACTTTGGCCCCTCCCCACGCTCAACCCACAGCTACCTGGCCAGCTGACGCTCGATTCCGTGATCAGCACCACTAATACTACCCTGTAAAATTAAAATCGTGTACGAGCAGATGAATTCTTGAAATTTAACGCCAGCTCCCGTACTATTAGGATGATTCCTCCAAGATGAATATCAAAAGCGATATAAGTCTGAATGAACCTTGAGATAGTCGGGATGAAGGAGAAAGAGAAAAGGTACAATATTATATAAAATTAGAGAGAAATAATATGAATGAGAAAAGGAGATAATAACTAAAGATAAGAATAATCTCAAAATAGCCCGAATAAAAATAATCCACGAGCAAAACAATACTCTTATTCTTACCAAGAACTGAGAAACACAATTCAGTAGAAAATCCGAACTGTTATTTGAAATTTCACATTTTTTTAACAACAAAATTTTGTGACAAAAAATTGTGATACTATTAAGAAGTATAAAATTATTATTTTTTTGCGGTTTCCACGTAAAAATTTAACTCTGAATGGAAAACCACAGAGGATCATGCTTTCAGTCTTATAGCTGTTTTTGAAGTTCATATACACTGGCGTTTCAAAATATTTATTCTGTGTGGGGGAAACCCACGTCTCTTTTGGTTGTTGACAGGCGCTGTGCAGGATTCGAAATGCTGTGAAAAAGATCTGGTTTCTTGTAGGCAGAGAGGAAATAAAATACGTAAAAAAAAGATTTTTTAAAAAACGCTTTTATTGAAGTGTTCTAAAAGGTCAAAAATAATTTTTTCGGTTTGACAAATAATTTATTGGGAAGTAGAAAATAACTTTTTGGTAAGTAAAAAAAACTGATTTTCTAATCACTAAAAATAAAAGCGTGGGCGCTAGTAATTTTTAATATTTTTTAAATTTAATTTTTTTACAGGACATTGACACTAACATCCTTGCCAAACGGGGATTCGAACCCCAGACGTACGGCTTTGCATCAGTCAGATGCTCTAACGACCAGGCCATTACGTCGGCATTTATGTGTAATTTTATATAAATAAAAATACTACTTAACAGAGAATTTAAAGTGAATCCATCCCACTCAAAACTCATGAATGAGAAATTTGTAAATCTAACGTCATAGAACATAGAATAAAGAAGTTAGAATATATAGTGAATTAAGAATGACTAGCGCCCACGCTTTTATTTTTAGTGATTAGAAAATCAGTTTTTTTTACTTACCAAAAAGTTATTTTCTACTTCCCAATAAATTATTTGTCAAACCGAAAAAATTATTTTTGACCTTTTAGAACACTTCAATAAAAGCGTTTTTTAAAAAATCTTTTTTTTACTTATTTTATTTTCTACTTTTTAGTCATGGTACTTTTTAACAAAAACTCACAAGAAAAAATGTATTTATTTCAACCATATTTAATGTTATGTTAGAATGGAATTTTAGTTTCATGTGTAACAAAAAATTTTCACATATCTGACAAAGTAGAACAATCCTCTGACGACTCAGCAGGACAATCAACTCCAAAGTTAATTTTAAAATCTATTTAATTTTGCTGGGTACGTTATAATAACAGAGCTGAGCAAGAAAAATACCTCGCACAAAGAATATATTCCTCGCATCCGCTCAATCACCGATGAAATCCATCGATATCAAAAAGATTCACAATAAAAAGAAAGCATTCAATAAAATAAAAAAAACAATCGTAAGAAACTCAGAATTAGTGTGTGTGTATCAAGGAGCAAACAGTACCATCCAGTCTTTTCAGTAGTCAATAAATTATAAAGGAACATATTTTTCTTCTCGGCGATTTTCGGCGATTTCTCGCTCTTCTGGCGATTTCTTTCTCGCGGTTATTATCTTAAATCGCTAATTATCTTAATTGTTAATTGGAAGGTAAAAAATCACGTTTTGAAGATTAAATATTGTAGTTATATACCTAGTATATTATCTTAACAGGTTTTGGGAGCCATTGGCTTCACGGAATGTCTCAAATATGAATTAAAAGGATAACTAAAAACACTCGTTAATTACCTAAATTACGGAGGTTTTGACTAGTTGATGATTGAATATTGCATTGTCATCGAGTTTCCACCACGGTGCAAAGTTTCAGAACTTTATATCGTTTGGAAGTGCCTGAAATATTATGTACAATCATCCAGAAAGAAAAAAGTGATTATTCGTCTATAATTATCGTAATTACTGGGCAATTCTCGTTTTGACTTTTGAATATGATGAAGTTATGCCTTATAAACAATTGTGCACGGTTTAGGGAGAATAGCCCCTTGGGAAAGGTATCAAATTCTGGTTTTTCTGTTAATTAAAAATACTCGTTAATTAACTTAATCCTTTGGTTGTTTGACTAGATAATGGTTGGATATTGGAGTGTCATGAGGGTTACACCGATGTGTAAAGTTTCGGGGCCCTGACATATCGGGAAGTGCCCGAAAATCGAGTTTTAAAATTCCACGCGTAAAACGCCGCCAAAAGCAAATAGAATAAAAGCGTTTAAAAACATTAAATGTAGAACAATGTTTTAGCAAAAACAAACGGATTTACAGCTTACTGATTGAAATATTTCAATGAAGAGATGGACAAGTCCTAAATTGTCTAGTCTATACTCCGTTCATTTTGAACTGGCGCTTGAAAATATTTCCTTCCCCCTCCACCGATCGGTAACCATAGCAACTATCCTCGTCAAAGTGACGAAGATGGCTTGCTATTGGCTGCTAGAAGAGCACAACTATGGTTACGCTTCTAGCCTGGGGGAAAGCACTATTTCTCAAGCGCCAATTCTTAATGAATAGAGTATAGTAGAATGCCAAATTTGTTCTTGAATGAACATTTTGTAATCCTTCTGTTGTAGTGAGAAAAGTGTAGGGTTTTTTATTATGTAAGCTAGTTATTTTATTGATTAGGTTTATTTAAATGGCCATTGTACTTTGCTTCTCAATATAAGTAAACGGTTTACAATGCAATAAATGCATTTTTTACCATGTAATAAATGCAGTGTAAGGATGCATTTTATAACAATTTATAGAACCAGCTTATTAAATGAAAAAAGTAAATAAAAGTAAAAGTAAAGTACCAGTAAATGAAAAAAAAAGTATAAGTACTATCGTACACTGAATAATTATTAATATTTTTTTAACTGAATAGAGACGTAGAAAGAGGAAAGTTATAAGAAAGAGGACTACTTAGACTTATTGTTAGAGTTTTAAAAAAAAGTAAAATGCACGAAGAATATTTCCATTGTAAACTAGTAATCATTCTTTTGCTTTCAGCTGAAAACTGAAAAGAAGACGATAGAGGAAATCGTGCAACTAAAAGAGCGAATTAAGCAACAAGATGCTCTCATAGAGCATCTGCAATTGCGATGCGCTAAAGTAAGATTTCATTTACAATTTTAATCACCCTTATCCATCAATTTCCAAAAAGAAATAAGAGTTTTCAAATTTACATCTCTCAAACCTTACATATTTAGAGATTAAAAATTAATCAAATGCGCTTGGTTTTTCAAATGGATTTTATTTATTCAAATTAAGCTCTTTTTAACACTTGCATAGTACGTTTTGTTTATTTAATCAGAAAAATGGTAAAAGATTAACTTAATATTAAAAATGGTATTTCTATATCCAAATATTTAATAAAATGTATTATTTGTCTTTCTTGTCTTTTTCCTTTTATTTAATAATTTTTTTAATAATTAATTCTAAAAAAATCCAAATGTTCAAATGATCGATCCAAATATTTAATAGAATGTTTTATTTGTCTTTCTTGTCTTTTTTCCCTTTTATTTAATAATTTTATTATTATTAATTCTAAAAAATTCAAATTTCCAAATGTTCAGAGAAATCACTGGGGAACAGCAATTTCGTTTTCCTAGAACTATGACTTGTTTTTGAATCACTTTTGGCCCCTGAATCCAAAAGTAACTGTAGTTTTTGTCTGTCACGTCCACTTTTTTGGCAAACAGCCCCGCCCCCTTTTTACGTTTTTCAATGACTTAATGACTTTGAATTCGATTTTCAGGGTCAAAAATCATTACTTTAAGCTTTAAATTATACCCGAGAGAACAAGAATGGTTTAAGTTTCTAAAATATGAAAATTTTTAGCGAATGGATAGGTTTAAGGGGTTATTACCCCCTAAAAACGCAAAAAAAATCGTTAAAAATGATAGAGTTTATTTTATGCTATTTTTTACACTTATTTTTTACGTAATTCCTTTTCAAAAGGTCCTAACCCATCACCAAGGACCCAAATTTAATGAAAATTGGCCGCAATGTTTTTACAAAAAGCGGTTGAGGCCTTAGCGCCCCCGAAGCACCCGCGGAAGGGTTCGGAATACTCTCTTTCGCTTAGAGGACGCGAACACCTCAACAGCTTTTAGTAAAAATCATTGCTGCCTATTTTCATTAAATTTGGGTCCTTGGGGAAGGGTTAAGACCTTTTAAAGAGGAATTGCATAAAAAAATAAAGAGAAAAAACCCTGAAATGCAAAAAAGGAACATTATAAAGGATAGAGGTTATTTTAAGTTTTTCTTACTTTTATTTTTTATGCAATTCCTCTTTAAAAGGTCTTAACCCTTCCCCAAGGACCCAAATTTAATGAAAATAGGCAGCAATGATTTTTACTAAAAGCTGTTGAGGTGTTCGCGTCCTCTAAGCGAAAGAGAGTATTCCGAACCCTTCCGCGGGTGCTTCGGGGGCGCTAAGGCCTCAACCGCTTTTTGTAAAAATTATTGCTGCTTATTTTCATTAAATTTGGGTCTTTGGGGATGGGTTATAACCTTTTGAAAAGGAATTGCGTAAAAAATAAGTGTAAAAAATAGCGTAAAATAAACTCTATCATTTTTAACGATTTTTTTTGCGTTTTTAGGGGGTAATAACCCCTTAAACCTATCCATTCGCTAAAAATTTTGATATTTTAGAAACTTTAACCATTCTTGTCCTCTCGGGTGTAAGACTAAAGTAATGATTTTTGACCTTGAAAATCGAATTCAAAGTCATTAAGTCATTGAAAAACGTAAAAAGGGGGCGGGGCTGTTTGCCAAAAAAGTTGACGTGATAGAAGAAAACTAACAGTTTTCTAATCAGTGTGCCCATTGAACTCTAAAACAGCCAAAAAATCGAAGTCAACAGAAATTATGTTAAAAATTGTTCCCCAGTGTATTATTTGGTACGTTTGGGATTTTACTATGGACCCCAAAATAAGGATGTCTTGGTCGTGAATATTTAGGATAGGGCATAAATACGGTTACGGTGAGTACAGATGATTGTAAAACACCAAACTTAAAAATCCATCTTCCTTAACCCAACCTTTTCCCCTCAGAGTGTACTTCAAGAAGAAAACAATAATAAAACAATGCATGTGAGTCTTGCCCCCAGTTTAGTCCATTAATAGAAAAGCGATGTAGCGTTGAATTCAGAACCCAACCAGTTTCCAATGTAAATTCCACCTGAAAATGCAATTACTAGAAACAAAGCTTCCATTGAAATCACTCTTGAATTCTCCGAAATTTATCGCCAGGCCTCAGCGAGAATTTCCGTTCTAGGACGTAGAAAGGAAACTAGTCCCTGGAGTAATTAAATCTTGTTCGGAAAGCTCATCTTAATTTCATAGTAAATATCCTTCCTTACAACTCGAAATGACTTGCCCAACTGCGGTGAATTCATGGAATACAAAATGGCATTCACTGATTGTTTAAAACTGGCAGTAAAATTCTCTTATAACAAGACTGGTTTATGGATCGATAAATAATTTCTATTTGAGAATGTAAGCTTAAATCTTCTTGATGTTTCTGAAGAATATACAGCTTTCTTTTTTTTAGGGTTGGTAATTTAGCTTCGATTTAACGAAGGTTTTGACGAGTCGTTTTGCCTTTAGAAAATATGTAGGACTTAAGTAAAATCGATTTCTATAATTCTCTATCATTGATTATTTTACACATTTTTCCTTAAAAATTTAAATACGCAAAACTGATAATTTACTTCATACTTTAATGAACAAAAATCCTCAGTAAAGAAAATCTAGAAGTTTGAATTAACAAAATTATTAGCTTGTAATTTGGCTCAGTAATTTAGCTTGTTTGACCATCTTCAATTAAGATTCGGCACGGGTTAATATATTATCATAGAGGGATGAAATTTTATATCTGAATAGGTCAAGGCATTTATAAAAAAGTAGAGGGTAACCGTTTTCAAATTCGCAAGAAATTTTTTTCTGTGTCATATGAGGAGCAAACAATCAAACCATGCTTTCTCCTTCAAATACAGATTTTCAGGAAACACAAAAAACTAATAACTTAAAAAATAACTAATTTAAAAACCTAATTATCGTTTGTTTAGTTCTGTAACGAGTAACTGAGAAGATTTGTAGTCATAATTTACCTAAAAACTTAAAATTAATTATTAAAAAATGCATTTGAAATTTGGAGAAATCACGTTTTGATCGAACACATAGGAGGAAATATGGTTTGAATGTTTCCAACATGGACAAAACACTTTTTTAAGGAAAAAAATTAATCCTACTCTTCTCAAAAACTATTCTTTTTATTTCTGATATACAGTGTAAATTTTTAAAATAAACATTAGGTGATTTCGTATCAAAAAGTCCCCACCAATATTTTTACATCACCAAATTTACGCTGACAAATGAGTGGGTCACGTGACGAGTAAGAACAGCTATGATTGGCTGTGACTGGAGGAATCACTGTTTGACTGAAAACAGGCTCTGGAGGAAACACTTTTTGATTGAAACATCAATTTTCTTAAGTAGTTTTAGAATAGGTTAAAACTTGTTTTAGTTGAAGATAATAGCATTATTTTGTGCAGTTTAATGTGGAGATCATGAAAATAGCAGTAACTCATTTTTTTATTTTTTTTGGAGAAAAGACGGTTTGATTGTTTGCTCCTCATATAAGGGACACCCTAACCAGACATACTCAATTTCAAACACTTTAATAGTCACCACTCAAATTATGCACTGGTCTACTTCCCACGTCATAGTAACTGTAACGCATTGCACTCTCTTTATAAGAATGCCGTGGACGAATTAAAAAATGACTACATGATGTTTTATTTTTGAGTATCTGCATATTTTCAAAAGTGAGTACGTGCATGTTTTCAAATTTGAGTAAATTTGGATCAGAGCCTGTTTGAGTGCGTGACATACTCAGATTTGAGTAATTTTTACTCATTTTTGAGACTGTCGTTTTAAGAGTGCACTTGAATACCCTCTGTGTTGTTGCAGATTTCCGAGGAAGCGGGGGTGGAGGTGCCAGAAGAGTCCTCTCCAGCCGCAAAGTCTTCCCCTCTAAACAAGGAGGATTCGGCAGTGAGCAGCATGGAGATCGCCTCTCCCATTGACTTGGTGAGTAGTGGCCGAAAAACTCTTTTTTACGAAAAACATGCCCTTTCGTACCATTAAACAAAACTGCACTGCAAAAAAATAATCGTTCAGAAACAGGAAAGCTTGGCAGCAAAAATAGACAGAGCTTTCCTTTCCACGAGATTACTCTGTAGACCAGTGGTTCCCAACTCAAATATGTCCGCGGACCACTTCACTTAAATTTGAACCTTGGCGGACCATCCCTTTTCCAAACTTTATCTTAAAAAATTTAACCTTTTTTCAATGCACTCATTCCTCACAGAGGGTGTAAAGTTTGATTTTTTCTTAATAGTACAGGAAACAGAGTCTTAATACGCATCTTAATGGAACTGTAAATCAAATAATCTATTAAACTTAAAAGAAAAGTTATCATGACATTATTTTAAATCCTATTATTAAAAATAAACCTTTTATATAAGCCATTAAAGACGAGGGTACTTTACAAATGACAATAATTGTTCAGGTCCGCTCGTCGATCTATTAGCCCTGGAAAGTTCATGATCATACCTATACACCCAAGTTACCCCAGGTTTAAATAACATCAGTATCAAAGAGTCATTTTTTTCATACCCAACAAATTATTAGTAGATTTAAATTTGAAACAAAGTATACATACTATCTCGGAATTTAAACTACAGGACAAATGAAGATGACCAGGAATTCTTTATCACAAAACAGTAAACTGCACAATGCACATGCACTGACCAGTGGCACTGACTGAGAGTTGTAGCAGCAGAAATTATTATAAAGGCGAGGCTAACTGATGTTTTTCCAAAAGTCGAAAGTCAATAAATAGTTATTTCAAAGGAGCAATTTAAAAAGAAAATTATTTATCCGTTCAAAGACTGGCATTTTTGACAATTTTTCTTAGATCTTCGAACAAACCTATTTCGCTTGTATCAGAAATTTCTACACGTACAAGTATCCTTCAACACGTACACGCTTCGCTTCCTAACAAACCATGTAAAAGTCCGAACACTCCATTCTTTATTTGCCCCACACTGGCGCCTCTGAGTTTCAATTAATTTTATTCGCAACATAATCACATTTCGTTTCTACTTTGTAATAAACATCAGTTGAATAGCGTGAGTGAAAGGAACAAATGAATCATAGGAGAGCAAAAGAACCTAACAATTTTTATTTATGAGACGAATGAGTTTTGGCGTTTTATTTATGGTTTTTTACTACTTCATGAGATATGTTATAGAAAAACTATTTTTAAAAAATTTCAACACATTTTTGGATATGTTTAATCCTCTCGCGGACCACCTCCGATAGCCTCACGGACCACCAGTGGTCCGCGGACCACCTGTTGGGAACCGCTGCTGTAGACTGAACTTGTTTTGTATGCAGCTACTTATTCCGCAAAAATATTTAAGGACATAACCTTTTAAAATTTCCGAAACTGGGAGGAGGAACGAGACACCAGTCTGTGGAGAGACTATCTGTAGTTTAGGCAGTGGTGGATCCAGGGGGGTGGCACTCTGGAAAGTGCCCCCCTTGGAGACCCAAAAAGGTTCTCTAAATTAGTAAAAACCCAACTGTTACAGGTCTCATTTCAAAATTGTTTCTGGGGGAGGACCCCCATAAAATTTTGACATTTTGGGTCAAAAAGTAAAGGTAATAGTGTTTAAAGTTGCCCCCTTAGACTCAAAACGTTTCTAAAGATGAGTTAAAACCCTACTTTTACACGTCAAATTTAATTTTTTTTTCTGGGGGAGGACCCCCATACCCCCAATGGTACCACAAGGGAATCTTGTCTAGAAAAGTGCCCCTCCTTGGAACTGTGCTGGATCCGCACCTGAGTTTAGGAAACAGAATATTTCTGCTGGATAAGTTCCCTAAAGTTGCGTAACGATCGTAAGTAGCATACTACAGAAAAAAAGTTAAATCAACAGAGAAATTCCGTGGAAAGTAAAGCTTTGGCAGCTTTTTCCACCAGAGTTTTTCTGTTCACGCTCTATTTGAAACATCCTGTATAAGAAAGACATTGAGGATTGAAGGAGAGGGCTAGAAGATAATGGAGGAGAGAAAGGAAGATACAAAGAAAGAGAAAAGAGGATGGACGAGAGTGAAGGAGTAGAGAAGAAAAGAATAATGATAGAAGGAATCTAGAGTAAATTTGAGGAAAAGAGGTAGGGAGAGAGTAAGATAGAGGACACGGAGAAAATGAATGAGGTAGGTAATGTAATAAATATTCAAGGAGTGGAAGGTTAGGAAAGTTTTTCTGGGTAACGACATCAGGACAAGAAAAAAGGAATTGAATCCAAAATTGTCAGACGTTTCTGTTTTAAAAGTTGAAATCTCACTCGACCCCTTAAAGCCTGTTTTGACAGTGATATCGTTCTGTGTAGTACTAACTCTTCTTCCCTCCGCAGATAACCGACGTCAAGTTTGAAGAGGAAGACATGTGGCTGGTGGAGTTCCCTCCCAACCTCCCCCCTATCCCCGCCAAGCCCAAGCTGAGACGGCACTCGAGCGTGGAAGTGGGCCACGAGCTGCCCTTCCGGCTCACCCACAACTTCCTCCTGCCCACCATCCCTTCCTCCGTGGAGGAGGAGGAGCCAGTGTCTCCCAGACGATTCAGCGAGTCGCAAGTCAGGTGAGATCCGCTTTTCAGCAGTTCACTTTTTTAAAAAATACGGCACTTCACACAGAAAATGGAGGATCGAAATTGCTTCCATACATTGAGAAATGTTACATGGCGATACAGAGGGACCTCTTACCTAGACTCGAGGGAGGTCCCTACGGAGTGGGAACTCCCCTCCGAGTCTTGGAGTAACACCTCTCAACCTCTCAATGACTGGAAGCAATTTCTATCCACCACTTTTTGTGTAAAGTGACGTATTTTTTAGTGTTTCAAATGATCAATTTTCTGAAAATAAAATAGCGGGGTTTATTTTGTATACAGGGTGATTCAGAAATAATCATCAATAATTGGGGGGAGGTAGAGGGGCCGCCCTAGACAACCATATTTCGAATAGGGATGGTGGGGCGCAGCCTTACAGTTAAAGAGCTAGGACCTAATGAAGTGCGAGAGCGTTTCAAAAGGCCGTTTTTAGAAGGCCAGTGTGACGAAACAAGACATCATGAAATTAGAAACATTATTGCATGAGGTACAGGAGTATCCGTACTACTTAAATCCTCAATGTGATAGAAATTGGACCGCTTGCTAAACCGTGGGGTGAGTTTCAAAAGTGCAATATTAATCTTTTAGTCAAAGAATGGAGTTCCCTTAATGGTAATTTCAAAAATGATGATCGGGGAAGGAACTTTCAATGATCGTAACATTGATCAATGAAACTGTTTGATCATTGAAAATTCCTTCCCCGATCATCATTTTTCTAAATACCATTAAGGGAACTCCATTGTTTGACTAAGAGATTAATAGTGCACGTTTTAAAACTCACCCCACGGTTTAGCAAGTGGTCCAATTTCCATCACATTGAGGATTTAAGTAGTACGGATACTCTTGTACCTCATGCAATAATGTTTCTCATTTTATTATGTTTTGTTTCGTCACACGGGCCTTCTAAAAATGGCCTTTTGAAACGCGTTCGCACTACATTAGGTCCTAGCTCTTAAACGGTAAGGCTGCGCCCCACCATCCCTATTCGAAATATGCTTGTCTAGGGCCCCTCTACCTCCCCCCAAATTATTGATGATTATTTCTGAATCACCCTGTATATGCATTTTTTTATCATTTGCGGATTAACAGTTTTAAAGCAAAAAATTACAGCTATTTTTCCCCGAGAGTACATTAATAATAGTCGCAAAAGGTTAGTGACAAACATACAGGTCTGTCAATCCATGACAAACCATGCCCTCAAATGAAAACTGTGTCCGCTAGACAGTGGTCCCCATCATTTTTACCACCACGGACCGATCTACGTTTGATAATTTTACCGTGGCCCACTATGGGGGGGCTTGGATTGTTTACGTTCTTGATTATTTTGATTTATTAATTTTAATTTAACTGTATTTAAACATGCTTTCAAATTGAAATACAGTTACACCAAAAAATAAAAAATAAAGAGATTTATAATTCATTTCATCCATTATTTTGGTGTATAAAAACTAGAAATTTAAATTCATTTTCAATGAAATGGTCGGTCCCTCGGCCCGGTACCATTTGATCCACGGATCGGCACCGGTCCTCGGACCGGGGGTTGGAGACCACTGCGTTAAAGGGCAATGTTAGCTGGTGAGGGGACAACTTTTCTTTTGCACATAAAACTGTTGTTATTTATATTCTTAGATATTTGAAGCGAGAGCACCCTCAAAATACCTCCCCTTTTCCTCTTTCCATTTTAATTCAATGTTTTGCAGACCGTGGAAAGTGAAGGAAGGAAGTGATTTTCTCTACTAATTATCGGCAGAATTTAGTGAAATTTGGTTTACAGTAGTTTTCGCAGGTGCTTTCTCCGAATATGTAATAAAAACTGAAGTTTTCCGTACAGTAAAAAAGATAGGACACAGTTTATGTATGCAGGCATGAGTTCGAGTTCCTTTGAATGTAGTTTTGTCATGACAGACCTGCAAGTTAAGTTCGGCACGGCTCTAACCTCTTGAGATACCCCGTATAATCACGAATATTAGGTACTACACAACTCTTGGAGTGGTGACTTTTATCTTCTACCTCTTTCCCCCAGGTCCGGTGCTATCCCCCTGAACAAATCGTTCGCGGCCAAAGTTCGGCGCGTGCTCGCCAAAGTGCGCGTGAACCGGGACTCTGAGGACGGCGGAGAGTCCTTCCCGTGGCCGGAGCAGCCGACGAACCGCCGCTCGAGCACGGGCTCCTCGAGGGAGGTGGCCGAGGTCCGGCACGGCAGCGACGGCCGACCCAAGCGCCCCCTGCCCACCATCACCGAGTCCGGCAGTTTCGACAGCCTGCGCGACTCCCCTCTCATGACCCCTCGCTGCTTGCAGCCGGAGACTGTCGTCGTCATCGATATGCCGAAGGAATGAGTGTTTCCAGATCCCACTTCGTGGGATTTCCGTTTTCACCAATCGGAGAGACTGGCAATCTCGTATTGGGAGTGACAACCATCCGATTAATCAATCGGAGGGCTCTCTTAGGTCTTGTGAAGTGGGATTAGAGATTATGCGAGACGACTGTCAGAGACCAGTGGTGGCCGTTTCCTTTCCCTTGATTTTTATAAAAGTCACCATTAATTTCAATTTACAACCATTCCTCTACAAGTTGTCTCATTTAAACGACATCTTTCCCAACTGTAATAAACTCGGCAGGGGCACACATAAGCTATAGTGAGGCGAAATACGGACTAAGTGTACTAAAACGAGTAAAAACCTTGTATTTAGCGTCTCGTTTCCAAAAATTCAAATTTCATCAAATTTCCAAATTTAAATATGAAGTAATGTGGCATGAGACTTTTAAAACTGCAAAATTTTATGTGTTTCTGTACTTGTGGGGAAAAAAACAAGCATTTCTAGATTTTTATCAGATTGCTTTACCTCAATTTTCGCAATCCCTGTTTTTTAATTTTCATATTGGGTGGCCACCCTGCCAGACACTGAAAGAGTCTCTGTAAAAAGGATGTATACTAGCAACGAATCAAATAGAGAGCGAAAGCATATTTAAAAAGCAACGATCAAAATTTTTTATACTTGAATGAACTACGAAAATGGCTGTGTACATATCTACAGGAACGAGTATGCTGAGTATTCTTAACTTCTTACCCAATAGAAAAATAAATAGATGATATCACAAAATAGAGTAGTTACATAATAAAGATTGGTTTGATTTTGTTTTATCAATAGTAATTTGATTCATAAGCGTAAATGTAAGCTTAGATACTTTCAGGTGTGTGTGGAATTTCGGTTTAAGTGCAAGATGTGTAATTTAAACTTAAACTTACCAAAAAATTTCGATTTTACCAAAAATCTCGATTCCTAAACGTGATCGTTATCGCACATCAAGTTGAACAGAAATAGTTGGCACTGCATTGGTGGTTACGGGTCATTAAAAACCTTGATTTCACCCCTGAAGTTTGGATTCCTCGAATAAATTTCACAAAAGACAATGTCTGAAACAAGAAAAACGACTTTATATTTACTTACTTTAATAAATATAATTTAGATTGTTTAAAAGTTAACAAAGATTTTTCATTATTATACTATGTTCCACCCTAAGGCTAAGCGCGCACTAAGAGACTTCTGTCTCGGCGACTTAAAACACTAGTCACTCGAGAGCAATGCATTTCTATGAGGAAATTCTTGGCCTAGTGATCTTGGTCTCGTCACCATGTGCGCGTACTCTAGCTTCTTGCAATAGCCAGGGAAGCAATTTTGTCTTTGTCTCCTAGTGCGCGCTTAGCCTAAGTTGACACTGTTGGGAAAGGCAGAGGTTGTACCAATCCGCCCGAAAAAATAGTACTAGCTTGTATTGCAATTTAAAATAAAGAATATGCAGACAAATTTGTAAAAATGTGTCATACATTATAGTTTATCGGGATTTTTATCATATAACTTCATTTAATCATGCGTTAAAAGTCTTTAAATCCAAGCGAATGAATATAGTCCGTAGGGTAGAACGCAATTGGAAGAGCAGCCTAATTCAGCTGATTGGCTGGGAACCGGGTTCCTGGCTGTAATTCGGTCGCTGTAGCCTTTTCTTCAGTGTCAACTTGGGGTGGAACAGAGTATAAAAAAGCTTTAATCCTAGTAAAGTTTGTTTCTTGCCAACTATCTTCTATGAAGGAAAAAATAGTTTTACAGGAACTTCCCTACTGAAGGAGAAGCCCGAACTACACAAAACAAACCATGCCAATAATAATATAATTGGCATGGTTTATTTTTATCTTGATTATTCTTTATGATTGATTATGATTTAAACATACTTTCATTTCTATTTATAAGCTAAATTCAAGTAAAAATATCGACCCAATCTCTACACGCTTTCTGGTACATACTTAAAAACTTAGGCTTGATACGAAAACTAATTTAAGTGGTTTTTTAACTGATTTTATCTGTTACTGATTTGAATTGACAGAAGAAATTTTCGTAGGGAATTTCGGTGAGGGAGAAGAATATGTAGTGATTTCAGACGTTTTATCAAATCAAATTTTGAAGTATATATTTTTTATATTATGTATTTGCTAAATGGAGCAAACACTGTTAGAAACTGCTGTATTAAACTAAAACAAAACTTCCTTTAGAAGGCCTACGATGCCCATCCTCATTAGACGGATGTATTAAATACTCCTTTAATTCCTTGATCCTTGTAATAAATATGTAGCAACATTTTAAATACCTTACTTAACCTTACAGTATACAGCCGGTGTAAATGGGGCACACTGCAGTATTTAACCTTAGGAGTTGATATATTTTCAAAATACCTATTGAGATACTACTTATTGGGGGACTACCACTAGATTAGAGACTGATTTATATTAAATATATACAAATCCCTAAGTTTCAAACAAAGCAATTCGGGAAAAAAGTTCGTATTTCTACCATTTCCACTAATTCAAAAAAATTTTAATAACGATTAGGTTGTCTATTTTCCAAGCTGCTTAAGCGCTAGATAAGGATTACTCTATTCATTTAAACAAAATTGAT
The DNA here is from genome assembly GCA_024610705.1 of Tetragnatha versicolor. Lineage (NCBI taxonomy): Eukaryota > Metazoa > Arthropoda > Arachnida > Araneae > Tetragnathidae > Tetragnatha > Tetragnatha versicolor. The sequence continues at coordinate 68,439,460 of JANDEH010000002.1, forward strand.
TACAGTAAATTTGTAAATGATATGTTTAAATAAAAAAAATTTTAATTTAATTAATTTTTTAAGCACTTTTATTTCAACCCAATCTTCTTTAACAAAAAGTAGATAAGTTCAGAATACTCCCTATACTGACGCCCATGTGTACATTTTCCTTGTATATATATATAACAGAAGATTCTTCTCTCTTAGGAGTATTTTTCACACTAAGCCCATCTCAGAGATGTTTCACAAGCACTCATTACCAGCAGAAATGTACAGGAGTGATTTGTTAATACCAGTGTCGTATTTTAGATTTTAAAAGAGGGGAATTTTTAAAGAGACTGCTTGAGAACATTTTGTAAGTCGACACGTCCGGTCCATTCTATTTTCATATTCACTCGGCATTTTTAGAACATCTCAGCTTAGGAGAATCGGTAGATTCTTTAAATAGTCCTTCTCTTTTTTGTGATTATTGCTTTCTTTGTGCAGGGTATGGGAGTGAATGGAACTTAGCTTTGTGAGGATATAAAGTTATTTTTTTACTATCAAAAAGTTTTTTTTTCGAACATATTTGAACAATGGAAAATTTGTTTAGTTATATGTATTGCATTTTATTATTGGTCTCTAATATATTTATTCATTTCTACAACTCGGTTACCTTTAAGGCAATATTTATAGAAGTAGACTGGCCAGTCAAATCCTGTAGGTGTATGAAAGAAAGGGTGTTTCAAAACGATTGGACAAATCAGGGGCGTATATGAAGGCCTGCACCCTTCCCTGAAATTTGGAATAAGTATACCAAAACAAGTAAAAACCCTGTTCTTAGTCAAATCGGGTTTTTGTCAAATTTTTTAAATTTCGGAGAAAGACCCCTTAGACTACTTTTTTGTACAACTTGAAACATTATTATTCACAACTTTTTTATAATAAGTTCATCAAATCAAAATCCTACCTAAAATATGTCCGAAGTTCAGACTAGGTGTACCAAAAACAAAGTTAAAACACTGTTTTTAGGATTAAAAATTTCCAAAATTTTTCTGGGGGAGAGCCCCCAGAGAGAGATCCCCTTTCGTACTTAGAACTCTATCATTCACACAGGGCTCCCAGCAGGTCTCTTTTTTCCCTAAAAGTCTCTTTTTTCACCTGAGGTCTCTAAAAGTCTCTTTTTTAGGATGAATGTCTCTTTTTTTCCTTTTTTCCCTAATTTTAAGGGTTAGATTTACAAAAATTTTCTGGGGGAGCGCCCCCAGACCCCCTCTACCTTTGAAATTTTTATGTGTTTTTATATCCTGTGATTTTCCGTAGAAAATTCTGACTTACAAGATATCGGTCTCTTTGGGTGTTAGCAATGGGTCAACAATATTAGTTGAAATAATACTTAAAAGGCTAATTTTCCCCAAACTTTTCCAGTGAAGAACCCTCATCCCTGTATCTTTACTTGGGGTTCATATTTTATACTAACTGCGAACAAAATTTTACAGGGTCTGTTAGTTTGAATCAATTCTCCCCCTCCAACCCCCCCACAAAAGTCTGGTTATGGGTTTCAAGTGTGAAATAACTTTTAGGTTGCAGAACTGTATAATCAAGGCATCTATTAGGGTAAAATACAAAAATTTTATGGAAGCCATGGAAAAAATTTTATGTGAAAAATAGTCTGAAAAGTATTATCCGAAGAAATTATAAGTATTATGGATAACCTTATGGATGGTACCTTATTTAGCGGTATAGCCAGGATTTTCCTTTAGAGTTCCAAATAAAATGCATTATTGTAAATCAATGAAATTTCTGTAGTCACCCAAATATATTGGTCATTTTTAACTATACTCCTCTGTTAATTAAGAGGTTAACTCCTCTATGTTAATTAGGATCTCTCCTCAAAAACTTTTTGCGAATTTGCCCCTTGGAAACAGTGTCGAACTCGTTTTTGGCCTCAGGCCCATAACTATAGGGGAGAGTGTTGTACCTACGGACGGTTGTACCTTCAGCCACCTCATTTTAAAATTCGGGAAAAAATGTAAATTTGAATTTGTGGTCGATTTTGAATGTAAACAGATGCTATCTAGTTGCTAACGTGAAATCAGCTGTTTAAAATATTATTTAAATTTTCTATAGTAAAAATACTGTTTTTAGGTGCTCAAAGTTTTTTTTAGTGCATCACTACATTAATTATTTTTTTCCTCTATGATTATATGATAAAATGGGATATATGGGGGAATCCCCGAGATTTTGGCTTTTTAGTTTTGATATTAGAAATCGTCAGATCTCAATTCTTTTATCTTTTATAGAACTTTGAATGCAAAAACACCTGATGCTGTACCTTTGGACACCATAAGTGTTGTACCTACGGACACGTTCTTGTGGGTGTCTGTAGCTAATCGGCGTTTTAGAATCAGGTTTCATTTAACTGAATACATTTTAATAAATGTTAAATTAATTCTAAATGGTAATCTATTTGTCAGCGATTATTTTCAAGTGAGTTTTAGATGAAAAATCAAATATTTTGTGATCTAAACTACTTTTTTAAATTTATGATTCTACTTGGAATTTAATTTAAAATATGGTGTAAAACCCTAAGCACCCTATCGCATTTAAGTAGGATGATTAAAAAAACTTAAAATTTCCCCTGAAGAAGATTTACCACCAAATTATTATTGTTATTACCACCAAATGCTTGCACAACTAAGTGTCGATCAAATTGGGGTTTTTTTTTGGATCAGTGAAGTTGTCAGATCAATCAGCATGATTGATGAAACTATTACCTTAAATTCTGATCTGAAAATACTATGTGATTTTTGTGTTTTTGGTAAAAAATCATGACTTTTATAATTCAACTTCGTTTTAATGATCATTTACGATCTAAAACTACATTACTTTAAAAAATATATTTTCAATTTTAAAAAGGCTTGAAATAGGTTATTAAAAGGTAATTCATCAATAAAAATGTTCATTCTTAGCTTTTTTCAAGTAAAACTTCCCTTTTTAAGGGTGTCCACAGGTACAACTGGGTCTGTCCATAGGTACAACAGGTTGTTGTACCTTTGGACACAAATTTTTCAAAGTTATTATAAATGATTAAAAATCCAATTTTCAAGATTTTGACTAATAAAAAATATCTCTCTACTCACAAAGGTTAGGACTATAGGTTGGGCACTTTAAATGGTCAAAATGTGATTTTACCTGTCTTAGAAAAATCCAAACGTGATTTTTGTCCATAGGTACAACACTCTCCCCTATATTTGTTTTGGGGATTTGACTCAATACTTATGAGAGTTTTTACATGCTTTGTTTTAAAACGCTTACTGTGATAGGATGTTAATCTGTGTGCAATAAGTCTAAAGTTTGAGGGCGCTTCACCAGAAAAATTTTGGAAATTTGATCTTTTCAAGCAGTGTTTTAGCTCATTTTGAGACCTTTTCAGTTACATTCAAAGACTTCCTTGTAAGCCACACTGAGTTTCAAAGGGATGTTTGGGGTCCTCCCATAGAAAATATTTGTTATTTAAACATTAAAAGAGTAGTGTGTAAACTCACATGTTTGAGCCCTATTGGGTTATAACTACTAGTAAAGAGGATCGCTCTTTTAAAGTGTAGAATTTTTATGAGAAACACAGTATCAAAATTTCTCCCTTGAGTGGCAACTGGTTATAATAAAATCAAAACTATAGGGTCTAAAATATTTTAGGTCTGAACCCAAAGAACACCCCCTTTTGGCTACGGCACTATTTTTTTATTCAAGAATAATCTCAACTTTTCAGTTTTTTAATTTTAATTTGATTCAAGTTACGAAAAGTATACTTTCTGTTTTGAAGGATTATCCCAATATTTCATTTCAACATTTAAAAATTACCTTGAAAATATATACTTTTTTATTATTTTAATTAAATTTTTTTGTTGTACCAAAAATAAAAAAGAACAGAATTACAAGTTCACATAGCCACCTGGGATCTCAATCTTTGGCAGTCAATCGCCTTTTTATCTAATTTCTACATTAATTTTATAACATTAACTATTTTGTGAGGATAAAACTCTGAAATTTTTGTTTCATCGACCTATTTTTTTTTCATGACACTGTTAAATTTTGACTTAAAATTTTGGTCTCTTTTTCCTCTTTTTTAAAGATATTAGGTCTCTTTTTTCCCTAAAGACAAACCAAATGTCTGCTGGGAGCCCTGTTCACAACTTCTATCTTTTATATGAAGTTCATAAAAATGCTAATCGAACCTAAAAACATACAGGGTTTTTCAGAAGTCCGTTTCGAGTCTTCTATTTGGAACCAACGTGTTCTAGGGTCACGGAAGTAAGGTCTACCCCTAGGGCCCTAGGTAAGTGACCGTCGATAATCCATTGAGAAGACTTAAAGCACCCCTAGCTGATGCAAAGTTAAAAAATTAATTTAAAAACTATAGGAGATAGAGCAAAAAACTCAGTGATAATATTGTTGCTAAAATAATGAAAAACTCCCTGAAAAAAATTTCATGAAAATATCGTGAATATTCGCGGAGATAATAGCATGTGAAAAAAAAGCACTTTTTCAGGCCTCAAAAAAGAAAAAGTTCGTTAATCTGCAAATTTTTCAGTGTTTTTGTTTTTTTTTAGTTATATAAAGACAATATTTAATCAAAAAAACAAAAAAAATGCAAATTTACGAACTTTTTCTTTTTTGAGGCCTGAAAAAGTGGTTTTCACATGCTAATATCTCCGCGAATATTCACGATATTTTGATGAATTTTTTTTCAGTGGAACTTTATTTCGCTACTAGGGGCGCTGTAAGTCATCTGAATGGATTCTCCAGGATCCCTTACCTAGGGGAGACCTTACTTCCGTGACCCTAGGACACGTTGGTTCCAAATGTAAGCCGCGAAACGGACTTTTGAAACACCCTGTATGTCCAAAAAACATTCGGACTAGGTGTACCAGCCTATTTAAAAACCTGTATTTAGAGGAAATTTTTCAAAAATTCTCAGGGGGAGGACCCCAGGACCCCCTTAGGGAGAGGCTGAGGAATAATTAAGAAATACCCTAAAGAAATACCACTCTCAGACCATTGGGGCAAACAGACCACTTCTCTAAATACTGTCTAACGCCCCTGCCTACGTTGGGAGAAGGTTTTTAAAAAACATTATATGTAACTTGTTCACATATTTTTTCTTAACCAATGTAGTTTAAGTAACTAATATATTTAAAAACTACCCAAATTTTATAAAAAATATTTTTAAAAATAACAATTTATACTAAAATTTGACGGAAATTTAAAATTACGCCAACACCTCTATAGGTTAATATATAAAAGTTTTTTTGAAAATTCTTGAAATCACATGTTCCTTAGATAAATACCTGTGCATTGACCTAAAAGCTAAGCAAAATTTTGAAAATTAAAGGAGATTTGCTATTTATCGTAAAATGAACCTTTGTTTTTTAGATCATTATATTTTCATTAATTTAAAACAAATTACCCAAAAGTCAAAAAGGAAAGAAATATGAGAAAAATATGAGATAAATATCCCCATTAAAACCATTAAAAGTTGATCATTAAAAGTTTAAAAATCCTGGTTTTGAATTTGAAATTTAATCTTGTTTATATCTTTGTTTTTTAGATATTTTTTAAACACATTTTATAAATAGCATAGCTCCTTTAATTTTCAAAATTTTGCTTAGCTTTTAGGTCAATGCACAGGTATTTATCTAAGGAACATATGATTTCAAGAATTTTCAAAAAAAACTTTTATATATTCACCTATAGAGGTGTTGGCGTAATTTTAAATTTCCTCCAAATTTTAGTATAAATTGTTATTTTTAAAAATATTTTTTATAAAATTTGGGTAGTTTTTACATATATTAGTTATTTAAACTACATTGGTTAAGAAAAAATATGAAAACAAGCTACATATAATGTTTTTTAAAAACCTTCTCCCAACGTAGGCAGTCGCCAGATACATACTTCCAGTAGGGAAACTATGTAAAAATATGAAACATTTTAATCAAGCTTTTCATTAGATTGGGGTTTATTTGACCTATGGGATCTAGTGAGTTCTGTAATTATCAAGACTGAATTTTCCTCTATATCTTTCAAAAATTAATAAGGGATAGTTTTTGCTTTGGAAGTTACAACCAATGCAAGCTGTAATGAAATTTAGATTTGCATTTTGACAAACAGATCCTCAGGAAATTGCAATTGGCTTACATTTTTTACCATTACTCAAAGAAATTTTGCAACAGAAACAAGCTTATTTGTCTAGCCATTTTGAATCACTCTGTGTAGACTAAATGTTTGGTTGATAATTCATCTTAGCCAAGAACTCTGGAGTTGAATTAACTTTAAGTTGGAGTTGAATTTAACTCTCTCCAGGAGAATTAACTTTATTCTTAACAGAAAGACATCCTCACAAAGCTAAGTACCTTGTTACTTGATGGAGCTTGTCATTGGATAAACAGTTACCGAGAAAAGGCGATCCAAGGTTTTGCTGATGTGTATACACATCAAGTTTATAATATTTATATCACACGTTGAAATACCTAGATATTCAAGAAATAGTTTTAAGTACATTAGATACATACATAAAGTATTACCTTCTATCTAATCTACAGTACAGATCTAACAGAAAAACAAAGCTCTCTATGTAGATATTTTTTCTTAACTTCCTGTAATGCAATAACAAGAGTGTTGTAAGTTATCTTCCAGAAAGTTAATAAACTGGTATTTTTAAAAGTTGTATGTCCATTCTCTTCTCATGTTATAATTAAAATAAAATGTTTGATAGAATACAAGCTTATAAATATGCTCTTTTCAAGTGATTGCCTGGAATTCATAGGTATTGTGAAAAGTAAAATCATTTGATCAGAAAACTTTTTGGATTTTTTTAAGAAATAATTTTTTAAATACAAAAGACAAATGCAATTGATTTTCTTATCATAGACTCTCTAATGAAAACCTGTTCATACTTTAACTCAAAGATTAGTTTATTGCTTATTAGACTGAATGTTCATTTTATAAACATTGTTATTTTTATATTTGCATTTTACATTACTTTCACTGCAACATAAGAAATTTAATCAACAATTTAGGTTTTATACATTCGCCTCTCCATTAACATATTACTACTACATTTATCAAAAAAGTATTTCTTCTTTGAAACCAAGTCCAACTTCCTGAACACTATGAAAGATAGTTTTGTTTAACAAGTTTTTTACTTTTAACAGCTTATAATTTTAATAAGTTTTTCAATTGAAATTTTGTGCCAAAGACTGTATACACTGTATTAAGTAAGAAGCAATAAAATAAAACCTTATGTTATTTAAAACCATTGCTTTAATTCAAACAATCACCTATGCAAATAGTTACACGATGAAAAAGTGATAGTGATCAACATACATAAGCTTATTTAATTTAATATACATAATGGATGAATTATGATAAAATTAATTTTATTTTATGAAAAAAAATGTGAGCATAAATAAACCTTAAATTTTAAATGACAAGACTCATGAAAACATATTAACAAATGTATTATAATGTTGTAGAAACAAATTTTGTGGCACAAAAAAACTAGAAATACAACAGATAGTAAAGTTATACAAGCTAGGGGCTATATAAAGAGTTGCAAAGTATAAATATTTGAATACCACATTACTCAAAACTTTGTAGATTTCGAACCTAAATACAATATAGCACATACTCTATATATGCATTTTATGAAATCTGTGAGGAAAAATTAATAAAATGCCTCAAAAATGATTAAATAAAATAAAAAATGTTTTGTAATTATACAAAGGATGTGACACACTAGAAGAAAAAAGCTTTTAAAACAATTATTATTTAGAAAATTATATTTCAATAAGAATGTGTTAAAAATTGCATGTTATACACACGACTTAAGTGCTTTTAAACAATAATTATTATAATTTACTATCAACCTTAGTTTAACTGTTACACAACTTCAATAAACTCTAATCAACATTATAATTAATACCTGAGATAGATGCCTATATCATGCTATAAAACACAAGTTCATGATTTTGAAAAAAATGGTAAGTTATTAATGAAATTCTTTTCATTCCTTTTAACAATGCATAATATTTAAACTAACTGGGTGAAACATTATGAATTTCAACAACAATTTGAAACAACAACACATTTATATGCGCAACTTAAGTTTTAATCAACTCAAGACATCAAACTTAAGTTTATGCTCACAAAACAACAAGTGTAGATCGGAGCATGTTCCGGATTTTACAGTAAATGCTGAAAAGAAAAAAAACTTCCCCGTTACACCAAGTCCTATACAACAGACATCTTATAAAACTTCTCATCAATCAAGCATGGAAGAAAACTGTACATAGTTGAGTGTTTTTATATCACTGGTCATTTTTGAAATGACCTCATTTACTGAGCATCTTTGCAAAGTCACTGTTGCTGAGTGGCCTGGGCCCATCGGAGGTGTCCATGGGCTCTGATTTGCTTCCATTTTGCAAAGATCCGTTGGCACTCGGGGGCTTCCTGCCGACTGTCGGCTTTGCCACAGAGCGGGGCACGAGCGACAGTTGAGTTCGACCACGGCCTCGTCTGCAAAGGAGGAAAATTGGCAAAATTAATAAATGAGGATGTTTCACAGAAGAATAAAATACTTTCTTTAAACACTCCTAGGCCAAAGTTACAAATGTACAGCATACTTGCCAACTTTTGAAAACTTACATCTGTAAAACTTTTTACCTAACATTACCCAACTACAACATGAAGCTTTCCGCGTTAACAAGCCTGAAAAACATCAATGCAAGGAGCAAACTTTACGGGTGAGCGCACGTCAAGACTCGACAGCAAATCCGAAAAAACTAGCAAAATAGCCAAATTTCACTCAATAGAAGGGCAAAAATTGAGAAAATCGTAAAGACAGGCATTAGTACAGGAATCTGGATTTGAAGTAAAAAGATACAAAGACACAATCATACATGTGATTACACAGAAAAAAAAATTTCGGAAAATATTTTTAAAAAATTCGATGACACCTAAATTTTTCTTCATTTTAAGAAGAGGGGGTCCATCGGCTTCTACTTCCCGATATCTAGGTTGGTTGGGTTTTTATGGCACATGATCCAAGACAGGGTATAGCCCGATATCTAGGATTCGATATGCTAGATTCATATTTTTTAGCTTAAATCTTAAAAAATTTTCATATTACTTGGATATTTTTAGAAAATTTTTTCGATTTTTCTTAAAATTTAGTACTAGGCCACACTAGCGGTCAGAGTTTTCAGTGTAAAACGATTGGAAAATAAGAAAAGTGGAATTTCAGTTTTGCAAATCGAATTGTCGTATTTTAATTTTGTTTTAATTTTGCCAAGCAAATTAACGGATTTCCGCCAATTGGCGGAGGAATCACATCATGTATGCACAATTTACCTCGTGAGTGTTTTGCGTTTTTAAGGATAGTTAAGTGGACAAAAACGCAATTAAAAAAATTGGCAAGTATGGTACAGGGTCATCATCAATGGGACAAACTTCTAGCAGGGGTGCAGAACAATGTTTGGGGGAAATTCAGGCAGTTCTGGGAAAATTTTTGCTTAAGTTTATAAGGAAAAAAAACTCTACAAATCCAAGTTGTTATTAGTAACAAGTGTTTTGGCTGCCAACAATATTATATCCTCCAAATTCTAGAGAAATTAGGTAAAAACTACGGATCTACGCACCCAAAAAACGAGTTTTCTAGATGGAGTTGGCTTTTCCTTTCGTTTTGACTGATATGCAGAAAAAACAATGTATCTGTGATGGGAGTGGCAATTTTCATTAAAAATTGCGTTCTTGTTTAATAACAACGATGTTTTTGTCTTTGTGTGTATATTTTTTAAGAAATTTTTATGAAACTATATATGGAGACATTTTTGGAGGAAATTTTGGACAAAAATGTGTTTTGGGAAATGTTGGGATCTGGAACATTATCTGCACCCCTGACTTCTAGGAGGGGTAGAACAAGAACACATCTAAACGACTCAGAATCACAAGGAGTTAAGTTGTTCCCTTAGATTTAAGGAGCAAGTAAACCCTGGCTACCAATCAAAATGATACTCACGGGCCCTTGGCTGCTCCAGCACCTCCTCCTAGTGACTCACTTCTCAACGGTGTGAGAAATTCGTTCTTGGGCTTCCTGGGGGGAGGATTGCTGATGGCAACACTTATCACATTTTCCATGACCAGCATGCCATCCATTTTGACCACAGCATTTGCTGCACAAGCCTGAAAAATAATTTATCATGTATTGGATAGATTTAGAACTATACTAGACTGCAATGTTTCTTGACCCTATGACATAACTACCCGAAAGGAAAAACCGAAACAGGAAGCCTGTTGGGTTGCTAGGAGGAGTTTCAGTACACAAACCAAGATAAAAAGACGCTATTTATACATGGGTTTAGTCAACTAATCATATTTCTAAATTGACGTTCTTAATTTCACTCAAAATTCAGACACTTTGCTGGGAGCTACTTTGTTTGCTCTCAGCTTGTTTCGCTATGGTCAAGTAACATTGCAATCTAGTATAGTTTTTTAGACCTCTATAAAAAGCGAAAACAATGAGAGAAAACTGAAATTTGTAGTATTGTTTCTTGATATTAGTTTTTTTCTTAAATTGAATGTAAATTTTAAAAGAAAAATCATTTTAAATAAGAAGCTATATGGCGCAAACGTTAAAAATCTTTTTGAAATTTCCAACTCAAAGAAAAAGTTTTCATAAAAATGCAATACAATGCACATCATAGAAATTGACATCATTTTGAGTTAATATAATCTAAATTAATATCTTGATCAAATGCAAAATACAAAACAATCTTTTGTAAATATCTGTTCACAACAATCACAAAAAAGGCAAATTTCATTTACTTACCTGATCAACATACTCCACATATGCCAGACCTTTTGAGTGACCATTTCTGTAAGTGACTAATCGAACCTCTTTCAAAGCACCATGCTGTAAAACATAACTAAATTTTAATAAAATCATATTTTTTACCCTTCAATCCTGGCCACCCAAAATTTTCTTAAGGGTTTAAAGGACATTTCAAGCAGTCTAGGTTTAAAGAGCTAAGAAAATGTTCAGCTGTAAAAAAACAAACCTGGACCTGTTAAACCTTAAGATGTTAAAAACATTTTCTTTAACTGAAATTTTAAATTTTAGAAATCCAAGAGAAGTAAGGCTAGAATAAAAAATTAATCTTAAATATCTTTCCTAGAAATTTATCATACTATGAGCTTTGATAAGGCTTTAGGGTGTGCTCACAAATTTATGTCAATTAAGTCATAGTTAGCTGTAATGGTGGACTGTTCACATACCTCTTTAAACATATTTTCAATGTCTTCTTTAGTGGTAGAAAAAGGTAAACCTTTCACAAAAAGTTTATTCTTCTCTAAGCCAGTGGAAAACTAGAAATGAACAGGAACATTAATCTCTTGAATAACCACAGAAGGTTCAAAATCAATTGAGATAAAGGAAACAAATCTCAATATTAAGCAATATATTAAGCCTTTTTCTTTACTATACACTTCCCTACTATACTTACTTACTTTCTTTACTATACACTATATTGATTAAAATACATTAATCAATAAATTTAATGCATTTAATTTGCAACTAAAAGAACATAACATTATAAAGTGAAAAACTAGCAGTTGAAGTTAAGTTAGTGAAAAAAATTAAACAAGACCAAATCAGTCACTTTGAACCCACTTTGAATAAAACATCTAGACTTCATTTACTTGATTTCAAATACCAAACACAGGAGCACAAATCACATTTGATTCAATAATCAAAATAATAATAATAATAATAATAATAATAATAATAATAATAATAATAATAATAATAATAATAATAATAATAATAATAATAATAATAATAATAAAAACATATCTAACTTTAAATTTAGGCTGGGGTACAGGATTGCTTTTTCTATCTTCACAAGGAGATATTAACATAGGTCTGCCATCCAGTTGTGCTCTGTCTTTAGCAAGAGCTTGTTTTGCATGGTCCTGAAAAGTGATGAAATAGATAACATTGAGTCTAAACCGATTTAAGAAGTGAGCAGGTATCAGCGTTTACTAACAGTTGAAAGATGAATCAGTTAAAATAATTCAAAATAATAGTGACATTAAAACAAAATGGGAAAATACAAACATATAAGCTTTTCACAGAACGATATTTAAATTTATTATCTGTCGGTATTTAATGAATGTTTTATTAAAGCTTATTCCATGCATGGGTTCCTTCTACAAATTAGCTATATTTGAATCTTAAAATTACAATTGAAGGATTATTATTCAATTAAATTAGATCCACCTTTGGTTTTCCTTTTGTTGATGGTTGGTTTACAACATATACAAGCTAGTAAATTTAATTTATTTTACGATAATTTTTTACAGCAACAAAAAATCTATACTATAAACACGGAATTTTACTATATACAGAATTTATGTAAGTGTATGGATGTACATCTTTTAGTCCACTGAAAATAGAGTTGAACCTCGGACAAATTGCAATAAAAGGTTTCTCAACGGTTTTCACTTAGGAATGACCTCAATAATAACATACTAAAAATCGGCCAAAATCGGCCGGGGGGAAGTTAAATTTTTTTTAAATTTTTAAAAAATGGCAGAAAAAAAATTTAAAAAAAACCAAAACAATAATATAGAAATGTGATACATGTTTATAGGTTATTTTTGAGTTTTAAAACCGAATATTGCCTTTAGTTTTGAAAAAAATTGAAATTTCAATTTTTAAAATTAATTTGAAAAATGAGCTATATGAAAAAATTAAAAACCCCCTAAAAACCTGACAAAAACATCAAAAGAAATAAATCCAACGGTTTTCATTTAGAAATGACCTAAATATTAACATACTAAAATTTAAAAATTTTACGAGTTAAAGAAGTTGAATTTTTTTTCAAATTGCCATTTTTTTTTGCGAAAAATGCATTTTTTTTTCAAATTCGTGCCAAAAACTTTAGAGGCTTTTGAAAAGGTCATTTTTCGGTGGATATTGTCCACAGATAGTTATATAATGGAAAACCGGTGAAATTAACCCTCAATGAGTTAGTTAATTATTTTATTTAAAATTTTGAAATTGGTAAAATGTAGTAAAAAGTGAAAAAAAGGTAATACTTTGGCATATTTACATCAGAATTTAAAATAATTAACTAATTCATTGAGGGTCGATTCCACCTGTTTTCCATTATATAACTATCTGTGGACAATATCCACCGAAAAATGACCTTTTCAAAAGCCTCTAAAGATTTTGGCACGAATTTGAAAAAAAAATGCATTTTTCGCAAAAAAAAATGGAAATTTGAAAAACAATTTAACTTCTTTAACTTGTAAAATTTTTAAATTTTAGTATGTTAATATTTAGGTCATTTCTAAATGAAAACCGTTGGATTTATTTCTTTTAATGTTTTTGTTAGGTTTTTAGTTGGGTTTTAATTTTTTCATATAGCTCATTTTTCAAATAAATTTTAAAAATTGAAATTTCAATTTTTTTCAAAACTAAAGGCAATATTCGGTTTCAAAACTCAAAAGTAACCTATGAACATGTATCACATGTCTATATTATTGTTTTGGGGTTTTTTTTAAATTTTTTTTCGGCCATTTTTTAAAAATTAAAAAAAAATTAAACTTCCCCCCGGCCGATTTTGGCCGATTTTTAGTATGTTATTATTGAGGTCATTCCTAAGTGAAAACCGTTGAGAAACCTTTTATTGCAATTTGTCCGAGGTTCGGCCCTTTTTTTCGCTATTTTCAGTGGACTATTTTTAAATTTTTAAGAAATTTTTATTCTGATTGGGGAAAATGTTGGGAATGCTATCATATATTTTCTGCACTCCTAGGATCAGTGACAAAACGTAAATTTTAGTTCTGATACCTACATCTTAAAGTGTCTTAACAAAGAGTCAATATATAAATGTTAACAGAAAAAATTTAAATTTTACCTCATATTTATAGACAACATAACAGAAACCTTTGGATTTTCCTTTGTAGTTTTTAACCAGCCTAACTTCTTCAACTTCCCCAATCTATAAAAAATTCCGTGGCATTAAAAATAAAAGTTAGAAAAAGAAATCTGGTAGAAATTTTAAAAAATAACACTTACTTCAGAAAAGAATTGTTTGATTCTAATCTCATCTACATCAAATGAGAGGTTGCTAACAAAAACAGTGCGATCATCCTTTGAGGAATCGTGCTTAATAGAACTTCCATGAGATTCTGAAGTTTCAACTGAAATGAAAAATACATTATTCGTCAAATGGTAACCTATCATATTTAAAAATGAATTTATGTGACAAATTAAGAATTAAAATAAAAATAATTGAAGGGATTAAATCATTTTAATTCAATTATAACCCACATTATAAATTTTTCTGATTTAAAAACTTTGAATACGTCCATGCCAATAGGAAAAGATTGATAGTAGATAAAAGCATCAAACTCAAAAACTCAACAAAACTCAAAATAGTTTTAAAAACAGGCAAACTTTAATTCGGAATCATTTTATTATGTATATGACAAGTTTCCCTAATGAACAGTGCATTAAAAAAATCAGGAAATTTTTTTAAATATTTACAAACATAAAATAAAGCTAAGTGAATTAACCAATTCAAAAAACCTTCATTTGGAAATAAAGATTAAAGTTGTCCATTTTGCAATTTCTTTTTCAGGTTAAAAAAAACTTTTTTCAACAGAGGTTTGTGTTGAAGTACAGAAATAAGTATCAAAAAGTTTCCTCTCCGAGCTCTTATGATTCAAAATACATATTAAACACATATCTTTGGAAATCTATACCTTTCCTCTTTTTAGTGTCTGCTGAAGACTCTTCGTCCAACTTTCTCTTTTTTGAGGGTGAATCCTTCTGGTCATCCGGTCTGCCGGGAGGGGAGGTATGTAGCTTCTCAGGGAGGGGAGGGATTTTGAAACCCTCAGAATCCATCTGAACAGGAGCTTTGGGGGAGGTCTTATTACCACTTTCATGCTGGAAATAGAATGACAAAAACAATAGCTTTTAAATCAAAACATGGAATAAATATTCTACACCAGTGGTGCCCAACCTACGGCCCGCGGGCCAAATGCGGCCCGCGAGGCTGATTCATGTGGCCCGCGGACTCGTTAAATCTTAAAAACAAAAAACACTTTCAGAAATCTTCCAAGAAACCCACGACATCGTGCGAGACATTATGGCACTTCTATCTAAAAAAAGATGATAAAAAAGAAATTCTTCAACATCCCGGTAATAATTTTTTTGCTTCCATGTTTTGGTTTCTTCTAGATATGGGGATTGGGGAATTTACTATTGGATAAATATTTTTCAGTATCAGTTAGCCATTTGAATTCAGTTTATGATCGTTAAAAGTAGAAGATTCATTAAAAAAGCCGAAGCAAGAAAAGTGGACAAATTAATATTTCTTCATTCAGCGAGAAAATAAACCTTTGGGTCTTAATATGTAAGGAGACTGGCAGTAAGAAAATAATTTGAATTCAGTTTTAAGGATACTGTTACAAATTTGGAGCCGAATTTACAAAAACTTGTATCCTGCAAACAGGTGCAAACTTCTCATTGAAAGCGGGTATGTAATTTTTCTTCATGTTTAGAAAAATCCTTAAAAGTGTTTTTTATGTGGCCCGCGAGATAAATCTTCAAAAGCTAATTGGCCCTCGGGATAAAAAAGGTTGGGCACCACTGTTCTACACCAAAGGTCATGTGGACACTTTAATAAGCTTTAGCTTATGACATTTCACATGTGTGATTAATTTTTTAAGCATTAGCTAGGTAATAATACCCAATGGCGGTAGAACTGGTGAGCATGTAAACCAATGTGAAGATCATAGATATAAAATCAAATATAAAGATGAAAAGAATCAAATGAAATTCATTGATACCTTTCATCTAGAGCTATTCAAAATTGAATCATTTTCAATTTCATTTTCATATTCAAATAACCATTTTTCTATCCCCCTTCTTTCTGTCAGTAAGAAATATTTAGTGCCAAAAATGCATAAGTTTTAATCCAATAAATTATTTTCGGCTTCTTTTATTCTCACCTGCCACCAAAAACCCTGTTGGGATTCAAAGAAACACCGACTGGTAGAAGGGAGAAAATTCAAGTGTATGGACTCCCGCTTAGGCCTTCCAATTTACAACAGAAGGATATACTTTAGAAACCCTCTTTATTTTATATTAATTGAGAACAAACTAATGAATACTTTGGGAATAGTTCTCAAAATTTTACTACTAGGAAATTCTTTCTTAGGTAGGTAATATTTTATAATAAAGTGTATTTAATAATTAAGTAGGTCATATTTAATAATATAGTAAGTCAAGTATAACTCACAAGTTATGAGTTATACTCTTGGATTCAGATAGTTGATTTTATTCTAAAACCAGATTTAGTCAATGTGACAGACCAAAGTGTTAAAACTGCCTATTGGTCACAATGAATGTAAACCCTCACTATAGAATATTTTTATTACAAAACAGGCAATTAACAGGATTGGCCTTTTATATTACAAATGAAACATTAAGCAAATTAATAATTCAGGAGCATAAAAATCACTAAACATCAATATTACCTTCAATTTGCGTTTTGATGCTCGATTACTTTTCTCTTCAGCTAAGTTATTAGCTTCTGCTAACATCTATAAGGAAAAATCATTGAACTTACTGAAGTTGCAAATAAGTTGATATCCCTTAGATTATAAGGAATCAGCATATAATAAGTTAATAACACATCAGTATACAAAATGCATAGTGTACACACACCCAATATTTTAAAAAAATCTAGAATAATTTTTCTCACTTGTAAATAATTTCCAATAACTGTAGTCTTTTAGGGTCAACTTTAATTTGTCAGTTTTGTAAAAAAAAGTATAAATTAAAACCTTTTAGCCAAATATGAGTACTTCCAAAATCGCAGTCCAACCAAATTTTTTAATAGAACAAAAGTTTTTTTTTATGTGAGTAGTTTTACAAAACACATTTATCAAAATCAAAAATGATAGATTCTTGCTTTCTTAAAATTATAAACCCTTTTTTGTTTTTAGTTTTGACCATGTTTTCAAATGATATCCAATATCCAATTCTCACAACTTCAAGATATTGAGATTACATTGTAACTCCATATTCATTAGAAACTTCAGAAAAAGGTAACAATCTTTACCTTCAAACGCTTTTCATTAACAATCTTCATCTGCTCATCTACTTTGGTGAGGGTTTTTTCAAAAGTTTCTAGTGTGCCTGCAAAATAAATTGATAGGTATAAATTTTCTTCATTAACTTTTCATGGACAAAATAGAACAAACCAGAGATCTCCAAAGTTTTTATAAAAAACCTTGAAGTCTCTCTTTACTACTTCACCATGGCTCAAACTTAATAAGTTTATAAGGTCTAATTGAGATTTTAAATAAAAAATGCTTCAAATTTCTTTACAAATTGTTTTCAATAGGTCACAATCATTTCTTCTTCATGATCTTAACGTTTTCTTTTCTTTAGGTAATATTTTGATTTGCCTGGGTTATAAAAACTGGTGAGTCAAACAGAGTTGCTACAATATTTCAAATTTCCCGTAAAAATGAACCAAATTTTAGGAATTTAAGGAGGTGTACAAACCCTGTTTATACACCAGCAGTAATCAAGTCTCCTAATATTAACAAGTTGGGAGGGTGACAGAATTAAATAAATTAATCACAATTAAAATACACATATTGGGCTATACATCATACAAATCCTCACTACTAAAATTGCTCTAGTTATGATGTTCACTGAAAACTAAAACCCAAAGTTTACCTTCTTCGCGCTCATAAGTAACAAGTAAGTCAACAAATGTCTCTTGCCAGTCACTAACACTAGATATAGCTTGAAATAGCACTCTTCGATAGTGAGCAGCATCTCCATAGAGCCTGCAATGATATAACAAAACTATAAGGCTTTATAACAAAAGGAAATGGTTCATGAAGCAAAAGAAAAATGTAATACGCATACTAGATTAAAATTTTGAAAAAGCAAAGTGAGTGTTTCTTTGTTTTATGGCATTTTGTTTTTATTCACAGACAAATTCAAAAGCTTGTAAACAGTCATGGAAAAAGCCTTTAAACCTACCTTTCAAAATTAGCCAAATCCAACCAAACTTGTGTTCCTTCTTTATGACCATGGTTAATTATTTCTTTCCAGAGTTTTCTGGATCCGTCTAAATCCTTTTTATACTTCGCCTGGAGAAGAGTGTCCATTTATTTTCAAAGCAATTTCTATCATTAATGAAACACTAAATGCATTAATTGGATGTACTTATGACTTTGTTAAAAAGATAAATTTTAATTTTGGAATTTGTATTTCCTTATTTGTTTATATTTCGTTTCAATATTTGTATGTATCTCTTTTTCACTGACTTAATGGAGTAATTTTGATGTTGAGCTTAATGTATTTAATCAAAACATTTAAAATCACATGGTGCACAAATTTAAATACATAAATTAATAAACATAGCAGCTTTTAAGTGTGTTGATACACAATTTAAAACCTAATTTTGGTTTTGATATTTTGTTACATCTACAAAATATAAGCTCAAAATAAAAAGCACAAAAAAATTAGTACCAACAAAATTTTTCAAATTATTTTTTTGTTCTAAACTTACAGTGAAATATATGAAGTACTTCATGATAGCATATTCAGGCTCACTTCCATAGAAATCTAAAAAAAAATATCATCAATTTTAAAATTCAGCAAATAAAATCCTGTAAAATCTGTATAAAGTAGGGTAAAATGAATTATATCTAGTTGATTTAAATTAACTTTTCAGTTTTCACTCACAATCTTGTTAAGTTAGGTAAATTTTTTTATTTTAAAAAAATCAAGTGAACCTTATTACCTGAGCTTTTTAAAACTGTTACTTGTGCTAATCGGTTTTAGGATTTTTTTTTAACTTTGGATACTCCCAACTTTTAAGGTTATCATTTTATTTTACCAAAAATTTTAATTACATACCTCTTATATGTTAAGGTTACTAATTGTTTCCCTGGTCATTTTTTATAGCTTGTATTCCAAATATTATTCATATTTAAAATATAATATGTTATGCATTTTTTATAATTTTTGTAACTCAGAGATCTATTCATCAAGTATATACAACTCATAAGCAACCAGTCAAACCAAACTTATAAATTAAAAACCTTGTGTATTTAAATTATTATAGTCTGTTCATTTAGAATTGGCGCCTGAAACAGGATCAAAAACGCTCAATAATGCTTACTAACGCTCATCACGCAATTTCAGTGACCGATTCTTTTACAGTATTTTAACTATTTCTGTTGAGGCTGCCTTGTCATTGCGGAAGAAAAATTTTTCGATGATAATTACAATAGTAACTGCTTCTAATGCATTTTGTCTCAGGCGCCTATTCTAAATGAACAGACTATAAATATGGTAAATAAACATAGTTGGATGTTCAGGCTATTTTCTAAAAATACTTATTAAGCAAATTATACATACACTCCGCCATTTGTGTTGTAGCTCGATCAAACACATCTAGAATGTCCTTGAATTTGTCTTCAGCAGAAGTATCTAATAAGAAAAATATGAAAACAAATAGCTGATTTATGAAGAAAAAAATAATAAAAACTATGACTAAAATTTCATTTACCTTCGCTTTCTTGTTTATCTATTCTTCTTTTCAAGTAATCTAAATATGCTAACCATAATTCTTTGAAGTCTTCAGCCTTTGAGAATCCCAATACAAGGGCATTTTCAAATGCTTCTACAAGACAAAGAATTGAAATTTTTCATGAATATATAAGTAATTGAAACAATTAAATGAATTTTGAAAAAAAAATAAAAGAATTAAGTTGTAGGTGCACAATAGTGCCCCAGTTTCAAAAATGCATGTTAAAAGCCAAAAAAGATGCATTCAGAACATTATACATTTTATAGACCTTCTTTACCTTTTATTTTTTCATGGGGTTCACCATAGCGCTCCATGGCTCTACCATAACCAGACCACAGGTGGACCGTCCAGGGACAGTTACGAATGGCGCGCTCGTGAACTGGAAGGGACATTTCCCGAATTCGAATTACACTGTCCTAAAAATAACCATCAATCGAACTTATTAGTAAACACATATGACAGGAACCAGGGTTGGCAAAAAACCGGGTTTTTTTAAAAAAACCAAAAAAACCGGGTTTATTTGGTTTTTTTGGTTTAAACCAGGTTTTTTTGGTTTAAACCAAGTTTTTTTAGAATTTTTTTTCAGAATAAGTTATTTTAGCAGTGATGTTTGAAATTGAGTTGTAAATGAGACTTTTATTTCAGGGGTTGTTTATAATTGATAAATGATTTGTATATTTCAATTAATTAATTAAAATTAAATTAATTTGTTTTAAAAATAATTTTTGTTTTTAAAATATTCCAATTTGAATATCTAATATTATTGTAGTGAATAAAAATCAGTGTTAATTTATCTTGGATAAATGACTAAAATAATCAAATTATTTATCTTAATTATATATGGATTAATTTATGAACTTAAGAAATTTCTTTAGAAAGAGAAAATTTTATTTTTTAAATAAATAAAAGGGAAATGTAAGCAACTAGTGTTAATTGAAATTGGATAAATGATTGAGATAATTAATCCGATTAGGGAAATTAACGGTTTTTTATTAATTTAGTAAAAAAACCCAACTGGTTTTTATTTGTTTATAAACAAACCAACTGGTTTTTATGTTATCATTAGAGAAATCAACGGTTTTTATTAATTTAGTAAAAAAACCAACTGGTTTTTATGACTGACAAATAAGACAAATTGGTTTTATCAATTAATTAAAATCCAAGCCATATTTTATCAGTGAAAAAACAGATAACTTTTGGGTATCTTTAGTTACTCTTTGAAATAATGCTTCATTTTAAAGGAAATTAATAAATGAACTATCTCTTGCAACATATAAAAGTTTAACTTAAGCATTTAAGGTTAAGATTAGAGAGAATTCAATAATTAAAACCATTAAATTAAAAGATTTCTGATTTTTAATCACCTTAAAATGTCAATTTTTTGATAAATCTGACCTTTTAATTTTGTGCAAAAGATTATACTTAATAACACTTTCTTTAAAAAATCCTGAAAATATTTTATAATTTCTAAAAAAACCAAAAAAACCAAGTGGTTTTTTTGGTAAAAAAACCATCATAAAAAAACCATGGTTTAAACCAATGGTTTAAACCAAATGGTTTAAACCGGCCAACCCTGACAGGAACTGAGGTAAATTTTAAAAATTATAATAATTTTATTTAATCCTTCAAGCTACTTTTAAAGAAACTTGAAAAAACATCTTAAACCCCTTTATATTTCAGTTATTAAAAATTCTTTTAAACATCAGATTAAAGTAGATATACCAAAACAAATCAAACAAAAGGTACCACTACTTTTCAAAACAAAAAGGTAACAAAATATCAAAAAGACATGAAAATATAAAGTCTTGTGAAGAATTTCAGGTGATGTTATTAAACCATTCACTTTTGTCTGTAATTTAGTTGATGTTTTAAATTGTTATTACAAATCTAACAAATTAATAACGTTAAATATTTAATTTACCATTGAAATATTAAATAATTTTTACATCAGACTCAACCCAAGTTAAATGGTTTTATTGTAGAAGGTTTTTTTTAAATGTTTGAAAATGATTCTCCATCATACAAGTGGTATACATTTGAATTATAACATTCTTCTCAGTCTTTAAATATTACTAATTAGTTAGATCTCTAAAGCTCTATCTTGAAGCTCTTATACGCTTCAGCTTAAAGCTAAAAGCTTTAAATAATTAAGCTTTTAAAGAGTAAAATAAAGAAAAATATACTTACAACATATTTAGTGTAGTCTGACCACAGCTCTTCTCTGAGGCAATTTTCAATCAATGCTCTTTCAAAGATGTTCTGAACTCTAACTGGTTCTCCATTTTTCTTTTCAAACTCAATGTAGGATTTATACTCTTCAAAATGTGGAGTTTCTGATTCACACTATAAAATTTTAGCACAAACATTATTACACATTAACATTAACACTAACTAAACTAAACATTGGTGCAACAGCCCTAGTGGGCCGAGGCCTACGATGCCCATTTCGTTTCCTTGAACTTGGGGCTCTGAGGTGCGAAGTTTATGTCCCGGTTAGGTGGTCAGTCTAACACAAGACCCCAGTGTTTAGTTCCTAAGTATGCTTGGTCTTCATTTATCGACCCACTGAAGGGATTAAAGGCTGAGTAGACTTTGCCCAGCCTGGGACCCAGTAATCATACCCCGAACCTGTGGCTTGGAAGAGCAAAGCCTATTACGAAGCACTAACAGGCTTATTTAACATTAACACAGTCATTCTAAAATACAATGCTCTAAATGCATTACTAGAAAATGTAAATTTTACTACTATTATTACCAAACAAAATACAAATTCTTGAGAAAATAATAATTGCAAAATATCTTAAGAATAACACTACCCTGCGAAATTTAACTTTTTGAAAAATACAAGATAAGTGTTAAGTAATTTTTATGTTACTTGGTGTGCTGATTACGAAAATGACCTCCATTTTCCCCAATCACATCAGGATTTTTTGTAAAATCAATATCAATATTTTTGCAAAAATCCTATAAAAGAGACATTATAGCGAAAAATTGTGGGTTTTCTATCTAGCAACTGTGGTTTTATCCACTTAAGTATGTGCAAAATAGTCAAATCTTTGTTAGGAAAGTTGGTTTGATTATTTATTGACCATATTTTTATTTTTTATATATTTAAATGTATGAAAATACTGTTGCCAGATCCCATGACCCACCTCTGGTCGAGAAAAACACAAAAAAAATTTAAGAGTTAAAATTTTTAATTATAAGTATTGTTTCTTCAAAATAAAATCGCCGAAATATTATTTTAGTTTGTTTTTATTAAGATATCTTACATGAAATAGACGATTAATCAAGAAACGCAAATATTATGTTTGTATACATGATAGCTTGAAAAAAAATTAAGCTTATTCAAAAGCAAATAAAAAAGTTTATAGTTGGTGCACGCGTACTCTTTTTCCTGTAAAACTTCTTTTTGTGGCTCTTCTTTTATGCTCAATTTCGGGTCTATCACGCGTTAACATCCAACAGTAGTCGGCGAGCATATTCCTGTCTCATCTTCCCTTATACCCAGGGATCACACTCACTTTAAAATATTTGTATCAATTTTTGTATCAGGTAAAACCAAGTTTTGTATCACAAAAAATGTCTTTTGTATCAGGTAAAACCAAGTTTTGTATCACAAAAAATGTCTTTTGTATCAGGTAAAACCAAGTTTTGTATCACAAAAAATGCCTTTTGTAGCAGGTAAAACCAAGTTTTGTAGCACCAAAAATTTCTTTTGTAGCAGGTAAAACCAAGTTTCATAGCATAAAAAATGTCTTTTGTAGCAGTTTGATTGCAGGGAAGCTTTTGTTATTTAAAATTACAAAAGCTTCCCCTTCATTACATTTTAAACTTGCATCAGTAAAACTTTTCGTACGACATGAAAACCATGATTTTGATAACGACAAATAATGTGCGTATAGATTTAATTCATAAATACTTAACTTAAAAACCTATTAATTTATCAGCTCTTATCCAATTTTTACCCCTTATCAATTTTTATTTACTTGAGGTTATTAGGTCTAGTGATAATTCACCTCCTAAGTAATTAGTTCTGACCATAGTTAAGTTGTTTTTTCTACAATGTAAATACAATAGTGAACGCAAGCCATCTTCAATTAGGCGCCTGTAGGAAGCAATCGCGGATAAAACGGAACTTTCACGAAAAAATCGCTATTTTTCGGCTTTTCAAGATCGCGATTCTAACCATCGGACATGTTGGCTTTGACCACGTTAAAGTAGTTTTTCCTGCATTCTAATACTGACACGAGATGAACTTCAACTTGGCGTCCTCGGCGTCGAAAATAGTCGCGGAAGGAACGGAACACGCGGCGCACAAAACGAAACCTTCGCGAAAAATCGCGGCTTTTTCCGCGATTTACCCGTTTCCAAACGCCTAGACAAGGCAGACAAGACTTTAATTTGGCGCAACAAGATTTGTTTACGTTTTCCCTGAGGAAAAATGCAAAAAAAACGTAAATTCCGTAAAAATTTCGGGTCGATCCGTAAAACCGTAAATTTTGGTGCAAATCCGTAAATTTTACGGACAATCCGTAAAACTTGGCAGCTGTGAATAGAAGCCATCTTCAACTACGTGCTGGAAAAACGGTACTTGCGCGAAAAATCGCTATTTTTCGACTTTTCCGCAGAATGCGATCCTAAACACTGAACGACGGCTTCTAACCACTATAAAGTTGTTTTTTCCACATCGCACTAACAACGCAAGAAGCCAACTTTAACTTGGCCCCCGCCGGCCGTCCAAGAAAAAATATCCTAAAAATAGAGCATAATTGGGAAAAAACTTGCGCTTCTAAGTGCTTTTTACGGTAGATTTCCGATTTTCCGTAGCTTTTTCTATGTTATCCGTAGTCCGTAGTTTAACGACGCCATCCGTAGAAACTACGGAGAATCCGTAGTAGTAGTCTCTGAAAATGGCGCAGTTTTGGCGCAGGAGCTGGTAAAATAGGCAATTTGTATCAGTATGTATCAAAATTTGGTTTTGGCGCAGTTTGGCGCAAATGGCGCAGGCGTGTGAGCCCTGCTTATACCTGTGTTCCATATGTTTGATGTCTTGGTGGAACCTTTCACCCTGTTCTTCACTGACTGATCCAAAGTTTTCGGGGGAAAAGTCCACATGTGAGTGAAGGAAATGTATTTTGACACTCATGGAGCAACCCAAAGCTTGATATTTGTCTAGCATATTCATCACAATTGGTTTATAGTCAGGATCCTTGTAATTACCGAGAAATTTACCGACGACTTCTTTGAAGGCAACCCAAGCTTCTTTTTCTTTTGTAGTCATGGTAGTCTCGAATTCTTTATCCTTCATAAGCTTCCGGATATCTGGACCATTAAATATTCCCTCTTTTAACTTGGATTCGGATAAGGCTGGGAAGGAAGTTTTTACACAAGTATTTGAAACAATCGCCCTCTTTTGGAACAGCCTTCACAAACTGCTTCATTAAACCTAGTTTGATATGTAGAGGGGTAACAATACTTTTTTTGGATCAACTAAGCTATGCTGAATCACATTTTTGGTGCCTGGTACAAGATTTTCTCTTTTCGACCATTCTTTATTGACCCAATGTTGAGTCTTATCACTGCTGTCCCACTAATAAATGAAACATGGATACTTTGTATATCCACCTTGTTGCCCAAGAAGCATGGATATAACTTTCAAATCCCCGTTAATGGTCCAACCGTGGTCATCTCTGCACTACTGCAAGGTCAACGAATGATCCGAGTCCTTCGCGCGTCATTGGTGAAAGCTATTGGTTGATGGTATATAAAGCAATTGTTTCGATCGAGAGGGAGGGATGGCAACATAATATGGAGTTTCTCATATCGGTATTTTGTATGTTTAGCCACTGTAGAATAATGGTTAGGCAAAGAGGGAAGATATTCATTGCCAAAAGATTTTTTTGGAAGAAAATCATAAAAATCCAAGTAAAATTGAATTTTTCTAAAAAACTTGATGTGATTGAAACTTTTCGTTGGTATTTTCGAAATCAGCACCAAAAACTACCCCAAGAACAGCTGTCAGACCCCTTGTATTTTTTTCATCGCAGGGTAGTGTAATTAGTAAACACAAGTATCAACTACACACATTTGTCATACAAAAATTATAACATTTATAAAAATAAAATTTACCAATTTATCTTCATATTTTTGTAATTTGTCTAGTTTTTGTAAGGCTTTCTTATAGGAATACTCAACAGCAGAAGAAACAGGACCAAATTCTTCAACTTCTGTAAACTCATTGAATGTTTTATCCATTCCTTTAAAAAAAAGTAGGAGTTAAAAACAAATAATGTATTTACTATGTTGAGTGTTTGATTAACAGTACCTTGAAAGTAATTACGCTAAATGAGACAGTTCCTAAATTAGAATTAATGCTTTTAAGTTAATAAAAAACAGTTTCAACATGAATTTTAATTCCTATGGCTTAATTTTTATTATACATAGAAGAATCATTTACAAGTATTTAAAAAAAAGTTCTCCAAACAAGATTAAAAGTAAGCAAAATTGTAATTGTTGTAAATCAAAAAGGGAGGTAAGAGTAAATTAATAATTATCCTTGGCAAATTATACTTGAGTATGTGGATCTGCATCGACATAGTACGATTTTGTGAATTCCTTTTTCTAAATTACTATACACAAAATGCAGAACTAGCCGTTTAATGTCATTCACAAAATTATACATCCTGTGCTGGAGTACAATTCTAAATATAGCTCTTTCAGTAAGTACTGAGTAGCAAAGAATAAACTTACCAATCAAAGGTACAGAAAGCTGCCTTTTGAAAATATCACAAATTCTATCTATTTGTTCTTTTATCTGTTCAGAATCAGCATCTTGACTCTATAATAAAAACAATAAATAGCATTGTTTATTATTAAGCTTAGTTGAAATATTAAAATAAAAAAGAATTACATTTCCAAGTAATCACTATAATCAATTGAGTATAAAGAAATCTTTCTAGACAAAAGGAAGATCCTAATTTTTAGGGGTACTAACCACAAAAGAAAAACCAATAACTCAGCTCCTCAAAATATATTTAAAAATCATAAAAAACTATAAATTTCTACAACAGGAAATTAGGGTCATTATGACTAAAATGGGCTCAAGATCCAGTTTTGACATTATTAGGTTGACAATTTAAGTATTGGATAGTTCTAAGAGTATATACATATAGTCTAAGAGCCAGTAAACAGCTGACGACACATATTTTAGGAAAGCCTTAATTTTTCTCAGTGAGTCATGTGTACCTACCGTACATGAGATGGGGGTTAGTTAAGCCCAGTCGCGGTAGGTTCTGCTTTGCGCAGGTGTGTCACGTGTGAATTTGGTAAAATAAAAAGTATTTTAGGACGTCTGCCGTTTTGACATGTCAAAATATATTATTATATGTACTCAAAAACAATATGGCAGACGATTCCCATGGTTATTAGTTCCTCAAAAGTTCCTCAAAGTTTCTCAAAAGTCGAAATAGTGGTAAAACAGTCATCACATACGGCATTTAAAGCACCATTTACACTAGTGTTGGAAAGACTAGTGCAGTGGAGTTTGAAGAGAGACTTTCCTTGCACTAGTCTTTCCAACAATAGTGTAAATGGTGCTTTAAATGCCGTATGTGATGACTGTTTTACCACTATTTCGACTTTTGAGAAACTTTGAGGAACTTTTGAGGAACTAATAACCATGGGAATCGTCTGCCATATTGTTTTTGAGCACATATAATAATATATTTTGACATGTCAAAACGGCAGACGTCCTAAAATACTTTTTTTGTTCACCAATTTAACACACGTGACACACCTGCGCAAAGCTGAACCTACCGCGACTGGGCTTAACTAACCCCCATCTCATGTACGGTAGGTACACCTGACTCACTGAGAAAATTTAAGGCTTTCCTAAAATATGTGTCGTCAGCTGTTTACTGGCTCTTAGACTAATATTACCACATCACAAAAAATGTCATGTCATAAAATGTATGTTGATCCCTAAAATTTTAGAAACCATAGGGTAAATAAACAGAACTTTCGAAATAAAATAACATAGCATGATAAATGCATTTAAAAATAAAATGTCTTAATTATAATATTCTCAAAGAAATAATATACCAATTAATGTTTGCAGCAAGACTTTTTATGCATAGATTATAATTCTTAATATTGAAGCATGTAAAATAACCAGTCTATCTAATACAATATTTTTTTTAAATGAAAAACTTAATTACTTTCAATAAACAAAACAGTTAGGTTCTAAACCTGGTTTAGGAAATATGGAAAAGCTTTAAATTTGCACTGCATTAAGTCAGTTAAGCTAACAAGATGTATGGTGCACATTACTATCATATACATTTTTATACAAAAGTACTAAAAAAGAATACAATTATTTTTAATCCAATATTAGTCCTCAATTAATTAATAGTCTTTAGTGATTCCTTACTAACAGGGTAACAAAGCAATGAGTTTGATGAGTAACATACAAGAGAAAAAATAAATTTTTAATTTAAAATGTGTATCATGTTCTTATAATAGTCACATCGAATTAACAACTAATGAGGGTTAACACCCAGTCATTTCAAACTGAGATAGATACAAACCTTTAAGTACTGAAGATAAGCAGTTTCGAATTCCCTGTAAGTCTCCCATATCAGATATCCCTGAGTCACATGCAGTCCAACAGATGTCAAAGCCCTTTCAAACACTTCCCTCACATTCTTCAGACCTTCCCATGATTCACCGATGTTGCCAATGGAGAACTGCATATACTCCATCCAAACGGAAACACCTGGAAAAGATTTAGTTTCTCACTCCCAGAGCACTAGTTTCAAAATGGTATGAATCATATCATATTTAGGAAAGAGCACACTGTCTTTTATACAGCCTTTTTGTCATCAACTCTAATTTAAAAGTACTGTCAATCATTCAATTCAAAAGTTATTCAGAAGTTAAGGGGAACTTAACAAGTTTGTGTCATAGACTGTTCCAAAAAAATTCCTATAGTTTTAACATGCATACTACCTTGATTTGTGCTCAAGGGCAATTAAATATGGTTAGTGTTAAAATTTTGAAGCAAAAATATTAATATTAACAGGATCAAGGGCATAAATTTTTTTCCCCGTTTTCCACATAATTTACAAAAAAGCGTCAAATAAATAAAAACAAAAACATTTTGTATAAGGTTAAATGCTAATATAAATTAAATTTTTTAGAGGGAATTGGTCATAGTTTTAGTTAATATTAGTTTGATGCTCTTGACTAGTATGTTAATATTATTATTTTTGTTTCAAATTTATTACACCTTTTAAATGCTGTATGGTACAAAATAAGGAGGCATTAATTTCAAAAAAAATTTTTTAGAAAACATGGAACATATTTCTTGATGCTCTTGAACAAACTTCAAATTTTAAACACCATATTTAATGGCATTTGGGCACAAAATGATGGGGTATGTGAGTTTGCAATCAAAAATACATATACACTACCCTACAATAATGGACCGGACACCAGACAATTTGCATGAAACCCGACTGCATCTCAATTTTTTTACATTCCAATGCTTGCACGTGACCTGGTGAGGTTCCTTATTAAGTTCTGCATGAAATTGGGATGATATTTCGAAAGGAAATAAACTTAGGGACTTAGAAAGAAGTGATGAAGCAAGTAGTCAATTTAGAGGCAAGTCTATTCGTTCAATTTTGGGAGAGTTATTAATGTTACGGCCAATTTTTGGTGTTGTAGAATGATAACGGGAGTTGTGACACTAATTGCACGTGTTGTTTGTCCCTCAAAAATGACTTAATGGCATCAGCGTGCCCTAAAGTGTGAAAATCGTAAAAACCACAAAAAACATTTCAAATCATCCAAAATGAGTTTTAACACGGCTTTAGGGGTTAGTTCCGCTACAATACTTAGTAAAAATAAATATCTGTCTTTAATATACATTGTTTTGTTGCCGCAAACAAACCAAGCATCACGTCATCCAAAAAAGAAGGCAGACTTACTAAGCGTTTGCAACGTCGTAACAGGACTTAAAACAACTAGAAAGCTGTTTTAAGAAGCATCGAGTTTCACTCAACACTCCACCAGTCGATTGGGCAAGCTTAAGTTTAAAAATGAGAAAGGCCGCTATTTTTTTCGAGTGGATAGCACAAATCGTCAAATTCAGAGATGGTGCAATCTCGTTTGGGGGTGTTTTTCGTGGATCCCTTAATTTTTCTTATCGGTAAATTAAATACTGATGCCAGGATGAACATTTCGGACTGTTAGATTGCAATGCTTTGTGCCATGTTTGAGCCTCTGTCAAGCAGGGGGATCAATATAGATATGAAATTTTTTCTATGGGCCCTTTAGAGACCCATAACAAACCCTAGGAAACATTTTTGAGACAACATAACGCAACATTTAAGGAGTGGGGAACCACGGTCAAAATCTACAACTGAGATAGCAATGTTCTCAAGGCAGAAATGGACACAAATTTCCAAAACTGAATATCAAAATACTGTTAAGAATATGCCTAGAAAGGTCAATGATGATATTGCAGCACGTAGAAGTCAATCACTTCAAATTAAATCATTTATTTTTTCATTTGAAGCATCATACCTTGGTGTCCGGTCATTTATTGTAGGGTAGTGTATATTCCTCATAGGATTTTAGAACAGTCTATTGTTGAGTTTGTTACAGTTTTATAGTCATAGTGAAAAAAAATGTTCAGATTCAATAATTAAGTTTAGATTATGTTAACAACTTACTTAACAGATAATTTAACAACTAACAACTAAATTTAGCAGATTATGATATGCTTAAAAAAATTTCACATAATTTTAATTTTTGCTGCAATACAGTCTTATACAGGGTGTTTCAAAATTGCGTTGCACGGCTTTTATTTGGAACCAGTGCCTCCTAGGGTCTTGGAAGTAAGGTCTACTCCTAGGTAAGTGACCCTGGAGAATCCATTGAGATGACTTACAGCGCCCCTAGCGACGAAATTAAAAAGTTTAAAAAATTAATTTAAAAACTAAAGTAGATAGAGCAAAAACCTCAGTGAGAGTATTGTTGCCAACGTCAAGAAGAACTCATTGAAAAAAATTTGATCAAAATATCTTGAATATTTGCGGAGATATTAGCATGTGGAAATAGCACTTTTTCGGGGGTCAAAAAGTAAAAAATTCGCATATTTAAATTTTTTTTTTGCTTTTTTGATTAAATTTTGTGTTCTTTCAACTAAAAAAACACAAAACTACACAATAACACTGAAAAATTTGCAAATATGCGAACTTTTTACTTTTTGACCCCCGAAAAAGTGCTATTTACCCATGCTAATATCTCCGCGAATATTCAAGATATTTTGATCAAATTTTTTTTCAATGAGTTCTTCTTGACGTTGGCAACAATACTCTCACTGAGGTTTTTGCTCTATCTACTTTAGTTTTTAAATTAATTTTTTTAACTTTTTAATTTCGCCGCTAGGGGCGCTGTAAGTCATCTCAATGGATTCTCCAGGGTCACTTACCTAGGGGTAGACCTTACTTCCATGACCCTAGGAGGAGCTGGTTTCGAATAAAAGCCGTGCAACGCAATTTTGAAACACCCTGTATATATGTGACTTTTGCATAACTAAAGAGAAAATAAATATACTTACAAGGATAATCCTTCAAAGCTCTTTCAAACAAGGAATTCAGTTTGTCCTTTTGTTCTTGTGTAGAAGCAATTCCTTTTTCATCAGTCAACCAATCAAGCCATAGTTCTAAATTTAAACAAATAAATAAATTTTACTTCTCTAGATTTGTAACAAAGCTAAACCAAAATTTTAAAAACCAACATTAATTAGATTAGGGTGATGCATTGAGAATGATGTAAAACCTAGCTGCTGTTACAAATGGTGTGCAGCATGGTTTGCAGAAGAAACTGAATTTAACGGTGAAGGAAATGAAAGAAACTACATTCTGTTTTCTCCTTTAATGATCAAGTGTAGGGGCACATGAACTTATGCTACCTTTCATGTTCTTAACCTTTTAACTTGTCTTAAAATAAACGTTTATTTTTAAATTTAACTTCATATTTTGTAGTCCCCACCCATATGCTATGTAAAACTACGGTACTTTCGTATTATCACGTATTGTAACTGAAATCAAAAATGTATAGCCAAAGCCTGTTAACTATGTCACTGCAACTGATGGTCGGCGTGATCATCATGATCATTCTGCTTCGTGCCGAATGGCACATAAGGCCTTCAGTTTATGTCGCCATTCCCTACGGTCTTGGGCAGCAGATCTTGCTTCTACCCAGCTTGCCCACCCAGCCTGGCTACGTTCTGTTTTCGCTCCAAAGGTTCCCGAAGGCTTAGCCCTTGAGGCGGTCGACGGGATAATACGCAATTCAGGATTTTATTCAGGCAATTCAGGATAATTATCAGGATTTTATGAAACCAGATCCTTTCTTATATGAAAAGTAAAGTCTCAACTAAAAAAGAAACTTTACGAAACATCATAAGTAGTGATGGGCAGGTATCGATACCAAATACTTAAGTACTCGATACCTATAGGTATCGAGTGTATTCGATACCCACAAAAGTATCGATACTTTATTGACATATTTCGTTTTAAATTTTTCAATGAAGTAATCTTTATAATACCTACTGTAGATCAAACGCAGACTGTTTCCGTTTTCATTTTGCAAAGCTCAAACCCAAGTCGTTATCATCCGCGAGAGAAATTTGACGCGGCTAGGTTTCCCCCCCCCCAAATCCTTCGCCTCTATCCACCTCCAGGCCCGTAGCTACGGGGCTTTTTGATGGATCGCTTTCAGTTTTTTGAATATTAGTCTGATTATGGATAGGCCCTAAAAAAATTTTCCCTTCTGGTTCATTTCCCGACATTGAAAAAAAGTACTCGATACCTAAAAGTACTCGATACCTATAAGTATTCGATACCAAAGTATTCGATACCTATAAGTATTCGATACCAAAGTATTCGATACCTAAAATTATCGATTTTGCCCATCACTAATCATAAGCAATGGGTTGAAACAGATAAAGTTATCTTACCAGGAGTCAAAGGAAACAATGAATGCATTCTCTCTCTAGCAGCTCGTAGCTTTTCTAAATCTCCTAATGTATGACATTTAGAAATCAGTTGAGTATGAAGATCATAAGTATAAGGACTAGCATCCACCTAAAAAAAGAATATTTTTAATTTTTTAATCTCAAAACTAAGATAATTATTTTATAGAGCAACTTGGATAATTTGTTAAGTTAACAAGAGTTAGAGAGTTAAGGAGAAGTTAAAACTTCTAATCATTAATAATTATTCAAAGCTTTGAATTAGTAAGTATTAACTTTATAACGCTGCTATATAACTTGTTTTGCAAGAACAGATTCTAAAGCCATTATTGTGGATATTATTTTGAAGTATAATCAAATATAGTTTCCATAACTTTGGTTTAACAAGTTAAACTCGATTGCATAGAAAACAGATGTAAGTCTTAACTTTACATGGGAGGATAGGATTTCATTCATTAAGAAGTGGCAGTCTTTTTTCAATGAAAAGATACCTATACATTACCCAAACACTCAGGAAGTAATCATTATTGCAAAAGTTTAGCTGGTGAACTTTTACAATACATGGTACTTTTCCTTTATACCGGCGCGAATCTCGCCAAGCAGACTTTTTGGCGACAGCACAGTCGCTGAGAACAAATCACACGAAGCAGACCTTATTGGCCACAACACACTATTTATACACAAGAAAGAATTAACACTTATAAAAGAATGAGACGCATCTGCATTTCCGATTCCTTTACTTTATTAGGTTGGTAGCAATGAATCAGAGTGAACATCTGCCCGAATGGAAGGATTAGCGACCATTGAAAGATTAACGTCAAGGTCGCAGGGTTGCCAGTGATTTTTAAGTCAAAAATAGTTGCTTTAGTTGCCCCAAAACAAGCAAAATAGTAACAAAAATAGTTGCCTGAAATCAATAAAATAGTAGCAAAAATAGTTGCCTGAAATCGATAAAATAGTATATAAAATCAATAATATAGCAGCAAAATTAGTTCCTATAATCAATAAATTAGCACGTAAAGTTGTTTTTTCTGCACCGCAGTTGAAGCTAACTTCAACAGACGTCTGTAGAAAAAACCGGCGCGGGTAAAACGGAACTGTCGCGAAAAATCGTTATTTTCCCGATTTGCGGAACATTGAACAACTAACTACAACAACTAATTACGGAAAAGTTGTTTTTTCTACATCGCAATAATGACGCAAGAAGAACCCAACTTGAATCGGCACCCGCGGCCGTCCTCGGAAGTCGCGCGAAGAACGGAACACTCCCGCAAAAACCCCGAAACTTTTACGAAAAATCGCGATTTTTCCGAATTTTTAACGGACTAAACGCTGCGGATTGAAACCTAGTTTATAAAGGAGATAAACTTAAAAAAGAAATGTTCATGATGAAAATCAAGGAGTTTTTAAGGAGTGCAACCCAAATTCAAGGAGTTTCCAATGAAATTCCTTTTCAAGGAGCGTACGAACCCTGCAAAAGAAAAATTTATGCCTGCGCCTGGAAGCGAAGGACGAAAACGAAGAAATGAGGCCCAAACGGAGAAGTTCCCACGCATGCGCATGAGCCTCCGTTGGGCGAAGCGGTTGGGATCGGCGAAAATGCACGAGAACGTTTTTTCAACCAACGCGGAGGGGAAAGATCAAAGCGATGACGTCACTGGGCGCGCAAGTGAAACCGGCGAAATGAATATTGAACTCGTTGGAAAGGAGTAAAATAGTCGCTAAAATTGAAGAAATAGTTCCAGAAATGTCTAAATTAGTCGCTTTTGGCCGTTTTTTCACGGAAATAGTCGCCATAGTCGCCTTACCCCTTTAAAATAGTAGCATTTACAGGGGTGGAAAATCCAAAAATGATTTTTGTATCAGCTTTAGGGAATTTTTGTATCAAGTCAAAATGCATTTTTGTATCAGCTTTTAGTGGTTTTGTATCAACGCAAATTTCATTTCCGTATCAGTTTACAGTGAATCAGCATCAGGTTCGGTCAAACTAAAGCTTTAAGGCGTTTTTTTTTAATTTTTGATGATAAGATGGAACTTTAATTTCCTTCTATTCATACCATATATTAAATAAACTTGATAAAAAAAACTGAAAAAATATCTTCTATAGATTAGTATTAATTCGTTAAATGATATATTAATTTTAAAATTAGACATTTAATTTATAGATGTTTTACTCATTGAGAAAAAGAATCCGTTTTCTTTTTCTCTAGAAAAGCTTCGACCAATTCTGAGACTGAGCAAGAGCTCAAAAGGAATACAAGATTTGTGAAATGACTATACAATACACTGGCTAGAATGGGAGTACTCCAGGTTTAATTTTTGGGGGTGCATTTTTGCGAAATGAAATTATTTTAATGAAAACTGAAGTCAGATTATATTTGATCTTCAAATTATTCTAAAAAACCAAAATTTAGAAATGTTTAATTGATAATCAGGAGCCTTCAGTAAAAATTAACTGTAAAAGGCTAGTGCTTAAAAAGTATCAAATTATTCAGAAATTTAACTGAGAAAAATTAAAACTTCAATTTTAAGTAAAGAATCCTATTTGTGTATAAAGACTACCTTATAAAGAAATTTCATAATATATTTTCATAAATAAGCTGAAAATCTTATCAGGTTATATTTTTTGGAGGAAAAACTACCTATGACTCACAACCATACTATAACTATGAAATTATTAAATTTAAATTAAGACTTAAGCAGTAATTCAAGTTTTCCAATAAAGTTTCTTTCAATTTTTCTACTCAAAATAATTTTAATTTGAGCACCAATAAAATAAGACTTCATAAGCAAGTCTTTGACTTTAGAATATCTCTCCATGAAAAAGCTCAAGTCCGTTTTCCACAATACACCAAATGCGAGAAGCCGACGATTACGCCCCGTAAAATAGGCTTCTCCTCATCTTGAGGCTGCATGGTAGGAACAGCATGAACACGGCTTTCTTCCAATAAAAGTCGTTTTTCCGTAATACAGTAAACGAACGAGGAGAAGGGGCCTTTACAGGCCGAGTCGCGCGATCGCATCGCCGCCGCACAGTGGAGTATTTGCCCTGAAATCCCGGCCAAAAATATTTCGCTGCCTTTTTTTTATGTTCAAGCCAAGTTAATGTACTTTAATTGTTTTTATCACAAATACACTGATTTGCCAAGCATTTCTATAAATTTATATTAGAATATAATAAATTATGATAAATATTTAATTAATTAATTTATATTAGCTATTTGCTTTTTTTATAGCGATGTTTAACTTAACAGAGAAAATATGAATTAATTAAAACTATTACCATAAATGAACTGGTTAGAATAAAATTGGTTTATTTTCCCCAAAAAGAACTGCGGGATTGTTTATATTTTACATTGTGGGGTAAATTTGTCTTTAACCATAAATTCCGTTTCTGGCGAGATCCTATTGTTAAAACTTAACTCAAAGTTGTTTAAATTAACTTTTAAACTAATACCATTTTCAAACTAAAAAGTTGATAAAATGGTTGACAAGATATATGTGTAAATATCACAAAATATATAAAGGACTATCAACAAAAATATTTTTTAGCTAATAAGGTATTAAAATTGTACGGTTAATTAAATATTTATTAATAGAAAAGTTACGAAAAGTATCTTCAGCAATATATAAGAGAAATATAAATACATGGGCCCTCATTTATATAGCTGCGTGAATCAATATGAATGACCTTGGTTTTTCCTTTAGCAAAACAAATAAATCACTGAAAGAAACATGGTGTAGTCGTAGTGTATTTTACTTAAAAATTCTAATGAAAACTATTTTGGATATGTGTGTTGTCGTTTTATAGGTCACCCTTGAGGCCAAAAATTAAACATTTAGCTTAACCATATGATATTTGATGCAACTCAAATAAAAAAACCCTAAAAACTAATCCAATTTCATTCCTAATTGAAATTTTATAATTTTTTGACTTAGACCACTTTTATGCCGAATAGCTCATATTTTCGGCTGAACCATAAAACCAGATGATTCAACGAAAAAAATCGTGAAAAACAGTTTGGAATTAAAGTTTAAACAGTCTTAATAAGAGCAAACGTTCCAACGGACTTTAACATTTCTTACAATTGCGTAAAGTAGTACTTCACAAAAAAAATTATTTCTCAAAAAGTGCACAAAAGTGCAGTAATTTTTTAATTGGAAGTGGTTTTTAAAAGTGTAATCTTTAATTCAAGACCTTGTTTTGGACGGAGGATTACGGAATTCCCTTTTGAAAACCTTTCTCAATTCTTATGTTGCAATTAAAAACGGCAAAAAATGAAGCATGTTTTGAGTCCAAACAGTTTTTTCAACAAGAAAAAAACAAAATAGTTCAAAACAAAAAATACGTTAAGAAAGCCCAGAAAATTCCTGATCCTATACAGGTATTTACATTTCATTTCATTCATCCAGAAGCTCACAAAAAATTATTTTCTAAACGTCCTAAAAAGTCAAAAATCAGTCGAAAATGGCATTCACTTTCAGTGAAATCTCAACTTTGACAGAGGCTAGGAACCAAAGTATGCAACTCACAGCTAAAAATTTTACACCGATGGATGCGAAATTTTATTAGCTTTTCAGAAATATGATTTTTATGCCTGTTTGTAGAAGTTCGTGTTAAGCCTTTTTGGCCGGGTTTTCCGGCCAAATACTCCACTGTGCGCCGTGCCGATCCGCGTGCGAGCTAGGATGCCGTTGATTTGACTAATTACCGGAGATGGTAACTCCACAACGTAAAGAAACGCTGGAAAACGTTACGTATCGTACAAAATAACATTTTTCCAGAATATTTTCGTAATTCCCTGAGTATTCCAGGTTTTCCAGGGCATTTTCGAATTCCCTGAGTATTCCAGGTTTTCCCGGTTTCCAGGGTTAGCGGACACCCTGAAAAACGGAACTGTCGCGAAAAGTAGCTATTTTCCCGATTTCCGGAAGACTAGACGGAACACCGGACTTGTTGGCTTCCAACCACGGTAAAGTTGTTTTTTCTACATCGCAATAATGACGCAAGAAGAAGCCAACTTGAATCAGAACCCGCGGCCGTCCAACAAAGTCGCGGGAAGAACGGAACACTCCGAAAAAAAATTCCGAAAAATTGCTATTTTTCCGACTTCCGGAACACCGGACTTGTGGGCTTCTAACCACGGTAAAGTTGTTTTTTCTACATCGCAATAATGACGCAAGAAGAAGCCAACTTGAATCAGCACCCGCGGCCGTCCAACAAAGTCGCGGGAAGAACGGAACACTCCGAAGAAAAAAATTCCGAAATATTGCTATTTTTCGGGCTTCCGGAACACCGGACTTTTGGGCTTCTTTCCACGGTAAAGTTGTTTTTTCTTCATCGCAATAATGACGCATAAAGAAGCCAACTTGAATCAACAGCAACACCCGCGGGCCGTCCAAGAAAGTCGGGGGAAGAACGGGACATTCCGCAAGAAAAAAACCCCCGAAACTTTCGCAAAATATCGCGATTTCCGACTTTTCAACGCACTAAACGCTGCGGATTGAAACCTATTTTATAGGAGAAATAAATTTACAGAAGAAATATTCAAGATGAAAATTTAAAAGTTTTTAAGGAGTACAACCCAAATTCAAGGAGTTTCCAGTGCTTGAAAATGAAATTAATTTTCAAGGAGCGTACGAACCCTGTGCTTATCACCGAAAAACACGGCCAAAAATCAAATCAACGCATAACGTACTCCGTTACAATCGTTCTATTTCAATTTCCACCGCGCCGGACGATCGGGCTCTACGACGGGTTCTACGACGATCGGGCTGACGTTTTCCTCCTCATTTGCTGAAGCGTTCCACCACGTAGCAACGCGAGCTGTGGAAGTAGGATTCGACCGGTCTCAAAATCGTCGCAAAACGTAGTTGCATCCGGCCCCCCCGTTTCATAGCGATCCTAGCGGGAAGAGAATCGATCATAGTGTCTGAGGATTGGTTCTTTTCTTATCAGTTGGATTTTCAGGGTTACAAATTCAGATTGAACGGATTATCGCGTTTTTGGCGCAGTTTGGCGCAAAAATCGGAATTTTGCCATTTTTGGAGCAGATTGGCGCAGGTAACCAATTTCGGCGCAGTTTGGCGCAGATTTTCCACCCCTGCATTTAGTCGCTTTTAAGTCGCCACTGGCAACCCTGAGGTCGGAGCTCTCAGCATTGTTTTGAAAATGTGGAGGCAAAAGGTTACCAGCGGCGATATTCCCTTTGGCGTTGGTTGCATGCGGTTGCATCATTATTGGCGAATTTTTTGCTTGCGCCGGTATAATGGAAAAGTACCCAATATATTTGAGTCAAACTAAGCATTCATATTAAGAATTTAACAATGAATAAATAGAAATAAAGGTACTTTAGTATTAAAAGGGCCCAAACTTTGCCAATTAGGCTTTGTTTGCAACATTTTACAAACTTCCCATGAAAACATAGGTAAAACAAGTCTATGTATACGGTAGCAACCAGGTGCTACCTACTCTTCTTAGCGACTTTTTTGGCGCTACTCTTGGCATCATAATCCACTTACAAAATGAATCATCTCTCTAGTTGGCCACACCAAAAGAAAATCAAGTGGTACCCGGTTGCATTGCAGTATGAAACCGACAATTCTTATCTTTTCAATCATTTAATGGACATGGAAATAAAGTTAAAAGTAATGAAACTTCTTTAATTTGAAGTATCAAAGTCATTTCTCGGTAACTTAGCTTCGAATCATCGGTTAATGAAGCGAATCCGGGCTGGAGATTTTCATCGCCAAATTTGGCAATAACAATTCAATGCTCGGATACTATTGGTTTTCCACTTGGGGACAAAAAAATCGCCAAATTCAGCTGCAGCCCGGATTTGCTTCATTTACCGAATTATCTAAGTTGCACTGTACTACTATGATTTCAAGTAATACAATGGTAAAATCCTAGGAGAGCCCACACCCTTGGCGACAAACCAAAATAAAGCGCTAAACCAGAACAAGATGGCGCCAAGCGAATTCTAGTGTATTAAAGTAGGGTTACCAGGAACTACTTTGATATACACCCCCAAATTGGAAATTTGGCGACTTTTTTTCTCGCCAAGCAAAATACCTGTTTTAAACGCTGAAACGTTTTTGGAATATAACAGAAAAACTAATCATAGTAAAACTTTGATATTTGAACCAAGAACAAAAATATTTTTTATAAAAATATTGTAATTTAGTTTTTCCGAAAATTCTCATTAGTTTTGGAATTATTAAAGTTTAAAATTTCAATTTTTTCCAGTAATTCACTAGGCTACACATTACTACTACATATACACAAAAAACAAGAAACAGCAAATCTAAAAAGTCCGTAGGGAGTGCCAGATTTGGCGCGTAATTTTTTGGGGGGTATATCAAAGTAGCACCGGTTACCAAAATGGCGGAATTATTGCCAACTTTGGCTAGGGTGTGGGCTCTGCTAGGATCCAACCTAATACGACAGTTATTACATGGTCATGTTTGAATCAGAACCCCTAATTTAAATATGGAGCATGAAATTTACAAATAAAGTCATTTAAATAATAAGTATTGAAACATTTTAAGTGATCTTAGTACCTGTTTTTGAAGTTGAGCAACTTGTTCTTCATCCACATCTTCATCATCAGAAGAGCATTCAGGAGAATTAGAAAAGTTATCATCGTCTTTCATCTCACAAGATTCTTCAAGGATAGCTTCAGACATTGCAATAGGTTTTTATAAAACTTTTACACAAAAAACTGATAAACTAAAACTTAAAACAATCAACAATTCAGTTAGAATTAAAATGAAAATGCAATGTCTCAAACCGGACCGGAGGTAAACAAAAATATCGGCATTGAAGGAAAATGAACTAATGCCAAACCGGAAACGTAAAATGAATCTAAAGAAAACTGAAATATCAATTTTACGACGTTCCAATCCAATCAATAAAAATGCAAATTGTAAGAACTCTATTTAAATTATTACTAATTTTATTTAATTATTTCTTGGTTTGGAGGACATTTTATTATTTAAGACTAATTGTGCAAAAGGTAAATCCCCCTCAACTCTTTGTTTTTATTATTTTTGAATTTATTTTTTGCTTAAAATCCATACTGCTGCATACCAGTAAAACAAGTGACTTATTTAATCAAATTATGCTTCATTTACCCAAATTATCCATAAGATAAAACCATAGAGGAGATATAACAATATGTTATATCTCCTCTATGAATAAAACTCTTATCAGTCGCGATGGCAAAAAAATTTCAAGTCACCTTACCAAAGTAAAAGATTCTTGTTTCAGTGGTAGCCAGAAAAAAAATAGGAAAGGGATATTATAATTTCGGGGGGGATATATCCCCAAATTTCACCGGTAAATCCAATGATTGATTTCATTAATTTCAAAGATTTATTCAAAACCATTTTAATATGTTAACTTAATTTAGTGTTTGCAAGGTTTTTTTCTAATTTCTTTATAAGAATTTTTTTAATTCTGCCTTGTTACAATGCTTGACTTCTTTCTTAAATACCTATAAATTAATATTAAAAGTTATAA
This sequence comes from Tetragnatha versicolor, assembly GCA_024610705.1. Taxonomy (NCBI): domain Eukaryota; kingdom Metazoa; phylum Arthropoda; class Arachnida; order Araneae; family Tetragnathidae; genus Tetragnatha; species Tetragnatha versicolor. The sequence continues at coordinate 68,480,687 of JANDEH010000002.1, forward strand.
AACAAATTATAAATTAATGAGCTTGTTTTACATCCATTGGCCAGATCTTCATAAAAAAGGGTTCATAAAAACTACATATGTTGGTGCTGCCATCTACCCTTGAAAAATAAATACAAAGACAGTTGAGAAAAATATATTTTTTATTCGGACTAATCCTAAATACACTGTAACGCTAAAATATTAAAACTAAATTTCTGCAGCTCCAATTGAAAACACTAGAATTTCCTAAAATCATAAATATTTCTGAGTGAAATACATTTCAATATCATCTTTAACAGCTTCGAAAATCAGTCCGGGATCAGAAGTTCCGTCAAAATACAAAACATCAGGACAATTCGCTTTTACAACTTCTAAATTCGATAAATACATCGGCCAGACACAGAATTCGAAATAGCGGGGAATATCTGGGGGATTGTAAACGCGAAGTTTCCGGCGACTTGCGCAGACATTTTTTTCCAGTGTCAAAAAGTATTTTTTGTGGAAAAGTTCTCTGATTTTCGGATGGTTGAATATGATGTGACCATCAATTACTAGCAGCGATTTCTGGTCTGGCGGAGGCTTGCTCAGAATGTTCCGTAGATTTTCTCCCATGCCGTCCCAATTTACAGCCTCCAGTCGCTCCCAGTTCTTGTGATTCAGTTCTGGAATAACGACGTGTTCTTTGCTGTCGTCGCTTCGAAAATAATCGTCTTGCTTGACCATTACTGAACCGGGGAAATAATTGGTGAGGGAAGAGGCAAGGGTAGTTTTGCCGCCGTTTGTGCATCCCGAAACGCCGACAATCGTCCATCCGTTGGTCTCTTCCATTTTTTTTTATTCAGAATCGTCGACCTTGGTCAGTTATGGCGGTCAAGAAAGAGGTCACTGTTGCGATGTTATCTCTGCTTGAAGATAAGAACTTATCGGAGATCAGATTAGACCTGCTGTCCGAGTTAATCAGAATATACACTACCGAGAACACGTTTTCTAACTTGCGTTTTTAGAATAATTTTTAAATGTGAAAAAATTTTTACATTTGAATCTAGTTTATAAGCCGAAATAGCTCAGTTGGGAGAGCGTTAGACTGAAGATCTAAAGGTCCCTGGTTCGATCCCGGGTTTCGGCAGTGTTACTTTTGGACCTATCGATGCCTAGTTGACTAAATTTTCCCGCTTCCGACATAACAATTTAACCTAAATTTAGGACGATTTGCGAAAAAAATTATTTTTTCGCGCATCTCATCATTGATTTTTTAAAACAAGTAATTTATCAAGCAAGAAAAACTTCTTTCAGAGAGCGTATCCATCCATGATCTCAGTTACGGAAAATTTATTTGTACTTATTAAAATTATTTTATCCTTATACCTTTACTCATTATTGGAAAATAAAGATTAATACTTAGAAAATATTTGCTTTCATAATCAGGAAATAAAAATTAAGTACAAAAAATACTATCGGTCATTTTACATTATTTTTTAAATAAAATTAGTCCGTCCCAAACTCCAACTAATACTTATGAATAAAAATATTGATCAAAATATCAATCGTGGGAGGTTCTGGAAATTAAAGTTTAGTACATATTACGTTGTACAGATTGTTAAACTTATAAACTAAAAGATATCTTTCATTCGTTAAAAACATTACAGGAATGTAAACATTTGTTACATCAGCATACTAAAACAGGTTCTAAAAAAGTCATTTATCTACTATATGCGATGTAGTTTATTTTAGTATTATCACTAAAGCTGAATAGAAATGAAAAATCGTTATTATCTATATTTCTATATCGACGAGAAGGAAGAGAAAAAAAAGTATTTTAAATCAATAATCAGTGGTAACTAAATTTATTTTAGTTTTTAGCACTTATTTTTCGGAATTCGGTATGACTGTATGGGGGCAAAGAATGTAAAACGTTAAAAATTGTGTGATTTTCTAAAAGGCCCCAAAAAGCAAATTCTATCTTCAATATTTTTAAAAAATCTTTAATGATCTTCTGCTGTAGACAAAACAACAAGCTGTTGTCTGGTCTAGAAAGTATTCCATCAGTTGCTGAATTTTTAAATAGAACTTTACTTATTAATGCTGGAAATCTAACCATAATTTGAAAAAAATGTATAAATTTATATTTGTGAATTGCTTCTTAGAATAATAGTACAAAGTTTAAAAATTTGTTTTATAGTGGGTTAGTTTCCTAATTCAATAATTCGATTAGCAGGGGTCGGCAACCTTTTGAAACGGAAGATCCAAAAGTTACAATTTTAAAAAATTCCCAGTTTTTAAAGAGCCACTAAATTGTTTTGCTTTATAGTATATGCTTATTATATTTTATTTTAGTTTGGGAGCATTTTTTACATATTTTTTCTTAGGTACCTCCTTTCGGGTTCGGGTACTTTTTTACACCAAAATTGAGATGTCTTACACATTGTAAATTAATTTTAGTGAATTAATTTCAAAATTTTGTAAACAAAGTAAATTCCTAGAAAAAATGGAGGATTTTGGGGTCCTCCCCCAGAAATTTTTTGGAAATTTCTTTTTCAAAATAGCTTTGTAGCTCATTTTTAGGCCTTTTTGGTTTGCACCCAAAGAGCACCTCTCATTTTTTAAGTGGCAGAATTTTCAAGGAAAAATAGTATAGTTAAAACAAACAGCAAACTTTAGAGAGGGGTAGGGGGTCCCACATCAGAAAAATTGTGGAAATTTTCTCCTGAAAGTAGTTTTTCAATTCGTTTTTTAGAACTTCTATTATGACCAAATGAGGATCACTCATTATAAATCAAAGAATTTTCAAGTGAAAACAGCACATATTCTAAAAATTTTGAGGAGTGTTCGGAAGTTCCCCCCCGAAATTTTGGAATGAACTCATCTTGAACTCATTTTGAGAAGTTTGGGTTACACCGCTCCTTGTGAGTATCATTGATTTGATTAGGTACTTAAAAATATATTACTGATGTTTTAGGGCAGAGTTTCTCAAACTGTGGGTCGCGACCCACTGGTGGGTCGCCAGTCAGTTTTTGGTGGGTCGCGAGAAGATTTTTAATTTTTCACAAACGCTGTTATTGACTTTTGAATTATCAAACTATTAGTTGAACTTTTGAAATTTATCAAATTACCATACTATAGTAAAAAGAATAAAAATTTGAGGAAAAACTACACTACTTGGAGTGGAACGGAAAAGGCAATTAATATAAATACGTACTATGTGTGTCACTTTAATGTGCCTATAATGTAAATCTAGTCGGGTATTCAAATAAGATTTGAAAAAAATATTAAGTGTTTCTCCCCAATCCATCTGGGGGATCAATGCAAATTTTAAGAATTTTCTTGGGAAATGATGCAACTGATGTAATTTATCCCATATTGCTAAAAAACAAGTTAAAACCCTGTTTTTAAGGGTCAAATTTTAAAATTTTCTCTGGGGGAGTACCCCCAGGCCCCCCTTTTTATTGTAGGGATCATTGTTAGACCACAATTAAACGATTTTATACCCTTGTAACTAAATAGTTGGTGAACACCCCCCAGTCAGAAAAATTAAAATTCTATGGGGAGGAGGCATGAGATAATTATCTCAGTTCAGTTAATTTTAAATAACTGAAGTCGGTAGGTCGCGTTAGATTTTGTTTGTCAAAAGTAGGTCGCGAAGTTAAAAAGTTTGAGAACCCCTGTTTTAGGGTTTTGATAATAAATTATAAATTTTTTCGTATTTAACTGGAGAGCCGCAACTTTACATCGAAAGAGCCGCAGGTTGCCGACCCCTGGATTAGGATGATGCGCCATAAAACACCAAATAACTAACCAATAATTCGATTAATTGGCTTGGTTAAGTAACCACAAAAATTCCCTTTCCATAGGAAGACGGCGCGCGTCAAAGGGAAAACGGTGTAAAATTTTCTAACGTTCTCCTCATTTAACCCAATATTATCGGGAAATTCCTATTGCTATTTTGCACGTTTTCAAACATACACTTGTCAAGTCATAGGCGTTTTCACGCGTTTCTGAAAAAAAATGTTGTTTTAATTTTTTTTAAATACTTAATCAACTAAGAATTTTTATAAACTCCTAATTTTGCGTGAAGTATCTCATAAAAAGAAAAAAACTATAGATTTTCTATAATTACAAGTTTCTTTTTTGCCCCCACACCGATTATCCGCCAGTTTCTGGCTTGCTTCCCTTGCCCCCTCGGGCTGCCTCTTCTTTTAACCCATTCCTCGCGTTCTGGGCCCAAGCAAAGCTAAGTGACGTCACAGGCGGTGTAGAGGTGTTTGAAAATTTTTAAATAACTTCGCCGCGTATTCCCTCTTTTGGATAGAAAAATTTTACTTCCTACTTTTTTCTTCCGAATTTTTTTTCTGTCTTATCCTGAGATGCTCCCTCATAGTGGTATAGATACAAGATTCTTTTAGGGGAGGAGGCGGAATAAGGTTGACTACGTTATTTTCAACCCATTCAGTCCTGGTGGCCCTAAATGTTCCATAGGATTCCATGATAATCTCGGGCAACTAGAGATTAAAATAATTGATTTTAGGATTTTCAGACCTTCATATAAATCGAAGCAAAAGCCAAATTTGGTATATAGGTGAAATAAATATATTTTTCTTCGAGGTACAAATAAAAAAGCTTTTCACTGCATTTAATGGTATTAGTTGTCATGGGACGAATTACCAAAAATTCCGGTCAATACAAAAACCAGTCAACAAAAAACATTGGTAAAGCTATAAATGTCTTTGTTTTTTTACCGGATTTTGCTGACCGGTTTTTGCATTGACCGGAATTTTCGCGACACCCATGTAACTGTTATGTTTCCAAAGCCTTCTTGAAACCAAATTCTATATTTATTTATATTCTATACTATAAATTCTCACAATCAGTTTACAAATATTTTTTTGTAAACTATTAATATTTTTGTAAAAATTTTTGTAAAACTTTTTTTTTTACTTTTTTGGTATATTGGATAAAAGGGGAAAGGGCGTGCGTAATTTTTGTTTCCGAACTTGTGGCACGCTTTTGAAAAAGGCTGGCCATCCCTGTTCTAATAAAGCCAAACAGACGAAGATGTCAGACAAACAAAAAAAATGTCAAAAAAAATAAAACAGGCAAAATGTTTCAATTCCCTTCAGTTTTTCTTTAAAACAATTTCGCAGAATTTTTTAGCTGGTTCCCCTGTTCTTCTCCGGATGAAGGTTTTCCCTCGGCTAGCGATCGGTCGTTATTACATCCCCGTCAGTTATGCTGGTAGACTGGATGTCAAAGTGCACAATCCTCTGGCAGACACAGGATGCCGAAGTTGCGGTGAGGGACACAACAATGGAGAAAAGCCCCAAAGCCCAAACAACCAGTCTCCTCCCAATTCAAATTGAAAACAGCGTAGAGGTAGAGGTGGTCGGCCAATCGGCGGGGGCCGATTCAAAAAGGGGAGGTCACGTGACGAGAGGGCCATCGTCCTTGCGCCTTACGGATCTCGCGCGAAAAAAGAAACCCGAACGCGCGCAGTTTCTGTTTTCGATATTTCGAATGCGCGCGCATCCTGTTTGTTCTCCCTTCCGTCCGCGCGCGGAGAATTCGAATTTTATCGATGCGCTAAATTAGGCCCGATTTACACGATGCCAGCAGATGCCATTCCAGTCACGGAATGCTGGGGACAAGCATCATTTAATTCATACATTTAAGATTTGAGAGACATTTTTATAAAATAATTCTCACCAAGATGTTTGAAATTGCTTTGATTTAATAACCTATTTCTATTTGATGAACGGTCCTACATTGTTAAACCAGGTTAAAGTGTAGTCTGTGATTCTTGAATGGAATGCGATGGGTGAGGTGTTAAAAATACTAATATTTCTTGTAGCAATCTTTCTAAAATAATTAAATTTTCAATGTGTTTGCCTGCCTAAAATATCTTCTCCAGTTGAGAAGTTTTTTTTAATCATGAGAAACACTTTTGGTCTGCTGAAAGGGGTTAAGTCGGTTAAGACTTTCCACATCTTCTGTAAAAACATCTTTTGAAAGACATTGGTGTAGACCGGTAGACCAGTAGGTGCCATATATCATATATCATCTTTGGTATATCATTGTCTCAAGATCCTATCGGAAAAACATTCAATGGCACCTACTGGGGGGAAGTTCCATGAGGGTTAACAGCACACTTTCACCGAGGAAAGAGGCTTGCGGCGGGAGCTGGATGAAGGACTCACCTGGGGGTTTAATCGAATATTTTTCCTATTTTACTTCAGCTGGCATCATCTGATAACCTTGTATCTCAGTTTTGGGAAGTACAATTCGATATTGACTGCGTTCAGGCTCATTAAATTGAAAAGATCCAAAGATGACGATATTTCAATATCCCTGATGGTTCTTTTCGTGGGTTTCAATATCGTAGGTTTCCCTGTTCTTCAACATGGGAAACCTACTTTTGAAGGGCGCGGGGGTCAAAAATCGTCCTAGAGACCTGAAAATTTGCAGGTAATAATGTTTCAGTATTTGTAACAACTTGAGGGGGCGTCTGGGAAATTCGAAAAAAAAACCTTGAACTTTTGCAACCCCCTAAGTATACTTGTATACTGAAAACGAAGTGCTATAGTTGGGGAAAAAAACAGGGTTGGCTGGATTGGACCCAATTAGTTTTTCCAAAAAAAATGTGAAAAACCATCAATTTGGACCCATTTTTAGGTTTTTCAAGAAAAATCAAGATATTGGCAGTTTTAATATTGTAACAAAAACATTTAACCAAATAACATACCAAAAACTACAGTTGAGTGAGTTTTTTCAAAATTTTAACCGGATTTCAATAATTAAGGGGTTTTTTTTTTCATTATTGAATGGACGTTTAAACCGTTTAGTTTAATAAAAAATTGAGGAGGATTTTTTCAATTTCAGTTATTTTTTTCAAAGTTAAATAGATTTCTTTCAATATTGGATGGGTTTTTTCAAAACTTATGATATTTTTTAAATTTTAGTGTTTTTTTTTCAAAATTAAAACAAGTTTAAGTAATTAAGGGAGTGTTTTTCAAATTTCTGTGGGTTTTTTTTTCATTACTTAAAGGTTTTTTCAAAATTTAAGAAGTTTAAATTTCAAACCCGTTATAAAAAATTAAGAAGGATTTTTTTTAATTTCAGTATTTTTTTTTCAAAGATAAAGATAATTCTTTCAAAATTGAGCGTGTTTTTTTTCAAAGTTAAGGATATTTTAAAAAAAAAATTTTAAATTTAAACTAGGTTTAATTTTTTTTGAGCGCGGTTGACTTTTTTTCAAACTGTAATAACTACCATAATTATAGCGCGATTTAAACGAAAATTGAAAATAATGCACATCTTTAAGTATACTACAAGATTCCGTCGACCATTGATCAATTTATTAATTTTAATATAGTGTCATTTGAATATTACGGAGAAACTTCGGACCACTGTAGAGCGCTTACTGCATGAGGCCCACCTTAATGCAGTACACCGTTTTAAACCGCACGACGCCAGGTACAACATATAATAATTTCATACACCGATCTCAAGCAAAAATACTTTTATTCAAGTGTTACGGAAACGTCTTAAACTTAATATAAATCACGAAATAAGTACCCGATCCTAGTGCGACACATTGTTGTAATCAGCTCGATGTCTTGAACAACAAACTAGAATTTCATAAATCTGCAATGACTTGAGGCAGGGATGGCGAACCTTTTTCGATTAGTGTGCCATTTATATTAAGGTTTGTGACTTCCAGGTGTCAAGTGTGCCACTTGTTATTTTTTTAATAAATTATCTTTAAACCCTTGAAAAATGAAATCCGCCTTTGAGGGTCGATAGTTTAGAACAGGAGTTTCCAGCTTACTAGTACTCAAGGGCCCCAATCGAAGGAACAAGTCTAGTGGTGGGCCGTAAAGTCAGTGGCGTATATAAAAATTTTTTCGGGAGGGGCCAACAATTATTCCTCAGTCCCTCCCATGCATCTTTTCATAGGTTTAATGCAGCTTTTTAATACATTTTTGGTAGAATTTGCATTTTTAAAAATTTACTCCAAGAAAAGTTTTCATAAATGAAGTTCCAAGTAAAGGGGGACTGGGGGTCCTCCCTGATCATTTTTGGAAATTTGACCTTAAAAACATGGTTTTGAACTAGTTTTTGATGCATCTAATAGTCCGAATTTTGGACATTTACTTTGAGGTAGGATTTTGATTTTCATGAGCATTATAAAAAAAGTTGTGAACAATAAATTTTCAAGTAGAACAGGGGGGTTTGGGGGCACTCCCCCAGAAAATTTTTGAAAATTTCTCCCCAAAAAACTGGGTTGTAACTTGTTTTGGCATACCTTGTCCAAATTTTGGAGGCGGCAGGGCCCCTTCACCCCCCCTTATATATGCCCCATATATAAAGTAATCAGGCTCCTTTTGCATCCATGATTTTGTTTTCTAACGGCCTAATGTCAGTTTCCTTACGTAATTATTATAAGGGCGGTTGTGATTTGCTTACCTTTACTGAAAAAAGGGGAGGAGGGGGTCCAAAATGACCAAGAAAATGGGGTTCCAAGTGACCAAGAAATTTGAACGGTCCAACGGCACCTAAGAGGTTAGTAGGGGGTTCGGGGGTCCTATCCCACGAAAAATTTTTGAATTTCAGCAAGCTATAAAAAGTGTTCAGCTGGTTTTGTGGAGTTTTCAGGTAGTAGGAAATCTCTGGTCTAGAACTTACGTTTTTTTGTGTCATTTTTAGTGAATGTCGCGTGCCACCGAAATACCGGTCGCGTGCCACCTAGTGACACGCGTGCCATAGGTTCGCCACCACTGACTTAGGGAGAAAAGGATACACTACGCTTTCAAACTTTGATCCAAATTACGCCCCGAAATATGGAGAACACCCCTTATCAGTTTTTATTTTCTTAAAGCATTTTTAATTACCTTTACAACGATGTATAACACTTGTAATTCGAATAAAATATATACAAACTTTGAACTCGAAATCGCAGCAGAAAAAATGGAATGATAGGCATTACGAACAAGTCGACTCCATTCTGCTTAAAAAAATCCTGAAATACGTCCTAATCATCATGGCAACTCGTAATTCTGGAAAAACTTTGCCATAACGGTCCTTTACTCATAAATAAAATCAAAAAATTTTTAAAATAATAATTAATCATTTTATAAGCGAAATGCGGACTTGTGTTTTTTGATGATGCCGAGAACTTTTTTCAAACTCTAATAAACTTACTAAATAGGGAAGGTATACTCATGAAAATAGGATATGACGTGCATATAGACGTACATTTTATGAAACAATCATCTTTTAAACCATTATAAAAATACTATTGTGCTTTATTTAAGAATTATCGACGTTTTTCGGTACACCATCGGACTTTAATAGAATCCGTAATAATGGCCGCAAACCTTAATGCAATACAATACACCGTTTTCATCAGTTATTAAAGATGCACAACATATTAAAGTTCCATAATCATAGCTATAGTACAAAAAAAGTTATGAAACCTATGGAAAAACTGACATTATTTTGACAGAACACATTTAAGGGGACATCCATAAATTACGTGAGGTGTTTTTTCCAAAATCTGGACCCCCCGTCCCCCCTTGGTGAGATTTAGTGAGATTTTGGTGGACCCCCCCCTCCCCCCCAAGTGAGGTTTACCTACAACCTTTAAAAATAATTTTCAATCCAATTCGTTTGCATTTTGTGCTTCACAGCACCTACACTTTTCCATTAAAGATGTGGGGGAAAAGGACATTATTCCGCCTAAAAATCACCACAGTATCTTATCTGTGGGTTTTATTCCTTTCTCAAACTTGAAAAAAAAATCGTTTAATTTCGAACTTAAAAAGTTGACGTGAAATTTTAATCGACCCCCCTCCCCCCTTGGTGAGATTTTTTCAAACCCCTCCCCCCCTTTTTGGCCTCACGTAATTTATGGATATATTAACACACAAAGAACTCACTAAAATTTGAGATTGAGGATCCTACGAGCCATCACATCCTGATCTATTCGGAATAGTTTAAGTGTGTGTATTAACTGGGTAAATTTATAAATATGGAGGGAACCCCGTGTTGAATTATTTAATTCACTAGAAAATACTTCGATCAACTATTGAACTGTTTGTGAACCACTCACTCTCATTCACAGCCAAAAAAGATGCAAGCTGCAAATTTTTCTTCAGCTTTCTCAACTAAACAAATTTATCTTTCTTTGGGTAGAGAAGAAACATATGGCCTGCAAGGAGTTAAGAAATTTTCCATGTAAGATGTAAACCAGACAGGGAAAAGGTTTGTCAAACGAAAATACACGAAGAATAAGGGCTTCAGCACAGTCGTTCTGGTCTGGTCTTGGTCTGGTCTGGAGAAACTTGATCCCCCGCACGCGGTCCCCTTGCAGCCTTCGCTATACAAAAAAGGGGGTGGAAGCGTCCGAGAGGAGATGTGTTTAGGGTCATGACAGACCGGACGGCTGTAAGCAGTCGCTCCAATAACTCACACTGTCAATGGGAGGAGCGATAAGGGGAGGAGAGGAGGGGACTCGAGGGACGATGTAGTAGATTATTCCTGCAGCGGAGGAAAACGGGTGTCATCTTTTATCATCAGGAGTTATCTACTATATCGCCCCCTCGAGTCCACTCCGATCGCCCCTCCTCCTGGTAGTATCTTAATCGTTTTTTAATGGTGATGGATCGATGTCACGTCTTATGAACGCCAGGTATGACACAAGCCTTACTTTTCTGTCCAGGAAGATAATTAACGCTCCCAACCCCCTTTTTGTATAGCGAAGGTTGAGAGGGGAACACGTGCGGGGGATCGAATTTCTCCAGACCAGATCGACTATGCGGAGGCCCTAATGTATATGCGCAAACACATCTAAAACTACAAAATATTCCTGCTAAAATTTTCATCTGATTTCTTTGAGGGATGATAAACTATTTTCACTTAGAAAGTTCACAAAACGTTTTGTAATTATTTGGGTAATTAAAATTTCGAAAGTAATGCAGAAATTTTATTCTAGGGGCCTGATTAAAACTTGTGTGTTCGTTACCTTGGAATCTTGGCAATAGCTGGCTATAATGAATATGAATAGTCAGTTCTTACCTATATTAAAAACGTAATTTTTTTTCACCACAAAAATATTTACCTGAGTTTCATGATGAATTCATGATCCTGAATTTCATGATCCTGAATTTCATGATGAGTTTCATGATGAATGAGTTATATTAACGATTTTCCCCATTTTCACTTAGAAAATTCATAAAACATTTTGAAATTATTTAGATATTTAAAATTTGAAATTGATGCATAAGTTGTATGTCTGGGGGCCGTGGGCCTAATTTTTGCTTCCGAAAATTGGAAACCTACTGAGAGGACGTTTAATTATTACCTATGTATCTAAGGCGGGTTTTCTATTTGCTTACATTTTAGCTTACGAGGAGAGATGTTAGTGATGCTTACGTAAGGAGTTAAAACACTATAAAATACATGTTTTATTATTTAATTAACTAGGAAGCTACCGCCCCCTGCTCGCATCGCTCACCAACCCCCGTAAACAGCTTACGTAGGACCTTTTGAATTGCTTCGCAATCCTCTCAAAATCCAGCCCACTTGAACTTAACTCACATTATAAAACATTAATAAAAACAATTAGCACAAGAAACGTTTTTTTAAAAGAGGGAGATGGCATTAAAAATCCCCCAAAACATGCTGGCGTAAAATATTTGAACGAAGGATGCCCTAACTATACTATTTTCGTGAATGTTAAATTTTTCCTCGAGGTGGCACCCTTTGCTGCGGATTGGTTTTCCCGGGGTTTGGCAGAGTGCCCAGAAAGTCCCCGACAAATGGAACACGGCCGACCCGAATTCGGCGGGAGGGTGGCTCTACTCCAGCAGAAGAGAACACTTGTGGCATCGAATGCGGGTCAAGCGACGGCTTGGGTTACGTGCCCTTCGAAACGAGTGGTCAGAGAGAAGTAGGGCTGCCCCACATTGGTGACCACGGACCCCAAGACGAATTTTCCCGAAAAATGTGTGGCGAGGGCATGCAGGGTTGTATCCAGCTTTTCTTTTGAGTGGTGGAGGATTTCAGGATTTTAAAAAGTGTTTGTTTTTTTAAATATCCACGGCTTTTATCAGAGTTTCCACGGGGCAGGGAATATCTGGAAAACCTGGAAAAGTCAGGGAATTCAAATTTAACCTAAAAAAATCAGGGAATAGTCAGGGAAAATTGCTAATTTTGGCCCAAAACCTGGAAAATCATAACAAATACTTGGAAAATGAAAATTTTTAATGTTTGCGTGTCAATTCAGGATCTAGTAAGTGAAAAAATAGTCAATTTATTGAAAATTATGTGTTCAAAAATGCAAGAAGTATCCGAAAAATGTCGTGAATTGCTATAGGGGGTTTTCTGACTTGATTTCGCGTGCTTTTTCGAGATTATGCTTAGTGAAAATAGCCATTTTGTTCCTTAGTGAGCCTGATTTCTACCACAGCAATTATTTCTCGCCTGAAAGAAAGGAAAATAATGACACCTTTCTTTACGTTTATTTGCGACTATTAACACGAACCTCAGAGAAAATAGGTAATAAAATATTTACATTCGACTTTATCCTTCTACCGTCCTGGCCGGGGTAAAAGGAATTTTTTCCAAACTCTAGGATCTTATACTCCTCCTTTACCTCTCTTGTGTTATGGGGCGTTTAACCGAATTAAACAAATAAAAGGAACCATTTTGACTTAAAATAACGCAAAATCGAAACTGGTCGATTTTCCACTTCTGTGCCTCTCACCATCCCCTGGCGCAGACCCGAAGTGTCCACCATCGCGAATCGTAAACTACAGATTCTAAGGAACAAAATGGCTATTTTCACTAAGCATAATCTCGAAAAAGCACGCGAAACCCATTTTCGTGAAGTTAGAAATCCCACTACTAGTTTTTTACCGAAAAACTTAAAAATTAGCCTGGAAAAGTCAGGGAATTTTATTTCTGAATTGATTGGGAACCCTGCTTTTATTTAAAAACCAACGTCTCCTAGGGTCATGGAAGTAAGATGTACTTCTAGGTAAGTGACCTTGCTGATGAATATCCTTTCGGATGTCTTTCAGCACCCCTAGCGGCGAAATAAGGAAATTAAAAAATAAAGGAGATAGGAAAAAACATCTACAGGAAAATAGTTGATAATATAGAAAACGTGCAGAAAAATTCCATGAACATATCATCAATATTCGAAGAGATATTAGCAAGTGAAAGTAGCACTTTTTCAGGCCTCAAAAAAGGAAAAAGTTCGCAAATTCGGTAGATTTTTAAAATTTTTTAATCAGAATTTGTTTTTTAGTTATTATTTTATTAACTTTCTTATTTCGCCAAGCTTTAACTTTTTCTTTCGGGGCGCTGCAAGTCATCTCTATAGATTTCCCATAGTCACTGACCTAGAAATACGCCTTACTTCCATGACTCTAGGAGACGTTAATTTAAAATAAACGCTTGGAAACGGACTTTTTAACAGGGTTGGCAAAAACCCGGGTTTTTTTGAAAAAACCCAAGTGGGTTGTGTTTTTTCGGGTTTTTTCAATAAAACCCTGAAAAAACCCATATAAAACTGGGTTTTTTCAGAAAAAGTGTGGGTTTTTTCAAAATTAAGTGGTTTTCTCCTTCATAGTAAGTGGGTTTTTTCAAATTTTAGTGAGTTCTTTCTATGTTAAATGTGTTCTGTCAAAATAATGTCAGTTTTTCCACAGTTAAGTGGGTTTTTCAAAGTTTTTATACTTTGAAAAAACCCACTGAAATTGGAAAAACACCCCTTATTTACTGAAACCTGACTTAAATTTTGGAAAAAACCACTAAAATTTAAAAAATATCCTAAACTTTGAAAAAAACCCATTCAATATTGAAAGAAATCTATTCATCTTTGAAAAAACCCACTGATTTTTTCAAAATCTTCGCTGATTTTTATTTCTAGTTTGAACTTTAAACGTCCTAAATTTTGAAAAAATCCCATTCAATAATGAAAAAACCCACTGAATAATGAAAGAACCTATTTAACTTTACAAAAACTCCCTGAAATTGAACAAAACACCATTTAATTTTTAAAACCGTGTTTAAATTTTGAAAAAACACATTAAAATTTTAAAAACATCCCAAACTTTGAAAAAAAAAACACATTAAATTTTGAAGGAACTGCCAAAATCTTGATTTTTCTTGAAAAAAAACAAAAATGGGTCCAAAATGTGGGTTTTTTCACATGGGTTTTTTTGAAAAAACCCATTGGGTCCAACCCAATTGGGTCCAATCCAGCCAACCCTGCTTTTTAAACGCCCTGTATGTATAATTACACAGGCATAAAATAAATGCATTTATTAAGCATTTTACAGCTTTAAAGCCTTCTATGCTGTAAAGCTTGCAAAAAGCATTAAAACACTTTATTTTGGAAAATTTCTGTGTTGATAATGAAAAATAATTTAATTAAATTTAAACTGAAATTAAATATGAATAAAAATTAAGCGTGAAAAAATTGCAATGGCCAATAGCACTTTGCCTATTAAAAATATGAACAGTAGATAAGATATAATAATCATTCGACTAATGACTAATGGATTAGTAAAACAGTACTGTGAGCTTGAAAAAACAAATCGGTAAAGAGGTTTTGGGTTGTTTGCTATCATAATAAGTGGTTTTGTGATTTATGCTTATTTTTGCTTACAAAGGGAGGGGGGTCAAAAATTACAAAAACACGCGCAGTTAATATTTAAGGGGGTGTACTAATAAAAACCCAGATATATAGGTGTTCTGTGAAGAGAAAAGAAGAGTGTTTGTTATCTAGTATTTCTTTTTACTAAAATTATCTTTTTGAAATTAAAGCAGATAATAATGTTTACCAAAGGATAAAAATATTTCGTCAATGTTTTTTTAGAAAAGATTCAAAATATAGTTGTGAGAATGAAAAGGGAAAACTCATTTACCAAAAAATAAGCATTCAAATCACGCAAAATTTTCATCCAGTCAAAATCTTGAAAACTTTTACTTTTGTAAAAATGAATTTTGTATCAATATGCCCCGCCGGTGGGGCAATTGGGATACATTACGTGGAGTATTTTGATACAGTGTTCAAATTGCTCAAAAATAGTAATAAATAACAAAAGTTTTGAAAAATAAAAAAAATGTACCTTATTGAGTTGTTTCTGTAGCATATTTTTAACACCTTTTTTTCAAGAGTAAACAAATAATTTTTCCATTAAACATTCAGGAATAAAAATAATTAAAGAATTTTATAAGTGGTCATTTTTAACCAATCTCTAATTAAGGAAATAAGATGCAAATTTTTATAGGTATTGATGCTCCTGAATTAGTGGAATAAAATTTAAAGGTATCTTAGTTGAAAATCATCCAGAAATTTAAAAAATACGACAATTATTAACTGGTTTGTTGTTTGGCCATTTATAGTACTACTTTGTCACTGTTTTTTAATAGAGTTCCTTATTACCTGTAAAAGTGCTAAGAACTTCTCAGATGCTTCAGATTCCCCGATTCCATCGTTTGGTCATGTATTTATCAACTGCATTTTCTTTTATAAATGCACATAGCTACAATGCAAGCAGTTTTCAATCTCAGACACTTAAAAACACATAAATATCCTTCACTATAGAGATCTAACTTACCCTTAACTGATTTTTTTAATTGCTGGGAGATACGTATCTCCCAACTCAGAATTATAGGAACTTTTATGTGTATCAATGTGCCCCTCGCCACGAGTGTATCATATCAAAGTACCCCACATCCAAGTGTATCAATTTGCCTCATTTGTTGTTTTTGAACAAAAACATTTATTTTAAAAAATTGGCAAAAGTTTTCAAAATTTAAGGATACCCCCCCTATTGGTAACGGTTTAGGACAGCGGTTCCCAAACTGGGGGCGATCGCCCCCAGGTGGGCGATTTGTATTATCAAGGGGGCGATAAATAAGTGGGGGGCGATGAGTATTCAAAGGGGCAAATTAAATAGTACTGTACTGACAGACTGTATTTAGACTTAATGTACCAAAACAAGTTAAAACCCTGTTTCTCAGGGTCAAATTTCCAAAATTTTCTGGGGAAGGACCCCCCAACCCCCCTTTTATAGTTGGAACTTAATGTTTGAAAATGTTTTTAGATTTAGTTCAAAATCTAAATCCTACCTAAAAATATTTGTCTTAAATTCGGAAGAGGTGTACCATAACTAGTTAAAAACCTTTTTTTGAGTCTTATTTACAAAAACTTTCTGTGGGAGGACCCCCGGACATAAAGTTATTTGCACTTTACTTCGAATTAAAATTAGAATGAAAAGGGGGGCGATAGGTGTTATTCAACCTCTAGAAAGGGGGCGATGGGCCAAAAAAGGTTGGGAACCACTGGTTTAGGATAAACTTCATAAAATTAAAATCTTTCTAAGCTTCAGTAGCCGTCGTAAATCGTGCTTTGCTGTAAACGCGGCAATATTGTTATTGTTTTTTTTTAATTTAATGTTTTCACTGATGATGTCCTCCACATGGAGGGACGAAACGTATGATGTTAATAAAAATAGAACACGGCCCTTATATCCCGGATAATTTTAATTTTATGAATTCTATTGTCAATTCCGGCCGTGAAAGCCTGAAGGTTTACATAAGGATAAACTTGTTTTCTGAATTTACAGATCTCTGTATTCCAAAGTAGAAGGGCTTCAGGAAGATTTTGCATTTTTCTTAGTAAACATATTTAGAAATTTTTGAGGGAAAAATTTAGTTTCTTTCACTAAAATTTATACACTTATTACATAAACGGTTTCTCTTGGCCATATAAAGGCCACTTTTCGTAAAAACATGACCTAAAAACCCTTGATAGTTTTTGAGATATTGAAGGTGTATCAAAATGCCCCTTCTATCATATTGTCCCGTTTCCCCTATATATCTTAGGTTTGCCCTTTTCTATTAGCATTTCATTGAACCACAGGTGTAATTGAGAAAATTTTTATTTAATTTTCCTACATTGGGTGGGCCCAAAAGAATAGAAGGTGATTAAGACAACATTTTAAGAAATTATGGGGGGAGTAGTTTCTCAAAAATATCATAAAAAAAGCATATTCTCGAAAGTTGGAAAAAATAGTATTGTTTGTTGTGTATAATTTTGAAATAACTGAATAACTGGAAATGTTAACAAATTTCTAAAAAAGATGAATAGAATCTATTAATTAAGTGATATTAATGATGACTGTGTTTTCCAAAGAGAAACTCAGCTTTTTCTGATATTCAGAATTACATCTATTGGGAAACAGAAAGGGAAATGACTTTCATCCGACATCCATCTCATCAATTTTAAGTATCAGAATTAGTTTTAAACTATATCTATATCGCATTGTAGATTTTCGTACTGCAGTCCACAATTTTCTCCCAGAAATCAATGCCTTTGAAACATTTTTTTAGGAAAAAGGGCAAACTTTAAAATTATAAAAACTACAGCAATTAAGTTTTAAAGTCAAAATTATTTACCGTCTTTTCATATCAATAATTCAGATAAGTTATTTATTTTTCAGAACAATGGAAATGTTTTATGTTTTAAAAACTAAAATTTGGAAAGATGGAGAAACAGTGGCCACGTTTCCGAACGAGAAGTTAAGTCAAACTGCCCTCTAGCGGAGAAAACTGAAATTTAAGGATCTACGAACGCTCTTACCTAAAATGGAGTTAAACTCTTAATTTAATCTTCAGAAAAACTCAGCTAATTAAATTTCAAAAAAATTTTAAAATTCAATATAAAATTCATTACTTAAATTTTCTATCATAAGAATTAAATATAAAGTCTATAATTTTATTACGATTTCCCTGCTTAATTTATCAGGGTTCGTTGAATGTTAAATGCAACATCTTTCCAGGGGCGTAGTAGCCCCGGGGTAGATTTCGAATGATACATTCCCACCCGATCACCAAACGTTTTACCTCCTTGACAATAGAAAAAGAAAGTATCCTTCATTTCCCTTGAAACTCGAATACCGAATTTTTTCGGGATAAACCACTGACCCAAATTCTACTACGCATCAGAAAAGGGAGAGGGATCCTGCTTTAAAATTTCAAACATATTTCGATTTTGTGTGTGTGTGTGTTCAGTACCGACCTCTATTCTGACCCTTCTAAACATGAATTAAATTACGTTTCGTAAAAAAACAAAAAGGACCTATTTTAAAAAATTTTACCTTTAAGAACTATAATTATACTATGAAGAAGTAGCTAAAAATAACATTTTCTTTAAGGTCTAATCTTTTTTTCTTAAGTTCTCTTATTATTTATATGAGAAAAACAACTTTCCGTATTTTGTTGAAAAATATAAATGTGTAAATCCTGTTAAGTTATCTACGTTTTAAAATTTTTTTAAAATCTATCCAACCGAGGCTATTTTTTCTATTTATATGTTAGGAAATTTCAAGTATTCACTAAAAAATATTTTTAGTTACTTTAGAAGGTACTTAATTATTTCAAAGGTAAATGTACTGCCTATATAAAGTACCAAAATTTGAAAAAAAAATGCACAAAATACCTATTATGAATAGGAACGTCTACATTACCATAATTTCATCCTACAACCATCATGGTTTTATTCATTTTTGATTCAAAAATAAGTATGTATAGTTAATTAATACTTTTTAAATCTTATACCCATTCATGTGTACTTAACCCATTAACTTATCATACATGATAACATGACTAAAGACAATAATATTTTAATGCCTATACAATATACATGTATATTGTATAGGCATTAAAATATTATTGTCTTTAGTTCAACAGATATTAAAATACAAAACTAAATGTCTCTATGGAATAAAAATGAAAACTTTAAAGCATCTCTTCCTAAATTTCATTGAATTTCTAACGTTATTTAACATTTCAAATAAGTTTAAAGTCTAGAAATTTTCCAAAGATCAATTATTATACTCAATATGATACAAATCCTAGATTTGACTATTTAAAAAAAATTAAATATTCATTTCAATTAAAATAAAGAAGAATAAATAATAAAAATTATCTCAAACATACATTTTTCAAAAAAAATTTGTGATAAAAATATGTTTTAGGTTCTAATTCGAAAGGCGCATCAATACGATTGCAACTACAACGACCCTATTCGCTTTTAAGTGATTTCATAATATCACCATTTTTTGATGATTTAAAAATTGCCTGGTACTCTAATACTTATAAATCTCAAAAATTTTTGCAGCAATGACTTTTAAATATATTAAAATATATTTTAAGTTTAATACATCCACAGATTTGTGCGTATAATTCCGATTTCCAAGTAGTAGCCATCTTGAATCTGAATGACTACATTGAATTTAAAATAATGTTCTTTTTAAAAATAAAAATGGCTAATATTAAAAATAAAATGTTGATGGTGAACTCTAATGAGGCTCAATTACAATTTAGAATCATTCTTTAATGATTCAATACCCAAATAATGAAGAATAAAGCATTACTAAAAGACAGCTTCTAAAGCCAACCCGATTGGGAAGTGGCTACGCAGTTGTAGATGTTTTCACTTTTCTGTAAATTAAATTAATTTTCGTTGTTTAAAACTTCTTCTCCTAATTTATTAGGACATAAAATACACATCCCCAACTCTTAATCAACTCATTTCCATTTATAATTTCTTTTTAAATAATTTTGTATTCATTTTTAAAAAACCATGAACAAGCATTGAAAAGATGGCGTGTGCTAAGGTGTTTCAAAAATAAATTATTTCTCCCTAAATAAATATTTTATACCCGAGTTTTTTTTCGCTGGCATGGTAGCTCAGATTCTTAGGTTTTACCCCCTGCATTTTTTCATTGATAACGAAGGAATAAAAGCCTTAATAATTAAAAAACAAAGGACATAGTCTCTTTCGTAATCAGAGTGCAGTCGAAATTCGCCCCATTTTTCCTTACTTTCCCGAACTCTTAGCTAAGTAAAACGTACTAATTATAAACTACAGATTCAGGGCTTTCATTTAAATCAGGTTTCATGGACATGTAGCCGATATTTGATTTACAATAAACGCTTCTTTTTAGGTAAGAAACACATTTCGGGCTCTAGAGGCGTTCGAAGCGGTCTCTCCGTGCCTTTGCCGCGCTCCCAAAGTTTACAGCTTTCTGCGACGTCCGCCAGGAGGCTATAAAAGCTCCTCGCTTTTCCTCGTTTCATCCAAACACTCATCAGCTGTCAGACAATTTCGTGGCTCTGTTTCTCGCTGATTTTCTGTTGCGCTTTTCGTCGAGTTCTCGAACTTCCCGTTATTATGGCTGAGACAGACGCTGCTGCACCCGCAGCTACTCCCAAGAAGACGAAGGTGGCGAAAACCAAAAAGCCCAAGATCACTCCCAACCACCCGAAAGTGTCGGAGATGGTCAACACCGCCATCTCCACCCTGAAGGAGCGAGGAGGGACCTCCCTGCAGGCCATTAAGAAATACGTTGGAGCCCACTACAAGGTAGATGTCGACAAGATGTCCCCCTTCATCCGTAAATACCTGAAGAACGCAGTCGCTTCTGGAACGCTGGTCCAGACCAAAGGCAAAGGGGCCAGCGGCTCCTTCCGTATGAGCACGGCCACCAAGGAAAAGCCCGTCAAGGCCAAGGTTTCGGCCCCTAAACCCAAGAAGGTGGTCAAGCCGGCCGCTGTCAAGAAGGTAGCCAAGCCAAAGGCGGTTAAGAAGGCCCCTGTTGCCAAGAAGGCTCCCAAACCCAAGCTCGCCAAGAGTCCCAAAAAGGCGGCGAAATCCGTGAAGCCCAAGACCCCCAAACCCAAGAAGAGCAAGCCCGCGAAAAAAGCCGCTCCCAAGAAGGGAAAGAAATAGAACATTCATCCGAACTGACCATTTGTGCTCACTGTACATAAACTCATGTGCCATCTTCATCCCCCCATCGAACTCATCTTCATCCCTCCATGCTTTCGAAAATTCATCTCTAGCATCTTCATGTTTTCGAAAATTCATCCCTTGCATCTTCATCAGCATCATATTCATCCTCATCAGAACATGAACTCATTCTCATTTGGAATCAGAGCGTGTTGCACGTTCCAGGCATTTGTAAGTAAATCTCGGATCATTTTGTTCTGATATGTTATGTTTTCCATTGCTCCTAGTTGATATTTTTAAAACTGTGCATAGTTTTGCACAGAAGGGTCTACACCAACCGATAAAAAAAACTTGCAGTAGGGTGACTTAAGTTACTACTGAGGTTTATTATAATTTTAGTTTTCTGTTTAATTTTTATGTAAATAGCATTAAATATAATTTTTTCTGAAATCTTAAATCATGTAACTCATAATTTTTTGTAAACTAACTTTGTTTCTAATATATATTTTAAATTCTAATATTTTTGTAATGTGTGTGAATAGTTATAGATAGCACAGAAGTAATAAACTGTTTGATTAGAAAGAACTATGGTAACTTAAGTTACTACTGAGGTTTAATATTTTAGTTTTCCGATTTTAACTGTAAATAGCATTAAATGTAATTATTTTCTGAGTTGAAATTATCATGAATAATTCAACTAGGGAAATTTTAATGAACTTGTAATGTTTTAAAGTTATTTACTGTTCTAGTTGATATTTTTGTATATGTGTGCAAAAGTTTTGCACAGAGGTTCTACACATCCCGGTTAAAAACTGCAGTTAAGTGACAAAATGTTACTTCTGTGGTTTTCTTGTGTCAGTTGTCTCTAAATGTTTTGTACAAAGCATTACACATGTTGTAACATCCCAGTGGTACCATACAAGCAAGTATAAATTGCACTTTTCGGTGCATCATTTACCATCTCACTTCATTGTAAATTACACACCTGAATTTGTAGTTATAGAAGTTGATAAATTGAATTTATCACCTATGCCAGTTGAACCATAAAAACATGATTGTAAATTGCATTAATTTTATAATAAAGTATATAAGTATACTCTGTGTTCATTTTTGAATTTGTGTCATATTTAATGTTCTTTTCCAGCTTGCTGTGAATATTTTAATGGTTATTTTATGAGGATTAAAATGTAATGCCACTTTAAACCTGATGTAAAAACTATTTGAAGGATTATTTGATTTAGAAATATAACAAGAGTAAGACATTTTTTGCTTAACTTAATGAATAAAAATATAAAGTGGGGGTTAGGTTTCCTTCTTAGAAAAGTTCTCTTGAAAACTGATCAATTTTGAGAAGAAGTTCCCATTTCTCTGATTAAGTTTCCCAAAAAATTTTGAAAACATTTTTGTATCAGCCTTAAAGATCATTAACTGGCAAACAATTTTACTTCAAACCTGTTTGATTTGGAGATTTAAAAGCATTTTTTGCTTCCTATGAGGAGGGATAATTCTTAAGGGGCCATCCATAAATTACGTGAGGTTTTTTTTTTCCAAAATCTGGACCCCCCCTTGGTGAGATTTAGTAAGATTTTTCTTGACCCCCCCTCCCCCCATGTGAGATTTACCTACAAATTTTAAAAATTATTTGCATTTTGTGCTTCATAGCACCTAATTAAGTTAAAAAAAAAAGTTGACGTGAGATTTTAATCGACCCCCCTTGGTGAGATTTTTCCAAACCCCTCCCCCCTTTTGGACCTCACGTAATTTTTGGATGACCCGCTAGTTGTCATCAAAGCTGAGGTGCTGCCATCTATAGAAGGCCGTGGTAAGCATTGCTCGAAGTTGACTCATTAATTGAAATTTTTAGAGATGGAGCTTTGTATTGAAAAAAAAATATTTGAAAACTTTTCTCGTTACTTAACATTGATATTTTCTTAAATTTTGAAAGAAAGTAATGTTGAATTCAAATCAAACATAATAAATTACAAAAGAAAACCTGTTACGTTTGCAGCGCCATCTTTGAAATGCTAATCAAACTAAATGTTTTGCGAAATGCGTGATACAATGCAGCCTTTGTAGGTAGAAGTAGAAAACAAAGTTAATTTTAATAGAATTTAGTGGCGGATCTAGAACGTGGGCAAGGGGGGCTAACAAAATGGAGGGTTCAGAATTAAAATGGACCAAGTCCACTTTTCGTCATGAGTTAGCAAAGCTATAACATGCAGCAGCAAGTCTCCATATAATCAGATTGAAGTTGATACTTCCCCTGCGTTTTGTCTGTCTTAATTATAAAAATGTCTAAAATAAAAAAATGTCTTAAATTATTAAGGTAGTTATTAATATTTACTAGTTTAATCAAATATAACTAATTAAATTAATGAATAGTTAAAATCTCTCTATTCTAAAAAAAAGTTTTTAGTGAACGGTTTCCAGAGAAAGGCTTTTTAATTACTGAACCGAATGACACATATATGATATCAAAATGTCCGGATTCCTTCCGGATTTCCGAGTAAGCCCTTCGATTTTTCAAAAAAATTCTCAATTTTAAAATATTTCCATTTTTTTAGATAACGGATAAGGTCGCAGTTACAAAGCAAAGTACTGTCATTCAAATTATTATGCATCCAATCACAACGACCGATTGACGCTATATTTTAAGTTGAAACATGTTTTTTCACCTTTTAAAAAAGTACTTTCTTGATGAAATATCACTCAAAGACTGATAAATACATATTCTAAAAACTTACATGAACGCCATTTCATACTAAAATTTCACAGTTTTTGTCCAATATTTAAAATTTTTAGTCTGATTTTATCGAAATTAATTGTAAACATAGAGTGATGTTTTGTCTCTTATTATTTTCAATTGCTTAAACGGTATTGTCTGGGTTAACAAGTCTGGGTTTAAAAAAAATATGAATGATAAACACTAGGCATATTATACTAACGAGTTATTTTAAAATAACGGGTTTTTGTTTGGTTCGAATATTGAGAAACAATTAGAAATAGTTATTTTTATATAATCATCATAGATTAAAAATAAAAATAATTAAGATGAATATTTTTAAAAACATTTCGTTTAAATTTTTGATAAGTTTGAGTTAATATATATTTAAACTTTTAAGTGAGCTTTATTCATGGAGGGGATTTTGTGAAGTATATTCGGAAAGTTAGTTGACGTTTTTTTGTAAATTGTTTAATTGTTTTGTAAAGTGTATTAAGTTCGGCGAGTTGGAATTTGTGGGAATTGCGAAGCAATTCCAAAAGGTCCTGCGTCAGCAGTTTACGGGGGTTTCGCGAGCGATAGCGAGCAGGGGGCGGTAGCTCCCTAGTTGTATCAAATTTACGGCCTTAACGCGACTATTGTTTTTGAGAGTTTCTGACATATATTTTTCCAAATGATCTTTCTCAATTATATTTTAGGTAACTATCATGCATTTAATTTCAAAGTTTAAAAATTTTTATGAAATTTGACTTGAAAAAGTAGCTCTACTTTACTTTACTCTACTTTATAATTTCTTAAAATAAATCCATAGAAGTATCGCAAACAAGTAGCTAAAACTATTTTACAGGAACACGTAAAAAGTAGGCTTTGTAAATACCAGGTGCCAGGGTGGAGGTGGAAGATGATAAAGATCTTGAACTAAATCTCATTGGCCCCTTTAAATTTTGAATCGAATCTACAAAAATGTAATGGGATAAAGATTTTGGAGGGGGCTTATGCTCTATAGTGGTTAAAGCTCATTGGAATCTTTATGTTGTGAAAAGAATCTATATATAAAAAGCTCAGAGGGTGAAATTTTTTGAGGGGGTTAGTGCTGGTGTTTGGGCTAAAGCCCATTAAATTGTGAACTGGCTAATTCTTTATAAGGGGTCTCAGAGGCCTCTTTAAACTGTGAATGAATATGCAAAATATAAGTAGAGGCTATAAATCATGAACGGGCTAAGGATTTATAATACATAAGAATACATACAAGAACGCTAGAGCTCATTGGGCCCTTAAAATTGTGAATCGAATCTATAAAAATGTTGAGGGGGCTAAAGATTTTGTAGTTAAAGCTCATTGGAACCATTTTTTGAAGTTATGAATTCCATTTTTATAAAAGAGCAGAGAGATGTGCATTGATTATTCAAAAACACAGGTGCTATAAAAATGTCCTAAGAAAAAGTCTTAGAAGGAGCTAATGTTTAGGAGATAAAGAAAGCTCTGGACAGTTTGAAATGTAAAAAAAACTACAACTTTTTTGAATTTTTCGAAAAATTTCCATTTTATCTAGTCCTAAGGGGGGGCTATAGCCCCCCCCATAGATCCGCCACTGATAGAATACATTCCCACAAATTGCATAAAATTTTCATCCAGGCCCCTATTATGAAATTGGACTAGTTCCCTACATAATTAATTCTA
Source organism: Tetragnatha versicolor (assembly GCA_024610705.1). Taxonomy (NCBI): domain Eukaryota; kingdom Metazoa; phylum Arthropoda; class Arachnida; order Araneae; family Tetragnathidae; genus Tetragnatha; species Tetragnatha versicolor. The sequence goes on from JANDEH010000002.1 coordinate 68,505,871, forward strand.
CATGAAGTTTAAAAATGCATTTTATACACAGAAAAAAGAATTATTTGACGTAAGTTTCCACCGTAGATCTTTTGATTCGAATTAACACTTCATTAATATAGTTTAGTGTTTTTTTATTTGCTTTCAGGAAAAAGTTCGAAGCAATTAACATTCCTTAAGTATTTTCTTCATTCATTGTACTAATTTCTACGCGACATTAATCACGGGGAGTAAGCATAGTTCGATTTTATTTGTTTGAAAATATAACAATAAATTAAACCATACACCCTCAAAAATTTTGAATAACAATATTTTTTCTTGACTTTTGGGTTAGAATGTATCTATCTTGGAAAGCTTCAATTTTTATCAAAATGATTTCATGGATTCAAAAAAGTTAAGTAAAGCATTTTCATTAGATTTTTTTCCATGTAGTCATGATAATGGGATGTAGTATCTTGACTTTTTTATGTTTGGTTTTAATAACTATAGATTCTTGTAGTATTATACAACAAGAATCTATAGAATAGAGACTATTTTGTTACTTATTAATAAAATTATTAATTTTCTGCAGAATAAGATATTTGAAATCTAGTCTTGTACATTGGAATTTACGGGTTTTTATTCAAATTTTGAAGGCCATCTCCTAATTTGTAATATAGGTTGAAAATAATAATTAAAAATTCTTTACAATTTTAGTATACCATCCAAGATTTGTTTGGCCACAAAAAATCGAACGCGGCCCGTCTCATCTTCAGAAAAAATGTCCCATGCTCTAGCTTAGTAATGAGTGGATTTAGTAGATGGTGAATCCTGAGGGGGCGCATTGGAAATCTGGGGAGGTATTACCCCCCCCCCTTAAATCCTCCCATAAGCTTAGTGCATCTGAGATTTGATCACCAAATATTTTGTTACTATAATAAATTGCATATGTACGTATTAGTGGATAAACTAACTTTTTAAAAAGAGAAATTTCAACCTTATCTATAATAATAAAAGAGCTTTACGGTTCATTCATTAATCGATTTACCTATCAACGCACAGCAAGAAGGGATTTTTCGAAATTCTTTTTATCTGACCCACAGGGGTGCTTGGATTGATTTCTACGTTTTTGAGTTTAGCACCGTCCCAAATGACCCCAGATCTTCGTAATTTCGCAGGAAGGTACCTAGCTAAATTATCTTGAAAGGCATTTTTCAAATTTTCGATATTCGAATTTTAAGGGGTCTATAAAATTCAAAAACCTGTTTTTGCTGAGCATAAACGAAGTTTTACATTTTCGAAGAAAAACCTACTAATAATTTAATATTTCGAAGCGACCTGTTAGTAATATCTTCTTAAGAATATTTCAAAGAGAGTAATTTCTGGATTTTTCGATATTCCATTCTGGAGAGGGTGTACGGGGGTTTGAATATTTACTCCCGTTTTTAGTTTTTGCATTCTAGCACCAACCTTATTATTGCGATTGGTATGAAATTTTAGCATGTTGTTCCTCGGGAAGGTTTTCAAAAAGAATTTTTAAAATCGAATCATTCTAACCAGTCTTTTTTGGCCCTTTTCTAAATTCTTATACGTTAGCTTTTAATGTTAAATTGATAACGGTTATTGCTCCTTCCGACGCAAAACCTCTATTGTTAAAAACGTTTATTTTAAAATATTTTATAACAAGCGGAATTTTTTTAAATCTCAGAAATATTCTTTTAATGATTAAAATAATTATTTTGCGATAACCTATATTCTTTAACTGAAAAATTAAGCTTCCCTTTCAATAAAAATTTAAATAACAATATTTCATCAGAAACATTTTAGATAGTTCATGTCAATTCAAATGTATTTTTATTCCATGTTTGAAGGCGATTTATTTTAGTGAATGAGTTGGTTATAAATCAACAAAGGGGGGTACGGGGTCTCCCCCTGACCTTTTTTTAATTTCAATTTTAAAAACAGTTTATTAACACTAATTCCAAAAGTTTTTTTTTAGGTTTTGTGTTACATCTTAAGAAAGTGCTAATGTTTTATTTGCTTTGAATTTTATAAAAACGGCGGGATGAAGGGGGAAATAAATATTAAGTCAGTAGAAATTGCTGTTTGTTTTGAAGCGAAGGTGGAAGAATTTGACACAACTAGGCATTACCAATTGTAAAAATATAGTATGGAGTGAACAAAGGATATTGAAGAGAACAAAGATATAGCACCTTGAAATAAGGGGGCTAAGAGGGTCTCCCTCCATTTGAAAATATCCCTCTTAAAAATGAGGATTTCATTAATTCTTAACAGGTGATGTTTTTAAAGTTTTCTATATCTTAAGAAAATATAGCATCAAAGAAGAATCCTAGGGAGAAGGCAGTTGACCCTATTGCCCCTAAATGACGCCCTGGAAAGGAATATAGTGAAGAAACTAATTCTTATTTATTTTAACACACAGTTTGAAAATCCTTTTTCCCCCGAGCAACAGCGGGTATATCAGCTAGTATAAATATATTTAATTGTGGAAGCAACAATGATCCCATCCCTGCAATAAAAAGGGGGGTCCCCAGAGATGTTTTTGAAATTTTACTCACTCAAACTCGTTTTTTAGTAATCTGGAAGAAATTGCTGTAAAATAATTATGGCATCAAACAATGGGTTGTGTGACAAAATTTAATTTTTCAAAAAATGGTTACAATGATTGTGAAGAGTCCGAATTCATCCATAACTTTTATTTGCATCATGAATATATGGAGATAAGTGTCACAATTTTACAGATTTCTAAATTATAGGATTTTTTTGTTTAAAAGTAACGCATTGAGTTAAGAATTTTGGATGAAATAAAATGTAAGTTTTCTTAATAACATGTCTAAACAGTTAATATAATTCAACGATCACCCATTAGTATTTTTTCCCGTTTCCCATTATATGCTCATAATATTGTCAAGAATAATGCACCTCAATTAATTTCCATATTTGTGCGAACTTAAAGTCCATCCAAGGTAAAGTAAAAATAGTTCCACCAAAGAAAAGCAAGCTTAAAAAGGGGTTATTTACACGCTGGCTGTAGTGTAGCAGGGATACCACTTTTAACTTAGCTAGACTGATTCATGTAAGATACAATAAGTATTGGTGCAGGTTATTAATTAATGCTCAACAAAAAGGTGTCACAGTTTTGACAAAATCAAGTTCACCAAAAGTTAGCTTATTCTGTTTAGTCAGTTAAGTTCAAAATAATAGAAGGACGATTCTAACATGCTCTTCTTGGTAACACGACGTTATGCACCAGCAGATGATATTTTATGACTGGTGACTATTACCACATGGACTTTGAAGTATCCGCTTAACAGTTGAAAGAATATAATAACCAGAAGAAAATTATAAATCCAATGATGATGATGATGCACCAGAGTGTCTGGGAATTGATACTTGTGTTCAAAAGATGTGTCAAAAGACACAACTCGTCATTCCAGTACGCGTTTATATGTTGTCGAACGCAGTGACTTGGCAGGCAGCGTGTAAATTAGCCGTAAGCCATCCGTCATCAAACAATGATCTCGCAAGATGATCATATTTGGTGAGCTCATATTATTATTTAGAACTGGTGTACTTAGTGACCGCCTTGGTCCCTTCGGACACAGCGTGCTTGGCCAGTTCCCCGGGGAGCAACAGCCTCACTGCCGTCTGGATCTCGCGACTCGTGATGGTGGATCGCTTGTTGTAGTGCGCCAGACGGGAGGACTCGGCCGCGATGCGCTCGAAGACGTCGTTGACGAAGCTGTTCATGATGGACATGGCTTTGCTTGAGATGCCGGTGTCCGGATGCACCTGCTTCAGCACCTTGTAGATGTAGATGCTGAAGCTCTCCTTCCTCTTCTTCTTCCTTCGCTTCTTGTCCCCGGTCCGGACGGCTTTCTGGGCCTTGCCGGCCTTCTTCACGGCTTTGCCACCTATTTGAGGCGGCATGCTGTGATCAGGACACCAGCCGAAACTCTGCGATCGGAACTGAAACTTACAAAACCAGAACTGAGTGATCGGAGCTGTAGAGGAACTGTACCGTGAGAATCAGAATCCGCTTTCTGAATTATGAGACGGAATTCCCCGTTTCGGGCATGCGTCGACTCGGTCTGTTGAAGGTCCGTCTGGAGCGGAACGGCGCTCCGGCCCCACCCGCATAAACTAGTGGACGAGGCCGGATTCGATCGATTTGCTGCCGTATCCTCCAATGGAGGGACAAAGTAAACGGCCTCTTATCGATTTTCTTTTCCTGCTTATTTCTTGGGTTATTTACAAAACATGGTGTCATGCCTTCTTTACTGAACTGCCTTCTTGCACTAATATTAAAGGTGAAAGCATGATATCATGAGGGCATTTTCCCCGAAATAAAGGGTATTCAATTTTCTCTTATGGTAAATGACGATTCCACAGCCTCAGGGATAGATTTTCCCCACTGGGTCCTATTTAAATCCGCCTTTGGTGGAAGAAAGACGAAATGTTTCGATACCGAGAAGTATTCTAACATAAAATAGATGTTTTCACTTACAAATTAGCAGAATCTTGCATCATAAGAATTTATTACATGTTCTCCAAAAGCAGTGAAAGATAAAATAACACAATTTATTTATTTAAAATGGATTTAGCTAGTTGTGAGATAATAACTCAGTAACCCCTTTCGAGGTGCTAATTTACATTAAGTATAAAAATTAATTTATATAAAAGCTCTATTTGTAACTATAAATATTTAACCCAAATTAGCTTACAAAAAATCCCCCAAATTTTCAAAGAAGATAAAAACGTTATCCACACAAGTTAAAAAAAGCGTTTTCTGCATTTAAAATTATTAAAAAAATTCTCAATTATACTTTTCAGAATTATTTTTAATCTGTTTAAAAGCAATATATTATAAAGTAAAGTACACGAAATATGAATTTAAGTACCGTGACTTTCCAGAACTTTATTATTATTAAAGAATTTATAATAGCTATTTTTAAAATTTATGAATATTTCCGGGCAAATGCAGATAAACCAATAACATAATTTGGAGATAGGGTTCCAATCTCTGGTCAAACAGAGATTTTTCTTAATAATGAATGAGTAAATCCGAATAATAAAATAGATTATTTTGGAATAATTAATTAAATATTTTATAAATGAATGAGGTTTTCCCGAAATTGTTTCATTGTATGCTAAACTAAAAGATAATAGAAAAACTTCACAGAATAAAGCAAAGAGCTCAATCTTAGTCTGAAAAATAGTTGAAGAAGAATTGAAGATTAAAAAAGAACTGGTTGACTATCCTAAGATTCCCTTTAGTGGCCTACTTGATATTGGTTTCGCTGCAATAAAGGTATTACAGAGGAAAAGCATCATTTACAGGTACAACTTTTTTCACTGCAATAAAGGTTGTTCATAAGCAACTTTTTTCAATGCAACAAGAAGGGTTAGTTACTGATAAGAAACTTTTTTTTTCGCGAAGATGGCGAAGCAACCTTAGACATATTGAACATGAACATGAACAGTATGTTTTTATAAATGGATATATTTGCTTGGAAATTTTAAACGATAGTACGTAGTTTTAGGACAGTGATTCTCAAACTTTCAATATTGGTGACCCAATTTGCAACTCTAAGCTATTCTTTTAAAGCAAACTCTAAGCTATTCCTTGGGGATTCTCGGGGATACTCCTTGATGAATTTTTATACGCGATACGCCATTGGTCTCGATATTTATATTTTAACTTTTTTGATACACTCACACATAAGAGATAAAATAACAGATATTTTTTCGAGATGGCCACAATATGGATTCGATTAAACTTGATTTGAAACTTGTATTGAAAGACCCATATCTAGTTATTTGTTCCAAGAGGAAATTATTCCAAAGCCTTTAAAAAATGTAGTTTTTAGAAATCGTTAGGTAGGTTGGTTAGTTGTGTTTTTATGGCACAAGGCCCATCGTTAGGTAGGATTTGCATTTTATAAACGTGATGTTTAAAAAGTAAGGGTAATACAGAGCTACAAGTACAAAAGGGGGGTCCCCCAGAAAAATTTTGTCAAATTTGACCCTTATGAACAGGGTTTTTACTTGTTTTTTGTCCACTTGGTCCAAATTTCGGGAGGGTCTCGGGCTTAGGCTCACGCCCCCTAGCCCTAGGGAGACGCGCCCCACAATTTGAGAACTGCTGAGTTAGGGTTCTTGGAAAAAAATCTTTTTTGATCCAATACTAAATATTCCTCACCAGTATTTCAAAAATTTCAATTAAAATTTAGGTGTTTACAAGAAGGTTTGAAAATTAGATAGACAAAGAAAACTTTAAAAACGGAACCAGTATTTTCCCTATTGTAGAATTATATATTTTACAATAATATTTCATATTGTAATTAGCTTTTTTAAAATTGACCCTTTAAAAGAAAATCAGTCACTGAAATTTTTTACTTTTTAAAAATTCTTCATTTTCATAAACTTAAAGAATTTAATAAAAAATATTATATGTTTTTTAAATAACTTTTTGGTTAAAATATATGAAATTTTATAGATTATCTTATTTTTCACCTTTCACATTAGATTTTAATATCATAAATTGTTGAAAAAACAGGTTACTTGTATAGTAGGAGTACTGACTCAACTAAATTTTCTTATTTACTTGCAAGATGACATCCGCAATTACCGAATGGACCCGCGGAACTCCTTGATGAATTTTTAACTTGAACTTAAAGGTTTTTTTAACCTACCAGATATACATTGAAATTAAGATCAGAGATAAACTAAATTCAGGAGAAATCAAAAGAGGAGGGATCCAATCCAGAAAAATCAATTTTCATTTCTTACGTACTAGCCCATCGACACAAAACTGCATTTTTTTTACTTGTTTTATAACGGTAAAATTTTTAGAAGGTGTAATAGTATTATTATTCTATTTTCTGGGATTGATGGTTGTGGAAGTTTTTATTATTTTATGTAATATTATTGTTTGGAAATAACGAGTCTAATATTTAAGTAGAACTAAAACTTCAAAATAATAAAATTAAACTCAGAAAAAATGACTAAGCATTCCTAAAGAGGATGCAAAAGAGCAAGAGTAACCGAACAAGGATGGAGTGAGCTAGAGCTTTATAGTTCTTAGAACTTAAATAGGATGTAGAAGTAGCAGAAGAGCAAGAGGAGATCGTGCTCTACAGCTCCCCGAAGAATGCAAACCAATAGAATTCTTAGAAAGGATGCAAAAGAGCAAGAGTAACAAAACAAGGAGGGAGTGTAAGTATGCTTTACAGCTTTTAGAATGGATATAGAAAAGTACTTAGAGAAGAAAGGATGCAGAAATGTAGTTGAATTCTTGGACAGGATTAGTGATGGGCAAAATCGATAATTTTAGGTATCGAATACTTATAGGTATCGAATACTTTGGTATCGAATACTTATAGGTATCGAGTACTTTTAGGTATCGAGTACTTTTTTTCAATGTCGGGAAATGAACCTGAAGGGACAATTTTTTTAGGGCCTATCCATAATCAGACTAATATTCAAAAAACTGAAAGCGATCCATCAAAAAGCCCCGTAGCTACGGGCCTGGAGGTGGATAGAGGCGAAGGATTTGGCGGGGGAAAAACCTAGCCGCGTCAAATTTCTCTCGCGGATGATAACGACTTGGGTTTGAGCGTTGCAAAATGAAAACGGAAACAGGCTGCGTTTGATCTACAGTAGGTATTATAAAGATTACTTCATTGAAAAATTTAAAACGAAATATGTCAATAAAGTATCGATACTTTTGTGGGTATCGAATACACTCGATACCTATAGGTATCGAGTACTTAAGTATTTGGTATCGATACCTGCCCATCACTAGACAGGATGCAGAAGAGATTCAAAATTCTAATAGAACTTACAGAGAGGAGGCAGAAGAGAAAGACAAGACTAAGGAGGAAACTTCCCCCACTATTGGCTTCACTAGACTATGTAGAGATGTCGTAAATATTATTTCGTAAAAACTTTTCTATTCATATGTTTTAAAAAGACCTTGTTCCATAACCCTTTCAAAAAGTATCCTAAAAATTCCAGGAGGCATGGGGTATCAGATCTTTATTAATATTATATATTTGTGTTTTAAAAAGCTTTGCACACCTTCATTTCAACCCCAAACTATATTTTCCTAAACTTAATATCAAGGTTTTTTTTGCAAGTTTGAAGATGAATCTGTGTATTGACAGGCTTCTCAGACTATGTAAAGTTTATCCCTAAATAATCAGAAATCCTTTATTTATATTAAAGATTGATACCCAATAACTTATAAGAAAAAACCCCAACCTAATGTCTCATAAATTTTAGAGCATTGTTAATTTTGAGATAATACTTTTAGGAAGTGTTCATAAAATATATGAGATCTAATAGTCCGAGAGCTGGCTACATGAGAGTTTAACCGGAAAAACATATTTCTGAAAATTTTATAATAGATTGGGCACTTCTTAATAAACAAAATTCGCTCGGTCAGCCTGCGCAAAGCGGTTGCTTTCGAGGGGCCAGCTCGGGTCAAAATAGCTAAAAATTGCATCGAGTTTAACCGGAAAAACGTATACATGATTTTTACGTCATTCAAAAGGCTTCGACCCCCTGAACACATATATGCTGGTCAGCCGGCCGAAAGCGGTTGCTTTCGAGGGGTCAGCTCGGGTCAAAATAGCCAAAAATTGCATCGAATTTAACCGGAAAAACGTATACATGATTTTTACGTCATTCGAAAGGCTTCGACCCCCTGAACACAAATATGCTGGTCAGCCGGCCGAAAGCGGTTGCTTTCGAGGGGTCAGCTCGGGTCAAAGTTGCAAAATCCCTATTCAAACCTATGTAATCCTGTTTATTGTTTTTTATAAAAGAAATACTTGCAGCGACCAACTTTCTAAAAATATCTTAGTTTTCAAATGGTTAGTATGAGTTTTCCTATTGGGATGTCTGAAATGGAGATAGTCTACAAGAATTTTTAAGATGATGTAATTCTTTAGCAAATGTTTCTTTCAATGAGATTTTTGGAGAAATTATTTCGAAAATACTTTCTCATTCAAAGCATATCCAACAAAACTTTTTTAAAAAATAATTTGTGTTTGAAAAATCGCTTGAAGTACTTGGTAGTTTTTAGGCCATTTTTTTACTGCGCGCAGCTTTTTAAGAAAAGTAAATGATATTTTTCCGCTGTTTCTTTTTCTGAACATTCAAAAGACACTTATCTTTAAATTAACGAAGAACGAAAAAGTTATTTAAATTATTTCACCATTATTAAAATTTTCAAAGTTAAATTTTCAAATTTTGAGAAAAAAACCATGATTTTAATTGTTTGTAAATTGGAATGCATTGATCAAAATTTCAAACCCGTACATTAATTTGAAGATACATATGCAAGGAAGATACTGTAAAAGTTTTGAACAATTTGATTGAATAGTTATAGCGATATTGTGCGCGCAGTGCGAAAAGATGATACTTTTCACCACGCCACATTTAAACAATCCACTTAGTCCATATTGACCCGGATATTCAACATAACAGGCTGAAAATTGGTGGAAATGTAGAGGATAATGTCCTTATTGATATCCTGAAATTCCCAAAAATTCTGTGTAGGAGAAAATCCGCCATTTTGGAAAAACCACCGCCATCTTGGATTGAGTTTTCAAGCATAACGACTGAACCAAGAACCCGATTGAGTTCGTTTTTGTCCTGAATTGCTTAATAATGTGAATTTTAAGCGACAACGTGAAAAAGTTCGAAATGAAAAACTTAATTTAATTATTATTAATATTTATTGAATAAATTATTTGCTGGGTTGAAATGTTGGTAGAAATTTGAAATAACAAGCTGAAAATTGGTGGAAACATAGAAGATAGTGTCCTGATCGATATTCCAAAATTCCTAAAAAATCCCTTCAGGGGAAAATCCACCACTTTCAAAACACCACCGTCATCTTGGACTCTCAATTTAAGCATAATGATAGTGCTTTACACAACAATGAAATTTCCGCAAAAAGGATTACATGGGTTTGAATAGGGTTTTCGCAACTTTGACCCGAGCTGACCCCTCGAAAGCAACCGCTTTCGGCCGGCTGACCAGCATATTTGTGTTCAGGGGGTCGTAAGCTTTCGAATGACGTAAAAATCATGTATACGTTTTTCCGGTTAAATTCGATGCAATTTTTGGCTATTTTGACCCGAGCTGACCCCTCGAAAGCAACCGCTTTCAGCCGGCTGACCAGCATATTTGTGTTCAGGGGGTCGAAGCCTTTCGAATGACGTAAAAATCCTGTATACGTTTTTCCGGTTAAACTCGATGCAATTTTTGGCTATTTTGACCCGAGCTGGCCCCTCGAAAGCAACCGCTTTGCGCAGGCTGACCGAGCGAATTTTGTTTACAAAGAAGTGCCCAATCTATTATAAAATTTTCAGAAATATGTTTTTCCGGTTAAACTCTCATGTAGCCAGCTCTCGGACTATAAGAAAATATGATAGTACCAGTAACTAGCAACACAAGTAATAATATCAAGTTGATATGAGTAAAACACTAAAAGAAATAGAAAAACTTAATAAATAGAAATGGTCTTTATTTAAATGCTTGGTGAAACGCAAAATCTGAATAGAGATTACATCATCTACAACCCAAGTAATAAAAATGCTTTACACAATTCATAGAGAAAAATAATAAGATTAGTATTTTACTTATTTACACAAACAAGAAAAATATCACTTTGAATATAGCACAAGAGGTATCACATAATATAGAATGATATAAAAAATTGGATGAAATATTTTTGAGCACTTTTCAATCAGCCAAGCACAAATCTTATAAATTGGGTTTTTTTGCTGAATTTTACAATTTACTCAAAACAATTTAAAAAAATTAAAAGAAATATTTTTACAATAGTTTGATAGTTTTTGATGAATATATTTAATTATTTTGGGGTTCACCAGAACACTTGCACCTGACTAATCAGCAAGTAACTATTTTTGATTTTTTAAAATTTTCATCAATTACATAAAATTATACAAGTGTTTTTATGACAGCTTCAATCAGAATAATACGTTACATTTAGTAGATTTTGGGAAAAAATGTTTAATTGAAATTAAAAGAAAAATGTGGTACACTTTAATGTTTCACTGCCATAAGGTTTTCATTAAAATATACTGGAAAATGAATTATGATAGAAAGATTAAGGGATTTAAAAAAATTATCTGTACAAAACTATATAAAGGGAAGAAATAATTGCTTTCCAATATTATGAAAACAGGGATTTGAAAACGGTAAGTCCCGATTCCAGAAAAGGAGATCAATGTGAGTGAGTCCAGCTATAAGCTGGTAATATTTCCAGAGAAATGGCACTAACAATATAATTAAAGGGGAAATGAGGAAAAATTGTGTTTCCTAGTGTTTATATCTATTAAGTCCTGTTAATCTTTTAACTCCAAACAATTGCCAGAAAGAAACTTTAAAAAATGATGCATGAACCTTAGATCACAAAACAGAAGCGAAATAAAGCCATCCATATTTTCCCCCCTTTCTGTTGATAGTTTTTTCTGGATTTGGCGGTTTAAAAATAAGTACCAACTACTTTAAAAATAAATAGTGAACACGTAAAAGTGGCAGCAAATAGTTCCATGATTTGGTTTGTTCAAGCAATTTTAATGACTAAATCATTCATGATAAACTTTCTTTCCTTCTGAGTTATGGACAAACTACAACATGAACTAACAGATATATTATGGTCGAAAAAGTCCCAGTATGCAGACAAATGATAGCCCATATTACTCACAACTACTATATATTCGAAAAATGCAAAAAAAGTATACACAATGGGTTCACAGTACCAATTATGTCTGAAGTAAAAATATACTGCCAGTAAAAATGATGTGATGTTTATCAAACCAAACATGGATTTGTACTTTAAGGACCATTTTTCATGCATTGTTAGCTTATGTTTAGTACCATATTTCATGGATATGTATAAAAGTAACATGTTAGAAAGAGAGGTTACCATAAAAGTCACAAAGCAGAGTTCGTGCACAAAGAAGTTTTCTGACGATGACACGAAAGTCAGTCCCAACAAGCTGGATATTTCAGTAAACTGAAGCATGAAAATGACTGAAGCTATCCACTGCCACATAGCATCATTGGGTAATATGTCACATAGGTGGCTGTAGTACATGCCGATAACAAGAAACCTTGGGAATGCATGGACAGCTATGCACAGCTGCCAGACATATATTTGTGGCCTAAAACTACCAATGGCAGCACTTATGGATGGTAAGTAGTTTACAACATGGCAGTGAGTGAAAGTCGCTCGTTCAAAATTATGCATCAAAGACCACACAACGCAGAAGAATAGTGATCCAAGAGGCAGAGAGACGGTAAAGCATGCTAAAGTTCTAAATTTTAGTTGAACATAAGAAACCATGTTAATTTCAGCTGAATGGTTTTGCGAAAAGCATCTACCTTCTACTATTCTACATTTTCATCAATTCAAAGTGCCAAAAATAGCACATTTTAAAAAGTTTTATGGAAAAGAATATAAAACTGTGTTAAATTTAAAAAAAATACATATCTTAACCAGTTTTTAACCTCAGATCTTTGGTTTTTTAGATCCAACAGCTGTTTCTGGCCAGACAACCAACTTTCCCAGTAATGTAAACAAAAACAAAAACCTTATTTTAGTAAAGTTGAGATGATTTATTTCAAAAATGAGTTTGAAGGAGAAATACAGTGAATAGAGCCGATATTAAGGCTTTTTATATTCTTTTAATAAAAGTCTTTGCGTATAATTCAAATATTAGATAAAATTAAACATATTTCTTGAAATTTTATTTTGACTTAGATTGCGATAAAAACTTTTACTGACAAAGCAGGATTCAAACAACTCCAATTTTCCGGTTTTGAGATTGTTTGAAAACAAAAACTCCCAAAATTGCTTTTTGGAGTCGTCCTGTATTGTTTTTCTGTAAAAAAATGTCTAGCTCTGGGGATAATAAGTATGAAGGATCTCCCAAAAGAGTTAAATATGACCGACAACTGAGATTGTGGGACGACCACGGACAGCACGCTTTGGAATCGGCTCACGTATGCCTGATCAACGCCTCTACGCTCGGAACTGAAATTCTAAAAAGTTTGGTGTTGCCGGGCGTAGGCGCATTTACCATATTGGACGGCAAAATCGTTTCTGGGGAAGATGCTGGAAGCAATTTCTTTCTTGACAAAGACAGCATAGGCAAATCCCGAGCTAAAGTAGCCACAGAGCATTTGTTGGAATTGAATCCCGACGTCCGAGGCGAGTTTGTTGATGAAACTTTGGAGTGTATACTGCAGGCAGAACCCAATTTCTTTTCCAAATTCACCGTGGTAGTTGCCACTAACCTGGAGGAATCTTCTCTTCTGCAGCTGTCGCAGAAACTGTGGGATCAGGGGGTTCCGCTATTAGTATGTCGAGTGTTTGGTATGATAGGCTATATGCGGTTGCAGTTCCCTGATCGCACCATTATCGAGTCTCGCCCTGAGAATGAATTTCATGACTTGAGATTGGACAGGCCTTTCCCCTCGTTGAAAGAGTACGTTGATTCTGTGAAGTTAGAAGAATTGTCTGACCAAGAACATTCTCATATCCCCTATGTTGTTTTACTTTTGAAGTATCTGAACGAGTGGAAGAGCCGAAATAATGGAGAACTGCCCAAGAACATGAAGGAAAAAGACTCGTTGAAGGCAGATATTTCCAAAGGGATGAGGAAAAAGAAGGAAGAGGAGGAAAACTTTGAAGAAGCCTGTCGAGCTGTGAATCGCACTGTGTCTAAAACAACCATTCCAAGTGAGATCCGGGACATCCTCAACGACCCAGCTTGTGATAACCTAACCAGCGAAAGCAAGCCATTCTGGATCATGGTCAAGGCCTTAAAAGAATTCGTAGAAAAAGGAGATGGCTGCCTGCCTGTGAGGGGCACCATTCCTGACATGACATCAGATACACAGAGTTACATTAAGCTACAGAATATTTACAAAAGAAAGGCGGAGGAAGATGCTCACGCCATTTACCTGAACGTGCAAAACATCCTTTGCAACTTGGGAAAGCCGTCGAATTTCATATCGGAACATGACGTCAAAGTGTTCTGCAAGAACGCCCACTGCTTACGCGTATTGAGAGGACGATCCATCGCCGAGGAGTACAATCCGGCAACGTCCAAAGTCCAGTCTTTGATAGCTGACTTGGAACACGACGATAGCGACATATTATTCTATGTGCTCCTCAGGGCAGTCGACAAGTTCCACTCAGAGTACTGTCGCTACCCAGGTATCACCAACGATGAGGTGGAGTCCGACATTGTGAAGTTGAAGAATTGTGTTTCGTCCTTGATGAGTGAATGGGGCTGTTCGCCTGTCATGAAGGACGATTATGTTCATGAAATGTGCCGCTTTGGTGCCTGTGAACTGCACTCTGTGGCTGCCCTCATTGGTGGATGTGCTGCTCATGAAACTATCAAGTTAATTACTGGGCAATATGTTCCTTTCAATAATACACTCACTTATTATGCTGTTTCTCAAACTACCTCTGTATTTGTTCTGTGAAAGTTGTAGATATATAATACTTGATTTGCTTTACAAAATGTCTAAGATAATCTGATCTGTTCGAATTTGTCTGGATTTAAAATGAAACATACGATTTTGTTGTTCATTGCATTCTATTCAAGTGAAGATGTATTCAATTAGTTTTTATTCATATAAATATTGGTTAAATGTTTATTTGTATCCAGCTACAGGAATGTTATTAGTTTTTGAAAATTTATAATTTGTTTCTCAAACTAAAAGAAAGTTTCTTTAAAAAAAATTGCAAGTATTTATTTATCTCTGTAATTTCTATAAATGCAAAATTATTTGATTATTATCTGACTTTTTAAATAAAGGAACCAATTTAAATTTTCTTTGTGATTGTATGCTTGCAGTGGTAGATCCAGATTTGACTTCTGGAGGGACCACCAGTTATTAAAACATCTGTCACAGTAAAATACTTTTGAAATTATAGAAAGATGTACCTTTTTAAAGCTACATATTACAGCTACATATTTCCAAGTTAAGAATTATTAAATTATCATCAGTCATTTTATCAGAGGGGGGACGAGCAACCTCTGACCCCCCCATAGCTTGCTTGTGAACTATATGTAGCTTAATTCAAAGTATTAAAAAGCAGGGTTGGCAAAAAACCGGGTTTTTTTAAAAAAACCGGGTTTATTTGGTTTTTTTGGTTTAAACCAGGTTTTTTTGGTTTAAACCAAGTTTTTTTAGAATTTTGTTTATCAGAATAAGTTATTTTAGCATTGATGTTTGAAATTGAGTTGTAAATGAGACATTTTTTTCAGGGGTTGTTTATAATGGATAAATGATTTGTATATTTCAATTAATTAATTAAAATTAAATTAATTTGTTTTAAAAATAATTTTTGTTTCTAAAATATTCCAATTTGAATATCTAATATTATTGTAGTGAATAAAAATCAGTGTTAATTTATCTTGGATAAATGGTTGAAATAATCAAATTATTTATCTTAATTATATATGGATTAATTTATGAACTTAAGAAATTTCTTTAGAAAGAGAAAATTTTATTTTTTAAATGAGAAGTAAAAGTGAAATGTAAACAACTAATGTTAATTGAAATTGGATAATTGATAAAGATAATTAATTTGACTAATTATTAAATGGTAAAATAATCAAATTAATTATATGGATTATTTATGAACTTAAGAAATTTCTTTAGAAAGAGAAAATTTAACTTTTTTAATAAATAAAAGGGAAATGTAAGCAACTAATGTTAATTGAAATTGGATAAATGATTGAGATAATTAATCCGATTAAGGAAATTTACGGTTTTTATTAATTTAGTAAAAAAACCCAACTGGTTTTTATCTGTTTATAAACAAACCAACTGGTTTTTAGTTTTTATCATTAAAGAAATCAACGGTTTTTATTAATTTACTAAAAAAACCAACTGGTTTTTATGACTGACAAATAAGACAAATTGGTTTTATTAAATAATTAAAATCCAAGCCATATTTTATCAGTGAAAAACAGATAACTTTTGTGTATGTTTAGTTACTATTTGAAATAATGCTTCATTTTAAAGGAAATTAATAAATGAACTATCTCTTGCAAAATATAATAAGTTTAACTTAAGCATTTAAGGTTAAGTTTAGAGCGAATTCAATAATTAAAACCATTAAATTAAAAGATTTCTGATTTTTAATCACCTTAAAATGTCAATTTTTTTATAAATCTGACCTTTTAATTTTGTGCAAAAGATTATACTTAATAACACTTTCTTTAAAAAATCCTGAAAATATTTTATAATTTCTAAAAAAACCAAGTGGTTTTTTTGGTAAAAAAACCATGGTAAAAAAACCATGGTTTAAACCAATGGTTTAAACCAAATGGTTTAAACCGGCCAACCCTGGTAAAAAGTTTAAGAAGAGAAGGTAACCATTCATTAATTTGTTTAACTTAAATTTTACCATTTATTTTGCAGTTGCTGAAATTTAAGAGTGCCTTAAATATTAATCTATAGGTATTTTAATAAATTAGCTGTGAAATATGGTGACTTTTTCCTAATTACCTATTTGAATAAAAAAGTTATCTTTCAAATTAAGATAATTTTTACTAAATTCTTGCATGAAAATTGATGATTCTTGTATCTAAGATTGACTTAGGTGGGACATGGATAAAAATATACCATTGTTTATTCCAAAGTATTTTCTGGGATTGTAAGGTTGCTGTAAGTCCTCATAATGGATTCTAATTTGTAAGTATTGGTATTCTCAATCATTTGCTTCACTTTTGAAGAAAATTAAAACAGGATCAGTTTAGACCTACTGACTGAAAAGGTTTTTTATTATATCTGAATGTTAATTAATTCCTGTATGTTAATTAATGTATGTCCAATAGGGTGGTCGCAAGAAATCAACTTTCGAATTTCTTCGGTGGCAACCCCCTAAAATGTGACAATGGGCTAGAAAATAAGATTGGCAAAGTTTAAGCTCAATCGGATAAGATTAAGACCCGCCTCATTGAGGTCAAAGTTCAGAAAAAAAACAAAAAATCGTAGTTTTTTTACCATAAAATCGGAACTATTCGTCCTAAAAATATGGTTTCTGTCTCATTTCATGGTAAATTTTATTGGCTTGAAGTTAGATCCCCTCAACTTTTTTTACTAAAATTTCTAGAGTGAAATATCAACTGCAAATGAAACTTTATTTTAAGTTAAAATTTAAAATATTCTTCAATGTTTTCTACAGTGTAATGAGATATTTTCTGCAATTCTTTAAAATTTTACAAATCTTATATTTAATTTAAGTAAATATAATTAATCTGTATTACTTTAAACTAAAAATTAAGGTGGTAATAGCATATCTTAGATATGGTAGTTTTTGATGAGTCCGAAAAAATATGCTCAGAAAGTAGGGGACTTAAAATCGCTACAAGCTTTGTCTCCGACACGAAAATGGGGAATCCTTGCCGATAGTAATTTTTTCATTTAACATAATTATTTCTCATAAAAATGAAATGAGTCACCCAACGTTGGGTAGCCATGCGGCTTTTTACATTTTAGCAGTCTATGAAGTTTAAAGCATGATATTTAATTATCACCAAAAGTTCAAGATGCTTTCGGACATTAAGTTTGGAATCAACAAAATACGGAGAGAAGAGTTTATACAACTGCACCGAAAAGAGTCTTCGGGTGGTTCTATTAATCTAACTGGTGCTCGAGAATGGGTACCGAATCTTATTATATTGAGTGACATACCCCAGACACCTTAAGAGGGGAAGTTGAGGGAGCTGTCGTTCGAACAAAATATTCCAAGGAGTAGAAAAATATAAAGCATTGATTTCAAGGATATCTTATATGTTCTGACCTTAAAAAAGCTTAATAAAACTATCTGTCAAAAATGTTAAGTCAAACTTATTCAATAAGTTTTATATGAAATGAGACAAAAACCCAAGGTTTTTTGCACAAATAGTTTTAATTTTAAAGAATGAAAAAGTACGATTTTTTTTGCTAAAAGATCAGATATTTTCTACATTTTAACCTTATTGATGGAAAGGTTAACATAACTGGTTTAAGCATTGTTAATGAGCAAAGTAGAGAAGTGAATATAAATATTCCAAAACTCTTCAATACCTATTTTTGACAAAAAAGGAAAAACAGCGTCAGTTTCTCTTATATGTTGTAATTGAACATAGGCACATTTTTTCCGGACTCCTCAAACGCTACCATATCTTTACCAGTAACACCTGAATTTGTAGTTTTAAATATTAAAAATGGTAATTCAACTACATATAATTAATAATATACATTTGAACACTTTGTATTGTTCCCCCTTTTCCCATTATTTTTACTATTTTAAATTTATATGTTGTTGCATATTGTCTTGAAATTACCTCGAACTGAAGCCTTTTTAATGTACAAAATGAAAAATGACAACATAAAAATCTAAAAAATAGATTTGGTTGAATAATATGACGTTTTTTGGATTTTGCAGAAAAGCTAACTTTCAAGGCGTTGTTCTTTGATTTCACCTGAAAAAATGCTGATATACCCCCTAAAACTTTGAGTTAAGAAATATGGATGAGGTCTAACTTCAAGCCAATAAGATTTACTATCAAATGAGACAATAATAATGCTTCTGAGACGAATAGTTTCAGTTTTATAGCTGAAAAACTACGATTTTTTGCTAAAAATCTGTTTTTCTCAACTTTGACCTCAATGAGGCGGGTCTTAATATTATCCGATTGAGCTGAAACTTTGTCAATCTTATTTTCTAGCCTATTGTCACATTTTAGGGGGTTGCCATTGATGATCCGGTGAAAAAATTTTTTCCCCATGTTACTTGCGACCACCCTAATGTCCAACCTGTATGTAATGTCCAACCTGTATGTTAATTAATTCTGATTGACTGTAAAGAAAATATAACTCAAATGAATAGATCAAGAGATTAGTGGAAGTTCCTAACCTGTGTAGGAGAACTTGAAGGGGGCCGGTAGCTCACTGTAACTATTTTGTTCTCTAGGGGAGAGCAGGGATGAATGAGACAAATTTCACATTTTTGCTAACATAGAAAAATAAATTACATTTTCAATTCTGTACCAAGTTTAAAACCAATATTTGAACTCTTGGTTACATTATAAATGCATGTATTTAATCAATTAACCATCATTTAAACTTCAAGAAAAGTTTTTATGAATGTATGTATTTTGTCTCATTCATCCCCGTGGTGGGGATGAATGGGACAGTTAAAAAAGTTAAGAAATTTACAAACAATAACAAAGCTATTTTAAATATTGCACAATGGTCAATGTTTAGCTTTTTAAAGCAACACACTTCTATTTTCCAGATAAAAATGGCATTAAAAGGGCAAAAACGGCCTACTTTATCTTATTAATACTACTTGCTTTTTATGGGTTAGTACTCTTTTAGGATTGCAAAATAGATAACTCTTGATGCCTGGACCAAACCCATTCCTCTCTTTCAGTTAGTTTCCTGCCATTCTGAAGGAACTTTTCATAAAAAAATTGAGACCCCACTCTCCCCTAATTCTTTTATTAAATGTTTAACTAAACTGCGAGTCTTACTCTTAATATTACGCCTTCAGTAGGTTTTTCTTTGGGACAAAATTATTTCTAACCACTTCAACATTTTATGAAGTGTTGCACTTGTGAGCTTTAATTCTTCCCATGCAGTTTAGGTGGTGGACTCTAGGAGGGCAAGCTGTCCCTGATGTGATGGCTTTGGAAGATTTCCTCTTCAGGAATGAGATCGACAAAAAAGCAAGAAGTCTGAAAACTCCATGAATCAATAAGAATATCATAAACCAAACTAAATAAAATCGCTTAGCTGCCTCAGATATGAATATTTACCATAGGAAAGAGCCTCATAAGTCGGGAACACTTACACAAAATGAAAAAAATGTAGTTTTAAGCTAAGAATTCATTTGAAGGCTGATTTTTTCCCCATTAAGAGTCTGAAATTTGTGTTAAAAAGTTTTAAAATCGGGGGGGGGGCATTGTCCCCCTAAGACCCCGCAATAATTTTTCCTCTAGTAAACCATTAACTAGTGATGATTTCTTATGGAAATACATCTTAATAGCTTTTTCAATAAGTCCACATCTTAATTTGTTTGCTAATGTCATTAAAATAGACAATGAAAAATTATTGAAACAAGAAATTTAATTCTTTTGAAAGAAGAAAGCAAAAACTTTGAAGAGTCATTTACGACTCCTTTTCATGAGATGTAAGTTAGTTTCTAGCAATGGTAGTGTTATATGGATGTGGTGTTATTAATATGTTCTTCAAGTTGGCACACTGTTTAGGCAGATTGAAAAAATAAATAAAAAACTTATTTTTGCTAGCAAATTTTATTTTTTTACACATTTTGTTACAGAAAATACTTCAGAACCTCAATGTTGCAGATAATTAAACATTAAATTTAGAAGACAGAACCTTCAGTTTTACTAGTTACAATAAGGTAAAGGAGGTTTGGGTCCTTAAATACAGGGTGTTTCAGATAAGTGTTTCATAACTTCTAGGGGGGATAGTAGACACCTAGACAAGTCAGAATCACAGGATTTGAGGGTTCCAGACCAAATCCCAGGCAGTTAAAAATGGAGCGACACCCCAAAAAAATTATTGAAAAATTCAATTTGTAGAAGAACTACTAATGGTGAAAATTTAATTAGGGTCTCAAAAATTGTGGTTAAATATGATCTTTAAAATTATCTCAAAAGTCTTCACTTTAAAATTTGTTTTATTATGAAAAAAGTTAAAAAAAAACCACACAAAAATGTGAAAAAACTGCCAAAACCTTATTTTGTATTTCAAAATCCTTTCTTTTGATTTAATAATCTGAAAAATCATAGTTGAAAACCCTTAAGTTCAAAGTTTCACGTAAATACAATCAATATTAAACGCTTGAGATCCTGTTTAAGTTTGTTTTTAGGGTGCGCAAACTGTTTTCTAGAGCTGTTTCCTGAACAGCTGTTTGAGCACGCAAAAAACAAACTTTAACAGGATCTCAAGCGTTTAATATTGATTGTATTTACGTGAAACTTTGTTTTCAACTATGATCTTTCAGATTATCAAATCAAAAGAAAGGATTTCGAAATACAAATTAAGGTTTTGGCTGAGTTTTCACATTTTTTTGTGGTTTTTAACCTTTTTCATAATAAAACAAATTTTAAAGTGAAGACTTTTGAGATAATTTTAAAGATCATATTTAACCACCATTTTTGAGACCATAATTAAATTTTAACCAATGATAGTTCTTCTACAAATTGAATTTTTCAATAATTTTTTCTGGGTATTGCTTCATTTTTAACTGCCTGGGATTTGGTCTGGGACCCCCAAATCCCATGTGATTCTGACGACTCGTCAAGGTGTCTACTATCCCCCTCCCCCCAAGAAGTTATGAAACACTTATCTGAAACACCCTGTACATATCTATTGGACTCTCTGACCTGCTCCTCATCATTAGATGTTTTGGTATGAATAAGGAAGTTGCATGTGTCAGATTTTCAAAAACAAACAGGTGTTCCGTATGGTTTTTTGTATGGTAAAATGAAATATCTAGTCAGTTTTTCAAAAAAATGTACAGGTAATTAAATATTTTAATTTAAAAGTCGAGAAAAAAACATGTGACTGAAAACGTTTATTGTTTAAACTATAAGATGACGTCAACAATAATACCATAAACTCCATTGCTTTACAACAATGTTTAGTATAAGATGACGTCACATCCAAACTCTTTGCGTTTTCGTGTGCTTTTAAAAAGGGGATTTTTGTTAATTTTTTTGGCAATCAAAAAATTTCTTGATCGGCCGTAAATTTTTGGTAGTTGCTTATTTTTGCAAGAGGAATCGATTAAAAAAATAAAAAAATCATGCAACTTCCTCATTGTTACAACAAGGTAAAGGTAATTCAGATCCTAGTCCAGCTCCACATTAGTGGCCACTACATCATTAGATTATTTGGGTTGAGTACAAGGTAGGGGCAGTTAGGGTCCTACATCCATTGTCCCCCTTGTTTAGGTCCTCTGTGCAACCCACATCATTAGATGGTTTGGGCTGAGAAGTTACAACAAGGTAAGGGCGGTTAAGGTCTCAAATTAATAGCAATTAAAACTTTTAAGAAAGTCATCTCATGACAAATTCTTATACTCCTCATATATAAGGACTAAATAATTTTACCTTTATGAACATAAAATAATCTGAAATTTCTAACACAAAGATGAGGTTCTGCTGTATTAGCATACAATTTCTATAACCTTATTTACAATGCACAACTTAAATAAAACAGTATTTTTTATAAATAAATTTTTAAATGTTTTTATAAATACACAACTAATTTCTACTTATTTATATGATTCTATTTGTATAAAATAAAACAAAATTATGCTACCTTCAATAAATTAAAATATTCTTAAGCTGTTCAACTTAATATTGTAAATATTAATAACATTCATTATATAAATAACACAAAATCCTACATGAAATTTTCACATCAATAAGTGTAAAGAGTAAAAAAAGACCCTTTAACTAGAAATGAACTTTTTAGAATTCACCTTTAAATTAGTCATTTATGCACTTAACCATATCACATTCTTGTTTTAGGAACACAAAACACTTAACATGGATGATTGTGAATTAAAAGTTTAAACCCCAGAAAATTACCCACCTATTCAGAATGAAGCCTGTCATATGTAGATGCATACATTCAAAATGCCAAATTTACAAATAGCTGTGGGAACTTGCAAATACAGCCAAACACAGCAGGCAAAAAATGCTAAGTACTGTATTAAAAAAACAATAATATAAAATTGCTTAAAAATAAAACCCAGAAATAAGTCTTAAGTTGGATAGGGTAAATAAAAAAAATACAGGTTATCCTTAGGACTTGATCGCTAATTTTAGACTACTTTAAACAACATAAAATTAGTCAAGAATTAAAGACCTTAAAACTCAAGTCGTGATTTGTTTTTCATAATGTTTTGCAGTAAAAGAAACTTAAAATTCTTAACAGTTTTCTTTGTGAAAAATCATAGTGACAGAGTTTGTTACATAATTATCACTATTAAGATCTTGCAAAAGTAGTGATGTATTTTAAGTACTGTTCTTGATGAACTCATTTTCTTCCTAACAATATAACAATTCATAATTCACCCATAAATAAATAATCACCCTTCTACCAATAATAGCCCACTATTTCCTCCAGCTAAATCCATACTTACGTACATGGAAAGAGAGCTGTTTTAACAAAAAACCCTTGGAGCTATGAAAACCTATGCTTGCCAACGTCACAATAAAAACAAAATGAACTAACACTATTTAAAGACAAACACAATCAAAATGTCTCTCAGTATGGTAGTTTCATACAAAATAAACTGTTATTAGGAAGTATGAATGTTATTTTTAGTTGCTTGGAAATTGATTTTAAGTGGTCCGGGGCGAATAACTTGGTTAACTGATAAGCTTTGATAACTGCTTGAATTAAATACAAACATTTGCTCAGGAATGTAAGGGAGTGTCACAAGTTGGGAAGGGGTGGCTGGGAACAATTCCTTTTTGGACTTTTTAATGGGACTCAAAATTGTGTTTTCATCCAATTCTAAATGCTTTTTACCAGAAACATGCTCTCCCAGTTTCTTTCCATTCAAGATTTCTGATAGTTCTGAATTCACACTATCGTTACTGCAGCTATTGTTCCAAATAGAGAAATTTGAGGTATCCTTTAAAGGCATACTCGTGCTGCTGCGTACTTTAGTCTTAATTAACTGTTTGGCACTTTGAGACAAAGGAGTTTTCAAACTATGGCTGTTTTCTTTGTCGTCCATGACACGCTTCATTGGGCCTTTTTCCCTGGCTTCATTCTTTTGGACTATTGGGGTAGTTCTGATATTTTTTGGCTGGTCAAAAGGATCAGCTTCGATGCCTTTCAAAATTGATGACGTCTCGACACCAGACGGAAATACTGTGTCTAAAGAAACACTTGGAACTGGGGTTACGTAACCACTTGGTATGCTAAATGGCGAACCAAACCTAGAAGTTGAACTCATTGGACTGCTGTTTCTTGTACTACACTTGCTTGAAGATTCAAAACATTCCATGTTGACTTCAGAGGTGTCTTTGCTTTGAGATTTTACGTCAACAACTTCATCTGGTTCAGAAATGAAGTCTAGTTTTTTAGGGATTCCATGTTGAATATTAAGGTTAGGAGGAGCAGCCTGAGGGGTGCTCAGCTCACTGTTAGTGAATTTCAGACTTGATCTTTGCAGATTAAGAGGTTCACTTGATTTAGAAGCACCATCCTAAGAAAACAAAATCAAATTATCAAGAAAAAAAATCATTAAAACTCAAACTCAAAATTCTTTCCTTCAGGGTTGGTGCAGAGTTTGATACTTTAATGTTGTTTTTTATGTAAATGCTTGTATATATATTTATTAATTGTTTCTAAAATGTAGTAAGAGTAAGCCAAGTGATGATGTCAAAGAAGCTGATATCCCTAATAACACCTACTATCGAGCAAAAAATTTGATTAATTATATGTACAACACCCAGAAGAGATTTACTGTTTCACATATTATGGACAGCAGTTCCTGGGAAAGCTACCTCCAGTCTTGCTGTAATCTAGCAGCTGATAAATGCATGTAGTTTCTTTTTGCTTTTTTTCTCAACTCAATAAAATAATTTTAATTAGTTTTATCAGCTATCTACCCTCATAACACTTTATTAGTATTGAAGTGAATTAGTGCTTAAGTTACTTAAAGTGTTATTTATGTAATTCACTACTAAATGATTTGATTTTCCTTTAGTTCCCTATCAAGAAAAATTTAACAGATAGTTATAAATAAATGTATTTATTATTGTGAATTTATAGTTGTACCATATAAAAGTGGTAAACTTACAATACTTACTTGAAACTATTTCTAATACCCAGAGTTATCAAATTGCTCGTAACATCTATGCCTAATGAGTTTTTTATTTATATTGATGAGAATAAAAGCTGAGTTATTTTGCTCATTTAAAAATCTTTACATAAATTATCTTGAAATAATTCTAAAATTTTTCGTGAACTGTGCGAACTGTGAAAAGTAAGGATCAGAACTTACCTCAGACTTAGGAGTTTTATTAAGGATTAATGCTTTTGATGAAGATTCTGGAGTAAAAAGCAATAGAGCACCTGGAAATAAATGAAATTAAGTCTTTAAAACATATTCCAAAACATCTTCAAATTTGCATAAGTTTAAATAACAAAAAAAAATCACTTTCTGTTAAAGAAAATTTATGGATTGATTTCTATTTCCTGAAGACTTGCAAAACTGATTTAGCCTTCTGAAGCATTAGCATAGCTGCCAACATTTGAAAACATAAATTAGGGAGATTGTGAGAAAATCTCCCTAATTTTTGTAAACAAATTAGGGAGATTTTTACGACCTCTAACCTTGTTAGAAATACAGTACTACTCTAAGACTTAAAAGTAAATAAAAATTAAAATAATGCTGTGTAAGGATTCTTACAACAGAAATACGACTTAAACTTCTCTTTATTACCTTTTACTACTAATTTTTATCAGAAAAACATTGCAAAAAAAAAAGCTTGCCAACATCACTTTTAAACATTTCCCATATTTTAAACTTGCTCCTAGGCTATTATCGATCGGTTTCTTATACACTCCCAATCGGAAAAACGAAAATTACCGAGAAAATCCTCAAACTTGATTTATAAAGAAATTTGGGAGATTTAAACTTTTTCGGGATATCGGGAGATAACAGTGAAATTCAGGAGTCTCCCGAAAAAATCGGGAGAGTTGGCCGCTATGCATTAGTAACTAAAAGCAATCCTTTTGATTAAAATAATGAAAATCTGAATGAACAAATATAAGTGCCCCTATTCTTCACTGAAGAAAATATTTCATTTAAAAGACAACCATGGAAAACTATTATTGATGATTAGGACCCTTCAGAAACTACTGCTCTACTAGGTTCTCTATAACCTTTTACATCAGGAGAAAAGAGATTACTGTATTTTTTTGTATAAGCCTATCTGTGCATAAGTCAATTTTCTCTTTAAAATGTAAAACCTACGCATAAGTTGAGCACTATTTCCCACATGAATGACTAACATTGCAGCCTTTGACACAAATCTTACAAGCTGGCCAAGGCCATAGTACCTTCTCCCCACCAAAAAACAAGCTTTTGTCAGTTTATGGCTTTTTCATGAGTGGCTCTTATCGGGGCTCCTTTGAAATGATATGACAAACATGAAATGAGCAAAGAAAACCCATTCCATCTACCTGTAACATGGTTCTCACTCTTTTGTGAGGAAAAAAATCAAGTACTTTTCAAGGACTTTTTAAGGCTTATTTTAAGTTTTTCAAGGATTTACACAGAAAAGCGGAAAAGCCATTTATGAGCAAAGAAACTTGTTGTCTTTAGTACCCCTACTCCAGAAGACAATTTCTCTCAAAAACCTTTCTTATAGTGAAGACTACATCATATTACCATTCATATTTAGCAATTTCAAACATGTAACTCACTTATTTTAGGAAAGTCACCCAGAAAAATTTAAGTAGCTGAGTTATACTTCTGTTTTATTACTTTAAAAATCAATAAGTGTTAAAAGTTGTGTGCTAAAAGAAGCTAATCAAATTGAACTATTTGAATCAAAAATGAACTTTTCCATATCCAAATTTAAGGTAATTTTAGATTAAACTATTTCAAATAAAATTCAAGGACTTTTAAGGACATGGCACTAAATTTAAATACTTTCCAGAGCCCTTGAAAACAAAAATGAAATTCAAGTACTTTTCAAGGCCCGTGGGAACCCTGTGTAATCAATTTACACGTGTTAAAATACTCACTTATTTGTTTAGGACTGTTGATTGATTCACTGTTGAGCACAGGACTCAATAAGTAGTAGGGAGCATTTCCAGAAAAAACTCCTTTGGGGACATTCACCACAGTCATATTGGGTTGAATGGGGAAAAACCTTGTTTCGCTCTTAGTCTGAGCAGGTGTCTTGGGAGAGGCTGCTGGAACACTCACTTTGATTTCTTTACCAGTTGGTTTCAATGCATTAGGGCTAGAGGGGAAGGCGAAATTTGAGAAGCTAGTGACACCAGTTTGTTCAACTTGGTTGTGTAAGCTTCTATCGAAAGGTGGAGCGGATTTAGGCGATTCGTCGAGACAAAGCTTTTTGTGCTCCATTTCTGCCACTGCACAGATGTCTTGGAAAGACGAATGGCGAGTGAAGGATTTTGATTTGTCTCTCACTTTCTTGGGTGTAGTGAGCGAACTGCTAGTTTTAGAAATGATTGGGCCTGAAAAATTTAATTACACTTATCACCAATTCAAACGCACTTATTCATCAAAACAGCTAACAACCCAATGTTCAGTTTTAAACTAGGATGTTGGTTGTAAACAAAAAGATTAAATGTATTTGGAAAGAATTACTCTCCACAATCTTAACTCCAAATAGGGATTTAAAATTGTAATGTCATAAATTTATAAACTGAAACCCATCAATTACTTCATTTAGAAGAAGGCAATTTAAAATTAAATTAATCGTGTTTTTCTTCTATAATAATGATAATATTTTATTACAATTATGCCATACTTGGGTTGTGTTTC
Organism: Tetragnatha versicolor; assembly: GCA_024610705.1. Taxonomy (NCBI): domain Eukaryota; kingdom Metazoa; phylum Arthropoda; class Arachnida; order Araneae; family Tetragnathidae; genus Tetragnatha; species Tetragnatha versicolor. The sequence continues at coordinate 68,533,490 of JANDEH010000002.1, forward strand.
TCATACGACTAATACATGAAACATTTCCACCAAAGAATTTCTAAACAAATATACTTATGAAAACAAATATCCAAACATATCAAACAAGTATACCTTATGAAAACAAATATCCAAACATATCAAACAAATAAACTTATGAATATTTTTAGATTATGAAACTTCAAAGAATACCTTTTAGATCAGGACCAATGTACTTAAAGGCTGGTTTTTTCCCATAGTGATTCATAATAACTTCTTTTGAAATTAAACCAATACTTGAAAGTACATTTGCTATGTCATACAACCGCCGAATGTGAGCTAAATGATAAAAATAAAACATCATTGTAGACTGAATAAATAAAAGATCATGTTTGAAACAGGGTTTTCAAAAAATTTACTTTTCATTTGAGCTCCACCATCCATTTTATGGAACCCATTCAAAACTTTTGCAGCAGCTGAAAGACTTATCATTTTGGCCTGAAAAAAAAATATAGGATGTACTAAAGTGACATCAGTTTGAGAAAAAGTTGAATTTTAACAAACAATGTAAGAGAAATCAAACAAAAGAGAATATACAGAAAATTTTTTATGATTTCATAAAACATAGTGCTTGTAATCAATTAGTTTGACAGGCAGAGTAGGGTTACTTCAGGAAAAAAAAAAGCTAAACAGATGCTACCAAATTCTAAATTTGTTAACTATCGTGCATAAATAACTCAAACCATAATTAAATATTTGTTATTGAAAAATAATAATTTATTTCAATAATAAATTCCAGGTTAGTTAATTTTTAGGGTGATGGTTTATACTACTTTAGGGATCTGTTGGGTAAAAGGGTTACTGTTTCATCCATTTCTGTAAAAAAGTTGCAAAAACAATTTTTTTTACATTTATCTTGATGTATAAAATTTATGCTGATTTATGGAATAAGAAGCTTTATGTCATCAGTTCAAATGTTCTAAATATATTAAGGTTTCTTCTTGACTAGAAAACCTATTTAACAAATGCTGATTAAACTATTAAGAGGCAGATTTTATAAGGAGCTGGCAGAAATGCGGGGGTCATTATTGTGACCATTTTTGATTTTGATGAAATTTTTATGATGGATACTTCTAATGATTTTAGAATACCCCTATTTTTTCTTTTTCCCGAAAAAAATTTTTTTCGGCCTACAAAAATTCTCAAAGTTGGTCGCGACCCGGTATTTTTTTCGAATCGACAAATCTTTGTACAACATTTTCTCAGTGCATTGAGGGTCAACCAAAGTAATTCTTGCGGTAACAACATGTCCTTAGATAGCTTAATCAAATTCTTTTGTGAATTTCATGGTTCACCTTCCCTGCAAACTGGAAGGGTTCGCCAAACTTTGTCGAAAAAAATGAAAAAATGCCAAATTCGAGCCTTTATTGACCCCAGCATTGAGGGTCAATCACAGTTTTGAGGGTTAAAGTGTGTAGTACTGCTAAGTATTAACTTAATCAGCCCATTGGTTGTATGGTTAACCCTCATGGCAGCAGAAAAATGGCTACTTTTCGTAGCTATCAAAACAAAAAGAGGTCATTTTGGTGACCCCGTATTTCAGAGCATTGAGGGTCAATCAATAATTCGAAATATACGTTTCTTAGTACAATACCTCTACTTTAAGAATCAGTTGACAAACCTATGGCGTCTCGATCTGTGATCACGTGAGATTGATTTTTGTAACTTAAAAAATGGAAAAAAGGTCATTTTGGGGACCCTGTATTTCAGAGCATTGAGGGTCAATGACGAACTGGAAATATGCATTTCGTAGTATGAGACCTACCCTTTAAGAAACAATTGACAGAATTATGGAGTCTTGACCTGCGATCACGTGAGATTTATTTTTGTGACTACAAAAACGGAAAAAAGGTAATTTTTGGGATCCTGTATTTCAGAGCAATGAGGGTCAATGACGAACTGGAAATATGCATTTCGTAGTATGAGACCTACCCTTTTAAGAGACAATTGACAGAACTTTGGTATTTTGCCCAGCGGGCACGCCTAAGACTTACTTTTCTACATAGCGAACACATAAAATATGTGATGCTTACAATTAGCTTTGTAGGTTGTTTTCAAAAATTATTTTCAAATTACATTTGGTCTTCCAAATGAAATACCACCAAAAAATAAACCATATAATGAGATTAAATTTTTATTTGAGCAGTGATTTAAGACAATTTGAAAAACATTAGCCTTAAACATATAAAACAGTAAAATATTTCAAAGAATAAGTTTTAACAAAAATAAACACAAAAAAGGTTATTTCTCCCAAGTTATTTCATCTTCTTTAATCTTTGAAATTATCTTTTTGATTTCCCCAACAGCTTCAATACCGAAATAAAATAAAAATATAAATGAACCTTAGATTTGCAGATGATAAAAGAAAAAATTACAGTAGAGCAATGTTTCCCAACCTTTTTCCGTCTGTGGCCCAGCTAAGCCTTTCTAAATTGTCTATGCCCCCCTTCATTTTTTTTTCGTTTCTTTAGTTACAAAATAAATATCACGTGCTCTCAGGGCAAAATACCAAAGTTCAGTCAATTGTCTCTTAAAAGGGTAGGTCTCATACTACGAAATGCATATTTCCAGTTCGTCATTGACCCTCATTGCTCTGAAATACAGGATCCCAAAAATTACCTTTTTTCCGTTTTTGTAGTCACAAAAATAAATCTCACGTGATCGCAGGTCAAGACTCCATAATTCTGTCAATTGTTTCTTAAAGGGTAGGTCTCATACTACGAAATGCATATTTCCAGTACCCTCAATGCTCTGAAATACAGGGTCCCCAAAATGACCTTTTTCCATTTTTTAAGTTACAAAAATCAATCTCACGTGATCACAGATCGAGACGCCATAGGTTTGTCAACTGATTCTTAAAGTAGAGGTATTGTACTAAGAAACGTATATTTCGAATTATTGATTGACCCTCAATGCTCTGAAATACGGGGTCACCAAAATGACCTCTTTTTGTTTTGATAGCTACGAAAGTAGCCATTTTTCTGCTGCCATGAGGGTTAACCATACAACCAATGGGCTGATTAAGTTAATACTGAGCAGTGCTACACACTTTAACCCTCAAAACTGTGATTGACCCTCAATGCTGGGGTCAATAAAGGCTCGAATTTGGCATTTTTTCATTTTTTTCGACAAAGTTTGGCGAACCCTTCCAGTTTGCAGGGAAGGTGAACCATGAAATTCACAAAAGAATTTGATTAAGCTATCTAAGGACATGTTGTTACCGCAAGAATTACTTTGGTTGACCCTCAATGCACTGAGAAAATGTTGTACAAAGATATGTCGATTCGAAAAAAATACCGGGTCGCGACCAACTTTGAGAATTTTTGAAGGCCGAAAAAAATTTTTTTTTGGAAAAAGAAAAAATAGTGGTATTCTAAAATCATTAGAAGTATCCATCATAAAAATTTCATCAAAATCAAAAATGGTCACTATAGTGACCTGCCCGCTCCTTATAAAATCTGCCTCTTAACTAAGTACATGCATTAGGGCGGAGCGAAAAAAACGATATTTTTGATTTTGAAAAAGGCCTAGTGCGGAAAAGTTGTGTACTGGGGAGTTAACCACGTGTGCAAAATTTCGGGGAAAACAAAAAATATCTTCCGTCTTTAAAATGGCCTTGAAGTTTAAAAAAAGTGGTGATTTTTTTTACAAAACAACTAAAAACCCAAAGATTAAACTCTCAAATATTGATCATGATTTTTTTATGAAGAACTAATATAGTTATAGACATAATCTTTCAGGTTCCATTCTTCTATCACTCTTTTTTCGTTAGATATAATTTTTTAATGTTGAAAGAAATCTTGTAAAGTTGTTTTTCCTGCATTTATAAAAAGCTAATAACTCTAGAACTATACAACTTAAAAACCTGAAATTAGTCCCATTCAGTTCGTAAATTTTTTGTCTTTGATTTGATGTGCATCATGACCATCATTGTCTAAAAAATATTTTTCAAAATTTAAAAAAAGTGAAAAAATTTAATAAAAGAAATTTTTTTTTGAAATTTTTTTTGAAAAAAAATTTAAAATCTTTTTGACTCATAAATGAACAGTACTACCAAATTTCAAGTTAAAAATAAAATTTAATCATGTATAAAAAAATTAAAAAATTCGAAATTTAGGCAAAGTCCCTAAACAATACCCAAAATTATACAGCAAAAGCAATTCACTCATGGAAAATTCATAAACTCCTTTGAGGTTGTTCATATGACTTAAAACATGCAAAAAATGTCACAAAATGTTCCGAAAATACGACAATTGACAAATTCGGTACAAAACCTTACAGAGCTAATTTTCAACTTTAAGTTAATTCAATTTGCATGAATTTTAACTCAATATTCCTAAGAAATGTGTTTATATCCAATTTTTTATGTTCCAAAATTTTTAATTAACTTTGATTTGATTTGTTAAAAGTAAAAAGAATTAGATATAAACATAATTCTTAGGAATTTTCAGGAGTAAAGCAAGCAAATTGAATAAACTTAATGTTGAAAATTAGCTCTGTAAGGTTTTGTACCGAATATGTAAATTGTCGTATTTTCAGACATTTATGTGACATTTTTTACATGTTTTAAGTCATATGAACACCCTCAAGCGAGTTTATGAATTTTCCATGAGTGAATTGCTTTTGCTGTATAATTTTGGGTATTGTTTAGGGACTTTGCCTAAATTTCGAATTTTTTAATTTTTTTATGCATGATTAAATTTTATTTTTAACTTGAAATTTGGTAGTACTGTTCATATATGAGTCAAAAAGATTTTAAATTTTTTTTCAAAAAAATTTTCAAAAAAAATTTTTTATTAAATTTTTTCACTTTTTTTAAATTTTGAAAAATATTTTTTAGAAAATGATGGTCATGATGCACATCAAATCAAAGACAAAAAATTTACAAACTGAATGGGACTAATTTCAGGTTTTTAAGTTGTATAGTTCTAGAGTTATTAGCTTTTTATAAATGCAGGAAAAACAACTTTACAAGATTTCTTTCAACATTAAAAAATTATATCTAACTAAAAAAGAGTGATAGAAGAATGTAACCTGAAAGATTATGTCTATAACTATATTAGTTCTTCATAAAAAAATCATGATCAATATTTGAGAGTTTAATCTTTGAGTTTTTAGTTGTTTTGTAAAAAAATCACCACTTTTTTTAAACTTCAAGGCCATTTTAAAGACGGAAGATATTTTTTGTTTTCCCCGAAATTTTGCACACGTGGTTAACTCCCTAGTACACAACTTTTCCGCACTAGGCCCTTTTCAAAATCAAAAATATCGTTTTTTCGCTCCGCCCTAACATGCATATAATTAACTATATTTTGGAACATTTAGTAAATTTTTCTACTACATGTAAAAGCATTTATTATATCTAATAATTTAAAGCTTATTAGTCAAATTCTTATTTTAGATTTTGCTAATAGAAAAAATTATTTCTGGCAGACGTTTTTTTCACTTTCGTAGAAACTTGCCAACTTTGCTTGAGAGGTGGTTGGCTTTCAAAAAAGAGTTTTCTGTTTATTATCATCTGAAATCCCATCCTTCTGTCAGGCTGAATTATTACAAACACTACAAAATGTTGCTTGCCTGCATTGCATACTCGTTTAATTTTTTCATACTTACAGGAGACACTAAAAACAACATGAGGAACCTCTGACTCATGAAAGCTAAAGACTTTTCCCTTTTTGTTTCATTGCACAGACGGAGTGTCAAAGGTGACATTGTGCGCTCGAACTGCTGGTAAAACTCAGCCACGTCATCCAGCAAACATACTTGCTTATCAGGTTTGTTTTCCTCAAGTTCAAGTACATATTGCAGCTTAGCTAAAACATTTTCCTTTTCAGCAGTTTCCTGAAATTAAAGGTTTGCTTCTTAAATGTTGTAAAAATCTTTAATAAGTTTTCAATCACAAAGCATGCAAGTGTCAGCCAAAAAGTTGATACCAGTTCCATTTTTTGTACAATTGATGTGACAAAATTCCCATCCCAAAATTAGAAATTAAATAATTTTAACCTTTATTTTTTGTAAAGACTGATGTAAGTTGTTTTTTCCAAACCATTTGTATTTGTTCTTGGATAGCTTGTTGAGCATATTTATGCTCTCAAAGACATTCACAATGTCATACAGGCGTCTTCTTTCAATTGCTGAAAAGGAAATGTAAAATTTAGAACATTATAAAACACAAGATTTCATCACATATAATTAATACAACCCTACTACTAGCTTAAAAAAAATTCAGAAATAGCCGAGCCTGGTAACAAAATGGAATCTCTCCTTCAAAGAAAAATTAAATGACCTAAAAATAATTGAGAGTGTGGAAATTCTCCCCTATGATTCATGCATATAATATAGCAATAGCATGCAGTTTGAAAACTATTTGCACACTTTTCCCATTATTTACACCATCTCTGTGTTACCATGGTTTGTGCCAAATAAGAATGTTTCTGTAGAAATTGAAATGAGATACAAGATAAAGAAATTGATGATGCCTAAAACATTTTCATACTTTGCATAACAATAATTTTTATGAAGTTTATTTTAAGTGTTATAAATATTTTAGCACATTTATTTTTCTTGATAAAATATTGTTTTAAGATATTTCTCTTGTAAACTAAATAAAATATTTATGAAAATTGTGTGAGTGTTAGTTTGTGCTGCATGTATTGTCATGTGTTTTGTCCAAAATAAATGTGTCTAGTTTAATACTCCTTGAAATAAATGTGTTAATACTCCTTGAAGAACTCATTGACACCACCCTCTGGTCCATGGGAGAAGGAACAAGGAACCCCCCAATTTGAAATCCTTTTACAAAAATATTACTTTGAAATCTTGTAGAATAATATAAGCCAGAGGTTCTCAAACTAGGTGGGTCGCCAGTTAGTGTTTGGTGGGTGAGTCGCGAAAAGATTTTGAATTAAAGAATTTTATAAGGAAATAATGTTGTAATTGCAATTCATCCCAGATTACAATAAAAAGATTGTTATTAACTTTAAGGATCACTGTGGCAGATATTTAAAATCATAACAGCAAAGCTTAAAACAATTTTCAAGCAGTATTTTGTGAAAATGAATTAATTTATTATCGTGAACAAGGAGAGTGGAAATTTCACACCCTGCCTTTACTGGTGTGTAAAAATAGGAGAGATGCATATATTTTCTTCATAGTTACCAAGACAATGAGTTTTAATGCATGATGTCCACCTCTTATTCCATTACACAGTAATTAACAAGGAATCAATATGCCAAGAAACAATGAATAAAAATATTATTTTCAACAAGTTCATACCTAAATTGTTGCAAACATCATCTAATGAGACAGATATATCTTGGTCAGCACTAGGATACAGAGGATACATGCTTAGGAACCTAAAAATAAAATACGAACTTTAGTGTTAGTATTAATAAAAACAATACTTTTTCTAACCAACTAAAATATTGTACAATTAGCTTCAAAAAATAATGTTTTGCAATATGAAGAGGTCTTTGGAAAAATAAATAACTAATCTCTTGCATGTCAGATCATATTATTTCAGTTCTAAAGGCGAGACCAAAATTTTTACTAGTCACTGGATTAAGGCTTTAACCCCTTAACTGCCACGGAAATCCGCAGCAAGTGGCTCTCCAGTGCCAGCGTTTTTCTCCCGCGCGCGTACTTGCGCTTTCGCAGCGAGCGCGTTTCCATTTCAACGAATACACTACTAAAAATACTGCTTATTTCATTTACAATAAGAAATTTCACTTGCTCAATGCTTCCAATACCATTTGGAACCCGATTCATCAGGAGCTAGAGAAAAAATTATAATAAACAAGAAGAATAATAAATCAATCCGTTATAAGCATTTTTCTTTATTCCTGGAAGTCAAACAAATTCATAACAAATAAAATATCTTTTTACACAAAGGGAACTAAAACGGAAGTGATAGAAACAAAATATTGTTTAAAAAAAAAAACTAAAAAAGAAACATAGTCGATGAAATAATCGCTTTATTTTTATCACTGTACCAAAGAAAAAAAACTGCTCCAATTCAGCCCCCCTACTTCTAAGAAATGTGTAATTCACTAGAAAACACTGTCAAGGTCATTCCTAGTAATATGTTTGGTAAAAACGCAGTGCAACAGATGGAACTTTTAAAGACCGTATACATACGCCCTTGGCACTTAACGCTCGGGATTTTCCAACCGTATGTTTACGTCGACGGCAGTTAAGGGGTTAATCTAAGCATTTATAATTTGATTTAAAACATAACATTTTAAAAAGACAATTTACCTGTCAATTTTAAATATTTGCTTGCCAAAGGCAAGTAGAAGTTTTGCATTTAGCACTTACATATGGTAACTATTTCTGCTTTGAAGAAAATGTTCTTACATACTAGTTTTGTTGCCATGATTTAATTAGTTTTGATAGAGTATGTTTACCTATTTCATATTTCAATAATATTAAATATTGTAAAATTACAGTTAAAACCTTTCATTACTTAGTAATAAAAAAGATTAAATGACAGATCCAGGATTTTAAACTTAACCCCCATTTTTGTCGAAAAAATTATGCATTTTAATTTATGTGAAAAATTGTAATGAGCTTTTTTATTTATGTGAAATTTTTTATAAACATTTTAATGGGAACCATACAATTAATGAAAGCAGCATTTAAGTACTCATTTTCTAATTTTGATAGCCATTTAAATACTCAATTAACTATCAGGGGTAGATCCATGTTTTATATTTTGGGGCCCATTTCATTATTTTTGGTGAAAAATTAAATGTTTTTTTTTGTGAAAAAGAAATTGTGTTTGTGAAAAATTGAAGCATTGATAGTTAGCAGATGAGTGCGTAATAGTAAAATTGACTCACAAACCAAGAAAATCATGAAAAATTCAAATATTTTGTGAATGTTTTCTTGCAAATTATCACTATTTTGAATTTCATGAAAGGGGCGTTTTTATGAATTTATTTTTGTGAAGGGGCAGCAAAAGGGCCCCAATTTTTGTCTGGATCAACCCCTGACTATAAACAATATTCACAGATAATTTAAAAATAATTTTAGAAGAATTTTTGTGAAGGTGCCGATAAACGGTACCAAAATTGGCCTGTATTAGTCCCTGAATTAACATATGTGATGTCAATAAGGTACTTTTAAATGAATTTTTGAGAGGTTTATAACAGAAATTAATTTCCTTTCACCAACATTAATTGTTTAAATGTGAACAGGTGAGAAGCCAAGGGGTACACTTGATTACATGGGATAAGTTTACTATGTGTGATGGGTGAAATTGTATAAGTACCCATTTACAGAAATTATTATTATACCATTATTGTAAATGTTGGTTAGGAGTGCAAGTGAAATTATACCACACTTGCACTCCTAACCAACATTAATAATTATATTTTTATTTATGTAAAAGACTAATATACCTGGTACATATTATAGAAAGGGACTTCTCCTTCCTTTTTAATTTTTCTTTTGATGGGAATATCACAGGTGAAGATTCTTGAATTACATTTTTTGACTGAAAAGATATAAAATTAGTAAGTATAAGCATTATTTTCCAGGTGAATTTAAAAAAGGGGTGTTGCTGACTTCAACTGAAAATCTCAGAAAAATATTATAGAGTAACAAACCTAATGGTCTTTTGGGACTACCCTGGAAAGTAGCACTCCTGTTAAATACTAACCTGCATTATAAAGCCTACAAACTTAAGTTGAAATTTAACTGAGCAATTATTCAATTTTGAATAAAATATAGGGTGAAAATAATTTTGCTATAAAACAAACAACTTCCATCTTAAATGCATTTTGAAATTTCATAATGGCTGAAAAAAATTTGATAGTACTACATTTTTTAAAACACAACATATATATATCATTGAAAAGTGAGAAAGAATAGAAAAACACATTTAAGTAATAAATTTAAACAGACAGAGGAGGTTTTCAATTTTTGAAATATTTTTAACTGTGGTATGAAAGTAGCTGGGGAATTTTATAGGATAGATCAGGGGTTTCCAATTTCTAAGCACTCAAGTCAAATCAAAAGTCAAGTGGTGGGCCGCAAAGCAATATGGCTGCTTTTTATCCATGTTAAATTTTTGGAGGGGAGAGTCTTTAATATAAAACTCTTCCAGCAAAAGAGGGACGAAGGTTATTTACATATTTTACAGGTACTACATATTGACTGTATTTTCAAAAATTTTTCAGGATATATAGATTTTTTACCCTATACAACTTTTAATACTGAATATTACTTAAAGGGGGAGGTCTTCCACAAGAAAACATTAGTTAATTCCCTTAAAAATAGTGTTTCACTTAGTTTTTGGACACTCTATTTGGTCCCTCCTCTTGATAAAGGTTAACCTAAGCCTTCTTACTCCCTTGCTTGCTACGCTCAGGGGGAATTTCAGGACATACAATCTCCCTATCAAGATCTCAAGCTTTTAATTTTTTCACAATAGAAAAAAACCGAAGCCATTCCATAATCTAAGATGTTTAATAAGGGGGTCCTCCCTGAAATTTTTATAAGCTAAAATACGTTCTTAAGCTACTTTTTAGGTGATTTTCGTGGAGCTTTGCAGGCAACACAAAATAACCTGACAGGCCGCCAGTTGGAAACCCCTGGGATAGATAATGGAAAAGTACCATATACTCACCTCGGGAGAATCACAGTTTGCATATTCTCTTTTAGCAGCTAAATTCATCAATAACTTGAAATTAAATGTGGGTGTTAAGGGTTCTTCCTCCCTTTTTTGCTTTTTGGGAGTAGCTTCTAGCACTGCACTGACATGCTGTGGAATTCTTATGTGACGATCATCTCTAACATAGGGAATACATTCAAAATCCGAGGGAGGAATATTTTCCTTCAACAAATATCCTTGATTAACTGCAGCACTTTCTTTAACTTCTTTTTTCACTATATGGAATTTCTCGACTCCAGTACACTCTGTAGCTTCCTTCTTAGGAGCACCAATATGATCCATACTCTATTTGGATTTTATACTGGTTTTAAAAAAACTTAAATAAGTAATATAGAGCAGCAAGAAAAACAGGTGACTGAGTTTAAATGATTAAATGAAATTTATACCCTAAAATGAGAAATACACACACAAATTGAATTTTATAGTAAGTAAAAAATAGTATAAAACATTTCACAAGGATTAACCACTTGTTTAATGTAATTAAAGTTAATATATTGCAAAAAAAAGTTCATCAGCCAGTGCTTCCTCATATCAACACCTAACGATAACTTCGAAAAATCATAACAAAATAAATAATTAAATGAATAAACGTTATAATAGAGGAAAAATGTAAAATCTAAAATTAATAAAACATAACCTTCAAGTAGTATTCAACGCAAGACACAATCAATTTCAGGCATTGATTAAAGAACTTCAGTCTAGTAAAAAAAATCGTATCATAACGAACTTAACGAATCTTACCTTAGAATTAATAAAACTTGACACGATAAAACGATCATTGAGCAAAGATCATCCAGATGTGCAAACTAATGAAAACTTCAATAAATTAAATTCGAACTAGTTTACTTATCACAAACTCTGTTATCTCAGAAATCTGAATGTTTACGAGCTTAGTCACTCACCGCACTCACCACAACACCCATTGCATCAAAATTGCGCGCTCAGCTTTTCGGCAGCTTGAGTTTCGCGGCGTTCGTATCATAGAGCTACTCTCGGCTCCAGAGTACTACTCAGATGCTAAAAAAATTGAAATTCTTCTTAAAATGATTCAAAAGTCATCTTAAAAAGATTATTAGATTGAATTATTGAAAGAATGAATCTAAATTGAAAATAACACATAATTTTCTCAGTTTATAGCTATGCTTTGACTATTCTACTTATTATTTCAATGGATCATATGATTTTTGCAACTAATCTCCAATCATTGTTTGTTTACATATGAATTCATTTCTAAAGAAATTCGAAGAGATGTCCGAGTACGATTTAATTTGCAAAAATCTTGATGATTTAGCCATTGATATTCTGAAAACTTTACAAGGTATTTTACTGGAGAGAAAGTTTCTTGATTTAAATTTGAAAGAGGGGTATATCGACTTGGCAAAGACTCGTTATTTGATGCGGGGACGGAAAGTTGGCATTCTCCAAGTAAATACCAATAATTTGAATGCTACTCGTAAGGTTTTTAGTTGTTCTGATATTGCTGGAAGTACTGAGTATTTAACTTATTCGTCTGACTGTTTTGAGCTCAATGATAACCATAGTGGTTTACGGTATCGAGGTACCGGTGATGGTGAATTAGCAGAAAATATGAAGCATGTTTCAATCGATGACTCTAAAACTGAGGATTCCAATGAATCGTGCTCTGATTCAAAATCTATAGTAGCTACTGATCCATTAAAGTGGTTTGGTGTGTTAGTTCCTGAGAGTTTAAAGGCAAGCCAATCGTATTTCAAACAAGCAACGAACTCTGCATTGAAGCTGTGTTCGTTACAGAATAAATTGAAAGCACTTGGAGTTGAATACAGGAACATAAGGCGAAAAAAAGAACTTTTAAATTTAAACGAGAGTAACTGAAGCATGATAGATGTTTGCCTAATTATATGTTTATATGTATAAAATGAATTACATTCAAAAGAAATGTGTTAAATTTGTTGGTTCTTGCATGCTACCCTATTGACCTACAGTTTCAGTAGCATAGTTATTGGGATATGGCTATGCTTTTTTGTTTTCAACTGCATGTTTGACGGGGTAATACGGAAGTACTACCCATTTGTTAAAAGAGAAAATTTTCTAGAAAAAATGTAGTTTTAATAATTTCTTATACTTATTACTTAACCATAAGTAGGTACTTATGGTTCAATTCTGTTAACAGTCCTGATAAATATCACCAAGCTATTTTGGATGCCAAAATTAGAAAAATTGCAAACTTATTTAATTAAATATGCATTTTTATCAATGACAAATGACAACCATAAAAATATAGAAATATTTTAATATTTCATGTTAAAATCAGTTTAGCAGTACTTAGCAGTTGGGACAGTTAACAGAATTGAACCGGTCTTATTTATTATTTATATTAGAGCTAACCTTAACAATTTGGGAAAGGAAGGTATTTATTAAGTTTTTGGTGTGTCACTTTGGCATAGCTTGGTGTTGCTGTTAAAAAGGTGATAATTAACCCAACAAATATTTTTCAGTCAGGGCTTAAATTCTAACCAAAGAAGTACCAGAGCGCTACTATTTCAGCACTCCACTTTATTGGGACGTCTCCTCTCCGCATAATAGAGACAGAATGAGACGGGGACATTTTGTACTACCTCTTAAATCTATTTCCATATAAGGTGGAGTCGAATTATAACTTACAGATGCTCCGGTTAAAATGTAAATAGTTAAGTATTTAAAACCAAGAAGTACCAGAGCTCCACTCCAGTGTGCTCCGCTGCAATTTAAGCCCTGGTTTCAGCTTATTTTTAGGTACTGGAACCTCTTGTGATAACGTTAACCTAACCTTCATAACCCCTTTTGATGCCCCTGAAACCTCAAATGGTTTACCACCATATGAGAGATAAATAGGCGGAGGTTCAATGGGGTTCACCTTGGAAAAGTTTTTAAATTTTTGCATGGGGGAAAAAGTGTTTTAAAGCTACTTTTATGAGGTTCTTTCTCAGTGGACTTTGAAGGTCGTACAAGAGATAACTACTGGCTACCAGTTGGAAATCCCTGCTCTAGATATTACTTTGGGGTGTAACTATTAAAACAATTAGCCCAGTAAAATCAAGTGATATGAATTGGTAATTTTTTGATTGATGTCTAGTCAAATTTGGAATTAAGGAAATGTGTGGAATTAATAAATTCATGTATACTTATGTAGTACTTTTAGAAACTAATTATTTTTCTTATTTACTCAAGAGTTTATTGTGTAAATCAGACTCAAGTGTTTTGTTTCATTGAATAAATTCCTGTTTCATAACAATCTAAAATAATTGGTACTTACGTATTACCGCAACCAGGTCGGCTCCAACTTGGCGAAATTTGGCCAACTTGGCGCCTTGGCGCGTTTTTGGCGCCAAGTTTTTTTCTGTCGCCAAGAGCGAAACGCGCCAAATTTAAAGCTGCGGAAAGTTAAAAACGTAGACAAAACTAATTAAAACTTAAATAGGGAAGAAATTAAGGTTGTTATAACATAATTTCAAAGTATTATTTACTCAATTGACCGAATTCTACGACTAATTCCAAGCAGCACAAATTTTTAAGATTCGTCGAATTTTAGTCATATAGGGCGAAATTTTGTTTACTTCTAGTTGCAGTTACGTAAACTTTACATATTTGGTATGAGCTATGCTACTAGGTAATACTATAATAAAAGGATATCCAAAATACACTACCGGCATCTTATAGGTTATGAGATAAATTAAGCAATGATACAATTGTATAAAACAGGATAATTTTACAGCACAATATAAATTAAAATGTATTTACCCTTTAAAATATCCTTGTACCTTTACGAACAATTCGCTTACGCCACGCAAACATTACGATACCGACGATACCAAACATGAACGTTATTACATTAATTCACTTCATTTTAAACACTTCATTGTTTTGAATTACCAGACTATATAACGCATGTTAAGTACATTATAAAATAAAATAAATTACTATCCTCATAAAACACTCTTAAAAACGTCAGAAAATAACTTTTCCACTCACCCAGTGTTTACAATCCTTTTAAGAGCCGCCTCGCTATCGCCATGCAACATTGCATGTTTTGGCTCTAATCAGTAAGCATAATATTTTCTTTACGAAGAGCCACGTGTAACACGTAGGGTTGCCGTTACTTGGAGCGCCAAATTTGGCGATTTATGCGAATTTTGGCCACGTCGGGTTGCCGTAAGTAAAGTCGCCAAATTTGGCGATTTATGCGAATTTTGGCCTGGTTGCGTTAATACGTGAGTACCAAATAATTTGAATGTTTTGTATATGTAACGATTTTTTGAACTGAATATCTCAAAATAGAGCCAATAATGGTTTTAAAGTAAACTTATTCAGGTCAAAATGTAATCAATTATGGTATTTACATATTACCTGCGTACCAGCAGAGTTAATCATCAAAGAAAGTGAGGATAGATCAGGGGAGCTACTGTTCCTGGGTAGCCCAGGAAATCCAGTTTTTAAAAAATAATAAATTCAATAATTCGTTTTTTTTTAATTTTCAAAAATTTTGAGCTTATCAAGAAAGCACAAAATTAAGGTCTAATTATGAAATTTCGCACCACAGGAAGCTACAATGACCTCGAGTGTACATTCCACCATAGTCAAAACATTCAATCAAATAATATGGTAATAATAATTAAAGAATCACTATAGCATAGCTGCCAATTCTTCCGATTTAGCCGAAAGATTTCAGTTTGTTTATAAACAAATAGTTTAGCTTTTGTGTTTATTAGGGTAACCCACTTTTTTTATGGGAAAAAATAAAGTGTTATGAAATTGCCACGGCACCCCCTCAATTTTCTAGACCTACAGAGAAAACTATTCAGGCAAGGTTTGGGCTCTGTACCTTAATTAGAAAGTGATGACCCAGAGGAGTGAAAAAGTCCAAATTCGAAAATTTTTATACAAAACAACTAAAAAACCAAAGATCCAACCCTCTCATTTTGTTCATGATTTTTTGATATGAAACTAATAATGTTTATAGATATAATCACAGAGTAAAGATAATTCAGAGAGTCCAAAACGCGATTTTACTAAAATAGTTCTACAGTTATCGCATAGTGGCGTTCCGACCCTCCAGCAGCTGTCAATCATTAGTGTGGGCGGGGGCTAAAGGAAACGAGTGATTCTCATTGGACTTAGAACTTTGTATGGAGGCTGCATTTGAATTTCTCAATCTCTGGTATTTTTCCCCTGATCAATGAAACTTTTCCCTTATGGTTGCAAACTTTCCCTGAGAGTAACTAAACTTTCCCTATTATAAACATTGATATAGTTTGTTCTGTCATTTAATATCTCGTTATAGTTGAGTTGAGTTGAGTTGATTTTTTGGTGCTCTTTGCTACAACGACAAGGTCTCGTTATAGTGATTGTGGTCGCAGAATTTATCATTAAATGTGAAGTTGTATGTTTAAATTGTATTAAATGTGGACTTGGAGTTGTGAGTTCGATTCCAGAGTAGCTTCCGATCCATCGCCACTTTAAAGAAGATGCGAGATAATGACGTCACGGGCAGATAAAGTATATATAAGCCAGCGAGAGATCTCCGCTGGTCAGAACATTGGGCGAGTCCTTGGAGAGTGTGACATCAGAGAGACTTGTAATGTCTAAGAAATTATCCCCAACGCATGCTCGAAAGAAAGATACACGCAACTGTTTTAATAACCGGGAAAATATATAAAATTGTTTTCCCTCTTTTGCTATTTGAAAGTGGGCGGGGTTAATTGAGAGAGTGTATGCAGCTGTAGCTCGATTGTAGAGAGTCAACAACGTTACGTCATATTCTCTGGTTAGTTCCACCGTTATCACATAGAAACGCCACCGTCTATGGGAAAACCCATGTTAAGAAAGTTGCTATTAGCGTCTATGGAAATGGACTCTCTGAAGTATCTTTACTCTGTGGATATAATGTTCCAGGTTTTGTTTTTTCATCACCTTTATTTTGGTTGTAGTAATTTTCTAATGTTTAAAGAACTTTTGTAAAGTTGCTTTTCCTTGCATTTTTAAACAGCTAATAACTCTAGAACTATACGACTTATAAACCTGAAATTAGTCCCATTTTTTTGTCTTATTTCATGTGCATTATGACCATCATTTTCAAAAAGTTTTTTCAAAATTTAAAAAAGTGAAAAAAAATTGAATGAAAATTTTTTTTGAAAAAATATTAAAAGCCTTTTAACTCTTAAAATGAACATTTCTACCAAATTTCAAGTTTAAAATAAAATTGAATCATGTATAAAAAAATAAAAATATTTGAAATTTAGGCAAGTCCCTAAACTATCCCTAAAATTATACAGCAAGAGGGATTCACTCATGGAAAATTCATAAACTCGCTTGAGGGTGTCCATATGATTTAAAACATGCAAGAAATGTCACACAAATGTTAGTTGTTTTCTATAAAAATATTCGAATTTGGATTTTTTCACTCCTATTGGTCATCAGAGTTGAAATTTTGGCTGTGAGCTTCTATTAGCTGTTCGAAAAAAAGTAGAGGATGCCCAGAACTCTTCCTGAAAAAAAAAATTTTTTTGGGCCGCCATAGTGTTTATTCATATTTTCCAATTGTTCAATTCTGGTGTTATAAATTTCAGATTTTGACTTGGTTACTATTAGGAAAATTCATAAAAAGATGTAAATATTTCTGCTAAATTGGAAGAATTGGTAGCTATGCCATAGGTTCTTAGTGCAATCACATTGTAGCTACATCATTCTGAGAGAAAATTTTCACTGCCATTGCTACTATGTCATTTTTACATACGGCTATAGTTAAAACATTCCCGGATTATGGAGCATTCCAGATAAGAGGGTTGTCACTGTAAAGTTTTACAGGATTTTGAGTTGAAGTCAGTAGCACCCCTGGTTTATCTAGTTTATTTTGTTTGATTGTGTTCTTGTTTAATCCTTTACATAATACCAATTGGGTTCTTAGCAATTTTTTGTTTTCTTTTTATCTTTAAAAAACTGCAAAGCAAAACAATGGCATGTGGATAGTATATAAGTAACCAAATTATAATTAAACCTAATTTATAGGTAAAAACAATTGGTACTCTTTTCATCATCCACCACCCCAATAAAAATTGCCAGGCTCTTTTAGACACAAGCTAGATTGAAACAAGACCGAAAATAGCAATTTAACTGAATAAAATATACATCTACTACAGGGTATTTCAACAAGTCTGCCAAAACTTCTGCAATGGAGAATAGCCCAGTGTGGCGAAGTACCAAAAATACATCGTATACAGACGCTCCCTGAAGCGACAGAACTTTCCTCCGGTTTACCTAATATTTTAGACCTTCCATTGCTAAGCGATCCTCATCTTGAAGTAGCATTTTTCTCTTGTTTTAATCCTACAATGCATGATTTTTTTCAATTCACATGAAAATCATTTATGTGACTTCTATTATGATGTACATTAGTAAAAAAATACTAAAAAAATTTAATTTAATTTTTTTCTACTTTTTATTGGCAAAAAACTTTGTCCTTGTGAAATTAATTTGTGTCTCTTGTGAAATTAATTGTGAAGTGAAATAAAACCAAATGCTCTAAAAATATAAAAAAACAACTTATCTTTTCAAAAAAAATTTTTTTCAAGCTGAAATTTTTTTTTATTTTAATTTATATGGTCCTTTTATTTTGTCGTTTTCTGTGTCTTACTTTCGTTTCACTAGCTACTAACAAATGTCTAAAAATAGTACCCCTGCTGTGATCTACTGGCAGTCTAAAGTGCTAATACAATGAAAATGAAATGTTATATCTATTGTACTTATTGCATGGTGTTGCCGTTTGGAAATGAAAGTTCGAGTAGGAAATGGGGAAAAATGTCGTGTTGGCATCAAATGGCATCAGTATGCACTGTAGGATTAAATAACAGCAGAGTGAATGACTGTGCGTAGGGTGCTTGGTCTTCAAGCATTCAACTCCATTGTTTTTAACCCATGTTTAGAACCCTATTACAGTTGAAATCTTAAAAAGTCGGGAAAACAATTTTTGGTCAGTCCCATAGCACCTGCCCCTTTGATTACATTATTTTAAAGAGAACAAATATTTATTTTTCAGTAGCGAATCAAGAATTTTTTTCTAGGGGGCTGAGGTACCTAAAACTAAAACGTTTATATTTCGTATTGTTATCACTTTCTTGTTTTAAAAGGATCAGAGTAACAAATAGTTATCATTAACCGATTTCACAAAAAAGTGGAAAAATTCAAATTATTGAAGGAGTTTGTGCTAAAATTAGAGAATTTCTCCCCCTGGATTAGCTCTTGGTTATTCATTACATTTATAGATGCTGACCAAATTATTGGGCTAATTTAACAAATTTTGGCCAAATGCATAGCTGCAAACCACTCCGCTTTTCAAATCTTGCAATAATTTATTAAATTTTTCCAAATTTTAGTTAATTTACCAGTTTTCCTTTTTTAATTCTGAACAAATTAATTAAAGGATTGGAAGCAGATTTGATACAGGTCCTCAACGGCGACCGACAACTAGAATAGTCGCCAACTTTGCGACTGCTCTAGCAGCGGCCATTTAGCCTGTCTCCAGTTCTTGGCGACTCCGACTACCGCCTTTATCGCTGTCGTGGAGGACCTACATCAAATCTGTTCTAAAGATTGTATTTTTGCAACAAGACTAAAAAATCGAAACGGTTGGTATACAAATGCCAAGAGTGGCGGCGGATAAGTGGATCTTGTGAACCTGGTTTATGTGGGAATAGAAGTATTTTTTCGCCAAAGCCAATTACAAAAAATCTTTTTTTCAAAAAGGTTGCCAATTTTGTAATCTAAATAAGAAGCTGATGTTAATTCAAGTTTCGATTTATTTTTTACGTTTTACTTCAGCCCTTACTCTTAAAAATTAGCAAATAGTCCATGCCCTCCCCCTTTGACATAGTCCCGACTACAATTGAATCGTCAGTTTGAAGGGAATAAGTCCAAAAAATGACAAATTGACTTTTTGTGCTCAAAATAATCTCCAAGCTTTGCTCTACACATGGGTGAAAAGAGGGGAAAATAACTAACCCCTATAGGGATATATCGCCCCTTGAAGTTGTGAAATCGATGTCCATTCATTGTATTTTTTAAGTTAATTTGGAATTTAAGTTAATTTGTCTTTCTTTTCATATTCTTTATGCTGTAAACTAAGTTAAAATAAAGTTCTCTTAATTTAAATTTTTTTCAAACTTTTTTTATGCAGGGAATTTTTGACTCCATTCATATTCACTCACTCCATTGATACTGCTTTAATAACTCAGTTTTACTGTAATTTTGAATTTTATTTGTCTTATTATCTTTATTTCACCCTTTTGTGGTGTAAACTAAGGAGAATATGATTTAAATGTGAATTAAGGGTTTTTTAAAGATTTTTTCATCAGAAAATTTCATAAGGTGGAAGAAGGGAATAAGTCCATCAACTTATTTTGACTAAAATATTTTTGAAAAAACTTATAATTGTTTTGTTGGTTGCTCTGTTTTCTAAATAGGGTTGTGAACTTCCAGTAAAAATTTGGTGATTATACAATGAAAATTCTATTACTTACAGTTTTTTTCGATTTTCTCAAAACTTGGTTTTTGGACTTATTCTCTTCTTCAAACTGACGATTCAATTATGCTTTTACATATCATATTATCCAAGTGTTGTTCACATAACTTTAATCATGAGAATACTTATATTTACAAATGGGTCATACAAAATAATCTGCAGTAACTTTTACAGTAAGTAGCCTTTTTCTTTTCAACATTATGAAAAAACTTAATGTACAAACATAACTTGTTAGCCATGATTTAGAGAGCGCCTAAACTCTTCACCAACAAACTAGAGTTCGCAAACTGAACTAGCTAATTGTCTGAGATGCAGGTTTGTTCTTGTTGAGAGTCGTGATACTCTTCACAGATCTTTCTCCAGTCTTTACGATGAGAGAATGGACAGAAAATAACAAAAATTTGCGAACTAGACTAATTGTCTGATGGGTGTCGACGTGTCTTGGACGGTCGTGGAGTTGTTGATGGTTTTGTACCCCCAAAGATCTTTCCTCCTAGTTCTTTTCATAAGAGAACAAAAAAAACCTGATAACAAATTTACGAACTGGACTAGTCGTTGTCGATGTACTTGTTAGCGATGTTTGCAGGGTCTGGCTTTTACAGTAGTCTCTTCAACAAGAAGCTGTAGCGTAATTTGCTCAGGAGACTCGTAACAAAAAATGTGTAAAATGAGTTATCGACACTAGTGAACATCTTGACTCTTTTAGAAGGGTCTGTCTTGTACAGTAGTCTCTTGAACGACAAAAACTTAACTTGCTCAGCAATGACTCATCAAAAACATAAAATTCGCAAAACTGGACTAGTTATAGTTAGTCGTTATCGAGGAAGGTAGTGAGCATGCTGTCGCTTTTAGAAGGGTCTGTTTATACAGTAATCCCTCGAACAACCAAAACTTAACAAATCTCCAACTTGCAACTTGCTCAGCAATGACTCATAACATAAGTTCGCGAAACTGGACTTAGTCGGTGTCGACGTAGTTAGTGTACTTGTTGACGGCCTTGGTTCCTTCGGAAATGGCGTGCTTGGCCAGTTCCCCTGGGAGCAACAGCCTCACCGCCGTTTGGATCTCGCGACTGCTGATGGTGGCCCGCTTGTTGTAGTGCGCCAGACGCGAGGCTTCCGCCGCCAGCCGCTCGAAGATGTCGTTGACGAAGCTGTTCATGATGGACATGGCTTTGCTGGAGATGCCGGTGTCCGGATGCACCTGCTTCAGGACCTTGTAGATGTAGATGCTGTAGCTCTCCTTGCGCTTCTTGCGGCGTCTTTTGGTGGGGTCGGTGCCACCGACCGCGCGGGCCCTTCCGCCGGGTTTGGTGATTTTCACCACTGATGGAGCCGGTGCCATGTTTCCGATTTGATGTGCGATTGATGATGACGAGGGCGATTGTTGCAACAGCAGCGTGGTACTATCGATTCTATTCTATTAGCTATCGATACTTGTGAGTCTTCGAGTGCTGGGGCTCGAAATTATACTTCGCATGTTATTTTATTGAGGTTGCGGTATCGATTTCTTCAGGTTTGAAATGAATTAAAGGGGGATCGAAAATAAAGATTCTCAGATTTCAGAACATATAGTGGGATCAGAAAACAGAAATTATTCTATGCTGACTACTCTAGGATTCTGGTGTGTTATTCTTAAATCTTTGGAAGCTGAGTTAGCGCATTTCTTACGACTTAAAAACAGTGTTTATAAAGAAATTAGATTTAGTTGCGATTTTACTTTTATCAGCTTTTAAATTCGTAGAGATCTACGGCTAAAAGGGGGCTGAATGGCCTGGTGCGTTTACTTGCTGTTCACCACGTTAGCAGCCTGCGCGCTGTTACCCGTCGTCGGTTCGATTCCGGCCTTGCTCTCGGTGTATTTACTCTCTCTCTGTGTCAGTTAAAAAAATTCTGTTCGTGTATGTCTTACTTGACGAAGGTTTATAAGTGGATCATTGAGATCAAATACACAGACCGGAAAATATGTGACCAAAATCCAATCCAAATACGGCCAAATTATCATTTTTTATGCTTAAACTTTATTTCCATTCCTAGGAATCAATCCTGTTGGTGGATTTGACTGTTTGGAATCGATTTTGTGGCAAAACTTCATATTAGATAAACCGGAAAGTTATGTAGCTTCATTCAGCGTCTTACGGCCATGTTCACCACTAACTTAACCTAAGGTTAACCTGGAATCAAGCTTTTTTGACAACTCTGATTGGCTTAAAACTTGTTTCCCTTTCTCAACAACCAATTAAAATCTTGATTCCAGGTTAACCTTAGGTTAAGTTAGTGGTCAATACAGCCGTTATACTTGACAGCAACTTAAGTTGAAACCTACTACGCCACTAACAAAGTAGTTCCCATCGCGGTGTCTGAATTTCGAGAGAAACAAAGAACGTCAATTTTAAAATATGATTATTTCGTTAAACCCATGTATAAATAGTGTCTTTTTATCACGATTCGCGTATCGAAATTCCTCCTATCAACCCAACAGGCTCTGTGTTTACTCACTTTCTCCTTCCGCGTAGTGACGTACTGGGTTCAGGAAACGTTGCTGTGAAGTATAGTTCTCAAGTTTATTTCTTTTCGAATTATCCTCGGAATATCACGCAGAATTAACGAGGGAACCTTACCAGGTCACCTGTAAGCATTGGAATGTAAAAAAAAAATAGAGATACAGTCGGATTTTGTGCAAATTGTCTGGGTGTCCGGCCCATTACTGTATGGTAGTGTTGGTTATCATATAAGATGTATTTCTTATACTTAAGGGTTTGATTTACTATTGATATTTATTATAATAAGTAAATAATACCGTATAAATTACCTCTTACTTCAAAATAATAAAACAGGGTACTTTTCCGTTAGCCTGGAGCAAGCGTAAAATCGCCAAATAATTTAGAATTCCGCCAAATTTCTTACAACCATAACAGGAATGGATACACTTCGCTTGTCAACTTGGCTCGCGTTTTGTCCAAAATCGGCAACATTTACGCCCGGCTAACGGAAAAATATACATAAAACAGTGACTTAATTTTTCGAGCTTCAAAGTTTCAAAACCCTTCCGAAATTTTTGAGTCCCAAACTTTTAGTATCCTTTTATGACTATCGGCACTTAGTCAATTTACTATTTAAAAAACTTGGATTGAAAATTTTGTAAATTGAAATAGAGTGATCAAATGCAATCTAGATTCACAGATTAGATAAATCCTAATTAAAAAATTCATTCCCTATCATCCATCCCATGTATATGTTACGGGCAATGTGATAAATCGAGCATTAATAAATAATAATGCCCGAAGTGGAAGAGGGCAATGTGATAAATTCAATGGCATTTATCAATGAAATTTATCCCTTTGCCCGCCTCCACTCTGGGCATTATTAATAATGCCCAATTAATCACTTTAACCTTAACATATGTTTACCTCCAAATTTGGATTAAGTAAACCTAGATTTTACAATAATGTACTAAAAAGAATGAAATAAATTAAATTTTAACAAAAAAGGGACCGACTTCAAAAAAGGAGCCTAAAAGTGTGAAATAATTTTTATTCAAGAAACAACAATACTACTTTTTAACATAATTTTGAAGTCGGAGAACACTTTCCACATAATAAATTAACACCTCGCTATAGATGTAAAAAAGACCATGTTAGGCTTATAACATAATTATATAGGCTTATTAGGCTATAACGTTAAGGCTTATAACATAATTATATACAATTTTCCAGGAAATTAACCCAAAAAGTTAAAAACAAAATAAAAGAGAGAGTTTCGTTGAATGAAGATGAGGACATTTTTTGTGCCAAAATAAATTCAAACGAATTAAAGATGGCTTTAAATTACTTAAAACCACGAAAGTCTCCGGGCGAGGATGGTATTCTATCTGAATTTCTAATGCACTTAGGTCCTCGAGCCCACGAAACTATTCTGATTCTTTTTAACATCATATGGACAACTGGTACTCTTCCCTCTCAATGGTGCAAATCGACGATTATTCCAATCCATAAGAAGAATAAAGATCCGAGTCGAGTATCAAACTATCGACTATGTGTAAAACTATGGAGAGAATCATCTCCAGAAGACTAAACTGGTTCCTAGAAACAAATAAGGTCCTAGAGGAAGAGCAAGGAGGGTTTAGAAGATTCAGATCCACCAACCAACATGTGGCTTTACTAAGCCAATCCATTAAAGATGCCTTGGACAGAAGGCAAATTTTTTCGGCGGTCTTTGTCGATTTTAAGTCAGCTTATGACCTTGTATGGAAGGAAAACCTTTTGTTGAAGCTCTCAGACATCGGGATCCAGTCCAATATGCTTAAATGGTATTTTGGTCTTTTGAATAACCGACTGTGTAGAGTCAGGTATAATAACTTTCATTCAAAATACAGAAGCCTCAAAACAGGCCTCCCTCAGGGAGCAGTTTCTAGCTGCTCTCTTTTCAATATTTATATCAACGACCTGGTTGGAGAGCTGAAATCAATAAAGGGTGTTAGATGTCTACTATATGCAGACGACCTTGTCATCTGGACAGTTTCCCCGAAAAACACGGCGTTAAACAAAGCTCTGAAAATCGTGGAAAATTGGACTTATCTAAACAACATGAAAGTAAATCTTGATAAGACTTATGTCGAATCTTTCTCTCTTACCCATCAGCCTTTCATACCAAGACTTTTCTACAGGGGAAACTTAATACCGACCACTGAAAATTTTAAATATTTGGGTGTAGCCCTCTATAGAAAACTCTCCTGGAGGTCACACGTGGAGGATACAATACTTCGAGTTTCGAAGAGACTTTCACTCCTAAAGATCCTGGCGGGTTCCAAATGGGGCTGCTCCAGAACCACTTTGAATACCACTTATAATGCCTATATCTTACCCATTTTAACATACTGCTGTGAAACGCTAATTACTTCTTCTAAGCCAATTTTCAACAAACTGGAAACTTTTCAGAATCAGGCACTGCGTCTGATCACCGGTGCTGTAAAAACAACTAGCATAGACTGCATGCAGATGTACAAATAACAGACCTATTCGTGTGATTGTTCAGGACAGCGCGGTACTGCTGTGGGAGAGAATAATCAGAACCCAGGGATGCCTGTCTCTCTGGGACGAGGTCTCCTTTGGGGCAAAGAGAAACATGAAAACTCAAAATGGATTTATACAGGGGTTTGCGAGGTGATTTCAAGTTTAGGCCTCAATATTGAGACTGAACAGTTTCTACTCCCCCGTAGTCCCATTATAAACAAGGATTTCTCCATACGCCTTGGACTTGAACAAGAAATTCTTAAAAATGAAACGTGTGAAACTATGCTAAAAGATCTCGCTTACGAAACTATAAATTCACGGTACCCGAAAGAGGAGTGGCTGCAGGTATATACTGATGGCTCTAGGTCGGACGACTCGACTAACGCCGGTGCAGGTGTTCATTGTGATCTGTTTTCTTTATACACACCCATCGGCCCTTTTGCATCCGCTTTTGACGGTGAAATAGCAGCTATCCACCAAGCCCTGATGCAGTTAGCACCTCGTTTGGGGCTCTTTTCAAAGGTTGTATTCTTATCAGATTCTAGGGCTGCCCTTCAAGCTATAGATACACAGAGTGATTCCCGCTCCTCAATTGTTAATAGCTGCTTCGATCTTCTAAATTGGCTCTCGAGTAAAGGTAAAGAAGTTGTCCTTCAATGGATCCCTGCCCATTGCGGTGTTCAGGGTAATGAAACCGCCGATTTTTTGGCTAAGAAAGGAGCTGCTGTTCTCCAAATATCCCAACCTAGTCTCCCCTACTACTGTCAAGAGGGGCTTCAGAACCTCCTTTTTCCAGGAACTCACTTTCATTAACGAAAGAAAATCATGGGTAAGGCAGATTCGTGAAGTGCCCGAATGGCCAAGAAAGAAATCTGTGGCTATGTTCCGCCTCATCTCCGGTCACGACTGTCTTCGCAAGCACCTCTACCGTATCAATGTCGCATCAGACTCTCTCTGTCCCCTGTGCAATCTTGGGGAGGATATGGATTTCGAGCATCTCCGTCGCTGCCCTGCTCTTCCCTGAATCTCCATTTGGGAGCGCTACTGGGCGGCAAGAAACGCCCTGAGTTTATAGATTTACTGACGGTCATTTTTAATGTTTTCATGTCATTCTTAATGTTTTAATGTTTTTATGATGACTCAGTTGTCTTGTAACTTGCCATTGGAAATAAAAAAAAACATAATACAAAAGAATTTGATTAAAAATTAAAACTACAATACTTTTTAAACTTTTCTAAAATAAGACGAGGCTTAAACGCCTTTTCGAAGAGGGAAATAGCAAGAACATAAACACTCTTCTATTGCAATCTCTAAATGCAATATATATTAAAAACTGCTATCAAACATGTTTTATATGGTTTCTTTTCATCATATTATAGGATGGTTATATTTTTAGCAGTCTAATAAGGAAAAGTTATTTAAAAAGAAAAGTAGGTATCTTATAAATATTCCAAATTGATTATCTAATATTATTGTAGTGAATAAAAATCGGTGTTAATTTATCTTGGATAAAAGGTTGAAATAATCAAATTATTTATCTTAATTATATATGGATTAATTTATGAACTTAAGAAATTTCTTTAGAAAGAGAAAATTTTATTTTTTAAATAAAAAGTAAAAGTGAAATGTAAACAACTGATGTTAATTGAAATTGGATAAATGATTGAGATAATTAATCCAATTAAGGAAATCAACGGTTTTTTATTAATTTAGTAAAAAATCCAACTGGTTTTTATCTAGTATTTATAAACAAACCAACTGGTTTTTAATTTTTATCATTAAAGAAATCGACGGTTAATTTAGTAAAAAAACGAACTGGTTTTTATGACTGACAAATAAGACAAATTGATTTTATCAATTAATTAAAATCCAAGCCATCTTTTATCAGTGAAAAACGGATAACTTAAGTGTATCTTTAGTTACTCTTTGAAATAATGTTTCATTTTAAAGGAAATTTATAAATAAACTACCTCTTGCAACACATAATAAGTTTAACTTAAGCATTTAAGGTTAAGTTTAGAGAGAATTCAGTAGTTAAAACCATTAAACTAAAAGATTTCTGATTTTTAATCACTTTAAAATGTCAATTTTTTGATAAATCTGACCTTTTGATTTTGTGCAAAAGATAATACTTAATAGCACTTTCTTTGAAAAAATTCTGAAAATATTTTATAATTTCTAAAAAAACCAAAAAAACCATTTGGTTTAAACCAAATGGTTTAAACCGGCCAACCCTGGTTTTAAGACGCAATAACTACTTAAATTTAACCTAATTGAGCGTGCGTTTTAGGGGTTTTATTCAAGATATTTTTATGCTTAAGGTGTCTTTTCCTACTAAATACACTCATTGCCATAAAAAATAGCGCACCAAGAAGAAAAAGAGATATCAAAGCCAAATTTATTGACATGATTACCCATAGAATGAAGGTTAATTGATAAAAAATTCAGACTTCTTTGAAGTTCGGGGGCCGAGAAAATCAGTAAAAAGGGTTGACTCCATAGGTGTCCAACGGACGTTGCATACCAGGCTGGAAGGACGGGGTAAAAATGCTACCTAGGGGGTAGCACACATGTTGTTGGACATCGCATACAACATGTGGTTGTGCATTTTTATCTTGAAACTTGTCCACAGGACAAGTCTGAAGGTAAGAATGGACAACCGGCTGCAAAACATCAATGATGCAACTCTGGTTGGTCAATGTACCGATAGATCCTACTGAGCACATGTGGCAGTAGGATGGATGTCGTTTGCAGTACTGCGGATTGTCCATTTGGTCCGCATAGCTTCTTACATCTTTGTCTATAAAACTAGGGGCTGAAAATGGACCTTTTTGTTTCCAACAGTGCACCAAATAAGAAAATGAAAATTTCAATTTCTTGACATTGTGGTAAGAAGAGAACCCCGCTTCAGTTTGCAGCCCCACGAGGGTTGGATATGAGTTTGAAGACAAAATGGAGAGAGTGCATTCAGCTGTTGGTTTTCTAATCGACCAACCAAGTGGTGATGCTCGGTAATGGAGTGGTGATGCATTGGATTCCATTTCTGCAACTCCTGAGTAGGATTTACCAGTGCTTTTACCAACCAGAGTTGCGCCATTGAGGTTTTGCAGCCGGTTGTCCGTCCTTTACCTTCAGCCGTGTCTTGCGGACAAGTTTCAAGATAAAAATGCACAACCACATGTTGTATCAATGTCCAAGCATTCTTCTTACCCCCCTAGGTTGCATTTTCACCTCGTCCTTCCCGTTCTCTAGAACCAACGCCCACAAAAAAAGTCCGGTCAGTGAGGAGAAAGCATCTAGACTGGTATGCAACGTCCGTTGGTGGACCAGATCAAATTTGACTACGTGGGGACACACCAGGGTCCCCCAATTCCTAGCAGCCCATTCAGAGTCCCTTTCACTCAATACCAAGGCATGTGGCGGCGGTAATGGAACACCTATGGAGTCAACCCTTTTTACTGATTTTCTCGGCCCCCGAACTTCAAAGAAGTCTGAATTTTTTATAATTTAACCTTGATACTATGAGTAATCATGGGAATAAATTTGGCTTTGATATCTCTTTTTTGTCTTGGTGCGCTATTTTTTATGGCAATGAGTGTAGATGCTGCTCTACAACTTAGTCATTGACTTTTTTCACATACCTCACATAGTTTTTAAAATAAAAATTATAACTCCTAAATTTTCCGCTAGAAGGCGTTGAAATCTATCTCATCGGATAGGGCAGGGGTTCCCAAACTTTTTTGGCCCGTGGACCCCCTGACGACATTTTTCGTACCCCGTGGACCCCCTGTCTTAGGGGCCGTTCAAAAAGTAGCTAAAAATCTTATGTTTGATATTTCTAAACCACTCATAAATTTTTTCATTTTTTCGTGTTTTTTCATGCATTGATAAGCATTTGATTTCACACTTTTCATGTTTTTTTTAAATCTATTTTTTATATTTTTTTCATTGAAATGGTTACACAACAATATTAAAGAAATTATAAAAATCAAACATTTAAAAAGTTTGAAACTAAAAACAAATCTAAACTTTTAATATAATTACATTTCACGGCACAAAAAATTTTATTATCAATAAAGTTTTGATCGCAAACTTGTCACGGTTAATGAATTATGCGCGAGTTTATTCATTCCCCAAATCCTAAAATTTTAGAAATAATTAAATCAATATATGGCATGTTAACAAACAAAATTTAATGAAGTTCAACTATGAAAAGAAATAAAATTACACATTACGGAAATTGAGTTTTAATTTATGAAATGGAAAGAAAAGGCGGGTTCTCTCCACCGCAATACGAGAGATAGATCCATCTCCCCTGCTCGCGTTGCGAGGACTCGATGATAACCAACTTTTCATATTACTAAAATTAGATTATAAAAAAGAAAAAAAATTTTGAAGCGCATAAAAATTTTTCATTTTAATGACATTTTCCCATGGACCTCTGAAAGTCGCTTTGGACCTCCTTGAAGTCTCTGTGGACCCCCAAATTTCCTTTTAATGCCCGTGGACCCCCTGGAAGTTGCTGTGGACCCCTGGGGGTCCATATGGACCACTTTGGGTACCGCTGGGATAGGGCATGGTCACTTTACTATACCAATACCCCACTTTTATGACTATATCTGTAGGGGTTCAAGGTTAAAGGGGTTGGGCCACTTTTCGTGGGACACCCTGTATATTTAATTACATGTTTAAAATTTCATTTAATTACATTTTAAGATTATAGTTATTATAATTTTTAATAAGACTTATATCTAGTTTTTCTTTTAAAAATTTGTTATTTTGCATTGTTTTTTTGTAAAAATGGGGTGAACAGATCTCTTCTGGAGGAGAAAAGCTATTTCATCAAAATGACCATCAAAACGGTCAAAAGAGGGTCAAGGGGTCGTTCTAGAACTCTGAAACATAGCCTATGTCTTTCTGGGATCGTTTTACGTATGTATACCAATTTTGGTGCCGATCGGAAGAAAACTGTGGATTTGTATTTAAGACAAACAAACACACAAACAAACTCATATTGACTTTTATTATATTAGATTCTTTAATATATGTCAAGTTTTCATGCATTTAGTTTATTAGATTATGCATTAGTTTCATTGATGAACTGATGGTTAACAGGATCAGTTGTTCGCAAGAAAGCCTTGATCATTGCATTCTGAATGGCATCGGCCTTTCAGCGATCAGCGATAGAGGGTGCGAAAGCCATATTAAGGGCCTGCAACATTGACCTGGAGCTCTTGCCGCTTCTTGCCATCTTTTCCATTGATTGACTCATAGTATCTACAATCGAAGTCGCATCGTTCAATTGGTCGAAAGAAAAGGCCGGTTCAGGGTCCTGAGGGTTGCTCCATGGAGTGTTGGCGACGCCCTGTCCCGTAGCTACGAGGCTTTGGGTTGCAAGCAAAACAAGAAAGCTGAGTGGGAGGTGTGGTGTGATACTCATTTTGATACTGGGATCAAACCTTAAGTGATTTCTGATAGGTTTGGTGGATCTTTTATATCAAGGAATTCGTGTCTATGTATTTAATATCAAATTCACGTGGCAGTGTTTTGCTCGTGTTGATTCAGTCATTACTGCCCTGTGCCTAGTCCCTGCGTTTTTCAGGTCGTGCTGAGTATTTGTAATGAAGCTTTATCACCTGCGTTCGTGACATAGTTTTTGCTGTCGAAAAGGATTTATTGTAATGGCAGGACATTTCGTGATATATCTTTATAAGAAATTGAATAACTTATTTTGTGGAAAAAGACTCTACGGGAGCACCCTTTATATTAAATTACTCTTATTAAATTAAACCTTTATTTCCTTAATGATATATGTGTTTGTTGTTGTTTCTTATCATCAGTCCATTCAGTCCATCATTTCTATCATCAGTCCATCATTTCCAGTGGCGGCTCGGTGGTAAAATTATAAGGGGTGCTGTCCCAACGGTACCAAGTTGGCAACGTATTTTAAGCGATATAATGTCAAATAAATCTCTAAAAAAAACTTAGAAATGGTTTAAAGATGCCTTAATCAGATTTGATACGTATATTTGTAAACCTGTGATTCAAAGTCTTCACTGACAGTAACAGGAGGTAATGCCATGCTTCACTTTTTCTATTAAACTAAAACGTGGAAAGAATCAAATAAAAAAGATGGGAACAATATAAAATTTCGATTTCACACTTAATAAAGCATTCAAAAACTGTCACTTACTTATATTTAGCTGATTATTACGAATATGAATAATCAAAGATGAAGTCTATTTAATTTAGTATCTTAAAAGCAAGTGAAACTAAAATCAGCATTTTGAATTCAATTTGCTCATTATAAAAAGAAATAAAAACTTGGCTACGAAAAAGTAAACATAAATCTTTATTGACTTGCTGAAGCATCAGAAAAGATTTTATTCTCTTAAAAAGCCAATGTGATTTATTAGTACTAGAAATCGTTTATTTTTTCAATAGAAAAAGCTATCATTCTTTTGGTCGGGGCTGCTGAAAAGCAGCCCCTTTTCTCCTAACCATAGAGGTATAAGAATAATAGAGACGGCATGGACGGCAACCCTGTGTTCCAAAGATCAATGCTAGGCAAAAAGAATTCTTTAACATTGGAGCTCCCATAGACGCGTCGATTTCGAAGGTGAAAAATCGTAATAACTCATAGAAAAATGATCGGAAAAAGAAAAAAACACCTGTTTATGATGTAGAAGGAAAAGACTAATTATTCTGAGTTTAAAAATTTAAAATATCTCCGAAACATTTTTATGAAAGGGATTTTAAAAAACTTCGCGCCGAGTTCGTTCGACTTTCACGAGCTATATTCGATTAAATTTGACAGAATTTCAGTTAAATTACTTCTAGTATTATAAAATGAAGATTTGTGATTAGATTGGATGTGTTTTTGAGTCATTCAAATCAATATTTCTGGTTGAAAATTGTTTTTTACGAAGTTAAGTCCTGAAATGAGCTTTGGCGGCCGTTGGCGATCGAGCTTGGCGCTTGTTTTGTGTTGGTGCGGGTTTAATTTTAGCGCGTTATTATTTTTTATTTTGCCTCCTTCTCAAGAATTCAAGAAAATAATTTCCAATAATTATTAAGGAATAATATAAATGCATATTCCAATTATTGAGATGCAGTTTCTAAATAATTGTGATTTTTTAAAGTTTCTGTGGATTTTTTTTGCCATATTGTAATGACTATTTTTAGATTGCTGCTACATTAATGCTAAATGTATCAAAATAAGTTACCAATATTTACATTTATGTAAATTTTGTAACAATATTGTTAATATTATTATGGATATTTGTACAAGATTTGGGTACTTCTTTTAGAATTTTAATACCTCAATAAAATAATGTAATAATAATTAATGTCTCCATCACTGGGGCTGTTTAAAAAAATTTCGCTTTGATATCCTTGAAATTTCATAACACAAAACCTAATCAGTAGAATGTAATCTTATTAATTTAATTTACTAGTTCAAAAGCCATCAAATGTTTAATTCGAAAATATTTTTTCAGTTGCGAGTTTGCCATTAAAAAACTGTAATCAGCAGATTGGTTGGTTGGGGTTTTATTGCATAAGACCCCCCCTCCTATTTTCAGAAAAATATTATTTTGAAGCCACATACTCTTATGAATGAAGATTACCGTCACTCTTTTTCCTATTAGTTTTTGGGTATTTAAATTTTGAAGTTTCAAGCTTTTCGCTGCCTTTTCGGTTTTTGCAACATTGTTTGCTAAGATTGCGAAGTGATAAGTAGAGGGGGTTAACGAGCTTTAATGAGAAAGGGGAAGAGTCTCCAAGTTAAATAAAGTAAAAAGTAGACCATCAAATTTCAAAGTGATAATTCACTTCACATATCCATAAACTTCTTCCCTGTATGTTTTCGGATGTAATTCGCTATTCAAATTACACAATTTATGCACTTCTATATAAAAGCAAAATTAATTAACTATTTTTTATATCTTTCTAACCACTTAAAGTAACAGTTTACTTTAATTTTTGTATTCATCAATTTATTGCGTGTGCTTTATCGTTGTGAATTAGAATAGGATATAGAGTAGTGTTAATTTCATTTATGTTTCAGATAACAGATACTGGAATTAAAATTACTTAAATAAAATGTAACCTTTAAAAACAGAAGCTATCACTAATTTATATTTTAACTGTAAAAAATACGATAGCATTGATACAAAAATACGAAACTTATAAGGCAACAAAAAATATATATATTCTGAGCGCCGCGCCGTGCCAAACAGCGCGATAACCTCGCCAAATAGCGTGAAATCTCGTAACTCATAACTTTGACATGCTAGGCAGTCATGGGATCGCTCGCTTCCGTTGAAATCGGACCCGATTCCTCCTCTATTCTTCTTTCCTAATGCCGGCTTTACACCACCGCTGTAGGAACTGCGGGAGCTGCATTAACGATAGCGGGAAGACCGGGCGATTTTTTTTTCAAGAGAACCAATAGGAGGCCTTGAAAACAATCGTGAGCCAAAAATCGCTGCGATAATAGCGGGACCAGCGACACGCAACGACAAAAGAGACCCCCATTTGGACTAACTCCCAACTTTGAAAATTCATTGAAAAATCCCGGAGGTGCTCAAGGTCCTAAAACCACGTTCAAAATGTGGATAATCTATCTAAGATATAAGGAAAAATAAATATAGATTATAAAAATCATGAAAAGTGCCAATCTGGAGTATGTTCCTGAACTCTGTTTTTTCTCCCATGTTATTTCAATGGGGAATTTTTGCACAAAAAATTTTGTCAAATGGTTCTAAAACCTCGACCGGAGCATTCCTACCACCTTCCGGTTGATGGGAAAATAGTTTTTAATTTGAAAAAATAATTTAATATGCCTAAAATTGACCCCCAAAGTCTTTGTTTTGGTCATTGGGCTGTGTTTACATTTGCCATCCTGGGCAAATATCAACTCTAGGGAACCTAAAACCTCAAAATATCGTAACCGGAACTCAGAAATAACCCAGATTGGCCGTTTACGGGACTCAAATCGGTTCAGAAATCAATAAATGAGCCATAAATATGTATTTTAAGGGGTCTGATCCAGGGACGCTGGCCCGGTCACGTGACCCCCTTGCTCTCGGAGCATGGCTTGACCGCAATCGAGGTGACGAGAATACTCGTAAAAAGGCTTAAAGAGAATGAATGTAAATCCTAAAATGTAATGAATAACTCAAAATGAATCTAAAATAATCAAAAGCATCTCTGGATGCATGAGTCAAAGAGGTTTGACCGCAACTTCGGAACATTCCTCTCTCCGGGAACGCGGGAAAACCGAAAACAGTCGCAACGGGAAGAACGACTGCAGCGAGAGTCGCGGGTTCCGCTGCGATTCTAGCGCCATCTCTTTAGTGTCGCTGGAACTAAAAACGTGTAGCTACTGCAGCTCCCGCAGTTCCTACAGCGGCGGTGTAAAGCCGGCATAACTCTATGCTCCTAACAGACTCGCATACTAAATTCTTGATATTTTGATTTGATATGATAGAGCTAGGGGTTTATACCACGATTGGTATATCTGCGGGGGCTGACCGACCCGGAAAGAAATCTGTTGTCGAGACGGCATAGCAGAGAATTATTAAGTGAAAAAGGATTATAAAGGACTAAGATTAAAGGGGGAAATAGATAATTTTTTAAATATTGTAAAGCAAACAAAAATTGGAATTTCGGGAAATTTTGGTTGGTGGTGCTGCAGCCCCGCAGCCCCTATGGACGAGCCGCCACTGATCATTTCTACCCATCAGTCCATTTATCCTCAAAAAATCAAAAAACAGGACCGGGTCATCACGCAGAAAATCTTCCATGGAAAACTCCACACAGCTGAGGAGGTGGGTCGGGCTGGCCGCATAAGAAGAGCATTTGTTGCAGGTGGGAAAGATCTTTCGTCCCTGTTCAAACTTCATGCTCTTCAGGTGACCACTCTTGATACATATATAATGATATATGCATGGGAACGTATTGTTTTGATCTAATTAATATTCGAAATAATAATTAGTACTCGAAAAATTATTCTGAATACTATCATATAGAGATTAGTTGTTTTATAAAATTAACAAGCTGATTTGCACGGCCTTGCACATGTGGAGGGTATTAATTCCTAGTTCTCCCAAGTTACATGTCTAATTTCTCGTTTCAGCAATCACCAATCACCCCGGTTTCACCGGTACTTTTTTTCATAAACCCGTGTTCCCGATAATTTTCATACCTCGGTTTTACCCTAACCTTTTCATATCCCTGCTTTCCCTGGTTTTCCCGATAATTTTCATATCCCGGTGTTCCCGGTATCTTTTCATCCCGGTATTCTCGGTGCTTTTTTCATTCCATTGTACATTTCTGTTCCATGTTCCAATTGTGATATCACATTCCACCCCGACTTATTTGTCAATTAAACATGTATCCTTTCTAGTAAGTGATAAAAACAATCCAATTAAAATAAAATCAGTCAATTGATTTTCAGTGTTTAAAATCTTAAACTGAATTTTCATAAAGTATTCTCGCTATTCTTTCCCTCGATAAAAAGTTATCAAGTAAAAAACTATTAAAAGCCTGTATTTTATTTTTAAAGTAAAACTTAACAGTGAAATTAAAACCCTTAAACTTTCATAGAGCCTTTGGGCTTATAATTTTCTACATGATATTACAACCCTAACAAAAATAATCCCGATGAGTAATTCAGGGTGGTTTTTGTTATGTGATTACCAACTTCTTTAAAAACTACTTTGAAAAAGTAAAGACTGATTTCTAGCAATAATATAAATCTAGTGAATGTACGTATAAGTCTAGTGTTGTAGTTGTTTCTTATCCCCTGGGTCTAGCGGAGCTAGACCAGACCCATCAGTTTATTTATCCTTAAAAAATTAAAAAAAACAGGACCGGGTCACGCAGAAAATCTTCCATGGAAAGTGTGGAGGGACTCCACACAGCTGAGGAGCTGAATTTGAAATGAAAAGGTATGGAAATGACATTCTAAACGACAGCATTTCCTGAGATGCCTTTAGGGGAAGGGACGAGAAGTCGACGGAAACGGTGACCATCAGAATTAGCAGAGTTCGCCGAAAACGACGGTGGAGCACCAAATGGTAGATCCTGCGTTGTTTTCTTAGGTGTGGCATCTCACGAGGCTGCTATTCAGGGGAAAGAAGTTTAGCACAACATCCGGAATATTGCATTTCAAGGATAGGATATAAATACCTAGTTGTAAGACAATTGTCTCTTAACGTCGCCCCATATTCGGTCTTAAGGAAGGGTTACGGACGTTTGATATAGTTTCAACTTTTCTTACTGAGGGGTGCATCCAAGGGGGTTTTCCCTATTGGAAATTTTTTTTCTGGTATTCCATAAACCAGTATGAATTATACTGGGTCCAGTATAAAGGATACTGGAACCAGTATAAATGATACTGGATCCAGTATCATTCATACTGGTTTATGGAATACCAGAAATTTTTTTTCCGATAGGGTTATAAGGTCCAATTCTCCGAAATTTTCACAATTTACCACAGGTAAATTACAAAATTTACCACAATACAATTTACCACAGGTACAAACACCGGTTTAAGTCCAAAGACTATCGTGACCCGAAGGCTCCATCAAACTGCAGTTATCAAGATAAAGGAAAACATGAATCACCGAAAAGAATGATAAAAAAACCGCAACTAATCAATGGCTGGGAATGACCCCTGATGAAGTCCACTGTCGAAATGACCTTTTTTCTTAATTTAGATTTCATTATAAAAACAGTTATAGATTTCTCTTAGTCATTTAGCGTTGCGTAAAAGGTATACGTAGTTAATAATTTAGTGGTGAATGTTATCTCGGACGTATCCAAAAGTTGATCAAAACGGATTGCATTCACTCTATCACTTTCAACGCACTAAGTCTAAAAATATTTATTGGAAATTTTTTGTGACCTACCGTACCCATTCTCGTACCACTTTTCGAAACCAATGCTCCAAACTAAATAAAAATTACAATTGGAATACAGTAAATTACGTCCTCTGACTGGTATATTCTGTTTTTAAATAATAAAGAAAATGCTTTATATTAGAATAAATCTTTCACTTGAATATTTTTTGGAAGATTTACTGAATTATTTGAGATTTTTTTTAAATAGAGAAAAAAGAATGAAGTTTGTGAAATGAATTAAAAATTTGTTAAATTTTTAAAATTTTTTTTTTAGGATTATGGGAATTTTTAGATTTGAACTTTGCTAAAACTGTCCTGTAAGAACTTCTCGATTCCACTATTTTGAAATTAAGATTTTCATGATAGAGAACAAATGGTTGGCCTAAGTTTGAGCACTCCATTGCAAACTCTATGTTATCTCACACTCGCACTGTCAGTGTTTCCTTAAGAAGAAGAGTGGATAAGTTTTCTTTGTTCTTATCACAATTATCCACTCACCAGCTGTTCTCCAAACACACAAGAAACATTGTTCCTCTCCCGTGTGTTCGTATCTAATCTCTTTTTGAAAGAGGACTCTCAAAATGATCGCGAGCATTCGTGTGATAAGTGGACTTTTCAACTGACAAACTGGCGGGAATTTCAACATCTTTCATTATTCTCGGGAAGGAATATTTGAATTTGAAATGATAATTTTCAGAAGTGAATAAGACAATCTTAGATTTAAGGTTTTCTTTTTTTTATTCTAGAAAAGTTTTGAAAATTATTCGATTGATTCCATCTGATTGGACTAAAGAACAATAATAGACCGGGGAGCATATAAGCTACATGTCCATTGACTTTTTCAGATTGAAAAGCACATAACTTACACCTTCCAAAGTTGTTCAAAACTCTTCTGCTATTAATGGATTGATGCTTGTTCAGTTTATTATCAATATCAGCTGTTAGTTTATAAACATTCAAACTAATTATTGAAGTGAATAGATTTTAAAAAGGGTCGTTTAATGTTTGGGCCAGAGATATATTTATTACTACCTCGCTTTGTTAATCTATTATTTATAATCTAGTAAAGATTTCATAGACGATGATGATCTGCCACTGAAAGCGGCCTCCGCTATGATTTCATAGACTTAAAATTTTGGAACTGTCTATTCCCAGTCAGCAATGTAAGGTTTTTTAAGGTTCTTAAACCTTGAACTGCAACTCAAAAAATGTTTTTCTAAGGTTGTTTTTGAAAACCCGATAACCCAAGGAGAACCTTAAAACAACCTAATGCGAAGGTAGTAGGTGCGCTAATTGGCACTTGTAACCTTTTGTGTAACCTTAGCGGAAAAACTTCAAAACTAGGTTAGAATCATAGGTTTTTAAGTTCTTTATTAAATTACACGATAACACAAAATTATTCTTGAAATTTTGCGCTACTACATATTTTCAGGGATATAGACGAAAAGTAAAAATATAGGAGATAAAGCAAATACCTTAGTGAGAGTATTGTTGCCAACGTTATGAAGAACTCACAGAAAAAAAATTCATGAAAATATCGTGAATATTAGCGGAGATATTAGCATAGGAAAATAGCACTTTTTCAGGCCTCAAAAAAGACTAAGTTCGTAAGTTTGCAAATTTTTCAGTGTCATTGTGTAATTTTGTGTTTTTTTAGTTGAGTGAAGACGAAATTTAATCAAAAATTCAAAAAACTTGCAAATTTGCAAACCTTTTATTTTTTGAGGCCTGAAAAAGTGCTATTTTCACATGCTAATATATATTTCCACGAATATTAAAATATTTTCATGAAATTTTTTTCATTGAATTCTTCATAACGTTGGCCACAATACTATCACTGAGGTTTCTGCTCTATCTCCTTTAGTTTTTCAAATGATTTCTTTTAAAACTTTTTTATTTCCCCGTCTTGACTTTTGAAACACCCCGTATAACAGATTTATTTGTGGATATTCTTCTAAATAATTTATTTTTTATATCAACATTGAATTAATTATTAAATTCCATTGCAAAACAAGAAATTAAATTACAAAAAAAACAGTAGCTTTCATTGTGTGCTCCTCTCTACCAAGTTGGTATTAACCTAAAAAAATTAAGTTCGCTCGGTCTCTAATTCTTTCCCTCCCTTTGAAAGGGGCATAAAAAACCGGATTTTTTTCTGCTTTGTTTCCGAACAGTGCGAAAATTGCTTATGTTGAAAGACGAGTGAATTGGATTCTAATTTCGTGGTTAAATCATAAATTTCTAACAATACTTCCCCCCCCATAAATATCTGATATTGCTCAAAGGGAAAATTCATTCTTTTTTTCTCTGATCACAGATGTGAATTTCTTTCCCTCATTCAAATCCATGATTTTTCTAAAAGATATGGAAACTCAAAATTCATTGTCGGGATTCGTAGAAAACTTTACAAATTTACCTAAAAGAGGTAATTAATAAAAAACATATTTTAAAGAGAGATTCAAGAAATATGGAATAGTAATAAAATTCCACATAAACAAAATTATATTGGACAAACAGGCGGATATTTTCCTTGAATTTCCTTACAACAATGTAAGTTGCTACAATGTGATTGCATCTATAAAAATGTGATAAATTACAACAATACAAATTAAAAAAAGGAAAGAATTATCCAACAATAAGCTAAAGTGTAAAAATTCACCAACAAAGAAAGTTCCTCAGTTTCTTCTCCGACATCAAGACTAGAGCTGCAACTCGTAAAAGTGAGCTCACTTTTCGTTGTCTATGTTTTTGAGATTAATTCATTAAAAAGGTAGAGATTAATTTAAACAGTAAAAATTAAGTTCGATATTTGCTACATCGAAATGATTATTAAAAAGAAAAAAATACGAATTTTAATGTTATTAAACTATTAACCTTAATCATATTTATGTTCCATATAATCCCATAATGGTTCAATTCCGTTAAAGTTTCCGCTAAATATTGCCAATCTCTTTTAAGCACTATAAAGTACAAATATTGCTAGAAAATTTAAAACTCATAGATTAAAATGTTTAATTAGATCTATAACTGTTCAGTTAACATTAAAAATTAGAAAATTTTGTTTATATTTGAATATTGAACGTTCGAAAGAGATTGGCGATATTTAGCGGTAACTATAACGGAATTGGACCCCCATAGTAATTAAAATTAAAAGTATTTTATTATTAATTTATATCCAAAATATTTTTATCGGATATCAAGGTCATATTCAAACTATAAGAAATATAAAACTCAGAAAGCAAAATTTCTAAATTTTATAAAACATTATGGTAAAGGATTATGTATATCAGTACTAAAGAAAAAATTAAGTGAAGGCTTTTTAAAGAAAACACTTTCCCTACTAGATAAATTTTTGGAATTAAAGTGTAAGGATTCTTTTGAGGGTTCCAAGTACATTTAATGATTTTTAAAAATCTCAAATATAAAGTACTTTCATTCTTTAAGACTTATATAAGGTTGTAGTTTTATCAAGCAAATCTTTTGAATTTAAACTTTTTAAAATTATCTAATTTGAAACTGTTTTCTAGACAAATTATTTAGACCTGTAGACGTTGAAACGTATTAAAACGTCCATTTTTAATATTTTACAATGTGTACTTATACTTTTTTTTAAAACTATCGAGATTAAACAATATTTTAAACCTGTTCTAAAAAAATTTAAGTACCCCGCAGGCTGTTAAACAAAAATTAACGAGATTATATGAGTACAATATTAAATTTAAAATATATTCATTGGTAAACACTATTTTAAAATATCGGTTCCTTAAGGAATTTCGATTAAATTTGAAAAGTGAGGGTAAATAGTTATTATAACTTCTAATGGATGTTATTCATGTTGTAAGTAGTCTCGTATTATCTATAAAAGCTAAAAAAATGTTTCTTTTATGCTAAGTATTTAGAAAGTTGGTCTACAGTTTTAAGGTCATTTCGTACATAATAATAAATTTATGAATGTTTTTTCAGTAAATCCTAATAAACCGGGCTATAAAGTTTCTCTAACCTCGAACTAGGGAATTGAGAGTCGGTCTTTCGTTTGTTCTTTCAGATAGTTGCAGAAGAGAAAAGGTACCCATCCGGCTGGGGGAGAAAGGACCCTTTGGAGCAGACGAGGCGTGCCGAATGGAGACATCTCTTTTCACAGGTGGGTTTCGACAGTATTATTGCCTACGGACTAATGAAAATTAGTCAACTTTTTTTTGGGGTAGATCAGATTCGAACCTCACCTGTTCTCGAACTAGGGAATTGAGAGTCGGTCTTTCGTTTGTTCTTTCAGGTAGTTGCAGAAGAGAAAAGGAACCCATCCGGCTGGGGGAGAAAGGACCCTTTGGAGCAGACGAGACGTGCGGAATGGAGACATCTCTTTTTCACAGGTGGGTTTCGACAGTATTATTGCCTACGGACTAATGAAAATTAGTCAACTTTTTTTTGGGGTAGATCAGATTCGAACCTCACCTGTTCTCGAACTAGGGAATTGAGAGTCGGTCTTTCGTTTGTTCTTTCAGGTAGTTGCAGAAGAGGAAAGGTAAAAATCCGGCTGGGGGAGAAAGGACCCTTTGGAGCAGACGAGACGTGCGGAATGGAGACATCTCTTTTTCACAGGTGGGTTTCGACAGTATTATTGCCTACGGACTAATGAAAATTAGTCAACTTTTTTTTGGGGTAGATCAGATTCGAACCTCACCTGTTCTCGAACTAGGGAATTGAGAGTCGGTCTTTCGTTTGTTCTTTCAGGTAGTTGCAGAAGAGGAAAGGTAAAAATCCGGCTGGGGGAGAAAGGACCCTTTGGAGCAGACGAGACGTGCGGAATGGAGACATCTCTTTTTCACAGGTGGGTTTCGACAGTATTATTGCCTACGGACTAATGAAAATTAGTCAACTTTTTTTTGGGGTAGATCAGATTTGAACCTCACCTGTTCTCGAACTAGGGAATTGAGAGTCGGTCTTTCGTTTGTTCTTTCAGGTAGTTGCAGAAGAGGAAAGGAACCCATCCGGCTGGGGGAGAATGGACCCTTTGGAGCAGACGAGACGTGCGGAATGGAGACATCTCTTTTTCACAGGTGGGTTTCGACAGTATTATTGCCTACGGACTAATGAAAATTAGTCAACTTTTTTTTGGGGTAGATCAGATTCGAACCTCACCTGTTCTCGAACTAGGGAATTGAGAGTCGGTCTTTCGTTTGTTCTTTCAGGTAGTTGCAGAAGAGGAAAGGTACAAATCCGGCTGGGGGAGAAAGGACCCTTCGGAGCAGACGAGGCGTGCGGAATGGAGACATCTCTTTTTCACAGGTGGGTTTCGACAGTATTATTGCCTACGGACTAATGAAAATTAGTCAACTTTTTTTTGGGGTAGATCAGATTCGAACCTCACCTGTTCTCGAACTAGGGAATTGAGAGTCGGTCTTTCGTTTGTTCTTTCAGGTAGTTGCAGAAGAGGAAAGGTACAAATCCGGCTGGGGGAGAAAGGACCCTTTGGAGCAGACGAGGCGTGCGGAATGGAGACATCTCTTTTTCACAGGTGGGTTTCGACAGTATTATTGCCTACGGACTAATGAAAATTAGTCAACTTTTTTTTGGGGTAGATCAGATTCGAACCTCACCTGTTCTCGAACTAGGGAATTGAGAGTCGGTCTTTCGTTTGTTCTTTCAGGTAGTTGCAGAAGAGGAAAGGTACAAATCCGGCTGGGGGAGAAAGGACCCTTTGGAGCAGACGAGACGTGCGGAATGGAGACATCTCTTTTTCACAGGTGGGTTTCGACAGTATTATTGCCTACGGACTAATGAAAATTAGTCAACTTTTTTTGGGGGTAGATCAGATTCGAACCTCACCTGTTCTCGAACTAGGGAATTGAGAGTCGGTCTTTCGTTTGTTCTTTCAGGTAGTTGCAGAAGAGGAAAGGAACCCATCCGGCTGGGGGAGAATGGACCCTTTGGAGCAGACGAGGCGTGCGGAATGGAGACATCTCTTTTTCACAGGTGGGTTTC
This sequence comes from Tetragnatha versicolor, assembly GCA_024610705.1. NCBI lineage: Eukaryota > Metazoa > Arthropoda > Arachnida > Araneae > Tetragnathidae > Tetragnatha > Tetragnatha versicolor. The sequence continues at coordinate 68,576,617 of JANDEH010000002.1, forward strand.
GACAGTATTATTGCCTACGGACTAATGAAAATTAGTCAACTTTTTTTTGGGGTAGATCAGATTTGAACCTCACCTGTTCTCGAACTAGGGAATTAAGAGCCGGTCTTTCGTTTGTTCTTTCAGGTAGTTGCAGAAGAGGAAAGGAACCCATCCGGCTGGGGGAGAATGGACCCTTTGGAGCAGACGAGACGTGCGGAATGGAGACATCTCTTTTTCACAGGTGGGTTTCGACAGTATTATTGCCTACGGACTAATGAAAATTAGTCAACTTTTTTTTGGGGTAGATCAGATTCGAACCTCACCTGTTCTCGAACTAGGGAATTGAGAGTCGGTCTTTCGTTTGTTCTTTCAGGTAGTTGCAGAAGAGGAAAGGTACAAATCCGGCTGGGGGAGAAAGGACCCTTTGGAGCAGACGAGACGTGCGGAATGGAGACATCTCTTTTTCACAGGTGGGTTTCGACAGTATTATTGCCTACGGACTAATGAAAATTAGTCAACTTTTTTTGGGGGTAGATCAGATTCGAACCTCACCTGTTCTCGAACTAGGGAATTGTAAGTCGGTCTTTCGTTTGTTCTTTCAGGTAGTTGCAGAAGAGGAAAGGAACCCATCCGGCTGGGGGAGAATGGACCCTTTGGAGCAGACGAGACGTGCGGAATGGAGACATCTCTTTTTCACAGGTGGGTTTCGACAGTGTTATTGCCTACGGACTAATGAAAATTAGTCAACTTTTTTTTGGGGTAGATCAGATTCGAACCTCACCTGTTCTCGAACTAGGGAATTGAGAGTCGGTCTTTCGTTTGTTCTTTCAGGTAGTTGCAGAATAGGAAAGGAACCCATCCGGCTGGGGGAGAATGGACCCTTTGGAGCAGACGAGACGTGCGGAATGGAGACATCTCTTTTTCACAGGTGGGTTTCGACAGTATTATTGCCTACGGACTAATGAAAATTAGTCAACTTTTTTTTGGGGTAGATCAGATTCGAACCTCACCTGTTCTCGAACTAGGGAATTGAGAGTCGGTCTTTCGTTTGTTCTTTCAGGTAGTTGCAGAAGAGGAAAGGTACAAATCCGGCTGGGGGAGAAAGGACCCTTTGGAGCAGACGAGACGTGCGGAATGGAGACATCTCTTTTTCACAGGTGGGTTTCGACAGTATTATTGCCTACGGACTAATGAAAATTAGTCAACTTTTTTTGGGGGTAGATCAGATTCGAACCTCACCTGTTCTCGAACTAGGGAATTGAGAGTCGGTCTTTCGTTTGTTCTTTCAGGTAGTTGCAGAAGAGGAAAGGAACCCATCCGGCTGGGGGAGAATGGACCCTTTGGAGCAGACGAGACGTGCGGAATGGAGACATCTCTTTTTCACAGGTGGGTTTCGACAGTGTTATTGCCTACGGACTAATGAAAATTAGTCAACTTTTTTTTGGGGTAGATCAGATTCGAACCTCACCTGTTCTCGAACTAGGGAATTGAGAGTCGGTCTTTCGTTTGTTCTTTCAGGTAGTTGCAGAAGAGGAAAGGTACAAATCCGGCTGGGGGAGAAAGGACCCTTTGGAGCAGACGAGACGTGCGGAATGGAGACATCTCTTTTTCACAGGTGGGTTTCGACAGTATTATTGCCTACGGACTAATGAAAATTAGTCAACTTTTTTTTGGGGTAGATCAGATTCAAACCTCACCTGTTCTCGAACTAGGGAATTGAGAGTCGGTCTTTCGTTTGTTCTTTCAGGTAGTTGCAGAATAGGAAAGGAACCCATCCGGCTGGGGGAGAAAGGATCCTTCGGAGCAGACGAGACGAGCGGAATGGAGACATCTCTTTTTCACAGGTGGGTTTCGACAGTATTATTGCCTACGGACTAATGAAAATTAGTCAACTTTTTTTTGGGGTAGATCAGATTCGAACCTCACCTGTTCTCGAACTAGGGAATTGAGAGTCGGTCTTTCGTTTGTTCTTTCAGGTAGTTGCAGAAGAGGAAAGGTACAAATCCGGCTGGGGGAGAAAGGACCCTTTGGAGCAGACGAGACGTGCGGAATGGAGACATCTCTTTTTCACAGGTGGGTTTCGACAGTATTATTGCCTACGGACTAATGAAAATTAGTCAACTTTTTTTGGGGGTAGATCAGATTCGAACCTCACCTGTTCTCGAACTAGGGAATTGTAAGTCGGTCTTTCGTTTGTTCTTTCAGGTAGTTGCAGAAGAGGAAAGGAACCCATCCGGCTGGGGGAGAATGGACCCTTTGGAGCAGACGAGACGTGCGGAATGGAGACATCTCTTTTTCACAGGTGGGTTTCGACAGTGTTATTGCCTACGGACTAATGAAAATTAGTCAACTTTTTTTTGGGGTAGATCAGATTCGAACCTCACCTGTTCTCGAACTAGGGAATTGAGAGTCGGTCTTTCGTTTGTTCTTTCAGGTAGTTGCAGAATAGGAAAGGAACCCATCCGGCTGGGGGAGAATGGACCCTTTGGAGCAGACGAGACGTGCGGAATGGAGACATCTCTTTTTCACAGGTGGGTTTCGACAGTATTATTGCCTACGGACTAATGAAAATTAGTCAACTTTTTTTTGGGGTAGATCAGATTCGAACCTCACCTGTTCTCGAACTAGGGAATTGAGAGTCGGTCTTTCGTTTGTTCTTTCAGGTAGTTGCAGAAGAGGAAAGGTACAAATCCGGCTGGGGGAGAAAGGACCCTTTGGAGCAGACGAGACGTGCGGAATGGAGACATCTCTTTTTCACAGGTGGGTTTCGACAGTATTATTGCCTACGGACTAATGAAAATTAGTCAACTTTTTTTGGGGGTAGATCAGATTCGAACCTCACCTGTTCTCGAACTAGGGAATTGAGAGTCGGTCTTTCGTTTGTTCTTTCAGGTAGTTGCAGAAGAGGAAAGGAACCCATCCGGCTGGGGGAGAATGGACCCTTTGGAGCAGACGAGGCGTGCGGAATGGAGACATCTCTTTTTCACAGGTGGGTTTCGACAGTATTATTGCCTACGGACTAATGAAAATTAGTCAACTTTTTTTTGGGGTAGATCAGATTTGAACCTCACCTGTTCTCGAACTAGGGAATTAAGAGCCGGTCTTTCGTTTGTTCTTTCAGGTAGTTGCAGAAGAGGAAAGGAACCCATCCGGCTGGGGGAGAATGGACCCTTTGGAGCAGACGAGACGTGCGGAATGGAGACATCTCTTTTTCACAGGTGGGTTTCGACAGTATTATTGCCTACGGACTAATGAAAATTAGTCAACTTTTTTTTGGGGTAGATCAGATTCGAACCTCACCTGTTCTCGAACTAGGGAATTGAGAGTCGGTCTTTCGTTTGTTCTTTCAGGTAGTTGCAGAAGAGGAAAGGTACAAATCCGGCTGGGGGAGAAAGGACCCTTTGGAGCAGACGAGACGTGCGGAATGGAGACATCTCTTTTTCACAGGTGGGTTTCGACAGTATTATTGCCTACGGACTAATGAAAATTAGTCAACTTTTTTTGGGGGTAGATCAGATTCGAACCTCACCTGTTCTCGAACTAGGGAATTGTAAGTCGGTCTTTCGTTTGTTCTTTCAGGTAGTTGCAGAAGAGGAAAGGAACCCATCCGGCTGGGGGAGAATGGACCCTTTGGAGCAGACGAGACGTGCGGAATGGAGACATCTCTTTTTCACAGGTGGGTTTCGACAGTGTTATTGCCTACGGACTAATGAAAATTAGTCAACTTTTTTTTGGGGTAGATCAGATTCGAACCTCACCTGTTCTCGAACTAGGGAATTGAGAGTCGGTCTTTCGTTTGTTCTTTCAGGTAGTTGCAGAATAGGAAAGGAACCCATCCGGCTGGGGGAGAATGGACCCTTTGGAGCAGACGAGACGTGCGGAATGGAGACATCTCTTTTTCACAGGTGGGTTTCGACAGTATTATTGCCTACGGACTAATGAAAATTAGTCAACTTTTTTTTGGGGTAGATCAGATTCGAACCTCACCTGTTCTCGAACTAGGGAATTGAGAGTCGGTCTTTCGTTTGTTCTTTCAGGTAGTTGCAGAAGAGGAAAGGTACAAATCCGGCTGGGGGAGAAAGGACCCTTTGGAGCAGACGAGACGTGCGGAATGGAGACATCTCTTTTTCACAGGTGGGTTTCGACAGTATTATTGCCTACGGACTAATGAAAATTAGTCAACTTTTTTTGGGGGTAGATCAGATTCGAACCTCACCTGTTCTCGAACTAGGGAATTGAGAGTCGGTCTTTCGTTTGTTCTTTCAGGTAGTTGCAGAAGAGGAAAGGAACCCATCCGGCTGGGGGAGAATGGACCCTTTGGAGCAGACGAGACGTGCGGAATGGAGACATCTCTTTTTCACAGGTGGGTTTCGACAGTGTTATTGCCTACGGACTAATGAAAATTAGTCAACTTTTTTTTGGGGTAGATCAGATTCGAACCTCACCTGTTCTCGAACTAGGGAATTGAGAGTCGGTCTTTCGTTTGTTCTTTCAGGTAGTTGCAGAAGAGGAAAGGTACAAATCCGGCTGGGGGAGAAAGGACCCTTTGGAGCAGACGAGACGTGCGGAATGGAGACATCTCTTTTTCACAGGTGGGTTTCGACAGTATTATTGCCTACGGACTAATGAAAATTAGTCAACTTTTTTTTGGGGTAGATCAGATTCAAACCTCACCTGTTCTCGAACTAGGGAATTGAGAGTCGGTCTTTCGTTTGTTCTTTCAGGTAGTTGCAGAAGAGGAAAGGTACAAATCCGGCTGGGGGAGAAAGGACCCTTTGGAGCAGACGAGACGTGCGGAATGGAGACATCTCTTTTTCACAGGTGGGTTTCGACAGTATTATTGCCTACGGACTAATGAAAATTAGTCAACTTTTTTTGGGGGTAGATCAGATTCGAACCTCACCTGTTCTCGAACTAGGGAATTGAGAGTCGGTCTTTCGTTTGTTCTTTCAGGTAGTTGCAGAAGAGGAAAGGAACCCATCCGGCTGGGGGAGAATGGACCCTTTGGAGCAGACGAGACGTGCGGAATGGAGACATCTCTTTTTCACAGGTGGGTTTCGACAGTGTTATTGCCTACGGACTAATGAAAATTAGTCAACTTTTTTTTGGGGTAGATCAGATTCGAACCTCACCTGTTCTCGAACTAGGGAATTGAGAGTCGGTCTTTCGTTTGTTCTTTCAGGTAGTTGCAGAAGAGGAAAGGTACAAATCCGGCTGGGGGAGAAAGGACCCTTTGGAGCAGACGAGACGTGCGGAATGGAGACATCTCTTTTTCACAGGTGGGTTTCGACAGTATTATTGCCTACGGACTAATGAAAATTAGTCAACTTTTTTTTGGGGTAGATCAGATTCAAACCTCACCTGTTCTCGAACTAGGGAATTGAGAGTCGGTCTTTCGTTTGTTCTTTCAGGTAGTTGCAGAATAGGAAAGGAACCCATCCGGCTGGGGGAGAAAGGATCCTTCGGAGCAGACGAGACGAGCGGAATGGAGACATCTCTTTTTCACAGGTGGGTTTCGACAGTATTATTGCCTACGGACTAATGAAAATTAGTCAACTTTTTTTTGGGGTAGATCAGATTCGAACCTCACCTGTTCTCGAACTAGGGAATTGAGAGTCGGTCTTTCGTTTGTTCTTTCAGGTAGTTGCAGAAGAGGAAAGGTACAAATCCGGCTGGGGGAGAAAGGACCCTTTGGAGCAGACGAGACGTGCGGAATGGAGACATCTCTTTTTCACAGGTGGGTTTCGACAGTATTATTGCCTACGGACTAATGAAAATTAGTCAACTTTTTTTGGGGGTAGATCAGATTCGAACCTCACCTGTTCTCGAACTAGGGAATTGTAAGTCGGTCTTTCGTTTGTTCTTTCAGGTAGTTGCAGAAGAGGAAAGGAACCCATCCGGCTGGGGGAGAATGGACCCTTTGGAGCAGACGAGACGTGCGGAATGGAGACATCTCTTTTTCACAGGTGGGTTTCGACAGTGTTATTGCCTACGGACTAATGAAAATTAGTCAACTTTTTTTTGGGGTAGATCAGATTCGAACCTCACCTGTTCTCGAACTAGGGAATTGAGAGTCGGTCTTTCGTTTGTTCTTTCAGGTAGTTGCAGAATAGGAAAGGAACCCATCCGGCTGGGGGAGAATGGACCCTTTGGAGCAGACGAGACGTGCGGAATGGAGACATCTCTTTTTCACAGGTGGGTTTCGACAGTATTATTGCCTACGGACTAATGAAAATTAGTCAACTTTTTTTTGGGGTAGATCAGATTCGAACCTCACCTGTTCTCGAACTAGGGAATTGAGAGTCGGTCTTTCGTTTGTTCTTTCAGGTAGTTGCAGAAGAGGAAAGGTACAAATCCGGCTGGGGGAGAAAGGACCCTTTGGAGCAGACGAGACGTGCGGAATGGAGACATCTCTTTTTCACAGGTGGGTTTCGACAGTATTATTGCCTACGGACTAATGAAAATTAGTCAACTTTTTTTGGGGGTAGATCAGATTCGAACCTCACCTGTTCTCGAACTAGGGAATTGAGAGTCGGTCTTTCGTTTGTTCTTTCAGGTAGTTGCAGAAGAGGAAAGGAACCCATCCGGCTGGGGGAGAATGGACCCTTTGGAGCAGACGAGGCGTGCGGAATGGAGACATCTCTTTTTCACAGGTGGGTTTCGACAGTATTATTGCCTACGGACTAATGAAAATTAGTCAACTTTTTTTTGGGGTAGATCAGATTTGAACCTCACCTGTTCTCGAACTAGGGAATTAAGAGCCGGTCTTTCGTTTGTTCTTTCAGGTAGTTGCAGAAGAGGAAAGGAACCCATCCGGCTGGGGGAGAATGGACCCTTTGGAGCAGACGAGACGTGCGGAATGGAGACATCTCTTTTTCACAGGTGGGTTTCGACAGTATTATTGCCTACGGACTAATGAAAATTAGTCAACTTTTTTTTGGGGTAGATCAGATTCGAACCTCACCTGTTCTCGAACTAGGGAATTGAGAGTCGGTCTTTCGTTTGTTCTTTCAGGTAGTTGCAGAAGAGGAAAGGTACAAATCCGGCTGGGGGAGAAAGGACCCTTTGGAGCAGACGAGACGTGCGGAATGGAGACATCTCTTTTTCACAGGTGGGTTTCGACAGTATTATTGCCTACGGACTAATGAAAATTAGTCAACTTTTTTTGGGGGTAGATCAGATTCGAACCTCACCTGTTCTCGAACTAGGGAATTGTAAGTCGGTCTTTCGTTTGTTCTTTCAGGTAGTTGCAGAAGAGGAAAGGAACCCATCCGGCTGGGGGAGAATGGACCCTTTGGAGCAGACGAGACGTGCGGAATGGAGACATCTCTTTTTCACAGGTGGGTTTCGACAGTGTTATTGCCTACGGACTAATGAAAATTAGTCAACTTTTTTTTGGGGTAGATCAGATTCGAACCTCACCTGTTCTCGAACTAGGGAATTGAGAGTCGGTCTTTCGTTTGTTCTTTCAGGTAGTTGCAGAATAGGAAAGGAACCCATCCGGCTGGGGGAGAATGGACCCTTTGGAGCAGACGAGACGTGCGGAATGGAGACATCTCTTTTTCACAGGTGGGTTTCGACAGTATTATTGCCTACGGACTAATGAAAATTAGTCAACTTTTTTTTGGGGTAGATCAGATTCGAACCTCACCTGTTCTCGAACTAGGGAATTGAGAGTCGGTCTTTCGTTTGTTCTTTCAGGTAGTTGCAGAAGAGGAAAGGTACAAATCCGGCTGGGGGAGAAAGGACCCTTTGGAGCAGACGAGACGTGCGGAATGGAGACATCTCTTTTTCACAGGTGGGTTTCGACAGTATTATTGCCTACGGACTAATGAAAATTAGTCAACTTTTTTTGGGGGTAGATCAGATTCGAACCTCACCTGTTCTCGAACTAGGGAATTGAGAGTCGGTCTTTCGTTTGTTCTTTCAGGTAGTTGCAGAAGAGGAAAGGAACCCATCCGGCTGGGGGAGAATGGACCCTTTGGAGCAGACGAGACGTGCGGAATGGAGACATCTCTTTTTCACAGGTGGGTTTCGACAGTGTTATTGCCTACGGACTAATGAAAATTAGTCAACTTTTTTTTGGGGTAGATCAGATTCGAACCTCACCTGTTCTCGAACTAGGGAATTGAGAGTCGGTCTTTCGTTTGTTCTTTCAGGTAGTTGCAGAAGAGGAAAGGTACAAATCCGGCTGGGGGAGAAAGGACCCTTTGGAGCAGACGAGACGTGCGGAATGGAGACATCTCTTTTTCACAGGTGGGTTTCGACAGTATTATTGCCTACGGACTAATGAAAATTAGTCAACTTTTTTTTGGGGTAGATCAGATTCAAACCTCACCTGTTCTCGAACTAGGGAATTGAGAGTCGGTCTTTCGTTTGTTCTTTCAGGTAGTTGCAGAATAGGAAAGGAACCCATCCGGCTGGGGGAGAAAGGATCCTTCGGAGCAGACGAGACGAGCGGAATGGAGACATCTCTTTTTCACAGGTGGGTTTCGACAGTATTATTGCCTACGGACTAATGAAAATTAGTCAACTTTTTTTTGGGGTAGATCAGATTCGAACCTCACCTGTTCTCGAACTAGGGAATTGAGAGTCGGTCTTTCGTTTGTTCTTTCAGGTAGTTGCAGAAGAGGAAAGGTACAAATCCGGCTGGGGGAGAAAGGACCCTTTGGAGCAGACGAGACGTGCGGAATGGAGACATCTCTTTTTCACAGGTGGGTTTCGACAGTATTATTGCCTACGGACTAATGAAAATTAGTCAACTTTTTTTGGGGGTAGATCAGATTCGAACCTCACCTGTTCTCGAACTAGGGAATTGTAAGTCGGTCTTTCGTTTGTTCTTTCAGGTAGTTGCAGAAGAGGAAAGGAACCCATCCGGCTGGGGGAGAATGGACCCTTTGGAGCAGACGAGACGTGCGGAATGGAGACATCTCTTTTTCACAGGTGGGTTTCGACAGTGTTATTGCCTACGGACTAATGAAAATTAGTCAACTTTTTTTTGGGGTAGATCAGATTCGAACCTCACCTGTTCTCGAACTAGGGAATTGAGAGTCGGTCTTTCGTTTGTTCTTTCAGGTAGTTGCAGAATAGGAAAGGAACCCATCCGGCTGGGGGAGAATGGACCCTTTGGAGCAGACGAGACGTGCGGAATGGAGACATCTCTTTTTCACAGGTGGGTTTCGACAGTATTATTGCCTACGGACTAATGAAAATTAGTCAACTTTTTTTTGGGGTAGATCAGATTCGAACCTCACCTGTTCTCGAACTAGGGAATTGAGAGTCGGTCTTTCGTTTGTTCTTTCAGGTAGTTGCAGAAGAGGAAAGGTACAAATCCGGCTGGGGGAGAAAGGACCCTTTGGAGCAGACGAGACGTGCGGAATGGAGACATCTCTTTTTCACAGGTGGGTTTCGACAGTATTATTGCCTACGGACTAATGAAAATTAGTCAACTTTTTTTGGGGGTAGATCAGATTCGAACCTCACCTGTTCTCGAACTAGGGAATTGAGAGTCGGTCTTTCGTTTGTTCTTTCAGGTAGTTGCAGAAGAGGAAAGGAACCCATCCGGCTGAGGGAGAATGGACCCTTTGGAGCAGACGAGGCGTGCGGAATGGAGACATCTCTTTTTCACAGGTGGGTTTCGACAGTATTATTGCCTACGGACTAATGAAAATTAGTCAACTTTTTTTTGGGGTAGATCAGATTTGAACCTCACCTGTTCTCGAACTAGGGAATTGAGAGCCGGTCTTTCGTTTGTTCTTTCAGGTAGTTGCAGAAGAGGAAAGGAACCCATCCGGCTGGGGGAGAATGGACCCTTTGGAGCAGACGAGACGTGCGGAATGGAGACATCTCTTTTTCACAGGTGGGTTTCGACAGTATTATTGCCTACGGACTAATGAAAATTAGTCAACTTTTTTTTGGGGTAGATCAGATTCGAACCTCACCTGTTCTCGAACTAGGGAATTGAGAGTCGGTCTTTCGTTTGTTCTTTCAGGTAGTTGCAGAAGAGGAAAGGTACAAATCCGGCTGGGGGAGAAAGGACCCTTTGGAGCAGACGAGACGTGCGGAATGGAGACATCTCTTTTTCACAGGTGGGTTTCGACAGTATTATTGCCTACGGACTAATGAAAATTAGTCAACTTTTTTTGGGGGTAGATCAGATTCGAACCTCACCTGTTCTCGAACTAGGGAATTGTAAGTCGGTCTTTCGTTTGTTCTTTCAGGTAGTTGCAGAAGAGGAAAGGAACCCATCCGGCTGGGGGAGAATGGACCCTTTGGAGCAGACGAGACGTGCGGAATGGAGACATCTCTTTTTCACAGGTGGGTTTCGACAGTGTTATTGCCTACGGACTAATGAAAATTAGTCAACTTTTTTTTGGGGTAGATCAGATTCGAACCTCACCTGTTCTCGAACTAGGGAATTGAGAGTCGGTCTTTCGTTTGTTCTTTCAGGTAGTTGCAGAATAGGAAAGGAACCCATCCGGCTGGGGGAGAATGGACCCTTTGGAGCAGACGAGACGTGCGGAATGGAGACATCTCTTTTTCACAGGTGGGTTTCGACAGTATTATTGCCTACGGACTAATGAAAATTAGTCAACTTTTTTTTGGGGTAGATCAGATTCGAACCTCACCTGTTCTCGAACTAGGGAATTGAGAGTCGGTCTTTCGTTTGTTCTTTCAGGTAGTTGCAGAAGAGGAAAGGTACAAATCCGGCTGGGGGAGAAAGGACCCTTTGGAGCAGACGAGACGTGCGGAATGGAGACATCTCTTTTTCACAGGTGGGTTTCGACAGTATTATTGCCTACGGACTAATGAAAATTAGTCAACTTTTTTTGGGGGTAGATCAGATTCGAACCTCACCTGTTCTCGAACTAGGGAATTGAGAGTCGGTCTTTCGTTTGTTCTTTCAGGTAGTTGCAGAAGAGGAAAGGAACCCATCCGGCTGGGAGAGAATGAACCCTTTGGAGCAGACGAGACGTGCGGAATGGAGACATCTCTTTTTTACAGGTGGGTTTCGACAGTGTTATTGCCTACGGACTAATGAAAATTAGTCAACTTTTTTTTGGGGTAGATCAGATTCGAACCTCACCTGTTCTCGAACTAGGGAATTGAGAGTCGGTCTTTCGTTTGTTCTTTCAGGTAGTTGCAGAATAGGAAAGGAACCCATCCGGCTGGGGGAGAATGGACCCTTTGGAGCAGACGAGACGTGCGGAATGGAGACATCTCTTTTTCACAGGTGGGTTTCGACAGTATTATTGCCTACGGACTAATGAAAATTAGTCAACTTTTTTTTGGGGTAGATCAGATTCGAACCTCACCTGTTCTCGAACTAGGGAATTGAGAGTCGGTCTTTCGTTTGTTCTTTCAGGTAGTTGCAGAAGAGGAAAGGTACAAATCCGGCTGGGGGAGAAAGGACCCTTTGGAGCAGACGAGACGTGCGGAATGGAGACATCTCTTTTTCACAGGTGGGTTTCGACAGTATTATTGCCTACGGACTAATGTAAATTAGTCAACTTTTTTTGGGGGTAGATCAGATTCGAACCTCACCTGTTCTCGAACTAGGGAATTGAGAGTCGGTCTTTCGTTTGTTCTTTCAGGTAGTTGCAGAAGAGGAAAGGAACCCATCCGGCTGGGGGAGAATGGACCCTTTGGAGCAGACGAGACGTGCGGAATGGAGACATCTCTTTTTCACAGGTGGGTTTCGACAGAATTATTGCCTACGGACTAATGAAAATTAGTCAACTTTTTTTTGGGGTAGATCAGATTCGAACCTCACCTGTTCTCGAACTAGGGAATTGAGAGTCGGTCTTTCGTTTGTTCTTTCAGGTAGTTGCAGAAGAGGAAAGGTACAAATCCGGCTGGGGGAGAAAGGACCCTTTGGAGCAGACGAGACGTGCGGAATGGAGACATCTCTTTTTCACAGGTGGGTTTCGACAGTATTATTGCCTACGGACTAATGAAAATTAGTCAACTTTTTTTTGGGGTAGATCAGATTCGAACCTCACCTGTTCTCGAACTAGGGAATTGAGAGTCGGTCTTTCGTTTGTTCTTTCAGGTAGTTGCAGAAGAGGAAAGGTACAAATCCGGCTGGGGGAGAAAGGACCCTTTGGAGCAGACGAGACGTGCGGAATGGAGACATCTCTTTTTCACAGGTGGGTTTCGACAGTATTATTGCCTACGGACTAATGTAAATTAGTCAACTTTTTTTGGGGGTAGATCAGATTCGAACCTCACCTGTTCTCGAACTAGGGAATTGAGAGTCGGTCTTTCGTTTGTTCTTTCAGGTAGTTGCAGAAGAGGAAAGGAACCCATCCGGCTGGGGGAGAATGGACCCTTTGGAGCAGACGAGACGTGCGGAATGGAGACATCTCTTTTTCACAGGTGGGTTTCGACAGAATTATTGCCTACGGACTAATGAAAATTAGTCAACTTTTTTTTGGGGTAGATCAGATTCGAACCTCACCTGTTCTCGAACTAGGGAATTGAGAGTCGGTCTTTCGTTTGTTCTTTCAGGTAGTTGCAGAAGAGGAAAGGTACAAATCCGGCTGGGGGAGAAAGGACCCTTTGGAGCAGACGAGACGTGCGGAATGGAGACATCTCTTTTTCACAGGTGGGTTTCGACAGTATTATTGCCTACGGACTAATGAAAATTAGTCAACTTTTTTTTGGGGTAGATCAGATTCAAACCTCACCTGTTCTCGAACTAGGGAATTGAGAGTCGGTCTTTCGTTTGTTCTTTCAGGTAGTTGCAGAATAGGAAAGGAACCCATCCGGCTGGGGGAGAAAGGATCCTTCGGAGCAGACGAGACGAGCGGAATGGAGACATCTCTTTTTCACAGGTGGGTTTCGACAGTATTATTGCCTACGGACTAATGAAAATTAGTCAACTTTTTTTTGGGGTAGATCAGATTCGAACCTCACCTGTTCTCGAACTAGGGAATTGAGAGTCGGTCTTTCGTTTGTTCTTTCAAGTAGTTGCAGAAGAGGAAAGGTACAAATCCGGCTGGGGGAGAAAGGACCCTTTGGAGCAGACGAGACGTGCGGAATGGAGACATCTCTTTTTCACAGGTGGGTTTCGACAGTATTATTGCCTACGGACTAATGAAAATTAGTCAACTTTTTTTGGGGGTAGATCAGATTCGAACCTCACCTGTTCTCGAACTAGGGAATTGTAAGTCGGTCTTTCGTTTGTTCTTTCAGGTAGTTGCAGAAGAGGAAAGGAACCCATCCGGCTGGGGGAGAATGGACCCTTTGGAGCAGACGAGACGTGCGGAATGGAGACATCTCTTTTTCACAGGTGGGTTTCGACAGTGTTATTGCCTACGGACTAATGAAAATTAGTCAACTTTTTTTTGGGGTAGATCAGATTCGAACCTCACCTGTTCTCGAACTAGGGAATTGAGAGTCGGTCTTTCGTTTGTTCTTTCAGGTAGTTGCAGAATAGGAAAGGAACCCATCCGGCTGGGGGAGAATGGACCCTTTGGAGCAGACGAGACGTGCGGAATGGAGACATCTCTTTTTCACAGGTGGGTTTCGACAGTATTATTGCCTACGGACTAATGAAAATTAGTCAACTTTTTTTTGGGGTAGATCAGATTCGAACCTCACCTGTTCTCGAACTAGGGAATTGAGAGTCGGTCTTTCGTTTGTTCTTTCAGGTAGTTGCAGAAGAGGAAAGGTACAAATCCGGCTGGGGGAGAAAGGACCCTTTGGAGCAGACGAGACGTGCGGAATGGAGACATCTCTTTTTCACAGGTGGGTTTCGACAGTATTATTGCCTACGGACTAATGAAAATTAGTCAACTTTTTTTGGGGGTAGATCAGATTCGAACCTCACCTGTTCTCGAACTAGGGAATTGAGAGTCGGTCTTTCGTTTGTTCTTTCAGGTAGTTGCAGAAGAGGAAAGGAACCCATCCGGCTGGGGGAGAATGGACCCTTTGGAGCAGACGAGGCGTGCGGAATGGAGACATCTCTTTTTCACAGGTGGGTTTCGACAGTATTATTGCCTACGGACTAATGAAAATTAGTCAACTTTTTTTTGGGGTAGATCAGATTTGAACCTCACCTGTTCTCGAACTAGGGAATTGAGAGCCGGTCTTTCGTTTGTTCTTTCAGGTAGTTGCAGAAGAGGAAAGGAACCCATCCGGCTGGGGGAGAATGGACCCTTTGGAGCAGACGAGACGTGCGGAATGGAGACATCTCTTTTTCACAGGTGGGTTTCGACAGTATTATTGCCTACGGACTAATGAAAATTAGTCAACTTTTTTTTGGGGTAGATCAGATTCGAACCTCACCTGTTCTCGAACTAGGGAATTGAGAGTCGGTCTTTCGTTTGTTCTTTCAGGTAGTTGCAGAAGAGGAAAGGTACAAATCCGGCTGGGGGAGAAAGGACCCTTTGGAGCAGACGAGACGTGCGGAATGGAGACATCTCTTTTTCACAGGTGGGTTTCGACAGTTTTATTGCCTACGGACTAATGAAAATTAGTCAACTTTTTTTTGGGGTAGATCAGATTCGAACCTCACCTGTTCTCGAACTAGGGAATTGTAAGTCGGTCTTTCGTTTGTTCTTTCAGGTAGTTGCAGAAGAGGAAAGGAACCCATCCGGCTGGGGGAGAATGGACCCTTTGGAGCAGACGAGACGTGCGGAATGGAGACATCTCTTTTTCACAGGTGGGTTTCGACAGTGTTATTGCCTACGGACTAATGAAAATTAGTCAACTTTTTTTTGGGGTAGATCAGATTCGAACCTCACCTGTTCTCGAACTAGGGAATTGAGAGTCGGTCTTTCGTTTGTTCTTTCAGGTAGTTGCAGAATAGGAAAGGAACCCATCCGGCTGGGGGAGAATGGACCCTTTGGAGCAGACGAGACGTGCGGAATGGAGACATCTCTTTTTCACAGGTGGGTTTCGACAGTATTATTGCCTACGGACTAATGAAAATTAGTCAACTTTTTTTTGGGGTAGATCAGATTCGAACCTCACCTGTTCTCGAACTAGGGAATTGAGAGTCGGTCTTTCGTTTGTTCTTTCAGGTAGTTGCAGAAGAGGAAAGGTACAAATCCGGCTGGGGGAGAAAGGACCCTTTGGAGCAGACGAGACGTGCGGAATGGAGACATCTCTTTTTCACAGGTGGGTTTCGACAGTATTATTGCCTACGGACTAATGAAAATTAGTCAACTTTTTTTGGGGGTAGATCAGATTCGAACCTCACCTGTTCTCGAACTAGGGAATTGAGAGTCGGTCTTTCGTTTGTTCTTTCAGGTAGTTGCAGAAGAGGAAAGGAACCCATCCGGCTGGGGGAGAATGGACCCTTTGGAGCAGACGAGACGTGCGGAATGGAGACATCTCTTTTTTACAGGTGGGTTTCGACAGTGTTATTGCCTACGGACTAATGAAAATTAGTCAACTTTTTTTTGGGGTAGATCAGATTCGAACCTCACCTGTTCTCGAACTAGGGAATTGAGAGTCGGTCTTTCGTTTGTTCTTTCAGGTAGTTGCAGAATAGGAAAGGAACCCATCCGGCTGGGGGAGAATGGACCCTTTGGAGCAGACGAGACGTGCGGAATGGAGACATCTCTTTTTCACAGGTGGGTTTCGACAGTATTATTGCCTACGGACTAATGAAAATTAGTCAACTTTTTTTTGGGGTAGATCAGATTCGAACCTCACCTGTTCTCGAACTAGGGAATTGAGAGTCGGTCTTTCGTTTGTTCTTTCAGGTAGTTGCAGAAGAGGAAAGGTACAAATCCGGCTGGGGGAGAAAGGACCCTTTGGAGCAGACGAGACGTGCGGAATGGAGACATCTCTTTTTCACAGGTGGGTTTCGACAGTATTATTGCCTACGGACTAATGTAAATTAGTCAACTTTTTTTGGGGGTAGATCAGATTCGAACCTCACCTGTTCTCGAACTAGGGAATTGAGAGTCGGTCTTTCGTTTGTTCTTTCAGGTAGTTGCAGAAGAGGAAAGGAACCCATCCGGCTGGGGGAGAATGGACCCTTTGGAGCAGACGAGACGTGCGGAATGGAGACATCTCTTTTTCACAGGTGGGTTTCGACAGAATTATTGCCTACGGACTAATGAAAATTAGTCAACTTTTTTTTGGGGTAGATCAGATTCGAACCTCACCTGTTCTCGAACTAGGGAATTGAGAGTCGGTCTTTCGTTTGTTCTTTCAGGTAGTTGCAGAAGAGGAAAGGTACCCATCCGGCTGGGGGAGAAAGGATCCTTTGGAGCAGACGAGGCGTGCGGAATGGAGACATCTCTTTTTCACAGGTGGGTTTCGACAGTATTATTGCCTACGGACTAATGAAAATTAGTCAACTTTTTTTTGGGGTAGATCAGATTCGAACCTCACCTGTTCTCGAACTAGGGAATTGAGAGTCGGTCTTTCGTTTGTTCTTTCAGGTAGTTGCAGAAGAGGAAAGGTACCCATCCGGCTGGTGGAGAATGGACCCTTTGGAGCAGACGAGACGTGCGGAATGGAGACATCTCTTTTTCACAGGTGGGTTTCGACAGTATTATTGCCTACGGACTAATGAAAATTAGTCAACTTTTTTTTGGGGTAGATCAGATTCGAACCTCACCTGTTCTCGAACTAGGGAATTGAGAGTCGGTCTTTCGTTTGTTCTTTCAGGTAGTTGCAGAAGAGGAAAGGTACAAATCCGGCTGGGGGAGAAAGGACCCTTTGGAGCAGACGAGGCGTGCGGAATGGAGACATCTCTTTTTCACAGGTGGGTTTCGACAGTATTATTGCCTACGGACTAATGAAAATTAGTCAACTTTTTTTTGGGGTAGATCAGATTTGAACCTCACCTGTTCTCGAACTAGGGAATTGAGAGCCGGTCTTTCGTTTGTTCTTTCAGGTAGTTGCAGAAGAGGAAAGGAACCCATCCGGCTGGGGGAGAATGGACCCTTTGGAGCAGACGAGACGTGCGGAATGGAGACATCTCTTTTTCACAGGTGGGTTTCGACAGTATTATTGCCTACGGACTAATGAAAATTAGTCAACTTTTTTTTGGGGTAGATCAGATTCGAACCTCACCTGTTCTCGAACTAGGGAATTGAGAGTCGGTCTTTCGTTTGTTCTTTCAGGTAGTTGCAGAAGAGGAAAGGTACAAATCCGGCTGGGGGAGAAAGGACCCTTTGGAGCAGACGAGACGTGCGGAATGGAGACATCTCTTTTTCACAGGTGGGTTTCGACAGTATTATTGCCTACGGACTAATGAAAATTAGTCAACTTTTTTTGGGGGTAGATCAGATTCGAACCTCACCTGTTCTCGAACTAGGGAATTGTAAGTCGGTCTTTCGTTTGTTCTTTCAGGTAGTTGCAGAAGAGGAAAGGAACCCATCCGGCTTGGGGAGAATGGACCCTTTGGAGCAGACGAGACGTGCGGAATGGAGACATCTCTTTTTCACAGGTGGGTTTCGACAGTGTTATTGCCTACGGACTAATGAAAATTAGTCAACTTTTTTTTGGGGTAGATCAGATTCGAACCTCACCTGTTCTCGAACTAGGGAATTGAGAGTCGGTCTTTCGTTTGTTCTTTCAGGTAGTTGCAGAAGAGGAAAGGTACAAATCCGGCTGGGGGAGAAAGGACCCTTTGGAGCAGACGAGGCGTGCGGAATGGAGACATCTCTTTTTCACAGGTGGGTTTCGACAGTATTATTGCCTACGGACTAATGAAAATTAGTCAACTTTTTTTTGGGGTAGATCAGATTTGAACCTCACCTGTTCTCGAACTAGGGAATTGAGAGCCGGTCTTTCGTTTGTTCTTTCAGGTAGTTGCAGAAGAGGAAAGGAACCCATCCGGCTGGGGGAGAATGGACCCTTTGGAGCAGACGAGACGTGCGGAATGGAGACATCTCTTTTTCACAGGTGGGTTTCGACAGTATTATTGCCTACGGACTAATGAAAATTAGTCAACTTTTTTTTGGGGTAGATCAGATTCGAACCTCACCTGTTCTCGAACTAGGGAATTGTAAGTCGGTCTTTCGTTTGTTCTTTCAGGTAGTTGCAGAAGAGGAAAGGAACCCATCCGGCTTGGGGAGAATGGACCCTTTGGAGCAGACGAGACGTGCGGAATGGAGACATCTCTTTTTCACAGGTGGGTTTCGACAGTGTTATTGCCTACGGACTAATGAAAATTAGTCAACTTTTTTTTGGGGTAGATCAGATTTGAACCTCACCTGTTCTCGAACTAGGGAATTGAGAGCCGGTCTTTCGTTTGTTCTTTCAGGTAGTTGCAGAAGAGGAAAGGAACCCATCCGGCTGGGGGAGAATGGACCCTTTGGAGCAGACGAGACGTGCGGAATGGAGACATCTCTTTTTCACAGGTGGGTTTCGACAGTATTATTGCCTACGGACTAATGAAAATTAGTCAACTTTTTTTTGGGGTAGATCAGATTCGAACCTCACCTGTTCTCGAACTAGGGAATTGAGAGTCGGTCTTTCGTTTGTTCTTTCAGGTAGTTGCAGAAGAGGAAAGGTACAAATCCGGCTGGGGGAGAAAGGACCCTTTGGAGCAGACGAGACGTGCGGAATGGAGACATCTCTTTTTCACAGGTGGGTTTCGACAGTATTATTGCCTACGGACTAATGAAAATTAGTCAACTTTTTTTGGGGGTAGATCAGATTCGAACCTCACCTGTTCTCGAACTAGGGAATTGTAAGTCGGTCTTTCGTTTGTTCTTTCAGGTAGTTGCAGAAGAGGAAAGGAACCCATCCGGCTTGGGGAGAATGGACCCTTTGGAGCAGACGAGACGTGCGGAATGGAGACATCTCTTTTTCACAGGTGGGTTTCGACAGTGTTATTGCCTACGGACTAATGAAAATTAGTCAACTTTTTTTTGGGGTAGATCAGATTCGAACCTCACCTGTTCTCGAACTAGGGAATTGAGAGTCGGTCTTTCGTTTGTTCTTTCAGGTAGTTGCAGAAGAGGAAAGGTACAAATCCGGCTGGGGGAGAAAGGACCCTTTGGAGCAGACGAGGCGTGCGGAATGGAGACATCTCTTTTTCACAGGTGGGTTTCGACAGTATTATTGCCTACGGACTAATGAAAATTAGTCAACTTTTTTTTGGGGTAGATCAGATTTGAACCTCACCTGTTCTCGAACTAGGGAATTGAGAGCCGGTCTTTCGTTTGTTCTTTCAGGTAGTTGCAGAAGAGGAAAGGAACCCATCCGGCTGGGGGAGAATGGACCCTTTGGAGCAGACGAGACGTGCGGAATGGAGACATCTCTTTTTCACAGGTGGGTTTCGACAGTATTATTGCCTACGGACTAATGAAAATTAGTCAACTTTTTTTTGGGGTAGATCAGATTCGAACCTCACCTGTTCTCGAACTAGGGAATTGAGAGTCGGTCTTTCGTTTGTTCTTTCAGGTAGTTGCAGAAGAGGAAAGGTACAAATCCGGCTGGGGGAGAAAGGACCCTTTGGAGCAGACGAGACGTGCGGAATGGAGACATCTCTTTTTCACAGGTGGGTTTCGACAGTATTATTGCCTACGGACTAATGAAAATTAGTCAACTTTTTTTGGGGGTAGATCAGATTCGAACCTCACCTGTTCTCGAACTAGGGAATTGAGAGTCGGTCTTTCGTTTGTTCTTTCAGGTAGTTGCAGAAGAGGAAAGGAACCCATCCGGCTGGTGGAGAATGGACCCTTTGGAGCAGACGAGACGTGCGGAATGGAGACATCTATTTTTCACAGGTGGGTTTCGACAGTATTATTGCCTACGGACTAATGAAAATTAGTCAACTTTTTTTTGGGGTAGATCAGATTCGAACCTCACCTGTTCTCGAACTAGGGAATTGAGAGTCGGTCTTTCGTTTGTTCTTTCAGGTAGTTGCAGAAGAGGAAAGGAACCCATCCGGCTGGGGGAGAATGGACCCTTTGGAGCAGACGAGGCGTGCGGAATGGAGACATCTCTTTTTCACAGGTGGGTTTCGACAGTATTATTGCCTACGGACTAATGAAAATTAGTCAACTTTTTTTTGGGGTAGATCAGATTCGAACCTCACCTGTTCTCGAACTAGGGAATTGAGAGTCGGTCTTTCGTTTGTTCTTTCAGGTAGTTGCAGAAGAGGAAAGGTACAAATCCGGCTGGGGGAGAAAGGACCCTTTGGAGCAGACGAGACGTGCGGAATGGAGACATCTCTTTTTCACAGGTGGGTTTCGACAGTATTATTGCCTACGGACTAATGAAAATTAGTCAACTTTTTTTGGGGGTAGATCAGATTCGAACCTCACCTGTTCTCGAACTAGGGAATTGAGAGTCGGTCTTTCGTTTGTTCTTTCAGGTAGTTGCAGAAGAGGAAAGGAACCCATCCGGCTGGTGGAGAATGGACCCTTTGGAGCAGACGAGACGTGCGGAATGGAGACATCTCTTTTTCACAGGTGGGTTTCGACAGTATTATTGCCTACGGACTAATGAAAATTAGTCAACTTTTTTTTGGGGTAGATCAGATTCGAACCTCACCTGTTCTCGAACTAGGGAATTGAGAGTCGGTCTTTCGTTTGTTCTTTCAGGTAGTTGCAGAAGAGGAAAGGAACCCATCCGGCTTGGGGAGAATGGACCCTTTGGAGCAGACGAGACGTGCGGAATGGAGACATCTCTTTTTCACAGGTGGGTTTCGACAGTGTTATTGCCTACGGACTAATGAAAATTAGTCAACTTTTTTTTGGGGTAGATCAGATTCGAACCTCACCTGTTCTCGAACTAGGGAATTGAGAGTCGGTCTTTCGTTTGTTCTTTCAGGTAGTTGCAGAAGAGGAAAGGTACAAATCCGGCTGGGGGAGAAAGGACCCTTTGGAGCAGACGAGGCGTGCGGAATGGAGACATCTCTTTTTCACAGGTGGGTTTCGACAGTATTATTGCCTACGGACTAATGAAAATTAGTCAACTTTTTTTTGGGGTAGATCAGATTTGAACCTCACCTGTTCTCGAACTAGGGAATTGAGAGCCGGTCTTTCGTTTGTTCTTTCAGGTAGTTGCAGAAGAGGAAAGGAACCCATCCGGCTGGGGGAGAATGGACCCTTTGGAGCAGACGAGACGTGCGGAATGGAGACATCTCTTTTTCACAGGTGGGTTTCGACAGTATTATTGCCTACGGACTAATGAAAATTAGTCAACTTTTTTTTGGGGTAGATCAGATTCGAACCTCACCTGTTCTCGAACTAGGGAATTGAGAGTCGGTCTTTCGTTTGTTCTTTCAGGTAGTTGCAGAAGAGGAAAGGTACAAATCCGGCTGGGGGAGAAAGGACCCTTTGGAGCAGACGAGACGTGCGGAATGGAGACATCTCTTTTTCACAGGTGGGTTTCGACAGTATTATTGCCTACGGACTAATGAAAATTAGTCAACTTTTTTTGGGGGTAGATCAGATTCGAACCTCACCTGTTCTCGAACTAGGGAATTGAGAGTCGGTCTTTCGTTTGTTCTTTCAGGTAGTTGCAGAAGAGGAAAGGAACCCATCCGGCTGGTGGAGAATGGACCCTTTGGAGCAGACGAGACGTGCGGAATGGAGACATCTATTTTTCACAGGTGGGTTTCGACAGTATTATTGCCTACGGACTAATGAAAATTAGTCAACTTTTTTTTGGGGTAGATCAGATTCGAACCTCACCTGTTCTCGAACTAGGGAATTGAGAGTCGGTCTTTCGTTTGTTCTTTCAGGTAGTTGCAGAAGAGGAAAGGAACCCATCCGGCTGGGGGAGAATGGACCCTTTGGAGCAGACGAGGCGTGCGGAATGGAGACATCTCTTTTTCACAGGTGGGTTTCGACAGTATTATTGCCTACGGACTAATGAAAATTAGTCAACTTTTTTTTGGGGTAGATCAGATTCGAACCTCACCTGTTCTCGAACTAGGGAATTGAGAGTCGGTCTTTCGTTTGTTCTTTCAGGTAGTTGCAGAAGAGGAAAGGTACAAATCCGGCTGGGGGAGAAAGGACCCTTTGGAGCAGACGAGACGTGCGGAATGGAGACATCTCTTTTTCACAGGTGGGTTTCGACAGTATTATTGCCTACGGACTAATGAAAATTAGTCAACTTTTTTTGGGGGTAGATCAGATTCGAACCTCACCTGTTCTCGAACTAGGGAATTGAGAGTCGGTCTTTCGTTTGTTCTTTCAGGTAGTTGCAGAAGAGGAAAGGAACCCATCCGGCTGGTGGAGAATGGACCCTTTGGAGCAGACGAGACGTGCGGAATGGAGACATCTCTTTTTCACAGGTGGGTTTCGACAGTATTATTGCCTACGGACTAATGAAAATTAGTCAACTTTTTTTTGGGGTAGATCAGATTCGAACCTCACCTGTTCTCGAACTAGGGAATTGAGAGTCGGTCTTTCGTTTGTTCTTTCAGGTAGTTGCAGAAGAGGAAAGGAACCCATCCGGCTGGGGGAGAATGGACCCTTTGGAGCAGACGAGACGTGCGGAATGGAGACATCTCTTTTTCACAGGTGGGTTTCGACAGTATTATTGCCTACGGACTAATGAAAATTAGTCAACTTTTTTTTGGGGTAGATCAGATTCGAACCTCACCTGTTCTCGAACTAGGGAATTGAGAGTCGGTCTTTCGTTTGTTCTTTCAGGTAGTTGCAGAAGAGGAAAGGTACCCATCCGGCTGGGGGAGAAAGGACCCTTTGGAGTAGACGAGACGTGCGGAATGGAGACATCTCTTTTTCACAGGTGGGTTTCGACAGTATTATTGCCTACGGACTAATGAAAATTAGTCAACTTTTTTTTGGGGTAGATCAGATTCGAACCTCACCTGTTCTCGAACTAGGGAATTGAGAGTCGGTCTTTCGTTTGTTCTTTCAGGTAGTTGCAGAAGAGGAAAGGTACAAATCCGGCTGGGGGAGAAAGGACCCTTTGGAGCAGACGAGACGTGCGGAATGGAGACATCTCTTTTTCACAGGTGGGTTTCGACAGTATTATTGCCTACGGACTAATGAAAATTAGTCAACTTTTTTTTGGGGTAGATCAGATTCGAACCTCACCTGTTCTCGAACTAGGGAATTGAGATTCGGTCTTTCGATTGTTCTTTCAGGTAGTTGCAGAAGAGGAAAGGTACCCATCCGGCTGGGGGAGAAAGGACCCTTTGGAGCAGACGAGACGTGCGGAATGGAGACATCTCTTTTTCACAGGTGGGTTTCGACAGTATTATTGCCTACGGACTAATGAAAATTAGTCAACTTTTTTTGGGGGTAGATCAGATTCGAACCTCACCTGTTCTCGAACTAGGGAATTGAGAGTCGGTCTTTCGTTTGTTCTTTCAGGTAGTTGCAGAAGAGGAAAGGAACCCATCCGGCTGGTGGAGAATGGACCCTTTGGAGCAGACGAGACGTGCGGAATGGAGACATCTCTTTTTCACAGGTGGGTTTCGACAGTATTATTGCCTACGGACTAATGAAAATTAGTCAACTTTTTTTTGGGGTAGATCAGATTCGAACCTCACCTGTTCTCGAACTAGGGAATTGAGAGTCGGTCTTTCGTTTGTTCTTTCAGGTAGTTGCAGAAGAGGAAAGGAACCCATCCGGCTGGGGGAGAATGGACCCTTTGGAGCAGACGAGGCGTGCGGAATGGAGACATCTCTTTTTCACAGGTGGGTTTCGACAGTATTATTGCCTACGGACTAATGAAAATTAGTCAACTTTTTTTTGGGGTAGATCAGATTCGAACCTCACCTGTTCTCGAACTAGGGAATTGAGAGTCGGTCTTTCGTTTGTTCTTTCAGGTAGTTGCAGAAGAGGAAAGGTACAAATCCGGCTGGGGGAGAAAGGACCCTTTGGAGCAGACGAGACGTGCGGAATGGAGACATCTCTTTTTCACAGGTGGGTTTCGACAGTATTATTGCCTACGGACTAATGAAAATTAGTCAACTTTTTTTGGGGGTAGATCAGATTCGAACCTCACCTGTTCTCGAACTAGGGAATTGAGAGTCGGTCTTTCGTTTGTTCTTTCAGGTAGTTGCAGAAGAGGAAAGGAACCCATCCGGCTGGTGGAGAATGGACCCTTTGGAGCAGACGAGACGTGCGGAATGGAGACATCTCTTTTTCACAGGTGGGTTTCGACAGTATTATTGCCTACGGACTAATGAAAATTAGTCAACTTTTTTTTGGGGTAGATCAGATTCGAACCTCACCTGTTCTCGAACTAGGGAATTGAGAGTCGGTCTTTCGTTTGTTCTTTCAGGTAGTTGCAGAAGAGGAAAGGAACCCATCCGGCTGGGGGAGAATGGACCCTTTGGAGCAGACGAGACGTGCGGAATGGAGACATCTCTTTTTCACAGGTGGGTTTCGACAGTATTATTGCCTACGGACTAATGAAAATTAGTCAACTTTTTTTTGGGGTAGATCAGATTCGAACCTCACCTGTTCTCGAACTAGGGAATTGAGAGTCGGTCTTTCGTTTGTTCTTTCAGGTAGTTGCAGAAGAGGAAAGGTACAAATCCGGCTGGGGGAGAAAGGACCCTTTGGAGCAGACGAGACGTGCGGAATGGAGACATCTCTTTTTCACAGGTGGGTTTCGACAGTATTATTGCCTACGGACTAATGAAAATTAGTCAACTTTTTTTTGGGGTAGATCAGATTCGAACCTCACCTGTTCTCGAACTAGGGAATTGAGATTCGGTCTTTCGATTGTTCTTTCAGGTAGTTGCAGAAGAGGAAAGGTACCCATCCGGCTGGGGGAGAAAGGACCCTTTGGAGCAGACGAGACGTGCGGAATGGAGACATCTCTTTTTCACAGGTGGGTTTCGACAGTATTATTGCCTACGGACTAATGAAAATTAGTCAACTTTTTTTGGGGTAGATCAGATTCGAACCTCACCTGTTCTCGAACTAGGGAATTGAGAGTCGGTCTTTCGTTTGTTCTTTCAGGTAGTTGCAGAAGAGGAAAGGTACCCATCCGGCTGGGGGAGAATGGACCCTTTGGAGCAGACGAGACGTGCGGAATGGAGACATCTCTTTTTCACAGGTGGGTTTCGACAGTATTATTGCTAACGGACTAATGAAAATTAGTCAACTTTTTTTTGGGGTAGATCAGATTCGAACCTCACCTGTTCTCGAACTAGGGATTTGAGAGTCGGTCTTTCGTTTGTTCTTTCAGGTAGTTGCAGAAGAGGAAAGGTACCAATCCGGTTGGGGGAGAAAGGACCCTTTTGAGCAGACGAGGCGTGCGGAATGGAGACATCTCCTTTTCACAGGTGGGTTTCGACAGTATTATTGCCTACGGACTAATGAAAATTAGTCAACTTTTTTTTGGGGTAGATCAGATTCGAACCTCACCTGTTCTCGAACTAGGGAATTGAGAGTCGGTCTTTCGTTTGTTCTTTCAGGTAGTTGCAGAAGAGGAAAGGTACAAATCCGGCTGGGGGAGAAAGGACCCTTTGGAGCAGACGAGGCGTGCGGAATGGAGACATCTCTTTTTCACAGGTGGGTTTCGACAGTATTATTGCCTACGGACTAATGAAAATTAGTCTTTTTTTTGGGGTAGATCAGATTCGAACCTCACCTGTTCTCGAACTAGGGAATTGAGAGTCGGTCTTTCGTTTGTTCTTTCAGGTAGTTGCAGAAGAGAAAAGGTACCCATCCGGCTGGGGGAGAAAGGACCCTTCGGAGCAGACGAGGCGTGCGGAATGGAGACATCTCTTTTTCACAGGTGGGTTTCGACAGTATTATTGCCTACGGACTAATGAAAATTAGTCAACTTTTTTTTCGGGTAGATAAGATTCGAACCTCACCTGTTCTCGAACTAGGGAATTGAGAGTCGGTCTTTCGTTTGTTCTTTCAGGTAGTTGCAGAAGAGGAAAGGTACCCATCCGGCTGGGGGAGAAAGGACCCTTTGGAGCAGACGAGGCGTGCGGAATGGAGACATTTCTTTTTCACAGGTGGGTTTCGACAGTATTATTGCTGTTGTTTGTTGTTGTTTCTTATTCCACTTGGTCTAGTACAATCTAGACCAAGTCCAGTAGACCGTTCGCCCAGAGAAAGTCTCGAACCAGCGCAGGGTCTTTAAAAAGATCACTCTTCTCCAAACCCAAACAGGAGAGCAGATGGTCCGGAGAAGCTTGGTGGGAATTACACATGAGGCACACAGGGAACACCTTTTGTCCCTGAACGTATGTAAGTGTACGAGTATGTCCAGAAATGAGCCTGGTGATGGTGGTCTGCAATTTCCTATTGCCCTTCAGCTCCAGGGAAGCCCCAGGATGATTTTGTTCGTACCAGTCATGAGTAGGTGGAATCCTCCATGTCTTGTTGTTATCGGCTCTGACCTTCGAGAATATTTCACTATACGTAAGTAGACCACCATTTTCAGCTGTTTCAGCAGAGCCCTCCTTAGCCAATTCATCGGCCAAGTCATTGAAGTGGAGGTCTACATGGGAGGGTATCCACTGTAGATGAATGTCATTATGTGAAGAGTAAATCTTCAGTTTGTTTACAATGTCCATGCCGAGCCTGTCGTTAATGCTTCTCCATTTGCTTAAGTATTGAATGGAGCTCCTGCTGTCTGAGTAAATCCAGATGTCGCAAGTGCTGTTAATAGAGATCATAAATTTTAGGGCCTCGTCAATGGCTATCAATTCAGATCTAAAGACAGAACAAAAGTTTGGGTTTCGCCTGCTCAGTTTTGTAACGCCGTCGGGAGTTACAATTACCACTCCACTGCCTGTGTTACCATTGTCGTGTTTACTTCCATCAGTGAATATCCGAACTGCCCCTAGTGGGGAACCATGAATTGTTTCCAAAGCCAATTGTTTCAGATGTGCTGGATGCATATCTTTCTTACTACTAAAGGATAGTAGCTCTTCATGAAAGAAAACACTAGAAAGATCCTCCAGTGGACTAAGGTGGGGCCCCAAAAGGCAGGATTCAACCTCAGGAAACAAGAGATTTTGTTTGGCTGCCCTGCTAAAGGGGCTGTCACTTTTAAGTCTTTGATTGTTTTTCCAACCTTTTAAATATGAAGCAGTTCGATGTTGGTCTCCAAAGCTATATAGTTTACTAAAATATCTTGATATGTTGGAAGTCCATCTCATACTCAATGGTTGGAGATTAGCCTCATAAAGAACAATCTCATTAGGGCAGCTATTACGTAACCCTGTAATGATTCGTGCAGCACTTAGTTGAATCCTTTCGAGTTTCTTTAAATTGGTATCAGATGCTGTTCGCAAGATCTGATACCCATATTCCAATATAGGCCTAATGAGGGATGTAGTAAAAAAGAATGAAAAAGAAAAAGAAAAGAAAAATGAAAAAAAAGTATTATTGCTAACCGACTAATGAAAATTAGTCAACTTTTTTTTGGGGTAGATCAGATTCGAACCTCACCTGTTCTCGAACTAGGGAATTGAGAGTCGGTCTTTCGTTTGTTCTTTCAGGTAGTTGCAGAAGAGGAAAGGTACCCATCCGGCTGGGGGAGAATGGACCCTTTGGAGCAGAAAAGACGTGCGGAATGGAGACATCTCTTTTTCACAGGTGGGTTTCGACAGTATTATTGCCTACGGACTAATGAAAATTAGTCAACTTTTTTTTCGGGTAGATAAGATTCGAACCTCACCTGTTCTCGAACTAGGGAATTGAGAGTCGGTCTTTCGTTTGTTCTTTCAGGTAGTTGCAGAAGAGGAAAGGTACCCATCCGGCTGGGGGAGAAAGGACCCTTTGGAGCAGACGAGGCGTGCGGAATGGAGACATCTCTTTTTCACAGGTGGGTTTCGACAGTATTATTGCTAACGGACTAATGAAAATTAGTCAACTTTTTTTTGGGGTAGATCAGATTCGAACCTCACCTGTTCTCGAACTAGGGAATTGAGAGTCGGTCTTTCGTTTGTTCTTTCAGGTAGTTGCAGAAGAGGAAAGGTACCAATCCGGTTGGGGGAGAAAGGACCCTTTTGAGCAGACGAGGCGTGCGGAATGGAGACATCTCCTTTTCACAGGTGGGTTTCGACAGTATTATTGCCTACGGACTAATGAAAATTAGTCAACTTTTTTTTGGGGTAGATCAGATTCGAACCTCACCTGTTCTCGAACTAGGGAATTGAGAGTCGGTCTTTCGTTTGTTCTTTCAGGTAGTTGCAGAAGAAGAAAGGTACAAATCCAGCTGGGGGAGAAAGGACCCTTTGGAGCAGACGAGGCGTGCGGAATGGAGACATCTCTTTTTCACAGGTGGGTTTCGACAGTATTATTGCCTACGGACTAATGAAAATTAGTCAACTTTTTTTTGGGGTAGATCAGATTCGAACCTCACCTGTTCTCGAACTAGGGAATTGAGAGTCGGTCTTTCGTTTGTTCTTTCAGGTAGTTGCAAAAGAGAAAAGGTACCCATCCGGCTGGGGGAGAAAGGACCCTTCGGAGCAGACGAGGCGTGCGGAATGGAGACATCTCTTTTTCACAGGTTGGTTTCGACAGTATTATTGCCTACGGACTAATGAAAATTAGTCAACTTTTTTTTGGGGTAGATCAGATTCGAACCTCACCTGTTCTCGAACTAGGGAATTGAGAGTCGGTCTTTCGTTTGTTCTTTCAGGTAGTTGCAGAAGAGGAAAGGTACCCATCCGGCTGGGGGAGAATGGACCCTTTGGAGCAGAAAAGACGTGCGGAATGGAGACATCTCTTTTTCACAGGTGGGTTTCGACAGTATTATTGCCTACGGACTAATGAAAATTAGTCAACTTTTTTTTCGGGTAGATAAGATTCGAACCTCACTTGTTCTCGAACTAGGGAATTGAGAGTCGGTCTTTCGTTTGTTCTTTCAGGTAGTTGCAGAAGAGGAAAGGTACAAATCCGGCTGGGGCAGAAAGGACCCTTTGGAGCAGACGAGACGTGCGGAATGGAGACATCTCTTTTTCACAGGTGGGTTTCGACAGTATTATTGCCTACGGACTAATGAAAATTAGTCAACTTTTTTTGGGGGTAGATCAGATTCGAACCTCACCTGTTCTCGAACTAGGGAATTGAGAGTCGGTCTTTCGTTTGTTCTTTCAGGTAGTTGCAGAAGAGGAAAGGAACCCATCCGGCTGGGGGAGAATGGACCCTTTGGAGCAGACGAGACGTGCGGAATGGAGACATCTCTTTTTCACAGGTGGGTTTCGACAGTATTATTGCCTACGGACTAATGAAAATTAGTCAACTTTTTTTTGGGGTAGATCAGATTCGAACCTCACCTGTTCTCGAACTAGGGAATTGAGAGTCGGTCTTTCGTTTGTTCTTTCAGGTAGTTGCAGAAGAGGAAAGGTACCCATCCGGCTGGGGGAGAATGGACCCTTTGGAGCAGAAAAGACGTGCGGAATGGAGACATCTCTTTTTCACAGGTGGGTTTCGACAGTATTATTGCCTACGGACTAATGAAAATTAGTCAACTTTTTTTTCGGGTAGATAAGATTCGAACCTCACTTGTTCTCGAACTAGGGAATTGAGAGTCGGTCTTTCGTTTGTTCTTTCAGGTAGTTGCAGAAGAGGAAAGGTACAAATCCGGCTGGGGGAGAAAGGACCCTTTGGAGCAGACGAGACGTGCGGAATGGAGACATCTCTTTTTCACAGGTGGGTTTCGACAGTATTATTGCCTACGGACTAATGAAAATTAGTCAACTTTTTTTGGGGGTAGATCAGATTCGAACCTCACCTGTTCTCGAACTAGGGAATTGAGAGTCGGTCTTTCGTTTGTTCTTTCAGGTAGTTGCAGAAGAGGAAAGGAACCCATCCGGCTGGGGGAGAATGGACCCTTTGGAGCAGACGAGACGTGCGGAATGGAGACATCTCTTTTTCACAGGTGGGTTTCGACAGTGTTATTGCCTACGGACTAATGAAAATTAGTCAACTTTTTTTTGGGGTAGATCAGATTCGAACCTCACCTGTTCTCGAACTAGGGAATTGAGAGTCGGTCTTTTGTTTGTTCTTTCAGGTAGTTGCAGAATAGGAAAGGAACCCATCCGGCTGGGGGAGAATGGACCCTTTGGAGCAGACGAGACGTGCGGAATGGAGACATCTCTTTTTCACAGGTGGGTTTCGACAGTATTATTGCCTACGGACTAATGAAAATTAGTCAACTTTTTTTTGGGGTAGATCAGATTCGAACCTCACCTGTTCTCGAACTAGGGAATTGAGAGTCGGTCTTTCGTTTGTTCTTTCAGGTAGTTGCAGAAGAGGAAAGGTACAAATCCGGCTGGGGGAGAAAGGACCCTTTGGAGCAGACGAGACGTGCGGAATGGAGACATCTCTTTTTCACAGGTGGGTTTCGACAGTATTATTGCCTACGGACTAATGAAAATTCGTCAACTTTTTTTGGGGGTAGATCAGATTCGAACCTCACCTGTTCTCGAACTAGGGAATTGAGAGTCGGTCTTTCGTTTGTTCTTTCAGGTAGTTGCAGAAGAGGAAAGGAACCCATCCGGCTGGGGGAGAATGGACCCTTTGGAGCAGACGAGACGTGCGGAATGGAGACATCTCTTTTTCAAAGGTGGGTTTCGACAGTATTATTGCCTACGGACTAATGAAAATTAGTCAACTTTTTTTTGGGGTAGATCAGATTCGAACCTCACCTGTTCTCGAACTAGGGAATTGAGAGTCGGTCTTTCGTTTGTTCTTTCAGGTAGTTGCAGAAGAGGAAAGGTACCCACCCGGCTGGGGGAGAAAGGATCCTTTGGAGCAGACGAGGCGTGCGGAATGGAGACATCTCTTTTTCACAGGTGGGTTTCGACAGTATTATTGCCTACGGACTAATGAAAATTAGTCAACTTTTTTTTGGGGTAGATCAGATTCGAACCTCACCTGTTCTCGAACTAGGGAATTGAGAGTCGGTCTTTCGTTTGTTCTTTCAGGTAGTTGCAGAAGAGGAAAGGTACCCATCCGGCTGGTGGAGAATGGACCCTTTGGAGCAGACGAGACGTGCGGAATGGAGACATTTCTTTTTCACAGGTGGGTTTCGACAGTATTATTGCCTACGGACTAATGAAAATTAGTCAACTTTTTTTTGGGGTAGATCAGATTCGAACCTCACCTGTTCTCAAACTAGGGAATTGAGAGTCGGTCTTTCGTTTGTTCTTTCAGGTAGTTGCAGAAGAGGAAAGGTACAAATCCGGCTGGGGGAGAAAGGACCCTTTGGAGCAGACGAGACGTGCGGAATGGAGACATCTCTTTTTCACAGGTGGGTTTCGACAGTATTATTGCCTACGGACTAATGAAAATTAGTCAACTTTTTTTGGGGGTAGATCAGATTCGAACCTCACCTGTTCTCGAACTAGGGAATTGAGAGTCGGTCTTTCGTTTGTTCTTTCAGGTAGTTGCAGAAGAGGAAAGGAACCCATCCGGCTGGTGGAGAATGGACCCTTTGGAGCAGACGAGACGTGCGGAATGGAGACATCTCTTTTTCACAGGTGGGTTTCGACAGTATTATTGCCTACGGACTAATGAAAATTAGTCAACTTTTTTTTGGGGTAGATCAGATTCGAACCTCACCTGTTCTCGAACTAGGGAATTGAGAGTCGGTCTTTCGTTTGTTCTTTCAGGTAGTTGCAGAAGAGGAAAGGAACCCATCCGGCTGGGGGAGAATGGACCCTTTGGAGCAGACGAGACGTGCGGAATGGAGACATCTCTTTTTCACAGGTGGGTTTCGACAGTATTATTGCCTACGGACTAATGAAAATTAGTCAACTTTTTTTTGGGGTAGATCAGATTCGAACCTCACCTGTTCTCGAACTAGGGAATTGAGAGTCGGTCTTTCGTTTGTTCTTTCAGGTAGTTGCAGAAGAGGAAAGGAACCCATCCGGCTGGGGGAGAATGGACCCTTTGGAGCAGACGAGACGTGCGGAATGGAGACATCTCTTTCTCAAAGGTGGGTTTCGACAGTATTATTGCCTACGGACTAATGAAAATTAGTCAACTTTTTTTTGGGGTAGATCAGAT
Source organism: Tetragnatha versicolor (assembly GCA_024610705.1). Classification (NCBI taxonomy): domain Eukaryota; kingdom Metazoa; phylum Arthropoda; class Arachnida; order Araneae; family Tetragnathidae; genus Tetragnatha; species Tetragnatha versicolor. The sequence goes on from JANDEH010000002.1 coordinate 68,608,494, forward strand.
TCGAACCTCACCTGTTCTCGAACTAGGGAATTGAGAGTCGGTCTTTCGTTTGTTCTTTCAGGTAGTTGCAGAAGAGGAAAGGTACCCATCCGGCTGGTGGGGAATAGACCCTTTGGAGCAGACGAGACTTGCGGAATGGAGACATTTCTTTTTCACAGGTGGGTTTCGACAGTATTATTGCCTACGGACTAATGAAAATTAGTCAACTTTTTTTTGGGGTAGATCAGATTCGAACCTCACCTGTTCTCGAACTAGGGAATTGAGAGTCGGTCTTTCGTTTGTTCTTTCAGGTAGTTGCAGAAGAGGAAAGACACAAATCCGGCTGGGGGAGAAAGGACCCTTTGGAGTAGACGAGACGTGCGGAATGGAGACATCTCTTTTTCACAGGTGGGTTTCGACAGTATTATTGCCTACGGACTAATGAAAATTAGTCAACTTTTTTTGGGGGTAGATCAGATTCGAACCTCACCTGTTCTCGAACTAGGGAATTGAGAGTCGGTCTTTCGTTTGTTCTTTCAGGTAGTTGCAGAAGAGGAAAGGAACCCATCCGGCTGGTGGAGAATGGACCCTTTGGAGCAGACGAGACGTGCGGAATGGAGACATCTCTTTTTCACAGGTGGGTTTCGACAGTATTATTGCCTACGGACTAATGAAAATTAGTCAACTTTTTTTTGGGGTAGATCAGATTCGAACCTCACCTGTTCTCGAACTAGGGAATTGAGAGTCGGTCTTTCGTTTGTTCTTTCAGGTAGTTGCAGAAGAGGAAAGGAACCCATCCGGCTGGGGGAGAATGGACCCTTTGGAGCAGACGAGACGTGCGGAATGGAGACATCTCTTTTTCACAGGTGGGTTTCGACAGTATTATTGCCTACGGACTAATGAAAATTAGTCAACTTTTTTTTGGGGTAGATCAGATTCGAACCTCACCTGTTCTCGAACTAGGGAATTGAGAGTCGGTCTTTCGTTTGTTCTTTCAGGTAGTTGCAGAAGAGGAAAGGTACCCATCCGGCTGGGGGAGAAAGGACCCTTTGGAGCAGACGAGACGTGCGGAATGGAGACATCTCTTTTTCACAGGTGGGTTTCGACAGTATTATTGCCTACGGACTAATGAAAATTAGTCAACTTTTTTTTGGGGTAGATCAGATTCGAACCTCACCTGTTCTCGAACTAGGGAATTGAGAGTCGGTCTTTCGTTTGTTCTTTCAGGTAGTTGCAGAAGAGGAAAGGTACAAATCCGGCTGGGGGAGAAAGGACCCTTTAGAGCAGACGAGACGTGCGGAATGGAGACATCTCTTTTTCACAGGTTGGTTTCGACAGTATTATTGCCTACGGACTAATGAAAATTAGTCAACTTTTTTTTGGGGTAGATCAGATTCGAACCTCACCTGTTCTCGAACTAGGGAATTGAGATTCGGTCTTTCGATTTTTCTTTCAGGTAGTTGCAGAAGAGGAAAGGTACCCATCCGGCTGGGGGAGAAAGGACCCTTTGGAGCAGACGAGACGTGCGGAATGGAGACATCTCTTTTTCAAAGGTGGGTTTCGACAGTATTATTGCCTACGGACTAATGAAAATTAGTCAACTTTTTTTTGGGGTAGATCAGATTCGAACCTCACCTGTTCTCGAACTAGGGAATTGAGAGTCGGTCTTTCGTTTGTTCTTTCAGGTAGTTGCAGAAGAGGAAAGGTACCCTCCCGGCTGGGGGAGAAAGGATCCTTTGGAGCAGACGAGGCGTGCGGAATGGAGACATCTCTTTTTCACAGGTGGGTTTCGACAGTATTATTGCCTACGGACTAATGAAAATTAGTCAACTTTTTTTTGGGGTAGATCAGATTCGAACCTCACCTGTTCTCGAACTAGGGAATTGAGATTCGGTCTTTCGTTTGTTCTTTCAGGTAGTTGCAGAAGAGAAAAGGTACCCATCTGGCTGGGGGAGAAAGGACCCTTCGGAGCAGACGAGGCGTGCGGAATGGAGACATCTCCTTTTCACAGGTGGGTTTCGACAGTATTATTGCCTACGGACTAATGAAAATTAGTCAACTTTTTTTTGGGGTAGATCAGATTCGAACCTCACCTGTTCTCGAACTAGGGAATTGAGAGTCGGTCTTTCGTTTGTTCTTTCAGGTAGTTGCAGAAGAGGAAAGGTACAAATCCGGCTGGGGGAGAAAGGACCCTTTGGAGCAGACGAGGCGTGCGGAATGGAGACATCTCTTTTTCACAGGGGGGTTTCGACAGTATTATTGCCTACGGACTAATGAAAATTAGTCTTTTTTTTGGGGTAGATCAGATTCGAACCTCACCTGTTCTCGAACTAGGGAATTGAGAGTCGGTCTTTCGTTTGTTCTTTCAGGTAGTTGCAGAAGAGAAAAGGTACCCATCCGGCTGGGGGAGAAAGGACCCTTCGGAGCAGACGAGGCGTGCGGAATGGAGACATCTCTTTTTCACAGGTGGGTTTCGACAGTATTATTGCCTACGGACTAATGAAAATTAGTCAACTTTTTTTTCGGGTAGATAAGATTCGAACCTCACCTGTTCTCGAACTAGGGAATTGAGAGTCGGTCTTTCGTTTGTTCTTTCAGGTAGTTGCAGAAGAGGAAAGGTACCCATCCGGCTGGGGGAGAAAGGACCCTTTGGAGCAGACGAGGCGTGCGGAATGGAGACATTTCTTTTTCACAGGTGGGTTTCGACAGTATTATTGCTGTTGTTTGTTGTTGTTTCTTATTCCACTTGGTCTAGTACAATCTAGACCAAGTCCAGTAGACCGTTCGCCCAGAGAAAGTCTCGAACCAGCGCAGGGTCTTTAAAAAGATCACTCTTCTCCAAACCCAAACAGGAGAGCAGATGGTCCGGAGAAGCTTGGTGGGAATTACACCTGAGGCACACAGGGAACACCTTTTGTCCCTGAACGTATGTAAGTGTACGAGTATGTCCAGAAATGAGCCTGGTGATGGTGGTCTGCAATTTCCTATTGCCCTTCAGCTCCAGGGAAGCCCCAGGATGATTTTGTTCGTACCAGTCATGAGTAGGTGGAATCCTCCATGTCTTGTTGTTATCGGCTCTGACCTTCGAGAATATTTCACTATACGTAAGTAGACCACCATTTTCAGCTGTTTCAGCAGAGCCCTCCTTAGCCAATTCATCGGCCAAGTCATTGAAGTCGAGGTCTACATGGGAGGGTATCCACTGTAGATGAATGTCATTATGTGAAGAGTAAATCTTCAGTTTGTTTACTATGTCCATGCCGAGCCTGTCGTTAATGCTTCTCCATTTGCTTAAGTATTGAATGGAGCTCCTGCTGTCTGAGTAAATCCAGATGTCGCAAGTGCTGTTAATAGAGATCATAAATTTTAGGGCCTCGTCAATGGCTATCAATTCAGATCTAAAGACAGAACAAAAGTTTGGGTTTCGCCTGCTCAGTTTTGTAACGCCGTCGGGAGTTACAATTACCACTCCACTGCCTGTGTTACCATTGTCGTGTTTACTTCCATCAGTGAATATCCGAACTGCCCCTAGTGGGGAACCATGAATTGTTTCCAAAGCCAATTGTTTCAGATGTGCTGGATGCATATCTTTCTTACTACTAAAGGATAGTAGCTCTTCATGAAAGAAAACACTAGAAAGATCCTCCAGTGGACTAAGGTGGGGCCCCAAAAGGCAGGATTCAACCTCAGGAAACAAGAGATTTTGTTTGGCTGCCCTGCTAAAGGGGCTGTCACTTTTAAGTCTTTGATTGTTTTTCCAACCTTTTAAATATGAAGCAGTTCGATGTTGGTCTCCAAAGCTATATAGTTTACTAAAATATCTTGATATGTTGGAAGTCCATCTCATACTCAATGGTTGGAGATTAGCCTCATAAAGAACAATCTCATTAGGGCAGCTATTACGTAACCCTGTAATGATTCGTGCAGCACTTAGTTGAATCCTTTCGAGTTTCTTTAAATTGGTATCAGATGCTGTTCGCAAGATCTGATACCCATATTCCAATATAGGCCTAATGAGGGATGTAGTAAAAAAGAATGAAAAAGAAAAAGAAAAGAAAAATGAAAAAAAAGTATTATTGCTAACCGACTAATGAAAATTAGTCAACTTTTTTTTGGGGTAGATCAGATTCGAACCTCACCTGTTCTCGAACTAGGGAATTGAGAGTCGGTCTTTCGTTTGTTCTTTCAGGTAGTTGCAGAAGAGGAAAGGTACCCATCCGGCTGGGGGAGAATGGACCCTTTGGAGCAGAAAAGACGTGCGGAATGGAGACATCTCTTTTTCACAGGTGGGTTTCGACAGTATTATTGCCTACGGACTAATGAAAATTAGTCAACTTTTTTTTCGGGTAGATAAGATTCGAACCTCACCTGTTCTCGAACTAGGGAATTGAGAGTAGGTCTTTCGTTTGTTCTTTCAGGTAGTTGCAGAAGAGGAAAGGTACCCATCCGGCTGGGGGAGAAAGGACCCTTTGGAGCAGACGAGGCGTGCGGAATGGAGACATCTCTTTTTCACAGGTGGGTTTCGACAATATTATTGCTAACGGACTAATGAAAATTAGTCAACTTTTTTTTGGGGTAGATCAGATTCGAACCTCACCTGTTCTCGAACTAGGGAATTGAGAGTCGGTCTTTCGTTTGTTCTTTCAGGTAGTTGCAGAAGAGGAAAGGTACCAATCCGGTTGGGGGAGAAAGGACCCTTTGGAGCAGACGAGGCGTGCGGAATGGAGACATCTCTTTTTCACAGGTGGGTTTCGACAGTATTATTGCCTACGGACTAATGAAAATTAGTCTTTTTTTTGGGGTAGATCAGATTCGAACCTCACCTGTTCTCGAACTAGGGAATTGAGAGTCGGTCTTTCGTTTGTTCTTTCAGGTAGTTGCAGAAGAGAAAAGGTACCCATCTGGCTGGGGGAGAAAGGATCCTTCGGAGCAGACGAGGCGTGCGGAATGGAGACATCTCCTTTTCACAGGTGGGTTTCGACAGTATTATTGCCTACGGACTAATGAAAATTAGTCAACTTTTTTTTGGGGTAGATCAGATTCGAACCTCACCTGTTCTCGAACTAGGGAATTGAGAGTCGGTCTTTCGTTTGTTCTTTCAGGTAGTTGCAGAAGAGGAAAGGTACAAATCCGGCTGGGGGAGAAAGGACCCTTTGGAGCAGACGAGGCGTGCGGAATGGAGACATCTCTTTTTCACAGGTGGGTTTCGACAGTATTATTGCCTACGGACTAATGAAAATTAGTCTTTTTTTTGGGGTAGATCAGATTCGAACCTCACCTGTTCTCGAACTAGGGAATTGAGAGTCGGTCTTTCGTTTGTTCTTTCAGGTAGTTGCAGAAGAGAAAAGGTACCCATCCGGCTGGGGGAGAAAGGACCTTTCGGAGCAGACGAGGCGTGCGGAATGGAGACATCTCTTTTTCACAGGTGGGTTTCGACAGTATTATTGCCTACGGACTAATGAAAATTAGTCAACTTTTTTTTCGGGTAGATAAGATTCGAACCTCACCTGTTCTCGAACTAGGGAATTGAGAGTCGGTCTTTCGTTTGTTCTTTCAGGTAGTTGCAGAAGAGGAAAGGTACCCATCCGGCTGGGGGAGAAAGGACCCTTTGGAGCAGACGAGGCGTGCGGAATGGAGACATTTCTTTTTCACAGGTGGGTTTCGACAGTATTATTGCTGTTGTTTGTTGTTGTTTCTTATTCCACTTGGTCTAGTACAATCTAGATCAAGTCCAGTAGACCGTTCGCCCAGAGAAAGTCTCGAACCAGCGCAGGGTCTTTAAAAAGATCACTCTTCTCCAAACCCAAACAGGAGAGCTGATGGTCCGGAGAAGCTTGGTGGGAATTACACCTGAGGCACACAGGGAACACCTTTTGTCCCTGAACGTATGTAAGTGTACGAGTATGTCCAGAAATGAGCCTGGTGATGGTGGTCTGCAATTTCCTATTGCCCTTCAGCTCCAGGGAAGCCCCAGGATGATTTTGTTCGTACCAGTCATGAGTAGGTGGAATCCTCCATGTCTTGTTGTTATCGGCTCTGACCTTCGAGAATATTTCACTATACGTAAGTAGACCACCATTTTCAGCTGTTTCAGCAGAGCCCTCCTTAGCCAATTCATCGGCCAAGTCATTGAAATGGAGGTCTACATGGGAGGGTATCCACTGTAGATGAATGTCATTATGTGAAGAGTAAATCTTCAGTTTGTTTACAATGTCCATGCCGAGCCTGTCGTTAATGCTTCTCCATTTGCTTAAGTATTGAATGGAGCTCCTGCTGTCTGAGTAAATCCAGATGTCGCAAGTGCTGTTAATAGAGATCATAAATTTTAGGGCCTCGTCAATGGCTATCAATTCAGATCTAAAGACAGAACAAAAGTTTGGGTTTCGCCTGCTCAGTTTTGTAACGCCGTCGGGAGTTACAATTACCACTCCACTGCCTGTGTTACCATTGTCGTGTTTACTTCCATCAGTGAATATCCGAACTGCCCCTAGTGGGGAACCATGAATTGTTTCCAAAGCCAATTGTTTCAGATGTGCTGGATGCATATCTTTCTTACTACTAAAGGATAGTAGCTCTTCATGAAAGAAAACACTAGAAAGATCCTCCAGTGGACTAAGGTGGGGCCCCAAAAGGCAGGATTCAACCTCAGGAAACAAGAGATTTTGTTTGGCTGCCCTGCTAAAGGGGCTGTCACTTTTAAGTCTTTGATTGTTTTTCCAACCTTTTAAATATGAAGCAGTTCGATGTTGGTCTCCAAAGCTATATAGTTTACTAAAATATCTTGATATGTTGGAAGTCCATCTCATACTCAATGGTTGGAGATTAGCCTCATAAAGAACAATCTCATTAGGGCAGCTATTACGTAACCCTGTAATGATTCGTGCAGCACTTAGTTGAATCCTTTCGAGTTTCTTTAAATTGGTATCAGATGCTGTTCGCAAGATCTGATACCCATATTCCAATATAGGCCTAATGAGGGATGTAGTAAAAAAGAATGAAAAAGAAAAAGAAAAGAAAAATGAAAAAAAAGTATTATTGCTAACCGACTAATGAAAATTAGTCAACTTTTTTTTGGGGTAGATCAGATTCGAACCTCACCTGTTCTCGAACTAGGGAATTGAGAGTCGGTCTTTCGTTTGTTCTTTCAGGTAGTTGCAGAAGAGGAAAGGTACCCATCCGGCTGGGGGAGAATGGACCCTTTGGAGCAGAAAAGACGTGCGGAATGGAGACATCTCTTTTTCACAGGTGGGTTTCGACAGTATTATTGCCTACGGACTAATGAAAATTAGTCAACTTTTTTTTCGGGTAGATAAGATTCGAACCTCACCTGTTCTCGAACTAGGGAATTGAGAGTCGGTCTTTCGTTTGTTCTTTCAGGTAGTTGCAGAAGAGGAAAGGTACCCATCCGGCTGGGGGAGAAAGGACCCTTTGGAGCAGACGAGGCGTGCGGAATGGAGACATCTCTTTTTCACAGGTGGGTTTCGACAGTATTATTGCTAACGGACTAATGAAAATTAGTCAACTTTTTTTTGGGGTAGATCAGATTCGAACCTCACCTGTTCTCGAACTAGGGAATTGAGAGTCGGTCTTTCGTTTGTTCTTTCAGGTAGTTGCAGAAGAGGAAAGGTACCAATCCGGTTGGGGGAGAAAGGACCCTTTGGAGCAGACGAGGCGTGCGGAATGGAGACATCTCTTTTTCACAGGTGGGTTTCGACAGTATTATTGCCTACGGACTAATGAAAATTAGTCAACTTTTTTTTGGGGTAGATCAGATTCGAACCTCACCTGTTCTCGAACTAGGGAATTGAGAGTCGGTCTTTCGTTTGTTCTTTCAGGTAGTTGCAGAAGAGAAAAGGTACCCATCTGGCTGGGGGAGAAAGGATCCTTCGGAGCAGACGAGGCGTGCGGAATGGAGACATCTCCTTTTCACAGGTGGGTTTCGACAGTATTATTGCCTACGGACTAATGAAAATTAGTCAACTTTTTTTTGGGGTAGATCAGATTCGAACCTCACCTGTTCTCGAACTAGGGAATTGAGAGTCGGTCTTTCGTTTGTTCTTTCAGGTAGTTGCAGAAGAGGAAAGGTACAAATCCGGCTGGGGGAGAAAGGACCCTTTGGAGCAGACGAGGCGTGCGGAATGGAGACATCTCTTTTTCACAGGTGGGTTTCGACAGTATTATTGCCTACGGACTAATGAAAATTAGTCTTTTTTTTGGGGTAGATCAGATTCGAACCTCACCTGTTCTCGAACTAGGGAATTGAGAGTCGGTCTTTCGTTTGTTCTTTCAGGTAGTTGCAGAAGAGAAAAGGTACCCATCCGGCTGGGGGAGAAAGGACCTTTCGGAGCAGACGAGGCGTGCGGAATGGAGACATCTCTTTTTCACAGGTGGGTTTCGACAGTATTATTGCCTACGGACTAATGAAAATTAGTCAACTTTTTTTTCGGGTAGATAAGATTCGAACCTCACCTGTTCTCGAACTAGGGAATTGAGAGTCGGTCTTTCGTTTGTTCTTTCAGGTAGTTGCAGAAGAGGAAAGGTACCCATCCGGCTGGGGGAGAAAGGACCCTTTGGAGCAGACGAGGCGTGCGGAATGGAGACATTTCTTTTTCACAGGTGGGTTTCGACAGTATTATTGCTGTTGTTTGTTGTTGTTTCTTATTCCACTTGGTCTAGTACAATCTAGACCAAGTCCAGTAGACCGTTCGCCCAGAGAAAGTCTCGAACCAGCGCAGGGTCTTTAAAAAGATCACTCTTCTCCAAACCCAAACAGGAGAGCTGATGGTCCGGAGAAGCTTGGTGGGAATTACACCTGAGGCACACAGGGAACACCTTTTGTCCCTGAACGTATGTAAGTGTACGAGTATGTCCAGAAATGAGCCTGGTGATGGTGGTCTGCAATTTCCTATTGCCCTTCAGCTCCAGGGAAGCCCCAGGATGATTTTGTTCGTACCAGTCATGAGTAGGTGGAATCCTCCATGTCTTGTTGTTATCGGCTCTGACCTTCGAGAATATTTCACTATACGTAAGTAGACCACCATTTTCAGCTGTTTCAGCAGAGCCCTCCTTAGCCAATTCATCGGCCAAGTCATTGAAATGGAGGTCTACATGGGAGGGTATCCACTGTAGATGAATGTCATTATGTGAAGAGTAAATCTTCAGTTTGTTTACAATGTCCATGCCGAGCCTGTCGTTAATGCTTCTCCATTTGCTTAAGTATTGAATGGAGCTCCTGCTGTCTGAGTAAATCCAGATGTCGCAAGTGCTGTTAATAGAGATCATAAATTTTAGGGCCTCGTCAATGGCTATCAATTCAGATCTAAAGACAGAACAAAAGTTTGGGTTTCGCCTGCTCAGTTTTGTAACGCCGTCGGGAGTTACAATTACCACTCCACTGCCTGTGTTACCATTGTCGTGTTTACTTCCATCAGTGAATATCCGAACTGCCCCTAGTGGGGAACCATGAATTGTTTCCAAAGCCAATTGTTTCAGATGTGCTGGATGCATATCTTTCTTACTACTAAAGGATAGTAGCTCTTCATGAAAGAAAACACTAGAAAGATCCTCCAGTGGACTAAGGTGGGGCCCCAAAAGGCAGGATTCAACCTCAGGAAACAAGAGATTTTGTTTGGCTGCCCTGCTAAAGGGGCTGTCACTTTTAAGTCTTTGATTGTTTTTCCAACCTTTTAAATATGAAGCAGTTCGATGTTGGTCTCCAAAGCTATATAGTTTACTAAAATATCTTGATATGTTGGAAGTCCATCTCATACTCAATGGTTGGAGATTAGCCTCATAAAGAACAATCTCATTAGGGCAGCTATTACGTAACCCTGTAATGATTCGTGCAGCACTTAGTTGAATCCTTTCGAGTTTCTTTAAATTGGTATCAGATGCTGTTCGCAAGATCTGATACCCATATTCCAATATAGGCCTAATGAGGGATGTAGTAAAAAAGAATGAAAAAGAAAAAGAAAAGAAAAATGAAAAAAAAGTATTATTGCTAACCGACTAATGAAAATTAGTCAACTTTTTTTTGGGGTAGATCAGATTCGAACCTCACCTGTTCTCGAACTAGGGAATTGAGAGTCGGTCTTTCGTTTGTTCTTTCAGGTAGTTGCAGAAGAGGAAAGGTACCCATCCGGCTGGGGGAGAATGGACCCTTTGGAGCAGAAAAGACGTGCGGAATGGAGACATCTCTTTTTCACAGGTGGGTTTCGACAGTATTATTGCCTACGGACTAATGAAAATTAGTCAACTTTTTTTTCGGGTAGATAAGATTCGAACCTCACCTGTTCTCGAACTAGGGAATTGAGAGTCGGTCTTTCGTTTGTTCTTTCAGGTAGTTGCAGAAGAGGAAAGGTACCCATCCGGCTGGGGGAGAAAGGACCCTTTGGAGCAGACGAGGCGTGCGGAATGGAGACATCTCTTTTTCACAGGTGGGTTTCGACAGTATTATTGCTAACGGACTAATGAAAATTAGTCAACTTTTTTTTGGGGTAGATCAGATTCGAACCTCACCTGTTCTCGAACTAGGGAATTGAGAGTCGGTCTTTCGTTTGTTCTTTCAGGTAGTTGCAGAAGAGGAAAGGTACCAATCCGGTTGGGGGAGAAAGGACCCTTTTGAGCAGACGAGGCGTGCGGAATGGAGACATCTCCTTTTCACAGGTGGGTTTCGACAGTATTATTGCCTACGGACTAATGAAAATTAGTCAACTTTTTTTTGGGGTAGATCAGATTCGAACCTCACCTGTTCTCGAACTAGGGAATTGAGAGTCGGTCTTTCGTTTGTTCTTTCAGGTAGTTGCAGAAGAAGAAAGGTACAAATCCAGCTGGGGGAGAAAGGACCCTTTGGAGCAGACGAGGCGTGCGGAATGGAGACATCTCTTTTTCACAGGTGGGTTTCGACAGTATTATTGCCTACGGACTAATGAAAATTAGTCAACTTTTTTTTGGGGTAGATCAGATTCGAACCTCACCTGTTCTCGAACTAGGGAATTGAGAGTCGGTCTTTCGTTTGTTCTTTCAGGTAGTTGCAAAAGAGAAAAGGTACCCATCCGGCTGGGGGAGAAAGGACCCTTCGGAGCAGACGAGGCGTGCGGAATGGAGACATCTCTTTTTCACAGGTTGGTTTCGACAGTATTATTGCCTACGGACTAATGAAAATTAGTCAACTTTTTTTTGGGGTAGATCAGATTCGAACCTCACCTGTTCTCGAACTAGGGAATTGAGAGTCGGTCTTTCGTTTGTTCTTTCAGGTAGTTGCAGAAGAGGAAAGGTACCCATCCGGCTGGGGGAGAATGGACCCTTTGGAGCAGAAAAGACGTGCGGAATGGAGACATCTCTTTTTCACAGGTGGGTTTCGACAGTATTATTGCCTACGGACTAATGAAAATTAGTCAACTTTTTTTTCGGGTAGATAAGATTCGAACCTCACTTGTTCTCGAACTAGGGAATTGAGAGTCGGTCTTTCGTTTGTTCTTTCAGGTAGTTGCAGAAGAGGAAAGGTACAAATCCGGCTGGGGCAGAAAGGACCCTTTGGAGCAGACGAGACGTGCGGAATGGAGACATCTCTTTTTCACAGGTGGGTTTCGACAGTATTATTGCCTACGGACTAATGAAAATTAGTCAACTTTTTTTGGGGGTAGATCAGATTCGAACCTCACCTGTTCTCGAACTAGGGAATTGAGAGTCGGTCTTTCGTTTGTTCTTTCAGGTAGTTGCAGAAGAGGAAAGGAACCCATCCGGCTGGGGGAGAATGGACCCTTTGGAGCAGACGAGACGTGCGGAATGGAGACATCTCTTTTTCACAGGTGGGTTTCGACAGTATTATTGCCTACGGGCTAATGAAAATTAGTCAACTTTTTTTGGGGGTAGATCAGATTCGAACCTCACCTGTTCTCGAACTAGGGAATTGAGAGTCGGTCTTTCGTTTGTTCTTTCAGGTAGTTGCAGAAGAGGAAAGGAACCCATCCGGCTGGGGGAGAATGGACCCTTTGGAGCAGACGAGACGTGCGGAATGGAGACATCTCTTTTTCACAGGTGGGTTTCGACAGTATTATTGCCTACGGACTAATGAAAATTAGTCAACTTTTTTTTGGGGTAGATCAGATTCGAACCTCACCTGTTCTCGAACTAGGGAATTGAGAGTCGGTCTTTCGTTTGTTCTTTCAGGTAGTTGCAGAAGAGGAAAGGTACCCATCCGGCTGGGGGAGAATGGACCCTTTGGAGCAGAAAAGACGTGCGGAATGGAGACATCTCTTTTTCACAGGTGGGTTTCGACAGTATTATTGCCTACGGACTAATGAAAATTAGTCAACTTTTTTTTCGGGTAGATAAGATTCGAACCTCACTTGTTCTCGAACTAGGGAATTGAGAGTCGGTCTTTCGTTTGTTCTTTCAGGTAGTTGCAGAAGAGGAAAGGTACAAATCCGGCTGGGGGAGAAAGGACCCTTTGGAGCAGACGAGACGTGCGGAATGGAGACATCTCTTTTTCACAGGTGGGTTTCGACAGTATTATTGCCTACGGACTAATGAAAATTAGTCAAATTTTTTTGGGGGTAGATCAGATTCGAACCTCACCTGTTCTCGAACTAGGGAATTGAGAGTCGGTCTTTCGTTTGTTCTTTCAGGTAGTTGCAGAAGAGGAAAGGAACCCATCCGGCTGGGGGAGAATGGACCCTTTGGAGCAGACGAGACGTGCGGAATGGAGACATCTCTTTTTCACAGGTGGGTTTCGACAGTGTTATTGCCTACGGACTAATGAAAATTAGTCAACTTTTTTTTGGGGTAGATCAGATTCGAACCTCACCTGTTCTCGAACTAGGGAATTGAGAGTCGGTCTTTTGTTTGTTCTTTCAGGTAGTTGCAGAATAGGAAAGGAACCCATCCGGCTGGGGGAGAATGGACCCTTTGGAGCAGACGAGACGTGCGGAATGGAGACATCTCTTTTTCACAGGTGGGTTTCGACAGTATTATTGCCTACGGACTAATGAAAATTAGTCAACTTTTTTTTGGGGTAGATCAGATTCGAACCTCACCTGTTCTCGAACTAGGGAATTGAGAGTCGGTCTTTCGTTTGTTCTTTCAGGTAGTTGCAGAAGAGGAAAGGTACAAATCCGGCTGGGGGAGAAAGGACCCTTTGGAGCAGACGAGACGTGCGGAATGGAGACATCTCTTTTTCACAGGTGGGTTTCGACAGTATTATTGCCTACGGACTAATGAAAATTAGTCAACTTTTTTTTGGGGTAGATCAGATTCGAACCTCACCTGTTCTCGAACTAGGGAATTGAGAGTCGGTCTTTCGTTTGTTCTTTCAGGTAGTTGCAGAAGAGGAAAGGTACCCATCCGGCTGGTGGGGAATAGACCCTTTGGAGCAGACGAGACTTGCGGAATTGAGACATTTCTTTTTCAAAGGTGGGTTTCGACAGTATTATTGCCTACGGACTAATGAAAATTAGTCAACTTTTTTTTGGGGTAGATCAGATTCGAACCTCACCTGTTCTCGAACTAGGGAATTGAGAGTCGGTCTTTCGTTTGTTCTTTCAGGTAGTTGCAGAAGAGGAAAGGTACCCACCCGGCTGGGGGAGAAAGGATCCTTTGGAGCAGACGAGGCGTGCGGAATGGAGACATCTCTTTTTCACAGGTGGGTTTCGACAGTATTATTGCCTACGGACTAATGAAAATTAGTCAACTTTTTTTTGGGGTAGATCAGATTCGAACCTCACCTGTTCTCGAACTAGGGAATTGAGAGTCGGTCTTTCGTTTGTTCTTTCAGGTAGTTGCAGAAGAGGAAAGGTACCCATCCGGCTGGTGGGGAATAGACCCTTTGGAGCAGACGAGACTTGCGGAATGGAGACATTTCTTTTTCACAGGTGGGTTTCGACAGTATTATTGCCTACGGACTAATGAAAATTAGTCAACTTTTTTTTGGGGTAGATCAGATTCGAACCTCACCTGTTCTCGAACTAGGGAATTGAGAGTCGGTCTTTCGTTTGTTCTTTCAGGTAGTTGCAGAAGAGGAAAGGTACAAATCCGGCTGGGGGAGAAAGGACCCTTTGGAGTAGACGAGACGTGCGGAATGGAGACATCTCTTTTTCACAGGTGGGTTTCGACAGTATTATTGCCTACGGACTAATGAAAATTAGTCAACTTTTTTTGGGGGTAGATCAGATTCGAACCTCACCTGTTCTCGAACTAGGGAATTGAGAGTCGGTCTTTCGTTTGTTCTTTCAGGTAGTTGCAGAAGAGGAAAGGAACCCATCCGGCTGGTGGAGAATGGACCCTTTGGAGCAGACGAGACGTGCGGAATGGAGACATCTCTTTTTCACAGGTGGGTTTCGACAGTATTATTGCCTACGGACTAATGAAAATTAGTCAACTTTTTTTTGGGGTAGATCAGATTCGAACCTCACCTGTTCTCGAACTAGGGAATTGAGAGTCGGTCTTTCGTTTGTTCTTTCAGGTAGTTGCAGAAGAGGAAAGGAACCCATCCGGCTGGGGGAGAATGGACCCTTTGGAGCAGACGAGACGTGCGGAATGGAGACATCTCTTTTTCACAGGTGGGTTTCGACAGTATTATTGCCTACGGACTAATGAAAATTAGTCAACTTTTTTTTGGGGTAGATCAGATTCGAACCTCACCTGTTCTCGAACTAGGGAATTGAGAGTCGGTCTTTCGTTTGTTCTTTCAGGTAGTTGCAGAAGAGGAAAGGTACCCATCCGGCTGGGGGAGAAAGGACCCTTTGGAGTAGACGAGACGTGCGGAATGGAGACATCTCTTTTTCACAGGTGGGTTTCGACAGTATTATTGCCTACGGACTAATGAAAATTAGTCAACTTTTTTTTGGGGTAGATCAGATTCGAACCTCACCTGTTCTCGAACTAGGGAATTGAGAGTCGGTCTTTCGTTTGTTCTTTCAGGTAGTTGCAGAAGAGGAAAGGTACAAATCCGGCTGGGGGAGAAAGGACCCTTTAGAGCAGACGAGACGTGCGGAATGGAGACATCTCTTTTTCACAGGTGGGTTTCGACAGTATTATTGCCTACGGACTAATGAAAATTAGTCAACTTTTTTTTGGGGTAGATCAGATTCGAACCTCACCTGTTCTCGAACTAGGGAATTGAGATTCGGTCTTTCGATTTTTCTTTCAGGTAGTTGCAGAAGAGGAAAGGTACCCATCCGGCTGGGGGAGAAAGGACCCTTTGGAGCAGACGAGACGTGCGGAATGGAGACATCTCTTTTTCACAGGTGGGTTTCGACAGTATTATTGCCTACGGACTAATGAAAATTAGTCAACTTTTTTTGGGGTAGATCAGATTCGAACCTCACCTGTTCTCGAACTAGGGAATTGAGAGTCGGTCTTTCGTTTGTTCTTTCAGGTAGTTGCAGAAGAGGAAAGGTACCCATCCGGCTGGGGGAGAATGGACCCTTTGGAGCAGACGAGACGTGCGGAATGGAGACATCTCTTTTTCACAGGTGGGTTTCGACAGTATTATTGCTAACGGACTAATGAAAATTAGTCAACTTTTTTTTGGGGTAGATCAGATTCGAACCTCACCTGTTCTCGAACTAGGGATTTGAGAGTCGGTCTTTCGTTTGTTCTTTCAGGTAGTTGCAGAAGAGGAAAGGTACCAATCCGGTTGGGGGAGAAAGGACCCTTTTGAGCAGACGAGGCGTGCGGAATGGAGACATCTTCTTTTCACAGGTGGGTTTCGACAGTATTATTGCCTACGGACTAATGAAAATTAGTCAACTTTTTTTTGGGGTAGATCAGATTCGAACCTCACCTGTTCTCGAACTAGGGAATTGAGAGTCGGTCTTTCGTTTGTTCTTTCAGGTAGTTGCAGAAGAGGAAAGGTACAAATCCGGCTGGGGGAGAAAGGACCCTTTGGAGCAGACGAGGCGTGCGGAATGGAGACATCTCTTTTTCACAGGTGGGTTTCGACAGTATTATTGCCTACGGACTAATGAAAATTAGTCTTTTTTTTGGGGTAGATCAGATTCGAACCTCACCTGTTCTCGAACTAGGGAATTGAGAGTCGGTCTTTCGTTTGTTCTTTCAGGTAGTTGCAGAAGAGAAAAGGTACCCATCTGGCTGGGGGAGAAAGGACCCTTCGGAGCAGACGAGGCGTGCGGAATGGAGACATCTCTTTTTCACAGGTGGGTTTCGACAGTATTATTGCCTACGGACTAATGAAAATTAGTCAACTTTTTTTTCGGGTAGATAAGATTCGAACCTCACCTGTTCTCGAACTAGGGAATTGAGAGTCGGTCTTTCGTTTGTTCTTTCAGGTAGTTGCAGAAGAGGAAAGGTACCCATCCGGCTGGGGGAGAAAGGACCCTTTGGAGCAGACGAGGCGTGCGGAATGGAGACATTTCTTTTTCACAGGTGGGTTTCGACAGTATTATTGCTGTTGTTTGTTGTTGTTTCTTATTCCACTTGGTCTAGTACAATCTAGACCAAGTCCAGTAGACCGTTCGCCCAGAGAAAGTCTCGAACCAGCGCAGGGTCTTTAAAAAGATCACTCTTCTCCAAACCCAAACAGGAGAGCAGATGGTCCGGAGAAGCTTGGTGGGAATTACACCTGAGGCACACAGGGAACACCTTTTGTACCTGAACGTATGTAAGTGTACGAGTATGTCCAGAAATGAGCCTGGTGATGGTGGTCTGCAATTTCCTATTGCCCTTCAGCTCCAGGGAAACCCCAGGATGATTTTGTTCGTACCAGTCATGAGTAGGTGGAATCCTCCATGTCTTGTTGTTATCGGCTCTGACCTTCGAGAATATTTCACTATACGTAAGTAGACCACCATTTTCAGCTGTTTCAGCAGAGCCCTCCTTAGCCAATTCATCGGCCAAGTCATTGAAGTGGAGGTCTACATGGGAGGGTATCCACTGTAGATGAATGTCATTATGTGAAGAGTAAATCTTCAGTTTGTTTACAATGTCCATGCCGAGCCTGTCGTTAATGCTTCTCCATTTGCTTAAGTATTGAATGGAGCTCCTGCTGTCTGAGTAAATCCAGATGTCGCAAGTGCTGTTAATAGAGATCATAAATTTTAGGGCCTCGTCAATGGCTATCAATTCAGATCTAAAGACAGAACAAAAGTTTGGGTTTCGCCTGCTCAGTTTTGTAACGCCGTCGGGAGTTACAATTACCACTCCACTGCCTGTGTTACCATTGTCGTGTTTACTTCCATCAGTGAATATCCGAACTGCCCCTAGTGGGGAACCATGAATTGTTTCCAAAGCCAATTGTTTCAGATGTGCTGGATGCATATCTTTCTTACTACTAAAGGATAGTAGTTCTTCATGAAAGAAAACACTAGAAAGATCCTCCAGTGGACTAAGGTGGGGCCCCAAAAGGCAGGATTCAACCTCAGGAAACAAGAGATTTTGTTTGGCTGCCCTGCTAAAGGGGCTGTCACTTTTAAGTCTTTGATTGTTTTTCCAACCTTTTAAATATGAAGCAGTTCGATGTTGGTCTCCAAAGCTATATAGTTTACTAAAATATCTTGATATGTTGGAAGTCCATCTCATACTCAATGGTTGGAGATTAGCCTCATAAAGAACAATCTCATTAGGGCAGCTATTACGTAACCCTGTAATGATTCGTGCAGCACTTAGTTGAATCCTTTCGAGTTTCTTTAAATTGGTATCAGATGCTGTTCGCAAGATCTGATACCCATATTCCAATATAGGCCTAATGAGGGATGTAGTAAAAAAGAATGAAAAAGAAAAAGAAAAGAAAAATGAAAAAAAAGTATTATTGCTAACGGACTAATGAAAATTAGTCAACTTTTTTTTGGGGTAGATCAGATTCGAACCTCACCTGTTCTCGAACTAGGGAATTGAGAGTCGGTCTTTCCTTTGTTCTTTCAGGTAGTTGCAGAAGAGGAAAGGTACCCATCCGGCTGGGGGAGAATGGACCCTTTGGAGCAGAAAAGACGTGCGGAATGGAGACATCTCTTTTTCACAGGTGGGTTTCGACAGTATTATTGCCTACGGACTAATGAAAATTAGTCAACTTTTTTTTCGGGTAGATAAGATTCGAACCTCACCTGTTCTCGAACTAGGGAATTGAGAGTCGGTCTTTCGTTTGTTCTTTCAGGTAGTTGCAGAAGAGGAAAGGTACCCATCCGGCTGGGGGAGAAAGGACCCTTTGGAGCAGACGAGGCGTGCGGAATGGAGACATCTCTTTTTCACAGGTGGGTTTCGACAGTATTATTGCTAACGGACTAATGAAAATTAGTCAACTTTTTTTTGGGGTAGATCAGATTCGAACCTCACCTGTTCTCGAACTAGGGAATTGAGAGTCGGTCTTTCGTTTGTTCTTTCAGGTAGTTGCAGAAGAGGAAAGGTACCAATCCGGTTGGGGGAGAAAGGACCCTTTTGAGCAGACGAGGCGTGCGGAATGGAGACATCTCCTTTTCACAGGTGGGTTTCGACAGTATTATTGCCTACGGACTAATGAAAATTAGTCAACTTTTTTTTGGGGTAGATCAGATTCGAACCTCACCTGTTCTCGAACTAGGGAATTGAGAGTCGGTCTTCGTTTGTTCTTTCAGGTAGTTGCAGAAGAGGAAAGGTACAAATCCGGCTGGGGGAGAAAGGACCCTTTGGAGCAGACGAGGCGTGCGGAATGGAGACATCTCTTTTTCACAGGTGGGTTTCGACAGTATTATTGCCTACGGACTAATGAAAATTAGTCAACTTTTTTTTGGGGTAGATCAGATTCGAACCTCACCTGTTCTCGAACTAGGGAATTGAGAGTCGGTCTTTCGTTTGTTCTTTCAGGTAGTTGCAAAAGAGAAAAGGTACCCATCCGGCTGGGGGAGAAAGGACCCTTCGGAGCAGACGAGGCGTGCGGAATGGAGACATCTCTTTTTCACAGGTGGGTTTCGACAGTATTATTGCCTACGGACTAATGAAAATTAGTCAACTTTTTTTTGGGGTAGATCAGATTCGAACCTCACCTGTTCTCGAACTAGGGAATTGAGAGTCGGTCTTTCGTTTGTTCTTTCAGGTAGTTGCAGAAGAGGAAAGGTACCCATCCGGCTGGGGGAGAATGGACCCTTTGGAGCAGAAAAGACGTGCGGAATGGAGACATGTCTTTTTCACAGGTGGGTTTCGACAGTATTATTGCCTACGGACTAATGAAAATTAGTCAACTTTTTTTCGGGTAGATAAGATTCGAACCTCACCTGTTCTCGAACTAGGGAATTGAGAGTCGGTCTTTCGTTTGTTCTTTCAGGTAGTTGCAGAAGAGGAAAGGTACCCATCCGGCTGGGGGAGAAAGGACCCTTTGGAGCAGACGAGGCGTGCGGAATGGAGACATCTCTTTTTCACAGGTGGGTTTCGACAGTATTATTGCTAACGGACTAATGAAAATTAGTCAATTTTTTTTGGGGTAGATCAGATTCGAACCTCACCTGTTCTCGAACTAGGGAATTGAGAGTCGGTCTTTCGTTTGTTCTTTCAGGTAGTTGCAGAAGAGGAAAGGTACAAATCCGGCTGGGGGAGAAAGGACCCTTTGGAGCAGACGAGACGTGCGGAATGGAGACATCTCTTTTTCACAGGTGGGTTTCGACAGTATTATTGCCTACGGACTAATGAAAATTAGTCAACTTTTTTTTGGGGTAGATCAGATTCGAACCTCACCTGTTCTCGAACTAGGGAATTGAGAGTCGGTCTTTCGTTTGTTCTTTCAGGTAGTTGCAGAAGAGGAAAGGTACCAATCCGGTTGGAGGAGAAAGGACCCTTTTGAGCAGACGAGGCGTGCGGAATGGAGACATCTCCTTTTCACAGGTGGGTTTCGACAGTATTATTGCCTACGGACTAATGAAAATTAGTAAACTTTTTTTTGGGGTAGATCAGATTCGAACCTCACCTGTTCTCGAACTAGGGAATTGAGAGTCGGTCTTTCGTTTGTTCTTTCAGGTAGTTGCAGAAGAGAAAAGGTACCCATCCGGCTGAGGGAGAAAGGACCCTTTGGAGCAGACGAGGCGTGCGGAATGGAGACATCTCTTTTTC
This sequence comes from Tetragnatha versicolor, assembly GCA_024610705.1. NCBI lineage: Eukaryota > Metazoa > Arthropoda > Arachnida > Araneae > Tetragnathidae > Tetragnatha > Tetragnatha versicolor. Next base: position 68,628,504 of record JANDEH010000002.1, read on the forward strand.
ACAGGTGGGTTTCGACAGTATTATTGCCTACGGACTAATGAAAATTAGTCAACTTTTTTTTGGGGTAGATCAGATTCGAACCTCACCTGTTCTCGAACTAGGGAATTGAGAGTCGGTCTTTCGTTTGTTCTTTCAGGTAGTTGCAGAAGAGGAAAGGTACCCATCCGGCTGGGGGAGAATGGACCCTTTGGAGCAGAAAAGACGTGCGGAATGGAGACATGTCTTTTTCACAGGTGGGTTTCGACAGTATTATTGCCTACGGACTAATGAAAATTAGTCAACTTTTTTTCGGGTAGATAAGATTCGAACCTCACCTGTTCTCGAACTAGGGAATTGAGAGTCGGTCTTTCGTTTGTTCTTTCAGGTAGTTGCAGAAGAGGAAAGGTACCCATCCGGCTGGGGGAGAAAGGACCCTTTGGAGCAGACGAGGCGTGCGGAATGGAGACATCTCTTTTTCACAGGTGGGTTTCGACAGTATTATTGCTAACGGACTAATGAAAATTAGTCAATTTTTTTTGGGGTAGATCAGATTCGAACCTCACCTGTTCTCGAACTAGGGAATTGAGAGTCGGTCTTTCGTTTGTTCTTTCAGGTAGTTGCAGAAGAGGAAAGGTACAAATCCGGCTGGGGGAGAAAGGACCCTTTGGAGCAGACGAGACGTGCGGAATGGAGACATCTCTTTTTCACAGGTGGGTTTCGACAGTATTATTGCCTACGGACTAATGAAAATTAGTCAACTTTTTTTTGGGGTAGATCAGATTCGAACCTCACCTGTTCTCGAACTAGGGAATTGAGAGTCGGTCTTTCGTTTGTTCTTTCAGGTAGTTGCAGAAGAGGAAAGGTACCAATCCGGTTGGAGGAGAAAGGACCCTTTTGAGCAGACGAGGCGTGCGGAATGGAGACATCTCCTTTTCACAGGTGGGTTTCGACAGTATTATTGCCTACGGACTAATGAAAATTAGTAAACTTTTTTTTGGGGTAGATCAGATTCGAACCTCACCTGTTCTCGAACTAGGGAATTGAGAGTCGGTCTTTCGTTTGTTCTTTCAGGTAGTTGCAGAAGAGAAAAGGTACCCATCCGGCTGAGGGGAGAAAGGACCCTTTGGAGCAGACGAGGCGTGCGGAATGGAGACATCTCTTTTTCACAGGTGGGTTTCGACAGTATTATTGCCTACGGACTAATGAAAATTAGTCAACTTTTTTTTGGGTAGATCAGATTCGAACCTCACCTGTTCTCGAACTAGGGAGTTGAAAGTCGGTCTTTCGTTTGTTTCTTTCAGGTAGTTGCAGAAGAGGAAAGGAACCCATCCGGCTGGGGGAGAATGGACCCTTTGGAGCAGACGAGACGTGCGGAATGGATACATCTCTTTTTCACAGGTGGGTTTCGACAGTATCATTGCCAAGGGGACTAATGAAAATTAGTCAACTTTTTTTTGGGGTAGATCAGATTCGAACCTCACCTGTTCTCGAACTAGGGAATTGAGAGTCGGTCTTTTGTTTGTTCTTTCAGGTAGTTGCAGAAGAGGAAAGGTACCAATCCGGTTGGAGGAGAAAGGACCCTTTTGAGCAGACGAGGCGTGCGGAATGGAGACATCTCCTTTTCACAGGTGGGTTTCGACAGTATTATTGCCTACGGACTAATGAAAATTAGTCAACTTTTTTTGGGGGTAGATCAGATTCGAACCTCACCTGTTTTCGAACTAGGGAATTGAGAGTAGGTCTTTCGTTGTTCTTTCAGGTAGTTGCAGAAGAGGAAAGGTACAAATCCGGCTGGGGGAGAAAGGACCCTTTGGAGCAGACGAGGCGTGCGGAATGGAGACATCTCTTTTTCACAGGTGGGTTTCGACAGTATTATTGCCTACGGACTAATGAAAATTTTTCAACTTTTTTTTGGGGTTGATCAGATTCGAACCTCACCTGTTCTCGAACTAGGGAATTGAGAGTCGGTCTTTCGTTTGTTCTTTCAGGTAGTTGCAGAAGAGGAAAGATACCAATCCGGTTGGGGGGGAAAGGACCCTTTTGAGCAGACGAGGCGTGCGGAAATGGACACATCTCTTTTTCACAGTGGGTTTCGACAGTATTATTGCCTACGGACTAATGAAAAATTAGTCAACTTTTTTTTGGGGGGTAGATCAGATTCGAACCTCACCTGTTCTCGAACTAGGGAATTGAGAGTCGGTCTTTCGTTTGTTCTTTCAGGTAGTTGCAGAAGAGGAAAGGTACTCATCCGGCTGGTGGAGAGGATGGACCCTTTGGAGCAGACGAGACGTGCGGAATGGAGACATCTCTTTTTCACAGGTGGGTTTTCGACAGTATTATTGCCTACGGACTAATGAAAAATTAGTCAACTTTTTTTGGGGTAGATCAGATTCGAACCTCACCTGTTCTCGAACTAGGGAATGAGGAGTCGGTCTTTCGTTTGTTCTTTCAGGTAGTTGCAGAAGAGGAAAGGTACCCATCCGGCTGGGGGAGAAAGGACCCTTTGGAGCAGACGAGACGTGCGGAATGGAGACATCTCTTTTTCACAGGTGTGTTTCGACAGTATTATTGCCTACGGACTAATGAAAATTAGTCAACTTTTTTTGGGGGTAGATCAGATTCGAACCTCACCTGTTCTCGAACTAGGAATTGAGAGTCGGTCTTTCGTTTGTTCTTTCAGGTAGTTGCAGAAGAGGAAAGGTACCCATCCGGCTGGGGGAGATGGACCCTTTGGAGCAGACTAGACGTGCGGAAGGAGACATCTCTTTTTCACAGGTGGGTTTCGATAGTATTATTGCCTACGGACTAATGAAAATTAGTCAACTTTTTTTGGGGTGGATCAGATTCGAACCTCACCTGTTCTCGAACTAGGGAATTGAGAGTCGGTCTTTCGTTTTTCTTTCAGGTAGATGCAGAAGAGGAAAGGTACCCCATCCGGCTGGGGGAGAAGGACCCTTTGGAGCAGACGAGGCGTGCGGAATGGAGACATCTCTTTTTCACAGGTGGGTTTCGACAGTATTATTGCTAACGGACTAATGAAAATTAGTCAACTTATTTTTTTTGGGGTAGATCAGATTCGAACCTCACCTGTTCTCGAACTAGGGAATTGAGAGTCGGTCTTTCGTTTGTTCTTTCAGGTAGTTGCAGAAGAGGAAAGGTACCCATCCGGCTGGGGGAGAAAGGACCCTTGGAGCAGACGAGACGTGCGGAATGGAGACATCTCTTTTTCACAGGTGGGTTTCGACAGTATTATTGCCTACGGACTAATGAAAATTAGTCAACTTTTTTTTGGGGTAGATCAGATTCGAACCTCACCTGTTCTCGAACTAGGGAATTGAGAGCGGTCTTTCGTTTGTTCTTTCAGGTAGTTGCAGAAGAGGGAAAGGTACTCATCCGGCTGGTGGAGAATGGACCCTTTGGAGCAGACGAGACGTGCGGAATGGAGACATCTCTTTTTCACAGGTGGGTTTCGACAGTATTATTGCCTACGGACTAATGAAAATTAGTCAACTTTTTTTGGGGTAGATCAGATTCGAACCTCACCTGTTCTCGAACTAGGGAATTGAGAGTCGGTCTTTCGTTTGTTCTTTCAGGTAGTTGCAGAAGAGGAAAGGTACCCATCCGGCTGGGGGAGAAAGGACCCTTTGGAGCAGACGAGACGTGCGGAATGGAGACATCTCTTTTTCACAGGTGTGTTTCGACAGTATTATTGCCTACGGACTAATGAAAATTAGTCAACTTTTTTTGGGGTAGATCAGATTCGAACCTCACCTGTTCTCGAACTAGGGAATTGAGAGTCGGTCTTTCGTTTGTTCTTTCAGGTAGTTGCAGAAGAGGAAAGGTACCCATCCGGCTGGGGGAGAATGGACCCTTTGGAGCAGACTAGACGTGCGGAATGGAGACATCTCTTTTTCACAGGTGGGTTTCGATAGTATTATTGCCTACGGACTAATGAAAATTAGTCAACTTTTTTTTGGGGTGGATCAGATTCGAACCTCACCTGTTCTCGAACTAGGGAATTGAGAGTCGGTCTTTCGTTTTTTCTTTCAGGTAGTTGCAGAAGAGGAAAGGTACCCATCCGGCTGGGGGAGAAGGACCCTTTGGAGCAGACGAGGCGTGCGGAATGGAGACATCTCTTTTTCACAGGTGGGTTTCGACAGTATTATTGCTAACGGACTAATGAAAATTAGTCAACTTTTTTTTGGGGTAGATCAGATTCGAACCTCACCTGTTCTCGAACTAGGGAATTGAGAGTCGGTCTTTCGTTTGTTCTTTCAGGTAGTTGCAGAAGAGGAAAGGTACCCATCCGGCTGGGGGAGAAAGGACCCTTTGGAGCAGACGAGACGTGCGGAATGGAGACATCTCTTTTTCACAGGTGGGTTTCGACAGTATTATTGCCTACGGACTAATGAAAATTAGTCAACTTTTTTTTGGGGTAGATCAGATTCGAACCTCACCTGTTCTCGAACTAGGGAATTGAGAGTCGGTCTTTCGTTTGTTTTTCAGGTAGTTGCAGAAGAGAAAAGGTACCCATCCGGCTGGGGGAGAAAGGACCCTTCGGAGCAGACGAGGCGTGCGGAATGGACACAGCTCTTTTTCACAGGTGGGTTTCGACAGTATTATTGCCTACGGACTAATGAAAATTAGTCAACTTTTTTTGGGGGGAGATCAGATTCGAATCTCACCTGTTCTCGAACTAGGGAATTGAGAGTCGGTCTTCGTTTGTTCTTCCAGGTAGTTGCAGAAGAGAAAAGGTACCCATCCGGCTGGGGGAGAAAGGACCCTTGGGAGCAGAGGAGGAGTGCGAAATGGAGACATCTCTTTTTCACAGGTGAGTTTCGACAGTATTATTGCCGCCGGACAAATGAAAATTAGTCAACTTTTTTTTGGGTAAGATCAGATTCGAACCTCACATGTTCTTGAACTAGAGAATTGAGAGTTTGTATTTCGTTTGTTCTTTCAGGTAGCTTAAGACTAGTAACAGCTGAGTTAGGATTATGAAGGGAAGGCAAAGAAATTAATTCTTTAACATTAGAGAAATCATAGTTGTGTCTATTTCGAAGGTGAAGAAATCACCACAACTCTAATAGAAATAATCAGAGAAAGGAAAAGATAGTATAACGACACTTATAATTTTGATTGTATATTTTCATATTATAACCGAAAGTTTTGATAGATTACGATTTTAAAGAATCTTTTTGAGTGTATGATCTTTTTGAGAAGCTCTTTTGCATTAGATTTGTCTTAATTTCAATTAAACTACTTTCAATAAGTAGTATAACATAACATTTTTATTTCGATTGAACGTGTTTGAGTCATTCAATTGAGTATTTCTGGTCAAAAGTTGTCTGTTTAGTAGTTAAAAATTGAAGGAAGGTTTTTAGGACCCTTCACGCGCAAGGGTAGTTTTTTCCCTTGTAAAGGGGAGGCACGTGATCATTTCCAAATTTGACAGTCGGCTTAAGAATGAGAGTCTTTTCCCGACAAGTTGTCTGATTGGCTGCTCCTTTTACGTGCTGTACAAAATGGTTGGCGTATGCGTCACAAAGAAAGAACATGTTATAATAAGTTTTAAAGTTACTGAATTGTCGCTGGAGTAGTGGTAGGATGCTAGCGTAGCATACGGAAGTTCGTGGGTTCTATCCCCTGTTCTTATTTTATTAAAATTTTCAAGAAACAGCAAAAATAAATCCACAATTATGCGTATTTATTATCAAAGTAATGAAACCTTGCAGGTATTGTGAATATTCTGTACAAAACAGGAATAAACATCCAAATGAAACACCTTCATTTCTCTAAGGTCACATTATTAAACAAGCCAATCACATTCAACCTGTCCGAAAAGTCATCTCCTTCTTGAGCCGCCTGTCAAATTTGGTATCCTGTCCTGCTCCAATGTCTGGCGATCTTGAAAACAACTAATTTTTCTGAATTTTAACCCAATTCGTACTCTATTTTTCTTTTTCCTAAATACATTATTACGTTACTCTCTTTTACCTCCAGGGAGGCAGAGGCGATAAGAGATTACCAGTCTCTTGGATTAGTCCTCGGAAAACTTATTTCTTTGAGAAAGTTTTTTCAATTACTAGAAATCAATTTAAATTTTTTTAAGGGAGTATTAAAATAGTCAAAAAACACTTGCCGAAATTTATTCCACTTTTGACGAGAAAAAGGCAAAAACTCGAATAAGATCTTCCTACATTCTGACTTTTCACGATGGCCGTTGAAAATGTGGAACTGAGTCAGAAAACCGATCGAAAACATGAAAATCAAACTAATTGAATCTTGCTATATATTTGACTGCCCCTCAGAAAAGATTAAGACCTTTTTTTGATTTTGGGAAGTTTTAAAGTTTTATTTCAACATCCACTTCTCACTCAGTCAGTATTTTTATGCAGTTTCAAGGCGTCGATTTTTTTGCAAAAATAGAGGGAAAAGGTCCCAGTGGCGTTAAGGTAGCTTACTGCTCTTCTACTCCACGAGTCCTCCAGGGTTCGATTCTTGAATCCCGGGCTGGGCAAGGTCGACTTACATCCCTTCAGTGGGTCGATAAAGTGAGGACCAAGCGTGCTTGGGAACTAAACACTGGGTGCTTCGCATTAGATTAGACCGACCACCTAACCGGTACATATGCCTTTTACCCCTGGTCCCCACTGTCAAGGAACGGAAGTTGGGCATAGTAAGTTTTTGCCCTCTAGAGATGTTGCGCCAATGAGTTTTTTTAAAGTAAAAAAGAGAAAAATTTCAAACCTTTCAAAATCCGATCTTGTATTGTCTCCCAACGAAGTTGTTTTTTTTTCTCCGCATGGCACCATTGCTCTGTAGAACTAACTATCTTTTCCTTTCATATTCTCAGTATGCAGAAAAGCTAACTTCAGTGGTAAGGCGTCGAAAAATACCTTTTCAGCTTCTCACTTGTTAGTTAGGATGTTTTTACTGGGATACACTGATTTACTTGGGGGATCTCTTTAATATGCATGAAAGGCAGTATTTGGAAAAATAAAATTATTTAAACTAGATTTATGTTGCTTTATTAGTAAAAAAGATTTAAAAAAAGAACAAGAGAAAAAGAGCTAGTATTTTATAATTACTGGGTTTTGATTATTATTATGCTTTCTCGTTCAAAGAAATCAAGCATATAAATTTTCACATTTAAAACATGTTCACTTCATTTAAAGAACTAAATCCCAATAATTGCACACTTTTGAACATTTTAAGGTTTGTTTTCATTTTGGTTTAAAACGTATTCCCCTTATGAAACTTTATTTTTTCATAAAACACCTTGAACAGAATATCTACATGCTATTTTCGAATAAAAATTTAAATTTTAAGTAAAAATTTTATCTTTTCCTCCAATAGAAAGTTTGATTGGAATCTATCTATATACACTAGCGGAAATAAAAATCCCAACACCAAGAAGGAAAGGAGATATCAAAGTCAAATTTATTTCTATGATTGCGCATAGTATCAATGGGAATTGCTTAAAAAATCAGCCTTCCTGGATATTAGGGGGCCGAGAAAAACAGGGAGGAGTGTTGCCTCCATAGGTGTCCATTACCGCCGTCACACGTCATGGTATAGAGTGACAGAGGCTCTAAATGACTTTTGCGGGATTGGAGGACCATGTTGCCTCCTCAGGTAGTCCAAATTCATATGGTGCACCAGCGGAAGTTGCATACCGGGCTTGGTGATTTCTCCTCTTTCTCCGGACATGTTTGTGAGCGTTGGTTCTTACGAACGGATAGACCAGGGTAAAAATGCGACATAGGGGGTTAAGAAGAAAGCTTGGACATTGCATAAAACATGTGTCTGTGCATTTTTCTCTTGAAATTTGTCCCCAGAATAGGTTTGAAGGTAAGGACGGTCTACCGGCTAAAAAACCTCAATGAAGCAGCTCTGGTTGGCCAAAGTACCGGTAGATCATACTGAGGACTAACGGCAGTGGGATGGATGTCGTTTGCAGTACTGCGAATTATCCGTTTGGTCTGCATAGCTTCTTACATCTTTGTCTATAAACAGGGGGCTGAAAATAGGCCTTTCTGTTTCCAATAGTGCACGAAATAAGGAAATGAAAATCCCAATTTCATGACATTGTGTTTATGAGAGAATTCTGCTTCGGTTTGGAACACCACGACGGTTGGGTATGAGTTTGAAGACACAATGGAGAGAGGGTACTCAGCTGATGATTTTCTAGTCGCTCCACGGAGTAGTGATGCAGGGTAACGGAGTGGGGATGCATTGGATTCGGTTTCTGCAACTCCTGAGTATGATTCACCAGTACTTTTTCCGACCAGAGCTGCGTCATTGAGGTTTTGTAGCCGGTAGACCGTCCTTACCTTCAGACCTGTCCTGGGAACAAATTTCAAGAGAAACATGCACAACCACATGTTGTATGCAATGTCCAAGCTTTCTTCTTAACCCCCTATGTTGCATTTTTACGCTGGCCTATCCGTTCGTAAGAACCAACGCTCACAAACATGTCCGGAGAAAGAGGAGAAATCATCTAGCCCGGTATGCAACGTCCGCTGGTGCACCATATGAATTTGGACTACCTGAGGAGGCAAAATGGTCCTCCAATCCCTCAAAAGTCATTTAGAGCCCCTGTCACTCAATACCATGACGTGTGACGGCGGTAATGGACACCTATGGAGACAACACTCCTCCCTGTTTTCTCGGTGCCCTTACATCCAGGAAGGCTGATATTTTAATCAATTCACATTGATACTATGTGCAATCATAGAAATAAATTTGACTTTGATATCTCCTTTCCTTCTTGGTGTTGGGATTTTTATTTCCGCTAGTGTATATAAAATCCAAATACCACTGATTCATTCTTTCATTCATAACACTCATCACGAAATCTCCAAAACTGCCGGACCGATAGGCTTGAAATTTGACAGAGATCTTCCTCTCAGCCACTAGACGCTCACTAAGAAACGATTTTAAAATCGAACGACTCCTTCCCTGTTTTTTGGCGCTTTTTCGACTCCGTTTTACCCATTGAAATAACATTGTACATTGTTGAAATGCATAAAATGCAGGGTTTACTTCTCTATCTTGAGGCGTCGTCTTGCCTCACTTGAATAAATATTACTTCTCATCACTTGAATAAATATTACGCTCATCAGACAACTTCAGTGACCGATTGTTTCTACAGTATTTTAACTACTTCTGCTTAGGCTGACTTGTCATTGCAGAAGAAAATTTTTTCGACGATAATTAGAATTATAAATGCTTCTAATACATTACGTCTCAGGCGCTAATTCTAAATGAACAGAGTGTATTTGATGATCATTTAATATCGAAACTTCTTATCTCTCAAACTTTTCTATAACTTAATTCGGATCATTACCATGAAAATATCAAAATAAAACTATTACTGAAATATTCCTTTTTAAATTATCAATAATTTAATGGATAGGGGGCTACCGCCTCCTGCTCGCTTACGCTCACCAACCCCCGTAACTGCTATGCAGCTCTTTACAGATCGCTTCGCGATCTGTAATATCTGCAATCGATCTTTAGCAGAGAAAAAGTTGTCAAAAGTTTAGTAGAGACAAGTTGTCAAAAATCCTCTTCCTTTCATCGGCACAAATAACACTCAAAAAATGTAAATTATTTATTTCTCTAGTATTTCAAAAAATATCGAAGTATCTTTAAAAGGTTATTAAACAAGTCTATGCTATATCGCTAAAAAAATTAGAGCAAAAATATGCACCTCAAAACTTTAAATTTAAATATCCGTGCTCTCGACAATCTAGTGAACAGGCAAATATAAAATTTAAAAACATTAAAAACGTCTGATAAAGACCTACTAAAACTATGAAACAAATGAAACTTTGATGCTTAATTACTCCAAAACTAATTAGAATTTTTTAAAGAACTAAACGGCAATCTCTTTCTAAAAAATAAGAATATGAGTGTTTAAAAAATCATATTGATACCGTGATTAGTTTTCATTTTAGATAGAAAAAAACGAAAGAGTGTCAAAAATTTCGAAAATTAAAAAATTAATCACTCTAAACCAAATTCGAAATTCGAAAAAAGGGCGACGTAGTGCACATCTTCATACTTCAGAGTATTAGGCTGCAAAAAATCAAAGTTCTGCTGCTAATAGATTTTGCTGAACTGGATTACGCGGCGAAAAAAGAAAAACTTCAACTTTGACCTTAAAAATACCCCAGTACTAATTATGACATCAGTTAGCTTTTTGTTCGAAAATGTGCCCCAAATATTCCTTTACAAACATTTCAAATTTCATAAATTTCTATCAAGTAGTTTTTGCGATATGAGAGTTCAAAGAGTTCAAAAATAAAATTTTCTGAAACAGCGGCGGCGGCGGCAGCGGTGACAGTAACTTTTAGGGGGTTTTCTAACTTGATTTCGCGTGCTTTTTCATGATTATGCTTAGTGAAAATAGCCATTTTGTTTCTTAAAATCTGTAGTTTACGAATCGCGATGGTGGACACTTCGGGTCTGCGCCAGGGGATTGTGAGAGGCGCAGAAGTGGAAAATCGACGAGTTTCAATTTTGTGTTGTTTGGAGTCAAAATGGTTCCTTTTACTTTTTTAATTTGCTCAAATGCTCCATAATACGAGAGAGGCGAGGGAGGACTAACGGGACATAGAGTTTGGAAAGGATCAGTTCACTCCAGTAGAAGGGGTGGAAGGATAAAGTGGAACGTAAAAATTTGTAAGCCTATTTTCTCTGAGGCGCAGGCTTATAGTCGTCCATTAACATAATGAAAGGTGCCATTCTTTTCCTTATTTTCAGGCGAGAAAGAATTGCGATAGTAGAAATCTGGCAACGCTCACTAGGGGTAGGGAGAGGGGCAGGAAAAACTTACGAAAATCAGCAATATCTCCTGAAAAATAATTTCTTTTCTGCACCAACTTCGGTTGAATGTTTTGTAAATTGACACCAAAAATGGGTAAAATGCATTAAACCGATTTTCGAACGATTCTTCTACTTAAAATAGGGCCTGAAAGGTGTAGAAAAAAATAAGGGGAAATTCTCAACTTTTAAGTCTTTTAAAAACTTATTTTTACTCGTGAAGAAGCACTAATTTTAGGCTAATTTTTCCCTTTATACACTTAAGAATACGAAATACCATCGTAGATATCTGGGACCTGCGATTAAGGAGGGGGGCAGGGGCAGAAAAAAATATTCCTGTTTTTGTACTCTTCGTGAGAGTAAAATTCAAAATTTTCTACTTTTAATAGAGTCATAAGTGGTGCAAATAAAGAAGATAGATACCTGACATGTCTAACAGCCCGTTAGAAAAGAGTTCCTCCCATTGGAAGGTGAAATGGAAGGGTTAAGCGGAACATAAGGAATTATATGGGATGTTTTGAAAAAAATTGTGTCTATTTTAGTGAAATAATGTAGAAATCTAATTGAGCAGGTTCTATGTAATCTGTAGAATTGGAAATGCGACAATAAGTAACTTTCATTCTCGACCGAGGATAATAATTGGGGCAGAAAAAAAGTTAAAATTATACTTTACTGAGAAAAAGAGTAATTATCCTGTTTAAAAGGTTTTATGGACTGAAATTTTTGATTGGGGTCACTCAAGGTGGTCTATCTGAGAAGCATAAACTCATCTTTGGGGGTTGAACGGATGAAATGGAATACTAATTTGATTTTTTGACACATCGCGTGAAATTTCTTGGAAGAGAGTGATAATAAACAAATCGATTCCTCTCTCCAACTCTCTCGAATGGGTTACCCGACAATGAAATTTGGGAATCAAGACAAGGGTCCGTGGTCGGCGCAGAAAAATTTTATACATTAAATTTTAGTTTGTATAATTGTGTCTAAATAAGATAAAATATCCCTAAAATAAGAAATTTCATAGCAGATATGAAAGAGACCCATGTTAAAACTGTTTCTTGGAGGGTAAGAGGATAAAATAGAATATTAGGGGGTATTACATTTTACTATTTTACTAAAAAGTGAGTATTTCTCGCAAAAATTGCATTAAAAGGATTCGATTTTCCAAATTTACTCCATGGAATATGATACATTTAAGATAAATCATTAGTATTAGGAAGGGGAAGGTTAGTTGGGTAAAAAAAACCTGTAATTATTACAAATTTAAGACATTTAATTATTTCTCAAAAAATTAGAATATTATAAAGTTTTTTTGTCTTAATTTTGTAATAATTACAGGTTTTTTTTGCCCAACTAACCTTCCCCTTCCTAATACTAATGATTTATCTTAAACGTATCATATTCCATGGAGTAAATTTGGAAAATCGAATCCTTTTAATGCAATTTTTGCGAGAAATACTCACTTTTTAGTAAAATAGTAAAATGTAATACCCCCTAATATTCTATTTTATCCTCTTACCCTCCAAGAAACAGTTTTAACATGGGTCTCTTTCATGTCTGCTATGAAATTTCTTATTTTAGGGATATTTTATCTTATTTAGACACAATT